>CM051240.1:128524120-129899954 GCA_027917425.1 Gastrophryne carolinensis | reverse complement strand
TTACCAGGCCTAATTTCTATTAGAATAAGTGCAAATGGTTATGGTATTAAATAGAGGCTGGTGTAGTCACAGAATGGGATGCCCCAAAAACCAGAGAGCACCTGGCAGCAGTAAGACTATGCACAGCAAAAGTGTCTTTATCAGGCCTAATTTCTATTAGAATAAGTGCAAATGGTTATGGTATTAAATAGAGGCTGGTGTAGTCACAGAATGGGATGCCCCAAAAACCAGAGAGCACCTGGCAGCAGTAAGACTATGCACAGCAACTGGAGTGTCTTTATTCAGGCCTAATTTCTATTAGAATAAGTGCAAATGGTTATGGTATTAAATAGAGGCTGGTGTAGTCACAGAATGGGATGCCCCAAAAACCAGAGAGCACCTGGCAGCAGTAAGACTATGCACAGCAAAAGTGTCTTTATCAGGCCTAATTTCTATTAGAATAAGTGCAAATGGTTATGGTATTAAATAGAGGCTGGTGTAGTCACAGAATGGGATGCCCCAAAAACCAGAGAGCACCTGGCAGCAGTAAGACTATGCACAGCAAAAGTGTCTTTATCAGGCCTAATTTCTATTAGAATAAGTGCAAATGGTTATGGTATTAAATAGAGGCTGGTGTAGTCACAGAATGGGATGCCCCAAAAACCAGAGAGCACCTGGCAGCAGTAAGACTATGCACAGCAAAAGTGTCTTTATCAGGCCTAATTTCTATTAGAATAAGTGCAAATGGTTATGGTATTAAATAGAGGCTGGTGTAGTCACAGAATGGGATGCCCCAAAAACCAGAGAGCACCTGGCAGCAGTAAGACTATGCACAGCAAAAGTGTCTTTATCAGGCCTAATTTCTATTAGAATAAGTGCAAATGGTTATGGTATTAAATAGAGGCTGGTGTAGTCACAGAATGGGATGCCCCAAAAACCAGAGAGCACCTGGCAGCAGTAAGACTATGCACAGCAAAAGTGTCTTTATCAGGCCTAATTTCTATTAGAATAAGTGCAAATGGTTATGGTATTAAATAGAGGCTGGTGTAGTCACAGAATGGGATGCCCCAAAAACCAGAGAGCACCTGGCAGCAGTAAGACTATGCACAGCAAAAGTGTCTTTATCAGGCCTAATTTCTATTAGAATAAGTGCAAATGGTTATGGTATTAAATAGAGGCTGGTGTAGTCACAGAATGGGATGCCCCAAAAACCAGAGAGCACCTGGCAGCAGTAAGACTATGCACAGCAAAAGTGTCTTTATCAGGCCTAATTTCTATTAGAATAAGTGCAAATGGTTATGGTATTAAATAGAGGCTGGTGTAGTCACAGAATGGGATGCCCCAAAAACCAGAGAGCACCTGGCAGCAGTAAGACTATGCACAGCAAAAGTGTCTTTATCAGGCCTAATTTCTATTAGAATAAGTGCAAATGGTTATGGTATTAAATAGAGGCTGGTGTAGTCACAGAATGGGATGCCCCAAAAACCAGAGAGCACCTGGCAGCAGTAAGACTATGCACAGCAAAAGTGTCTTTATCAGGCCTAATTTCTATTAGAATAAGTGCAAATGGTTATGGTATTAAATAGAGGCTGGTGTAGTCACAGAATGGGATGCCCCAAAAACCAGAGAGCACCTGGCAGCAGTAAGACTATGCACAGCAAAAGTGTCTTTATCAGGCCTAATTTCTATTAGAATAAGTGCAAATGGTTATGGTATTAAATAGAGGCTGGTGTAGTCACAGAATGGGATGCCCCAAAAACCAGAGAGCACCTGGCAGCAGTAAGACTATGCACAGCAAAAGTGTCTTTATCAGGCCTAATTTCTATTAGAATAAGTGCAAATGGTTATGGTATTAAATAGAGGCTGGTGTAGTCACAGAATGGGATGCCCCAAAAACCAGAGAGCACCTGGCAGCAGTAAGACTATGCACAGCAAAAGTGTCTTTATCAGGCCTAATTTCTATTAGAATAAGTGCAAATGGTTATGGTATTAAATAGAGACTGGTGTATAAGTGCAAATGGTTATGGTATGAAATAGAGGCTGGTGTAGTTACAGAATGGGATGCCTCACAGCAGACTTGAGATCAGTTCAGTATATATGCACAGTTAGTGTATAAGCAGCCTGAAAACGCTAACAAAGCCAGTCAGCCAGCCAGTAACACTCAGGCTGGATGAAAAAAAAAAAAATCTCCCTGTGACTGCCTCTGATTTTTCCTAACTTTCCCTGCTTTTCGCTGACTTTCTGTCTGTCTCCTGCCTGTCTCCAGCCTGTCCCTGTCTGTCCCTGTCTGTCTAACTGTCTCTCCCTGCCTACAGCAGCGTCCTGTCTCTCACGAATGCAATAGAGAAATGAGGAAAAGCAAGATGTCCGCCGACTTAAATAGCGCTGTGACGTCACCGGGCTTGCTGGCTGCTGATAGGCTGCATGTGACTGTCCCAGCTTGCACTGGCGCGGGGTTGATGTCTGGACATGTCCCGTCCGCCATCTTAGAATGCCTGTAATGTAAATGAATGGATGTTAAAGGAAAACTTCGAGCGATCGAATTGCGGGGAAATTCGGATTCGATCCGAATCAAATTTTTCATGAAATTCGGATCGAATCCGGGTTCGTCCGGATCGATTCGCTCATCCCTACTATTGATGTACAGATAACCAGCTGGTAAATAACCCTCAGGAGAATTTTAAGCGATGGCCTCTTGTCATCATGGGTAATGATTTACCTAGCCAATTACGTTTCAATACTGTAGATTACTGTTAACTTATTATCTTCATTCTTTCATATGAGGTCTGCTAAACCCCTGAGAGATATGAATCAATTTTCTGACAATGATTTTGGCCACTCTGTATCTTTTTTATCACGTGATTATTACTTGTCTATATTATATGTATAATACACTTTTCTAAACGCAAATCGTTCTGTGTGGTGTGCATCCTTTCATCTATCTTTAGCTGCTCTAGTGTTGTTGGGATTTCTTGTGGAAGACGATCCCAGGAAGGATTAGCACCCACCCCCTTAACCCTTTCTTGCTTATCTGTGATTTAGGTGTGCTATTACCATTATTGTTAATAATAATGCGTTCACCTGTTACAATGGAAGAATTGTGGAACTTGTAGTCCATTGTTTTTACTCAAGGCCATGGAAAACACCCCAACTGTGGCAAAGCAGAGTCCCAGGAATATGAGAATCATGGAAACCGCATGCTGATAAGTAAATCACAGGTATGGGGGCAAAATCCTAACACAGATTCATGTAGCTGACTTTAAACCCTCACAGAAAAAAAAGTATAAAGGTTAAAAACTCACCTGATCATTTGATCCGACCAGTTCTTCTCTTTACTTGGGGGGAATCTGAACCCCCCGGGGCTCTTCTGGCTTTAGGAGAGTGCCCAGAATAGCCCCCCCTCCCCGGACTTTGGCCACCGCTGGTAAAAGAAAAGAAAAAAGGACATTTACTCACCTGCGGTCGTGATCCCCCCCACCAGGTCACTTCTTCACTGGGGGGAACCTCTGATTACCCCCTCCCAAGCTCTTTCGTGGTAAGGAGAGGGCGAAATAGGCCCTCTCCATCTTCAACGGTGGAAAAGTATGGTTTTCTTTGAAAACAATACCTGATAATTTCACTCTCTGGGGTAATATACCTGTCAGACGGGGGCATACGCACAGCACACTCACCTTTCTGTTGTTCCCATGGTGCAGGTGTGAGCCACTCAGCCAATTGGGGCACTAGGCTTAGCTAGCCTCTGTGCTGTCACAGCTGCTATTAAGCAAAATGAATTCAGCTGTATTGCCTCTTTCCTTAAGCTGGGGGCGTGCCTGCAACGACTATTCACAAATCGGGATGCCCCAGAAAAAATGAGTTATCACTAGGATAGTGAAAATCCTGGTGATAGGTCCATTTTAACTTACCTGAACCTTGCAGCCAGGTTCTGACTTTCTCAAAGGCAGGTTCAGCTAATCTACCCCTAGTGCATTTTTTAAAAGTATTATTATGGACCCCACACAGGCCATTTTGCCACCCCCCCCCCAGCACACATACACACAATCAGTAACCCCTCCCTCTGTAATATACAGGAAAACAATTGTAATATACAAAAAGAGTGTCACCCTGGGTAAAAGGTATAAAAGCTGGGCCTGGTTTACCATGTGCTTGGAGTGAGACTTCCTGGTTTCAGAGACAAGGCCATAGCAGCTGTGAGGAGAGCATTGAGGACCAGAGGCCGACACCCAAGCCAGATAAAGCAGGCCCTAGTGTGCCCCGACACCAGCATGCACCCAAGGAAGTCCTCCCTGGTCAATCCAGTGATCTTTAGGTGAGTGAACCCCTAGCAGTGTGTGGTAAGAAGCAGGGCCATATTTATGGTTCATTCTGCCCTAGGCACTATTTGTGTTTCACCCCCCAAAAGTGGAAAAGGTAGAGTGGGTTGAAGACTCAGTACAGGAGGCTACAACAGTGGCGTATATGAGGGATGCGGCAGGTCAGCAAAGCTGGTGGAGACTGAAACAGGTTCAGCAGTGAGTTTGTAGAGAGAGAATAGAGAATTAGTGGAGACTGGTGCCAAGTCGGGAGTGATGAGTGTAAGAAAGCCAAACTGTAATGTAGTGCTGATGGAGGTGAGGCCAACATACAGAGCGTCAGAATGACAGGCAGGGGGCACTGCGCTCAGCTTCCCATTATTTTTGTCTCTAGTTTTAGATTGGCATTGCCGGTACCCTATGTGATTCCCTGGCCTCGCCCCACTTTCATGGTTAGTCCATCTCCTCTGCTTGCATAAAAAAGCACTGGCACCCGTGATCAGGGGTGAACCTAGCCCCTCTCCTGCCTGTGGCCAACTTTAGAAAGACAAGTCATTCTAAACTAAGAAAGTGAGTTGACTAACAAATTGTCTTTAAGAAATATACCACTAACTCCAGCTGCCAATTCCGCAGTAGCCACAGAGCGTGGGGGAGGGTTTTATTTTTAAAATGAACCAAATACCACCCAGCTGGATTTGGCCTCTAAAAGACTCCAGGGCCAGCCGACTAAGGGCCCCTGGGGCATTCCCCACTGTGTGCATAGGCAACAAAAAAAGCTTCATAGCACCCCGAACATTGCAAGGACCTTCCAGTCCTTCTACCAAAAGCTCTATAACATTCACCCTGAACGGGTAGACCCGAATCAGGGGCACCTAGAGCTGATTAAGAGGTACATAGAGGACTCGGGAATGCCTGTGCTGCGGGAGGACGAGAGGGAGGCACTGGAGGGCCTAATCTCTCTAGAGGAGTTGGGCGCTGCAGTAAAGGGATCACCGAATGGGAAATCACCCGAGCCAGACGGGTACTCCATCAGCTACTATAAGCAATTCCTCCCTCTCCTCACCCCACACTTCTTCTCTGCGTTTAATTCATTGACTGCATCCCCAGACCCAGCCACCATCCCGCTTATGTTACGATTATTCAGAAGCCCGGGAAGGACCCACTTTCCTGTGGAAGTTATAGACCCAATTCGTTGCTGAATGTGGACCTTAAGTTGTTCGCGAAAATCCTGGTGAACAGGTTATCGGGGGTGCTACCGGCGTTGGTGGATGGTGCGCTATTGGGCTGAGTCGACATTAGAACCGCACTAGACAGGTATGCCCCATCTCCCCACTGATTTTTGCCTTATCCATGGAGCCTTTCCTGTGCAGAATTAGGGGGCAGAGGGACATCGAGGAATTACAGTGGGTTCGGCCACATGCAAGATCTCAGCATGTGTGGACGATTCTGCTCTTTTTCCTTACAAATCTTGTAGTGGGTCTGCCGGTCCTGTTAAAGGAATTTGAGTGGTTCGGCAGGCTGTCCTTCCTGAAAATAAGCTATGAAAAATCAGACGCCATGGGGGTGAATCTCCCAAAGGATGCGGAGGCACTCCTGAAGGCATCCTTCCAATTTAGATGGCCCCCCTGGGCCAGCACATACTTGGGCACCAAGGTTACGAAAACGGTAGATGGGATCTATACAGCGAACTTCGGCCCTCTCCTGTCCAGAATTAAAACTGATCTTGCGAATTGGGACATCCCCACCTTCTCGTGGTTGGGAAGAATCAATATTATTAAAATGACGATTCTGCCAAAGATATTATACCTGCTCCAAACCCTCCCCATAACCGAGGTTGAAGCTCCAACTTCTCTTTAAGCCAAAACAATCGGGTGGGCTCGCCTGCCCAGACTTATTGCAGTATTGGCGCGTGGTTCATCTCCAGCGGAAAATAGACGAGGAAAAAGTGGGTGAGCATAGAGGCGACCTTGCTCCATGCACCGCTAAAAGATGTGCCATGGGCCACCAGATCCAGAAAAACACTCTGCAGGGATTATCCGCTCATATCATCCACCCTGGAAGTCTTAGATAAGCTGTTGTTGCAGTACCATAATTTGGTGTGGTCTATAGTCAAATGGTATTTTATTAATTATGTATTCTTTGATAGTTGCAGTGCTAAGTTAGTTAAGAGTTATCACATACCTTTTTATGCTAATGCACCTTTGCCAACTGGGATACCCTCCTCTTCCTCTCTGCTGAGAGAAGCAGGGGGGGGGGGAAAGTTCAGTACGGCTCCTTTTGTTGCGTGGTTCATCTGTGGAAGCTTGTTCGTCTGCGTGCAGTCTGCATATGTGGCCAAATTGGTATGTTAACTGCGGCTGTTATTTTGGTGCTCTTATATGAGTGCCTGCGTGCTCAGAGCTGTATTGCAGGGGCTGGGAGGGACATTTCTGTTTACGTCCCTCCCTATTGGCTTCAATTGTAATGGCGCCGGAAGTGCGTTATTCGCGTCCTTCCTCTCCCCTTTCTGGCCCCGCTCCCGTTGGCTGCATGGACGCCACCATTTTGTTGGCGGTTCTAAAGCCGGCGGGCCCGCTCTGTCTCTTGGACGGGGGCCGCCATTTGGATGGTTACATGTGCATTTTGCTGCAACAGCGGCCCCTATGGGTCAAAGTAAGGTAGTTCAAGCATTGTCAGGTTGCTTCGCATTAAAGTGGACCGTCACCCATGGGTGATCGGCCCGGGAATCTATAAGATTCCCGGGCCGATCACCCCCCTCACCGCGGGACATCCGAGATCGGGATGTCCCACGGTGAGGGACCCCCCCCAAAACCCCAAAAGAACTCACCTGATCGGCGGCGGCAGCGGGCGCGCGCACTGTCAGAGGGGCGCGCGGGAGGCGGCGGCGGACGCGCTGCCTTGTCCGCCGCTTGTCCGTGGGAGCGTGGTGAGGTGAGTTTGGGGGTTTCTGGGGGGTTTTACACAGCAGGGCACCCCTAATCGGGGTGCCCCCCTGAAGTGGACCAAAACCCAGGATAGTCAAAATCCTGGGTGTTGGTCCACTTTAAGTATAATAAAGGATACACATGGATTGTAAAAAGTTTAGGAGATCATTGTAAAGTCAGTATACTCAATATCATGGAGGATACATATCAATATAATGTTATTCTTAGCATACAGTACGTCCTGCTCCAGATAGAATACTTACACTCGGGTACTACTCCGCCAGATGGCGCTGGACTGCAGAGACATTGAAAATAGGCTCCTCCCGGCCCCTCAAATACCCAGGGACCTCCCACAATCCAAATGAACAAAGGGGGGGGGGATTTCTCCCTGTGAAGTGTTCTAAAGGGAGGCTGGCTGCTTCCCAGGTGAGTAGCTCTCAGATATTTGTCTGCATTGCATGTCCCAACTTTGGGGACTCAGAATTAAGAGTAGGGACCACACTAAACACAGAGTGCCTTGTCGGGGCAGTGTGGCTTCCACATGTATCTGCAGATATATGCAACCAAATCTCTGTCTTTCCACATAGCTAGACATGTTTGTTGCTTGATATTTAGTTGATGAGAGGGTTAAACTGGGCGGTAAATTAGTTCCCAGGCCCTGAATAATAATGTTGATAATTTTGTATAAATAGTGAATGAGCTGCTCCCACCCCCCTTTGTTCATTTGAATTGCCATGAGCACAAGCAGGGAGGAATTCAGCTAATATGGATTTCTCCCTGTGAAGTGTTCTAAAGGGAGGCTGGCTGCTTCCCAGGTGAGTAGCTCTCAGATATTTGTCTGCATTGCATGTCCCAACTTTGGGGACTCAGAATTAAGAGTAGGGACCACACTAAACACAGAGTGCCTTGTCGGGGCAGTGTGGCTTCCACATGTATCTGCAGATATATGCAACCAAATCTCTGTCTTTCCACATAGCTAGACATGTTTGTTGCTTGATATTTAGTTGATGAGAGGGTTAAACTGGGCGGTAAATTAGTTCCCAGGCCCTGAATAATAATGTTGATAATTTTGTAAAAATAGTGAATGAGCTGCTCCCACCCCCCTTTGTTCATTTGAATTGCCATGAGCACAAGCAGGGAGGAATTCAGCTAATATGGATTTCTCCCTGTGAAGTGTTCTAAAGGGAGGCTGGCTGCTTCCCAGGTGAGTAGCTCTCAGATATTTGTCTGCATTGCATGTCCCAACTTTGGGGACTCAGAATTAAGAGTAGGGACCACACTAAACACAGAGTGCCTTGTCGGGGCAGTGTGGCTTCCACATGTATCTGCAGATATATGCAACCAAATCTCTGTCTTTCCACATAGCTAGACATGTTTGTTGCTTGATATTTAGTTGATGAGAGGGTTAAACTGGGCGGTAAATTAGTTCCCAGGCCCTGAATAATAATGTTGATAATTTTGTATAAATAGTGAATGAGCTGCTCCCACCCCCCTTTGTTCACCTCCCACAATCCCCAGATCTTCTCTGCAGTCTGGACTGCGAAGGACAAGAAGATGGCTCTCTCTACTCGCAGGTGAGAGGGGCTATTAGCCTGCGGACCTGTAGGACTATTCCCATCCATTCCATCAGTAATTGCCTCCCAGCCTTGGCTGTGCTGGTTGGGTGATGGTAGGCAGCACCGCTGTTAGGTGCTTAGGAGCGCTGCAATCCCACCGCAATCCCCCACCAAAGGGTAGGTGGTACAGGCATATGGTGAGCCTCTATGGGATGCCCCTCCCGCCCTTTTGCCCCTTGCCCCTGTCTATCTGTGGGCCCTATGTTAAGTGGGCACTGTCCTCCCTCACTCTCCTTGTAGCCTTCGGGGGAAAGAGGGGGGGGTGTATATGTATATACGTGTATTGGCTTTTATGTTTCACTACATTATGCTTGGTGTCAGCCGCCGCGCTGACTTGTTTTCATTTATTGTGCTTGAAATTGCCGCCGTGCACGCTTTTCCTGTGTTCCGCGCTTGGCGGCGGCGTTACCTCAGGCGCTGGTGCGCCCTCATTGGCTGCTTGTCACGTGTTGGCTTCGCGCTCTTCGGGGGGGCGGGCCTGTCTTTGGCGCGTTCCGCGTCATTACTCATGCGAGACCGCCCCTCGAGTTATACCGCCACCATTTTTTTGCTCGGTTCCGGCTGCTGCGTGACAGGCTTCTACCTACCGCGGTCCGTGAGTGCCCTCGCGGGCGGCTTTATTACCGCCGTTAATTATTGTATACTTACGGCTCCCCTTTGATTATGTCTTTCAGACGGGCGAACCCCTTTGGCTTCTCCCGGCCCTACTCCCTCTATTTAGTTGGTTATCTTGTGAGGCCTAGTGTAATTACTCCCACTTCCCTAGCGGGTTATTGGGGCATCCCGGGTTGCTGTATAGCGTTAATCCCTATCGGCTTATTGTGCCGCTATAATCACCATATGGAGGCGTCTCAGGATAATGTGACCGGGGATCCTTCGGGACAAGCCCGGCTGTGTGTAGCTTGTGGGGAGCCCCATGTTGACGCTGACAAGGCTCGGGTCTGTGTACCCTGTGCCAAACACTGTGCTTGCACTGCAATCCGGCCTTCCAGTGGCTAAGTCTGTGATTTGTTTCGCCTCACCTACTCCCCCAGGCTTAAATCTCACTCCCTCTGAGTTGCATACAAGTGGGGATTCTCAGCCTGATGTGTCTTCTAGACTGGCTAGTGTTGAGAAGTTAACTGCTAATACCTTGGCGCGTAAGGCCTCTGCAAAAAAGCGGCACTTAACGCCTGATGTCACTCTTTTCCCTATGGAAGCTGATGAGTTTTTGCAACTGTCCGGCTATACCCCTTTGGAGGAAGGGGAGCTATTCTCCGACTCAGGGTCATCTGATGAGAGGCCCAGGGGTCATGACGATTCTGGCTCTGACCCCTGGGCCCCGGATGATACTGATAGACTGTTGGCTCAGATTTTTGAGGTTCTGTCTATCTCTCCCCCTGTTGCGGCCCCCAGGCAACAGGGGGAACTTTTTCATACTGCTAAGTCCCGCTTGGAATTTCCTGAGCAAGCACATTTCAATAACCTTGTGCTCAAGGAATGGGAGCGTCCCAGTAGACTTACCGGTGTACCTAAGAGTTGGGATAGGAAGTATCCCTTTCCTGCTGATGTGGTGAAGTGTTGGTCATCCCCTCCCGAAGTGGTTGCCCTGGTCCTAGGGTTATCTAACACCTCTGTCATGCACTCCCCTGACTCTACTACCCTGCGGGATGCTGAGGACGTGTGTGGGGACGGCGCTGCGCCCGGTCTGTGCCTCTGTCATTACGGCTGTGGCTATTAGGACCCTGCTCAGAAGTATCCTTGATGGTGTCCCAGATGATGTGCCTTGTGAGGAGTTTAATGTACTCGCTCTGGTGTCCCAGATGATGTGCCTTGTGAGGAGTTTAATGCACTCGCTCGTTGTGATGTTTTTGTGAATTATGTCTTCTCTGCCTTGGATGACACCATTAGAATGTGTGGCAGAACCTCTGCCCTTGTAGTGGCTATATGCCGCTCGGTTTGGCTGTGCCAGTGGGCTGCTGACAATGCTGCCAAGAAGGCCCTCACTGGTTTTCCCTTCAAAGGACTACGCCTGTTTGGGGACCACCTGGACCTATTTGCTAAGGGAGGCAGGTTACCCCAGCGCAGGCAGCAGTCTCGGCCCTTTCGAGGTCGAGGCTCCTTTTCCTCCCCCTTACTGTGGTGCTAGACAAGGGAGGGGGGTTTCCTTTACTGGGGCCCGAGGAGACTTTTGGGGTAGGGGCAGAGGACGGGGACGCCCTGGCTCCTCCTGGGGCTCCAAGCTTAAGTCCTCTCCCAAGCCCCCTCAGGCATGATGGTGGCGCCCTCACCCATCCGGGTGGGGGGACGGCTTCAGCACTTTGCTCACGTCTGGAGGCTTCATGTCTCAGACCGGTGGATTCAGGAGGTAGTGTCCTCTGGTTACAAGATAGTTTGCTGTCTGCCCCCCCAAAGTTCATCAGATCCCGGATTCCTCAGAACCCTGTGTCAGCTCAGAATCTAGTGCAGGCAGTGCAAAGCCTTCTGGAGCTGGGGGTCATCTGCAAGGTCCCTTTAAGAGAAAAGGGCAAGGGCTTCTATTCCAACCTCTTCACCATGCCCAAAAAAGATGGGTCAGTCAGGCCCATCCTGGACTTGAAGATCCTCAACAAATTTGTCAGGTGCAGGCGCTTTCGCATGGAAACTCTGCGCTCTGCCATCAGTTCCCTGCGCCCAGGGGATTTCATGACGTCCTTCATATTCCTGTATTTCAAGGTTCCTCAGGTTCACTCTGGAGGATCAACACTACCAATTTGTGGCATTGCCCTTTGGTTTCACTTCAGCTTCCAGGGTGTTCACCAAGGTGCTGGCAGGAGTGATGTCTCTGCTCAGGTTTCAGGGCATCCGTGTGCTGCCCTATCTGGATACTCAGCTGGTGGTGTCCATTCTGGAGTCATTTGGCTGGGTGATCAACCACCCCAAGTCTTCAATGTCCCCCTCCTTGGTGACTTCATTCCTGGGAATGAATCTGGATACAGTTCAGGCAAGGATTTTTCTTCCTCAGCAGAAGGTGGACAGTCTGATTGCACAGGTCCAGTTCCTGCTATCTTGTCATCATCCCTCCATCAAGCAGGGAATGCAGCTGGTGGGCCTGATGGTGGCGTGCTTCGAGGCGGTCCCTTATGCTCAGTTCAACTTGAGGCCTCTGCAACTCCACCTCTTGTCAGTATGGGACAAGGACCCAGAGTCCCTGGACCGGGTCTTTGCGTTTTCCCCCCTGGTCATGCGGTCCCTCTCGTGGTGGCTGAACTCCAGGAACCTGTTGGGGGGCAGATCCTTTCTGACCCCCTCCTGGGAGACGGTCACCATGGATGCCAGTCTGTCAGGCTGGGGGGGTTTCTGGAAGTTCCTGCAGTTGGCCCTCAGGAGGCCCACACACCTATCAACATCTTGGAGCTGTGGGCGATCAGGTTAGTTCTGGCTCTGTTCACTCATCACCTTCGGGGCCTGCCTGTTCAGGTGCGCTCGGACAACCAGATGGCAGTTGCCTACATCAATCATCAGGGAGGGACCCGGAGCAAGAGGGCCCTCCAGGAAGTGTCTCTGATCCTGACCTGGGCGGAGGCCAATGTTCCCTGCATATCAGCGGTGTACATTCCTAGGGTTGGAAAATCTGCTGACAGACTCTCTGAGCAGGGGGACCTCTTGCCAGGGAGAATGGTCCCTCTGCAACAGGGTGTTCCAATCTCTGTGTCTCCGTTGGGGCCAACCAGATGTGGATCTGTTTGCGTCCCGTTACAATCACAAGCTCCCGGCCTTTGTCTCCCTGTCCCAGGATCCTCTGGCCTTGACCACGGATGCTCTAGCAATGTCATGGCAGGAATTTCAGTTTTTGTATGTCTTTCCTCCTTTCCCCCTGCTGGGCAGGGTTCTGCGCAAGATTGCTCTGGAGGGGGTGCCAGCAATTCTGGTGGCCCCCAGGTGGCCAAGAAGAGTGTGGTTCGCAGACGTGGTGCAGCTGGCAGTAGATCAGTACGTTCTGCCCAGGGTGCCAGACCTGCTCACTCAGGGTCCCTTATCCCAATCCCAATTTACAAACTCTGGCTTTGACGGCCTGGCTGCTGAAACCTCCATCTTGATGGAGAAGGGGCTGTCTACCTCGGTTGTTGATACCATGATAAAGGCTAGGAAGAATTCTTCTTCTTCCATTTATTACAGGGTTTGGCGTGCCTACATTGACTGGTGTGAGTCTAAGTCTTTTCCCTGTCGTGTGTTCTCTATTCCCAGGATTCTGGAGTTCCTACAGCATGGGTTGGAGATGGGGCTCCAACTCAGTACTGTGAAGGGTCAGGTTTCTGCCCTGGCTGTTTTCTTCCAGAAGTCCTTTGCTCAGCATTCTATGATCAGGACTTTTTTCCAGGGGGTTACTCATGTGCGTCCCCCACGTAAGCCTATGGTGCCTGTTTGGGATTTGAACTTGGTTTTGTCAGCCTTGCAGGGCGCTGCACTGGCCATTCTTACTCTCAAAGTTGTCTTTTTGGTGGCTATCAACTCTGTTAGGCGTGTGTCGAGTTGGTGGCGCTTTCCATCCAACCCCCTACTATGAGAGACACCAGGAGAAGGTGGTGTTCTGCTTCAAGCCAGATTTTCTGCCTAAGGTCATGTCTGCCTTTAATTTGAATCAGGACATTGTTCTTCAGTCATTGTGCCCTAATCCTAGTACTGCTAAGGAGAGGGTTTTGCATTCTTTGGATGTGGTTAGGTGTCTGAAGTACTATCTGGTGGCTACTGCACCTATCAGGAAAACTGATGCCCTTTTTGTGGTCCCTTCTGGTCCTAGGAAGGGTTTGGCTCCTGCCAAGTCTACTATCAGCAAATGGATCCATCAGGCTGTGATTCAGGCCTATTCTGCTAGGGGAAAGAATCCTCCCTTCCGCCTTACTGCTCATTCTACTCATGCTATTGGTGCCTCTTGGGCTTTTCAGCACAAGTTTGCAAGGCCGCTACTTGGTCTTCTGTTCATACCTTTTCAAAGTTTTACAAGGTTGATGTTAGGGCCTCAGCTGATGCTGCTTTTGGCCGTAAGGTTCTGCAGGCGGCAGTGGTATGACCTGTCTGCTCTTACCTTTGGGGATCCCACCCTACTTTATGGACACTGCTATTGGATGTCCTGAGTGTAAGTATTCTATCTGGAGCAGGACGTACTGTATACTAAGAATAATACAATTCTGTGATTACTCACCTGTAGAATTGGTATTATAAGTATACAGTACGTCCTGCTCGACCCCACCCTTGGTTTTTACATTATCTTGGATCCCCTATGTGGTGATTGTTATCATTGTTATAGTTACTAGTTTGGGTTGTTTTAATTCTCCAGGCTTCTCATTAACTGCTTTTCAATGCTGGGGATTGTGGGAGGTCCCTGGGTATTTGAGGGGCCGGGAGGAGCCTATTTTCGATGTCTCTGCAGTCCAGTGCCATCTGGCGGAGTAGTACCCGAGTGTAAGTATTCTATCTGAAGCAGGACGTACTGTATACTATACAATACCAATTAATACCAATTCTACAGGTATGTAGGTGTATTTTTAGGAGGTCATTATGTGAACATACATTATTTTGAATTTGCTGGCTCATATTAATAGTGGCCTGTAATTTTAATCGGATGGGTTCTTAGAAATAGTGGGTGATTGGAGAGAAAGTGGGGGCAGTTGTTTTTTTGAAAAGAGAGTGATCGGAGAAAAATGGGGGCAGCTGTTTTTATGTAGTGTGGCGTAGATCTAGGCTGTATCTATGAGGTTTGGAACCGTATGCCATCAGATTTGTGAACGAGAATAAGGTCAGGGGTTCTTTTATGTGCTTTAAGAAACGGGATGAAGCTAATTGTGTCATTTAGTCCAGGGTAACATGTTGCCTGTAATTTTCAATCCATTTGGTTTCTCTCTGTAATGTTTGTCTTATGATGTCTCCGCCCTGGGGTTTTCATGGATCCTGTCTATTGCTTGGAAAAATGCTTGATTGGGGTTTGAGTTATGTCTAGTTAGAAAGTGTCTTCCTATTGGTGTTGTTGTGTTACCCTTCTTAATGTCCCTGATGTGCTCATAAATTCTCTCTCTCGTTTTTAATTTTCTGTTGGTTTTTCCTGTATAGAAACAGCCACATGTACACGTGAGGTATGCCTTTTTTGAGTATTCTTTTTGTGTATCCCCGACTGGAGAGGTGGTCCCTTATACCATTGGCTGCTTTTTGGAAGTTTTTCATTGTTGTGCAATTTTTTCTAGCCCTAAGGTATTTGCCATAGGGGATACTCTTCTTAAGGGCGGAGGGATGGGCACTAGTGGCTCTAAGTATTTTGTTCGCAGCTGTTGGTTTGCGATAGAAATTTGTTTTGGGATTACACTGATCATCTCGGAAGATTTTCAAGTCTAAGAAAGGGACCTCTTGTTTGTGGTATTCAAGTGTTAATTTGAGGTTGTTTTCATTTGTATTAAGTATCGTGACAAATTATTTTAGTTGTTGTGGTGTTCCTTCCCAAATGATCAGGATATCATCAATATAGCGCATCCATTTAGTGATCAAATCCAAGTAATCCTTCAGGTTGTCATTTTGACAAAAAGTGTGTTCCTGGTGGCCCAGGTATAGATTAGCGTATGTAAGGGCACATGTTGTCCCCATGGCTGTGCCCTGTATTTGGTGGTGGAGTTCTTTTTTAAACAGGAACACATTATGGGTCAAGAGGAATCTCAAGAGATCTATAATGAAACAGTTATGTTCGTATTCGTTGATATCCAGTTGGTCTAGAAAAACTTTACCGCTTGCAAACCCAATGTGTGTGGAATACATACATATTGACTGGCTCTGCTTGTGAGAGAGTCTATTCCAGATACTATTGGTCGCCCGGGGGTGTCTGTCTCCGATTTGTGTATTTTCGGTAAGGTGTCAAAAGTCTGTGTGACTAGTTTTGGTAGTGTGAGAAATTCTGCTGTAGTGGTGTCTATGATCTTGTGTTGTTGCGCATGTTTAAAGAGATTGTCATATGTTTCTTTGTCTTTTATGATTGTTGTCATGGGTACCTTTCTGTACCATTTTTTGTTTAAAATTTTGTCTAAAATTCTCTGACACATTTTTTCGTATTGGTGTCTATACATGATTACAGTGTTGGCCCCTTTATCCGCCGGCTTTATTATGATTTCTTTCATCTCTTGTATTTGTTTGAGTGTCTGTTGTTGTCTAGTCGTTATGTTGGTCAGCATTCTGCCCTTTTGTTTCTATGTGTGCTATGTCATAGCTCACCATATTAACAAAGGTCTTAATGCTGGCATTAAGGTGGAGCAGATGAAAATATGTGGACGGTTTCTTGAATTTACTAATGTGTGTTTTGACGATGTGTTCTGTGGTGTGTCTGTAATATGTTCTGGGTTCATGCTTGTTTCTGTGTTGAGTTCAGTTAGAGTATTCAATGTTGTTTTGTCCCCCTGTGTAAGTGCTTGTGTGTCTTGTAGTTCTTTACGTTAGTATTGATAGCGTAACAATATCTTTCGTGCAAACAAGTGGAGATTCTGAGTTGAAATTTGTCCGTGTTTGATTCGGGGCAAAAATCTTACTACAGTATTTTGATCCTGTGTTAGAGGGATAGAGGTTAAGTTAACCATTTGTTTGCTGTTGTCCAGTTTTTGTCTCCCTATTGTGGTGGGTAGTCTGTTCCCTTTGTGGTGGCTCGAGTCTGTCATTTTGGTTGTTGAGATAGATGGTAGGGCTGTGTTTGCGTGTCTAGTCTTAAAAAAAGAGGGCGTCTGTTTTTTTTGTAATTTCATGCGCAGCTTCCAGAGCTCTTCCGCTTTTTGAAAATCCCAAGCATGCAACTGGAGGACTGGCTGTCACCTTCGTTGCGGGACAATGGGGGGCTGGACTTGCAGCTGCACCCTGGGGAGCTGCAGCCTCAAAGAAATAGGATCAGGGGGATGGAGAGCGTCGGGCTGGATTGCTGCCTTCCCCTGCGGCCCATGTGAGCGTTGTAGACACGGAGGCCTCATTTTTCCCTCTTCCTTCTTCTAATATGCCTCGTCTGGGGGTCTGTTCTGGGTGTTGCCCTGGTGTCTGATTGCCTGGATCCCTTGCCCTGCAGATTGGATGCCTGCTTGATGGAATGGCCGTCTTGCCGGTGCGGGGATGCTGGATGGGCGGTGTTGGCAGGGCAGGCCGGCGTGGTTTATGGGTCAGCCTGCCCTGGGCACTCTGGGCTTCGTGCTGGCGCATGGAATCGTGATGGATCGCCAGTGGTATGGAGGAGGAGCATGGGGACCCACCTGGAGCTGGGGGGTCCTCACCTGGTGGCGACTCTGGAGGGGCAGCCTGCTGAGGACAGGGTGGGGGTGCGGGGTCACCGGGGGCGGTACCCCCGGGATGGACCGATGTGAATACCATTCGTCAGTCTGCCAGTGGGCGTGCTGGGTATGCGGTAGGCCTTGGAGTAGGGGTCCTTGGCTGGATGCAAATGCTTAAGGGGGTGATGCGGGATGGCTGGGTGACAGTTAATAATGGGAGTGTTAGAACCGTGGGGGGGCCCCCGCAGCTCCACCCCACTGCCGGTGGGGGGGGCGCCGAGTGCAATTGTTTCTGTTTTGATTATAATTTCATGCTGCAGTCTTGGACATGTATGTTGATAGTTGTTGTTAAGAATTGCGGATATGCACAATCTGTATATAAGAAAGTGCACCTCCTTAGTTACGACCGTAGTCTTCCACTTTCCCCCAGTGGGCCAGTTCGCTTGCTCTTCAGAGATTTAAGTAAGCACTAGCATTACCATTTACTTTCCTTTTTCTTCTTCTCTTGTTGGTCTCTCTTTCTTGTTTTTCGTTCTTTTTCCCTTTCTTTGGTTCTCTCTCGTCTTATTCTTTTAGTCTTCCCCCTTTTGCTCAATCTCCCTTTCCACTTACCTGACATCCCTTCCCCTTTTCTTTGGGTTGGGGGCGGGGCATGCAAGCAATGACTGAACTGGTAGTGGGCTCCTTTAATGTTAAGGGACTGAATGTCTCTGAGAAGCGATCACAGATACTGTATGATATGCACAAGCATAAGGTTGCCATCCTGCTGCTCCAAGAGACTCATTTTAAAGAAGGACATATACCTGCCATAAAGAATCGGTACTTCCCCACCTGGCATCACGCCCCTAATCCCAATATTAAGACACCATCCATAAATCCTTCCTTCCAAGTGTTAGACCTCAAAGTGGACCCAAATGGGCAATTTATATTGCTTAAGAATGAACTGTTTGCCAGGGTTTATGTCATGGTTAACATTTATGCCCCTAATACGGACCAGGTTAGCTTTTGTTTGAAGGTGCTTAGGATGGTAACGGGATTCTTGGAGGGCACATTATTAGTGTGGAGAGATTTTTTTTTTTTATATATTCTTTATTTAAGTTTATACAGAACATACAAGTTTGATACATAACATTGCACCACGAAGCTCCAGTCTGGAGCAATATATAACATAACTTAACAATGCACTAAATGTAATTGGTGAGCAACTACAAATGGAAAAAGAAAAAGGAAAGGGGGAGAAAAACAAAAAAAAAAAAAAAAAGGGGTGGGGGAGGGGGGTACCAGGAAGGGAAAATTGAAGGTCAAAATAACCTCAGGGACAAAGGCCTATATTCCTACTATGATGTGCTTATAATCCTCAGACTCAGTATATTGCATCCACGAGAACCAAGTCGCCATGTATTTCTCATATCCATCCTCCCCAGGCGTCATGAGGTCTTCAAACCTCATTATCTCATTAACTCTAAAGGCCCACATTGCTAGTGTGGGGGGATCCTCTTTTTTCCATAGTTGCGGAACACACATCTTGGCAGCGTTTAGGAGAGGACATAGCAAAGAGCCACAATATTTTTTGAGTGGAGTCTTTGTCATGTGAAGTAAGCACAGGACAGGGTCCTCCGGGATCTCTCTACTCAACAGGCTCCCCACCACCTCTCTAACCCCATCCCAAAAATCTTTCAGTTTAGGACATGACCATCTATTAATTACCGCCGGGACCCTATACCACCTTGTTAGAACCTTGTAACTGCACTCTTGAAACCTGGTACATATAGGGGGTCTCCAACAATCTGCTTATCTGTTTTGGAGTGAAGGTCCTACCCAAATCTCTCTCCCACTTCCCCACGAATGACGGTGGAACTATAAGGGGGGGGTTGATCAGCATCTTATATATTTACGAGAGGGTATGGCTTACATCATCTCTACTAGAGCACAGCTGTTCAAAAGGAGTAAGGCCTCTTTGCACCCTTTTATGTTCTCGCAGCGTGGAAAGGAAATGCCTCAACTGCTGTTGCTGCCATGTCGACCATACGGGTAACCCTCTTTCGGTGGCCAAATCTCCTATGACGCTCCACTCTCCCTCCTGCAGAAAGTGGCCCACCCTAAAAACACCCGCAGCCCTCCAAGCCCCGGGGGTAGTTCCTCTACATCCGGGGGGAACCCGGGATTGCCCAATACCGGGAACATTGGCGAAGGCAACTGGGAGAGGTTCGCCGGCTGAAAATATTGGCCACATACTTTTAACGTGGTCCCTACAAGGGCATGTTTCATTGCTAATGATATGTCTTTCCGGTCTGCCCATGGGATACATTCGACTCTGACCCCAACAAGATTCTGCTCAATGGACACCCACTGCTTATGGCCCCGATGTAAACACCAATCAACCACTCTATTAAGGTGGACCGCAGCATAATAGAGTCCCGTATCAGGGAGACCCATACCACCCTTATCCTTGCTCCTCGTAAGGATGGCCCTGCTTATCCTCGGTCTCCCTCCTCCCCACACAAATCTCTGAAAAAGTGCATCCACCCTTCGAAAGAAGGCTTTTGGGATAGCCACCGGGAGAGCCTGCATTAAGTAAAGAAGCCATGGGAGCAGCACCATTTTCAAAGCATTGCAGCGACCAAACCACGAGAGCCTCCTACCCGACCATCTGGTCATGTCCTCTTCAAATTTCTTGAGCAAGGAGGGGGAATTAAGGGCAAAAATATTCGCCAAATTTTGTTCCAAGATACGTTACACTTTCCTCCGAGCATCTAAAGGGGAAGGATTTCTGTATATTATCAAATCTTTTCGCCGGGACATTGATATTGAGGGCTTCGGATTTCTGATAATTAATTCTATACTTCGACAGTTCTCTGTACTCTTTTAATTCTCTCATTAGGTTCGGAATAGAGGTCTCTGGAAGTGTCAGTCCAAAGATCAGATCATCAGCAAAGGCTGCAACCTTATAACTACCTTCTTGGTCCCCCATACCCCTTATGTCACAGTTTCCCCGAATTTTACACAAAAGGGGCTCCAAGGTGAGTATAAAGATTAGAGGAGAAAGGGGGCACCCCTGCCTCGTTCCATTAGCGATAGTAAAGGAGCCTGAGAACATCCCATTCACTCGCACCGACGCGGATGGCGCACTGTACAAACTGCTTATCCAACCCAGAGCATTAGGGTCAAGGCCAATATGACTAAGAGTGTTTTGCATAAAGTTCCAATTAACTCTATCAAAAGCCTTCTCCGCATCGGTGGCAAGCAAGAGGGACGGGGTACCACCTTTCTGGGCCCATTGGATTAAATTAAGAACTTTAATGGTATTATCCCTCGCCTCTCTATGTGGCATAAAGCCGACTTGGTCAAGGGCTATAATGTGGTGTGGATGGGGAGCTATTCTGGAGGCGAGTACCTTTGCAAAAATCTTAATATCCCTATTCAATAAGGATATAGGCCTATAGCTAGCGCAAAGGCCAGGGTCTTTCCCCTCTTTTGGGATGATTGAAATATGCGCCCTAAGTGAATCTGAGGGAATGCATTCTGGTTTCTTAAATGAATTAAAGGCATCCAAGAGTCCCGGGCAAGGGGAGCATCCTTTTGTAATATTCAATCGTAAAACCATCAGGGCCTGGCGCTTTTTCCCCCGCAGCCCCTGAGACTGCTTTCTGGACCTCCTCGAACAAGATCGGCCCCTCCAGTTCTTCTACAATTTCACTAGGCAGACTAGGGAAACCGGACTCTCTCAAATATAATCTCATTGCTTCATCCCTTTCCTCTACCCCTGAAAGATTATATAACCCCTCGTAAAACCTCTTAAAGGCCTCTGCAATTTCACTGGTTAAGTGGACCCCCTTACCCTTCGCGTCTTCTATTTTTGGGACAAATGCCTTTACCCTCTCCGCTCTTAAAGCTCGCGCCAGAAGTTTGCCACATTTATCCCCCGACTTGTAAAATTTTCCACGGCATTTGATTTTTTGCACTTTGAGCCTATCGCAGCACAGCAGTTTAAGTTTTTCTCTGGCCGCTGTCAGGGCCGAGAGGTGAATAACGGAAAGAGATTTCTTGTCCAGAGTCTCTAACTTTCTGATCTCATTCAGTAATTTCAGGACGCATTCCGATTTTTCTTTTTTTAACCTCGAACCTATCTTTATTAGGGTTCCCCTTATATTGCACTTATGAGACTCAACCAACTCCCAAGAAAGGGATGCCGCAATGGCGATGCTTACCCCTCTCGATCTCGAATGTGTGGAGTGGCTGTGATACGTTTTCGGGAAATGTCTATTGGCAAAGGAGGGTGGGTTAGAAGAACTAAAATGAGTTTCCTGGAGGAAAGCCACCTGGGCACCCAGTCTCTTCAAGTTACCCAACACCAAGGACCTTTTTTCTGGGCTATTCATCCCTTTCGTATTGAGCGAGACTATTTTTAAATCTGCCATCTTAACTCTAGGCAGGGACCCTTCCTTCAGTCCGTTCTGTCTGAATGAGTCAATCAGCTCCGGGGGCACCTCACCACCCTAACCTGAAGTATCTCACTAAATCAAAGGGGCCCCTAGAAATATCAGCCTGGTACGTTGAAAGCAGGAAACAGGGGTAAAGGACGGATATTGGGGGGGGGTAGGAAAAAAAGAAGCAGGGATTCCAAGAACTGTAGGGAAACAACAAAAAAAAAAAGGGGGGGGGGGGAACACTAAACAATCCCTAAACTAGGGAAAACAAGTAGGTCTTTTCAACTACTAGAGTCAATAAGGCCAGCCTACTGGGGGAACGCGTCCGATCTAAGAGGAGAGCGTACAGGAACAACCGCTCGCCCACCCCTGGCCGGAGGTCAATAAACCATTTTGTAAGCCAACAAGCCTTTGGAACAGAATCAGGGTAACATTATGAAACGACAATGAAGAAGCAAAGCTGTCCAACCAATGTTGAACATCGAAGCTAGCCCTGTGGCCTCAATCGGATCCAAAGCATAGGTAAGTAAATAAAGGCGGTATAAAGCCAACAATAACAACACTCTCTGCGTGTTCAGTCCCGGAGTCTGGTTGCCAGATCAGACAGAAAAAAAAAAAAACAGCTGGTGGTCGTTTGCGCCTCTTCTTCTGGGCGCCTTGTAGCCCGCTTGAGCCACCTGAGGTCTCGGAAGCTCCTCTGGCCTCGTCTCCTATCTCTTTCCGCGGACCGAGACAGCGGGGGGAAGGTCACTTTCAAGCCAGTTAGGGATCTGAATCAGCTCACAACGTAGGTAGGTGAAAAGCCCTCCCAATTCTTGATAAGATCAATCAGATGGAACGGAAAACCCCATCTGTAAGTAGCTCCATTTTCCGTAATAACTTCCAAAAGGGGCTACAGGGACCTCCGCATTTGTAGAGTCCGCCGAGATAAGTCCGGAAAAATCTTGACGGATGCATCCTTATATTTCACATCGCCTTTGCTCCAGGCCTTCCGGGCAATTTCTTCCTTAAGTGTGTAATGGTGGACTCGACAGATGACATCTCTAGAGAACGCCGAGTCTAGGCTTTTTTTTTTTTAATATTCTTTATTTTTGCTTTTCAAAGAATAATGGTACACATACAGGTTATCGAATACACAACAAAGACAATGAAAGTAACACTCTCAGTCCCTTGAAAAGGGAAGGCTACCGGTCTAGCGGATATACAACAGCATAGTAAACTCAAAAAACTAATGAACATAACATGAGTCTATGTGGTCCCTAAAAACTAAGTGGGAGGGGAGGGGGAGGAAATCGGGGAAGAGGGACGTGCGGATCCCCGGGGACCGGCCAGTAGGGCTCTAAATTCAGAGGACTCCGAGAACTTCATCCAGTCAAACCAAGTAATAATGAAACTCTCGAATCTATTTTCTCGAGGAAGAATCACGTTTTCGAACCGCATGAGCTCGTTTACCTTCGTGAACCACAAATCAACTGAAGGTGGGTCCTGGCATTTCCACTTCAGGGGGATGCAGGTTTTTGCTGTATTGAGAAGGTGACACAACAAAGATTTCTTGTAGTTCTTTAGGGGGACTTTGGTCATATGGAGCAGGCAGGTGGCCGGATCATCAGGCACCACAGTTTTGGTCACCTTACTCGCTACTTCCCTAACCACATCCCAGAACGGCTTTAGGACAGGACAAGACCAGAAAATGTGCAGCATATCACCTTTTGCGTTGTTACATCTCCAACAGTTTTCATGGGTCTCTGGGAACCATTTATGCAACATCACAGGCACTCTGTACCAGCGTGATAGAATTTTGTAGTTACACTCTTGAATTTGCATGCAAAAGGACGTCTTATGCGGCATGGCCAGAAGTTTTCTACATTGCTCCTCGGAGAAAGAGACACCCAAATCCGACTCCCATTTCCTCAGAAAAGCAGGCCTCTCGTTCTCCGGAGGGGCAACCAGCAATTTATAGATGTACGAAAGCGTATGCTGAACGACCGTTCTACTGGCACATAAATTCTCATAGGGGGTGGTTTTCCTTAAGCCTCCGGTAAAACTCCGCAACGAGTAAAGGAAATGCATAATCTGACTACTCTGCCAGTTTGTCTATGCCGTCAAACCCTTCGCTTGGGCAAGTATACCCAGATCCGTCCAGTCCTCACCCCCCAAAAAATGGCCTACCCTATAGACCCTGGCTTGTCTCCACTTTCTAGTTGTTGGGCCTTCATTACCCGGGGGAAAACTAGGATTACCCAGGACTGGGAGCATCGGGGAGGGGGCAGGGGAGAGCTCAGGATGTTCAAAGTGGCGCCTACAGGTTCTAATAGTGGCTCCAATTGTGGGGTGTTTCAGGGCGAGGGGGGTCCAAAGCTCTTCTATCCATACAATTCCAGAAATTGGGGTTTCCAGGAACCCCTGTTCCAAGCCCACCCATTGTTTATGGCTCCCATGCAAGCACCAGTCAACTGCTCTGCTGAGGTGTACCGCTGCGTGATAGAGAATCGGGTCTGGAAAGCCGAGACCCCCGCTTTCTTTGGACCTAGACAATAATGTTTTATTCAGTCTCGGCTTCCTACCTCCCCAAACAAACTTAACGAAAATCCCTCTGACTCTTTGCAAAAAACTCTGGGGGACCCTCACTGGAAGGGCCTGTAGCAGTTAGAGCAGGCGGGGGAGTAAATTAATTTTGGTTGCATTGACACGGCCAAACCAGGAGATCTTCCCCTTTGTCCATCTAGCCGTCTCCTCCTCAAACCTCCGCAATAGCGGTGGGAAGTTTAGCTCAAAAATTCTACCCAGGTTGCTGCCAATTTTGTCCCACTTGAAGGCGAAAGCATTCCTCAGGTTGTCGAATCTCCTAGGTGGGATAGTGATGTTAAGGGCCTCAGATTTTTGATAATTAATCTTGTACCCAGAAAACTCCCCATAGCGCCATAGTTCGGACAATAGGTTAGGAAGGGAAACCTCAGGGCAGGACAGGCTAAATATCAAGTCGTCCGCATATGCCGCCACTTTGTATTGTTTGGACCTGTTGGTTAAGCCTTTGATGTCTGGGTTACGGCGAATATGACACAAAAAGGGCTCTAAGGTGAGTATGAAAATTAGGGGTGATAGCAGACACCCCTGCCTCGTCCCATTTGATATCCGGAAAGAGTCCAAAATAACCCCATTCACCCGTACCGCGGCAGACGGGGACCCATATAAGCTCTCGATCCAACTCAAGGCATTCGGATCAAGCCCAATGTGCCTGAGTGTGGCACGCATGAAGTCCCAATTCACTCGATCAAAAGCCTTTTCTGCGTCTGACGCGAGTAGGAGGGCAAGGGTCTCGCTTTTCTGGGCTAAGTGGACCAGGTTCAATACCTTGATGGTGTTGTCCCTCGCCTCCCTGTGCGGCATAAACCCCGCCTGATCCAAGCCAATGACGTTATGCAAGTGAGGAGCTAGCCTGGAGGCCAAGATCTTGGCAAATAATTTCAGGTCAATGTTCAGAAGTGAGATCGGCCTGTAACTCGAACATTGGGCCGGATCCTTACCATCCTTCGGGATCACTGAGATGAATGCTCTCAGCGAGTCTAAGGGGAGGGCATTGCCGTCTCTAATAGAGTTAAAAACTGCAAGGAGCTTCGGGGCCAGGAGAGGAAAGAACTTCTTATAATACGGGAGACCAAGGCCATCAGGTCCCGGGGCTTTCCCCCCTGCCACCCCTGTTACTGCTCTATGCAGTTGGGCCATTGTGATTGGGTCCTCCATTTCCTCCAGAACGTCTCTGGGGAGCTTCAGCAACCCAGACTCTACAAGATAGCGTTCTATGGGGTCCTCATCTCCCTTCCACCACTCCTTCGGAAGATTATACAGACGCTCATAGAACCTCTTGAATGTGTCTCCAATTTCGCTAAACAGGTGTGTTACATGACCCTCCTTAGTAGAAATTTTGGGGACGTACGTTTTAACTCGCTCCTCCCTAAGGGCCTTCGCTAGTAATCTGCCGCATTTGTCTCCCGACTCATAGAAAATTCTACAACAGTTGCTTATTTGTGCTTTAATCTTATCACAGCATAATGTTTTAAGTTTCTCCCCCAGGGAGGTTAAAACAGGGAGAAATTCACTAGCCAAAGATTTTTTGTGTTTCCTCTCCACAGCCCCTATCTCCTCCAACACATCTCTCACCTGTTTGGCCTTCTCTTTTTTAATCCTGGAACCAATTTTGATAAAAGTGCCCCTTATGACGCATTTGTGTGATTCCCATAAGATCCCAGGATTAACCTCAGGGGATGAGTTAACCTGGAAAAATTTTTTTAGGTCCTTCTGTACCTCATCCAGCACATTTTGGTCTTCAAGTAAGGACGTGTTAAGCCTCCAGGACCAACTCCTCGGAATTTGAGTGGGGCAGGCAACTGTCAAGGCAACTGGGGCATGGTCAGAGACCGTGATGCTACCGATCGTGGCCTCAGAAACCCGGCACAGGGAGACATGAGGGACCAAGAACCAGTCAATCCTCGAGTAAGACCCAACTAGAGTAGAACGTATAGTCACGCTCGTTAGGGTGGAGGATTCTCCACGGATCAACCAGTTTATGCAATGCTAGAGTTTTTTTGAGCCTCCTGAGCCTCGCATAGGACTCGTGTGGGCCCCCCCTAGAGGTGTCAATAAGGGGGTCAAGGGCAAGGTTAAAATCTCCTCCCACCACCAGCTCACCTTCCCTAAAGATTGACAGCTCCTCCAGTACAGATTCCAAGAAGGCCACCTGTCCCGTGTTTGGCACGTACACGTTGCCAAAAGTATAACTACAGGAGGCAATCTTCCCCTTGAGGAAGACCCATCTCCTTCCTCATCTCCGCACACAATAGTATGCTGGCCCCCCGGGATCTAGAGTCAGCCGAATAGCTGTGGTAGGCTCTCGTGTAGTACCTGTTGCCGAGGAAAGGCGGTTTACCCCTCTTGAAATGTGTTTCCTGTAGGAAGGCTACTTGAGCTCTCAGACCCCTCAAATTTCTCAATATGAGAGATCTCTTTTCAGGGCTCTTACAGGGACACTATACGAATATCAGCCATATCCAGCGCCACGCAGGGCCCAAACGGGATCCAATGAGGGGCGCACCCGGAGATCCGCACTACCTAGAAGGGGGAGGGAAGGATGGGAGCCGCTCTAACAGGTCTGGGGTACTGGGTTAAGAAGGGGGGAGGGAAGGGAAACTAAACCAGTAGAAGAAATTCACCAAACAGTAACTAACTGTAACTAATTATCCCAACTCGTGGGACAATTGTAGTCTAAGGGGACAGATATCTCCAAAAGACCAGCCTATTGGGGGGTAGTGTGTTCAACAGGAGTGAGTGGGCGCACAGGTGTGCTCACTCCACTCTCACCCAACTGAACTGTAATACCGAAGCTAAGATTTCCCCTTTGCGGGATGAATTCAGTCAAGTAGGACAACACGTGTCCAAGAGACCAGCCTATTGGGGGGTGCTGCGTCCGACAGAGATTAGGAGGCTTTTCGAGGGTCTCAGCCCACTCTCTCGCTCAGCCCATACTGACGCATCATTCCCAGCCACCAGGCGGTCTAGGGATCAAGATCAAGGCAGAACCAAGGCAAAATATTTTTTTGTGGGGGCGTGGCCTACGCATGGCGGCATGAAGGAGCAAAGTGGTGGAGCTCCGGCTAGTTTCATAGCTACTGACCAGACAAGAGCGAGCAATATGGCAGCAATGGGGGGCAACAAGAAGAAGAAAGTGGCGACAGAAAGAAGGAGCAAGTCGGCGGGGAGGATTGATCCCTACCTGACGCCTGGAGCCTCCACATGGCCGGCGGTGGGGACACCCAAGATGGCACAGGGAGGAGGAGGAGGACCGGGTCTCCCCCAGCGAGATCCACATGGCCGGGGAGCAGGCGGCGGGCTACAGCGCCCAGAGGATAAGGAGACAGCAGGAGCGCAGGTGAGCGCGCCTGCCGATAAGAGCCGCTCCGCGGCACTGACAGCTGAGGCAGAGGGGAGAGAGGAGCCTCCATCTGACAGGCAGGCGCGATTGCCGCCTACACGTGCACTGCGAGGTGCGGCAGCCCAGGCGGGGAAAGATGTCACACAGGAGGCGGCAGAGGTGCTGGCGGGGGCAGAAGGGGGGCAGCCCAACTTATTAGGCACAATAAAGAGAATGACAGTGCCTCATCCTGAAGAGTTACTGAGGGGGCAGCCCTCAATGAGCCCTCATCCCCATTCACCTCATCTATCCCTTACACCTGCATGTAAAGTGGCAACAGACACAGCACCCGAGTCCACAGCCATCAGCCCTGGAGAGCATCAGAAGGGAGGTGGTGACTCTGGTGCCCCCATCCCCTACTCACAAGATCCTTACGGGGGGGCAATATGAGGACGCCGGAGCCTTCAGCCGGACAACCACAGTGCTGGGGCTACCGTGAACCCATCAGGCCCGGTTTGGGATGCCCCTGCGGTCGACACCCCCCGCAGATGGACTCCCCTTCTCAGCCCCGTCCGTTCGCCTGCTCCATCACCATTATATGGAGGCTGGTCCCCCGGCCCCGAAGAGGACCCAGGAGCGAGACGGTGGCGGGAGGAACTCCGCACAGAGGGGGGAGGCCGATTAAGCGAAAGAGGGGGATCGTTGGAGGCTGCCTGGACTCACCCTGGCGAGATAAATGAGTCGGCTCACGAATCTCCTGAAAACAGCACGGAGTTGGATCCCAGCCTTAAGCTCCTGTTACAGTTTCTTCCCACTAAAGCAGACCTAAAGGAAGACCTGGAAGCAGTTGCGCTGATAATCGAACGGCCTATGAGGAAAGAGATTGAGGACCTCCAGCAGCAAACTTCAGCCCTGGACACCAGAGTCTCCACAATAGAAGGGTCCAGTGCGAGCCATGAAAACCGGATTGCGGAGTTAGAGCGGTTACTCCACACTCAACAACGGCAGCTCACCAATGTCTTTCTACAGTCAGACGACCTTGAAAATCGCAACAGGCGCAACAATTTGAGGCTACGAGGCATCCCCGAATCTGTCCCTTCAAATCAGTTGCGGTCCACAGCATCAGCTATTTTCAACTCCCTGCTAGGGAGACCCAGGGACTCAGAGGTTTCTCGACACACCTTACGTATGAGGAGGATTATGCGCCCCTTACTGGATAAGCTGCGAGAGCAAAACGTTTTCTACAAATGTGGCCACCCCTTTCACCTCATCGTGCAGAAGGCCAATGGCATATTTCCCTTGCGGTGGAAAAAAGATCTACCGGAGCTGTTTGGGTTCTTGGACATTAACCCCATTGCGGTCCCTGACTGGCTGGACTTCAGCACAGACCCACTTTTTGAAGGGGGAAGACGGGAGCGGGGCGGCCGCCGGGGGGGGGGAGGGACCGGGGGGACCGATCCGCCTGGGGCCCCGAAGATGACATGTTGGGTTCCGGCCCTGCGCCTCTTGGGAGGTCGGGATGCCCCAACTGGACCGATATCCTTTCCTTAAGTTAGATTAATATGCTACATATTAGATTACTATGTTATGTTATGTTTTAAGCAAACTGCTGCGTTATGACTGCTAATATGCTTGTCTTAGTTTACTCTACTTAAATGAGTAGAGTCTGTCCTCTTTTTCTTTTCTTCTCTCTTTCTTTGGATTTCAGCGCATTTCACGCACCGTTGATATTGCTTTTCTGCTCTTCTTCCCCTGACATACCCCTCCTTTAGCCCCAAGTACTCTTGTATAGGATTGGGTGGGGAGGCCGGGAGCTATGGCCAGCTTGAAAATATGCCCCCTTAATGCAAAGGGTCTCAATATCCCGGAAAAGAGGGCCAAAATACTTTACAGCCTACATAAGGAAAGAGTGGATATTATACTGTTCCAGGAAACCCACTTTTGTGCGGGAAAGATGCCAGAGGTCAAAAATAGATACTATCCAAGATGGTTCCATTCGACGAACCCCGACACTAAATCTAAAGGGGTGTCGATTGCCACCCACAGAAATTCCCCTCTGGAGCCTCTAGACACAAAAGTGGACCCACAGGGCAGATATATCTTTTTGAAATTTTTAGTGAATGGAGACACATATACGTTGGCAAACGTCTACCTTCCCAACCTTAACCAAGTAGAGGTGGGACAGCGGTTCCTACGCTTACTAGAAGACTACGCGGAGGGTGCTATAATTTTGGGAGGGGATTTTAATATGGCCTTGGACCCGAGGGTGGACTCCTCTCAGGGTAAGTAGGCGATCCCCTTATCCAAGTTAGCGGCATTTCGACAGGCCCTTACTTCTTTGCAGGTCATAGATGCCTGGAGAGTATTAAATCAGGGGGCTAGGGATTATACCTTTTACTCACCTGCACATGCTTCCTACAGCAGACTTGATTATATTACATAGGGGCATCTATCGGTCCTATTCTGTGGTCGGATCACGCTCCGGTGTTCCTTACCCTCCCTATCCCTGACGGAACCAAACGACAGTTTACGTGGCGATTGAATGATAATCTACTCAAGGATACCCTGTGCCTCTCTGAGGTCCTTGCAGACCTTGCAGACCACAGACATGATGCCACCCCCTTGCCCATTCAGTGGGAAGCTATGAAATGCGTCCTCCGTGGGGTATTTATTAAACATGGGGCGAGGTTGAAGAGGGAAAGAACGCGGCAGATCCAGAACACCCTAGACAGAATTCAAGCACTTGAAAGATCTCATAAACAGGCCGCTACACAGGAGGAGCTGATACAGTTGATTAAGGCCAGGGAAGAGTTGAGGAAACTTTACGATCAGAGCTTCTTAAAGTACAGAGATAAATGTAGAGCTAGGTTCTAGGAGTATTCTGACAAGTGCGGGAAACTGCTGGCTAGATCGCTGCACCCCAGGCAAAATTCGACATATGTGCCAGTGGTTAGGAGCAAGGGAGGCCGTGAGGTATATAAGCCAGCGCAGATTGTGGGCGAGTTCCAGGAATTTTATTCAGATCTGTACAATATAAAGGGGTGTTGGGACTCGTTGCCTGCTGAAAACTTGGACGCCCGTATAGAAGCATATGTGAAAGATACAGCAATACCCCCTATAGACAGGGATACCGGGGACGCCCTGGAAGAGCCGTTTTCTGAAGACGAAGTGGGGGCTGCCATTAAGGGGACACCTGCGGGAAAGAGTCCGGGCCCGGATGGGTTCACACCACGGTTCTATGGCACCTTTGGGGGGCAGCTCTCCGCCTTCCTGACAAGGGTGTTCAACAGTGTCTCTGAGGCGTGCCCCTTCCCTGGACAGGCCCTGGAGGCCCATATCTCTGTCATACCAAAACCCAATAAGGATAGGACTGTGGTGGGCAACTACAGACCGATATCACTAATCAATGTTGATATTAAACTGTTTGCAAAAATGATAGCTACAAGACTCCAAGCACCTTTGGTGGAGATCATAGATGGGGATCAGGTGGGGTTTGTCCAGGGAAGGGAGGCCAGAGACAATACGATAAAAACCGTTACACTCATGCACTACGCCCAATTGAATAAGATCCCAGCATGCCTGCTATCAGTGGATGCAGAGAAGGCCTTCGACAGGGTCCACTGGAAGTTTTTGAGAGCGGCGTGGGTCCAAGTGGGTATAGGCCCTACATTGCTAGGTAAGATCATGGCACTTTATAGGGAGCCCTCGGCCAGGGTCAGAGTCAACGGTCTCCTGTCAACTCCCTTTGTAGTCAGGAACGGCATGCGACAGGGATGCCCACTGTCGCCGCTCCTATACGTAATTGTAATTGAGCACCTGGCTCAGGCGCTGCGTGCCAGGGGCTTCAGTGCGGCGGGAGGGAACATAAGCTGTCCATGTTCGCTGATGACCTTCTGTTATACATTACATCCCCACATCTCTCCTTGCCCTCCATAATGAAAGAATTCAATAGTTTTAGCAGTCTTAGCAACTTTAAAATCAATCTAGCGAAGACAGAGGCCTTGATTGTCTCGTTGCCACTAGAGACCCAGCAGCTATTAGAATCGAACTTCCCCTTTAACCCTTTAAGTGCCAGCCTACCTGGCGTTTTTGTCACACTCTGTTGCCAGACCATTTTGCACTATTTTGCGCTCCCCATGTTCAAATGTGATTTTTGAAGGGATTTCCAGGGATTTCCCAGGAAAATGATATATTGTTTTTTTCAGCAGAGTCTGGGCTTTAACATGAAATGTCTTGTTTGTCATTTTTTAGGTGTATTCTCAATATTTTTGGGTGAAATATGTGCAAAATAAAAAAAAAAAAAATTTTTACATATTGTAGTTTTTTTTGTAATAAAAAATGTAAGTTTGTCAATGAAATCTTATTGCGTGTGAAATCCCAATTTCTCCCGGTTACAGCGGTACCACATATGTATAGGTAGACACCCTTTCCTGCCCAGGAGACTCCCCCAAACTGAAACAGCGCTTTAGGGGATTTTCAGATAAAATACAACTGTGCTACGCAATATGCGCACCGTGCAGTTTTTCCAGAAAAACAACCCTTTACATTTGAAATACCCCCAACAAACTATATATTCTCTGGAAGTACACACCTCAGGCTTTCTAGGCGTACCAGGCTTGTTGATGTGGCCATAGTTTTCTGGAAGTAATCCCTCAATGGATTCTTTGGTTGCAAAGAGTTTCCCTAAAAAAAGGATAAAAAAGCAGAATCAAAGCCACATTTTCCTAAAAAAACTATACACAAACAAGAAAAAACAAGTTTAATCTGAAAACGCAACATCCCCCGAACAGAACAATACCCAACATGCATAGCTACTGTCAAGGGAAGAGTTGCCAAACACCCCAAAGTAAAGCATGTGCATAACGGTAATTTTACTTGAAAATTTCAGCTCTGCAGACAAAGTGCGCACCTTGCGATTTTTCAACCAAAACAACCCTTGACATTTGGAATATCCCCCATAAACCATATATTCCCTGAAAGTACACACGTTAAGCTTTCTAAGGGTACCCAGCTTGTTCTAGTGGGCTCATCTTTCTGGAATTATTACCTCAAAGAATTCTTTGGTTGCGCAGGGTTTCCCTAAAAAATGTATAAAAAAGCTGAATAAAAAACACCTTTTCCTAAAATATAAATATGCAAACCAGAAAAAACAAGCTAAGTCTGAAAGCGCAAGGTCCCCCGAACAGAACAATACCCAACATGCATAGGTACTATTAACCGTTTTAATTGCCAGCCTACTTGAGATTTTGTCACCCTCTGTTGACAGGCCATTTTTCCCCATTTTGCGTCATGTTTTGCGCCATTTTTGCTGGAACTATCAGGAAAATTATATATATATTTTTTTGCAGCAGAGTTTAGGCTTTAACATGAAATGTCTTGTTTGTAAATTTTTTTTTTTTTTACAATATTATTAAGTAAAAATAATAAATAAATAAATAAAAATTTTTTTTAGAAAATTGACTCCTTTATTTTAAATAAAAAATGTATTTTATTAAGGAAAATCATATTGCATGTGAAAGCCCCATTTCTACTGATTAGAACGGTACCACATATTTATCGGAGACCCCTCTAACTGAAACAAGTATTTTATAACATTCACAAAAAAAATACAACTACCATCCACACTACAAAGGGTTAAATCGAGAAAAAAAATGACATAGGGTCCCCCCTCCCAGGGGAGGGAGACCCCATTTTTTTTTTTTTTTTTAAGGGTTAAAAACCCTTAAAAATCAAAAAAAAAAATTGACGTGGGGTCCCCCTTACCCAAAGCAACCAGCCCGGGACCAGCTATGGGGGCTTGTAGGCACAGAGTGGGGGGGCCAGCTTTTGTGGCCCCCCCACCCTGCAGCCTACGAGCCCACATAGCCTATGTGGGCCCGGGCTCTTCTGCCCCCCCCTGGCCTTTGGGGAGGCAGGTAATGGGGGTGCCAGGGGTTAATGGCAAGCCACCCGCTAGCGCAGGTGGCTTGCCATCCCCCCAGCCTTGTGAACTGGTATAGGGGTCATGGACCCCTTACCAGTTCACAAGGGGTTACAAGTAAAAAAACACACAGACACAGAGAAAAAAAATCTTTATTTTTCTTTTTTTACACTGTACTCACCTCCGATCCAACGTCCCTCGCCGCTGTCTGTCCCGCGCCGCTGTCACTGACAGATGCCGGTGGTGATCGGCGCAGGGCGGGTGACAGGCGAGGGGGCTCCCTCGCCGCTGTCTGTCCCGCGCCGCTGTCACTGACAGATGCCGGTGGTGATCGGCGCAGGGCGGGTGACAGGCGAGGGGGCTCCGATCGGAGCCTCCTCGGCTGACATCCGCCCTGCTCCGATCACCACCGGCATCTGACAGATGCCGGAGCTCGGAGGGGGTATAGGAGGAGCGGGATGACGTCATCCCGCTCCTCCCACAATGGGCGGAGCTAAGCGGCGGCGGCCATCGCCGCCATTACAAGAGGTGAGGACCTGGAAGAGGGTCCTCACCTGAAGACTGCGCAGCCCAGGGGGGGGATCGGACCCCCCCCTGGTGAAGAGGAGACCCGACAGAAGGCTCGGGCGCGGAGTTGAGTAAATGACAGTTTGTTTGTTTTTTTTTTTTTACAGCGCCGATGTCAGAGCTGGAAACGGGGGGGGGCGGCTGGTTTCGGGCCCCCCCCTGAAGACGGAGGACGACGGGGGGGCGATTGGATGCCCCCCGCAGGAAGAGGGGACCCCAAGCTTCACGGGGATACCGGAGGTAAGTGGTTTTTTTTTCTATTTTTTAACTGTTTGGGGGAAATGCCAGGCAAGTAGTTTCTACGTGCTTGGCACTTAACGGTAGGAGAAGCAACCACGTAGAAACTACGTGCTTGGCATTTAAAGGGTTAAATGGCAGAAGCAGTCATTCAAGTATCTGGGAGTCCATCTTCCCTTGGACCTTGGTCACCTTTTCAGGTTGAACTACGCCCCGCTACTCTCCAGGACTCTAGAGAACCTTAAACAGTACAACAAATCCCAGTATTCATGGATGGGTCGTATAAATATAGTAAAAATTGATATTTTGCCGTGTTTTCTCTACATTTTCCAAGCAATCCCTATTGTACCGAATAGGGGTTACTTCAAAGCCCTTAAATCAGCACTCCTGAAATTCATCTGGAACAATAGGAGGCCGAGGATCAGCTATTCGGTCCTATTAAGAACCACGGAGAGGGGGGGTCTGGGGCTGCCGGATCTTAAGTTGTACCACACAGCAGCGATCTTGACCAGGATGTCGGACTGGTTCCACCATAGGTCTGATAAACATTGGGTGGCCATTGAAGAAGGTATGTCTCCCTTGGGACTTACATCGCTCCCGTGGATAGACCCTGGGCTGCGACCCAGGGCACACACCTTGTCGGTCTTGACATGTTCGCTGCTGACGGTCTGGGATGCAGAGCTTAAAAGAGAAATCTGTCGAACAGACTGGGCCCACTCACGCCCCTCTTTGACAACCCCGCTTTTCCCCCCGGTGTGGGAGTTAACAGGTTTCTGATTTGGGGTAGGGCACAGGGGACTCGGCTTGGAGATACCTTGCGGGGCGGACGCCCTCCAAGTCTCCAGGAACTTCGGTCGGAGGGCAGAGAGGGTGGGATGTCTTGGCTGCTTCATCGACAATTGGTGACTTTCCTTAGGTCCCTCGATCCTGTGTCGTCCTTGTTGCGACTCTTGACTACTTTCGAGAGCCTGCTGAGGGCAGATTCGATACCCACGCACACCCTTTCTCTAGCATATAGGATCTTACAAGCTGAGGAGGGGACCTCGGAGCGGCCGGGATACACCAGAAAGTGGGAGCTAGAGTTAGGCTGTGAGATAAGTGAAGAGGATTGGGCTAAATCCTTTATGCTAACACACAAACTATCTGTGGCATGCAGAGCACAGGAGAAAAATTACAAGATCCTGTCCCGTTGGTATAAGTGTCTGGTGGATCTAGCTAGATTCGGGGGAGCTGACTCGGGTTCGTGCTGGAGGTGCGAAGGCGCGGAAGGTACAATGCTTCATATCTGGTGGGAGTGCCCTTCAATACAGAAGTTCTGGGACAGTGTGTTTTCCATATACAAATTCTTGACGCTGGAAGTTGTCCCCAATAACCCCCAGGTTGCTCTCCTCTCCATGGTCCCAGGGTCGACCTCCTCAGCAAAGCGGGGAATACTGAGACATTTGCTCACTGCAGCAAGGTCGGTGATCCCGCGTCATTGGCGTACCCGAGACGCTCCGGGAATCATGGAATGGGTGCAGGAGGTGGAAAACATTAGAAGAATGGAGGAGTTAATGTTGGAGGGGGATGAAGGAGGGAGGCAGAAACTGAACGTGACATGGACAATATGGTTGATGAGCCTCAACACACCTGAATTCAGTACATTCCTGTCCTCACTACAGGTGGGTCGGTAGGGGCGCTGCTGAGGGGAGACATTACCCACCTTCTCTTGGGCCCTAGTGGTTGGTTCTGAATTTGAATCTGGGCGTGACTTCTTCGCTGGCTGGCCTCCCCACCCTGCCTGGGCTCCCCTGCCTCCCTACTTAGTACGGTATTCGTCGGTGCATAAGGTTGTATCTCCATGCAATCTCTCTTTCCCTTTTCTTTTCTCTTTCCGTGCTTTCTTTCCTTTCTGGAGTTGGTCAGTTTTAAAGTGTTTAATGTACCCTGCGGGTAGTCCCTATGTGCCAAGACGGGCGGTTGGCGTGTGTGGCGTTTGGAAAGGGGCCCTGGAGACAGGTCCCGGAGACATTCTGGAATCTCTCATTATTAAATAAAGTACCGACACGCCTTTTCCATTGGCGGGGGCGGCGGGTGGGGGGGCGCGCTGGGGGGCACTGCGCGCTATTGGCGGGCTGTGCCCCCCGGGGGGTTTCTTCCTCCCACGACTCCGGCATAAAAGAGAGAGGATATAGGGGACGGGTACTGTTGATTCAGGTATTTGTTGTAATTGTATGAATACGCACTGAATATCCTGACCGTGTTGAAGAACCACTCCTTTATTGTATTTGTTGTAACTGCTTTTCTCTTTGTTTTCCAATAAAAACATATTGAACAAAAAAAAAAAAAAGTATAAGCACGTCAGTCTTATACAACAACAAAAAACTAAAGCAGAACACAGAAATGACCGGAAAACTTACTGCGAGGGGTTAATGAGGCGCTTCTCAAAAATCAACTTCGTATAAGTCCACTGTTATCAGCTCTTCATCGTCCCCTCTCCCACCTCAGACGGTAAGACCGAAGGAGAGGGGGGACGTAGCTGCCCGCGTGTTCGGGATACCTTGAGTTTATCAGCCATGCGACCTCTCTGTTGGAGGGGCTCCCTGATTTCTCTAAAGGGCCCCAGCGCTGGACCTCTGAGGCGCTTGAGGCCCCTGTAGCTTCTTGGGCCCGAATTTCTCCGTCTAGGTGGACGCACAGGCAACTGAGGCTCGGTCGGATCGAGCCAGTCCGGGATATTGACTGGGTCACAGTCCAAAAACTTGAACAGTTCCTCAAGGTCTTGATGTGTCTTCAGGAGGAAAACACCTTTGGCATTCTTAATGATCAGGTGGAACGGAAAACCCCATCTGTACGTTGCTCCTTTACTGATGATGGTCTCGAGCAGTGGTTTCAGCACCTTGTGCATCTGGAGAGTCCGTTTGGACAGGTCCTGTAGTATTTTAATCGCTGTTCCGTTGAAGCTGATGGGGCCCTTGCTCCACGCTTTCCTCAGGATTTCTTCTTTTAAGGTGAAAAGATGAACCTTACATATTATGTCCCTTGGGTAAGCTGGGTCCACGCTCTTAGGGCCAAGTGCTCTGTGTGCTCTGTCAAGCTCAATGGGAGTGGAGAGGTACCTGTCTAGCACTTCATTAAATATGGTGGTGACAATCTTTCTTACATCTTCGGCACCTTGCGTTTCCGGGATGCCCCTAATACTCAGATTGTTTCTTCTGCTACGGTTTTCTAGATCGTCAAGGTGCAAATGGTAGGTTTTAAGTATTGCTTCTTGGGAGTCGCATATAGCCTCGAGCGCTCGGATTTTGCTGTCATACGTTGGGCCTTCTGTCTCGAGGATCTGAACTCTGGATGCAACTTGGGCTACTTCTTGACGTACTTCAGCTATCTCGCGCCTGTGTTTTGCCTCGTACCTTGCTATTAGGTTTTCAAATTCTGATTTAGACGGCTTACCTCTCGACAGGGAGATAGTTTCCATGTGGATCTGGCTATCCTGAAGTTGTTCTACGGTTGGAATTTCTACTTGAATTTCGGCGCCCCAGTCATCATACGCTAGTGGTATAGGCGTTGAGCTCTCGAATGAGGCCGCCGGTGACATTATTGCTGGGCTAGTGCCCCGTGGAGCAGGCACTCTTTCTGGGGAGGGTCGGAGCAGGGATGCCGGGGACCCCGGCAGCGCATCCACGGTTTCTCTAGTTTTATGTTCACCCCTCTTTTCCATTCCGGGCTTCACCGTTCTCTGAGGGAGGGCCATTTGCTGGGACCCTATCGTCAGCGCCGCGGGTTGTTTAGGGGACCGGGAGGAGCACGCCAGACCCTGGGCATCTCTGGGTTTGAAGGCGAATCTGCCCAAGTTTGTTGAGGGCTTTTCTGGGCTTCTGGTTTCTCTCTCTTTCTCCACTAAATTAGAGATTACTCCCTCCGATTTCTCGTGGCACCACACTGAGCTCTGTGATCTCATTGGTCTCTCGATCAGGTGTGGGGAGGTGTGCTGTTTGCACCTTTGCATTCTGTAGGATGCGTCCTTCTCCTTCCTGCATGGACCCTCTGTACATTCCCCTACCTCCACATTGTGCTACACCTAAGGGTGCCTGTGCCTTTAAGGGCTTTGCGGTGATGCTGCTGCTTCTTCCAGAAGGATCACGTGGGTCAGGGGAGATGGCGTCCGTCATCTTGCTACTCCCCTCAGTGCTTCTCACTCCTGCTGCCCAGAGTGCCCCTCCCCCCCGCCCCACTCCATCACCGCTGCAAGCGGCCCCGGGTTCTCCCGCGCCACTCACCGCCGGCTCCTCTTCCTCTGAAACACACCGCCTGCTGCCCTTCTCAGTCCCGGCGTGCGCCGATGGGTGGCCGCCGGGCGCCATCTTGGTACACCCCTCCACATCAGTCTCCAGTGGCGCTTCGGGTTCGGCAGCCTGCGTCTGCAGCCTCTCTCTCCCCTTCTCACGGGGCTGCAGCACCTCCACACTCTCGCCGGAGGATATAACGCTGGACGAGGACGTGGCACCATCCTCTTCTTCCTCCCCATCCAGCCACCGCTTCCGCCGCCATCTTGATCGCCTCGACCTCGTCCCTTCTTCTTGCCTTTTCTGGCAGCTGCCGGCTTATGGGCGTCCCTCCACCGTCTCTTCTCCCTCTATGTCGCTTCTGCCTTCTGGACATATCATTTTCAGGTCGTGGACCGCCCGGGAAGTGGTGCTAATTAGGGCTGGGAGAGCAGGGTACGATCACCCACGTCCGCTCAGTATCATGCCAGGACACGCCCCCCCGGGTCTAGGCTTTTTGGCCCCAAAGATCAAGCTCTATGGTAGCGGACGAGTCTCTGTCTAGTAACGAGTTGAAAATAGTTGTCACTATCAGCTTTAGGTCCTCGCTCGCTTCTCCTTCCGGGATACCCCTGAGTCGTATATTATTTCGTCTACTTCTATTTTCCAAGTCGTCTAGGTGTAGGCTGCACTCTAGGAGCAAGGCTTCCTGCCTATCACATCTGGCCTCCAGCGCTTGTATAAGACTTGACTCCAAGGATCTCTCAGTTTCTAGCGAGTTGACTCTTGATTCAACAGCTGAAACTTGCTTTCTCACCGCTGCAATCTCTCGTTTATGTGCAGCCTCGTATTTAGCGATCAGCCCTTCAATATCAGCCTTGGTGGGCAGGCCTTTTAGAAGGGAAATAGTCACCAGATGAATATCAGGCTCGCAGAGCCCTCCGCTAGTCGATGGCGTGGGGGGAGCAACCGGTCTCCAATCATCCGGCATTTCAACTGGCTTGGGTGGCAGGGGTGTGTTGAGGAGGTCCACCGGAGACATTGGCTCTAGGCTAACCACTTGTGCCCCCAAATCTCTCTCCGGAGATGGCGTAAGGGAATATAACGGGGAGCCTGGAAACGCATTCTCTCCCCCATCCGCCGGCTTAGCGATCTGCGGATCCCTCCCTGATCTTCTATGCCGCTGCGGCAGGGCATCCCCCAAGTCCCGGTCAGGAGCATCACCACGCGAGGCAGGCAGGGGCCGGGGCACATATGCGAATTGGGCCTATCCACTCAGCACCTCTGACCCAGATTTGGCCAGTGGGCTGCACTTCACTTTGCCCTTTATCTCAGGGCTCATCACATTGTGCACTGGAAATTGTATTAGGGCATCACGGGACCTCATATGATTGGGCCCTTTTAACTTGGGGCTGTTAGGTTCATCTCCCCCTCCCCTGCCCTCTCCCCGGTGCTCAGCTTGCGCATATTTATTATATTGACAGGAATCCAAACTTTGCAGGGAGCCCGTCATTTTCCCCACTGCAGCGGTCTTGAGAGCTGTTGCGCAGTGAAACGGCTGGGACACGCAGGTCTGCTCGGCTCTTCCTCCCCCCTCATCACTGCAGACGGCCCCGGTATCTCTGACGCGGCTGCGCAGAGCGCGCCAGCCGCCATCTTTTGTACACCCACCTTCCTTTGGGTGTAGGCTGATCTCCGCAGGGCTCTGCGATCTCCGCTTCGGCTCTACCGCCGGGTGCTTGATCGGGCTCTTCAGCGTGCCTCCACCTCCTCTGCGCTCATCTCCGGATCCCTCGCCAGCCGGTCCAGTGAGTGATATCACCTCCACAGCACTTTCCTCCTCGCTCTCTGGTGCGGTCGCCATCTTTCTCACCTCTTCCTCCTCTCTCTGCAGCCACTTTCCTGCCGTCTGCCACTTCTGAAGGCTCTTCTGGACTCCTCTGCCGCTTCCCCTCCTATTCCTCTTCTTGGTCATCTCGCTTCTGCGTTGGCACAGGTATGTTAAAGCGTCACTCCGGGCACATGTATCGGGAGCTCCTCTAGGAACGTCCGCTCTGCATCGCGATCGGGACACGACCCCCCCAGTGTGGAGAGATTTTAACATTCCCATGCAGTCAGATCTGGTCACCTCCTCTGGCGGGTCGGCGGTGTCCCTAAACAAAAGAAATAGGCTGAGAAGACTCCTATCTGATATACAGCTGGTGGATACTTGGTGGGTGCTGAACGGGCGGGATAAAGACTTTACATTCTTTTCAGCCGCCAAGAGTTCATACAGTAGAATTGACTATCTTTCTCTTAATCACCATGCCATGGAATGTGCTCCGTGGGCGTGGATCGACCAGATTTTATGATCAGACCACGCCTATCTTTTTGTCAGTGGCTTTGCCCGGGCTCTTTCCGAAGTGCTGGAGTTGGAGGCTTAATAATAATCTGCTCAGGGACACTGTCGGCCTGTCAGGGGTAAGGGAGGTCATAGCGGAGTTCCTTAGGAACCATGAACGGGACCCTACACCTTTTCCGTACCAGTGGGAAGCATTGAAATGTGTGATTAGGGGTGACCTCATTAAGCATGGCGCCAGGCTTAAAAGGGAGCGAGCATCCTGATATCTCAGACTTGGCAGCTAATTCAGGCCCTGGAGCAGGAACACAAAAACGTCCATCTAGCGTTGTACTTCTTGACCTGATGAAAGCCAGAGATAATGTAAACAATTATTATTATAAAAACCTCAATAAAAATATAAATGATTAATATAGAAATAAATGCCCACTGTAGGTTCTAGGTTGTGGATGACGTAAGGAATCACACCAATGAGAATGTATAAAAGATTGCATTGTGCACAGACTTATGATAAAGGACAGCTATACATATGTAAAAATAATACAAAATATATATATAAAAATAAGGGCCTAAACAGTTACATTAACCACCTAGGTATCACAGGGACTAAACAAATACATAAAACAATTTCTAACATGTACTGTTACAATTGCCAACTAGGCCTAAAGTTACTTGGTGATAGTTACCGATACAGGGCCCTCATGCCCACGCTTCCTTGCTCTTCCTTGGTCCCCTCTCAACTGCCCCAAAAATTACTCCCCCTCATTCTAGGCCACCTCACTTTCTGTTGGAAAGGACTAGCCCCTCCCTTTAGAAAGCACATTTATTCACAAAAGGACTTTACAACCAGGTATTGACTTCATTTACATTACATAAAGGTAGAATCCTTTATACACCCAAACCTATTGTGACCACCCGACCGCAGCCAAGATGTCTGGGATGATACCAAATTAGCATCTAAGAGGCCCAATTACCATCCTAGCCAGGGAAGCTACTTGGAGAGCTATTTTAGATATTCAAAACGTATATATCTAATATTTTATATTACATGGGTATTCTCTATTTCTTACAGTATAATTATATATTATATAATTTAATTCTCACCAAATTAAGTTATAATGATTGAATAGCACCAATATGGATTTACTGAGATAAACCTTAGACTCAACAAATGAAATTGATAACAGTTTTCTTTGCCACCTCTAATGCTCTTCTTCTGCAGCCACATAGTTGATTCCATCTGTAGTGATCATCTCCCCACAGTCCTTTTCTGCTAATAGGTGGAGTGACCACAAGTATCCCTGCCTCCATATGAAAATGTACATGCGTAGATTGTAGTCCTTCCTGTCTCCACTTGAATATGTACCATCCATCCAATGCTGGAGATATAGGTACCTTAAGGGAAACGAGACAGTGAAAGAGGCATTAGCCACTGGTACACTGAGCATTCCCAACTTGCGGGACTCACTTAAGCAGTTCCATGCGAATCACATGGGTAGCCATAGTTGATTGTAGAAGGTTTAATAAGAAAACAGCCGGCAGTTCATAGCAGGGTACTGGTCACATAGCAGACACCACTGGCACCTATAGCCTCTCAAGTGAAAATGTCAACAAGGACAAAGAACAGAGGAAAATGGATTGGTATTGTGGCTGGGAGTTTTTCTCGGAGGTAGCTTGGTACATTAATACTCTGTTGCTAGAATCATATCCATCTCTGCAAATCCATATAAATGCTACACACCTTTGGGAGACACAGGGTATTAAAACCAAAGGTGACCCCTTAATTCATGACTGAATTTGTTCTGTTGGCAATAAATTATACTACTTTAAAAAAAAAACACACAACAAAATGGTTCAAATCTTCTTGGGAGAAAAAGCTTACCCCCCACTTCATGCATTTTTGTTTTAAACAAAAGAAAACCCCTAAATTGTACTTAAAAATACAGGTATGTAATGTGAGCTTGACTACAAAAATAAAGTCTAATGAAAAGAAAAATGTTACCCCCTCCAACAAAAATTATGTACCCGAAGAAAATCAAAACTCAAAAATGTGACAAGCCCATAATTTAAAAACATTAACTTACAATTAACCCACCAACGTAGTACATTATATGTCCAGGTGACCCCTTTAAATATTACATATAGTATAATACAATTAAAAAGGGACAAGCAAAGGGCTATCTCATTTGGGCTGTACAAAATTGCAAGAATATCAGGAGAAAAAAAATATTCGCCCACTTCATACATTTACAAAAGGTAAAAAAGTAAAAAAAAAAACTTTATTAAGACCACAAAAATAATAAGGTTGTGTGTGCTTTTCTTTGGCAAAAATTATGCCCTAAAAAAATAAATGAAAACAACGCTTGCATAAAAACCCAAAAATCAAAGCACCAAAATTGTCATAAGCACCCACTAAATTCTAAATAAATTTATAATGCTCCATTCTCGATACCTAAAACAAAATTGCCATTGAACTTTGAAAAGAAATACAAGAATCCCAACAATACAAATGCAAAATAAGTATATGTGACCTCCCTAGTTTCACTGAGGGTGTGACTGTACTATAAACAAAAGAAAACAAAGGACAGTTTTCCCGCTCTTAGTTCACAGATACAACAATGGTAACTCTACTAAAAAATACCACTAAGCTAGCCTTAGGTGAGCACATTGTAGACTAAGAGAAAAAAACACTCATCTGGGGTAGTGAGGGAAAAATCCACCCATCTAACAAATCCCCATTTTCCACATCAGCTGGCAGTAAGGCATTTTACCCAAAAATAACCTACAAAAATAATTTAGCATTTAAAATCCTTACTGCAGTGAACAGATTTATAATTTGAAGCTTGTCCTTAACATTGGAGTAAAAAATAAAAGTTAACAAACTCCATGTTAAGGTCTTCACAATACCTTGGAGTTTTTTTTAATACAAACAATAGGGATAAAAGTGTTTTGCCATGGTCATTCTTCCTGCAAAATAAAATCCAAAACCATTAATAACCTCTATCCAGACAATCTAACTGGGCTCACAGGGACTGAGTTTAGCTCTCTACGCCTTTCATTTTTCCGAAATATTTGAACCTACTGTTGAAAAGCCCAATATTGCTCTGCAAACCATCCCCTCTCCTCCTTTAACTGTCTGATGTAATCCAGTAGACGGCCATTTTGGATCCTAAGAGCTTTTAAAGAACCCAACATGGCGGGTTTGCTAAACCCTGTATGGTCCCTTACAAACTTTCTCTGATCGTAACTTCCATTACCCCACCTAGCGCAGTAGACCATGGCTTGTCTACTGTGGGTTTTAACATGTGGAGGTTTATTAACAATCTGCTCTGTATACTTCAATTTGCACCATTTAGCTACATGTCCTAAATGACCACAAGAAAAACACTTAACTTTTCTAACACTCTTTAACCGAGTTTTATTCCTGCCCTGAGAGCTATGCACAGCAAATACGCTCTCTATTGCTCTAACTTTCTGTGTCTGGTGGCCACATTTAGTTTGGGGGGCCTTCTCTAGCTCATTGCTCTCATCTAAGCTTTGCATAGGCTCCTCTACCTGGATACCCTTTTCAAGCTTAACCTCCTCTTCTGCCTTTATCACCTCTGACGGTTTAGCACTCTGTGTAGCACATGAAAGTATTTTTGCCTGTAGGTTACTGTTGGTTGCAGCCAAATGCTTAATCTTACAGTCTGCAGCCCTCAGTTCCTCCACTAACAAATCTTTTTCAGTGTGCAACTTTTTGTTTTCCGCTTCAAGCTGCTGAGTATCCACCTGGACCGCAGCAAGCACTTCAGCGTTTACCTTCATAAGAGTCAAGGCCTTCTTCAGAAATTCTACCTCATTCTGAAGGCTTAATTTTTACTCATTCATTAATTCACACTGTTTTGCTATCCAGCATGCAGCATAAATTAATGCATGTTTACCCTCTGACTTAAAGAGTTTCCTACCGACAATTGCATTTGCAACATATTCCTTAGCTACTGACCAAGGCTTGAGAGCTTCCTCCATTTTCTTGATACAGTATTTTTCGCACTATAAGACGCACCTGCCCTAGGAATTGGGGGAGAAAAATAAGAAAAAAAATATTTTAAACCAAAAACGCACCATTACAGACAGTGTGGCATTCCCCTTTCCCATAGGCCGTGTGGGATGCCCCCATTCCATAGACAGTGTAGCATGCCCCCATCCCATTCCCCATATACCCAGTGTGGCATCCCCCTCCCATTCCCTTTATAGGCAGTGTATCATTTTCCCCCCTCCCATTCCCCATATAGGCAGTGTACACCCCATTATCATAAGCAGTGTGGCATTCCCCCCTCCTATTCTCCATATAGGCATTGTGCCCCCCCATTCCCATTGGTGGGTGGCATCCCCCTCCCCCCATTAGTATAGGCTGTGTGGCATCCTCCTCTCCCCCCATAGGCTGTATGGCATCCCCCTCTCCCCCCATAGGCTGTGTGGCATTCCCCCTCCCCCCCATTAGTATAGGCTGTGTGGCATCCCCCCTCCCCCCATAGGCTGTGTGGCATCCCCTCTCCCCCCATTTGTATAGGCTGTGTGGCATCCCCCTCTCCCCTCATAGGCTGTGTGGCATCCCCTCTCCCCCCATTTGTATAGGCTGTGTGGCATCCCCCTCTCTCCCCATAGGCTGTGTGGCATCCCCCTCTCCCCCCATAGGCTGTGTGGCATTCCCCCTCCCCCCCATTAGTATTGGCTGTGTGGCATCCCCCTCTCCCCCCATAGGCTGTGTGGCATCCCCTCTCCCCCCATTTGTATAGGCTGTGCGGCATCCCCCTCTCCCCTCATAGGATGTGTGGCATCCCCTCTCCCCCCATTTGTATAGGCTGTGTGGCATCCCCCTCTCCCGGTCGGAGCGGGGATGCCGGGGACCCCAGCAGCGCATCCACGGTTTCTCTAGATTTATGTTCACCCCTCTTTTCCATTCCGGGCTTCACCGTTCTCTGAGGGAGGGCCATTTTCTGGGACCCTATCGTCAGCGCCGCGGGTTGTTTAGGGGACCGGGAGGAGCACGCCAGACCCTGGGCATCTCTGGGTTTGAAGGCGAATCTGCCCAAGTTTGTTGAGGGCTTTTCTGGGCTTCTGGTCTCTCTCTCTTTCTCAACTAAATTAGAGATTACTCCCTCCGATTTCTCGTGGCACCACACTGAGCTCTGTGATCTCATTGGTCTCTCGATCAGGTGTGGGGAGGTGTGCTGTTTGCACCTTTGCACTCTGTAGGATGCGTCCTTCTCCTTCCTGCATGGACCCTCTGTACATTCCCCTACCTCCACATTGTGCTACACCTAAGGGTGCCTGTGCCTTTAAGGGCTTTGCGGTGATGCTGCTTCTTTCAGAAGGATCACGTGGGTCAGGGGAGATGGCGTCCGTCATCTTGCTACTCCCCTCAGTGCTCCTCACTCCTGCTGCCCAGAGTGCCCCTCCATCACCGCTGCAAGTGGCCCTGGGTTCTCCCGCGCCACTCACCGCCGGCTCCTCTTCCTCTGAAACACACCGCCTGCTGCCCTTCTCAGTCCCGGCGTGCGCCGATGGGTGGCCGCCGGGCGCCATCTTGGTACACCCCTCCACATCAGTCTCCAGCGGCGCTTCGGGTTCGGCAGCCTGCGTCTGCAGCCTCTCTCTCCCCTTCTCACGGGGCTGCAGCACCTCCGCACTCTTGCCGGAGGATATAACGCTGGACGAGGACGTGGCACCATCCTCTTCTTCCTCCCCACGCCATCCAGCCGCCGCTTCCGCCGCCATCTTGATCGCCTCGACCTCGTCCCTTCTTCTCGCCTTTTCTGGCAGCTGCCGGCTTGTGGGCGTCCCTCCACCGTCTCTTCTCCCTCTATGTCGCTTCTGCCTTCTGGACATATCATTTTCAGGTTGTGGACCGCCCGGGAAGTGGTGCTAATTAGGGCTGGGAGAGCAGGGTACGATCACCCACGTCCGCTCAGTATCATGCCAGGACACGCCCCCCCGGGTCTAGGCTTTTTGGCCCCAAAGATCAAGCTCTATGGTAGCGGACGAGTCTCTGTCTAGTAACGAGTTGAAAATAGTTGTCACTATCAGCTTTAGGTCCTCGCTCGCTTCTCCTTCCGGGATACCCCTGAGTCGTATATTATTTCGTCTACTTCTATTTTCCAAGTCGTCTAGGTGTAGGCTGCACTCTAGGAGCATCACATCTGGCCTCCAGCGCTTGTATAAGACTTAACTCAGAGGATCTCTCAGTTTCTAGCGAGTTGACTCTTGATTCGACAGCTGAAACTTGCTTTCTCACCGCTGCAATCTCTCGTTTATGTGCAGCCTCGTATTTAGCGATCAGCCCTTCAATATCAGCCTTGGTGGGCAGGCCTTTTAGAAGGGAAATAGTCGCCAGATGAATTTCAGGCTCGCAGAGCCCTCCGCTAGTCGATGGCGTGGGGGGAGCAACCGGTCTCCAATCATCCGGCATTTCAACTGGCTTGGGTGGCAGGGGTGTGTTGAGGAGGTCCACTGGAGACATTGGCTCTAGGCTAACCACTTGTGCCCCCAAATCTCTCTCCGGGGATGGCGTCAGGGAATATAACGGGGAGCCTGGAAACGCATTCTCTCCCCCATCCGCCGGCTTAGCGATCTGCGGATCCCTCCCTGATCTTCTATGCCGCTGCGGCAGGGCATCCCCCAAGTCCCGGTCAGGAGCATCACCATGCGAGGCAGGCAGGGGCCGGGGCACATATGCGAATTGGGCCAATCCACTCAGCACCTCTGACCCAGATTTGGCCAGTGGGCTGCACTTCACTTTGCCCTTTATCTCAGGGCTCATCACATTGTGCACTGGAAATTGTATTAGGGCATCACGGGACCTCATATGATTGGGCCCTTTTAACTTGGGGCTGTTAGGTTCATCTCCCCCTCCCCTGCCCTCTCCCCAGTGCTCAGCTTGCGCATATTTATTATATTGACAGGAATCCAAACTTTGCAGGGAGCCCGTCATTTCCCCCACTGCAGCGGTCTTGAGAGCTGTTGCGCAGTGAAACGGCTGGGACACGCAGGTCTGCTCGGCTCTTCCTCCCCCCTCATCACTGCAGACGGCCCCGGTATCTCTGACGCGGCAGCACGGAGCGCGCCAGCCGCCATCTTTTGTACACCCACCTTCCTTTGGGTGTAGGCTGATCTCCGCGGGGCTCTGCGATCTCCGCTTCGGCTCTACCGCCGGGTGCTTGATCGGGCTCTTCAGCGTGCCTCCACCTCCTCTGCGCTCATCTCCGGATCCCTCGCCAGCCGGTCCAGTGAGTGATATCACCTCCACAGCACTTTCCTCCTCGCTCTCTGGTGCGGTCGCCATCTTGCTCACCTCTTCCTCCTCTCTCCGCAGCCACTTTCCTGCCGTCTGCCACTTCTGAAGGCTCTTCTGGACTCCTCTGCCGCTTCCCCTCCTATTCCTCTTCTTGGTCATCTCTCTTCTGCGTTGACACAGGTATGTTAAAGCGTCACTCCGGGCACATGTATCGGGAGCTCCTCTAGGAACGTCCGCTCTGCATCGCGATCGGGACACGACCCCCCCAGTGTGGAGAGATTTTAACATTCCCATGCAGTCAGATCTGGTCACCTCCTCTGGCGGGTCGGCGGTGTCCCTAAACAAAAGAAATAGGCTGAGAAGACTCCTCTCTGATATACAGCTGGTGGATACTTGGTGGGTGCTGAACGGGCGGGATAAAGACTTTACATTCTTTTCAGCCGCCAAGAGTTCATACAGTAGAATTGACTATCTTTCTCTTAATCACCATGCCATGGAATGTGCTCCGTGGGCGTGGATCGACCAGATTTTATGATCAGACCACGCCAATCTTTTTGTCAGTGGCTTTGCCCGGGCTCTTTCCGAAGTGCTGGAGTTGGAGGCTTAATAATAATCTGCTCAGGGACACTGTCGGCCTGTCAGGGGTAAGGGAGGTCATAGCGGAGTTCCTTAGGAACCATGAACGGGACCCTACACCTTTTCCGTACCAGTGGGAAGCATTGAAATGTGTGATTAGGGGTGACCTCATTAAGCATGGCACCAGGCTTAAAAGGGAGCGAGCATCCTGATATCTCAGACTTGGCAGCTAATTCAGGCCCTGGAGCAGGAACACAAAAACGTCCATCTAGCGTTGTACTTCTTGACCTGATGAAAGCCAGAGATAATGTAAACAATTATTATTATAAAAACCTCAATAAAAATATAAATGATTAATATAGAAATAAATGCCCACTGTAGGTTCTAGGTTGTGGATGACGTAAGGAATCACACCAATGAGAATGTATAAAAGATTGTATTGTGCACAGACTTATGATAAAGGACAGCTATACATATGTAAAAATAATACAAAATATATATATAAAAATAAGGGCCTAAACAGTTACATTAACCACCTAGGTATCACAGGGACTAAACAAATACATACAACAATTTCTAACATGTACTGTTACAATTGCCAACTAGGCCTAAAGTTACTTGGTGATAGTTACCGATACAGGGTCCTCATGCCCACGCTTCCTTGCTCTTCCTTGGTCCCCTCTCAACTGCCCCAAAAATTACTCCCCCTCATTCTAGGCCACCTCACTTTCTGTTGGAAAGGACTAGCCCCTCCCTTTAGAAAGCACATTTATTCACAAAAGGACTTTACAACCAGGTATTGACTTCATTTACATTACATAAAGGTAGAATCCTTTATACACCCAAACCTATTGTGACCACCCGACCGCAGCCAAGATGTCTGGGATGATACCAAATTAGCATCTAAGAGGCCCAATTACCATCCTAGCCAGGGAAGCTACTTGGAGAGCTATTTTAGATATTCAAAACTTATATATCTAATATTTTATATTACATGGGAATTCTCTATTTCTTACAGTCGCCCGCTTGAGAATGAGAATATATTTATTGTGACATTCATGCGGGTCTGATAGTAGAAGACAGGTATATTTCTCCCAGGTTCCGTTCCTATGTGAGGTAATAGCTGAGCCTCTCACCTGTCAGGTAATTAATTAGGGGGAATGAGAGGCTGACAAAAGGAGGAAGTCAGGGGGCAGATCTCTCTCTCTGGCTGAGGACACAGCCCAGGTCTGTGGAGAGATTCATGTGAGTAAAGGTTGCTGGAAGTGTTTTTTGTAGCTGGCAGAGAGAAGCTCTCCAGCTAGTAGTGAGGGTTTTCACTTGTCTAGTTAGTGCCGGACAGGCAAGGATTTTCTTTTGTTGCTGTGTTATCTTTATTTTGCTTTTGCAACCTTTACCAATAAAGCTGACCAAGAGTCAGATTGAACGAACTTTCTGCTGTTTGCCTGATTGGATACAGACAAAATACGTGTCCCTCGACATCAGAAGAGGGCGATCCCGGACACTTATCACATGTGGTGTCGGATGCGGGCAGCACGTTGCTAGGGGCAACAGCCCAGTGTCAAAATGGATGACGTGGTAAAGGCCTTGGTGCAGTCGGTCGCTGCGCAGCAAGAGGCTACCAGAGCTCAGCAGGAGTCTTTCAGAGAGCAACAACACACCAATCACCTGCTGGCAGCGCAGTTGACTGCTCTAGCAGAGGCCGCAAATAAAGACCGTCAGACGCTGCAGGAGCTGATGCAAAGTGTGGCCAATCTGCCAAGCGGGCAGCTGCCGACTCCGCAGAGAGATATCCGTGCAAACCAATATCTGCAAAAGATGACGCTGGCAGATGATGTGGAGGCCTTCCTTGCAACCTTTGAGAGAACAGCTACACGGGAAGCCTGGCCGAGAGAAAGTTGGGCAGGCTTGGTGGCCCCATTCCTCATAGGAGAAGCACAAAAGGCTTACTATGATCTGGAACCGGCTGCGGCCCAGGACTTTAACAAACTCAAGGCAGAGATTCTGGCACGCTTGGGTGTAACCATAGCAGTCAGAGCCCAGAGAGTACACCAGTGGACATATAACGTGGGTAAGCCGCCACGTTCCCAAATGTTTGACCTCGTCCATCTGACCAGGAAGTGGCTACAACCAGAGGTTCTATCCGCACCAGACGTGGTTCAACGTGTGGTTATGGATCGATATCTAAGGGCACTACCTCCAGCGTTAAGGAAGTGGGTGAGCCACGGAGACCCAAAATCTGCAGATCAGCTTGTGGATCTTGTTGAACGGTACTCTACAGCAGAAGAGTTCTTAAGTAACACCCAGCCCCAGGCCTCAACCAACCGGACAGCCAAAGGTCCCGGTAAGACTGTTCTGGGGTTTATGGGAGTTGGGAAAAATGTAAAGACTTTATATGGAAAAGATGAGACTGTGGGCTCATGGAGGCCTAAAATGCGAGACTTTGGGCTAGGTAGAGAAAACATAAGATGTTTCGTTGCCATGAGTTGGGCCATATTGCAATGAACTGTCCTTTGACTATTGAACCTATGCAATGTGACGCGGCCTTTTTGAAAAAACGTATGTCTATGTTTGCCCAAGTAATGTGTACTGCTGTCAGTTCAGACAGTTCTAAAAACCACCTGTATGAGCTAACAGTAGAGGATAAAAAGGTGGTGGCTTTACTAGACTCAGGGAGTGTGGTAAGTCTGGTAAACGCCAACCTTATAAGTACTGCTAACAGGTATCCAGACACGTACACGGTATCTTGCGTGCATGGGGATACGCGTGAATATCAAATTGCCATTGCTTGTATTTCAACTCCTTATGGTTCAGTATGTCACAAGGTGGGGATAGTCCCCGCCTTAATGCATGATGTCATTCTTGGTAGAGACTTTCCATATTTTTGGAAGTTGTGGGAAGACAATCTCGCGATTAAAGATGGTACACCTGATAGGCCCACAACCTCCAACCTAAGCCCTGATCCATTTGATAGTTCCCCAATGGAAGATGTGGTTGGGGTAGAAAAGCCTTTAACTTTTCCCTTTTCTGTTATGGCGGGGGATTCAGGAGAACCATTAACAGAGACAGAAATTCCGGGGACTTCTCAGCAGTGTATACCTGACTTAGAGGTCAGAAAAGATGATTTTCAAAGTGAGCAGTTAAAAGACCCTACCCTTACCCGAGCCAGAGAAAAAAGAGTAAAAATAATCAATGGGGTACCTGTGGAGCCCGGGGCTAGGCTTGCTTTCCCATATATGGTTCTAGAGAATGATTTGCTGTACCAGGTTGACAAAAAGGGCGAGGATAACATACAGCAGCTAGTGGTTCCCAAAGCCTTCAGGAGAACAGTTTTAGATCTGGCACACGGGCACATATTGGGGGGACATCTGGGAGTCCAGAAAACTACAGAGAGAATTTTGCTCAGATTCTTCTGGCCTGGGGTACATCATGATGTTAAAGAGTATTGTGAATCCTGCCCAGACTGTCAGATGTCTGCACCTAGGCCTCGTTTCCGCAGCCCTCTAGTTCCCTTACCAATCATTGAGGTCCCATTTCATCGGATTGGGATGGATTTGGTTGGTCCCCTGATAAAGTCAGCGCGTGGTCACCAACATATTCTAGTTATAATGGACTATGCTACATGTTATCCAGAGGCCATACCTTTGCGAAACACATCATCTAAGACTATTGCAAAGGAGTTAGTGCAGGTGTTTAGTAGGGTGGGCATCCCAAAAGAAAAACTTACCGATCAAGGCACACCCTTTATGTCTAATGTGATGAAGCAACTTTGTAAATTGTTTAAGGTGAATCAACTACGCACGTCCGTCTATCACCCTCAGACCGATGGCTTAGTTGAAAGATTTAACAAGACTCTAAAGCAGATGTTAAAGAAAGTAGTGGACAAGGACGGAAAAAATTGGGATTTGTTGCTTCCATATCTGTTGTTTGCCATAAGGGAGGTGCCTCAATCGTCCACCGGGTTTTCTCCATTTGAGTTGGTATATGGTAGACATCCCCGGTGGTTGTTAGATGTGGCAAAGGAAAGCTGGGAAGGGCAGGTCACTCCCTACAGAAGTATAATAGAACATGTTTCACAAATGCAGGACAGAATTTCAGCTGTGATGCCAATTGTAAAAACCCACATGGAACAGGCTCAAGGTGTGCAAAAAAAAGAATCTATGATAGGGGTGCTAAGGTACGTACATTTGCACCAGGAGATCGGGTGTTAGTACTAGTTCCTACTATAGAGAGTAAGTTCTTGGCCAAATGGCAGGGTCCCTACTCCGTTATAGAAAGAGTAGGTGAGGTAAATTATAAAATTCACCAACCAGATAAAAGAAAGCCTGAGCAGATTTACCATGTGAATCTGATTTAACCTTGGAAAGACAGGCAAACTCTAGCTGCGAAGGTTGCGTGGCCAGCCTGTGATGGTTCTCTAATACCTAACGTTATTATCGCTGACTCCTTGTCTGACACACAAAAGAAAGAGGCTAGACAACTGATAATTCATAACAAAAATTTCTTTTCTGACAAACCAGGGCGGACTCCACTGGTAAAACACGATGTTGTGACCGAACCTGGGGTAAAGGTACATGTTAGGCCCTATAGAATCCCTGAAGCTAGGCGTGAGGCAGTGTCTAAAGAAGTGAAAGACATGCTGGAATTGGGAGTGATTGAGGAATCCCATAGTGAGTGGTCCAGCCCATTTGTGTTAATTCCAAAACCAGACGGTACTATAAGGTTTTGTAATGACTTTAGGAAGTTAAACTCTGTGTCTAAATTTGATGCCTATCCTATGCCAAGGGTGGATGAGCTGATTGAACGGCTAGGTACAACTCGCTACATCACCACACTAGATCTGACGAAAGGTTATTGGCAGATTCCGCTGACTGAATCTGCCAAAGAAAAGACAGCATTCTCCACACCTGACGGTTTATTTCATTATGTAAATATGCCCTTCGGCTTACATGGGGCTCCTGCAACCTTCCAACGGTTAATGGATAGAGTGTTAAAACCACATAGGAAATATACTTCGGCCTATCTTGACGACATAGTGATACATAAGGCTCGATTCAAAATCCCAAATGTCATTATGTTCGTATTTGCAATCGAAAGTTTTGTTGGGTGTTTGTCATTTTTTCCTTTTTTTTTGGCCATTTTCGACTCGCACGAACGTTCGAACATAGACGTATATGTTCGTTCGTCCATCGAAATTCATTTTGTGTTTTTACGCAACTTCGGGACTTTTTTCCTTCGAAAAATGTTTCGATCGGTCAAATCATTTACGTCATTGCAATGGGCTGGCGATTAATTCAGAGAGCTGATTGGCAAGTATTCCGACGCCCATATAGTCATTTCCTTGTCGAGCGTCTTACGGCACCTTTTTGACCTCGGGACTAGGCAGCCAAGCGTGATGGAGAGTGACTTTGAAGAGCATCAAGCTCTTCTTCTGTTTGGCATTGATGGGATCTTGAGGTCAGAGCCCAGATTGCACCGGCGGCGACGCATGAACATCAATGGCATGCATGACGTTGAGCTGTTCGAGCTGACCAGGCTTAATCGCGCTTCCCTCCATAAATTGTATAGTGAGCTGCGGCCATGGTTAGCCCGCACCACAAGGAAGGGGCATGCAATTTCAGGTATGACCAAGATGCTTGGCTGCCTGCAATTTTTGGCGAACGGCTCGTTCCAGAGGCTGGGTGCCCTCTCCGTGGGGATCTCACAGCCTACGCTGAGCCGCGCACTATCACATTTTTTGGAAGGCATGGCTACCCTAACCCCCAAATATATTTTTTTCCCAGATGATATGGTAGCCAGAAACGCCATTAAGCTTGGTTTTTATAATATCGCCGACATGCCCAACGTCATTGGTGCCATTGACTGTACCCACGTCGCCCTGGTGCCTCCTGCTGCCGACGAGTACATATACAGGTAAGTAATGTTTTTTTTTTTTGGTTTCATTTTAGGTTAACCCGCCTTGTAATGGTCCCTCCTTGTAATTTTTCCTCCTTCTAATGGTTCCACCTTGTAATGGACCCACCGTGTAATGGTCCCTCCTTGTAATGTTTCCACCTTCTAATGGTTCCACCTTGTAATGGACCCACCTTGTACTGGTCCCTCCTTGTTAGGGTCCCTCCTTGTAATGGTTCCACCTTGTAATGGTCCCTCCTTGTTAGGGTCCCTCCTTGTAATGGTCCCTCCTTGTAATGTTTCCACCTTCTAATGGTTCCACCTTGTAATGGACCCACCTTGTAATGGTCCCACCTTGTAATGGTCCCACCTTGTAATGGTCCCTCCTTGTAATGTTTCCACCTTCTAATGGTTCCACCTTGTAATGGACCCACCTTGTAATGGTCCCTCCTTGTTAGGGTCCCTCCTTGTAATGGTTCCACCTTGTAATGGTCCCTCCTTGTTAGGGTCCCTCCTTGTAATGGTCCCACCTTGTAATGGTCCCTCCTTGTAATGTTTCCACCTTCTAATGGTCCCTCCTTGTAATGGTCCCTCCTTGTTAGGGTCCCTCCTTGTAATGGTCCCACCTTGTAATGGTCCCTCCTTATCGAAATGTGTGTGTTCATTTTTCTAAATGCCTTCCTAATGTTTTCTTGTCTTCCTTTTTTTCCAGGAACCGCAAAATGGGCCACTCCTTTAATGTGCAGGCAGTGGTGGGGCCGGACATGCGGTTCCTTAGCGTCCTCGCCGGCTACCCAGGCTCAGCCCATGATGCGTACATCCTTAGACGATCAGGATTGTACCGACGGTTTGAGTCTGGGGAATTTTCCGGTGCATGGCTCCTTGGTAAGTGAACATAAACCACATAATGTAGTTGTGGATGTTTGTTTTTAATTAGCATTTGGCAGTAATGTCTGCCAAACTTACACCTTAAACAAACTTCTGGCCATGTGAAACCACACTTGAATGTTAGTTATTAACCAACCAAGCGTTTCGCCAAGTTTGGCCTGCATTAGCCACATTCTAAATTATCTGTTGGTCTAATTTAATAATCCCTCTTACAACACCCTCGTGTGGAATCGTGCACTTAACTTGAGCATAGTTTAGGACCCATCTTTGCTAAGCTGGTTTGCACTTCCACACGAGAGTAGAGCGGGATAAAGTGCATGTGGCGTGTTTCTGCTGTTTTGGTCTCACACAAAGCATATAAGGGGTCAGCAAAACCTACATCCTAAGCACACTTTGAAACCCAGAGCTGGGATCCATATGTATGATTGTCCCTCATCCTCACTCTTTGTATGTTGTCCTTTTGTAAACCTCTAGGACAGATGTTTAGTTTGGGACTGGGACAGTGGCAAATGTTGCCTCATGTTGATCACACAATTGACAAATAGCCTCCTATTGATGTTGCTGGTGCCTTGATGGTCTTACATGTTTGTTTTCCTAATCTTATGTATAAGGTGATTCAGGATACCCGCTGCTGCCGTGGCTCTTGACGCCAGTACTCCGGCCCCAGGATGCCTCCCAGGATGCCTACAACTGTGCGCACCGCAAGACCAGGGCTGTGGTAGAGAGGGCCTTTGGTCTTTTGAAGACTAGGTTTCGTTGTTTGGATCATACCGGGGGCGCCCTGCAATATGATCCGAAAAAGGTCATAGACATAATAATGGCCTGTGCTGTTCTGCACAATTTTGCTATTTCACAACGGATCCCCCGGTATGTAGAATTTGCTCCCTCTCCACCCAGCGAAGACCAGGAGGACTCATTTCTGGACACACACAGTAGTGTGTCTGGCCAAAGTGTGCGGACTAATTTGATCGCGACCCATTTTGCTTAATGTAACCTGTATTGGCCTTTGTTTAACATTGTGTTGTTGATTTAGTTTTCTTTCCCTTTGTGTATGTTTCGTTATGTTTGTGGTGTTCAAATAAGTAATGAAGTAATTACTCACCACAGGCCTAATGCTTTCCAACTCTCTTTTTTGGATGTGTGAACTGTGTGAATGTCCAAGTATATATTTCTCTGTGACACCCAAAAAAGAGACAATAAAATTTATGAGCCACATGTGTCTTTAACTGTTTATTTTTTAAAACTAAGAGCTCAAACTTGGAGTTGCTGCTCACTCCAATTTGCAAAAAAAATTTAGGTAACCACAAAGGATTAATGGTTAGATCAACCATGGCAATAATGAAAACAACAAACAATCCTGGTTGGCCACATTTGCCCCTGCCACAGGTGTAAACCTGGTACAGGGGTAGAAGCTTGAGTGGCACGTTCAGTGAGGATTCAGATATGGCCTTGGCTAGTGGCCTACCTCACCACTCTAAGGAGCTCTATGGGCGCAAATCAAAAACACACAACCCAAGGCATACACCAAGGGTATCTTGGTTTGCCTCACCAGACAAGTCAATACAGGGGGGATTAAGAGCAAAGATGTTGTACAGATTCATGTTGTGGAGACATTAATATGGGTGATGGCCATAGTACCCAGGTGGTGGCCCTTGCTGATTGGCCCGAACGTGGGCCTGTGTGGCATTCTGAATCTGCAACTGGTCCAAAATGTTGCGCATGATATTTACCATTTCACCCCTGTAGGCACGGTTGTCATTGTTGGCAGTCTCCATGTGGCTGTTGAGGGTCCGCAATTCGTTCTGCACAGCCTGTAATGTCGTATTTAGGGTCTCGATCCGGCCATGCAGTGCCTCTCTGTTTATTTGGTTTTGGTGCTGGAAGGTAACCCTCTCGTGGTGCCATGCGTCCAACATTGCCATGCCCCTCCCCTGGTTGCGCCGTAGCGGATTCCGCCTCCCCAATCCCCTGGTTCGGGGTCGTGCCGAGGCTGTTGGTCTGGGCCCCTCAACAGACACAGGCATGCTTTCACTATCCTCAACAGCAGAGACAACACTGGGGACTTGACTGTCAGTCTGTGCATGCTGGCCATCATGTGCAGCCACCATGCTGCCAGATTCCCTCTGCTGCTGCTGAGTTGGTGGTGAAACATTTTGGACCAGTTGCAGATTCTGGGCCAGGGGTAGATCTTCAGAAGGGCACATAAAGGATCCATCCTCCTCCAGCTCCTGGATTTCATCCATGAGTGTGTGGGTCTGTATGGACAGAGACAAATTAGATGTTAGCTTGCCCACTACATATGTCAATCTGTTAGTAGTAACATGCAAAGTAACATGGCTAAACGACATTTGCTCAAGAAACTTACTGAATATATCGGTTCCTCCCTCCTAGGCTGCACGGAAGTTGACGGCATGGCCACACTGGCAGTGGATTCCACAGTAGCTGAGCGATGATGGTGGCCTGCATGAGAAGCAAAGACACTATGTAAACACACACCTATGCATTGTTGACGGGTCAAAAGACATATGCCGAATTAGTTAACGGGTCCAAGCTGTCATGGGCACTTCAACCACGGGGCCCAATAAGCTTCAATTTCCATGCCATTATGTTTAAAAATTTTTGGCCTACAACTACTTCCACATTGTTCTACTCAACTAAGCCAAACATTCAAGTTCAGCTTGTTCTGTGGCTGACCACATCCCTTATAGGCCATTAAAGCGGACCTTCACTCTGATTAAGAGTCGAGCTTCTATGTTTCCCACACCCTGTACATACAGATTGACCACATTACAAATCTTCCAACCTGCATCTACTGCATGTTATGAGCCTTTAAACATCAAAGATGGCGGCTTATGGAATCCGCCATCTTATCAGGCAGCCTGCAAACAGTAAGTGCCTCCTGACTGTGCTGCTCTGCATTCTTGGACTGCTGACCTTTCCCTGACCCCAGCTCTGCTCTGTCTGAGCAAAGCACAGCTATAACCCGCCCCCCTGTACCTTATCCCACTCTCCTCTCCTCAGTAAGTGTGATGCTTCTGAGTCAAGATGGCGGCGCCCGTATCCTAAATTCCCGAACAGAGTTGCAGCCCAGTGGTGGAAAGTATAATAAATTAGTGACTAAACATGTAAAATATATTACTTTTAGATGCTGAGGAATTTTTTTTTAAGAGTTTGTGCTTTTCATTTAATCAGGGTGAAGGTCCGGTTTAATGGGAACCAACAAACTTTGACACTCGGGTTCAATGTACATTCACGTCTTGTATGTGGACCAAAAATCAAAAGTTAAGTGGCCACACACATGCCACACCCTGGCCCAACACAGAAATCACCTACAAGCCACAGCCTAGGTGCCTGGCTTCCCAGATGTGTTACTGGCTAATTGTGCATGCTCACTAATTGTAAAGGTCACATAAATCTTACTCACCTGCAGGACGGGTCGGGGAATCTGTGTCCCTTAGGGCCGCGTGGCCTTCGACAGCGACTGGATGCATCAATCCATAAATCATCTCCTCAGCCGGGGTCAACTTGAGTTTGGAGGGAAAACCTCCTCCAGTTTTCATGCTGCAAAACAGAGTTAGGATAATTTAGAACCAGGTGGCCAATACAACATCCAGTCTAATCCTAAAGCTAACATTTTTACCTGTCAATCCGCCTTTGATTTTCTTTCTTCCGTGCAGCATATTTGAGGTCCGATATCTTGCGCTGAATCTGTACAACATCCTTTAACTCTTCCCCCGCTGCATTCACTTGTCTGGTTAGGTCTGCCAAGATGTTGGCTCTGCGCTGTTTGGTGGTGTTTTTTGATCTGCGCCCATATAGCTCATCATAAACTAAGGTCAGGCCACTAGCCAAGGCCATAATTTGGGCCTCACCAAAACGCCCACTCAACTGCCCTCTTCGCAATGTGCGCCCTGTTGTTTTGGGTTGTGGGTCCTCCATGGTGTCATCCAAATGGGGTGACATCCTTGGCTGGGTTTGTGGGGTATAATGCAGGGAATGGTGGCTGCCTGGGGATTGGCCAGGACTGGGCAAGGGACTGGGTGTTCTGGCCTGGCTGGCCACAGAAGTCCCAGGTGTTGATGTGGCATAGTAACCTTGCCTTTCCACCTGTGCCGGTGCCAAATGTGGGCGAGCAGGAGAGCTTCGTTCTGAGCCTGAAGTAGTGCTGCCCTTGGAGGTAGTAGGGCGGACCAAGGGTGAGGGCGATCTTGCAGGGCCGGCCCTCTTCTGTTTTTTTTTTTGGCACACTCTTGGTGGGCTGCGGGACCTGGTTCGGCCTCTTTGTGGGCTGCATGGCCTGCTGCGTCGTCTAGGGGGGCTGCGGGACCTGGTTCGGCCTCGAGGGGGGCTGCGGGACCTGGTTCGGCCTCTTTGTGGGCTGCGTGGCCTGCTGCGGCGTCTAGGGGGGCTGCGGGACCTGGTTCGGCCTCGAGGGGGGCTGCGGGACCTGGTTCGGCCTCTTTGTGGGCTGCGTGGCCTGCTGCATCGTCTAGGGGGGCTGCGGGACCTGGTTCGGCCTCGAGGGGGGCTGCGGGACCTGGTTCGGCCTCTTTGTGGGCTGCGTGGCCTGCTGCAGCGTCTAGGGGGGCTGCGGGACCTGGTTCGGCCTCTTTGTGGGCTGTGTGGCCTGCTGCGGCGTCTAGGGGGGCTGCGGGACCTGGTTCGGCCTCGAGGGGGGCTGCGTGGCCTGCTGCGGCGTCTAGGGGGGCTGCGGGACCTGGTTCGGCCTCGAGGGGGGCTGCGGGACCTACTGCGGACTATTGTGGGTGTTGTAGTGGGGCAGGGTGGGGTGGGTCTTCGGACCCTCTTACCCGTTTTTGGCCCAGTAGCCATACTAGCCTTTGTGGCCTGGGTCTTTGGTTTGCCTGGCTGCTCCTTTTTTTGCCCATAGCTGGTAGTTGGCTTGGCCGGCGTTTTGGTACTAGGCCGTAATTTTGCTTTGGGCTGCTGCGACCTGGTTTTGGGCCCTTAGGAAGGCTCCTGCCGTTTGGCTGCCTTCTTCCCCGTTTGCTCCTTTCCAGTTTTGCCAGGAGGTTTTTTGGGTGCCATTTTGATTTTCGAAAATAATCGGCTGTGTGTGCAGGGACCTTTAAGTAAGCAAGCCAGCGTGTGACGTACGTTCGCACGGCCGTGCGGAACCCGCTGAGGCATTGCGTACGTTCGCACGGCCGTGCGGAACGCGCTGGGGCGTTACTTATCTGCTGCCGAGAAAAAGAAGCAAGATGGCACCCACTATCTTCACCCGCCAACAAGAAGAGATCATCATGTTCGTAAGTGTATTTGATGGACTTTTGTTAGATTAGGAAATGCTGCTCTATATGTGAAGGAAGCGCAGGAATAAATGGCTTTGGTTAAAAATGTGATAAACTACATGCACAACCAAAGGCACGCAACACACGTGCCAAACAACATTTAGGCCATATTGTGAAATTACTGAACACTAAAAATGTGTGTGTGTTAATGTAATTACAACAAAAAATGTTTTGCTGACACATATTGATAGGTATTTAGAAGTAAAGTCGATGTTTTCTTTATGTTTTGTAGACCATGCTGGAGCGCAGGTACGACTACCTGCCCAACACATTTGAAAAACGCAACGTCGCCCTGGAGATAATCTCGACCATCCAACAGCAGACCAACACCACCTTCACCCACACGCAGATCATGCAGCATTGGTCGGACCTCAAACGGCTGCACATGCCCCGGGTGCGGAGGTTCTTCGGAATCCATTTTCCAAGTAAGTAGATTGCGATTGCATGCAATATGTAACTAAGACAGAAGGTAGGACTTTACTTAGAATGCCTTTTCTTTTCTAGTGTTGGAAATGGATTACCGAATTCGCCGCACCCGGAGGCGCAGAGGCCGACCAGTGCTGCATGATTCTGCAGCTGGGAGTGAAGGTGGTGGATCTCCAGGGCGACGGGCCGACCCCTCCTCTGTGGCCTCCTCAGACCAGCCCCTGGACCTTACCACAGAGGAGGGGCGGCACAGCGTGGGCAGGGAGTCGTACCCTGCCTCGCATGCGGGATCCTCTGGTATGTCACTCTTCATGTCTACACCAAAAAAGAGAATTGCTAGCTCCTGATATCACCAAACTGAATCCTTTATTCTGTATTTGTAGATGTTTCGGTTGCGGGTGAAGTAGTGGTTCAGGAGGCAGCATATAGGAGCCCACAAGACTCTGGAGAAGGTGAGTGATGTGACCCAGACTTAGCTCAAAACATTGGAGGACTGCGGAATCAGACATCCAAACTAACCAGTTGGCCCATGTTTCTACAGGCACTTCTTCACAGCAGAGCCAGGAACCAGGACCTCAGGGTGTTGTCCCCAACGAGCCATCTCTCGGCCACCAACCAAGTAAGTAGTCATGTCATTCTAGAGATTTCGGTCTAAATTCCCATGAACACAAAAACACATAATGCCCTAGTCAATGCCAATATAAGAGGGACCTGTGGCCACTGAATTAGCTTAATTAGTTGCCCAACTGTCCTGTGGCCACTGAATTAGCTTAATTAGTTGCCCAACTGTCCTGTGGCCACTGAATTAGCTTAATTAGTTGCCCAACTGTCCTGTGGCCACTGAATTAGCTTAATTAGTTGCCCAACTGTCCTGTGGCCACTGAATTAGCTTAATTAGTTGCCCAACTGTCCTGTGGCCACTGAATTAGCTTAATTAGTTGCCCAACTGTCCTGTGGCCACTGAATTAGCTTAATTAGTTGCCCAACTGTCCTGTGGCCACTTCCTAACCTTAATTCCTGTGATTAATCATATGTGCATTATACTTAATTTGTTTCTTTAAATACATTAAATACACAGGTGATAAACATGTATTGTTCTCCGAATAATTTGAATTTCTGATTTTTTGCCAGGGACCACAAGACAGCGACTTGCTGATATCAATCGGAGGGTCCTTGAGTTGGTGGCCGATCTGCAGGCGATGCGGGACACGTTGGGGACAACAGAAGAGGAAGACTAGTGTCCTGGTTCCTGGCACTGTTGATTTGTACATTTGTACATAGTTGTCTTTGTACATAATTTTATTTTTGACCCACAAATTTTAATTGTATATAGTTTTATGGTTTTAAACAAATATTTTATTGTATATAGTTTTAATAATTAAAGTAAAAACCAGTGTATATATTTAGAGGAAACAAATAGAAATGTGTATATAGTTAAACATTTTTTTGGGCCAAAGTGGCCAACAATAGTTGTCTAACAAATGCCAATTGAGCATTAAAAATCAAAAAAAAAAAAAAAAAACATGTCCCATTTATTTGCACACATACATTTTACAAATACAAGGGGACAATGACATATTTGAAACTCAAGATTGTGATGTCCGTGAAGTGATTTGGGTAAGTTTGAGGGACCTAAAATGGAAGAAGAACCAAGGCGCTAAGTGATTTGGGTAAGTTTTAGGGACCTAAAATGGAAGAAGAAACAAGGCGCTAAGTGATTTGGGTAAGTTAGAGGGTGTGAAAATGGAAGAAGAAACAAGGCGCTAAGTGATTTGGGTAAGTTTTAGGGACCTAAAATGGAAGAAGAACCAAGGCGCTAAGTGATTTGGGTAAGTTTTAGGGACCTAAAATGGAAGAAGAAACAAGGCGCTAAGTGATTGGGGTAAGTTTTAGGGACCTAAAATGGAAGAAGAAACAAGGCGCTAAGTGATTGGGGTAAGTTTTAGGGACCTAAAATGGAAGAAGAAACAAGGCGCTAAGTGATTTGGGTAAGTTAGAGGGTGTGAAAATAGAAGAAGAAACAAGGCGCTAAGTGATTTGGGTAAGTTTTAGGGACCTAAAATGGAAGAAGAACCAAGGCGCTAAGTGATTTGGGTAAGTTTTAGGGACCTAAAATGGAAGAAGAAACAAGGCGCTAAGTGATTGGGGTAAGTTTTAGGGACCTAAAATGGAAGAAGAAACAAGGCGCTAAGTGATTGGGGTAAGTTTTAGGGACCTAAAATGGAAGAAGAAACAAGGCGCTAAGTGATTTGGGTAAGTTAGAGGGTGTGAAAATGGAAGAAGAAACAAGGCGCTAAGTGATTTGGGTAAGTTTTAGGGACCTAAAATGGAAGAAGAACCAAGGCGCTAAGTGATTTGGGTAAGTTTTAGGGACCTAAAATGGAAGAAGAAACAAGGCGCTAAGTGATTGGGGTATGTTTTAGGGACCTAAAATGGAAGAAGAACCAAGGCGCTAAGTGATTTGGGTAAGTTTTAGGGACCTAAAATGGAAGAAGAAACAAGGCGCTAAGTGATTGGGGTAAGTTTTAGGGACCTAAAATGGAAGAAGAAACAAGGCGCTAAGTAATTGGGGTAAGTTTTAGGGACCTAAAATGGAAGAAGAAACAAGGCGCTAAGTGATTTGGGTAAGTTTTAGGGACCTAAAATGGAAGAAGAAACAAGGCGCTAAGTGATTGGGGTAAGTTTTAAGGGAGGTCAAGGGAAAAGGCAGAAGAGCGCTAAGTGGTTAGGGTGAGCTTTAAGGGAGCTCCAGGGAAAAGGCAGGAGAGCGCTAAGTGGTTAGGGTGAGTTTAGTGATGGAAGTGAAATTATGTAGGCGAACACTTTAATGAGAGAAGTTTGTAGTGCGCAGGCGCAATATCGCAAGAATTTCGTCTGGACAGATACTTTAGGAAAAAATGAAGCAGGATGTAGCGGGAAAATGATAGGATTCGTGTGAGGATACGATGGGAAAAGGGCAAAAACGAAAGGCTACGTTGGTAGTTGGGCAAAATAAATCTGAACATTTTCGATGGAAAATGACATCCTCGTCTGCGTACTCTGGCACACGAGCACACGGACGCGCTACGGAAGGTTTACGAAGCATGCATAGAATCGATCGAACGTTCATGCGAGAGCGGGAAATTTTGAAAATCTTACGACGTCGGCACCAAACCGAAAGTTTGTTTGTGTCTCTCTGAATCGAGCCTATAGTCCTGACTGGGAGACACACCTTTCTGACGTGCAGGCAGTCATTGACAGTTTACAGGCTGCAGGTTTGACAGCTAACCCCAAAAAGTGTTGTATTGGGTTAGAAGAAGCCAAATATTTGGGTTATATTATTGGAAGAGGCGTAATTAAACCCCAGGTAGATAAAGTTGAAGCAATCCAGAAGTGGCCTCAACCGTTAAATAAAAAACAGGTGAGGGCATTTCTTGGAATTACAGGGTATTATAGGCGATTTATACCCAATTTTGCTTCCATAGCAAATCCCCTGACTGATCTCACTAAAGGAAAAGACTCAGTGATGATAAGGTGGAACCCTCAGGCTGAAAAAGCGTTTCAAACCTTAAAATTGGCCCTTTGTTCCCTGCCAATATTGATCACACCAGATTTCAAGAAAGAATTTGTGGTCCAGACAGACGCTTCCGAGACAGGAATAGGGGCTGTCTTGTCACAAATCCGGGATGGAGAAGAACATCCTGTGCTTTATTTAAGCAGGAAGCTGAATAAACACGAAAGAAATTATGCAATTGTAGAAAGGGAATGTTTAGCTATTAAATGGGCCCTCGAGTCCCTCAAATATTATTTGTTGGGAAGAAAGTTCCGGCTAGTCACTGACCACGCCCCTCTGAAATGGATGTACCTTAATAAAGAGAAAAATAGCAGAGTAACAAGGTGGTTTCTAGCTCTGCAGGCCTACAACTTTACAGTAGAGCACAGGGCTGGGCGACTGCAGGGAAATGCAGATGCACTGTCACGTGTGCACTGCCTTCTGGTTACAAATGCTCATTCCCAGTGGCCTGAGCAGAGGGGAGGGATATGTGACATTCATGCGGGTCTGATAGTAGAAGACAGGTATATTTCTCCCAGGTTCCGTTCCTATGTGAGGTAATAGCTGAGCCTCTCACCTGTCAGGTAATTAATTAGGGGGAATGAGAGGCTGACAAAAGGAGGAAGTCAGGGGGGCAGATCTCTCTCTCTGGCTGAGGACACAGCCCAGGTCTGTGGAGAGATTCATGTGAGTAAAGGTTGCTGGAAGTGTTTTTTGTAGCTGGCAGAGAGAAGCTCTCCAGCTAGTAGTGAGGGTTTTCACTTGTCTAGTTAGTGCCGGACAGGCAAGGATTTTCTTTTGTTGCTGTGTTATCTTTATTTTGCTTTTGCAACCTTTACCAATAAAGCTGACCAAGAGTCAGATTGAACGAACTTTCTGCTGTTTGCCTGATTGGATACAGACAAAATACGTGTCCCTCGACATCAGAAGAGGGCGATCCCGGACACTTATCACAATATACATATATATATATATATATATATATATATTATATAATTGAATTCTCACCAAATTAAGTTATAATGATTGAATAGCACCAATATGGATTTACTGAGATAAACCTGAGACTCAACAAATGAAATTGATAACAGTTTTCTTTGCCACCTCTAATGCTCTTCTTCTGCAGCCACATAGTTGATTCCATCTGTAGTGATCATCTCCCCACAGTCCTTTTCTGCTAATAGGTGGAGTGACCACAAGTATCCCTGCCTCCATATGAAAATGTACATGCGTAGATTGTAGTCCTTCCTGTCTCCACTTGAATATGTACCATCCATCCAATGCTGGAGATATAGGTACCTTAAGGGAAACGAGACAGTGAAAGAGGCATTAGCCGCTGGTACACTGAGCATTCCCAACTTGCGGGACTCACTTAAGCAGTTCCATGCGAATCACATGGGTAGCCATAGTTGATTGTAGAAGGTTTAATAAGAAAACAGCCGGCAGTTCATAGCAGGGTACTGGTCACATAGCAGACACCACTGGCACCTATAGCCTCTCAAGTGAAAATGTCAACAAGAACAAAGAACAGAGGAAAATGGATTGGTATTGTGGCTGGGAGTTTTTCTCGGAGGTAGCTTGGTACATTAATACTCTGTTGCTAGAATCATATCCATCTCTGCAAATCCATATAAATGCTACACACCTTTGGGAGACACAGGGTATTAAAACCAAAGGTGACCCCTTAATTCATGACTGAATTTGTTCTGTTGGCAATAAATTATACTACTTTAAAAAAAAACACACAACAAAATGGTTCAAATCTTCTTGGGAGAAAAAGCTTACCCCCCACTTCATGCATTTTTGTTTTAAACAAAAGAAAACCCCTAAATTGTACTTAAAAATACAGGTATGTAATGTGAGCTTGACTACAAAAATAAAGTCTAATGAAAAGAAAAATGTTACCCCCTCCAACAAAAATTATGTACCCGAAGAAAATCAAAACTCAAAAATGTGACAAGCCCATAATTTAAAAACATTAACTTACAATTAACCCACCAACGTAGTACATTATATGTCCAGGTGACCCCTTTAAATATTACATATAGTATAATACAATTAAAAAGGGACAAGCAAAGGGCTATCTCATTTGGGCTGTACAAAATTGCAAGAATATCAGGAGAAAAAAAATATTCGCCCACTTCATACATTTACAAAAGGTAAAAAAGTAAAAAAAAAAACTTTATTAAGACCACAAAAATAATAAGGTTGTGTGTGCTTTTCTTTGGCAAAAATTATGCCCTAAAAAAATAAATGAAAACAACGCTTGCATAAAAACCCAAAAATCAAAGCACCAAAATTGTCATAAGCACCCACTAAATTCTAAATAAATTTATAATGCTCCATTCTCGATACCTAAAACAAAATTGCCATTGAACTTTGAAAAGAAATACAAGAATCCCAACAATACAAATGCAAAATAAGTATCTGTGACCTCCCTAGTTTCACTGAGGGTGTGACTGTACTATAAACAAAAGAAAACAAAGGACAGTTTTCCCGCTCTTAGTTCACAGATACAACAATGGTAACTCTACTAAAAAATACCACTAAGCTGGCCTTAGGTGAGCACATTGTAGACTAAAAGAAAAAAACACTCATCTGGGGTAGTGAGGGAAAAATCCACCCATCTAACAAATCCCCATTTTCCACATCAGCTGGCAGTAAGGCATTTTACCCAAAAAGAACCTACAAAAATAATTTAGCATTTAAAATCCTTACTGCAGTGAACAGATTTATAATTTGAAGCTTGTCCTTAACATTGGAGTAAAAAATAAAAGTTAACAAACTCCATGTTAAGGTCTTTACAATAACTTGGAGTTTTTTTTAATACAGACAATAGGGATAAAAGTGTTTTGCCATGGTCATTCTTCCTGCAAAATAAAATCCAAAACCATTAATAACCTCTATCCAGACAATCTAACTGGGCTCACAGGGACTGAGTTTAGCTCTCTACGCCTTTCATTTTTCCGAAATATTTGAACCTACTGTTGAAAAGCCCAATATTGCTCTGCAAACCATCCCCTCTCCACCTTTAACTGTCTGATTTAATCCAGTAGACGGCCATTTTGGATCCTAAGAGCTTTTAAAGAACCCAACATGGCGGGTTTGCTAAACTCTGTATGGTCCCTTACAAACTTTCTCTGATTGTAACTCCCATTACCCCACCTAGCGCAGTAGACCATGGCTTGTCTACTGTGGGTTTTAACATGTGGAGGTTTATTAACAATCTGCTCTGTATACTTCAATTTGCACCATTTAGCTACATGTCCTAAATGACCACAAGAAAAACACTTAACTTTTCTAACACTCTTTAACCGAGTTTGATTCCTGCCCTGAGAGCTATGCACAGCAAATACGCTCTCTATTGCTCTAACTTTCTGTGTCTGGGGGCCACATTTAGTTTGGGGGGCCTTCTCTAGCTCATTGCTCTCATCTAAGCTTTGCATAGGCTCCTCTACCTGGATACCCTTTTCAAGCTTAACCTCCTCTTCTGCCTTTATCACCTCTGACGGTTTAGCACTCTGTGTAGCACATGAAAGTATTTTTGCCTGTAGGTTACTGTTGGTTGCAGCCAAATGCTTAATCTTACAGGCTGCAGCCCTCAGTTCCTCCACTAACAAATCTTTTTCAGTGTGCAACTTTTTGTTTTCCGCTTCAAGCTGCTGAGTATCCACCTGGACCGCAGCAAGCACTTCAGCGTTTACCTTCATAAGAGTCAAGGCCTTCTTCAGAAATTCTACCTCATTCTGAAGGCTTAATTTTTACTCATTCATTAATTCACACTGTTTTGCTATCCAGCATGCAGCATAAATTAATGCATGTTTACCCTCTGACTTAAAGAGTCTCCTACCGACAATTGCATTTGCAACATATTCCTTAGCTACTGACCAAGGCTTGAGAGCTTCCTCCATTTTCTTGATACAGTATTTTTCGCACTATAAGACGCACCTGCCCTAGGATTTGGGGGAGAAAAATAAGAAAAAAAATATTTTAAACCAAAAACGCACCATTATAGACAGTGTGGCATTCCCCTTTCCCATAGGCCGTGTGGGATGCCCCCATTCCATAGACAGTGTAGCATGCCCCCATCCCATTCCCCATATACCCAGTGTGGCATCCCCCTCCCATTCCCTATATAGGCAGTGTATCATTCTCCCCCCTCCCATTCCCCATATAGGCAGTGTACACCCCATTATCATAAGCAGTGTGGCATTCCCCCCTCCTATTCTCCATATAGGCATTGTGCCCCCCCATTCCCATTGGCTGTGTGGCATCCCCCTCCCCCCATTAGTATAGGCTGTGTGGCATCCTCCTCTCCCCCCATAGGCTGTGTGGCATCCCCCTCTCCCCCCATAGGCTGTGTGGCATTCCCCCTCCCCCCCATTAGTATAGGCTGTGTGGCATCCCCCTCTCCCCCCATAGGCTGCGTGGCATCCCCTCTCCCCCCATTTGTATAGGCTGTGTGGCATCCCCCTCTCCCCTCATAGGCTGTGTGGCATCCCCTCTCCCCCCATTTGTATAGGCTGTGTGGCATCCCCCTCTCCCCCCATAGGCTGTGTGGCATTCCCCCTCCCCCCCATTAGTATTGGCTGTGTGGCATCCCCCTCTCCCCCCATAGGCTGTGTGGCATCCCCTCTCCCCCCATTTGTATAGGCTGTGTGGCATCCCCTCTCCCCTCATAGGATGTGTGGCATCCCCTCTCCCCCCATTTGTATAGGCTGTGTGGCATCCCCCTCTCCCCCCATAGGCTGTGTGGCATTCCCCCCCATTAGTATAGGCTGTGTGGCATCCCACTCTCCCCCATAGGCTGTGTGGCATCCCCCTCTCCCCCCATAGGCTGTGTGGCATTCCCCCTCCCCCCCATTAGTATAGGCTGTGTGGCATCCCCCTCTCCCCCCATAGGCTGTGTGGCATCCCCCTCTCCCCCCATAGGCTCTGTGGCATTCCCCCTCCCCCCATTAGTATAGGCTGTGTGGCATCCCTCTCTCCCCCCATAGGCTGTGTGAAATCCCCTCTCCCCCATTAGTATAGGCTGTGTGGCATCCCCCTCTCCCCCCATAGGCTGTGTGGCCTCCCCCTCTCCCCCCATAGGCTGTGTGGCCTCCCCCTCTCCCCCCATAGGCTGTGTGGCATCCCCTCTCCCCCTATTTGTATAGGCTGTGTGGCATCCCCCTCTCCCCCCATAGGCTGTGTGGCATCCCCTCTCCCCCCATTTGTATAGGCTGTGTGGCATCCCCCTCTGCCCCATAGGCTGTGTGACATTCCCCCTCCCCCTATTAGTATAGGCTGTGTGGCATCCCCCTCTCCCCCCATAGGCTGTGTGGCACCCCCTCTCCCCCATTTGTATAGGCTGTGTGGCATCCCCCTCTCCCCCCATAAGCTATGTGGCATCCCCTCTCCCCCCATTTGTATAGGCTGTGTGGCATCCCCCTTTCCCCCATAGGCTATGTGGCATTCCCCCTCCCCCCATTAGTATAGGCTGTGTGGCATCCCCCTCTCCCCCATAGGCTGTGTGGCATCCCCTCTCCCCGATTAGTATAGGCTGTGTGGCATCCCCCTCTCCCCCATAGGCTGTGTGGCACACCCTCTCCCCCCATTAGTATAGGCTGTGTGGCATCCCCCTCTCCCCCCATAGGCTGTGTGGCACCCCCCCTCCCCCCATTTGTATAGGCTGTGTGGCATCCCCCTCTCCCCCCATAGGCTGTGTGGCATCCCCCCTCTCTCCCCGGTTGTATAGGCTGTATGGCATCCCCCTCTCCCCCCATAGGCTGTGTGGCATCCCCCCTCTACCCCCATTTGCATAGGCAGGGAAGCACAATAAAAAAAAAGTAAAACTCACCTCTCCACTGACACCGCCCTGCTGAGCGGTCGGCTCCATGTATGGGGTGGTGCAGGCCGCGCACACCCGCTGCCCTGACCTGGGTGCTCGCATGTGCCCCAGGCGGAAGAGGCAGCAGATGGAGGAGCGGCGGGGGCGCTGTCTCTGGCCCCGCCGCTGTCATCGCTGCCAGTAAAAGACAGCAATCTCAGCGGCAGGGCCGGGACAGAGCCCCCGTCGCTCCTCTGGGCTCCCGCAGTGTGACAGGCAACGCAGGAGCGCCAGGAACGGTGAGTTGTTTTTTTTTTTTTTTTTACATTCGCCCGATAAGGCGCACGGACATTTTTTGGGGAAAAATAAGTGCGTCTTATAGGGCGAAAAATACATTAAGTTCAAGAGGGTCTTTTACTCTAAACAATACCTTGTTCAGACTTTCCATTTGGCTCCAACACTACTAGCAACTAATGGACTAACTGTACTCAAAATATATTTGACTAGTCCCTGTGCTATCCTAGTACAACAACTTACTGTACCTACACCACAAGCTCTATGCACAACACAAATAATACACAATCACTAATATGATCCCCAGTCACACCAACAAACCTGCCTGGCTCGCCAAATTTGTAAACAATTATTATTATAAAAACCTCAATAAAAATATCAATGATTAATATAACCATAAATGCCCACTGTAGGTTCTAGGTTGTGGATGACGTAAGGAATCACACCAATGAGAATGTATAAAAGATTGTATTGTGCACAGACTTATGATAAAGGACAGCTGTACATATGTAAAAATAATACAAAATATATATAAAAATAAGGGCCTAAACAGTTACATTAACCACCTAGACAGTATAGGTATCACAGGGACTAAACAAATACATAAAACAATTTCTAACATGTACTGTTACAATTGCCAACTAGGCCTAAAGTTACTTGCTGATAGTTACCAATACAGGGCCCTCATGCCCACGCTTCCTTGCTCTTCCTTGGTCCCCTCTCAACTGCCCCAAAAATTACTCCCCCTCATTCTAGGCCACCTCACTTTTTGTTGGAAAGGACTAGCCCCTCCCTTTAGAAAGCACATTTATTCACAAAAGGACTTTACAACCAGATATTGACTTAATTTACATTACATAAAGGTAGAATCCTTTATACACCCAAACCTATTGTGACCACCCGACCGCAGCCAAGATGTCTGGGATGATACCAAATTAGCATCTAAGAGGCCCAATTACCATCCTAGCCAGGGAAGCTACTTAGTAACATAGTAACATAGTAACATAGTATGTAAGGCTGAATAAAGACTTTAGTCCATCCAGTTCAGCCTGCTTAACTCCTTCCAGTGGTCTAGTAGCCATAGCCAGAAATGTTATTACATGCCAGGAAGGCATCAAGGCCACTTTTGAACATTTTTAATGTATCCCTCATTACTACCTCCTCTGGCAGCGAGTTCCATAGTCTCACTGCTCTTACAGAGAAGAATCCCCTCCTATGTCGGTGGAGAAAGCACCTTTCCTCTAACCTTAGTGGATGCCCCCGGGTTATGGTTACACTCCGGGGTATAAATAGATTGTGGGACAGATCCTTGTATTGACCCCGAATATATTTATACATAGTTATTAGATCACCCCTCAATCGTCTTTTTTCTAGACTAAATAAGCCTAACTTGGACAATCTTTCCGGGTACTCTAGCCCCCGCACTCCTTTTATTAACTTTGTTGCCCTTCTTTGAACGTGCTCCAGTTCTGATATGTCCTTCTTAAGCACAGGTGCCCAGAACTGTACACAGTATTCCATATGGGGTCTGACCAGTGACTTGTACAGGGGTAAAATGATGCTCTGGTCATGAGCACGCATGCCCCTCCTGATGCACCCCATGATCCTGTTTGCCTTGGCAGCAGCTGCCTGGCATTGATTACTACAGTTGAGCTTATTGTCAACTAAAACCCCTAGGTCCTTTTCCATTGTTGTTTTACCAAGTGTTTCTTTATTTAGTGTGTAATCATGACAAAGATTTCTCCTTCCCATGTGCATAACCTTACATTTATCTGTGTTAAACTTCATTTGCCATTTAACTGCCCATGCTTCCAATTTATCTAAATCTGTTTGTAGTTGCCTGTTGTCCTCCTTTGTTTTAATTACTTTACTCAGCTTAGTATCATCTGCAAAGATTGAGACTTTACTGTTTAATCCATACCCAATGTCATTTATATATATATATTGAAGAGAATTGGTCCCAGAACTGACCCTTGTGGTACTCCACTAGTAACAGTGACCCAATCTGAGTGTGTACCATTGATAACCACCCTCTGCTTCCGATCACTAAGCCAATTTCCCACCCATCTGCACACGTTTTCCCCCAGTCCAAGCATTCTCATCTTTTGTACCAGCCTTTTATGTGGCACAGTATCAAATGCTTTAGAAAAGTCAAGATATATGATATCCAATGACTCCCCCTGATCCAATCTTGAACTTACCTCCTCATAAAAGCCGATCAGGTTTGTCTGGCAGGAGCGATTCCTCATAAATCCATGCTGATATGGAGTAATAAGGTCATTTTCCCCAAGGTGCTCCAGGATAGTATCCCTTAAGAAACCTTCAAACAGCTTGCCCACCACAGATGTTAAGCTTACCGGTCTGTAGTTCCCAGGTTCCCCCCTAGATCCCTTTTTGAAATATTGGCACCACATTTGCCAAGCGCCAATCCATCGGAACAAACCCTGTAGTTATGGAATCCACAAATATTAGAAATAACGGCTTGTCTATTACTGTACATAACTCCCTTAAAACACGAGGATGTATGTCATCTGGTCCCGGTGATTTATCGATTTTCATCTGCTTGAGACGGTGCAGGACTTCTTCCTTGGTTAGACCAGTGACATTTAATGGAGGGTTTCGGTTATTACCCTGCAATTCACTGGGCATGTCAAATTCTTTTGTGAATATAGAAGCAAAGAAGTTGTTAAGCAAATTAGCTTTCTCCTCATTTCCCTCTATAGGGGTCCCATCCTTGCTTTTCAGGGGGCCCACACCCTCAGGTTTGTACCTTTTACGGTTTATGTAGCTAAAGAATAATTTGGGGTTAGTTTTACTCTCTTTCGCGACCAGTCTTTCTGTCTCCAGCTTAGCTGCCCTTATCTGTTGTTTACATTGTTTATTTTCTTCTTTATAGTTTTTTAACGCTTCCGCTGTCCCTTCCTGCTTTAAACGTTTAAATGCCTTTTTTTTGTTGTTTATTGCCCCCTTAACCTTTTTATTTAGCCGCATCGGTTTACATGTGTGTCTAATAGTTTTATTCCTGTAAGGTATATATCTGTCACACTGAAAATTAAGTATTCCTTTGAAAGTATCCCATTTAGCGTCCATGCTTTTGTTCTTAAGGACATTTTCCCAGTCCATGCAGTGTAGGGCATCTCTAAGTTGGTCAAATTTTGCCTTTTTGAAGTCCCGCGTTTTTGTGACTCCTTGATAAGGCACCCTATTGACTGCTAATTGGAAATTAATGATATTATGATCACTGCTTCCAAGGTGTCCCCCAACCTGTACCTTTATTACTTTGTCTGGTACATTGGTTAGTATTAGGTCCAATATGGCTTTCCCCCTTGTTGGAGCTTGTACTTGTTGGGAAAGGTAGCCATCTTTTGTTTTAGATAAAAAACTATTACTTTTCTGCGAAACACATGTTTCAGCATCCCAGTCTATATCTGGGTAGTTAAAGTCCCCCATAATCACTACCTCATTTATTTTAGCGGCTATATCTATTTGCCTTAGCATCATATTTTCTATGGATTCAGATATATCTGGAGGTTTATAGCAAACCCCCATCAGTATTTTATTTTTGTTTCTCCCTCCATGTATTTCTACCCATACCGACTCCACATGGTCATTCCCCTCACATATATCCTCCCGCAGAGCAGGCTGTAGAGAGGATTTTACAATTAAGCAGACTCCACCCCCTTTGCGTTTGTTACGGTCCCTCCTAAACACACAGTATCCCTGTAAATTTACTGCCCAGTCATAGCTTTCATCCAGCCAGGTCTCTGTTACCCCCACTATATCATATTGTTCTTCTGTTATTATCAGTTCTAGTTCATCCATTTTATTAGTCAAGCTTCTAGCATTTGTAAGCATGCATTTCAAATGCTTATGACAATTTTGATAATTCTGTATATTGCCCTTATTCCTGCTAGATGTGCTAACCCCTCCCCCCTCTCCACCCCCAGTTTCATGTCTACACCCACTGTCACTTTCTTTCCTAACTTCCCCTTTGTAATAGCTTTTACCCTCCCCCCCAATGCTCAGTTTAAACACTCCTCTAACCTTTTAGCCATCCTCTCCCCCAGAACAGATGCACCCTCCCCATTGAGGTGCAACCCATCCCTGCCAAAGAACCTGTAGCCCACTGTGAAGTCGGCCCAGTTCTCTAAGAACCCAAACCCCTCCTTTTTACTCCAATTTTTGAGCCACCTGTTTACATCTCTAATCTCCCGCTGCCTCTCTGGTGTGGCTCTTGGTACAGGTAGTATTTCTGAGAATACTACAGTTGAGGTCCTTGCCTTAAGCTTACGGCCTAAGTCCCTGAAATAATTTTTTAGGACCTTCCACCTACTTCTTCCTATGTCATTAGTGCCAATATGCACCATGACCGCTGGGTTCACGCCAGCCCCTCCCAACAATCTGTCAGCCCGCTCCGCTACATGCCGTACTCTTGCCCCAGGAAGGCAACACACTGTTCGGCAATCCCGGTCTTTGTGACAGATTGCCCTGTCTGTTCCCCTAATAATAGAGTCACCCACTACCAGCACCTGTCTTGCCTGCCCTGTTCTCCCATTTCCCCTCCCTTCCTTACTGGAGCCGACAGATGTGTCTTGCTGCAGCTCTGCCATTCCTGAGCTAACATCCTCCTCATCTGCCAACCGGGCAATCTTGTTTGGAGGTGCCTGTTCAGGGCTAGCCTCCCTGTAACTTTTACCCCTACCCCGCCTTCTAACTGTTATCCAGCTAGCTGCCTCATTTTCCTGCTTTTCCTCTCCCCCCATACTACCACCCTCCCCTGACCCTGAGCCATGTAGTGCCAGATCTGTGAGATCCAGACTCTTTTGCATGATAACAATTTCTCTCAGTGTTGCCAATCGCTTATTTAGATCGTGAATCACGGCTTCCAAATCAGAGATTCGCAGGCATCTGGGGCATATATATTCACCATCGACCGATTGATCAAGAAGTGCATACATAGCACAAGATGTACACTGGACAGCATTGTTAGGCATGGAACCCATTGTATCAATTTGTGGGAACACCAAGTGTAGAATTTACAACACTTAAAATAACAATATGAAATCAAAGGCAGATACTTACAGCTTCAGCACTTCTGCTTGTAACTTCTTCTTTTAACTCCTGCTTTAACTCACCACTTGCAAGCAGCCACTTACAGAGTCAGCCAAAAGAGCAAGCTACAAGAGCTGTGTGTGTGGCCTTATAACACACCTGCTTCAATTAGGCCTCAATTAGGCCTCAGCAGGAATCCAGGAAAGAGAAAAAAAAAAAACTTTTTTTTTTTTTCTTTGGTTTAAATTTGTGCCAGCATTAACACACTGATTCACAAAAATAAAACAAACACAGTTTACTATATTTTACTTACCCAATGAGCTCAGTTTCCCAAAACTTACCACAGGAGATCCTGCTTTAACTCACCACTTGCAAGCAGCCACTTACAGAGTCAGCCAAAAGAGCAAGCTACAAGAGCTGTGTGTGTGGCCTTATAACACACCTGCTTCAATTAGGCCTCAATTAGGCCTCAGCAGGAATCCAGGAAAGAGAAAAAAAAAAAACTTTTTTTTTTTTTCTTTGGTTTAAATTTGTGCCAGCATTAACACACTGATTCACAAAAATAAAACAAACACAGTTTACTATATTTTACTTACCCAATGAGCTCAGTTTCCCAAAACTTACCACAGGAGATCCTGCTTTAACTCACCACTTGCAAGCAGCCACTTACAGAGTCAGCCAAAAGAGCAAGCTACAAGAGCTGTGTGTGTGGCCTTATAACACACCTGCTTCAATTAGGCCTCAATTAGGCCTCAGCAGGAATCCAGGAAAGAGAAAAAAAAAAAACTTTTTTTTTTTTTCTTTGGTTTAAATTTGTGCCAGCATTAACACACTGATTCACAAAAATAAAACAAACACAGTTTACTATATTTTACTTACCCAATGAGCTCAGTTTCCCAAAACTTACCACAGGAGATCCTGCTTTAACTCACCACTTGCAAGCAGCCACTTACAGAGTCAGCCAAAAGAGCAAGCTACAAGAGCTGTGTGTGTGGCCTTATAACACACCTGCTTCAATTAGGCCTCAATTAGGCCTCAGCAGGAATCCAGGAAAGAGAAAAAAAAAAAACTTTTTTTTTTTTTCTTTGGTTTAAATTTGTGCCAGCATTAACACACTGATTCACAAAAATAAAACAAACACAGTTTACTATATTTTACTTACCCAATGAGCTCAGTTTCCCAAAACTTACCACAGGAGATCCTGCTTTAACTCACCACTTGCAAGCAGCCACTTACAGAGTCAGCCAAAAGAGCAAGCTACAAGAGCTGTGTGTGTGGCCTTATAACACACCTGCTTCAATTAGGCCTCAATTAGGCCTCAGCAGGAATCCAGGAAAGAGAAAAAAAAAAAACTTTTTTTTTTTTTCTTTGGTTTAAATTTGTGCCAGCATTAACACACTGATTCACAAAAATAAAACAAACACAGTTTACTATATTTTACTTACCCAATGAGCTCAGTTTCCCAAAACTTACCACAGGAGATCCTGCTTTAACTCACCACTTGCAAGCAGCCACTTACAGAGTCAGCCAAAAGAGCAAGCTACAAGAGCTGTGTGTGTGGCCTTATAACACACCTGCTTCAATTAGGCCTCAATTAGGCCTCAGCAGGAATCCAGGAAAGAGAAAAAAAAAAAACTTTTTTTTTTTTTCTTTGGTTTAAATTTGTGCCAGCATTAACACACTGATTCACAAAAATAAAACAAACACAGTTTACTATATTTTACTTACCCAATGAGCTCAGTTTCCCAAAACTTACCACAGGAGATCCTGCTTTAACTCACCACTTGCAAGCAGCCACTTACAGAGTCAGCCAAAAGAGCAAGCTACAAGAGCTGTGTGTGTGGCCTTATAACACACCTGCTTCAATTAGGCCTCAATTAGGCCTCAGCAGGAATCCAGGAAAGAGAAAAAAAAAAAACTTTTTTTTTTTCTTTGGTTTAAATTTGTGCCAGCATTAACACACTGATTCACAAAAATAAAACAAACACAGTTTACTATATTTTACTTACCCAATGAGCTCAGTTTCCCAAAACTTACCACAGGAGATCCTGCTTTAACTCACCACTTGCAAGCAGCCACTTACAGAGTCAGCCAAAAGAGCAAGCTACAAGAGCTGTGTGTGTGGCCTTATAACACACCTGCTTCAATTAGGCCTCAATTAGGCCTCAGCAGGAATCCAGGAAAGAGAAAAAAAAAAAACTTTTTTTTTTTTTCTTTGGTTTAAATTTGTGCCAGCATTAACACACTGATTCACAAAAATAAAACAAACACAGTTTACTATATTTTACTTACCCAATGAGCTCAGTTTCCCAAAACTTACCACAGGAGATCCTGCTTTAACTCACCACTTGCAAGCAGCCACTTACAGAGTCAGCCAAAAGAGCAAGCTACAAGAGCTGTGTGTGTGGCCTTATAACACACCTGCTTCAATTAGGCCTCAATTAGGCCTCAGCAGGAATCCAGGAAAGAGAAAAAAAAAAAACTTTTTTTTTTTTTCTTTGGTTTAAATTTGTGCCAGCATTAACACACTGATTCACAAAAATAAAACAAACACAGTTTACTATATTTTACTTACCCAATGAGCTCAGTTTCCCAAAACTTACCACAGGAGATCCTGCTTTAACTCACCACTTGCAAGCAGCCACTTACAGAGTCAGCCAAAAGAGCAAGCTACAAGAGCTGTGTGTGTGGCCTTATAACACACCTGCTTCAATTAGGCCTCAATTAGGCCTCAGCAGGAATCCAGGAAAGAGAAAAAAAAAAAACTTTTTTTTTTTTTCTTTGGTTTAAATTTGTGCCAGCATTAACACACTGATTCACAAAAATAAAACAAACACAGTTTACTATATTTTACTTACCCAATGAGCTCAGTTTCCCAAAACTTACCACAGGAGATCCTGCTTTAACTCACCACTTGCAAGCAGCCACTTACAGAGTCAGCCAAAAGAGCAAGCTACAAGAGCTGTGTGTGTGGCCTTATAACACACCTGCTTCAATTAGGCCTCAATTAGGCCTCAGCAGGAATCCAGGAAAGAGAAAAAAAAAAAACTTTTTTTTTTTTTCTTTGGTTTAAATTTGTGCCAGCATTAACACACTGATTCACAAAAATAAAACAAACACAGTTTACTATATTTTACTTACCCAATGAGCTCAGTTTCCCAAAACTTACCACAGGAGATCCTGCTTTAACTCACCACTTGCAAGCAGCCACTTACAGAGTCAGCCAAAAGAGCAAGCTACAAGAGCTGTGTGTGTGGCCTTATAACACACCTGCTTCAATTAGGCCTCAATTAGGCCTCAGCAGGAATCCAGGAAAGAGAAAAAAAAAAAACTTTTTTTTTTTTTCTTTGGTTTAAATTTGTGCCAGCATTAACACACTGATTCACAAAAATAAAACAAACACAGTTTACTATATTTTACTTACCCAATGAGCTCAGTTTCCCAAAACTTACCACAGGAGATCCTGCTTTAACTCACCACTTGCAAGCAGCCACTTACAGAGTCAGCCAAAAGAGCAAGCTACAAGAGCTGTGTGTGTGGCCTTATAACACACCTGCTTCAATTAGGCCTCAATTAGGCCTCAGCAGGAATCCAGGAAAGAGAAAAAAAAAAAACTTTTTTTTTTTTTCTTTGGTTTAAATTTGTGCCAGCATTAACACACTGATTCACAAAAATAAAACAAACACAGTTTACTATATTTTACTTACCCAATGAGCTCAGTTTCCCAAAACTTACCACAGGAGATCCTGCTTTAACTCACCACTTGCAAGCAGCCACTTACAGAGTCAGCCAAAAGAGCAAGCTACAAGAGCTGTGTGTGTGGCCTTATAACACACCTGCTTCAATTAGGCCTCAATTAGGCCTCAGCAGGAATCCAGGAAAGAGAAAAAAAAAAAACTTTTTTTTTTTTCTTTGGTTTAAATTTGTGCCAGCATTAACACACTGATTCACAAAAATAAAACAAACACAGTTTACTATATTTTACTTACCCAATGAGCTCAGTTTCCCAAAACTTACCACAGGAGATCCTGCTTTAACTCACCACTTGCAAGCAGCCACTTACAGAGTCAGCCAAAAGAGCAAGCTACAAGAGCTGTGTGTGTGGCCTTATAACACACCTGCTTCAATTAGGCCTCAATTAGGCCTCAGCAGGAATCCAGGAAAGAGAAAAAAAAAAAACTTTTTTTTTTTTCCTTTGGTTTAAATTTGTGCCAGCATTAACACACTGATTCACAAAAATAAAACAAACACAGTTTACTATATTTTACTTACCCAATGAGCTCAGTTTCCCAAAACTTACCACAGGAGATCCTGCTTTAACTCACCACTTGCAAGCAGCCACTTACAGAGTCAGCCAAAAGAGCAAGCTACAAGAGCTGTGTGTGTGGCCTTATAACACACCTGCTTCAATTAGGCCTCAATTAGGCCTCAGCAGGAATCCAGGAAAGAGAAAAAAAAAAAACTTTTTTTTTTTTTCTTTGGTTTAAATTTGTGCCAGCATTAACACACTGATTCACAAAAATAAAACAAACACAGTTTACTATATTTTACTTACCCAATGAGCTCAGTTTCCCAAAACTTACCACAGGAGATCCTGCTTTAACTCACCACTTGCAAGCAGCCACTTACAGAGTCAGCCAAAAGAGCAAGCTACAAGAGCTGTGTGTGTGGCCTTATAACACACCTGCTTCAATTAGGCCTCAATTAGGCCTCAGCAGGAATCCAGGAAAGAGAAAAAAAAAAACTTTTTTTTTTTTTCTTTGGTTTTTACTTGGAGAGCTATTTTAGATATTAAAAACTTATATATTTAATATTTTATATTTCATGGGAATTCTCTATTTCTTACAGAGGGACTTTTTACAAGTTGGGTTTTTTTTAAATTTTAAATAAAAATAAGGTCAAGTAATTGTAAAAATTACAGATTGTACTTGCCTCGTCGGCTGCCGGAGGCACCAGGGCGACGTGGGTGCAGTCAATGGCACCCATGACGTTGGGCATGTCGGCGATGTTATAAAATGCCAGCTTAATCGCGTTTCTGGCTACCATGTCCTCAGGAAAACAAATATATTTATGAGTAATGGTAGCCATGCCTTCCAAACACTTGGATAGCGCACGGCTCAGCGTAGGCTGGGAGATCCCCACGGAGAGGGCACCCAGCCTCTGGAACGAGCCGTTCGCCAAAAATTGCAGGCAGCCAAGCATCTTGGTCATACCTGAAATTGCTTGCCCCTTCCTTGTGGTGCGGGCTAACCACTATACAATTTATGGAGGGATTAAGTCTGGTGAGCTCGAACAGCTCAACGTCATGCATGCCATCGATGTGCATGCGTCGCCGGTGCTATCTGGTCTCAGCCCTCCGGACAATTTCAATGCCCATGAGCTGCAGATCCTCATGCTCCTCAAATACACTAGAGTCATCCATAGCTGCTAGTCTCGAGGTCAAAATGGTCCCGTAAGGGGATCGCAAAGGAAACGGGTTTATAGGGTGGTGGTCCATCGGCAATCAGCTCTCTGAATGAGACACAAGCCCATACCAATAACGTAAGTTATCTGATCGAACGAAAAATATCAGATTTTGATGGAAAAATGATCCGAACTAACGCAAATGATCCGATTTGCTTTAGTACATCAAAAGCGCATATACGCATTTGCCCGAAAGTTCGTACTAATGAAAAATGAATGAAAAAAAAAAAAAATGACAAACACACACAAAAACTTTGACAGACAGCTACGGAAGTCCAGACGAATGTGCCCCTGAATCAAGCCTATTAGGTAGATACTTACCTTTTTATTTCATGATCTGTCTACAAGGGGGCTATGGATTTCCAGGTCCTCTTGGGGTTAGGGGTTAGGGGCAGGGACGTAACTTGAGAGGGTGCAAGGTGTGCAACTGTACCAGGGCCCAGAAGGTCAGGGGGCCCCATCATTGTTATTCCTCCACCTTTTTTTCATATTTGTGCAAACTTGCCATTATTTAGATAAAGGAAGCGCCATTCCTCTCTGCTGTTTCAGTGATTAGTTGTCCAGCTGCATCCAAATAAAAAGTTAAAAAAGATAGAAAAAATGTTACTGTATGAACCTTGAAAGGGCCCCCTTTAATGTTCACACTAGGGCCCCAGCACATTTATTTACACCACTATTTAGGGGTGTGGCATGGGCATGACCAGGGGCATGGATTAAATCCAACTTTCACCCTGAATAAGAGCATATCTTATATTTTTCCCAAACCCTGTACATACAGATTGCCCACATTAAAAATTGTCCTACCTGTATATACTGCATTTGCTCAGCCTCTCAGTGCCTTCTGATTCCAACTCTGCTCTGTCTGTGCCAAGCACAGCTATAACCCGCCCTTCTGTACTTTTGCTCCCTCTATTCTCCTCATTATGTTATGCTTCTGAGGCAAGATAACGGCACCCCTATCCTAGAGTCCTGAACAGAGTTGAAGCCCAGTGGTGAAAGGAATAAAAGGTAAATGTAACATATGTTAATTTTAGATGCTGGGAACTAGTTTTTTGAAGGTTTGAGCATTTTAATTGCAAACAATTTCACTACACTCCGCGTGGTTATTCCCTATCCCCTCCTTCTCATCTTCAAAAGTTTAGAGATATGCTTCTCATGTGGTACCATGCTTCTTTCATGCAACACCCCCTCCCACCCCAACTGGCCCCCATCTGCCCCTCAGGACAAAATCCTGGGTATGCCACTGCCTTATACTAACCGTGATCCGGAAATCTCATGTTGATTGTGCTGCCCCTTGTCTGGTCTCCGTTGTGGCAGCAGAGATAGTAGGGGATCAGGTGAACTGGAGTTTTTCACTTAGCAAAATATCCAAAATCGCCTTGTGGGGCTCAACAGCAGCTGCTCACACTATTAATTATGGGCCCTGAAGGGCCTATTACTTGCAAGCTTGAAGGGCACCCGTTTACATTATATCCATTAATTGTGGGCTATGGCAGGTGTAGGCCCACTTACTCATTTACGGATCATGGATAATGGGACCCACTTGCTTTCTGCCTATTACTTTTTGGGGGTTTAGAAGTGTATAAGCTCACACTAGTATTTATGTACTGGGTAAAGGATTCATTTTTGACTTTGCCTATTTATTTTTAAAGAGGCACATCAGGGGAGGTTAAAACCTCCCCCAAACCTCATCAAACTGCTGCCCCCCTCCAGTTTTACCTTTGACCAATTTTTACTCACCTCGCCAGAGCATCCATCTTTTGGGTCTCTCAGATTCCAGGTAAACTCCCAATGGCAGCAATGGACCCGCCACTGCACTGAGCAGTGCAGGACTTTGGAGAGCACGGTTAAAGCCATGCTATCATGTACAAACAGCTAAGCTGGCAGGGGGGCAAAGAATCGGGCCCTGAAACAGCAGGCAGTGGCGACATCCAAGCGGTAAGTAGGGGCTGATGGGGGTGGGTATCGGCCCCATTTTATTTTAGGTCCAATATTCCTCTTTAAGATCTGGGGGCTGCTGACGCTGTTTTTTTTTTGTTCAGGTTGGGTCTGTGTATTGGTAAAAATTACTGTAGACGGATGTTTTTTAATGATTACAGCAACAATCCTTTAGGATGAGAGAGCCCGGTAAACTATTCGCAGTAGGATTCAGTTTACTGATATTTTTATTGTTGTTATTGTATAAGTAACATTGTGTCAGGCCAACATTGCTATGTCACCCTATGCCCAGAACCTGCACCATGTATAACCTGCCTTTGCTGAAATCTATAACCCTTTTGCTGCCAGCCTACCTGCAGCTTTTGTTGCCCTCTGTTGCCAGACCATGTTTCACTATTTTGCGCTACACATGTTCAACTGTGATTTTTGAAAGGATTTCCAAGGAAAATGATATATTGTTTTTTTTCAAGAGAGTCTGGGCTTCAACATGAAATCTCTTGTTTGGCCTTTTTTTAGTGTATTCTCAATACTTCTTGGTGAAATATGTGCAAAAAAAATTAAAAAAATCTATTTTTTGCAATTTGTAGTGTTTTTTTGTAATAAAAAATATAAGTTTGTCAATAAAATTTTATTGAGTGCGAAACCCTTATTTCTCCCAGTCACAGCGGTACCACATATGTATTGATAGACACCCTTTCCTGCCCAGGAGACTCCCCCAAACTGAAACAGAGCTTTAGGAGATTTTCAGATAAAATACAACTGCGCTATGCGCACCTTGCAGTTTTTCCAGAAAAACAACCATTTACATTTAAAATACCCCCCACAAACTATATATTCTCTGGAAGTACACTCCTTAAGCTTTCTAGGCGTACCAGGCTTGTTTATGTGGGCTTAGTTTTCTGGAAGTAATCCCTCAAAAGAATAAAAAGAAAGAATTAAGCCACAAAAACTATATGCCAACAAGAAAAAACAAGTAAAATTTCAAAAAGCAACATGCCCCGAACAGAACAATACCCAACATGCATAGGTACTGTCAAAGGAAGAGTTGGCAAACACCCCAAAGGAAAGCATGCGCATAACAATAATTTTACTTGAAAATTTCAGCTCTGCAGACAAAATGTGCACCTTGCAATTTTGTAACCAAAACAACCCTTTACATTTGGAATATCCCCTATAAACCATATATTCCCTGAAAGTACACATGTTACGCTTTCTAAGAGTACCCAGCTTGTTGTAGTAGGCTCACCTTTCTGGAAGTAATCCCTCAAAGAATTCTTAGGTTGCACAGGGTTTCCCTAAAAAAATGAATAAAAAAACGGAATAAATAACATGTTTCCTAAAATATAAATATGAAAACAAGAAAAACAAGATAAATCTGGAAGAGCAAGGTCCCCCGAGCAGAACAATACCCAACATGCATAGGTACTATTAACCCTTTTAATTGCCAACCTACTTGAAGTTTTGTCACCCTCTGTTGACAGGTCATTTTTCCCCATTCTGCGTCATGTTTAACCGTGATTTTTGCCGGAATTTTCAGGAAATTTATAGATATATATTTTGCAGCAGAGTTTAGTAATTTTTCTACTGTTTTTTTAATATTTGTGTGTAAAAATAAATAAATAATTATTTTTTAGACAATTGTCTCCTTTATTTTAAATAAAACATTTACTTTATTAGAGAAAAACATATTGCATGTGAAAGCCCAATTTCTCCCGATTACAACGGTACCACATATGTATCGGTAGCCCCCCATTCTTGCCCAGGAGACCCCCCAAACTGAAAATAGCAATTTATAACATTTACAAATAAAATACTACTACTATCCACACTATAAACATAAGGGGTTCATTTAAAAAAAAATTGGGGGGGGAATTTTAAGGGTTAAAAACCCTTAAAAATCCAAAAAAATTGAAATGGGGTCCCCCTTACCCAGCATTACCAGCCGGGGAACAGCTATGGGGGCTTGTAGGAACAGAGTGGAGGGGCCAGCTTTTGTGGCCCCCCACCCTGCAGCCTACAAGCCCACATATCCTATGTGGGCCCGGGCTCTTCTGCCCCCCCCTGGGCTTTGGGGAGGCAGGTAATTGGGGGTGCGGGGGTTAACGGCAAGCCCCCAGCCTTGTGAACTGGTATAAGGGGTCTCATGGACCCCTTACCAGTTCACAAGGGGTTAAGTGTAAAAAAAAAGACACTGACACATAAGAAAAAATATTTTATTATTTTTTTAAAAACTTTTTAATACTTACCTCCCATCCATCCCTGTGTCCCACGCTGATCAATCTGGCTTCCTGCTCTCCTGCTGCAGCTGGAAGACTTTTATAGCTGCTAGGCGACAGAACATAAGGGGTTAATTTAAAAAAAAAATGACATAGGATCCCCCTCCCTTAAAAAACCCTTAAAAATCCCCCCAAAAAATGAAATGGGGTCACCCTTACCCAGCATTACCAGCCCGGGACCAGCTATGGGGGCTTGTAGGCACAGAGTGGGGGGGGGCAGCTTTTGTGGCCCCCCACCCTGCAGCCTATGAGCCCACATAGCCTGTGTGGGCCCGGGCTCTTATGCCCCCCTCCCTGGGCTTTGGGGAGGCAGGTAATTGGGGGTGCCGGGGGTAAATGGCAAGTCACCCGCTGTGGCAAGCGGGTGACTTGCCATCCCCCAGCCTTGTGAACTGGTATAAGGGGTCTCATGGACCTCTTACCAGTTCACAAGGGGTTAAATGTTAAATAAAAAGACACAGACACATAAGAAAAAAAAATATTTTTATTTTTTATTTTTTTATTTTTTATTTTTTTTTTTACTTTACTCACCTCCAATCCTGTGTCCCCGGCGATCTGCGATGACAGTCTGCTCGGGTGTTTGGAAGAGAGAGCCTGGGGAGGGGGGTGGCGATCTCAGCCCTCTCCTCCTCCCCATCTGCTCTCCTCCAGGCACCCGAGCAGACTGATTCTCTGTGTCGGGTGCCGGCATTAAGAGGGCTGCTGGTGACATCACAACGATTTCACCCGGCCCGGGGGGGCTAGCAGACCCGTTCCAGGAAGTGGGGGGAGGGCAATTTCTGCCCTCTCCTCGCCACGGAAGAGGCTGGGGGGGCGATCGGAGGACCCCCAGTGAAGAGGACACCCGTCGGGAGACAGCACGGCCTCAGGTAAGTAAATGTAATTTTTTTTTTTTTTACGGGGGATCGGATGGCACCAAATTAAAGAGGAGACCGGGCCGGATCCAACGGGGTGTCAGGTGAGTATTTTTTATTTTTTTAACTCGCAGGGGGTAAACTCACATAGATTCTACGTGCTTGGCACTTAAGTGGAGTGGAAGCGAGCACGTAGAATCTAGGGGCTTGGCACTGAAAAGGATAATGTAATAGCGATCAGGTACACAGGAGGGTCACTCCCCCACTTTATACAATACCCTTCCACCCTCCCCTCCTTTTTTTTTCATTTTCTTCCTTTCTCTCTTTGTTTTTTCTTCTTTTCCTCTTTCGTTATTCTGTTTCTATCTATATGCCTTGTAATCGGTTAGTTGTGTTTTTGTTCGCTCTTAATTATAAAGAAGAGGCTTAGAATGCAGGCCTAATGCTTTGTTATTGTAATACGTACAACAAGTGCAGTTGGTTAAAGTGTGCCATTTTGACATAACGGCTCCTCCGCAACAGAGGCAGGAGGGTAATAAGAATTCCGGGGCAACTCTGCCCAACTACATAGCGCATGACAGACGAATGGACTTGAAGTAGGGGAATTAGTCCTGCCTATTGTCGAGTGTTGACATTTTCACTTACTTTGCTGAACATTGTCTGTAAGATTTGCTTCCTCAATAAAAAATTACAATTAAAAAAAAAATGTAAAGTTCATGCATTAGGCTCCTCCACCAGGCCAATTGGGGAGGGTGTAAGGGGAAAGGGGGTTTCTTGAACCTAGGGTGGGTGTCACTGGATGAGGTGTAGTGTGGGCTAGTTGCACATAATCTTAAAGAGAAAGTCTGCTTTCAATGGCATTTGTGAGTGCTATTGTTTGCCAAACAAATATCATAAAGGTGCTGAGCTTATTTAGCAATTTGTTAACATAAGAAAAAAAACGAAATCAGCTGAGCACCTTTAGGACGTAATTTTGGCAAATAATAATATACCGTTTCAAAAACGGCATTAAAAGTAGACTTTGAGTTGCTTCTCCAGTATACCCATATTTCGACTTTATTTGATATGCTGGTATTTTACTATTTGAAGTGCGTGCGGGGGCGCCATTATATAGTTTGCTAGCATCAATGCTCTCTGCTGCCTGTGGCAATGATGTAAGCACTGGCATGCTCTTATAATTTCTGCAGCACCTAGTGACATATACACTCTCTCTTCTTTGTATGTGTCCGTCGGCAGCCATTCAAGCCTCAATCGCTGGATCAAAGGGAATATCAGTCCAAATGAAGGACATGCTATAACCAGGCCCAGAGTCTATTAGACACTATCCCCTTGATTCAAAGAGCAAAAGTTAATTGATTTCGGATCGAGAATCGTAAGTTTGGGTGGGTGTTTGTCATTTTTTCCTGTTTTTTTGGCCATTTCCGACTCGCACGAGCCTACGTACGAATGCGTATATGCTCTTACGATCATCGGAAGTTCGTTCCTAAATTGTAGGATCAAATCCTAAAACTTAGGATCAAAACCTAAAACTTAGGATCAAAACCTAAAACTTAGGCTAATCGGATGTGTTTAGGTGTGATTCAGAGAACAGTTTTCAAACCTCTAAATACGTTTTAAAAGAAAGCCACTGCCGACACCTTTTAGCAGTCGGATTGCTGTTCTTGAACAGGTTTTTTGGCTATGTGGAGGAGTCTGCGCGTCTTGAGCTCCAATGAACTGCATGTATCAGCATGGCCGAGTCCATAAATTGTATGGCAATGCATACCTGATTCAATACATTTCATGTATGCCTTATAAAAGCATTTTAATGTGGACCTTAATTAGTCCTTTGCATGTAAACCTTTATTTTGCAATACATCCATATATTTGCGTAAATTAAAGAAACTTATGTCCTTTGTTATTTATTTTTAAATTGATGTACTAGAATAATTTTTTTAATTTGAATTATTGGTGTAGTTGTTTACCTTTGCTTTGTTTAATTATTTTAGCTCATCTTTGGTCAGATGCATCACACTTACTGAGGAGAGGAGAGCGGGATAAAGTGCAGGATGTGGGTTACTGCTGTATTTTGCACAGACACAGCAGAGCTGGGGGCACGGAAAGGTCAGAAATCAAAGAATGCAGAGCAACACAGTCACAAGGCCCTTTCTGTTTGCAGGCTGCCCGATAATACCTGACCCGCCATCTTGGCTGTTTCTAGGCTCATAACATGCCGAAGTTGCTGGGTGTTTTTTAATTTTTGAGAGCAATCTGTATGTAGAGGGTGTGGGCAACCACACCAAAAATTTTAAGTTGTACCATTTGAAGCCAAAATATTAAAATTAAATCCACAAGTAAAAAATGCAAGTTAACTAAAAATTAAACAAAGTAAGATTTACTTATGCAAATGCGTTCATTAATGGTTGGTTACTACAAAATGAATGAAATAAAGAAAAATAAAAAACCAAATATTTAGAATGCACTTTAATGAGGTAAGTTTGTAGTGCGCAGCCGCAAGATCAGAAGGATTTATGTCCAGACAAAAAAGGAAAAAGGGCAAAACCAATGTTGCAACCTGAGAAATGAAACGGAAAATTCAGGATGGAAACTGACATAGGTCTGATTCGCGAACTGCCATACGAACGGACCTAAATTTTAGGATAGAAACGTATTAGCTTATAGAATCACTCGCAAGTTCATACGAGCGCACGAGCGTTCGGGAAAAATAGGATGATCGGCACCAAAATCAAAGCTGTTACATGTTTCTTTGAATCAACCCCTATCCCCTCGATTCAAAGAGCAAAAGTTAATTGATTTCGGATCGAGAATCGTAAGTTTGGGTGGGTGTTAGTCATTTTTTCCTGTTTTTTTGGCCATTTCCGACTCGCACGAGCCTACGTACGAATGCGTATATGCTCTTACGATCATCGCAAGTTCATTCCTAAGTTTTAGGATCAAAACGTAAAACTTAGGATCAAATCCTAAAACTTAGGATCAAAACGTAAAACTTAGGATAATCGAATGTGTTTAGGTGTGATTCGGAGAACAGTTTTCAAACCTCTAAATACGTTTTAAAAGAAAGCCACTGCCGACACCTTTTAGCAGTCGGATTGCTGTTCTTGAACAGGTTTTTTGGCTATGTGGAGGAGTCTGCGCGTCTTGAGCTCCAATGAACTGCATGTATCAGCATGGCCGAGGCCATAAATTGTATGGCAATGCATACCTGATTCATGTATGCCTTATAAAAGCATTTTAATGTGGACCTTAATTAGTCCTTTGCATGTAAACCTTTATTTTGCAATATATTTGCGTTAATTAAAGAAACTTATGTCCTTTGGTATTTATTTTTAAATTGATGTACTAGAATAATATTTTTAGATTGCATTTATTGGTGTAGTTGTTTACCTTTGCTTTGTTTAATTATTTAAGCACATCTTTGGTCAGATGCATCACACTTACTGAGGAGAGGAGAGCGGGATAAAGTGCAGGATGTGGGTTACTGCTGTATTTTGCACAGACACAGCAGAGCTGGGGGCACGGAAAGGTCAGAAATCAAAGAATGCAGAGCAACACAGTCACAAGGCCCTTTCTGTTTGCAGGCTGCCCGATAATACCTGAGCCGCCATCTTGGCTGTTTCTAGACTCATAACATGCAGAAGTTGCTGGGTGTTTTTTTATATTTGAGAGCAATCTGTATGTAGAGGGTGTGGGTAACCACACCCAAAATTTTAAGTTGTACCATTTGAAGCCAAAATATTAAAATTAAATCCACAAGTAAAAAATGCAAGTTAACTAAAAATTAAACAAAGTAAGATTTACTTATGCAAATGCATTCATTAATGGTTGGTTACTACAAAGAATGAAATAAAGAAAAATAAGACCAAATATTTAGAATGCACTTTAATGAGGTAAGTTTGTAGTGCGCAGCCGCAAGATCAGAAGGATTTACGTCCAGACAAAAAAGGAAAAAGGGCAAAACCAATGTTGCAACCTGAGAAATGAAACGGAAAATTCAGGATGGAAACTGACATAGGTCTGATTCCCGAACTGCCATACGAACGGACGTAAATTTTAGGATAGAAACGTATTTGCTTATAGAATCACTCGCAAGTTCATACGAACGCACGAGCGGACGGGAAAAATAGGATGATCGGCACCAAAATCCAAGCTGTTACATGTTTCTTTGAATCGACCCTTATAGGGTTGATTCAGAGCCTCTTTCACATGCACTGTGTCTGGGTAATGTGTGTGTAATGTTTTGCATGCTTTTTCGGATTTGACGTTACTGTTTTCATGCGTATATGCGTTTGCGCTAATGCGCTTTCGATGATCATATGTTTATCAGCAATTTTCCGTTATGTCGGGCAACTTACGTTATTGGTATGGGCTTGGGCATGATTCAGAGCCTTGATTGCCGATGACAACCCGCCCAATAAAACGGGTTTGCTTCCGCTTAACTTACGGGGTAATTTTGTAGGCGAAAGCTAGCTGTTGAAATGTTTGCTGAGCACGTGGAGGAGTACGAGCACTTGCAGCTAAACAGCATGATCTGCATCACCATGGCCAAAACCAGATTGCACCGCGCCCGCATGGACATCGATCGCATGCATGACGTTGAGCTGTTTGAGCTGACCCGACTGTCACGCTCTGGGTACTTCAAAGATCCGCTCGGGTAACTCCAGCCCTCCAGGTAAGCCCTCAACCCCCAATCTCTGCAGCCAGCTTCACCTGTAGGAGCCCCCGCTTGCCGGGACGCAGAATACGCCTGCCCGGGATCAGTTGCCCCCAGGACTTCAATGGCTCAAAGGATGTAGGCTTACTGTTCGGGGGTCTGGAGAACCTGTGGCTGGGAGCGGTATTGAATGAGCCCAATAGCTGGAGCATAAAACGGAAGTCCAAACAGGCTAGGGGTCGGCAACGGGAGTTCCGAGAAGGCAGCGGTACAATAGGAGTAGACAAATCGTGGTCAAGGATCAGAGCTGAGGTCGGCAACAGAAGTTCAGATCGAGGATGGTCAAGTACAGGCGGTGGTCGGCAACCGGAGTTCTGATCAAGAATGGTCAAATACAGGCGGTGGTCGGCAACAGGAGATCTGATCGAGAATGGTCAAATACAGGCGGTGGTCGGCAACAGGAGTTCTGATCAAGAATGGTCAAATACAGGCGGTGGTCGGCAACAGGAGATCTGATCGAGAATGGTCAAATACAGGCGGTGGTCGGCAACAGGAGTTCTGATCAAGAATGGTCAAATACAGGCGGTGGTCGGCAACAGGAGTTCTGATCAATCTAGAGACAAGCTAGGTAGACTAGGTAAAACCTTTTATAGGAACAGGTAGACTGGGGATGGGGGTGGAATTAGGTGTGTGATTGGTGCAACATGAAATCCCTAAGCTGATAGGATCGGGGCGTTAGCCCCACAAGTCTCTAGGGCTCATTGGCCCTGCCAGAAAGAACCACCCCCCACCCACCTGGGCTCATTGGCCCTTTAATTACTCTTCCTCCGGCGGGCACGCTGACAGCAGCGCCGCCGGAGGGAATACAAAGGACGCGCGTGCGCGAGCACGAGAACTGCCGGGCACGCCGGCAGAGGAGACGGAAGGGAGCGTGCTCGCAGCCGCTCGGCGCGGCCGGACCAGCGGGGGGAGGCGCCGCTGGAACGGGACGCAGGTAAGTGAATTGTGACACCGACTTAACCGCCTTTCCCTCCATAACTTTTATAGTGAGCTGCGGCCATGGTTAGCCCGCACCACAAGGAAGGGGAATGCAATTGCCGGTATGACCAAGATGCATGGCTGCCTGCAATTTGGCGAATGGCTCATTCCAGAGGCTGGGTGCCCTCTCCGTGGGGATGTCCCAGTCTACACTAAGCCGCACACTAAACAAGTTTTTGGATGGCATGGCTACCCTGTGTCCAAAATACATCTATTTCCCAGACAACATGGTAGCCTGGAATGCGGTTACATTTGTTTTTTTTGATATAGCTGACATGCCCAACGTCATGGGTGTGATCGATTGTACCCATGTTGCGTTGGTGCCTCCAGCAGCTGATGAATATCTATTTAGGTATGTGGTTTAGGTCAACATTATGACTTCTATTAACTAATTGAATCACTGTATGTTTTAATGTATATATAAATCATTCATTCTCATGTAGCCCTTAACTATTCATTTTAATGCATACCTTAACTAATCATTTTCATGTAGCCCTTAACTATTCATTTTAATGCGGATTTTAACTAATCATTTTAATGTAGACCTTAACTAATCATTTTAATGCAGACCTTAACTATTAATTTTAATGCAGACCTTAACTATTCATTTTAATGCAGACCTTAACTAATCATTTTAATGTAGACCTTAACTAATCATTTTAATGTAGACCTTAGCTATTAAATTTAATGCAGACCTTAACTATTCATTTTAATGCAGTCCTTAACTAATCATTTTAATGCAGACCTTAATTAGTCCTTATCATGTAGATCTTATTTAAATCTGACTGACCAACTATTACTTATTGGTGTTAGTATTAATTTTGGGAAATTAAAAAAAACACTTTAACAATAAGGATCCCTTATTTTGTTAGTTTTAACTTGGTTATTTGCTTGATTGTTTTTGTGTGTACTAAATACCTGTATTTCTGCTCTTACAGAAACCAGAAGATGGGCCACTCCATAAACGTGCAAGCTGTGGTTGGCCCGGACCTTCGGTTCTTAAGTGTGATGGCTGGCTTTCCCGGATCCACCCACGACGCCTATATCCTGAGAAATTCGAGCCTGTATGGTTACTTTGAGGTCCCTGTTGGATGTCATTGTTGCCGCGGGAGCGACTTACTGGTGGGGGTTTCCTTTCCACCTGATTGTGGGGAGGGACGGAGATTCCTTTGTGCTGAAATCCCGGCGTGACCTTACAAACCTCTTTGCCTTTCTTCAGTGCGATCCGGTCCAGGTCCCGGACTGGCTGGCACCTAATGTGCACTTGCTGGCCCAACGTGATGACGGAGCTGAGCGCAGGGGCCCGAGGAGCTTTCGAGACCTGAAATTGGTTGGGCGCCCCCGCGGGTGGCGGAACATTGAGTCTCACTACGGCTCGGGGTGATGCTGCTCTGGATACTTGAGTTCCCAAGCGCGCCCTTGGCAGGTACTCCTTGGCCTTTCCCTGGTTGACCCTCTGGGGTGGAGGCGAAGGACGCATTTGAGTGGCTAACCCAGTGCCGCACTAATTGTGTGTGGGTTCCCTGGGGCTTTAGGTCCCATATGTCGTACCTCACCGACTGTTTTCTTTTTGAGCATTAATCTTCTGGTTCTGCCAATGGTTAATACTTGCTGGGCCCATGTGCCCTGCTTCAAGTTTGTTTGCTATGTTTGTTACTGTTTATTGCGATTTATGTCCGAAACTGGGTCTGGGGGTGGCGAGTCCCGGCTCGTGGATGGCCCTAGCCAGAGTAGGGACACGGTACCCCCAATAGGCTGACCACGACGGGACTGGTTGCCCGTCAGATTTGGTCTTCCTTCTCATCCGTGAAGGACACCTTAGATTACTTGTTGTTCCGTTTTATCCCTTCTGGTCTTGTCCCCTTCCCCTGCTACTACCCTTTTTGGAGGGGCCCAGAATCCACCTTTACTGCCCTAGCTGACCTATTGGGTGGTTTTGGGGCTTTATCTTGGGAGTTCCTTTGCCCCTGGCCAAGCTTAATACGAGTCTAACGCAATGTCTGACCTAAAAGTAGTATCTCTTAGTGTCAAGGGCCTTAACAGCCCGGAAAAGTCCTAAGAAACATTAAAGGATTGAAGGCCAAGGTTGCTCTCCTGCAGGAGACACACTTCAGGGCCAGCAATCCCCCCTCTTTCAGTAACAGAGCTTTTTCCGAGGGCCTATCATAGCCACTCCTCAGACTCCAGATCCAGGGGGGTCAGTATTTTACTGGAGGCGGCCCTACCCTGGGAGTTGATGGATTTCAAAACAGATGGGGACGGGAGATGGATCTTCCTTAAGGGGAGGATTGCCACCTGAGTTTATACGTTTGTCAACATATATGCGCCCAACACGGGTCAAATCTCTTTCCTTGAACGAGTATTGGAGGAGACTTTAACATGGCACTGGATCCACTCCTTGACACATCAAAAGGGAGTCCTCACGAATCCTTTGCCAGGTTGAGAAGACTTAAAAAGATACTAACTCTCCATCAACTGGTAGACCCGTGGAGTATACTCCACCCGAGCGTTCGGGATTAAACCTTTTTTTCTGTACCTCATGGGTCACATTCTTGAATTGACTTCTTTCTAGTCTCACATGCTTCCCTACGGGTAGCAGATTCGACCATCTATAACATCACGGTCTCGGACCATGCCCCTGTTGCACTTACTGTTTCCCTGCCGCATCCGGTCCCAAGGTGCTGGTCCTGGAGGCTAAATGAATTGTTGTTAGACGACCAAAGTGTGTTAGCTGAAGTCCAGAAGGATTTCAAGGAGTTCTTCCAGACAAATACCTCACATGAGATTGGCCCTGGGGTCCTGTGCGAGGCTCACAAATGTTTCATTAGGGGAACCTTCATCAAGCTGGGGTCTAGACTCAAGAAGGAAAGGGCAGAGATTACCTTGAAACTCCTCAATGAGATCGGGAAATTGGAAAAGCTCCATAAAAAGTCCTTGGCGGCCACGCATCTCGCAGCATTGACCTCCCTTAGGGAGAGTTTGAAAACTCATTGTTGCGATAAAATTAAGGCCCAGTTAGTTAAATGTAAACGTTTTTTATGAGTCTGGGGATAAGTGTGGCAGGCTCTTAGCGAAAGCATTGAGGGCAGAAAGGGCCAGGACGTACATCCCTAAGATCTTCAACGCAGAGGGCCGACTGGTTCACCTAACTAGGGATATCGCTAAAGCCTTCCGCAATTTCCATAAGTCGTTTGACAATCTTCCCAGTACAAAGGGGGAGAAGCAAGAGCTATGGATAGCCCAGTATTTGAGGGAGTCGGGTATGCCTAAGCTCCCCAGAGAGGTGTTGAGAGAGTTGGAGGAGCCCATCTCGCTGGTAGAGCTGCAGAAGGCGGTGGCTGGGTCAGCGGGGGGGAGGCTCCTGGCCCAGACGGGCTTAGTCTACACTACTATAAGGTGTTCTTTCCCATTCTCGCCCCTAAGATGCTGGGGGTGTTTGACTCTCTCAGGAATGGAGGGACCCTCCCTCAGGGCTCATATTTCCGTACTTCCGAAAGAAGGTAAGGACCCAAACTGCTGCTCCAGCTATAGGCCAATCTCGCTCTTGAACTCCGATGTAAAATTATTTGCAAGAATATTGGCCTCCAGGATCACACCTCATTTACACCATGTCATAGGTCTCGACCAGGTGGAGTTCATGCCGCATAGAGAGGCCAGGGACAACACAATAAAGGTGTTGAACCTGATCCACATGGCCCAGCAGAAGAACCTCCCCTCCCTGCTTCTCGCCACTGACGCCGAGAAGGCGTTTCATCGCGTAAACTGGCAATTCATGCACGCCACTTTAAGGCACATTGGTCTTGGGCCGAATGTTTTGAGCTGGATTGCTAGCCTTTATAGCGTGCCCTCGGCATCGGTGAAGGTGAACGGGATTCTTTCAGACTCTTTTAAGATTGCTAATGGGACTAGGCAGGGATTCCCACTCTCCCCGCTGATTTTTATCATTACCCTCGAACCATTCCTGCGTAGGGTCCGTCGGAAACCCTGATATCACAGGGTTGGTGGGCTCCAATAATCATTATAAGGTAGCCGCTTATGCGGATGATTTAATCTTTAGCTTGTCGGGGCCGGAAACATCCCTGCCCAATCTGCTGGAGGAGTTGAGGTGTTACGGTGAGCTCTCAAAATCAATTATCAAAAGTCGGAGGCCCTAAAAGTAATAATAAAGAGTCACAGGGAATAAGCAAACCCAGTTAAATAAGGAACTCTGTGCGTGACCCCGCCCAACAAAATTAAATACACATGATAGCTTGGATCACAAATTTATTAAGTGAAAAGATTCAATAAAAGGGCAAGCGTAGGAAGGGGGATAACACCAGAAATCCAGTGTGTCCCTACTCCTCGCCTCCCAGTTAAAATCACAAATCACAATAAATACATTAAGCAAAAATGTGCAAATAACAAGTTGATCCATCAATCATATGATAACGATGTACAATACAAGTCATGATTAATTAGCATATAATCGATAATATGTACAAATCATTTGTATATGCACCAATATAAATATACACAATCCAACAGGACAAATGGAGCATACAATAACGGTGGACTAGTTTCGCCCCCGTTTGGGGCTTTCTCAACACCAATCTGCTCTCCTATAAAGATTGTACAGATTATTGCTAGTTCACTCCTTCCATAGGAATCATATGCAATGGACAGGCTGGGTGGTGCTATTCGGCGCACAGCAAAAAGAAGAAAGCAAAACAAAAAAAAAAAACATAAGAGACATATCCAAAATTTGGGGATCAATCCCCCAGGTTGTGGTTCATGCTTATTCTACAAAGGAATATACCTGAAGATGACGATTCAGTTCATCAATTGTGTGGTCAATAAGACTGTGTCCATCTGAAGTAATACACATGATATTAAAGATAGATGCCATTACTATATTTAAAATAGAGGGGCTTCCGATCAAAAAAGGTACTCACTAGGTTGCTGGTCTCCATGGCCTCTAGGCAAAAGAGGAAGTATGATGTTCCTGCTGGCCACTGCTCCTCTCCTCTCTGTCCTGGGTGAAGGCCGTCACCAAGATGTCTCACATGGAGGAGGTGATAAAACACCTAATACAAGTTGACCTCCGGCATGAGCAGGCCCTGGCACAACAGCAGCAGTCCCTGGCACAACAGCAGCGAGCACAGGAGCAGTGTCAGGATTCGCTCACCTGACCCCCGGTCCAGCGATGTCCCGGCCGCACAACCGCCCGCCCGGCAGCTGCGGCGGCTCCAGTCTCGGCCGTCGCGCCCGCGCTCTGCGTTTCCCCAGCCGTACATGTGCTTGCGCGCGCGCGAGCACGTCCTGTTTATTCTCTCCGGCGGTGCTGCTCTCAGCGCGGCCGCCGGAGGGGAGTTCTTAAAGGGCCAATGAGCCCTAAAGTTCCGGGTTTGGGCCAATGAGCCTGGGTAGGGAGATTCTGGGATATACGTCCCTTGGTTCTGGCCCAATCTCATTAAGGTTTTAGTTTGCACCAATCACGCTCTCTCCTATCCTGTTGGTTCCTATAAAGCCTTGCCTCTTCTTTCACTCAGTGCCTGTGATAGCGCCTTGTACCTTGCTTTGACTTGTGATATACCTCGATTGATCTCCGTTGCCGACCCCTGCCTGAACCGACTATTCTCGATCTGATCTCCGTTGCCGACCCCTGCCTGAACCGACCATTCTCGATCTGATCTCCGCTGCCGACCTCTGCTTTGTACCTTGACCTCGAGCTGCCTCTTCCCTCTGTACCGCTGCGATCTCTGATTTCCCCGTGTCAACCTCTGGCCTGTCTCTGGACTTCCGCTACACTCGCTCCTAGCCATTGGTTCTTCAGACCTCTAAACCAGTAAGCTCTCATCCTTTGAGCCATTGAAGTCCTGGGGGCAACCGATCCCGGGCAGGCGTATTTTGCGTCCCGGCAAGCGGGGGCTCCTACAGGTGAAGCTGGCTGCGGAGATTGGGGGTTGAGGGCTTACCTAGAGGGCTGGAGTTACCAGAGCGTGACAAGCAGGCCCTGGCACAACAGCAGCGAGCACAGGGGCAGGCCCTGGCACAACAGTTCCAAATGCAGCAGCAGACCGTGGCTAACCAGCAGGAGACAAATCGCCTGTTGATTGAACAGATGGCCGCGCTTAGAGACTGTTGGTGCCAAAGTTTCACATCCAGAGAGAAGCCCGGTTGAGACGGAGGGGGCGAGAAGAACCGTTCAGCGGGTTTTACAAAAGATGACCCAGGGCAACGATGTCGAAGTCTACCTCACAGTGTTTCAGCGCGTGGCCGAGAGAGAACAGCTACCAGTAGCGGAATGGGCCGACGTAATTGCGCCGTTCTTAAAGGGTGAGCCGCAAAAGGCATATTTTGACTTAAGGGAGCAGGATGTACGGGACTATGCTAAGCTTAAACAGGAGATGCTTGCTCACCTGGGAGTCACGCCAGCGGCTCGGGCAAGGCGAATACATAACTGGACTTTTTCCATTGATAAGCCTGCCCGGTCGCAGTTGTATGACCTAATACATCTCATCCAAAAGTGGTTGGAGCCAGAGCGTTCAACCCCTGCGCAGATTGTCGAGAAAATCGTGGTGGACCGCTTCTTTGGGTCCCTGCCGCCAAAGCTTCAACGGTGGGTGGGACAAGGCGACCCACGGAGTGCGGAGCAGCTGGTCAACTTGGTTGAACGTTTTATTGCGACGGAGGACTACCTACGGGATGCCCCTACTACACCATCATCCTCCAAGACCCACAAACCTGTGACAACGAGGCAGGTTCCCCTTGGAGGTGTATGGAAGGGTGAAAAAGGGCCCAGGACTGACCCTGACCCCCAGAGGCCCCCCAATCCTAGGGAGGACGCCCAGGCACGGAAACTTCGGAGGGAGGTGCCGCGAGTGGGGGCACATAGCCGTGGATTGCCCCCTTGGCCCTGGGTGCTCAGTGAAGGCGCTGTTGGACTCAGGTAGCCTGGTAACCTTGGTCCGGGCTGGGTGGAGGTTATATACCAAATAAAAATGTGAGCGTGCTTTGCATCCACGGGTATATCGTGGCTTACCCTGTAGCCGTGGGTAAGTTTGAGACCCCCGCTGGAACACTAAAATATGAAGCAGGCGTAGTAGAACGCCTTATGTACCAAGTGATTGTTGGCTGGGATTTTCCCTTGTTCTGGGAGTTGTGGTAAAGGGGAAACGTTTCTTCCGGTAGCGAAGTATCTCCGGCAGAACCGGTGACCCTCCCTGTTGAGCCGGCTGAACTATCTAGTAGAGACAATAAGCCCCATGAGGTACCTAGTGAAGAAATGGGAATATCTGAATTATGCAGTAATGACCGGTTTCCCCTACAGGTGTTAGCAGGCAAGGATGATGAAGATTCCCTGCCTGATCAGCGGGTCTTAGACCTAGAGGTGGCTCAGGGTAATTTTGGGTCTGAGCAATTAAGAGACCCCACTCTGGAGACTGCAAGAGGTAATGTCACAGTGTTGAACGGAGTGCCTCAGGAACCAGAAGCTGACCAGAAATTTCCACACTTCGCCATGAGTGGGGATCTGTTATATCGGGTCTCCAAAATTAACAATGAAGTTGTGGAACAGCTTATGGTACCTAAGCCATATCGTCGCCTGGTGCTGGAGATCGCCCATAGTCATGTGCTTGGAGGGCATTTGGGGATTAATAAGAGTTCTCCAGAGGTTTTACTGGCCTGGAGTGTATGAGGAAATAAAAAGATACTGAGAGTCCTGCCCTACGTGCCAGTTAAGTGCCCCAACGTCACATTTCCGGAGCCCCTTGGTACCACTTCCCATTATCAAGGTCCCCTGTGAGAGAATTGCCATGGATTTGGAGGGGCTTATTGTGAAGTCAGCCCGAGGACACCAATATATATTAGTGGTACTAGATTATGCTACCCGCTACCCGGAGGCAGTATCGCTAAGAAATATGGCGTCCAAAAATATTGCTAAGGAGCTGTTTCTTATGTTCTCTCGTGTAGGAATACCAAAGGAAATTCTAACCAATCAGGGCACGCCCTTCATGTCAAAGGTCATGAAGGAACTGTGCAGGCTGTTTAAGATTACCCATCTCCGCATCCTCAAACAGACGGCTTGGTAGAGAGATTTAATAAAACCCTTAAGCACATGCTAAAGAAAGTTGTAGAATGGGATTGCCGTGATTGGGACTGTTTGTTGCCGTATCTCATGTTTTCCATACGGGAGGTTCCCCAGGTGTCTACAGGGTTTTCACTGTTTGAACTGGTGTATGGTAGGCATCCCCGGGGTTTGCTAGATATCGCCAAGGAAACCTGGGAGACTGAGGCTACCCCATATGAGCATGTAGCCCATATGCAGGACCGTATAGAAAATGTAATGCCGATAATAAAGGAGCATATGAAAAGGGCTTAGGCGGCCCAGAGCAGGATATATAACAGATCGGCCAGGGTGAGGGCCTTTAATCCTGGGGACCGGGTCCTGGTATTAGTGCCCACAGTTGAAAGTAAAGTGGCAGGGTCCCTATGAGGTTGTAGAGAAGGTGAGTGAGGTGAACTACAAGGTTCACCAACCAGGTAGAAGGAAGCCCTACCAGATTTATCATGTGAACCTGATTAAGCCGTGGAAAGAACGTGAAGCTTTGGTAGTTTCCCCGGCTAGAGTTAAAGAGGCGGTGCGGACCATTCCCCCAGTCAAGATAGGTGAGTCTTTGTCAGGTCATCAAACGCAGGAGGTTAGGGAATTTCTGCAAGGAAATAGAGACAAGATTTCTTACCTGCCGGGCCGAACGCATTTAATAAAGCATCAGATTAAAACTGAACCCTACACTAAGGTAAACCTAAAGCGGTACAGGATTCCTGAAGCACGAAGAGAGGCGATCTCCTCCGAAATAAAATGCATGTTAGAGTTGGGCATCATTGAGGAGTCTGCTAGTGCCTGGTCCAGTCCCATTGTCTTAATACCAAAGCCTAATGGGACCTGGAGATTCTGTAATGACTTCAGAAAACTCAATGAGGTCTCAAAGTTTAATGCGTATCCCATGCCCCGGGTAGATGAGTTGATTGAAATCTTGGGAGGGCAAGATACATTACAACCCTGGATCTCACAAAAGGGTATTGGCAGATACCTTTGGCTGAGGACGCTAAAGAAAAGACCGCGTTTGCCACCCCAGAAGGGCTGTTTCACTATCTGGTTATGCCGTTTGGGTTACATGGGGCCCCTGCTACCTTTCAGAGGCTGATGGACGTGATCTTGAGGCTACATCGGAATTATGCCGCTGCTTACCTAGACAATGTGGTCATCTTTTCGTCTGATTGAAAGAGTCACCTCTGCAAGGTACAGGCCGTCCTAGACTCTATCAGTAATGCTGGCTTAACCATAAACCCTGAGAAGTGTGCAGTGGGTCTGGAGGAGGCAAAATACCTGGGCTATGTTATTGGTAGAGGGTTGGTTAAGCCCCAGATTAATAAGGTGGAGGCAATACAAAACTGTCCCAGACCCCTTACAAAAAAACAAGTGAGAGCCTTCCTAGGTATAACCGGCTACTACCGTCGGTTTCTGCCCAATTTTGCGTCAATGGCTACCCCGTTAACTGACTTAACAAAGGGGGGTAAGTCAGTAATGGTGGAATGGACCCCAGAGGCAGAAAAGGCTTTTCAAAGCCTAAAATCTGCCCTGTGTAAACAGCCTGTTCTGGTGTCCCCAGATTTCAGCAAACAATTCTTGGTACAGACGGATGCGTCTGATTCAGGTTTGGGTGCAGTTCTGTCACAAGAGGTGAATGGGGAAGAGCACCCAGTATTGTACCTGAGCCGGAAGCTGACTCCGGCAGAGAAAAACTACGCGATAGTGGAAAGAGAGTGTCTCACTGTTAAGTGGGTGTTAGAGGCTCTAAAATATTATTTGTTGGGCCGAGAATTTGTCCTAATGACAGATCATGCGCCGCTGACCTGGATGAAGCAAAATAAGGAGAGAAATGCAAGGGTCACCCGATGGTTTCTCTCCTTACAAAACTTTAAATTTAAAGTAGAACATAGACTGGGGAAGTTACAGAATGCGGATGCTTTGTCCCGAAGCCTCGATTCAGAGAGACACAAAAAAAGTTCAGTTTTAGTGCCGTCGTCGGATAATTTTCAAAAGTTCCCGCTCTCGCATGAATGTGCGAGCGATTCCAAGCATGCTTCGTAAACCTTCCGTACAGCTTCCGTCCGCTCGTATGCCAGAGTACGCGTACAAGGATGTCATTTTCCAGCGAGACTTTTCAGATTCATTTTCTCAGCTAACGACATAGCCTTTCGTTTTTGGCCTTTTCCCATCGTATCCTCACACGAATCCTTTCCGTTTCCCGATACATCCTGCTTCACTTTTTCCATAAATATTCGTCCAGACGAAATTCTTACGATCTTGCGCCTGCGCACTACAAAGTTATCTCATTAAAGTGCTCGCATACATAATTTCACTCCCATCACTTATAATCCACCAAAACTCACCCTAACCACTTAGCGCTATCCTGCCTTTTCCCTTTTGGTCCCTTAAAGCTCACCCTAACCACTTAGCGCTATCCTGCCTTTTCCCTTTTGGGGCCTTCAAGCTCACCCTAACCACTTAGCGCTATCCTGCCTTTTCCCTTTTGGGGCCTTCAAGCTCACCCTAACCACTTAGCGCTATCCTGCCTTTTCCCTTTTGGGGCCTTAAAGCTCACTATAACCACTTAGCGCTATCCTGCCTTTTCCCTTTTGGGGCCCTAAAGCTCACCCTAACCACTTAGCGCTATCCTGCCTTTTCCCTTTTGGGGCCTTCAAGCTCACCCTAACCACTTAGCGCTATCCTGCCTTTTCCCTTTTGGGGCCTTAAAGCTCACCCTAACTAGGTTCTTTTTCCATTTTAGGTCCCTAAAACTTACCCAAATCACTTAGCGCTTAGGTTCTTCTTCCATTTTCGCACCCTAAAACTTACCCAAATCACTTAGCGCTTAGGTTCTTCTTCCATTTTCGCACCCTAAAACTTACCCAAATCACTTAGCGCTTAGGTTCTTCTTCCATTTTCGCACCCTAAAACTTACCCAAATCACTTAGCGCTTAGGTTCTTCTTCCATTTTAGGTACATAAAACTTACCCAAATCACTTAGCGCTTAGGTTCTTCTTCCATTTTCGCACCCTAAAACTTACCCAAATCACTTAGCGCTTAGGTTCTTCTTCCATTTTAGGTCCTTAAAACTTACCCAAATCACTTAGCGCTTAGGTTCTTCTTCCATTTTCGCACCCTAAAACTTACCCAAATCACTTAGCGCTTAGGTTCTTCTTCCATTTTCGCACCCTAAAACTTACCCAAATCTCTTAGCGCTTAGGTTCTTCTTCCATTTTAGGTCCCTAAAACTTACCCAAATCACTTAGCGCTTAGGTTCTTCTTCCATTTTAGGTCCCTAAAACTTACCCAAATCACTTAGCGCTTAGGTTCTTCTTCCATTTTAGCACCCTGAAACTTACCCAAATCACTTTGTGGACATCTCAATCTTGACCTCAAAATATGTTTTTGCCCCTTTCTTTTTGGGAAATGTATGTGTGCCCAGAAATGACACTGAAACTTGTTTTTTTTAAAACTTTTTTACTGTAAAATCTATATTTTTTTTTGTTTTAAAATTTCCATTTATAAATTTTTAGCCCTTGGCTATTAAAACTTTGTTTGTACAAAAACAAAATATATATAAAAACATGGGTCTGCAGACCAGGGCCAGGACCCAGGACTCTAATCCTCTTCCTCTTCTTCTGTTGTCCCCAACGAGTCAACCATCACCTTCATATCGGCCACCAACGCAAGGACCCTCCTATTCAGTTCCAAAATTTGTTGCCGTGTGGTCCCTGTAACAAATGGAGAAAAAAACATTATTGATGATTCATACCAATACATGTTTGCCACCTGTGGATTGAATGTTTTGAAGTTACCCAAATAAATCAAGGCTACATATGTAATTCGGGCAAGTCATTAAGCTAAGTTAGTGGCCACAGGTCACTCTTATATTGCCATTGGCTAGGGCTTGATGTATCTGTGTGTTGCTGTCAAGTACCACATAAATGCTAATAATGCCCTGACTACTTACTTGGTTGGTGGCCGCGAGCTGGCTCGTTGGGGACAACACGCTGAGGTCCTGGCTCTGCTGTGAAGAAGTGCCTGTAGAAACATGGGAAATATGTTCAGTTTTATGGTCAAATTCCTCAGTCAGAAAATGTCTTTTGGCAAGTCTGGTTCACATCACTCACACAGCTCATTCTCTTTGAGAGTCCACCAAAAATGGCACCTAAAAAACAGATCGCCAAGAAGAATCAGAGCAAGCGGGCTGAGCAGGCCGAGGGCCCGAAAACAAGAGCCTAAAGCGAGGCTAAGGGCTACCACCAAGGCTACGGCCAAAAGGAGGTCGCAGCAGCCCAACCAAAGAGCAAGCAAACCAAGGCTGGCCAAGCTCATGCCCAACAGATGGGTAAGAGGGGACGAAGCCCCACCCCACCCTGCCCCACATCCCCCCCACGTGGCACCAAGGCCATAGCCAAAGGCCCCAAACACAGGGCCCGAAGCCGCAGCAGGGGCCGAACAAGGTCCAGGTCCAGAAGCCGCAGCAGGGGCCCAAGGCGCAGCAGGGGCCGAACAAGGTCCAGGTCCAGAAGTCGCAGCAGGGGCCGAACAAGGTCCAGGTCCAGAAGCCGCAGCAGGGGCAGAACAAGATCCAGGTCCAGAAGCCGCAGCAGGGGCCCAAGGCGCAGCAGGGGCCGAACAAGGTCCAGAAGCCCGAAAAGCCGTCAAAGGCCAACGGCCCCCTCCCCCCCGCACGTGGCTCCAAAGCAAAGGCCAAGAGTGTGCGAACCACCAGATATGCCTCACCCCAGCCAATGACCTCCAAGGCCCCACAGACCCACAGGGCTCAAAGCAGCAGCTCCAGCTCGCCCAGACCCTCTCTTGCTCGCCCACATTCTCCTCCGGCACAGGTTGTCATGCATTCCCCCTATGCCACATCGACACCTGCTACTTCAGTGGCCACCCAGCCCCGAACACCCAGTCCCTTTCCCAGTCCAGTACGATCCACAGCTAGCCTCCAGTCCTTGAGGTCTCCTCCATCCCCCCAGCCCAGAATGTCACCCCATTTGCCTCCAAGCACTGAGGAGCCACAACCACCCCAAAGAGGCCGCACATTGCGCCGAGGACACTTGAGTGGCCGTTTTGGTGAGTCCCAAACTCTGGCATTGGCTAGTGGGCTCACCTTATATTTTGATGACCTATATGGGAGCAAATCCAAAACCACCAGCAAACAGCACAAAGCAGAGATTTTGGCAGAACTCACCAGGCAAGTCAATGCAGCGGGTGAGGAACGCAAAGATGTGGAACAGGTTCAGCAGAAGATATCGGACCTGAAATATGTCATGCGGAAGAAACAGAGTCAAAGGCGGCTGTACAGGTACATAGCTTATTTGTGGGTTTTTATTATTCTTGTGTATCCATCAGTGCGCTTAATTATGCTTACTATGTTTTACAGCGAAAAAACTGGCAGAGGATTTCCAACCAAAATGCGATTTTACACAGGCTGAGGAGATGATTCTGGGCTTGCTCCATCCTGTGGCCTTAGAGGGACACTCGGGCCAGCAGGACACCGACAACCCGCCAATTCCAGCTGGTTAGTAATGTGTGAATGACCCCAAAAATGTGTGTAAACCTACACATAGGCAGCAAGGGCTAGCTAAACACTTGGCTCTAGGGTGTGGCAGCAAGGGCTAGCTAAACACTTGGCTCTAGGGTGTGGCAGCAAGGGATAGCTAAACACTTGGCTCTAGGGTGTGGCAGCAAGGGCTAGCTAAACACATGGCTCTAGGGTGTGGCTGCAAGGGCTAGCTAAACACATGGCTCTAGGGTGTGGCTGCAAGGGCTAGCTAAACACATGGCTCTAGGGTATGGCTGCAAGGGCTAGCTAAACACATGGCTCTAGGGTGTGGCTGCAAGGGCTAGCTAAACACATGGCTCTAGGGTGTGGCAGCAAGGGCTAGCTAAACACATGGCTCTAGGGTGTGGCAGCAAGGGCTAGCTAAACACATGGCTCGAGGGTGTGGCTTTGATTGGAGTGGTCACTTTGACCAGGGCGTGTAATGTGTGTGGACTGGTAATGTGCAAATTGACACCCACATACATGACGTTTAAGTAAATTTCAGAAAACTAGGAAACTTAGGAGTGGAGAAAAGGAATGCGTGCTATGTATTAATTGACAAGCACACGCCACACTAACATCTTTGGCTGTTGGTCAATTTGCTAAGAGCTGGGTTGGGTGCCCAACGGATTAAGATGGTTTGCTACAAATGTTTTCTGAGATACAATGTTCCCCACCAGAATCATATTGTAACTGCTATTTGGCACCTTAGTGTGTTAACTTCATCGCCTAAAAGGGATGTGGCAACTCACACAGCAGCCATTAGTTGCATGTTTGTTTTTAGACACGTGACCAATGTGTCTAGTCTGGTTTAACAATCCATGCACTAATGTAATGGCATTCCTAGTGAAGGCCAAGTGGCCACGTTGTGGGAGTGGCCATTCCTGCTTGGCCACGTTTCTTGCCTTAGCATATGTGTTCTTAAACATCAACAATGCATAGTTGTGTGTTTTCATAGCTCTTTTTCTTCTAATGCAGCCCAGCATCATCCCTCAGCTAGTGGGGACTCCTCTGCCATGTTACCGCTGCCGTCTTCTTCCGCGCTGCATATCTACGGTAAGTGTTTTTTGATGCTGTTATCTATGCATGTGGCTTGCCATGTTTTTCTTGTCTGATTTATATAGGTATTCCCCACACTGAAACTTTTTGTTTTCACATGTCCCCAACAGAGCCACACACTGATGGAGCAAATCCAGGAGCAGGAGGAGGATGGAAGCTTCTATGGAGATTATGAAGATCTTCCCCTGGGCCAGAATCTGCAACTGTCCCAAAATGTTTCTCCGCCAAATCCTCAGCAGCAGAGGGAAGCTGGCTGCATGCTGGCTGCACATCGTGGGCAGCATGCAGAGACTGACCCTCTAGTCCCCAGTTTCAGATCTGCTGCTGAGGATTTGGCGAGCATACCTGTGGCTGTTGGGGGTCCTCGAGCAACATCATCTGCACGCCCCACAACCTGGGGAATTGGGCGGCGTACTCAGCAACGTTGCACAGTTTCCCAGGGGAGGGGCGTGCAGATGATGGAGTCAGCGTGGCACCATGAGAGGCGGCTTTTTCGTCGCCAAAATCAACAAAATCAAGAGCATCTTAGGGGCCAGTTAGAGTCCCTAAATACTACCTTCAATGCCGTGCTGACTGAATTGAGAACCCATAACAGCCACATGGCCAACTTGACCTCAGAAATAAGGTCAGGCATGGCCGAAATGCACAGTAACCAAAGAAACATTTTGGAACAGTTGCAGATTCTGAATGCCACACAGGCCCAGGTTAGCCCCCCCCCCCCAAGGGCCCCAACCTGGGTGCTATGGGCATCAACAATGTGTGTTTGGCCTGAATCTGTTCCACATCTTTGCGAGACATCCCCACTGGATTGACTTGTCTGGTGAGGCCTAAAAATCAGCCATTTTGCGTTGCTCTTGCTAGGTTGTTTTGGATTTGCCCCCATATAGGTCATTCAAGGCCTGAGGTAGCCCACTAGCCAATGACAGAGCCCAAGACTCACTGAAGCGGCCACTTAAGCTGTTGCATGGCTGTCTTGGGCACAATAACATTTGTGGTGGCTCCTCATGTTTGGCGGCATGATTGGGTGACATTCTGGGCTGCCAAACTAAGACCTTGGACCCTGGCTGTGATTGTACTGGATTGGGATTGGGACTGGGTGTTCTGGTTTGGGTGGCCCATTGACTTACAGGTGTAGATGTGGCATAGCTAGGTTTGCTTCCAACCTGTGTCTGTTGAAAATGTGGGCAAGAAGGAGAGGGCTTATTTGTGTCAAATTTTCTGTTTTGGAACATGTTTTTAAACAAATTGCATGTACATGTCTGGCCCCAAAGTATGTGAGGGGCACTTACCTCCCATTCTGTTTGTATCCCAGAAACATTTTACGAAGTAGTAAACATTTTTGTTTAACCAAGTTCATGTCTGTGGTGTTTTGATTGAGAAATATTAGTTCAAGTAGACAACAAAAAAAAAAACACTAACCATACCCCTCGATTCAAAGAGCAAAAGTTAATTGATTTCGTATCGAGAATCGTAAGTTTGGGTGGGTGTTTGTCATTTTTTCTTGTTTTTTTGCCCATTTCGTATTCGCACGATCGTTCGCGCATAGACGTATATGAACATACGCATTTCGTACGGAAATCGTATATTTTGCGTTAGTTCGTGTCTTTTTCCCGTCCAAATCGTATTATTTGCGTCAGATCCTATTTTTTACGTCCTTCACATGGGCTTGCGACCAATTCAGAGAGCTGATTGCTAATTGTTTTGAAGCCCATTAAAGAGCTGCTTTACGAAATGTTTGCCGGCAGCTATTTGGCCTCGGGAGTAGGATGGAGAGGAGCGAGTTTGTGGCACATCAAGGGCTTATGCTTTTTGGCATTGAGTTGATCCAGATGTCTGAGAGCAGATTGCCCCTGCGTCGTCGCATGAACATCGATAGCATGAATGATGTTGAGCTGTTCGAGCTGACCAGGCTTAATCGCGCTTCCCTCCATAAATTATATAGTGAGCTGCGGCCATGGTTAGCCCGCACCACAAGGAAGGGGCATGCAATTTCAGGTATGACCAAGATGCTTGGCTGCCTGCAATTTTTGGCGAACGGCTCGTTCCAGAGGCTGGGTGCCCTCTCCGTGGGGATCTCACAGCCTACGCTGAGCCGCGCACTATCTAAATTTTTGGAAGGCATGGCTGCCATAACTCCAAAATATATTTATTTTCCGGATGATATGGCAGCCAGAAACGCCATTAAGCTTGGTTTTTATAATGTGGCCGACATGCCCAACGTAATTGGTGCTGTTGACTGCACACATGTGGCACTCGTACCTAGGGCAGCCGACGAGTATATATATAGGTATTTATATTTTGTTTTAGGTTATTATGTTGCCCAACGTGTAATGTAACCTGTTTTCCTTTGCGGCAGCATATTTTCTTTTGGCTCATTTGTGTACATGCCTTATTTAGGCTTTTCATTAGTAGTTTCCAATAGTGCAGACATGTTTTAAATTTTTGATCCTTTTTTCAATTATCAATTACCCTTTTTGTATGCTTTTGCCTTAAGGAATCGAAAAATGGGACACTCCCTTAATGTCCAGGCCGTGGTTGGGCCGGACATGCGTTTTCTGAGTGTCCTTGCCGGCTACCCAGGATCGTCGCACGACGATAGTGTGTCCTATTTATTTGGTATTAAATTTCTGAATAATCTGTTATTTGTGGATATTTGTGTTTTTGTATTCTTTACATAAGCCTGAAACTGCATTTTAGTTGGGTCTTATTTTCGGAACTCAAAACCAAAATGCTTGCCTCACTTTGTCCTTCAGAATGTTTTCCCTTTAGTTAGGATGTCTGTAAGTTCCATGTCCCAAAATATATTGGTTGGGAGTTTATACCCAAGTATCTGTTAGTTTATGGTCCTTTTGTAGTATTGGTCTTTAAATGTCAAAGTGGACTTAAACTGCATACATTGTATTCTTTATATAAATGTTGAGTGCCCCTAGTTCCATGTCCCAAAATATATTGGTTGTGAGTTTATACCCAAGTATCTGTTAGTTTATGGTCCTTTTGTAGTATTGGTCTTTAAATGGCAAAGTGGACTTAAACTGCATACATTGTATTCTTTTTATAAATGTTGAGTGCCCCTCAGCAGCATCCTAATTGTAACATGTCAGAAAACCAAAAATATATTAAAATTCTAACTACCCTTGCCCGTGCAGATGTTTTATCATTCTTTTGTATATTTAAGCGGCATTTTTATTTATGTACTACATTAGTGGCAATAGTTATTTTGCTAATGTGCCCTGGGTGTATTTTTACGCCCTTTACCTTACATCATTTGGATATATGTCAAATTCTTTGTGTTTGTTGTCTTGCCTTTTTAATGTTTATGAAATTTAATTGTCTTGTTAAGGTGATTCCGGGTACCCACTTCTCCCCTGGCTCATGACGCCTGTGCTGCGGCCCCAGGATGCCTCTCAGGAAGCGTACAACCGTGCGCACCGCAAGACCAGGGCTGTTGTGGAGAGGGCCTTTGGGCTGTTGAAGACCCGTTTTCGTTGTTTGGACCATACTGGGGGCGCCCTGCAATATGATCCCAAAAAAGTGATCGACATCATCATGGCATGTGCTGTTTTGCACAATGTTGCAATACTAGAACGTGTCCCACGTTATGTGGATAGTCTGCCCTCTACAGCCCTAGAGGATGATGGAGACAATTATGTTGGGCCACCCAGTGAGTCTGGACAATCAGTTAGAGCAAACTTGATATTGCAGCATTTTAGTTAATTTAATTTCGTTTTTCAACATTCTGTGTGTCTGTCTTAGCCTTTTTGTTCAATATGTTGTTTTGCCGTAATGTGGCATTACCTTAAATTAAAACATTTTTCCCTTGGGGGGCGTGGCCGGCTATGGGAGAGTGAGGACGTGCTCAGCTTGGGCCCCCGCTGGCCGTCCTGACAAATTATAAATTAACGAATTTACCCACCTGAAAAGCGACTGCCAAACCATGGTGAAGAAGCGGAGGGGTGCCAAAACGCCTTCCAGCAACCGGAGCCGCAAGATAAGTGCCTATATGGACCGGGGCTCCATGCCAGGCCGCGAGGGCGCCCTGTCCAAAATGGCGCCGGCCCTGACCGGGGCCACTGAGACCTCCTCTGGTCAACGGGGAGGCCGAGACCGCATGGACGCGAGGTCCCTTTCACCGTCGGGGACCCCCGCCGCGACACGCGATGCTAGGGCAGTGAGCTGCCCTCCCTTAATCATCCTCCCGGAGACGCGAGGCGGCGGCGCCGCGGGGACCGGCGTGCAGCTTGAGCGGAGGGCGGGGGAGAGCCTCCCCCCCGCCTGTGATGCGAGGAGACACGAGCAGGGCCGCCGGAGCGGGTGCGGTGCCGAGGAGGCCGCCCCGGAGAAGACACGTGCGGGGGAGAGGGGAGAGAGGAGAAGCCCCCCCCCCGTGGAGGCATGCAGGAGGAGCGGGCATGGACAGAGGCGCAAGAGAAACCCCCAGTGAGCCCAGGTATGTCCCAGCTGAGATGCCCCAGCCCGGACCTGTGCCCTCCCTCCCCCCATTGCGGGATACACTCGGGTGGGACTGGGGCTGTGATGGGGTCCCCCTGCCGGTCCTCGGCGGCTACCCCTTCCCCATCATTCTGGCGGGACTCCGCAGACCTGGGGTTCAGTCCGGGCCCTGATCTCCCCCAGCCGGCTGGTGATCCCCACCCTCGGGCTGCACTGGCCTCGCCTCACACCTATGGAACTGGGACAGATGCACCTCCGCCCCCGGGCTCCTCGATCGTGGGGCGTGCGGGGGGGTCCTGGCTTGGGATGCCCCTTCTCCCGGCCCAGCAGCAGAGAAATACCTCCCAGGGGCCTGCCTGGCCCTGCAACTGGCCCCCGACGGAGAGGGGGGGAGCAACGATGCCAGCTCCACATGGCGATGCATGCGCAGGGGCTCCCACTAGCACTGACTCTGTCCGACCTCCACTGCCTGGAATCTCGGGATGCCCCCAGAGCTCACTTCACCGCGATCCCCCTGGGGCGGGAGTGGCGCACCGGCCCAGGAGCGATGCCCCCTACGTGGCCTGTGACCCCCAGTCGACGCTGCACCCCTCTTTAGATCCTGTGCTTGCTGTCCTGAAGGCAGAGCTCAAAGCCTTACCGACCAGAGATGACCTTGAATCCTTCATCCAGAGGGTGGAAGGCGCTTTTAAAAAGGATATCTCAGACCTGCAGCAGACGGTGGGCAATCTTGACACCAGAGTCGACTCGTTGGAGCAGTTTCGGGCCGCAACCACCCAGAGACTGGAGGCGTTGGAGAGGGATCTGACCCATCAGAAGGCAATTGCGCAGGCGGCGGTTCTGCACCTTGACGACCTTGAAAACAGGAGCCGACGCAACAACATCCGTGTCAGAGGCCTCCCTGAAGCGACGGGTCCGGATCAGCTTCGCCATACCATAATCGGCATTTTCAACGATATACTTCGCCGCCCGCCAGATACCGAGATAGTGATTGACCGCGTCCACCGGGCCCTTGGTCCCAGGCCTGCGGACCCATCCCGTCCACGCGATGTCATCTGCCGCTTGCACTATTACGCTGTGAAAGAGGACATTCTTGCAAAGGCTTGGGAGCAGGGCCGAATATGCTTCGACGGAGCCCCCCTACAGCTGTTCCCGGATGTCTCACGAAGGTCCCTAATGATGAGGCGAGTCCTGAAGCCCTTGCTCTCCAAGATACGGGACTGTGGGGGTTCTTACCGCTGGGGGTACCCCTTCCATCTGGTGGTCCGCAGAAACCAACGCTCCTTCACCGTTAAAACCCATGCTGACCTCTCGGGTCTGTTTTCCTTCTTGGACTCTCCCCCGATAGAGGTTCCGGATTGGAGGGACATCTCGCTTCCTTCGGGCCCCTTGCGGCCTTCGGAGGGACGGCCGCAGAGGATTCGGCGGCCGAGGGGCGGAGCGGCAGCTCGCGGCAGGCCTGCCATGGGTCCATCAAGAGACCCCCGCGGGGGGCCCAATGAAGATTAAATGTGTCTTACCGCTATCGGCAATATGCTTACATGGAATGTTGTCTTGCTGAATATAATTTGATGGTATTTAAGATTTTGGGGGCTGTGTCTCGGGCTCGTTGGACGGCTCCTGGCATCATTCAGCCGGTCTGACGGGTGGGTGGCACGGTGCTCCGCGCCCGGGCCCTACTTGTACCTGTGCGGGCTGGTCTCCCTCATGCGGGGCTTACCTCGGATGAGTTGGGGGCCACCCCCTTATGGGGCCGGTCTCGACGGGCCTGAACCAGCCCCTTTACTGTTAGCAGTGCTTAATACTTTTTAACTATGCTTCTCCCCGCGACGATCGGTCGTGCGGGACATCCCTCAACATCTTTCAGATTGTGTTCGCCGGCTTTGGACGGCTCGGGATCGCTGGGCTGCTCCCCCGCCCGCTCCGGCGGCTTTCGGAGTGCGAAGTCGAGGCAGGCGCCTTCGGGTGTTATGTCTGCCTCCCCCTTAATGGTCGGCCCGCTGAGCTGGACATCATTCCCGGCTTTGGCAGGGTCCCTTGTATGGGGGCGGACCCGGCGAGCCACGAGCCAGCTCCATACTCACCTGTGTCACTACTAGGCACACGTGAGGTTCTGGCTGCCCATCCTATGATTCTCTGATTGGTTGTTGCTAGCTAGTCAACTAAGGATTTAAAGTTTCTGTGGGTATTGTTATGCGGGGAGGACCTCCGCCGACAGTTCTGTCGGTTGGGGATCCCCCAGTAGGCTGGAAGAGGGGACGGCCAGGGGACCCTCCTTGTACCTCCCAGACCCGTTTCGCCCCCACCATAGGCCAGGACCCCGAGGCCCCCTGAGGTGACGTTCTGGTGGCCCTAGGTGCCTCGGGTCCGACTTAGGGAAAGAAGGTTTTCTTCCCGTTCTTAGATTCCCCTAGTTTCCCCCTCACACGTAAGTTTCATCCTTCACGTTTTAGTTAGGCGTTTATCCTTCCTCAGTGTGATTCCCCTTGTCTAGTGTGCCTGTCAACTAGTGTACCCTTGGTGTGTTTACCTTCCCCCCTCCCTCCGCCTCCCCCCTCCCCACCCTTTTCTTTTTCCCCATTTGCACCTCGTTCGGGCTTGGGGTCCATTTCTCCCTGGTGTCATTAACCGCTGACTCAGGGGTGGCATCACTGGGCTTAAAATGGCTAGAGTCCAATGTACGTCCTTGAACGTTAAGGGCCTGAACTCCCCCGTGAAGCGGTCCGCTGTATTAACTGAGCTGAGGCGGCTGGGTGCGGGGATCGCCTTCCTCCAGGAGACTCACCTAAAGGCTGGGAGAGTGCACAATCTATCCAGCCGTCACTTCCGTCACCAGTACCATGGCCTATCCCCTGACTCCAAGTCAAGGGGGGTAGCCATCGTCCTGGCAGGACACCTTCCCTGGACAATGGAGGAGGTGGTCCATGACCCTGAGGGTAGATACCTCTTCGTGCGGGGCACTCTTTATACCCAGAAGGTGACGCTCGCGACCTGCTATGGCCCGAGCTCGAACCAAACTAGGTTCTTGAGGTCCTCCCTGGCAAGGTTGGCGGAGTTCGCTACTGGCATTCTCCTCCTGGGAGGCGATTTTAACTGTGTTCTGGACCCTCAGCTCGACACCTCTAGGGGGATCTCTAGTGTCCCATATTCAGCGCTAAGGAGAATTAAAGCCCTCCTGTTCGAACATCAACTTCTAGATGTTTGGCGGATCATGAATCCCAGAGACAGGGACTATACTTACTTTTCTCCCCCCCACAATACTTATTCGCGTATTGACTGGTTCCGGATCCCCCACCGATACGTTCATCTCATATCGCGGCCGTCCATAGGCTCAATTTCAGTCTCCGACCACGCTCCCATCTCCATCATCCTGTCCGTCCCGGATTCGCCCCCCCCATCGGGACACTGGAGGCTTAATAGTTCCCTCCTCCAGGATCCTGAGTTCAAGGCGGAAATTTGCACAGCACTCACTGAGTTTTTCTCTGTAAATGACACCCCCGATGTTCCTCGCCTATCGCAATGGGAAGCCCACAAGTGTGTGATCCGTGGCTTGCTGATTAGAAGGGGTGCCTACCTTAAAAAGGAGAGGGAGAAACAGGCTGCTCACTTGCTGCGGGAGATTCAGAGCCTGGAGACTCAGCACAAGCAATCCTTAGATCCCGCCGTAGGTGTAAAATTAGCTGAACTTCGGGAGGCCCTCCGGGATGTGAGCTTCGTGAAGGTTAGAGGCCAGCTAGCTAGATGCCGTAGGTTTTTCTACGAATTCAGTAACAAAAGCGGCAGAGCCCTAGCTAGAGCTCTGCGGGGGCAGCGGGCCAGAAATTTCATCCCCAGCATACTTGACTCAGGCGGTAACAGACACCACAACATAGGGGACATTGCGAAGACCTTTAGGGACTTCTACGCTGAACTGTACAATCTCCCGCAGAATAAGTCTCAGGCCCACCTACAAAAAATCAGGGCCTACATCCGGAAATCGGGCCTTCCCCGAATCGAGCGACGCATGGCAGAAGCTCTGGAGGAGGAGGTCGACATGGGGGAATTCACGAGGGCCATTAGAGGCATGAAGCCTGGAAGGGCCCCTGGCCCGGACGGCTTCAGCTTGGAGTATTATAAGGAATTGTCGGGCGTCCTGGGCCCCCATTTTATCTCGTCCTTTGGCTCCCTGAGCAATGGTGCTCCCCCCCCGCGGGATACCCTCCGTGCTAACATTACAGTCATCCCCAAACCGGGTAAGGACCCAGCACAGTGTGGCAGTTATAGGCCCATATCCCTGCTAAATTGTGACCTTAAGATCTATAATAAAATTCTAGCGGACAGAATAGCCCCCCTCCTCCCGGACCTTATACATTGGGATCAGGTGGGTTTTGTCCCGAACCGCGAGGGAAGAGATAACACGATCAGAGTGATGGGGGTGATCCACCATGCGCGACGGATGGGGGGGGCTGCGCTGCTTCTCTCCACGGATGCCGAGAAGGCCTTTGATAGGGTGAGTTGGGCCTTCCTGGAAGAAACCCTTAGACACATCGGGCTAGGCGACAAGATGCTTCGCCGTGTCCTAGCCTCATACACCTGCCCCTCGGCATCCGTGGTGGTGAACGGCCTGCCCTCTCAGGCTTTTCAATTATTTAACGGGACGCGACAGGGTTGCCCATTGTCCCCGCTTATTTTCATCATTTCGCTGGAACCATTCCTTCGGCTAGTTAGACAAAATGTTGATGTGACGGGCGTGAAGGTGGGCGGGACCGAGCATAAGGTGGCGGCGTACGCCGACGACCTGATGTTCTTTCTTACGAAGCCGGAGATCACTCTGCCAAATCTGCTTGCAGAGCTTAGGAGCTTCCAAGAGGTCGCCAATTATAAAATCAACTTCCAAAAGTCTTCCGCTTTGAACATTAATGTCCCCGCAGAGAGACTGAGCCAAATCATGAAAAATTTTCACTTTAACTGGGAGCGGGAGGCAGTTACATATCTGGGCACACGGATCCCTTCCAAACTGCAAGAAACATATTCCTTGAATTTCCCCCCACTGTTAAAACGGCTGGAGGAAGACCTTCTGAAGTGGAACAGGGGGGTCTTTTCTTGGTTCGGAAGGGTCAGTGTCATCAAGATGAACATCCTCCCCAGGGTACTGTATTTATTCCAGACCCTCCCAATAGATGTCCCCTCTGCCTTCTTTAAAAAGCTCACGGGAATGTGCACCAGGTTTGTATGGGCTGGTCGAGCTCACCGCATGGCAGCTTCTCTCTTGACAATCTCTAAATCTAAGGGGGGGTTGGGCCTGCCGGATTGGAGATGTTATCACGCAGCGGCTCATTTGAGCCGAGTCATTGATTGGTGCCGACACTCTGCCTTGAAACAGTGGGTCCAGTTGGAACAAGCTGCTTCTCCTTGCCCTCTCCCGGGTCTACCATGGGTCCCATTGAATAAGCTCTCACAGCTGAACACGCACCCCACAATTGGCCCGTCCAGGAGGGTGGTGGACAGATTTTTTCCAAAGCCGGGCCTCTCGCCCGGGCGATCCCCCTTGGCCCCGGTCCTGGGCCACCCTGATTTTCCGGTGGAGATAGCTGGGGGCCCCTTTAAGGCTTGGATTCAGCAGAACTGTTTTAGAAGGCTCCATATGCAGGTTGACGGCGAATGGAGGAGACCAGAGGCCCTGGTTGAGGACCTCGCCCTCAGACCCATCACACAGTTACAGACCCTCCAGCTTCTGCACTACCAGCGGTCGGTTGGGTCTGTGGCTGACGTATCGAGGCGGCTAACGCAATTCGAGCAGATCTGTCTGGGGGTCGGCCATTTTAGGGGTGCCCTGTCGTACTCATACTCGTTACTGGTGGAGCCTCCAGATGACTTTGTCCCATCCTACGTGAGGGGCTGGGAGAAGGAACTGAACAGAACCTTTACGGACGAGCAGAGGTGCGCCATGTTTCAACTGGCGCATAGAAGCTCCATCTCCTGTAAGTACCAGGAGACCACTTTCAAAATCCTTTCCCGATGGTATCGGGTCCCAGCGCTCCTGGCGTCCATGTTCCCTTCCTCCTCCCCCCTTTGCTGGAGGTGCCTGCGAAGTAGAGGGACCATGTTACACGTCTTTTGGGAATGCGAGAAGTTGGCCGGCTACTGGAGGGGGGTGAGGGAGGTCGTTAGGAAATTGACGGGGATTGATTTAGGCGAAGACCCCGCGTGTTACCTGCTTAACTTGGCTCCGGCCTCTATGAGACTTAGGCGTAGATCCCTCCTTGCCCCACTACTAAGTGCTGCCAGATCGTGCATACCAGCCAAATGGAAGTCCACGGAACCCCCCACTACAGCGCAGTGGCTGGCTGCTGTCCAGGAGATTTGTAGGATGGAGGAACTCACTGCTTCACTTAGGGGGACCCATGAAAAACACAGGCGGCTTTGGCAGGAGTGGGACCAGTTCACCTTCTCGTCAGATTTCCTCCTTTATACGTAACATGACCTGGGCTGACTATCTCCCGCCCTACCCTTCTCTCTTAAGTATCCACGCAGTTATCCTCTCCCTCCGCTTCTTCCTTGATTGTGTCCGTTTTGTCTATCCCCCCCCCCCCGTTCCTTATTCCAGATTGTTTTGGTTTTGTTCTGTTTGTTTTACCCTCTGAAAGGATAATTGGAGGCGAGGGTTACAGCAGATAAAGTGTGTCATTGAACGGGGCCGCTGTCTGGGGCCGTAGGGAACAGGGCCTGCTGGGGCCTTGCACCTCTTTCGTGTGGTTCTATGACCATCAGTGATCCTCACCAAGCGACTCCGTACATGTTTAGATATTTGTTTATGTGCTCTGTGTTCCTTACATAAACTTGTGGCACTGCGTTGCCAAGCAATGTAATTTTTGGCACTGTAATTCTTGCTTCCTTCAATAAAAACGTTTAATTCAAAAAAAAAAAAAAACATTTTTCCCTTAATTGTTGCCTAATGTATTTCATGTTGTTTACTTAGCTTGATATTTGCATTGTTACACCTCTTAAACCAAAAAGTATCTGGTTTAGCCCAAGCTGATTTAAAATGTGTTTCCACTAAAAACGCCACAAGTATTGTAATTGTGAAATTTGTTTTACTTTGTAGAATTAGAATTATTGTGCTTAACATAAAACATTCCACATACAACTGTGGTTAAAAAGGCATGATATAACAAAAAACAAATCGAGTACATCTACACCTGGAAGTGAGTGGAACAACCAAACAAGGACACCCAGTCCAAAGGCCAGCCTAGTCCAGTCATTAATATTGCCTGTGCCCAGGGATATTTGGGCATGGCCATAATGTCACACAAACATGTCTGCAAACAGGAGGAGCACAAACCAAATACATATTTAAAGCCATAAGTGGCCAGATACACTCCACATAGACCTATGGCATTGGCTAGTGGCCTTAATCATTACTCTAAGGAGCTATATGGGAGCAAATACAAAACACAACCTGCATGAGCAACACAAAATGGATTGTTTGAAACCTAAAAGGACAAGTAAATACAGTGGGGGGTAAGAGAAAAGATGTCCCACACAATCATGGCTTAATAGGGTGGCTGCCCATAATACCCAGGTGGAGGTCCGTGGGGATGGGACCTAGCCTGGGCCATGGCTGCATTGTGAATTTGAAACTGCTCCATAATGTTTCTCTGCATATTGGTCATCTCAGCCATGGCTGACTGGATGCCATTACTTGCAATTACCATGTTGCTGTTGAGGGTACGCAACTCCGCGAGGATGCCCTGTAAGCTGTTATTGATGTTGACCATGTCGGCATGCCTTTCCTCACGCTCATTAACGAGCTGTGCCTCATACGAGTCCCTCTCTTGGGTCCATAATTGAAGCAGGGCACTCTGCCTCCCCTGGGAAATTGTGGGGTGGCGTAATGGAGTCCGCCGCACAATTACCCTGGCTCTTGGGCGTGCCCTGCCGCGTTGTGTCGTCCCCTCAACAGCAACAGGCATGCTTGGCAAATCCTCAGCAGCAGAGTGAACACTGGGGACTGTTGTGTCAGTCTCCCCATGTGCATGCGCAATGGATGGAGATTCACTCTGCTGCTGAGGATTGGCCAGAGAAACATTAGGGAGCAGTTCCAGATTGGGACCCAGGGGGAGGTCATCGGACGTGCCCTGCAGGGAGACATCAGCTTCCTCCATTTCCATGATCTCTTCCATGATTGTGCGGGTCTGTAGGGACATATAAAAAAAAAGGGTAAGTTGGCGTCCAAATTTGGGATTCCATCAGTTTAACACATGCTTAAGCACTTGGTAGTATTTATGGTACTAAATTAACTTACCGGAAATCTCGGATCTGGGCTCCTATGCTGTACGGACCTGGTAGGCATAAGCAACCTGGGGGGTGAGTTTACCCTTGCTGAGGGGTCATGCTGGGCTGAAGAAGAGAAAACAAAACAAGGTAAACACACACATAAGCATTGTTTTTTTAGTTACTAAAAAAAGCCACTATTTGTAATATTAAGCAACTCTACAGCAATGGGGACAATTGTTAAAATACACGCAATTTTAGATAGGTGCAATGGCTCGAGAAAACTGCTAACTGACCTCAGTTCAAAGTCAGGAAGTGTACCCAGTCAGCATACTACTTGCACAGCAACTATTTGGATTTTGACTACCATTCTCTAGGTCAGGGGTACTCAAACACTTCTTGTAAAGGTCCATTTAAAGGTATGTGGTGAGAGGTGAATGTCTGGGCATGGGGCTGTCGCAGGGGGTGTCTAGTTAGAAATAAACACACTGGGGGAGGGGCTGGAGATTGCCAAGTGCAAACTAATAAAGGCTGCTTGCCCTTGCTGGGCTGGATGGGGCAGAGCTGAGGGGCCAGGGATTGGATGGCTAAAGGTGGGAGGTCAGGAATTGATGGTGATGGGATGGATGGAGCAAATATGTTAGAAATGTATGGGGCTTATGTGGGGGGGGGGGCAGATGGTGGGACTGTGGCAGATGGGGCAGAGCTGGGGCAGCGGGACAGGATTGGACCAAGAGAAAGATGCACCAAGTTACTGTGTACCTTGCAATGCCACTTCCTGTGCAGTACTTCATATTGCAATGCTATGTTTCAGGGAGCCATGACATTGGGCAGGAGACCAACCACTACATCGCCGATCAAGGGGGCAGCTCTGAGCACGTCAACACAGAAGTAACTGAGTGCAGTGCTGTCTGGGCAGGGGTCCGGGAATCTGGTGCCAAGGTCCGCATTGGGACCCCGGGCCGCCAGTTGAGTCTCGCTGCTCTAGGTCAGATATGTTTGGGGGTGTGTCATTAAATTGTTACCTCAAACACAACTCACACAACAAATAGCCAACACATCCCTAATGATGTGTGTTTTGTGATTGAGTCCAAATATATCACTTTTCAGGATAAACTTCGTTAGTTGACAAATATTTTTGGTTAATTGGTCTTTTACATAATGTATGTGGTCCTAAATGTGTGATTCACAGGGACCAAAACAGGACACAAACAGGCACAGTAGTGCGAGCCCAAGCAAGCCACACCATAGGGCCATACCGTCATCTTGGTACTAGTGACCTTTATATTTTTTAGCAAACAGGCAAACATGCAGATTAAGAGTACTCACCATGGGTACGGGTCGGTGAGTCTGTGTCCCTTAGACCCGCATGGCCACCGACCGCGACCGGATGGAGAAGGCCCAGCACAATCTCCTCAGCAGGGGTAAACTCCAGTTTTGTAGGAAAGCCACCTCCAGTTTGCATGCTGAAAAGAGAAAATCGTTTGGTACTCAGAAAAGGTGCATACAGTACATCCTAATCCTTATATTTGGAGACATCATTTATTTACCTGTAATTATGCCTTTTAATTTCTTTTTGACGTACAGCATATTTGAGATCCGAGATTTTCTTTTGAATTTGTGGCACATCTTTCCTCTCTTCCCCCGCTGCATTTACTTGTCGTAGGATGGTTTCAAACAATTCCATCTTGCGCTGCTTCGTGGTGTGTTTTGATTTGCTCCCATAGAGCTCGTCATAGTATAATGTAAGGCCACTAGCCAATGCCATATTTTGGTCATGGGAGAATCTCCCACTCAACTGGCCGCGGCGCAATGTGCGGCCAGATGGTTGGCTTGGGTGCTCCTCCATGTGTGCAGACACATGTGGTGACATTATGGCCTGGGGCTGGGTAGGGGAATGGACGGATTGCTGGCTTCCCAATGACTGGACTGGACTGGCCAAGGGACTGGGTGTTCTTGCGTGGCTGGCCACCGAACTTCCAGGTGTAGATGTGGTCAGGGTGGCCATTCTTTGGCCTCTTGGGGGGCTATGTTCCCGGCTGGTGCCAGGTCGGGGGCTATGTTCCTGGCTGGTGCCAGGTCGGGGGCTATGTTCCCGGCTGGTGCCAGGTCGGGGGCTATGTTCCCGGCTGGTGCCAGGTCGGGGGCTTCTGGCCCTGCTGCGTGGCCTGTATTGGCTTCTGGCCATGCTTCTTGGCCTGGACGGGCTTCTGGCCCTGCTTCTTGGCCTGGACGGGCTTCTGGCCCTGCTTCTGGGCCTTTCTGGGGTTCTGGCCCTGCTGCGGGGCCTGTATGGGCTTCTGGCCCTGCTTCTGGGCCTTTCTGGGGTTCTGGCCCTGCTGCGGGGCCTGTATGGGCTTCTGGCCCTGCTTCTGGGCCTTTCTGGGGTTCTGGCCCTGCTTCTGGGCCTGGATGGGGTTGTTGCCCTGCTGCGCGGCCTTGCTGGTGTTCTGGCCCTGCTTCTGGGCCTGGATGGGGTTGTTGCCCTGCTGCGCGGCCTTGCTGGGGTTCTGGGCCTCCTGTGACTGCTTTCTGGGCTTCTGGCCCTGCTTCTGGGCCTGGACGGGCTTCTGGCCCTGGATGGGCTTCTGGCCCAGCTGCGTGGCCTAGATGGGCTTCTGGCCCTGCTGCGGGGCCTGGGTTGGCGAAGTGCCCTGCTGGAAACCATGGGCGGTGTGGGCTCCCTTGGGCGGCCTCTTCTGGGGGCAGAGGTGGTGGGTGCTGCTGTGGCCTGTTTTTTGGCCGCAGGGGCACGTGCCTTGGGGGCCCTTTTTTGGGTAAGGGAGGGTCCAGTGTCCCTTGGTGGGGCCGAGGTGGTACTCGCCTTCTTGGAGCGTAATTTCTTGCTTCCTTGCTGGGACCTGGTGGTTGGGCCCTCCGAGGTCTGGCTTGGCTGGGCGCGTTTTGCTGCAGGCTTTTTGGGCGCCATTTTCCACAAATGCTCAAAGAGAATGAGCTTTGGGTGCAGGGACCTTTAAATAATGAGCCCAGCGTGTGACGCCTATGCGCACGACTACGCGCTCGTACGGACGTACGTTCGAGCGGAACCAGGAAACCGCTGGGGTTTCACTTATCTGCTGCCTTGAAGAAGCATAAAGATGGCGCCCACTATCTTCACCCGTCAACAGGAAGAGATCCTCATGCTGGTAAGTGCCTGGCTCTGCGTTTTAAGCTAATACTCAATGATGGCCTAAATGTAAATGATGCGTTTGAAACTAGTTTTGGGTCTCTTAATGTTTAAGAACTGGCTCCTCACACTTCATCCTCAAGGGCCGAGCCTGGCCACGTTGTCACCTGTCTATGCTGATGTCCGAATTAGGGCAATTGATCTGGCTTAGCACCAGTTAATAAACCTGTGGAGTAGCGGGGCTAGCTGTCAAACCTGGCCTGTCTTGGACCTTGATGTGGATGTTTGAGGAACACTGTTTGCCTAAGACCGCAAACCACAACGGCAAGCCACACACGTGGCCCAAAAGCCTAAGCATAAGCCGACATATTGGATGTTGAAACCATCCTAACATGCCATAGATGCAGGTGGGCTGATTTTTAATGTTGGCTATTATCTGTATGTACATGGTGTGTGAAACATATAACATAAGACCAGACTCTCATTCACAGTCAACGTCCGCTTTAAGGCACTCCCCAAAAATGGCTGCCACTCTAAATCTGTGTGTTAATGACATGAAATTCTCAACTTGTGATGCAACACATATGGGTCTGTGTGTAAAAGTAAAAGCTCTGTGTCCATTATGTTTTTCAGATCATGCTTCAGCGCCGGTATGACTTCGCGCCCAATGTGTGTGCGAAAAAAGGGACATCGCCCGGGAGATCATCGCGGAAATACACCGTGTCACCAGCACCACCTTCACTCACACCCAGATAATGCAGCATTGGTCGGACCTGAAACGTCTGCACATGGCCCGGGTGCGGAGGTTTTTTGGGATCCATTTCCCAAGTAAGTACCAAGCGATAGCATGTTATATGTTGCAAATGTATAAGCTATACCTTTACTTATAATGACTTTTCTTTGTTAGTGTTGGAAATGGATTTCAGAATTCGCCGCACCCGGAGGCGCACAGGCCGACCAGTGCTGCATGAGTCTGCATCTGTGAGTGAAGGTGGTGGATCTCCCGGGCGACGGACCTACCCCTCCTCTGTGGCCTCCTCAGACCAGCCCCTGGACCTTACCACAGAGGAGGGGCGCAACCGCATGGGCGTGGAGTCATGCCCGGCCAGGCATGGGGAAGGCTCTGGTATGTCACTCTTCATGTATAGGCACAAAGATATACATGGCAGGCCAAAAACTAAGTTATCCTTTATTATGTATTTGTAGAAGCTTCTGGAGCGGGTGAGATAGTGGAGGAGGAGGCAGCAGAGATGCTGGAACTCGATCCTGACGAAGGTGAGTGATGTCAGCCAGCCTGGGAGCCAGATCTGTTTGGAATAGTGACTCTATACAACTACTAACCAAATGTCACATGTTTCTCCCGGGACTTCTTCACAGCATAGCCAGGACCAAGGGCAGCCTGTTGGCCCCAACCAGCCATCTGTCGGCCACCAACTCAGTAAGTATCCATGCCATTATTCATATTAATGTGTTGTTAGCTAATAACACACACATAACTAAAGGCGTAGCCAATGTGTAGTTAACACTTTCATGTGGGCACTTCGTTAGCTTAAAGCGGACCCTAACTCGTATTAAGAACATAGCTAATATTTAGGCAACACACTGTACATACAGATTGGGAACATTGAAAAACAGCCTACAGCCATCTAATGCATGTTATGAGCCTGTAAACATCCAATATGGCGGAATATGGAATGCGCAATATTTACATGCTGCATGGGATACAGATTAGAAAAAGTAAGGTGCTGCCATGCATTGTGGGACTGATGACCTTTCCCTGAACCCAGCTATGCTCTGTATTCCCAAAGCACCACTGTAACCTACTCCCCTGTACTTGATCCCACTCTCCTCTCCTCATTAACTGTTATGCTTCGGAGTCCCGATGGCGGCGCAGTAATCATAAATCCACCAAAATCTACTTCGATCTGGTGCAGAATCATTTGGGAATAGTTATTGCTTTTCATTAAATAATGTTGAAGGTCCGGTTTAAGGAGTTTCAATACTTACCTGTGGGAAATGCATTTACTTTATCCCTTTGAAGAATGACATATGTCATGCATTTACATGTATTTAATTAACCCCAAATCTATTTCCAGCATACAAACCGGTCTGGTACTCCTATTTATGTTTATTTCTCTATTGCTTACAGGGATGAGGCCACAAACCGTGGCCGAAAAAAAAAAAAGAATCAAAGAGTTGGTGGCCGAGCTGCTGGCCATACAGGCGACGTTGGGGCCAACAGATGAAGAAGAGGAGGAGGATTAGTGCCCTTGGTCCTGGCTACTTTTGTAAAATAGTTTGACATTTGGTTTTAGATATTGGAGTTTTATATTTTTAAAAAACCAAAAAATGTTAAACATTTTTAAAATGTTTTTTAAAAAAACCAAAAAAAAAAAAACAAATATTTTAAATAAATAATATTTTAAGCCTTCATAAATGTGTCATTTCTAATATGCGCACAAAAAGACATTTACACAAACACGAAAAAACACGCTTAGAAACATATAGACATATGTACATTATGTTGTTTGGGTAAGTTTTAGGGTCGTCAACATGAAGAAGGATGCAAGCGCTAAGGGGTTTAGGTAAGTTTTATGGACCGAGAAATGAAGAAGGATGCAAGCGCTAAGGGGTTTAGGTAAGTTTTAGGGACCGAGAAATGAAGAAGGATGCAAGCACTAAGGGGTTTAGGTAAGTTTTATGGACCGAGAAATGAAGAAGGATGCAAGCGCTAAGGGGTTTAGGTAAGTTTTATGGACCGAGAAATGAAGAAGGATGCAAGCGCTAAGGGGTTTAGGTAAGTTTTAGGGACCGAGAAATGAAGAAGGATGCAAGCGCTAAGGGGTTTAGGTAAGTTTTAGGGACCGAGAAATGAAGTTGGATGCAAGCGCTAAGGGGTTTAGGTAAGTTTTATGGACCGAGAAATGAAGAAGGATGCAAGCGCTAAGGGGTTTAGGTAAGTTTTAGGGACCGAGAAATGAAGTTGGATGCAAGCGCTAAGGGGTTTAGGTAAGTTTTAGGGACCGAGAAATGAAGAAGGATGCAAGCGCTAAGGGGTTTAGGTAAGTTTTAGGGACCGAGAAATGAAGAAGGATGCAAGCGCTAAGGGGTTTAGGTAAGTTTTAGGGACCGAGAAATGAAGTTGGATGCAAGCGCTAAGGGGTTTAGGTAAGTTTTATGGATCGAGAAATGAAGAAGGATGCAAGCGCTAAGGGGTTTAGGTAAGTTTTAGGGACCGAGAAATGAAGTTGGATGCAAGCGCTAAGGGGTTTAGGTAAGTTTTAGGGACCGAGAAATGAAGAAGGATGCAAGCGCTAAGGGGTTTAGGTAAGTTTTATGGACCGAGAAATGAAGAAGGATGCAAGCGCTAAGGGGTTTAGGTAAGTTTTAGGGACCGAGAAATGAAGAAGGATGCAAGCGCTAAGGGGTTTAGGTAAGTTTTATGGACCGAGAAATGAAGAAGGATGCAAGCGCTAAGGGGTTTAGGTAAGTTTTATGGACCGAGAAATGAAGAAGGATGCAAGCGCTAAGGGGTTTAGGTAAGTTTTAGGGACCGAGAAATGAAGAAGGATGCAAGCGCTAAGGGGTTTAGGTAAGTTTTAGGGACCGAGAAATGAAGAAGGATGCAAGCGCTAAGGGGTTTAGGTAAGTTTTATGGACCGAGAAATGAAGAAGGATGCAAGCGCTAAGGGGTTTAGGTAAGTTTTATGGACCGAGAAATGAAGAAGGATGCAAGCGCTAAGGGGTTTAGGTAAGTTTTAGGGACCGAGAAATGAAGAAGGATGCAAGCGCTAAGGGGTTTAGGTAAGTTTTAGGGACCGAGAAATGAAGTTGGATGCAAGCGCTAAGGGGTTTAGGTAAGTTTTATGGACCGAGAAATGAAGAAGGATGCAAGCGCTAAGGGGTTTAGGTAAGTTTTAGGGACCGAGAAATGAAGTTGGATGCAAGCGCTAAGGGGTTTAGGTAAGTTTTAGGGACCGAGAAATGAAGAAGGATGCAAGCGCTAAAGGGTTTAGGTAAGTTTTAGGGACCGAGAAATGAAGAAGGATGCAAGCGCTAAGGGGTTTAGGTAAGTTTTAGGGACCGAGAAATGAAGTTGGATGCAAGCGCTAAGGGGTTTAGGTAAGTTTTATGGACCGAGAAATGAAGAAGGATGCAAGCGCTAAGGGGTTTAGGTAAGTTTTAGGGACCGAGAAATGAAGTTGGATGCAAGCGCTAAGGGGTTTAGGTAAGTTTTAGGGACCGAGAAATGAAGAAGGATGCAAGCGCTAAGGGGTTTAGGTAAGTTTTATGGACCGAGAAATGAAGAAGGATGCAAGCGCTAAGGGGTTTAGGTAAGTTTTAGGGACCGAGAAATGAAGAAGGATGCAAGCGCTAAGGGGTTTAGGTAAGTTTTATGGACCGAGAAATGAAGAAGGATGCAAGCACTAAGGGGTTTAGGTAAGTTTTATGGACCGAGAAATGAAGAAGGATGCAAGCGCTAAGGGGTTTAGGTAAGTTTTAGGGACCGAGAAATGAAGTTGGATGCAAGCGCTAAGGGGTTTAGGTAAGTTTTAGGGACCGAGAAATGAAGTTGGATGCAAGCGCTAAGGGGTTTAGGTAAGTTTTATGGACCGAGAAATGAAGAAGGATGCAAGCGCTAAGGGGTTTAGGTAAGTTTTAGGGACCGAGAAATGAAGAAGGATGCAAGCGCTAAGGGGTTTAGGTAAGTTTTATGGACCGAGAAATGAAGAAGGATGCAAGCGCTAAGGGGTTTAGGTAAGTTTTATGGACCGAGAAATGAAGAAGGATGCAAGCGCTAAGGGGTTTAGGTAAGTTTTAGGGACCGAGAAATGAAGTTGGATGCAAGCGCTAAGGGGTTTAGGTAAGTTTTATGGACCGAGAAATGAAGAAGGATGCAAGCGCTAAGGGGTTTAGGTAAGTTTTAGGGACCGAGAAATGAAGAAGGATGCAAGCGCTAAGGGGTTTAGGTAAGTTTTATGGACCAAGAAATGAAGAAGGATGCAAGCGCTAAGGGGTTTAGGTAAGTTTTATGGACCGAGAAATGAAGAAGGATGCAAGCGCTAAGGGGTTTAGGTAAGTTTTAGGGACCGAGAAATGAAGTTGGATGCAAGCGCTAAGGGGTTTAGGTAAGTTTTATGGACCGAGAAATGAAGAAGGATGCAAGCGCTAAGGGGTTTAGGTAAGTTTTATGGTTCATAAAGGAAAGTGGGAGCCTGGCGCGAGGCAGTAGTGGTGAGAGTGCGCATGCGCAAGATCTTATATACATACGAACGAACGAATCTAAGAGGCCAAAAACCAATGAAAACCAGAGGCAAACGCAAGTAATTGGAAGAGGTGGACGATGGAAGCAGCACAAAAAACAGGCTGCCGCCGCAACAAGTGAGCACATGAACGTGAATTTTACGATTGTCAACTGACTGAGGCAAGTTCGGGAGATAACATACGAACGGACGTATATTTTAGGATAGAAACGTATTTGCTTATTGAATCACTCGCAAGTTCATACGAACGCACGAGCGGACGTGAAAAATAGGATGATCGGCACCCAAATCAAAGCTGTTACATGTTTCTTTGAATCGACCCAAATGTCTCCAAATAAGTCCACAAACATTGTTGTTGTTTTTTTGCACAACTTCATTATTGGTTTATTCATAATGAAATTATACATACCAAAACAAAAACAAAAAACATAAATAAACAAGCCCAAAAAAACACATACAAAGCCAAACATAAATTAGGCAAAATGTGTGGCAATTAAATTTGCCCGCACGGCTTGCACAGACGCACTTGGCTGGCTCACATAGGCGTCGTCTGGCTCATCGGAGGGTGGAGAGGGTGGGCAATCAACATATCGGGGGACCCTTTGCATAATCGCAAAATTATGCAGTGCTGCACATGCCATAATGTTATCAATGACCTTTTTAGGGTCATACTGCAGGGAGCCCCCAGTGTGGTCCAAGCACCGAAAACGGGTCTTCAGGAGTCCAAAGGCCCTCTCCACCACTGCCCTGGTCTTTCTATGGGCACGATTGTAGGCCTCTTGGGCTGGAGTCTGTGGCCGGAGGACCGGAGTCATCAGCCACGGGAGTAGTGGATACCCCAAATCGCCTACAACAATGTAAGGGAAACTAATATTACCATTAATTCATACATTGCAGCTAGGGATGAGCGAATCGATCCGGATGAACCCGGATTCGATCCGAATTTCATGAAAAATTCGATTCGGATCGAATCCGAAATTCCCCGCGATTCGATCACTCGAAGTTTTCCTTTAACATCCATTCATTTACATTACAGGCATTCTAAGATGGCGGACGGGACATGTCCAGACATCAACCCCGTGCCAGTGCAAGCTGGGGCAGTCACATGCAGCCTATCAGCAGCCAGCAAGCCCGGTGACATCACAGCGCTATTTAAGTCGGCGGACATCTTGCTTTTCCTCATTTCTCTATTGCATTCGTGAGAGACAGGACGCTGCTGTAGTGAGGGAGAGGCAGTTAGACAGACAGGGACAGACAGGGACAAGCTGGAGACAGGCAGGAGACAGACAGAAAGTCAGCGAAAAGCAGGGAAAGTTAGGAAAAATCGGAGGCAGTCACATGGAGATTTTTTTTTTTTTTTCATCCAGCCTGAGTGTTACTGGCTGGCTGACTGGCTTTGTTAGCGTTTTCAGGCTGCTTATACACTAACTGTGCATATATACTGAACTGATCTCAAGTCTGCTGTGAGGCATCCCATTCTGTGACTACACCAGCCTCTATTTACTGCTGTAACCCTTTGCACTTATTCTAATAGAAATTTGGCCTGATAAACACACTTGCTGTGCATAGTAGTACTGCTGCCAGGTGCTCTCTGGTTGTTGGGGCATCCCATTCTGTGACTACACCAGCCTCTATTTAATACCATAACCATTTGCATTTATTCTAATAGAAATTTGGCCTGATAAACACACTTGCTGTGCATAGTAGTACTGCTGCCAGGTGCTCTCTGGTTGTTGGGGCATCCCATTCTGTGACTATACCAGCCTCTATTTAATACCATAACCATTTGCACTTATTCTAATAGAAATTTGGCCTGATAAACACACTTGCTGTGCATAGTATTACTGCTCACAGGTGCACTCCTGTTGGGGCATCCCATTCTGTGACTACACCAGCCTCTATTTACTGCTGTAACCCTTTGCACTTATTCTAATAGAAATTTGGCCTGATAAACACACTTGCTGTGCATAGTAGTACTGCTGCCAGGTGCTCTCTGGTTGTTGGGGCATCCCATTCTGTGACTACACCAGCCTCTATTTAATACCATAACCATTTGCACTTATTCTAATAGAAATTTGGCCTGATAAACACACTTGCTGTGCATAGTAGTACTGCTGCCAGGTGCACTCCTGTTGGGGCATCCCATTCTGTGACTACACCAGCCTCTATTTACTGCTGTAACCCTTTGCACTTATTCTAATAGAAATTTGGCCTGATAAACACACTTGCTGTGCATAGTAGTACTGCTGCCAGGTGCTCTCTGGTTGTTGGGGCATCCCATTCTGTGACTACACCAGCCTCTATTTAATACCATAACCATTTGCACTTATTCTAATAGAAATTTGGCCTGATAAACACACTTGCTGTGCATAGTAGTACTGCTGCCAGGTGCTCTCTGGTTGTTGGGGCATCCCATTCTGTGACTACACCAGCCTCTATTTAATACCATAACCATTTGCACTTATTCTAATAGAAATATGGCCTGATAAACACACTTGCTGTGCATAGTAGTACTGCTCACAGGTGCACTCCTGTTGGGGCATCCCATTCTGTGACTACACCAGCCTCTATTTACTGCTGTAACCCTTTGCACTTATTCTAATAGAAATTTGGCCTGATAAACACACTTGCTGTGCATAGTAGTACTGCTGCCAGGTGCTCTCTGGTTGTTGGGGCATCCCATTCTGTGACTACACCAGCCTCTATTTAATACCATAACCATTTGCACTTATTCTAATAGAAATTTGGCCTGATAAACACACTTGCTGTGCATAGTAGTACTGCTGCCAGGTGCTCTCTGGTTGTTGGGGCATCCCATTCTGTGACTACACCAGCCTCTATTTAATACCATAACCATTTGCACTTATTCTAATAGAAATTTGGCCTGATAAACACACTTGCTGTGCATAGTATTACTGCTCACAGGTGCACTCCTGTTGGGGCATCCCATTCTGTGACTACACCAGCCTCTATTTACTGCTGTAACCCTTTGCACTTATTCTAATAGAAATTTGGCCTGATAAACACACTTGCTGTGCATAGTAGTACTGCTGCCAGGTGCTCTCTGGTTGTTGGGGCATCCCATTCTGTGACTACACCAGCCTCTATTTACTGCTGTAACCCTTTGCAATTATTCTAATAGAAATTTGGCCTGATAAACACACTTGCTGTGCATAGTAGTACTGCTGCCAGGTGCTCTCTGGTTGTTGGGGCATCCCATTCTGTGACTACACCAGCCTCTATTTAATACTATAACCCTTTGCACTTATTCTAATAGAAATTTGGCCTGATAAACACACTTGCTGTGCATAGTATTACTGCTCACAGGTGCACTCCTGTTGGGGCATCCCATTCTGTGACTACACCAGCCTCTATTTAATACCATAACCATTTGCACTTATTCTAATAGAAATTTGGCCTGATAAACACACTTGCTGTGCATAGTATTACTGCTCACAGGTGCACTCCTGGGTCTTGGGGCATCCCATTCTGTGACTACACCAGCCTCTATTTACTGCTGTAACCCTTTGCACTTATTCTAATAGAAATTTGGCCTGATAAACACACTTGCTGTGCATAGTAGTACTGCTGCCAGGTGCTCTCTGGTTGTTGGGGCATCCCATTCTGTGACTACACCAGCCTCTATTTAATACCATAACCATTTGCACTTATTCTAATAGAAATTTGGCCTGATAAACACACTTGCTGTGCATAGTAGTACTGCTGCCAGGTGCTCTCTGGTTGTTGGGGCATCCCATTCTGTGACTATACCAGCCTCTATTTAATACCATAACCATTTGCACTTATTCTAATAGAAATTTGGCCTGATAAACACACTTGCTGTGCATAGTAGTACTACTGCCAGGTGCTCTCTGGTTGTTGGGGCATCCCATTCTGTGAATACACCAGCCTCTATTTACTGCTGTAACCCTTTGCACTTATTCTAATAGAAATTTGGCCTGATAAACACACTTGCTGTGCATAGTAGTACTGCTGCCAGGTGCTCTCTGGTTGTTGGAGCATCCCATTCTGTGACTACACCAGCCTCTATTTAATACCATAACCATTTGCACTTATTCTAATAGAAATGTGGCCTGATAAACACACTTGCTGTGCATAGTAGTACTGCTGCCAGGTGCTCTCTGGTTGTTGGGGCATCCCATTCTGTGACTACACCAGCCTCTATTTACTGCTGTAACCCTTTGCACTTATTCTAATAGAAATTTGGCCTGATAAACACACTTGCTGTGCATAGTAGTACTGCTGCCAGGTGCTCTCTGGTTGTTGGGGCATCCCATTCTGTGACTACACCAGCCTCTATTTAATACTATAACCCTTTGCACTTATTCTAATAGAAATTTGGCCTGATAAACACACTTGCTGTGCATAGTATTACTGCTCACAGGTGCACTGCTGTTGGGCCATCCCATTCTGTGACTACACCAGCCTCTATTTAATACCATAACCATTTGCACTTATTCTAATAGAAATTTGGCCTGATAAACACACTTGCTGTGCATAGTATTACTGCTCACAGGTGCACTCCTGTTGGGGCATCCCATTCTGTGACTACACCAGCCTCTATTTACTGCTGTAACCCTTTGCACTTATTCTAATAGAAATTTGGCCTGATAAACACACTTGCTGTGCATAGTAGTACTGCTGCCAGGTGCTCTCTGGTTGTTGGGGCATCCCATTCTGTGACTACACCAGCCTCTATTTAATACCATAACCATTTGCACTTATTCTAATAGAAATTTGGCCTGATAAACACACTTGTTGTGCATAGTAGTACTGCTGCCAGGTGCTCTCTGGTTGTTGGGGCATCCCATTCTGTGACTACACCAGCCTCTATTTAATACCATAACCATTTGCACTTATTCTAATAGAAATTTGGCCTGATAAACACACTTGCTGTGCATAGTATTACTGCTCACAGGTGCACTCCTGTTGGGGCATCCCATTCTGTGACTACACCAGCCTCTATTTACTGCTGTAACCCTTTGCACTTATTCTAATAGAAATTTGGCCTGATAAACACACTTACTGTGCATAGTATTACTGCTCACAGGTGCACTCCTGTTGGGGCATCCCATTCTGTGACTACACCAGCCTCTATTTACTGCTGTAACCCTTTGCACTTATTCTAATAGAAATTTGGCCTGATAAACACACTTGCTGTGCATAGTAGTACTGCTGCCAGGTGCTCTCTGGTTGTTGGGGCATCCCATTCTGTGACTACACCAGCCTCTATTTACTGCTGTAACCCTTTGCACTTATTCTAATAGAAATTTGGCCTGATAAACATACTTGCTGTGCATAGTATTACTGCTCACAGGTGCACTCCTGGCTCTTGGGGCATCCCATTCTGTGACTACACCAGCCTCTATTTACTGCTGTAACCCTTTGCACCAATTCTAATAGAAATTTGGCCTGATAAACACACTTGCTGTGCATAGTAGTACTGCTGCCAGTTGCTCTCTGTTTGTTGGGGCATCCCATTCTGTGACTACACCAGCCTCTATTTAATACCATAACCATTTGCACTTATTCTAATAGAAATCTGGCCTGATAAACACACTTGCTGTGCATAGTATTACTGCTCACAGGTGCACTCCTGGGTCTTGGGGCATCCCATTCTGTGACTACACCAGCCTCTATTTACTGCTGTAACCCTTTGCACTTATTCTAATAGAAATTTGGCCTGATAAACACACTTGCTGTGCATAGTAGTACTGCTGCCAGGTGCTCTCTGGTTGTTGGGGCATCCCATTCTGTGACTACACCAGCCTCTATTTAATACCATAACCATTTGCACTTATTCTAATAGAAATTTGGCCTGATAAACACACTTGCTGTGCATAGTAGTACTGCTGCCAGGTGCTCTCTGGTTGTTGGGGCATCCCATTCTGTGACTATACCAGCCTCTATTTAATACCATAACCATTTGCACTTATTCTAATAGAAATTTGGCCTGATAAACACACTTGCTGTGCATAGTAGTACTACTGCCAGGTGCTCTCTGGTTGTTGGGGCATCCCATTCTGTGAATACACCAGCCTCTATTTACTGCTGTAACCCTTTGCACTTATTCTAATAGAAATTTGGCCTGATAAACACACTTGCTGTGCATAGTAGTACTGCTGCCAGGTGCTCTCTGGTTGTTGGAGCATCCCATTCTGTGACTACACCAGCCTCTATTTAATACCATAACCATTTGCACTTATTCTAATAGAAATGTGGCCTGATAAACACACTTGCTGTGCATAGTAGTACTGCTGCCAGGTGCTCTCTGGTTGTTGGGGCATCCCATTCTGTGACTACACCAGCCTCTATTTACTGCTGTAACCCTTTGCACTTATTCTAATAGAAATTTGGCCTGATAAACACACTTGCTGTGCATAGTAGTACTGCTGCCAGGTGCTCTCTGGTTGTTGGGGCATCCCATTCTGTGACTACACCAGCCTCTATTTAATACTATAACCCTTTGCACTTATTCTAATAGAAATTTGGCCTGATAAACACACTTGCTGTGCATAGTATTACTGCTCACAGGTGCACTGCTGTTGGGCCATCCCATTCTGTGACTACACCAGCCTCTATTTAATACCATAACCATTTGCACTTATTCTAATAGAAATTTGGCCTGATAAACACACTTGCTGTGCATAGTATTACTGCTCACAGGTGCACTCCTGTTGGGGCATCCCATTCTGTGACTACACCAGCCTCTATTTACTGCTGTAACCCTTTGCACTTATTCTAATAGAAATTTGGCCTGATAAACACACTTGCTGTGCATAGTAGTACTGCTGCCAGGTGCTCTCTGGTTGTTGGGGCATCCCATTCTGTGACTACACCAGCCTCTATTTAATACCATAACCATTTGCACTTATTCTAATAGAAATTTGGCCTGATAAACACACTTGTTGTGCATAGTAGTACTGCTGCCAGGTGCTCTCTGGTTGTTGGGGCATCCCATTCTGTGACTACACCAGCCTCTATTTAATACCATAACCATTTGCACTTATTCTAATAGAAATTTGGCCTGATAAACACACTTGCTGTGCATAGTATTACTGCTCACAGGTGCACTCCTGTTGGGGCATCCCATTCTGTGACTACACCAGCCTCTATTTACTGCTGTAACCCTTTGCACTTATTCTAATAGAAATTTGGCCTGATAAACACACTTACTGTGCATAGTATTACTGCTCACAGGTGCACTCCTGTTGGGGCATCCCATTCTGTGACTACACCAGCCTCTATTTACTGCTGTAACCCTTTGCACTTATTCTAATAGAAATTTGGCCTGATAAACACACTTGCTGTGCATAGTAGTACTGCTGCCAGGTGCTCTCTGGTTGTTGGGGCATCCCATTCTGTGACTACACCAGCCTCTATTTACTGCTGTAACCCTTTGCACTTATTCTAATAGAAATTTGGCCTGATAAACATACTTGCTGTGCATAGTATTACTGCTCACAGGTGCACTCCTGGCTCTTGGGGCATCCCATTCTGTGACTACACCAGCCTCTATTTACTGCTGTAACCCTTTGCACCAATTCTAATAGAAATTTGGCCTGATAAACACACTTGCTGTGCATAGTAGTACTGCTGCCAGTTGCTCTCTGTTTGTTGGGGCATCCCATTCTGTGACTACACCAGCCTCTATTTAATACCATAACCATTTGCACTTATTCTAATAGAAATCTGGCCTGATAAACACACTTGCTGTGCATAGTATTACTGCTCACAGGTGCACTCCTGGCTCTTGGGGCATCCCATTCTGTGACTACACAAGCCTCTATTTACTACTATAACCCTTTGCACTTATTCTAAAAGTAATTTGGCCTGATAAAGACACTTTTGCTGTGCATAGTAGTACTGCTCACAGGTGCACTGCTGGCTGTTGGGGCATCCCATTCTGTAACATACCATTAGCCTCTGCATTTACTGTAAGCTGCACAGTTATTTAAAGTAATTTGGGCTGTATGAGCCTGCTTACACACTGTGGCTGTGTGCATATATACTGATCTCAAGTCAGCTTTGGGGCATCCCATTCTGTAACATACCATTAGCCTCTGCATTCACAGTAAGCTGCACAGTTATTTAAAGTAATTTGGGCTGTTTCAGCCTGCTTACACACTGTTGCTGTGTGCATATATACTGATCTCAAGTCTGCTGTGGGCATCCCATTCTGTAACTTAACATAACCTACCTCTCTTATTTACACTAAGCAGCTCTCTTATTTAAACTAAGCAGGCCTCTTATTTTCACTAAGCAGCTCTCTTATTTAAGCTAAGCAGCTCTCTTATTTAAACTAAGCAGGCCTCTTGGATGCTGATTGTCCACTTTTGGGTGTGCATTATATTCGGTTTCATATACAGTGGGGTATCCCAATTTGTAAGATAACCTACCCCAACCATGTAAACTAAAGAGGCCTGTTGCAGCCTGAGTTTCTCTGCTTGCATATGGCCTGCATTACAATCTGTCTCTTTCAATGACACTGCTGCCTGGGGTATACCAATTTGTAAGATAACCTACCCCAACCATGTAAACTAAAGGTTACGTCCTTCCAGAAGGAAATCTCTGTAAATCTGAGGGGCAATAGTTTATATTATAAGGTAAATTCATGGTTTTGCACCATTATATGGAGCAGCCCCTGTGTAAATCTGAGGGGCATTAGCTTATATAGTGAGGTAAATTTGCCATTTTGCTTCATTATATAGAGCAGGCCCTGTGTAAATCTGAGGGGCAATAGCTTATATTGTGAGGTAAATTTGCCATTTTGCAGCATAATATAGAGCAGCCCCTGTGTAAATCTGAGGGGCATTAGCTTATATAGTGAGGTACATTTGCCATTTTGGTTCATTATATAGAGCAGCCCAGTTGCCATCTAAATCAACTACTGTCCGGCCAGTACAGCTTTTCCAGGGCAAACTCTGCTAGTTGCGGACACAAGTCAAGTTTGGCTTCCCAGCAAATCCGGTGGATCCTGAAGGTGTGTTGGCATGGTCATGTCAAGGTATGACATGACCTGCTGTTTGAGGTCCAGCTCCAGGTCTTCCTGCTGCTCATGAGTAGACTCACTATGCGGGTGTAGAAAGCTACTCACTAGCGACTGAAGACTGAGGCTGCTGCTGATGGAGCTGCTGCTGCTGCTCCTTCCACCCCCCCAGCAGCCATGGCAGTGGAAGGTGATCGCAGAGGTCCCCCCGAGTCAGACCTGCGGGAGTATGGGCCATGGCACAGATAGACATCGCCCAACTGACTACTTGGGATGTCTCTGTAGTAGGTCAGTTTGTCCTCCCTCTCAGTGGGGGTAAAAAATGCCCCCATTTTGTGCCGGAAGCGAGGGTCCAATAAGTTGGAGAGCCAGAAGTCTTCCCGCTGACAAATGGAGACAATTCTGCGCTCACTAGTACGCAAGCATGTGAGCATGCATCATGCCATTTGTGCAAGTGACTCGGAGGGACTACCTGTCTCCATCTCCACTGTAAACTGCCACGGTGTGTCTGGGTCCTCTGTCTCACCTTCCTCCCAACCCTCTAGCTCCTGTGGCTGCTCCTGCTCCTCCTCTCCTGTCAGATGACTAGATAAAATTTCATTTTGTGAAACCTAAACTGTGGTTTGCTGTGCCCCACCCCCTCCTCCTCCTCCACTTCAGCCCCCACAGGCTTCATGTGGCTGTGAAATGTATGTGCCATGTCTCCAGTGCCCTGACCAGCCATGGTTTCCAACATGTGTTGTAGTACATGAAGCAGTGGAATCTCATCGCTCATCTCATAGTCCTGGCAACTGTCTAATAAAGTAGCTTCCTCAAAGGGCCTGAGCAAACGGCCGGTGTCACGTATGAGCTGCCAATGGTTTACATTGAATTTACACAGGGGTGTCCCCCTATCCGTTTGGATCATCCAGAAATCCGTGATGGCTTTTCTCTGTTCCTATAGTGGATCCTGCATATGGAGGGTGGAATTCCAACGGGTGGAAATATGGCAAATCAGACTATGTTGGGGTACACCATTCTGACGCTGAAGCACAATAAGGTTGTGCTTGGTGGTGTAGGAGTGCCAGAAGTGCATGCTAACTTTCTTTCCTGCTGTTCGGATTTCTTTCAGATGGGCGGAAGACTTCAGAATACACTTGACAACTAGACTGAACACGTGTGCCATGTCAGGACGCATGACTCTGGCTTCCTTGTCGCAGCGCAAACAAGATGTTCTTCCAAGTGTCAGTCACCATGGGTCCAAATTTGCAGTTTTCGTGGATTAAGCAATGCTTTCATGGATTGAGTTCTCATTTTTAGTAGTTCCTCCCATGTGTGACTCTGTTGGTCAAGGAAAACCATGTGAAGAACAGCGTGAAACCACAATCACCAAGGGGGCCTAAAAGGATATATATTGTCCACCATGAGTCCATAGTTACAGCTCCAGACGTAGACAACACTGTGCACTTTGGTACACACTGACAGGCTAAAGGACTGGCCCACCTTCTGTTCAACAACCATGCCATTGGACTCTCCACCTCGGCTCGGCACAAGCCATCAGTTCTCAGAAAGGTCCACCACTGGGTAATGTTGTTGCAGGTGGAAACACACCCTCAAACAAAACTTCACTTTGGCAATACTATTGCATTTGTCTATTCATAATTTTATGTATATATACTAACTAACCTACTTTTTCTCCACAGGATTGTGGATGCAACATGAAAAACTGACACATCGCTGAGTAGCTGATTTTTCCTATCAACAGTCCCCAATAATTCACTGCTGCTGCTGCTGCCGCCGCCACCACCGCAGACTCCAGGGACCCTCTTCCACTACCTCGGCTTGCAACACCTCCTCCCACGACACTCTCCTCATCACTAATTGCTGGCTAGTGGAAGAAGAGGCGAGTGTCTCCTCCACTTCTTGGCTGGGCATTAGCTGCTGAATTTTATGATTATCAGATCTTCATCAATGGATAGTGGAGCTGAACCCAAAGCATAACAGACAGACAACAGACAGTTGACTGGGGGTGTGTCAGATGCCACTTGTGATGCAGTGGACTGCTTTTGCAGCACTTCCAGACAAAGTTGCTTCATTGGCTGACACAATGACTGGCAAAGCTGTGGAACATATGGTTTAAAAGCAAACATAACCATTTGTTTTTATATGAAAAAGACCCTGGTTTATACATACTTTTTTTTCCAGAGACTGCCCTGCGTGGAAATGAATGGCGCATGGATCAGCCAAGCTTTCCTCCCAACAATGCCTGATGTATTCCAGTAGATGACGGGGCCAGACCAACACTAAAGAAAGATGGATCGTGCAAAACAGATTTAAGGCGCTGCTCTCCAGTTACAGACATTCCTCCGCATCGGACCACAAGTAAGTATTGATAAAAAATCCTTTACGTTACTCTTACTTTTTATTAATATTCTTCGGATAAGACGGATCAGACCTGATTCCAGATTAAAAATTCCAAGAATTTTTGAGGGCTAATTAGTCAGAGGCAATGATACCTTGTTGTTTCTGATTTAATTTAAAGGTGGAAACACACCCTCAAACAAAAATTCTCTTTGGCAATACTTTTGCATTTTTTTATTCAGAATTTTATGTAGATATTACTAACTAAGCTACTTTTTCTCCACATGACTCTCCACAGGGTGTGATTTATCCAATTTTTGGGCTCCTGAAGCCAACCCCAGTGTCTCTTTAAAGTAATGTTTGGGCTCCTGCTGCTGCTGCCAACTCCAGGGTGTAATTCATCCAATTTTTGGGCTCCTGAAGCCAACCCCAGTGTCTCTTCAAAGTAATATTTGGGCTCCTGCTGCTGCTGCTGCTAACTCCAGGGTGTGATTCATCCAATTTTTGGGCTCCTGAAGCCAACCCCAGGGTCTCTTTAAAGTAATATTTGGGCTCCTGCTGCTGCTGCTGCCAACTCCAGGGTGTGATTCATCCAATTTTTGGGCTCCTGAAGCCAACCCAGGGTCTCTTTAAAGTAATATTTGGGCTCCTGCTGCTGCTGCTGCCAACTCCAGGGTGTGATTCATCCAATTTTTGGGCTCCTGAAGCCAACCCCAGTGTCTCTTTAAAGTAATGTTTGGGCTCCTGCTGCTGCTGCCAACTCCAGGGTGTGATTCATCCAATTTTTGGGCTCCTGAAGCCAACCCCAGGGTCTCTTTAAATTAATATTTGGGCTCATGCTGCTGCTGCTGCCAACTCCAGGGTGTGATTCATCCAATTTTTGGGCTCCTGAAGCCAACCCCAGGGTCTCTTTAAAGTAATATTTGGGCTCCTGCTGCTGCTGCTGCCAACTCCAGGGTGTGATTCATCCAACTTTTGGGCTCCTGAAGCCAACCCCAGTGTCTCTTTAAAGTAATGTTTGGGCTCCTGCTGCTGCTGCCAACTCCAGGGTGTGAATCATCCAATTTTTGGGCTCCTGAAGCCAACCCCAGGGTCTCTTTAAAGCAATATTTGGGCTCCTGCTGCTGCTGCTGCCAACTCCAGGGTGTGATTCATCCAATTTTTGGGCTCCTGAAGCCAACCCCAGGGTCTCTTTAAAGTAATATTTGGGCTCCTGCTGCTGCCAACTCCAGGGTGTGATTCATCCAACTTTTGGGCTCCTGAAGCCAACCCCAGTGTCTCTTTAAAGTAATATTTGGGCTCCTGCTGCTGCCAACTCCAGGGTGTGATTCATCCAACTTTTGGGCTCCTGCTGCCAACTCCAGTGTCTCTTTCATCCAATATTTGGGCTCCTGCTGCTGCTGCTGCCAACTCCAGGGTGTGATTCATCCAATTTTTGGGCTCCTGAAGCCAACCCCAGGGTCTCTTTAAAGTAATATTTGGGCTCCTGCTGCTGCTGCTGCCAACTCCAGGGTGTGATTCATCCAATTTTTGGGCTCCTGAAGCCAACCCCAGTGTCTCTTTAAAGTAATGTTTGGGCTCCTGCTACTGCTGCCAACTCCAGGGTGTGAATCATCCAATGTTTGGGCTCCTGAAGCCAACTCCAGTGTCTCTTTAAAGTAATGTTTGGGCTCCTGCTGCTGCTGCCAACTCCATGGTGTGATTCATCCAATTTTTGGGCTCCTGAAGCCAACCCCAGGGTCTCTTTAAAGCAATATTTGGGCTCCTGCTGCTGCTGCCAACTCCAGGGTGTGATTCATCCAATTTTTGGGCTCCTGAAGCCAACCCCAGGGTCTCTTTAAAGTAATATTTGGGCTCCTGCTGCTGCTGCCAACTCCAGGGTGTGATTCATCCAACTTTTGGGCTCCTGAAGCCAACCCCAGTGTCTCTTTAAAGTAATATTTGGGCTCCTGCTGCTGCTGCTGCCAACTCCAGGGTGTGATTCATCCAACTTTTGGGCTCCTGCTGCCAACTCCAGTGTCTCTTTCATCCAATATTTGGGCTCCTGCTGCTGCTGCTGCTAACTCCAGGGTGTGATTCATCCAATTTTTGGGCTCCTGAAGCCAACCCCAGGGTCTCTTTAAAGTAATATTTGGGCTCCTGCTGCTGCTGCTGCCAACTCCAGGGTGTGATTCATCCAATTTTGGGGCTCCTGAAGCCAACCTCAGTGTCTCTTTAAAGTAATGTTTGGGCTCCTGCTGCTGCTGCCAACTCCAGGGTGTGAATCATCCAATTTTTGGGCTCCTGAAGCCAACCCCAGTGTCTTTTTAAAGTAATGTTTGGGCTCCTGCTGCTGCCAACTCCAGGGTGTGATTCATCCAATTTTTGGGCTCCTGAAGCCAACCCCAGTGTCTCTTTAAAGTAATGTTTGGGCTCCTGCTTCTGCTGCTGCTGCCAACTCCAGGGTGTGAATCATCCAATTTTTGGGCTCCTGAAGCCAACCCCAGTGTCTCTTTAAAGTAATATTTGGGCTCCTGCTGCTGCTGCTGCCAACTCCAAGGTGTGATTCATCCAATTTTTGGGTTCCTGAAGCCAACTCCAGTGTATATTTGGGCTCCTGCTGCTGCTGCCAACTCCAGGGTGTGAATCATCCAATTTTTGGGCTCCTGAAGCCAACCCCAGTGTCTCTTTAAAGTAATGTTTGGGCTCCTGCTGCTGCTGCTGCCAACTCCAGGGTGTGTCAGTCAATTTTTGGGCTCCTGAAGCCAACCCCAGTGTCTCTTTAAAGTAATGTTTGGGCTGCTGCTGCTGCCAACTCCAGGGTGTGAGTCATCCAATTTTTGGGCTCCTGCTGCTGCCAACTCCAGTGTCTCTTTAAAGCAATGTTTGGGCTCCTGCCCCTCATAGTGATGCCACTTCAACTCTCTGCAATTGTGCCGCTCTGCGATTCTATTAGCGATGCCTCTGATCTGCATGTGATATTTATTTAAAGTATTTTTGGGCAGAATGGTTTACAACCCTATTGAGGCTCTAGGAGGCTCAGAAATAGCCGTTTTTAATAGCGATTCGTCGCGAATAAATTCGGGTCGAAACGATTTTTGTCGGAAAATTCAGCGAATCAGTCGAATCAAATTTTTCAAAAGTTCGCTCATCTCTAATTGCAGCGCAAAATTCCTTTAAAAAACAGATTAATGAGGTATGTGACATTGTCACACAAACATGAGCATACATATTGCAGATGCAAAAACAACAATTAAACATATGTGAGAGATGGGGGCCCAAAGTAGGTAAATAATACTGTGGATGGTGGGTAATCAGGCAGACTGTTAGCAGCTATTGTTTCCTGTCTGTGCTGCAGAACAATGTTGTATGGGTTAACTTTACCTGACCCATTTTCTGTTTTAGCCTAGTCCAAAACAGGTGTAAGGCTGCCCCTGCACTTTATCTCGCTCACCTCTACTCAGTAAGTGAAATGCATGTAAGCAAAGATGGCGCAGACCCTCTGCTAAAGTCCCTAACAGATTTGGATGTCAAAGTGTTTGGAAGACTGTTTCTGACTTTTGCTCTCATTACACTTTGGAGTTAAAACAATGCAGGACTAAAAATTTGACAGCCAATGTAGTTTGGATCAAGTAATGGGTCCAGTCGGGTTACACATGTTCCCAAGGTGATGGCCAAGGCATCGTGGAGGAAAGGTAACTCCCACAAAAATTCAAGGCACACATATAAATTATAAATAGGTAATTTGACTCAACTTACCAAGGAGCCATGCACCCGCAAATTCTCCTGACTCAAACCGCCGGAATAATCCAGAACGGCGCAGGATGTAGGCATCATGGGCTGAGCCAGGGTAGCCTGCCAGGACGCTCAGAAAACGCATGTCCTGGGCCACCACTGCTTGCACATTCAGTGAGTGGCCCATTTTCCGATTTCTGTGTCAAAAATAAACATAAAACAAAAAGAAAAAAAAAATGAGGGGGGGCGTGGCCGGACGCTGAAGAAGATGGCTGCTTCTTCTTAGCTCTCGGCACCTTGGAGCACAAAGACAACCCCACAGCAGCTTCGTTCCGCGTTAAAAGGCACCAGCCCAACAGCAAACACCCCCCACTGCTTACCTCAGCCCGCTGATGGGTAAAAGCGGGGTCCGGACGAAGGAGAGGAAGACAGGCGGGGAGAGGAAGAGCACCGCATGCTCCCGCCAGCCAGACATCATGGCGGAGCTCAGGAGGCAGTCCCAGGCTGCCCACCACTCGAGCGCCGGCCGGGACTTGCAGCGCGGATGTCGGCCGGGCACGCCAGATCGGGCCCCATCAGCCTCGCGGAGTGCAATGCGGGAACCGGAGGAGGAGGTAGGAGCGGAGGGCAGCCCCGACCACGTGAGCGGGAGGCGACTGTCCCCGCCGCCGCAGCGTTCACCCCGGCCGCACGGGGGGGGATGAGCATGGCCCTGTCACCGGGCCCATCGGGTCACACCTCAGACCGGGGAACCGGCGGGGGTTGGAGGGGGGACGCGGGTATGGACTTCCTGCCCCCAGATCGCCTCGCCGCAGCCCCCCCTCCTCCCTCATGGCCGCAGCACAGCCCGCAGCCTCTGCCATCTACAGCTGATCCCCGATCCCCACAGCCTGATATACAACCGAGGGGGAGCCCTGGAAGTGCTGGGCCCCCGCATCTGAGCCCGCCGGGCCCTGCTGGTGATGTGGATGGTGGCTTCCCCCTGATATTTGAAGTGACCCCCAGGCCGGGCAGCAGCGTTTCTTCCCAGCCCCTGGTGGAGGACGCCCAGGAGGATGACCTGCAGAGTGCCCAGAGGTCCCCCGGTCCAGCTGATTCTATTGTCAGGGATGAGCAGTTGTTGGCCAAATTTAAAGTGGACCAACACCCAGGATATTGACTATCCTGGGTCTTGGTCCACTTCGGTGGGGCACCCCCGATCGGGGTGCCCCGCTGTGTGAAACCCCCCCGATCACCCTAAAAACTCACCTCTCCCCGCTCCCAGCGCCGACGGACAAGCGATTTGACAGCCGCTTGTCCGTGGCTCCTCCGCCGCCGCCTCCCGCGCGCCCCTCTTGACACGCGCGCCCCCGTGCCGGCCATTCACAGACGGCCGGCGCGGGGACGCGCACGCCTAGAGGGGCGCAAGGGAGGCGGCGGCGGCCGGCTAAGGTAAGGGGGTTTGGGGGTTTTGGGGGGGTTTCACCCCGCGGGACATCCCGATCTCGAATGTCCCGCGGGGAGGGAGGTGATCGGCCCGGGAATCTTATAGATTCCCGGGCCGATCACCTGAGGGTGATGGTCCACTTTAAGCTGTTATTGCAACAGGAATTGGCCGCATCAGTATCCCAGCTTTCCACCAGTTTCGCCAGCGACATCAGAGATCTGGGCGGCCGGACCAACACGTTGGAGGAAAGAGTGGATGAAATAGTGACGGCCCTGGACGCCGGTGAATCGGCCACCGCAACAGTGCGAGAAGAGGTGACCTTACTTCAACAAAAGCTGAAGGACCTTGAGAACAGATCCAGGAGAGAAAATGTCCGGATCCGGGGCCTCCCAGAGTCCATGGAGGATGTTCCTGCTACGGTCACAGCGTTACTTCAAGAACTGCTCCCTACTATGCCAGCCGAGCGCCTGGAACTGGACAGAGCCCACAGGGCCTTAGGCCCTAAAAGATCGGACGGTCGCCCCAGGGACATTGTCATCAGACCTACATTCTATCGTATAAAGGAGGCTATCCTAGAAGCTTCCAGGGCGGCAGCTAACCTTTCCTTTCAGAACCATGCCTACCAGATATTCCCAGATGTTGCCCCCCAGACGCTCCAGCGGCGACGGGAGATGAAACCGGGACTAGAGATCTTGAAGTCGCATGGTATCAGGTATCGCTGGGGGTTCCCTTTTAGGCTGGCGTTCTCCCATGCGGGCCGGCAATGCGCTGCAAGCTCCCTTGGCGAGCTTCAGAGTCTCATCCGGGAGCTTGGCATACCCTCGAGAGACCCGCTTGTGGCTACACCAGATCGGGCGGCCCAACGGGGGTCCCAGCCCCAGCGTCAGCCGTTGCGGCCCATTTGGGAGAAGGTTCGCTCGCGGAGGAGACGGGATCGGGGAGTTGGCCGACCGCCGTGCCCCGACTCGGACCCGGGTTGAGGCCTTTTTGGGGTCGTAACAGGTCGGAGTTGGTGAACCGTGCCCTGGCGCCCGATTTTGGGCGAGCCCTTTGGCTGAGCGTGGGTTTCATAACCCTATTTCCCTGGATCCCGCCTTTTCCTCCCCCTCCTGTGTTACTTATGTATACATGAGTTAATCAGTTAGCCTTATATTGTTACATGTTAATGAAGACGGGCTCAATACTGTGTTTTCATCTAGGTTGTTCTCTTACGGTGGCGTAAAATGGGGGTCCTCCCGCCCGCTTGATGGGGAATGAGTGCCCGCCTTAGGCCCTCGGGGTGCAGCGGCTCCAGGGTCCTGTACCCGGGATGGCCTGCGATGATTTGCAGTGACTCGCTGAGTGGCGTGGCTGTTCCCCCTCTGGCTTGGGCCGGATGGACGGGTAGGGAGGGGGCAGATTTCTCCCCCCTCCTTTGCCGATCAAATCACTACCGTTTGCTGTTCTCTATCTGGTTGCTGTTTTCTATTCCTCTACATCGGGGTTGTAGCCTGTGCCTCCGAGTATCACCCCCCACACTGTACGAGTTGTCCCGGACTGGGATGACCTTGCCCCCAGTGCCTGGACGACTCCTTTGGGTCTTACCTGACCCAGAGGGTCTTGTTGGACTTAGGTCCTTATTGTCTTTTGCTATGTGTATATGGTTTGAAATGTTAAGCTTCCTTTTGTATGTTATTTTTTTTCTTTTCCCCTTCCTTCCCTCCCCCCCATCCTCCGGCCCTCTCCCCCCTTACCCCCTCGCATCCAGCCTGCCTCCTTCGTCTGCCCATGTGAAAATTAGACCCAATGGTGGGACTGACGGTTAAACTAATCTCTCATAATGTCCAGGGTTTTAATAGCCCTGTTAAAAGGAGCAAAGCATTTCACTATTATAAATCATGTAAGGCGGATATATTGTTCCTCCAGGAAACCAGGTTCTCGACCCACTCTAGACCAAGCTACCTAAGCCACCACTACCCCGTGTCTTATATGGCTTGCGCTGGAGAAAAGAAAAGGGGGGTCCTGGTGGCCTTTAGGAAAAACCTCCCTTTCATCTGCTCCAAGGAAATCATAGACCCAACCGGTAGGTATGTCTTACTACAGGGGTCCCTCTACGATGTTGATCTAACTCTGGTCACGTACTATGCGCCCAACTCTTTTCAAACACGCTTCTTTAAGCACTTATTGACGGTCATCCGAAATAACACTAAAGGAATCTTACTAATGGGTGGAGACTCAAACATGGTACTAGACCCTAAGGCAGATAGGCACCAGACGGGCCCGGGGGTGGGCACGAGGGAGGAACCGGACCCCCAGGCCGCTGCGTTTAGGGACCTCCTAGACACTTTGGGCCTGTGTGATGTTTAGGATGTTTAGGAAGTATAGGACAGCTGATAGTCCTTGGGAATGGGGAATACTGGAATAGAGTACATCCACATCCAGGCCCACTAGTAGGGTCCCCAGGGGCACAGTCAGCCCATCGAGGACTCGGAGAAGGTGACCAGTGTCCTTAAGGAACGATGGTAACTGGTGCACCAACGGTTGTAAATGGTGGTCGACGAAGCGACTGGCGCAGTCCGTAAGGGACCCCATGCCCGACACTATAGGTCTGCCTGGAGGGTCAGACCTTGATTTATGCATCTTAAGTAGGGCATAAAAGTTGGCAATGGTTGGGCAAGGGGCCCCCAGGAACGCCCCAGTCGGTCCATCGATCAACCGATGCAGGACCGTGTCCTCGATGAGCAAGTGATACTCCTCCGAGGCCTCACCGAGCCCGGACATGGGGGCCCTCACATACCAGTTTTTATTCTCTAGTATTCGGAGACACATTTGTTTCCCCCCTTATCTGCTGGTTTGATGTCAGATGCCCATAATTTTCTAGTTCCTTCAATGCTATCTATTTGGCCCTAAAAGTAAACATCCCTCCCAAAAGGTTCCATAATATTCAGAGCTTGTTCCCCTTTAAATGGGCCAGAGACAGTGTAACCTACCTCGGGACCAGAATTGGGAGTAACTTGAGGAACATCTTCTCTCTTAATTTTCCCCCCCTTCTGAAAAAGTTTGAAGAGGAGATTTCTCGTTGGTCCATGGGTAAGATTTCCTGGTTCGGCCGCTGCAATGCAATCAAGATGAATCTTCTCCAGCTTCTGCTCTATATGATGCAGGCCCTCCCTGTGGCTCTTTTTGTCAGATTTGTTTTGGGGGGGAAAAACAAGGCTTAGTAGAAATATTCTAACAAGGAATAAAGAGCATGGGGGTCTGGGTTTTCCCGACCCGGTTCTATACCACGCAGCGGTCCATCTGAATAGGGCTATAGATTGGTGTATCCATGGTAAACATAAACAGTGGGTGGGCCTCGAGCAGGAGTTCTCGGATTCCCCGCTGGCCGGTGCCTTGTGGCTTACGGGCAAGGATACCCTGTTGGTAATGAAACACCCCACCCTGGGTACCTCACTAAGGATTAGCAGACAATACATGGGCCGCCCCGACCTATCCCCCTACCCCTCCCCGTTGTTCCCAATTCTTGGAAACCCTAGCTTCCCTCCCGGGTGTGAGGGTCGTACTTCAAAGATGTGGATGGGCGGTGGGATTTTCAGGGCTAAGCACTTTTGGGTGGATAGTGGGTGGGCAGATTTGGATAGTCTGGCGGGATCTATGGGCCTTCCAGACTGGACAGTGTGGCAGCGTATGCAACTTCTCCACTTCCTCTCCTCGCTTCGTGAGTTCGTTGAAGGGCAAAGAAAACTTTTCAACATTCGAGGAGCTGTGCTCAAGTAGAAACACAGAGAAACACATGCTCTCTCTCTTGTCTATAAAACATTGATTACCCCCCCAGAGGGAGATGAGCCTCCCTTCTTAAAGAAATGGGAAGAAGAATTGGGGGTTTCATTTTCACCCAAGCAATATAAGAAGATTCTGGCGATGCCACATAAGGACGGCTGTCTGCACCAGATATCAGGAGTGCAGCTATAAATTTCTTACTAGATGGTATAGGGTGCTGTCTCTACTTAACAAGTGGTTCCCGAGTTCTCCTGCTGTGTGCTGGAGGTGCGAGGCAGCAACAGGTGACTTACTGCATATCCTATGGTTCTGCCCTAAGCTTAAGCCATTTTGGGATACTGTTAGGGGAGTTGCGGGGAGATTGGTTGATATGGATATCCCTGATGATCCGGCCCTATGCCTCCTTCACTCGACGACAATCCCAACTAAATGATATAAGAAGTCCGTGTTGTGCCACCTGCTAAATGCAGCGAAAGCTTGTATTCCCCAAATGTGGAAAAAGGCTGACCCTCCCTCAATAGCTATGTGGGTTTTGAAGGTCAACGAGATTATGTGATTCGAGAGCCTGATTTTAGCCAAAGACAACAGGCAGGAAAGTTTCACATATACATGGTATAGGTGGATGGAGTTTTCCGAATCGGATGAATGTAAAATATTGCTTGGGAACACCTAGGACCCCTCCAGCTTTCCCCCCTTCCCCTTCCCCCCTCCCCCTCCCAGGTTCTGCCCCCCCCCACTGGTGAATGGGTCTGAACACTTGGATGTTTACTGATTAGTTTGTATTTCACGGTCAAAATTAAGGTTTGCATTCCAACAATTGTAGTCTGATCTGCAATGTCCAAAATATTGTACATTCTGTTTAATCACCAGTGGGAGGCACTGTTTTTTCCTCCCTGATGTCGTGTTACCTGTTTTTTTTTTCTTGTATGGATAAAAATTTATATAAATAAAGAATTAAAAAAAAAAAAGATTCAGGGCAATTTGACTTTTGGACTAGGTTTTTTCAGAAGCAGGCCTTTAAGAATTGTGACAACATTTGAGTGCTTAACTGCATGACACAACATCGACGTGCAGTGAAACACTCTCAAATAGCTTGCATCACTGATTGCCGGGGGGTTAAGGAAGCAATTTACTAAACTCAGATTTTCTAACTAGAGGTCCACTTTAAGTGTGGATTGATCTAAGCATTGATGTGATGAGTAGGATTGTGGAGTTAATAGCGCATTCCACATAATCTCAGTGGTCTACCGGCTACTAGACTGGCACTCATGCAATCAATCCTCAATGCTGCTTGCCTAATCTACTTATTCTCTCGCTCTTCCTCTGCTGCTCCTGTCTGTTAATCACTCATACAAGGCTAACAACAACCAATCTCTCTCATACATTTTATTACTAGTACAAAATAAACAACCCAAACGCAATCTCCACTTTGCTCATGACCTCCTCTTGTCCACTACCTTGATCACTTTCTCCCACTCTCGAGTCCAGGACGTCACACGTGCACTCCACTCCTCTGCAATGCCCTTTCTCATACAATTCATCACTCCACTATCTTTAAACCTTTGGAAAGCACCCTTAAAACCCACCTGTTTAAAAGATTTCGCCCACCCATCTTACAGTCTTATCATCCCCTCAGAACATTTGGGCACCTGCATAGTACATACCCTTTGCGACCCGGCCTATTTTCTCATCCTCCCTCTCTTTAGATTGTAGGCTCGAAAGAGCAGGGCCCTCTCTCCTATTGTATTTCTGCATATTTGTGTTCATGTATTTGTCTGTTACATTTGATTCATAATATCATGTGTTTATATGCATTGTCGTCATTGTTGTACTATAAGTATTTACTTGTCTTTCCCCGTACGTCCACCTTGTACAGTGGCATGGAATCTGAAGATGTTTTGTAAATAAACAATAATAATAATCTTTTTCAAACATACTTAGCTTACAGTCCCGCAGATGAATCACATGATGTCGGTAGTTTGAATCTGTGCCCTTGGCCCCTTCTTTGAAATGAACAGAGCTGGTATGGCCAGTCATAATGACTGAAGACAGAAAGAAACGAGGAGGCAGCAACACAACCGTGGGCCATGGTCCCGTATGGTCTGGATCTCCAGTGGAGGCAAGTTTCAAACCACCAGAATGTCGCTGATAAGTTGCACTGGGCTATAGGTATGTGGTATTTATTGTTTTTCACATGGAGTCTCTTTAACCCTTCTAGCGCCAGCTACGTAAAATTCACGTAGCTGCCTCTCCTGTCGTTAAACGTCAGCTACGTAAATTTTACGTACCTGGCTTTCCCACCTGCTAGCAGGTAAAAAAAGCCACTCACCTGACCCCTCTATTAAACCAGCTGGGTCTCCTCTTCATCCAGGGGGCTTCGATCCCTATGCATGTTGGGTATTGCTCTGTTCGGGGGATGTTGATTTTTCAGATTTAACTTATTTTTTTTAGGAAAATGTGGCTTTGATTCTGCTTTTCTATTCTTTTTTTAGGGAAACCCTGTTCAACCAAAGAATTCATTGAGGGATTACTTCCAGTAAACTGCACCCATGTCAACAAGCCTGGTACGCCTAGAAAGCTTGGGGTCTGTACTTCCAGAGAATATATAGTTTGTGGAGGGTATTTCAAATGTAAAGGGTTGTTTTTCTTGCAAAACTGCAATGTGTGCATAGCGCCTAGCACAGTTGTTTTTTATCTGAAAATCTCCTAAAGCTGTAATCGGGAGAAATTGGGATTTCACGCACAATAATATTTTATTGACAAACGTACAATTGTTATCACAAAAAAACACTACAAATTGTAAAAAATAGATTTTTTTTACATTTTTTTGCACATATTTCACCCAAAAATATTGAGAATACACCTAAAAAATGAAAAACAAGACATAGTTACATAGTTAATACGGTTGAAAAAAGACATATGTCCATCAAGTTTAACCAAGGGTGTTGGGGTAGGGGAAGTTATTTTTTATTTTATAGGGGAAGCTATTTATTTTATTGATTTTTTTTACTGATAACTGCTAATGGTAACTGTTAATGTTATTTTCTTCTAAATAAGCATCTAATCCTTCTTTGAAGCTGTCAGCTGTTGATGCTGTGACAAGCTTCTGTGGGAGGCTATTCCATAGATTTGTAGTTCTTATGGTAAAAAATGTTTGTCGCCTCCGGAGACTAAATTTCTTTTTTTCCAATTGAAGGCAGTGCCCCCTTGTCTTTAGAGAGGATTTTACATAAAATAGTGTCCCCCCATATTTTTTGTATGGGCCATTTATATACTTATACAAGTTAATCATGTCCCCCCTCAATCGCCTCCTCTCAAGACTAAACAGATTTAATTCTCGTAATCTTTCCTCATAACTAAGATCTTTCATTCCCTTTATTAGTTTGGTGGCTCTCCTCTGCACTCTTTCCATAGTCAGAGCGTCCTTTCTATGAATGGGTGCCCAGAACTGGACGCCATATTCTAGGTGAGGGCGCACCAGTGCCTTGTAAAGAGGCAAAATTACATCTCTATCCATTGATTCCATGCCTCTTTTAATGCATGATATCTTTCGTGGCCTTTGAAGCAGCTGCTTGCCATTGCATGCTGTTATTTAGCTTGTGATCTACCAGTACCCCCAGATCCTTCTCAACAAGTGACTCTCCCAGTTTTACTCCCCCGAGGGCATATGTGGCCTTTAGGTTGTTAGACCCCAAGTGCATGACTTTACATTTTTCCACATTGAACTTCATTTGCTAAGTGGATGCCCAGACACTCAATGTGTCCAAGTCAGCCTGAAGCTCGTGAACATCTTCAATAGACTGCACTGTGCTACATATCTTTGTGTCATCTGCAAAAATAGAGACAGTGCTTTTAATTCCATTTTCTATGTTGTTTATAAACAACAACAACAACAATAGTGGGCCCAGCACTGAATCCTGGGGTACACCGCTTACAACTGGTAACCATTCAGAGTAGGTATCATTAACCAAAACTCTCTGCACACAATCTTTCAGCCAGTTTTCAATCCTGAAGATCTCAATTTCCCCAATAAGCGTCTATGGGGGACAGTGTCAAATGCTTTTGCAAAATCCAGAAAAACTATATCCACAGCCGCCCCTCTGTCCAGGCTTCTACTCACCTCCTCATAGAAGCCAATCAGGTTAGTCTGGCAGCTTCTGTCCTTAGTAAAACCGTGTTGGTTGTCACTTATAATATTATGGATAGTTACATATTCATGTATGTAGTCCCTTAAAAGCCCCTCAAGCAATTTCCCCACAATGGATGTTAAGCTAACAGGTCTGTAATTGCCCGGAGAAGACCTAGAGCCCTTTTTAAAAATGGGCACCCGGGGCGTGGTTTCGGCATGAGGGAGTAAAGACACTTTGGCACAAGCTCCCGGTCGGCCTTGATCTATTTAGTTGATTTTGATACCCCAAATCGCCCAAAAAACAGCCAGATGAGAGGTAATAGGAAGAGGAAGACTGGGGGCAACTCCAGAGGAACCCCGAAAACAGCCATCAGCAAGTTTTTTAAAGTGGAGTTGGTGGGGCAGAAGAAGTCCCCATCCAAGATGGCGCCCGCAACACTACTCAGCGGGAGAAGTGCTGAAAGAGACGGTGAGCCCGGCCCCCGACCTGGAGATCCCCTGGGCAAGCCTGGCCCCACCAGACACCCCAGCGCTACCTTGGGTGTGGACAGGAGCGGAGCCCGCGGTCGGATATCAGGAGGTGATACCGCTGGAGACGCTGCGACCGGAGATGAAGTGGCTGCTGCCGCCACCGTCGCTGTTGTGAGTGCCGCGGGCGGGAGGGGCGGCTGCGAGGAGGGAGAGAGCGGCCGTGTCCCGGTGCGGGGAGCCGCCGCCACCGCCACTGTTGTGAGTGTCGCGGGCAAGGGGGGGCGGCTGGGAGGAGGGAGAGAGCAGCCGTGTCCCGGTGCGGGAAGCCGCCGCCACTGTTGTGACTGCCGCGGGAGGGGGCGGCTGCGAGGAGCGAGAGAGCGGCTGTGACCCAGTGTGGGGAGCCGCCACCGCCGAAGACGCTGGGACCGTCACGCCTGCCGCTAGTGATAGAGGCGGTAGGCAGAGGAGAGCCCGGAGCCGAGGACAAGAGCGGGAAGGGCCTGTCAGTGGTGACATCGCTGCTGCCAGGCAGGTGGACCAGGGGGCGGGTGGGAAGCACACCGCAGACTCTAGGTGTACATCCAGGACTCTGAGTGGAACCCTTGAGGGAGGCTGCAATCCTGAGCCACAGAGGGGCTGGAAGACAGGGGGGGGGGTGGAGACTTCATTAACCCCTGTGCTGCTGAGGTCAGGCGCTGGCAGCCTGGACCCCGACTCTCCTGCTTTCTCACCCAGTGCAAATGGGCAGGAACGTTACACACTGGGGCATGGATCAGCACAGACTGAGGGTTACCCTGTGTTGGCGTGCTGGGGACACGGCCCTTCTCAGGCCACAGATGAGGAGACTCCCGATGCCCCCCTGATCTGGGATCAAGGTGATGCTGAGGAGGGGGCTTCAGACCCCTCTAGCTATATTGTCCACGCAGAGGTCCATCCCATGCCGGCTAGTCTGGGATCCCCACCTGTTTGCATGCAAAGCCCCTCTGTGAATCTGGACCTAGAATGGTCCACGGGGCGGAGTTCCTGGTTGACCCACCACATGAGCTAGACCACTCAAACAGAGAGGAAGCTGGGGGCCGGTCCCGCCACTGTTCAGGTGCTCGTTTGGCTGGCTTCAGGGGGGGCTCCCCTCCACATCATGTCACACACGGCCAGACGTCTCCAGTGCCCAGTATTGACCCGACCATTCACGCCATCCTGCAACTCCTCCCGACAAAGGCAGGGCTTAAAGCCGATCTAGATCAGAATTGAAAAGGCCCTGTGTAGAGAAATTGAGGACATTCAACAGAAATCGTCTGCCTTGGAAACCAAGGTCTCCTCACTTGAAGGCTCTCGCACGGATCATGAGACCCAGCTTGCTGCTCTGGAGAGAATGCAGGAACAACATCAGCAGCAGATAGTTGATTTGCGACTACAATCCGATGACCAAGAAAACAGAACTAGGCGCAACAAACTCAAGCTACGAGGAATTCCGGAATCAATCCGGGCTGACTCTCTACGCCTAACAACAACAGAATTGTTCAACTCCATGCTTGAGAGACCACTAGACGCTGAGTTGATCATAGATAGAATCCACAGAGGGGCTAGCCACCCGGCAGGGGACCCCGAGGCTCCCAGGGACGTTTTGTGCAGAATCCATTTTTTTGCGGTTAAGGAGGATATCCTCAGACGGGCATGGGAATGGGGCCAGATTAATTGGAAGGGTTCACGGATCCTGGTTCTGCCAGACGTATCACGCCAAACCCTACGGACGAGACGCACCCTCTGTCCACTTCTAGATAAGCTACGAGAGATGGGGGCTTCTTACAAATGGGGCCACCCATTCCACCTCCTCATTCGGAAGGACAACTCCTCCATTCACTTTGCGAAATAAGGCTGATCTGCCTGGCATGTTTTGACTTTCTGGGAATTGATCCCTTTCCAGTTTCAGACTGGCTGGTTTTCAGTCAGCCTCCCCCGCTACCACAGAGGGATCCCCGACGCCCCGACGGGACAGAGATGGGAGAAGGCGGCGGGCTCCTGAGCATCAGTGACCTTTCAATCCTACCTCTCCAGGGATGGGGTGGGGGAGCCCCCAGATGGAACTTGGAGCACTGGAGATGCCTCTGGTTCCCTATGTGAAGATGTCTACCTTTATGTGTTCTCCCCCCTGTTGTTAATATGTTAATGCCCTGTTTACTACCATTTTTTGCTACCGGTCTGCCTCTTTTCTTGCCTCTGAGACCGGATGACTGTATCTGATTTATTATACTGTGTTAATTACTGTGCTCGGTAGCGGCCGGGATAGTTGGGCCAGGTCTCCCCTGCTTCTCCCCTATATCTTATCTTACAATGCTCAACCGTGGGGCAACCATGCCCTCCTGTCTGGGGAGTGGGGGGTCGGATCTTCCCCCTCTGTCTAGGGCTCCCCTCCCCGCTGGTATCCCAACGGGGAGTGGACTAGGTGTTTTTTTTCTTTTTTTTTTAATGCTACCTGGTCATAGGGGTCGGTGGCGACTGAGTTGTTTCCTGAAGTTTATTGTTATTGACATGTGAAGGGGTGATTGACAACGAAGTGTAGGTCGGATAAAGTATTGGCTGGGGGAGGGGTGGTTTGGGTGCTCTAACATGTTGTCATCACCCGCTTACCGGTTCCCTGTTCCAGCGTCGTCCCGGGTCCTCAGCCGCCCACTCCCGCTGCGCAGCCACCTGTCCGGCGGCGGGCGGCGGCTTCTGTGCAGGCTGGCGCGCACGCGCCTCCCGTCCCAGCCGGCGGCTCCAGCGTCGCCTCTCGTGCTCGCGCATGTGCGCGAGCACGTTCAGTTTATTCCCTCCGGCGGTGCTGCTCTCAGCGCGGCCGCCGGAGGAAGGTTAATTTGTAATTAAAGCCCCAGCTGCACTAGTGGGTCTGCCCCACTGGCACTGGGCCAATCAGTTGCCTTGTGTTCTGGGTGGTACGCCCTAGGTGTCCAATCTGTATAGAGTTCCTAGTTGCACCAATCACCACACTGACTCTCCAGGGCCAATCATGTCTGTTCCCTATATAACTTCATCCCAGTCAGTTGTCATTGCCTGTTATAGCGCCTAGACCCTAGTAGTTGTTTATCCTCGATATTGATCTCTCCAGTTGCCGACCTTTGCTTGCCTGTTTGACCATCCTCGATCTCCATTCCAGTTGCCGACCTTGCCTGTTTGACCATCCTCGATCTCCATTCCAGTTGCCGACCTTGCCTATTTGACCATCCTCGATCTCCATTCCAGTTGCCGACCTTGCCTGTTTGACCATCCTCGATCTCCACTCCTGTTACTGACCCTTGCCTTGAACCTAGACCACGATCTGTATATTGCTATTTTTCTGTCGCCTCCTCAGGTCTCCTATTACCAACCTCCAGCCTGTCCTTGGACTTCCACCTTACGCTCATATACGGGCTACCCAATTCCACTTCCAGCCGCGGGCTCTCCAGTCCTCTGTACCATAAGGTTTCATCCTTTGAGCCATAAAGTCCTGGGGGCAACCGATCCCGAGCAGGCGTGTTCTGCGTCTCGGCAAGCGGGGGCTCCTATAGGTGAAGCTGGCTGCGGAGATTGGGGGTTGAGGTCCTTACCAAGAGAGCTGGAGTTGTCCAAGTGGTTAATTGTGGTACCTGGAGCGTGACATTATAACAGGCCCTGAAATTAATATGGAAGACCTGGTACAGCAAGTTCAGGCGATGGCCACCGCTATCAACCAACTTGCCCAGAGAGTGGCCAATCAAGAAACCCGCCAGATTTCAACACCCGCTGTACCACCTCATATTCCTGAACCTAAGGTTCCTTTACCTGAAAAGTTCTTTGGAGACCGGGCCGGTTTTTCGAACTTCAAGAATTCATGTGAACTTTATTTCAGGCTGCGGCCTTTATCTTCTGGCACAGAAACCCAACGGGTGGGTTTAATTATCTCTCTGTTGCAAGGAGATCCTCAGTCATGGGCTTTCAGCTTGCTTCCTGAAGATCCTGCCTTACACTCCGTTACATCCTTTTTCTCAGCTATGGGAGTGCTGTATGCGGATCCAGATCGTCAGTCCACGGCGGAAAACAGGCTTCGGGCCCTGAAGCAGGGTCGGAATTCCGCCGAGGACTACAGCGCCGAGTTCCGGCGCTGGGCGGTGGAGTCTACTTGGAATGATCCAGCCCTATGTAGCCAATTCCGTATGGGGCTCTCTGAAAATATTAAAGATGCCTTGGTCAATTTTCCCACTCCAAAAGATTTGGATCAACTTATGCAGGTCTCCATCAGGATCGATAGACGTCTTAGGGAGAGAGCCAGGGAAAGGGTTAGGGTTACCACTCCCTTTAGACCTTCACAAACTCCCAACCGTTCAACTCCTGGTGGGGTAAACACCTCCTCCTCCTCTCAAGAGGAGCCAATGCAGGTTGGCAGAGCCCGTCTTTCTAAGGACGAGAAACAACGGAGACGGTCTTTGGGTCTTTGCCTCTGTTGTGGGTCCTCGGGACATTTTGCCAGGTCCTGTCCGAATAAGGGGTATCCGGCGGGAAACTTTCTCGCCTAGATCAGGAAGAGCGTACTGATCTAGGTGGGTTGAAGCATTACTCTCATCATGATAAGATGTCAATCCCTACGGAGCTTTTCTGGGGTCTTTCCAAACAGGCAGTATCTGCTTTTGTCGATAGTGGAGCTGCAGGTAACTTCCTGGATCGGAGCATAATCTCCATCCTGGGGGTTCCACTGGTACCCCTTGAAAAGTCACTCCAGGTTTTGGCCATAAATGGGAAGGCTATCCAGGGAGGACCGGTCAGTCACAAGACCCCTCCTCTCAGATTGGTGGCTGGCTCATCTCATTCTGAACATATAGAATTTCTGGTGTTTGATTGTCCGGAAACACCAGTAGTTTTGGGATACCCATGGCTAAAGCTCCATAACCCCATATTTAATTGGCAGTCGGGTGATCTGGTTAAGTGGAGTAATTTCTGCAGGTCACATTGCTTCTCCACTGTCCTTAGGAGTGTGCAGATTTTGCCCCAAGAACTGCCTCTGCCTTATATAGATTGGGCAGATGTCTTTTCTGAGCGGTCCGCTGATAATCTTCCCCCACACAGACCCTATGACTGTCCCATCGACTTACTTCCTGGAACTATTCCTCCTAGGGGTAAAATGTATAATCTGAATACATCAACATCACTGGCAGGTGCCGGCTTCTTTTTTGTTGAGAAGAAGGATGGAGGTTTAAGGCCTTGCATAGATTATAGAGCCTTGAATAAGATCACCGTTAAAAATCGTTATCCTCTTCCCTTAATAGGTGATTTATTTAATCAGGTAGTGGGGGCTCGAATTTTTTCTAAACTAGATCTAAAGGGGGCCTACAACCTGATCCGTATTCGGCAAGGGGATGAATGGAAAACGGCGTTCAATGTTAAAGATGGTCATTATGAATATTTAGTCATGCCTTTTGGCCTTTGCAATGCTCCTGCGGTCTTTCAAGACTTCGTTAATGACGTGTTTCGTGACTTTTTGGGTAACTTCGTTGTGGTTTATTTGGATGACATCCTCATTTACTCTAAGAACCTTTCCGAACACAGGCAACATGTAAAACTGGTCCTTCAGAAATTGAGAGAGAATAATTTATACTCTAAAATCTCTAAGTGTATGTTTGAGGTCGCCTCCGTTCCCTTCTTGGGATATATTATTTCTAGTCAGGGGTTGGAGATGGATGGGGGAAAAGTTTCGGCAGTACGGGATTGGGTACAACCCAAATCCTTAAAAGAATTACAACGCTTTTTAGGATTTGCTAATTTCTATCGACGTTTTATCAAGGGTTTTTCTAGTATCGTTGCGCCTCTCACCAATCTCACCCGCAAAGCCGCGTTCACTGTTAACTGGTCACCATCAGCTATTGAAGCCTTTCGTGTCCTAAAACAGGCTTTTACTTCGGCGCCAGTTTTAGTGCACCCCGATGTCAACAAACCTTTTGTTATTGAAGTAGATGCGTCTGAATTAGGTGTTGGAGCTGTTTTATCGCAATTCTCCGGATCTCCTGAACGTATGCATCCATGTGCCTATTTTTCCCGGAAGTTTAATACCGCAGAACAAAATTATGATGTCGGCAATAGGGAACTATTAGCTATTAAACTGGCATTTGATGAATGGCGTCATTGGTTGGAGGGTTCCTTACATCCTATCACTGTATATACCGATCACAAAAATCTCGAGTATATAGGCGCCGCCAAGAGGTTGAATTCTCAACAGGCCCGTTGGGCATTGTTTTTTTCGCGTTTCAATTTTATTATTACCTTTAAGCCGGGCGTGAAAAATACTAAGGCCGATGCTCTGTCGCGCATGTTTGGTGAGTGTAAGGATCGGGGGGATACTGGTGAGCCTATCTTACCTGCAGGTTGTGTAGTCGGGGCCTTGCTCCCTGATCTCTCTAATGTTTTGGCGCCGTTCCAAGATGAATCGCCTGTAAACGCACCTATAGGATGTCAATTTGTACCGCCGCATTTGCGTTCTGATGTTATCCGCGAATTCCACGACGCAAAAACTGCTGGGCATCTGGGAGTTCGTAAGACTTTTATTTTAGCTCGGCGCCACGTATGGTGGCCTTCTATGAGACGTGATATCACTACCCTTATCGACGCATGTTCCGTTTGTGCACGAAGTAAAGGGGTACACAAGGCCCCTAGTGGTTATCTTATTCCCCTTGAGATCCCTAAAGAACCATGGTCTCACATTTCGATGGACTTTATTGTTGATTTGCCTCTTTCTCATGGGAACACTGTGATTTGGGTGGTCGTCGATAGATTCAGTAAGATGGCTCACTTCATTGCTTTACCCAAGCTACCCTCGGCTCCTGAACTTTCGCGTTTATTCGTCTCACATATTTTTCGGCTCCATGGTATTCCAGTAAATATTGTTTCCGATCGGGGTGTGCAGTTTATATCACGATTTTGGAAAAATTTTTGTTCACGTTTGGGGATTCAGGTTTCCTTATCCTCTGCATATCATCCCCAGTCTAATGGGCAGACTGAAAGAACGAATCAAAGCTTAGAACAATATTTAAGATGTTACATCTCTGACACTCAGGAGCAGTGGTCGGAATTTATTGACTTTGCCGAATTTGCGTATAATAATGCGCCGAGTGACAGTACTAAGATATCCCCGTTCTTTTGTAATTATGGAAAGAATCCTAAGGCTTCTTCTATTTCTGCAGCACCTTCTGATTTTCCGGTGTTAGAAGAGTGGCTTCGGAAACGGAAGGATATTTGGGCATGCGTCCAGGAAAATGTAGAAACTATGCGCACCAAATATAAGAAATTTGCTGATCATCGTAGGTCTCAGGAACCTATCCTTCAGTGTGGAGACCTTGTCTGGGTTTCCACTAAGAACATTGCTCTCCGGCAGCCTTCTTATAAACTGGGTCCTAAATTTATCGGTCCTTACCCCATTATCAGGAAACTTAATAATGTGACCTTCAAAGTTCAGCTCCCTCCTACTATGAGAATTTCCAACTCGTTTCATGTATCTCTGTTGAAACCTGCTAAAAACTCTTCTCCTGCTGGTCCTCCTTCTGTTTTAGTGGATAATGTGCAAGAATATGAAGTGAACAAGATTTTGGATTCGCGTAGGGTTCGCAATACGTTACAATATTTAATTGATTGGGTTGGTTACGGTCCTGAGGAGAGGTGCTGGGTTTCTTCTTGTGATGTCCATGCCAGGGCTCTTGTACGGAAATTTCACCGTGACAATCCGGGGAAGCCGGGTGAGGGTCCGGAGGCCCCTCGTGAGGGGGGGGGGGGGGGTAATGTCATCACCCGCTTACCGGTTCCCCGTTCCAGCGTCATCCCGGGTCCTCAGCCGCCCGCTCCCGCTGCGCAGCCACCTGTCCGGTGGCCGCGGCGGGCGGCGGCTTCTGTGCAGGCTGGCGCGCACGCGCCTCCCGTCCCAGCCGGCGGCTCCAGCGTCGCCTCTCGTGCTCGCGCACGTGCGCGGGCACGTTCAGTTTATTCCCTTCCGGCGGCGCTGCTCTCAGCGCGGCCGCCGGAGGAAGGTTAATTTGTAATTAAAGCCCCAGCTGCACTAGTGGGTCTGCCCCACTGGCACTGGGCCAATCAGTTGCCTTGTGTTCTGGGCGGTACGCCCTAGGTATCCAATCTGTATAGAGTTCCTAGTTGCACCAATCACCACACTGACTCTCCAGGGCCAATCATGTCTGTTCCCTATATAACTTCATCCCAGTCAGTTGTCATTGCCTGTTATAGCGCCTAGACCCTAGTAGTTGTTTATCCTCGATATTGATCTCTCCAGTTGCCGACCTTTGCTTGCCTGTTTGACCATCCTCGATCTCCATTCCAGTTGCCGACCTTGCCTGTTTGACCATCCTCGATCTCCATTCCAGTTGCCGACCTTGCCTGTTTGACCATCCTCGATCTCCATTCCAGTTGCCGACCTTGCCTGTTTGACCATCCTCGATCTCCACTCCTGTTACCGACCCTTGCCTTGAACTTAGACCACGATCTGTCTATTGCTATTGTTCTGTCGCCTCCTCAGGTCTCCTATTACCAACCTCCAGCCTGTCCTTGGACTTCCACCTTACGCTCATATACGGGCTACCCAATTCCACTTCCAGCCGCGGGCTCTCCAGTCCTCTGTACCATAACCTGTACCACTTCCAGCCGCGGGCAACCGATCCCGAGCAGGCGTGTTCTGCGTCTCGGCAAGCGGGGGCTCCTATAGGTGAAGCTGGCTGCGGAGATTGGGGGTTGAGGTCCTTACCAAGAGAGCTGGAGTTGTCCAAGTGGTTAATTGTGGTACCTGGAGTGTGACACCTGTGATGCGGAATGGGGCCGGCGGGAGCATGCTCCTGAGAAGCGAGGCCACTTCCCCAATTAGTTTTCAGCGCCATCCCGTAGGCGGTGAGCCGGCGGGATTTGCGTGGTTTTGGGGGCAAGGAGGGGCTTTGTTAGTCTTATTTCTCTTTTGTTCTCTTCTCTATTATCTTGCTTAATCTTTTCCACTTCTCTCTTTTTCCGGTTTCCCACATACCTCTCTATAGAAGGATACCCGGTCCCGAACCCCTGGGTCTGGTGCTGGGACGTTATCAGGGTCCTAAGATATCTCCAGGCCTGGTGGACGTCCTCCCCCTGTACTGAACCGCAATGACGAGCCTTAAACTCTGCACGGTTAACGCCAAAGGGCTTAATATCCCTGAGAAAAGGGCGAAAATTCTTTATGGGTTTCACAAAGAAAGAGTAGACATAGTCCTTCTACAGGAGACGCATTTCTGTCAAGGGAAAATTCCTTTCATCAAAAATAGGTACTACAATAAATAGTTCCACAGCCCTAACCCCTGAAGGTAAATCTAAAGGGGTGTCTGTCGCCATACACAAGAATGTTCCTTTAGAGAGCATACAAGTTAAGGTGGACCCGGGGGGGCAGATACTTGTTCCTCGGGTTTACCTTGTGTGGGGCGAGATACACCCTAGCCAATGTATATCTGCCCAACCAGGGACAGGTGGAAGCGGGAGTGGAGATACTACGCTTGCTAGAGGACTTCAGAGAGGGAACGTTGATCTTGGGCGGAGATCTTAACCTAGCCCTAGACCCAAGGATTGACTCCTCCCAGGGGAAGTCCGCAATCCCTCACTCTAAGCTTAATAGGTTCCGTAGAGCTCTCCAGTCCCTGCAGGTGGTGGACGTGTGGAGGGTTCTGCATGGTGGGGAGAGGGACTACACATATTTCTCCCATACCCATAATATGTACAGTAGACTGGATTATTTTCTCCTGAGACACCTCGCAATGGATCCCGAGTCCTCGATCGGGCAATTGCTCTGGTCATACCATGCCCCTGTATTCTTGACTCTCCCGGTGCTGGACGCCACCCCCAGACAGTACACTTGGCGTTGTGGTAAATTGTATCAAAATGTCTATTTCTCCCCTGCTTGGCTGTATAAAGCACAATCCGGGCCGGGTTTTCAGGACCCAGGTCACTTCCCCAATTCCCTAACAGGTTGTTACATGTTCTAAGGCCAGGCCCTCCACAAGTGTGCACGCTGATTACAGGGGAAGCCCGTATAAGAAGAGAGCACACGGCCTTTCCTATGTCTATGACCAGCCTGTTGGAGTGAGCCCAGGCTGAGCTGCACCGTGGTGAAGAATAGCACTGGACATTGAGCAGAGGGCTGATACGCCCTGTAAAGTGAACTGGAATTGATCAGCTTGCTGGAGTACCCAGCCCAGGACTATTTGGTTGGTGAAGTAACCCTTTTTGCTTACTGCATTTATGCTGCAATCTTTGGACTATCTACTGAACTTTGCTGAATAAAAGCCGTTTTGGCGTTTAAATCCGTTGTCCGTCACTGCTGATTGTTTGCCCGCTTACAATTGGTGGAGGATGCGAGGGGCACAGTGACTGTTGCTAGGGGCAACGGAGTGACAAAACGCACTGCATTTTGGTTGTCGTTGGCGAAGGCAGCAATCAAGATGTCTCAACAAAAGCAAATGGAGGAGGTGATAAAACACCTAATACAAGCTGACCTCCGGCATGAGCAGGCCCTGGCACAACAGCAGCGAGCACAGGAGCAGGCCCTGGCACAACAGCAGCAGGCCCTGGCATAACAGTTCCAAATGCAGCAGCAGACAGTGGCTAACCAGCAGGAGACAAATCGCCTGTTGATTGAACAGATGGCCGCGCTTAGAGAGACTGTTGGTGCCAAAGTTTCACAAGAAGCCCTGTTGAGACGGAGGGGGCGAGAAGAACCGTTCAGCGGGTTTTACAAAAGCTGACCCATGAGGATGATGTGGAGGCCTACCTCACGGTGTTTGAGCGCATGGCTGAGAGAGAGCAGCTGCCAGTCACGGAATGGGCTGACGTGATTGCACCGTTCCTGTCAGGTGAGCCGCAAAAAGCATGTTTTGATCTCAGGGAGCAGGATGTGCGGGACTATGCCAAGCTAAAAATGGAGATCCTTGCTCGCCTGGGAGTCACGCCAGCGGTTCGGGCAAGGCGAGTACACAACTGGCCTTTTCCTTTTGATAAACCTGCCCGATCGCACATGTATGACCTAATTCATCTGGTCCAAAAGTGGTTGGAGCCAGAGCGTTTGACCCCTGCGCAGATCATCAAAAAAGTCGTGGTGGACCATTTTGTTCGGGCACTGCCGCCTAAGCTACAGCAATGGGCTGGACAGGGCGACCCACAGACTGCTGAGCAGCTAGTTAACGTCGTGAAACGATTTGTAGCGACTGAGGACCAACTTCGGGATGCCCCTGACAAGTCCGGCAGACCAGTGAGTAAACAAGTTCCCCTGGGAGGAGTGTGGAGCGCTGTGAGAGGGCAAAAGACTGTCCCTGACCCCCAGAGGCCCCCTAACCCTAGGGAAGACGTCCGGCCAAGGAGGTTCCGGGGTCCCCAGTGTTGGAGGTGCCGTGAGTGGGGGCACATAGCCGCGGATTGCCCCCTCGGCCCTGAACCCATGGAATGTGACGCGGGTCGCAGAAGATCCCTGTTGGCAGACCCCGGATGTGCCGCCAGTCAGCGGTCAAAATCTGAAACACAGGTTGTGTCTTTAAAGATGAATGGTCGCCCAGTAAAGGCATTATTGGACTCAGGTAGCCGGGTAACTTTGGTCCGGGCCAACCTGGTGCATGGTGGTTGCAAACCAAAGAAAAATCTGAGCGTGCTTTGCATCCACGGGGATGTCGAGACTTACCCTGTTGCAGTGGGTAAGTTTGAGACCCCCGCGGGAACATTGTCCCATGAGGTTGGCGTAGTAAAACGCCTGGGCTATGATGTCGTGGTTGGGTGGTATTTCCCCTTGTTCTGGCCCTTGTGGGAAAGGTGTATCCCTCCTGCCAACAATGGAGTACCCCCAGCAGAACTGGTAACCCTCCCCGTTAAGTCCGTTAGACATGTGGTCCCCAACACATTATGTAATAGGCCGACCAGGGTGAGGGCCTGTAATCAGGGTGACCGAGTGCGGAGAATAGTACCCATGGCTGAAAAAGTGAACCCACTGTATGGCCGCTGAAGGTTGTCAGACTGTGGGTCTGAAGAAGAGGGGGGATATGTGGTAAATTGTATCAAAATGTCTATTTCTCCCCTGCTTGGCTGTATAAAGCACAATCCGGGCCGGGTTTTCAGGACCCAGGGATACGCCCTGTAAAGTGGACTGGAATTGATCAGCTTGCTGGAGTACCCAGCCCAGGACTATTTGGTTGGTGAAGTAACCCTTTTTGCTTACTGCATTTATGCTGCAATCTTTGGATTATCTACTGAACTTTGCTGAATCAAAGCCGTTTTGCCGTTCAAATCCGTTGTCTGTCACTGCTGATTGTTTTCCCGCTTACAGCGTCTTAATGATAATCTGCTGAAGGATATTCCTTGCATGGCCAAGATTAAGGCCGTTATAAATAATTTCCACCTCGACCACAGCAATGATAGTACTTCATTGCCGGTACAGTGTGTGCTGCGAGGTGTTTTCATCAAACATGGCGCGAGGCTCAGGAAAGACAGGGTGAGACAGATTGTAGAAACCTTGGGGCGTATACAGGAGTTGGAGAGGGCGCACAAGGCCCTCCCAAATCCTGGGGGACTACGAGAACTGATAGAGGCTAGGCAGAAGCTAAAAGGGCTATATGATCAATGCTACCTCAGATTCAGAGATAGATGTAGGGCACACTTCTATGAGCATTCGGACAAGTTGCTGGCTCGGTCGCTCCACCCAAGGCAAGGATGCACATTTATCTCCTGTTTGAAAACGGCTGATGGTAAGGAGGTGCACAAGACCCCCCAAATAGCAGACGAATTTCAGTCTTTCTATTCCAGCTTGTACAATATTGATAGCGCCTCGGCTCCGGGGGAGCGGGGGGGACAGGTGGGGGACGACCTGGATAGCTATATTTCAGAGACAGCGCTGCCAGTCATCCCTCCGGAAGAAAGTGAGGCCCTAGAGGATCCGGTAAGGCAAGAGGAGGTGGTGAGGGCTATAGGGGGGACACCTGCGGGGAAGAGTCTGGGGCCAGATGGATTCACCCCCAGGTTCTATAAAACGATGGGACCCTTGATCGCCCCCTTCCTGACGAAAGTATTTGACTCAGTGTCTGTCCGCTGTCCCTTCCCGAGACAGACCCTGGAGGCCCACATTACGGTTATTCTGAAACCTGGAAAAGATGGCACCTTGCCAGGTAATTATAGACCGATTTCGTTGATTAATGTGGATATCAAACTCTTCGCCAAAATTATGGCGAACAGGATTCAGCCTCTACTCCCTTCGCTGGTGCATAATGACCAGGTGGGGTTTGTCTAGGGAAGGGATGTCAGGGACAATGTCATTAAATCCGTCTCACTGATGCACCTGGCCCAAACAAGGGGAATCCCATCATGCCTTCTGGCGGTGGACGCCGAGAAGGCCTTTGATAGGGTGCATTGGGGGTTCTTGAGAGCTGCATTGTCCCAGGTGGGGGTGGGTCCAGTTATGCTGGATAGAATTATGGCTCTTTATCACGATCCCACCGCCAAGGTTAAAATCAATGGTACCCTCTCTAGATCATTTTCCATCAGGAATGGCACGCAACAGGGGTGCCCCCTGTCCCCCCTGCTCTATGTTTTGGTAATGGAGCATTTGGCAAGTGCTCTGAGAGCCAATCCCTCCATTAGGGGGGTGCCGTGTGGGGGGAAGGAATACAAGCTCTCCCTCTTTGCGGACGACCTCCTCTTATACGTAACGTCCCCACATGTCTGCCTACCCTCTATCATTAAGGAGTTTGATAGATTTAGTAAGCTAAGCAATTTCAAGGTCAACATGACCAAAACGGAGATCTTGAACGTTTCCCTGGACGAGCAGGCCCAGAAGTTGATACAGGCGAATTTCCCGTTTAAATGGCAACGGGAATCAATAAGATAACTTGGGGTGCAATTGTCCACAGACCTGGGGAAGCTTTATAAATTGAACTATCTTCCACTCCTCAACAGTACTAGGGGGAGTCTGGGATCTTATGCCAAAAAACAGTACTCCTGGTTGGGTAGAACTAATATCCTAAAAATGGATGTGCTACCTCGATTCTTATATGTCTTTCAAACGCTGCCATTATTACCGGAGCGGGGGTTCTTTAAGCAGCTACAGACGGACTTTTTCAACTTCATATGGGACGGTAAGAAACCCAGGGTGGGTAGAGGGACGCTGTGTAAGCCCAGGAGTGCTGGGGGATTGGGGGTCCCCGACATGAAGTCGTACCATGCGGCTGCTGTCCTGGTGAGGCTTGTGGACTGGTTCCACCATGGGGGGAGCAAACAATGGGTCGCGCTGGAAAATGACATCTCCCCAATTAGCCTGACCGCCTTTTGTTCCTGGAACCACTCTGTCCCAACCCTTAACGGCACTGGAAATGATCCTCAAAGCCCAGAATCCCCCCGCACAAGCTATTTCGACCTTGTATAGGATTTACCAGAGTGGGGGTACGGAGGGTGAACTCCCCCAATTTTGCAGAAGGTGGGAGGCTGACCTGGGCCAGACGTTTGAGAGGGAGGAGTGGAAAAAATCCTTTGCCCTGACACATACATTTTCGATGGCGTGTAGAGCCCAAGAGAGGAATTACATACTTTTGACAAGGTGGTACAGATGTCCAGCGGACTTGGTGAGGTATGGGGGATCAGAGACCGGGGACTGCTGGAGATGTAATGACGCCCGCTGAACCTTGGCTCACATTTGGTGGGAATGCCCTGCTATAAAAACCTTTTGGAAGGGGGTGTTGAAAGTATTTGAGTCTACGACGCTTGAGAGTGTTCCCAACTCTCCACAGGTGGCCCTTCTATCAATAACTCCGGGCTCGGTGGCGGCGGGGGGGAGGGGCCTGCTAAGGCATATGCTCACGGCAGCCAGAGCAGTGATACCCCGACACTGGCGCTCAAACACCGTGCCTTCCTTGATGGAGTGGTATGGAGAATTGGAGAATATTAAGGAGGATGGAGGAGCTGGGGGGGGGGCGAGAAACATTACAGGACATGGACAACATGGGAGACCTCTAAGAGTTCCCCCAGGATTCGAGACATGCTGGAGAGGAACGGTTGAGGGGATGCTCTTTTTCTTCTCCTTATTCTTTGTACTCTTTCTCGTTATGCTTTCTTTTTTCGCCTCCCCTGGGCTCCACCCAGGGGTGGACAGAGCTGTAAGCAGGGGGGCCTGAGAGGTAGGTGTTTAAGGGTGGGTGGTGGTGGGGGGCTGCCCCCGCAGTACCCGGGTAATTCTTCCTCAGGCGTGCTGGCCTTGGGGACCCCGGTCGGGGGGTTGGTGCCTCTGTCCCTCATCTTCCGAAGATGGACGTATGGATTTATCCCGGGTCCCCCCTATCTAAAGATCTACATGGTGATTAGCGAAGGGGGAATAACTGATGGGGTGCATTGTGGGATAGTGGGGGCCTAGTACCGTCATTGTTCTCAATATGGTGGATCTTGCAGTAATATCAGAACTATGGTCGACTCATGGAATATCTAGATGTTCCCATCGATCGCCTCCGTGTATAATGAGATATCATGGCTCTGTAACTTTCTTATGTTGTTTTCTTGCTGTTTTTCTTTTTTTTTTTTAATTAAACGTTTTTATTGAGGGAAACACAATAAATCACAGAGCTTGACAGAACAGTGCCGCACAGGTGCACGCAGCAATTTGCATAACGACAGAATTGTTCACAACCAATGTTCAAAGGTCCAAAGACATGTAGAGAAAATGCAGGGCCGGTCGAGTCCGCCCCATATTATTGAACAACAAACCCGATTTGTAACCAACTATAACCTCTGTAATCCGTGTCCCCAACTTTTCGATAAGAGGAAAAAACTAGGACAATCAACCAGACACAATTAACAAGAGGGGGGGGGGGGGGGAGAGACAGGACAGACGCGTGTGCAGGAGGGGGGGGGAGGGTGGGCTAAAGCGGGTGGGGTATGAGGGAGGGGAGCAACAGTGAGGTAGAGAGAGGCAGGGAGGCCCGACCAATGGCAACCCGTCCCGGCCATATTACGTATAGAGAAGAAAATCGGGGGAGAAAGTGAACCCATCCCATGCCTGCCAAGTCCTTCTATGCTTTTCTAGAGTCCCCCGCAGCGATGCAGTCTTGCTGTTTTTCTTAATTTACTGTATATGCAAAACTCAATAAAAACATATTGCAAAAAAAAAAAAAAAAAAAAAAAAAAGGGGACCACATTTGCCTTGCGCCAGTCCCTTGGCACTATAACAGTTGCTAGTGAGTCTTTAAAGATCAACAACAGAGGTGATGAGATAACGGAATTATTTAGTTTTTCTTGGATGATATCCATGTTTAGCTTGTTAATATACTTGGGCAATTGCTATCAGTGGCATCTCCCGTGTCCTGTGTTGGCTCCTTGCTCTTCTCTTGTGTACACAGAACTAAAGAATCCATTTTACAGCTCCGCCTTATCTTCATCCCTGTGACCATTTCCCCGTTATCATTAATTAGGGCACCTACCTGTTCTGATTGTTTTCTTCGAATTAATATATTTAAAAAAACGTTTAGGGTTTGTTTTGCTTTCTTTGGCCACATCTCTTTCATTTTGTGCTTTTGCCAACCTTATTTCTTTCTTACACATTTTATTTACTAGTTTATACTTTTCAAGTGTTACAGCTGAGAGTTCAGCCTTGTAATGTTTAAATGCCATTTTTTGTTCTTTATTGCCCTTTTAACCGCAGGTGTCAGTCATGAGGGGTTTAATTTTAGCCGCTTATATTTGTTACCCGTAGGAATACATTTTTCAATGTTGCTACTCACAATTGATTTAAAGCACTCCCATTTGGCATCTGTATCCTTATTCCTAAACAGATGCTCCCAGTCAATGTCCTGGAGTGCAGCTCTGAGCCAGGGGAAGTTGGCCTTCCTAAAATTAAATGTTTTTGCCTACCAAGGCAGAAAATCTTTCTTACAGTTTAAGTTGAATACAATTATATTGTGGTCACTGTTACCAAGATTTTCACAGACTGTTACTGTCCTCATCAGGTCATCATTATTTGATATTACAAGATCTAAAAGAGCATCACCCCTAGTAGGTGCCTCCACAATCTGATTCATAGAATTATCTTTAAGCAAGCTGAGGAATGCTCTCCCTCTTGAAGTGGAAGCAGAACCATGTCTCCAGTCGATTCCTGGATAGTTGAAGTCCCCCATCACCACCACTGTACCAGCCTGTGATGCCCGCTCTATCTGTTTATGCAGTTGACCCTCTATTTCCTCAGTTATATTTGGGGACCTATAGATTACACCAAACTGTATTTTAGCATTGTTTACATCACCCCCAACTTCTACCCACAAGGATTCTACATCCTCACAATCAGTTAAGGTACAGTATTAGCTTCTGCAGTAATGCATTCACCTAATATTTCACTGCTGGTTTGCAACACATGGATCTCCTTATCCTTCATAGCAGTCCTCCCCCCTTCTAATTCTCCACCCACCATCATGTGCTGTCCCCTAAATAATCTGTCTTCACTTTTGTTTTCACTCTTACCCTCCCCCCTCATCTCTAGTTTAAATAACTCTTCACCTCCTCTAGTATCCTCTTATCCAGCACAGCAGCCCCCCTTCCATTCAGGTGCAAATTATCTTTAGAATACAGTTTGTACCCCAATGAAAAGTCAGCCCAGTGCTCTAGGAACCCAAATCCCTCTGCCCTGCACCAGGACTTGAGCCATGCATTTAACTCTCTAAGCTCCCGCTATCTTTCATGTGTAGCGTATGGCAATGGCAGTATTCCAGCGAATAGAACCTTGGAAGTCCTTCCCTTCAACTTTGTGCCTAATTCCTTAAATGTATTCTTAAGGATCCTCCATTTCCCAATTATTCTGTCATTGGTTCCCACATGGACCACGATAGATGGGTCATCCCAAGCCCCTCCCAGTAATTTGTCCACCCTTTCCACCACATGCCGAACCCTGGCACCACGGAGACAGCAAACCATTCGGTTGAGGCGGTCTTGGTGACAAATTATTCTATCAGTCCGCCTGATAATAGAATCCCCTATGACCACTAACTGTCTAGTCCTACCTGCAGTCCCAACCACCCGCTCACTAGCTGGGCTGTTCTTCCAGTTGTTAGGGAGAGCAGTATCCGCTAGGGCTGCCATTTCTGAGACTTGCATCATTACCCAACTTGGCAATTTTGCTAGGGTGCGCAGACACAGGTATGTCCTTCATTTTCTGTGCACCCTTTTTACTCCCTCTATCTACATTTACCCAGCTACTTATCTTCTCCTCCTGACCCATTACTCCACCCTCTATATCTACCCTATTTACTGCCTGCTCAGTGAGCAGCATGCCCTTTTCCATATTGTCAGTCTCCCTCAGTGTTGCATTTTGCTTCTCCAGATCTCATGTCAAAGCCCAGACTGAAAAAAAACAATATATAATTTCCCTGCGAAATCCCTTCAAAATTCAAAGTTGAACATGTGGATCGCAAAATAGTGCAAAATGGTCTGGCAACGAAGTGTGACAAAATCTCCAGATAGGCTGGCAGTTAAAGGGTTAAAGTGGACCAACACCCACGGGTGATCGGCCCGGGAATCTATAAGATTCCCGGGCCGATCACCCCCCACCCCGCAGGACATCCGAGATCGGGATGTCCCGCGGGGTGAAACCCCCCCCAAACACCCCAACTCACCTACCTTACCGCCTCCCTCGCGCCCCTGTAGGCGTGCGCGCCTCCGCGCCGGCCGTCTGCGAATGGCCGGCGCGCGCGTCAAAAGTGACGCGAGGGAGGCAGCGGCGGCCGCCGCTGCTTAGACGTTCCAGTTCTCCCCTTGTACGTCGGCGCTGGGAGCGGGGAGAGGTGAGTTTTTCGGGGGGTTAGGGGGGGTTTCACACAGCGGTCCACCGAAGTGGACCAAGACCCAGGATAGTCAAAATCCTGGGTGTTGGTCCACTTTAAAGTAGTATAAACCCCAGGATTTTGACTTTCCCGAGTTTTGTTCCAAAATGTGTGAAATCCCCCAGTTTGCCAAGTAAGTAAAACTCGCCACTTCTTGGTCCAACAGTGCATGTGCAGGCTCTCATCCAATCAGAGCCTTTTGCTGTGTTTAGGTTCTTTAGCAAAAGGGCTCTCATCGATTTCAATTGGAAAAGGGATATCGGAAATAGGTGGGTAATTGGGCTAGAGTTTGGTTTTTCCCATGGAATGGGCTAGTATGTGCTGTTGGGCATCCAGCAATTGGATGCCCCCCTGCTGAAGGTCTCAGAGAACCAACATTTGTTTTTTTACTGTTGGTCATCTTTAAAGCATGCCTAAACCCATTTTATTGACTCCCCAGTGTCTCGGTCTTCTTAGCACTGGCATTCTATCTTGGCATGCTTCTGTATTGCAGGTGGGTTCACTCAAAGATTTCCCAACAGACCAGTCCAATTCTGCATAGAGTAAATCCCAACACTCCATCAAAACATTCTAGGTATGATTCAGATTCATATTGTGTGGCCATCTTTAGGCTGGATGAGTAATCCATAGACAGCAATTGTATTAATATTACAAACCTCCCAAAAAGTTGTAATGGAAGTCACACATGAAATGATACAGCTTCTAAGATGTAGATTGGTGCTATAAACGACGTTTAACAGTTCCGCCAGTTAGCATGATTTATGTAAGTTGTATGCGTCGCTATTGACGCGTAAAATACATTAGTCTTCCATCACAGACTGCGTCACATATATCCGTGTTATATTGGGTAGCATTGGTGGGGGTATAGAACGCATTAGGGGCGTATCTTAGGAGGATCTAGCCGTGCTATTGTCACGGTCTGCGCAGCTGCGGGAAACTGAAAACGAGGGCGGGTTCTGTTGGTGTCGTTAATGAGTGGTTGTTGGTGAAGTTATAACTCAGCGGAGAGAATTCTGTTTACGTCATGACTACTTATACTGTGAAGATGTGGGCAAGGTTAGATCCATTTTTGATTGGCGTTTTGCCGTTTTCACCTCCAGTCAAGTTCAACTTCCATTTTTTGAGAAAGATGGCCACGTACGTAAGAACTCGCTCGCCGAGCAGGTGCTATCCGCGCCTCTGCTGGGCGATGTGGCGGCATATTGCATGTGGGAAACTGCAGTTGCCTGAAGAGATCGCATGGCTGTACTTCGAGAAATTTCATAGTTCGTTCGAGCGGAGCGCGTCAGGCAGTCTTGATTGGGCCGAGAGTGTTTCGAACTGCAAATCGTTTGAAGAATATGAGAGATTTAAGAGTGAGGTACAGTTAAATCACGTTGGAATGCGTTTCTGAATTCTTGGTGGGAAGCTTCTTTAAGCACGAGGTTTGAAATGTTTGTATCATGCCGCCCCCCTCAGGTTTCCATTTCCCTACTTAGTCAGTCCTCAGTGTTTGAAGGCGCAATTTATGGTACTGCAAAGCCAGTGGCGTTGCTAAATGTGATGGGGCCCTGTTGCGAAGATCAAATGGGGCCCTTTCATGACTGTAAAACATTTTTCTGTCCTTTACCTCAATTGGATACAGCTAGATAACTAAAAACTGCAACAGCAGAGACAAATGGTGCTTCCTTTCTCATAATGATGGCCAGTAAGCACAAATCTGATCAGGTGGAGGCAGTGGAGGACTGGGATTCAAAAATGGCCCAGGACTTTTTTGGTCACACCGGCCTTTCTGTACTGTGCCCGACCCTATAAAGTATGTTACATTACATGCAGGCAGCGCCACTTCTAGCCGGCCCGTAACAGCAATGTTGCTATCACTACAGAGTGATGTGTGGTTTACGCTGCTGACAAGGGTTGGCACCAGCCGGGGCAACTTTGAGACCGAGAAGAGGTGATTCGGTTTTCGGCGACATGGGGGGGTTTCACACAGTGGGTCATCCCTGATTGGGGTGCCCCGGGGGCAAGGACCAAAACCCAGGAAAGTCACCAGGATTTTGGCTATCCTTGTCATTAGTCCTTGCCCCAGGGGTATCCTGATTTGGGATGCCCAATTGTGTGAAACTCTCCCAGATCTCCTACTTCACTCACCTTTCAGCCATTCCCGCACTCACTGCGTTTGTCCAATCAGAGCTTTAGGCTGTTTTGGCTTGTGTGTAGGTATAGGAAGCAGTAGCAGCTGCATCCCGGTTTCCTTGTGGAGTGCTTCCGCGCACTGATCTGAATGGCTAGGAGCAGGAGCAATCACAGCTGCAGGGGATTAAGCAAGGGAAATATGGAAAGGTAAGGGGTTTCTGGACGATCTGGAAGTGTTCACACAGTAGGGCATCTCACCTGGGCCCTGGAGTGGTCACACCTCTTCAAGTTCCACCCCTGTGTGCTTTCTGTATGTTGCTTCTTAGATACCAAAACAAAAAATTGGTTTAACAATGTAGTAATTAAAAACTCCTTTGAAGTGAGCCAACTATCCTGGTTATTGGTCCCTGCCCTCGTGAACTTCCCAATGTAGGTTCCCTTGCTGTGTTAAAACCCCCCAGATTGCCCACTCCACTCGCCTATCCTATGGTGCAGGTTTGGCGCTTGTCCACTCAGCGCTTTAGACTGTGCATACTTATGCGGGGCATCCACACTTTAAAAGTGGACCAATCAGTTGCTGTGTCGGCCCTGGAGCCTAAAAGACCTCAGAACTGGCCGGTTCGGTATGCTCTGTGTGAGCCCAGGTCGTTTGTAAGCTGCTTACTATTCCACAGGTCCCTCGCTGCAATCATGGCCTGCATATATGCTTCCTCCTGCGTATAGTAATTCAGATAGGCCAGTTGCAGGAATGTGCACACTTGGGATAACTGCCGGCTCACTGTGCCTACTCTGTTTAAACCAACCGTTTTATTCTGACCATTCGTATTGTTTTTTTCAGCAGAGTCTGGGCTTTAACATAAAATTGTCGTTTTGTCTTGTTTGTCATTTTTTTTTTTTAGTGTATCCTCAATTTTGTTGGGTGAAATTTGTGCAAAAAAATTTAAAAATGGTCTATTTTTTTACAATACAATTACAATGTTTTTTTTTTTTTTTCGTGATTAAAAAATGTTTTTTCAATAAAATCACTGGGTAAAAGCCCATTTTCTCCCGGTTAAAACAGTACCACGTGGTTATTGGTAGACACCCTTCTTGGCCAGGAGACTCTACCCCCCCCCCCCCCCCAAAATGAAACAGTGCTTTGGGATATTTTCAGATAAAATACAAATGCTATGCGTACCTTGCAGTTTTTCAAGAAAGATAACCCTTTACATTTGAAATCCTCCCTCACAAACTATATATTCTCTGGAAGTACACACATCTAATTCCAATCCACACAGCTCTTTTTGCAGGATTGATCATATACTAGCCCCCCAGTCTATGCTTCCTGCTGTCCATTGATCTGCCCAGGACCATGTTGACCAGATGGAGGCTCACATAATATTGGCCACTAAACCCGCCTGGGCTCTTGGAGGCTTTCAGGGACTTTATGGCCTGGAGTACCTCATTTGGTGTAATGTGAGCCTCCATCCGGTCAACATGGTCCTGGGCAATTTTGGGCAGATCAATGTTTTCAAAGAACTTCTCAAGAAATTCGTCCCCATTCTGCTGCCAAACCTATCAAACCTCTTTAATACCCTGTGTGCCAAATCTTCCCTGAGCCCTAGCTCGCTGCTGGCGGACATTTGTATGATCCCTAAACCTGATAAGGACTGCCTGCTAATTCCCAATTATAGACCAATATCCCTGATTAACATCGATGTGAAACTGTTGGCCAAGGTGCAAGCCACCAGGCTGAACACATTTCTAGAGGACCTTATTCATGGGGACCAAGTGGGGTTTGTACCAACTCGCCAGGCTGGGGACAACATTAGTAGGGTGGCCCAATTGATCCACCATGCCCACTCTAGAAATATCCCGGCCGCCTTATTGTCACTAGATACAGAAGGCCTTTCTTTGACTCAATATCCTGAGAACATATGTTGGGTACTGCAGAAATAGGGCATCGGGCAGCGGTTCCTGGATTGGGTCAGAGCCCTCTATACGGCCCCTGCAGCTCATGTGCACTACTTGGGTTTCTACTCTGGATCCTTTAACATCTTGAGAGGCACTCGGCAGGGGTGCCCCCTATCCCCAATTCTCTCTATCCTGACCATGGAGCCTTTGGGCATAGGGATAAGAAATGCCCCATACATCAGGGGACTGGAGGCGGCTGGGGTTCACCACAAGGCCTTGTTCTTTGCTGATGATGCTCCTGACCCAGCCAATCACATCGCTCCCAATACTTCTATAAAACCCTAGACCATTTTGCCCAAATTTCAGGACTTAAGATCAACAAAGAAAAGTCAAAGGGACTAAATATATCTTTACCAGTGGGGGTGGTGGATCAGACTAACTTTTCTTTCCGTTGGACTACGGAACCGCTCTAATACCTAGGAATACGTATTTCCGCAAGATATGCAGACTTGTACGGGGCCAATTATCCATCGCTATTTGGGTCTCTAAATCAGCTACTTGAGTCATGGAAGCCATACTCAATCTCTTGGATAGGCCGTATGAACGGCGTTAAAATGGTGATACTCGCAAAACTGAACTTCTTCTTCTTTTTTAGAATACTGCCTATAATCCCACTATATATGCTCCGTATAATGCAGAGAAGGATACTGGCTTTCGTGTGGTCAACAGCTCGCCCAAGGGTGTCTAGGCGCACTATGCTTACTCCCGGGGGGGGGGGATTGGCTTGGCGTGCCTGACATCCTCAAATACTATAAAGCTTCCCAAATTGCCCAATTGGTCCCCATGCATTCTACTCTTAGGCCCCCGATGCGGATATTTCTCGAATCGCCCAATTGTGCACAGACACCCATTAACAGCCTACTCTGGACAGAACCAGCACTCAGACCTAAGGAATGAAGTCCCCTAATGAAACCCCCCCCCCCCCCTGTTAAATTTGTGGGACAACCCAAGTTTTCCCCCCGGCGAGCAAAACAAATCTGCCTTTAAGTGGTGGCAAGACCACAGTACAAATAAGATACTACACCTACTCACGACAGAGGGTCTTAGCTCCTTTAATGACCTCCAGGAGAGGCAAAATATCCCCTGAAAAAAGAATATTTTTTCGCTACCTCCAGTTATGGGTGTTGCCCTTAACTAAACTGAGCACCCCCTTCCGGATGACGACCCCCTTTGAAGATGTATGCGGCGGGAACTCATTCCGAAGGGGAATAATCTCCCTAGTATACTCCTGATCTGAATGACTCTAGGCCAAAAACTCATGGCTATGTGGGAAACTGGGAGAAGGACTTGGCATCTACCCAGGGAGAGAGGGGGTTGGCGGAGGTCTGGACAAATGCCTTGAAATGCTCTATTAAGGTACTAACAACTGAAACTGCTTTCAAGGTGTGTTTTGCTGGTACTTGGTGCCGAGCCGTTTGGGTAAGATGTTTCCAGGACAGGTCAACACATGCTTCAGGAGTTGCAGTGCGGAAGGTGACTTTTTGCATAATTGGTGGACTTGCCCTATGCTGGCTTGCTGCTGGAGCCAAGTGTACAGGATGGCTGACGGTATCTTCCAGACCAATATGAGAAAGGATCTATGGGTTGCCCTTCTGCACTGTAGGCCCCCAGAACTCGCAAGGAAGCAAAATAAACAGTTTGTATACCTGCTCCTTGCTGCCAAGCAGACCATTGCTAAGGCATGGAAAAAGCTATTTGCCCCCATTTCGGAGGTGTCGGCTGGGATGAACGGGTTTTTTTTAATAAACAAAAGATTATCTAGTATCCTGACTGACTCCCAAGAAGAATTTCTCACAACATGGAAACCCTAGAGACGATATGCCTGGCCCGGCGAGACCTTGTAAGCGCTGAACTGTGTGACTGCGGGTGGAATGCGGGGGTAGTAAAACTCCCCCAGCCCCTTTTCCCCTCTTATACCCCTTCCCTCCTCCATTCCCTAATCTCATTTCTTCTCCCTTTCCTCTGACGACTCTCGTCTCTAACTTCTCTAATGGTTTCATCTTTACTCCTGTATTCAGATACAATTCACGGTCTAACACACACTTTGTGTCACAAATAATAGATTACGTAACAAGGGTGTGAAGGATCAGGGCACCTTACATGAACCAATAGGTGCACAACCTTCATGGCTAATAAGCAACAATGAAATAAAGGGAGGCAATAAGAGAGGAACTAAGGGAATAGTCTGTGATTAGGAATTTGGCAAGTTTATCATCAATTAGAGTTCAGAGCAGTCTATTACTTCATCCAGAATAGCCTTAAAGTGGACCAACACCCAGGATTTTGACTATCCTGGGTTTTGGTCCACTTCAGGGGGGCACCCCGATTAAGGGTGCCCCGCTGTTTGAAACCCCCCAGAAAGCCCCCAAAACTCACCTCACCACGCTCCCACATGGCCGCGCTGACCAATCACCGCCGACGGGCAAGCGGGTGACAGCGGCGGACAACACAGCGCGTCCGCCGCCGCCTCCCGCGCGCCCCTCTGACAGTGCCCGCGCCGGCCATTCACAAACGGATGTCCCGCGGTGAGGGAGGTGATCGGCCCGGGAATCTTATAGATTCCCGGGCCGATCACCCCTGGGTGACGGTCCACTTTAATGTCAAATGTTGGGTCTCTAGCAGTGGGGACATTCGTTTTACTGAGCTGGGACATAATTTCTTGTGCATAGTCAACAGTATTCATCGCTATGGCCCTATCTTTCTAAACTATTGGCCTTAATCCTCAAGAGACCATATTGAAGGAGGGTTTCTTTAACAGATTTGTTTTGACGCTTTTAGAATCATGGAAAGTGAGTACCAGAAAAATCTACACTAGAGTACGCAAGCATTTGAAAATGGACACAATTGCGACTATACATAGAAACATAGAAACATAGAAGGTTGACAGCAGAAGGAGACCATACGGTCCATCTAGTCTGCCCTTATGTGTATACTGTATGTACTCTTTATCTTAGGATAGATGTGTGCTTATCCCAGGCATGTTTAAATTCAGTGACTGTTGATGTTTCAACTACCTCTGCTGGAAGTTTGTTCCAAGCATCTACTACTCTTTCTGTAAAATAATATTTTCTAACATTGCTCCTGATCTTCCCCCCCCGACTAGCTTCAGGTTGTGCCCCCTTGTTCTATCATTATGTTTCTTCTTAAAAACAATTTTTCCCTTCTTTCCTCCAGACTGTACAAATTAAGTTCTTTAAGTCTCTCCTGATAAGTTTTAAGTTTAAGTCCTTCCACCATTTTCGTTGCCCGCCTTTGGACACGTTCTATTTGAATAATGTCTTTTTGCAGGTAAGGTCTCCAGAACTGCACACAGTATTCTAGCTGTGGCCTTACCAGGGCTCTATACAGCGGCATCACAACCTCCCTCTTCCTACTGGTGATGCCTCGAGCTATGCAGCCGAGCATCCTGCTTGCTTTTCCCACTGCCTGGCTACACTGTCCACTCATCTTGCAGCTATCAGTAATCAGTACCCCTAAATCTCTCTCCCACGAGGTCCTGGCTAACACAGTACTGCCCATACGGTACTCAGAGCAGGGATTCCTTCTACCCAAGTGCATGATTTTACATTTAGAGACATTAAACTCTAGTTTGCACAGTTTTGACCATCTATCCAGTAAAGCTAAATCATTTTCCATGTTGCAGACACCTCCAGGAATATCCACCCTATTACTAACCTTTGTATCATCAGCAAACAGACAAACTTTTCCTACCAAGCCTTCTCCTATGTCACTTACAAATATATTAAAAAGAATGGGGCCCAGGACAGAGCCTTGCGGCACACCACTTGTAACTCGCCTTTGTTCAGATTGCACACCATTTACAACCACACTCTGATACCGATCCCTCAGCCAACTGGAAATCCACTGAACTATCCAGGGATTGAGTCCTACCTTCAATAACTTATCTATGAGCTCTTTATGTGGTACAGTGTCAAAGGCTTTGCTAAAATCCAGATAGGCGATATCCACAGCACCACCTTCATCTAACACTTTAGTGACATTGTCAAAGAAATCAATAAGATTGGTCTGACATGATCTGCCCTCAGTAAAGCCGTGCTGTTTTGGGTCCAATAGGTCATTGATTTTTAGATGGGAAATTATCTGTTTTTTTAAGAGTGTTTCCATTAATTTGACCACTATAGAAGTTAAACTAACTGGCCTGTAATTACTGGCTTCTTCTCTACTCCCCTTTTTATGGATTGGTACGACATTGGCCATACTTGAATTTCTACAAAAAGGCCTTTGAGTAAATACTCAATTTAGTAAGCAGTAAATACCCTAAAGACCCAGGCATTGGTCTTCCTAGACAGAAGATTACAGAACCACTCTTATCAACAGAATCTTTATCTCTGTACCTCAGAAGAAACCAATACTTCGTATTGGTTGTCCTTCTCAGGACTTAAAGTGGACCAACACCCAGGATTGTGACTATCGGGGTGCCCCGCTGTGTGAATCCCCCCCGAACCCCCCGAACTCACCTCTGTCCGCGGCGACGGACAAGCGGCTCCTCCGCCGCCGCCTCCCGCGCGTCCCTGTTGACGCGCGCGTGCCCGCGCCGGCCATTCACAGACGCCCGGCGCGGGCGCGCGCACGTCTAGAGGGGCGCGAGGGAGGCGGCGGCGGCCGGCCGCTGCCGAAACTAAGGTAAGGAGTTTGGGGTGTTTGGGGGGGTTTCACCCCGCGGGACATCCCGATCTCGGATGTCCCGCAGGGAGGGAGGTGATCGGCCCGGGAATCTTATAGATTCCCGGGCCGATCACCGGTGGGTGTTGGTCCACTTTAATCCTGGTCCTCAAAGGGTTAGCTAAACCTCCCTATGAACCCTTAGATAAGGCCTCAGATAGGGTTCTAACAATCAAATCGGGACGTCTGTTGGCCCTAAATTAATGATTTAGTGATTTACAGGCTCTATCTATTCGAGAGCCTTATTGCACCATCTTTCTAGATAGAATCAGTCTCAGGCCTGATCCCCCTATACCTGCCTAAGATGTCCCCTACTTTTCACCATTCCCAGGACATAACCATTCCTTCCCTATTACCAGACCCTGATAATCCATTAGAATCCACACAACTATCAATGTTTGCAGATGCCTCATCACCTACATAAAACGTACACATGACTTTTGTAGGTCTTTTAGTTTTTTTTTCTCAAAACATCCTTCGGGCAGCATACGCTTGAGAACACCTGACCACTAGACAGAATAAAATCTTGACTCCTCCTCCCATTCCTCAGTTGTTTTCGTGTTCTCCGTGAGGTAGGAGCCAGACCACTAGCTCCTGAACCAGGAAGGTTTAGGTAAGTATATTCTAAGTATGTCTCACACCCTGCTTCGGAAATATTCATTACACTTGGGGTTATGTCCAGTAGAGGGCGAACTTCTGCAGAGATGAATAGAAAAAAAAGAAGCCCCTCCCGGCCCATAAATACCTGGGACCTCCCACACATTCCCCAGTAATCATCTCTGCAGATGGCGAGCAAGTCAGAAGATGAAGTCTCCTCCTTGCATGTAAGCCGGGTTCACACCCGGGCATTTTTATCCCCATTTCTGCCCGAACCTAGTTATGCTTAAGTCCCCTAATGCCTCCCAGCCTTGGCTGTAGGTCCGGGTGATGGTAGGATTCACCTTAACAGGGGTACTGATAGCCACGCTCCTCCGCGAGACCCCATTACAAGGGGTAGGCGGCTACCAGGTTGGTGACCCTGGTTTGGGATGCCCTGTCCGTTTCCCCATGTTCTACTACCGTAGTTGGGTATCCCTCCCTCCCTTTACTTCCCTTTATTCACAATGGGAGGGGGGCCTGTGACTTCTCCTTTGTCCAGTTGATGTGGAGCATGGGGAAGTAATCCTTCAATGAAAGTGTGTGTGATTTTAACGTTTGATAAATGCGGTGACCCTGGTTTGGGATGCCCTGTCCGTTTCCCCATGTTCTACTACCGTAGTTGGGTATCCCTCCCTCCCTTTACTTTTCTTTATTCACAATGGGAGGGGGGCCTGTGACTTCTCCTTTGTCCAGTTGATGTGGAGCATGGGGAAGTAATCCTTCAATGAAAGTGTGTGTGATTTTAACGTTTGATAAATGCGGCGGCCGTATTGAGAGCCGGCCGCCCTGCCCGGTTCTGCATGTGTGGCTGCTCGGGCTAAGGGTGAGCTTCTCCCGCTCCTTGCTGTGAGGAGAGGGGGCCGGGCGCTCGGCGCGCTGGCGACGGCCCCCCCCACTCTCTCTGGTGCCCTCGGCGGCGCCCGGTCAATGGAAACGCGTTGCTGGGTGAGGATGGGGAGGGGGTGGGGCCATTCTGGTTTTTGAAGCTTCTCTACAGGTTCATCAGATCCAAGAAGTTCTGCATGGAGACTCTGCGCTCAGTCATCAATTCCCTTCGTCAGGGGGTTTCGTGACATCTATAGACATCAAGGTTGTTTACCTTTATGTACCAATCTACCCAGCACGCCAAAGATTTATCAGGTTTGTGGTGGGAGATCGGCATTTTCAGTTTGTGGCCCTCCCTTTTGGGTTGACTTCGGTACCAAGGGTGTTCACCAAGGGGCTGGCGGGCATAATGGCCCTTCTCAGAGCCCAGGGCATTCACATTGTGCCGTATCTGGATGACCTACTCATTACAGCTTTTTTTTCTATGTCAGGCGGAGATGGACTCCAGGGTGGTGACGATGCTGGAAAGGATCGGATGGGTGATCAACCACCCCAAGTCCTCTTTCTCCCCATCAAAGGAGATCTTATTTCTGGGCATGAATCTGGATACCAGTGAGGCCAGAGTGTTCCTTCCTCACCCAAAGGTGCAGAGGGTTCAGGATGTGATACGTATTCTCCTGGCCAATCCTCGCCTCTCTATCCGGCTAGGGATGAATCTGGTAGGATTGATGGTGGTTTCCTTCGTGGCAGTCCCCTTTGCTCAGTTCCACATGAGGTCACTCTAACTCCATCTATTGCTGAACTGGGACGGATGTCCCCAGTACTTGGATCAGTTCTTTCTGCTGTCTCCCAGGGTTTGGCAGTTCCTTCAGTGGTGGCTGGAACCAAGCAATCTGATGAGGGGCAGATCCTTTCTGGCCCCTTGTTGGGAGACAGTTACCACGGATGCCAGCCTGTCGGGCTGGGGAGGTTTCTGGAAGGATCATCAGTTCCAGGGGTTGTGGGGTCCTCAGGAGGCTCACAACCCCATCAATGTCTTGGAGCTCAGAGCTATTCGGTTGGTTCTGTCATGCTTGACGCATCACTTACAGGGCTTACCGGTTCAGGTTCGATCAGACAATTGAACTGCGGTCGCTTACATCAATCACCAAGGAGGGACTCGCAGCATTAGTGCCCTCAGGGAAGTTTCTCTGATTCCTTCATGGGCGGAGAGCAATGTTCCATGCATCTCAGCGGTATTCATTCCGGGAGTGGAGAACACGGAGGCGGACTCCTTGAGCAGGGGATCCTCTCGCTGAGGGGAATGATCTTTCAACCACAAGGTATTCCGGTCCCTCTGTCGCATGTGGGGGACTCCGGAGGTGGATCTCTTTGCCTCACGTCGCAATCACAAGCTCCCAACGTTTGGTTCTCTGTCTCAGGTTCCTCTGGCCCTGGCAGTGGACGCCATGTCTCTTGCCTGGAGGGATCTGGGGTTCCTGTACCTGTTTCCTCCCTTCTCCATGGTGGGCAAGGTGGGCGCAAGCTGGCTCAAGAGGGTGCGCCAGCAATTCTGGTGGCTCCACGGTGGCCAGGACAGGTTTGGTTCGTACCACAGTTTACAAACGCTGGCTTTGACGGCGTGGCTGCTGAAACCTTCTCCGTCTTAATAGAAGGTTTGTCTGATGTTGTAATTCAGACACTTGTCAGGGCTAGGAAGTGATCTTCCTCTAACATCTTCTACAGGACTTGGAGGTCCTATATTGATTGGTGTGAGGCTAGTGCCTTGCCTTGCAAGGTGTATTCGAGCCCTAGGATTTTGGAATTTCTTCAGCAAGGGCTGGGGCTCCAGCTTAAGTATCTTCAAAGGGCAGGTCTCTGCCCTGGTGGTCTTCTTCTGTTGAACAAGTTTATACGGCTGCTACTTGGTCTTCTGTTCGTACCTTTACCAAGTTTTTATAAGGTTGATGTGCGGGCCTTAGTGGATGCTGTTTTTTGGCCCAAGTTTAACTTGTGCACTTTTGCCTGTTGGGATCCCCACCCTTTTTGGACACTGCTATTGGATGTCCCAAGTGTAATGAATATTTCCGAAGCAGGGTGTGAGACATACTTATGGTAATAATACCATTTTGTGATTACTCACCTGTAAAATGGGTATTATAAGTATGTCACACACCCTGCTTCATCCCACCCTGAGTTGTATCTTTGATCCTCTGTTTGATACTGTTTTTTTCTCATAGATTTTATTTGCTCTTCCTGGTCCCCTTACTGCTTTCTTATACTGGGGAATGTGTGGGAGGTCCCAGGTATTTACGGGCCGGGAGGGGCTTCTTTTTTTCTATTCATCTCTGCAGAAGTTCGCCCTCTACTGGACATAACCCCAAGTTTGAATATTTCCGAAGCAGGGTGTGAGACATACTTATAATACCCATTTTACAGGTGAGTAATCACAAAATGGTATTTTTTTTCCTGTACTATGGGCCTGTTTTAGCAGGGGGTCCATTTCAAGGCATTCATTATGCCTGGGGCTCGGGATACCCTATGGGATTCTAGGCCAGATCCCATTCTTTGATTTAATTTTCTAAGGGGGGTAAGCCATACTTTTTTTCTTGGATTCCTTTCGTCATGCTCCGGCGGCCGGCATGGTAGGGAGGATCGCGCATGCGCGCGCTCGGCGTATTCCTTTGTAGTTTTTCTGCCAGGAAATTGGGATCAGGGCTTCTTTCTCCCGGGCTACTGACGTCACATTCCAGCGCCCAAGGTTTTTCCTGCTCAGCCGCAACACCTGCTAGGCCTTAAAGGGGCAGCACAGTGTTTTGGTAAATCTGTATTACGGCCGTCCTTTCTGAAAATTTTGTTGTGAAAAGGGTTAACAATAGATTGTGGGATTGTGCTCCTGCCCTATTTAGGTGGATTCAGGAAGCAGATCCGTGGTGTCTCATACCAGAAGGTGGTCGAGCGGATGTCGGTTATATTGAATTTATGTTGGTTCTGAATTGAAGATTCATCCACAGAAATGGCTAATGTGGATCAGGATTCATCTAAATATTCTGCCGGCTGCTGATTCTGGGAGGCTCAGCCTTGCCCCGATAAGTCACTTTTATTTATTAACCCTTCTAGTGCCAGCTACGTGAGTCTCGCATAGCTGCCTCTTCAACCGTTAAGTGAGACTCACGTAGCTGATTTTAAACTCCCCATAAAAAATAACTATTAAAGATACAGACTTACCTGTCCCCTCATTTGATAGTGCCAGCGATTCTCTTCAAGAATCAGCTGTTTGATTTTCGCCCCCGGGCCTCTGATCTTCAGGAGGGGGCCCGTAATAGCCCCGCGCCATCTGAAAGAAAAAAATAAATAAAAATGACACACTCACCTGACAGCCCGATCGCTCTCCCCGAGTCTTCTCTTCACCAGGGGGGGCTCCGATCCCCCCCCTCCCCCTGGACTTACCACTCTTCAGGTATGGACCCAGCAACGGGCCCTCACCGTCCTCTTCCTCCAGCGCTGGCCCAGCCCCTAGCCCCGCCCACTTGTGGGAGGAGCTGGATGACGTCATCCAGCTCCTCTATACTGGCATTCGGGCTCCAACTGTCATCTGCAGCAGCGCAGGACACTGGATCAGAGGTAAGTATAAGTAAAAACAAGAATAATAAAATATTTTGTGTCTGTGTCTTTTTTACTTAACTATTTGTGAACTGGTAAGGGGTCCATGAGACCCCTTATACCAGTTCACAAGGCTCTGGGGCTGGCAATCACCTGCAGCTAGCGGGTGACTTGCCATAACCCCCAGCCCCCCCCATTACCTGCCTCCCCAACGGCCGGGGGGGGGGCAGACGGGCCCGGGCCACTTAGTGGCTATGTGGGCTAGTAGCCTGCAGGTCCAGGGGCCACCAACGCTGGCCCCTGCGCCCTGTTCTACAAGCCCCCCATAGCTGGTCCGGGTCGGTAATGCTGGGTAAGGGGGGCCCTACGTCATTTTTTTGTGGGGGGGATTTTAAGGGTTGGCACCTTGACTCTTCCTATTAATTTCCTTTTTTTAGTTCTTAAAGGATAAGATTATAAACAAATGGAAGGATCCATCTTAAAATATATTTACTGTCTCAAGACCTATGTGCCATGCAACCCTGATTGCGTCTGGTCTCGGGGGCTGAGCTGTATCGGGCCCGGTCAGTACTTGGACCCTAGGCTGGGTCACGGGGTCTTTAGCTTAGATATCCTTTTGTGGAAGAGGGTTCAGAGTTTTTGGGAAAATGCCCTAAGTTGGATGCCCTTGTGCCAGTCTCTAGGGAAGCAGGGTTAGCCTTTGAACATTTTGGGGTTTTTAGCAATCCCCTAGATAATGGATTCACAAAAAGATCTGGCAAGTAGAATATAATATTTAGAAATATTTTGGCTTCCATTTGTGGATCAGAAATTTGGGCTTCTGACTTTAACAATTGAAGGACTGTCTATGGAAAGGACTAGTCTAGAAGGATTATGAAATCCCTTTTTTCAGCCACGACTTTGGTGATATGTGCCATAAGTTTTGGCTCAAAAACAAGGCTGTAACGTATCCCCTACACTTTGTGCTATACCCTTTAAGGGACATTTCTTTCGGACAGATTTAAAAATGGAGGCCAATAAGAACAAGTATTTTCTGCCCGATCTGGGCCTCCTGTTAAAAGGAAGTGCTCTTTCAGAACTTTTTTTTTTTTTAAATACTTCTTCCGCTACTAAAAGATCAGGGGATACCTTCCTCCTCAACCTCTTCTGCTGGGAAGGAAGTTTTTAAAAGTTCCGCTCTGTCTGGAACCTATTGGCCCAAACCTGAGGACCAATGACGCCATGTCTTGGGTTGGGACCTGAATACCTTGTATTGCCCCTTTTTCATTCCTAGGGGCATGAATGAGGGTTTTTTCACATGGTATTTACTTGTACTCCTCAGTCAGAATTCTGGTCTCCCCTATATCCGTGGGGTTGGAGGAACAATCAGATATTCTGAAAATCTGCTAACCATGGGAGCCAGGGGAGTCTTATCCCAGTTCCCTGTCACCAGTGAGGGAGGGTTTTTTTTATTCCTCTCTTTCTGGTGAAGTGAGCCTTGGATTGAGGTTAATTCTGCTTTTATAAAAGATCTATCTCTGTGTTTGATACAAACATTTCGAATGGAATTAAGATTTTCAGTGAGACATACTTCCACCGGGCTCTTTCATGTTCTTGGGCTCAGTCCTTTTTTGGATTCGCAGTAAAGATAGAGCTGTTATTGCACTTCCAATTTGTCGCTTCCCTTCGGGCTGGATTCAGCATGAGAATTTCTGCATGAGTATTGGCAGAATCGCGGGCATATCGGAGACTGAGAGGGATCCCTAGTTGGCTGATTTAGACGATCTGTTACTTTTTTATCCACTTGGGGGACAAAGTGCCACAGACCCTCAATTACATTTTAAAGCTGTGTTCAGCTTGGTTCGATCTAAACCTTGAGAATTCGAGTCTGGTTTCCTCTCAGGTAATGATTTATTGGGAAATCATCACCTTTCTCCAGACTCTTATTCTGCTTTCTCAAAGGATTTCGGTCCTTCAGGTAGCCGTTTGATCCTTTTGTGCCAGTTCAACATCTTCAATAACACTAACCATGAGGGTGTTAGGACTATTGACATTGGTCTTCCTGTTGGAAGTGTTGTCTATTCAAGTACATATCCTGAGCATTTGGAACAGCTCCCGGAATGGGTTGGAAGATATAGTTCCACTTCTCGGTAAGGGGAGACTATATCTGGGACCCCAAAAAGGAAGGTTGGTTATTACAGATACCTCAGCTTGGGAAGCCCGTGGTGAGTTTTGGCATAAGATCAGACTATGCTACAACAGTAGCATACATTAACCATCAGAGAGCGAGGATCATCGCTGGATGGAGGTCGCATTAGAAATCCTTAATCGGATTAGGAGAAGACCTGAGTCCCCCTTCAGCTGTGTTCTGTAAGGAATTTTGCATCATGTGGCAGATTTTCTGAGTGCTTCTCATTTGAGAGGGTGAGAATGATCGATCAATTCTAGAGTGTTCAAGCAGATTGGCTTCTAAGGGACTGTTCAGAACTATACTTATTGCTTCAGCAAGAAGTCTCAAGCTGACCAAATACTTTTTATGAATCCAGCGGATCCAGCTGTAGGGGTGGACACCTTAGCCCTTACTCTGTATTCTGTCTAGCCTATGCTTTTTTTTTTTTTCCTGTTAATTGGGTTATCCATTTGGGTCTCTAGGACGCCTTTGTCCCTAGCCGGTCTTTATCCTAGGTGATCTCTAGCCCCGGGCTGTCTCTAGCCCCGGGCTGTCTCTAGCCCCGGGCTGTCTCTAGCCCCGGGCTGTCTCTAGCCCCGGGCTGTCTCTAGCCCCGGGCTGTCTCTAGCCCCGGGCTGTCTCTAGCCCCGGGCTGTCTCTAGCCCCGGGCTGTCTCTAGCCCCGGGCTGTCTCTAGCCCCGGGCTGTCTCTGGGGCCGAGGCTGACTCTAGCACTAGGCTAGTCCTTAGACTTACCCGAGCAACTTTTAGGGTTAAGATTTTTATTCAGGATCAAGTGTTCAACCTTTTGAGCTTTTTTCCCAGATCCAGTATTCTGAGAGTGGATCCTTGCTATTGACCTAAGATCTCATCAGTTTTCTTGGACTCAAGGAATGGCCCTTCTTTCTATAACTGATGAGGAAGCTTCGTATGATATACTAGATGTTTTACACATTGTTGATGTCCATTTACCAGACTAAGGGAGATCCGACAGTGGGTTCATGTACGTTGTAGGTAGTAAGGATGAAGAGGTTGTAGTCTTCTTTACAGGATTTGGCTTATCGAGATGTCAGGCCAAATAGTATCACATCTCATTTACAAGAAGTGATGCTACATCTGGGGCAGAGCAGGCTGGGGTAAAGCAGCCATTTGGTCCTCCCAGCAAAGGTTTTTTTTTTTTTTTTTGCTGGACTCTTTCCGTTGGCTCTTCTGTCCCAGAAGGATCTGTCTTTTGGCAGAAGTGTCCTCCATGCTATTCTTCCCACCCAACAAGGTAGTACTTGCCTATCTGTCAAGCGTATGCTGCCCGAAGGATATTTTGAGATTAAGTTAGGTACCTGGTAACTTTTTTTCGAAACATCCGAAAGGGCAGCATACACTGGCCCCCCCCCCCCTTTTTTTTTTCTTATGTTGGAGTTGTGGGTCTGTTTCTTTTCTCTCTTTTAGATCTCTACAACAACTGAGGAATGGGAGGAGGAGTCAAGATTTTATTCTGTTTGGTGGTCAGGTGTTCCAAATTGGTAGGAGGAGCCCAGAGGTCTCAGGCGTATGCTGCCCTTTCGGATGTTTAGAAAAAAGTTACCAGGTACCTAACTTAAACCGGACCTTCAGCGTGATTTAATGAAAATCCCAAACTCTTATGCCGGGGAACCGTTTCTAAAATTAATATATTTTACGTTTTTAGTCACTAACTTATTATTCTTTCCCCCAATGGGCTGAAACTCTGTTCAGGAACTTAGGATTACAGGCGCCACCATCTTGACTCAGAAGCATCACACTTACTGAGGAGAGGAGAGTGGGATAAGGTACAGGGGGGCGGGTTATAGCTGTGCTTTGATCAGACAGAGCAGAGCTGGGGTCAGGTAAAGGTTAGCAGTCCCAGAATGCAGAGCAGCACAGTCAGGAGGCACTTCCTGTTTGCAGGCTGCCTGATAAGATGGCGGCTTCCATAAGCTCATAACATGCAGTAGATGCAGGTAGGATGATTTTTATTCTCTCTTTATTGAAGTTTTATAATGGCAGTAGTAATACAATCAGCAAAGAAACAGATATACGGAAAAAAGGGAGCACCCATCACCCCTCAACGGCCCCCAAGCCGCCGCCCCCCATGCGCGCCAAGGCCCCCCCCACAAGCGGGCCACCCAGGCCGCAGCGCCTGCATCCCATACTGCCAATAGGAAGATCTTACAGTGTCCAGGTACAGGTGAGTGCGTCAGCCCCGAGGGCGGGTAGGAGGTGGAGGCGAGGCGGAAGGTATGCCGAAGAGGGGTGGAGGATAGATATATAATGGAAAAGAGAAGAAGACAAGAAAGGAAGAGGAAGGAGAAGAAGAAGAAGAGGGGAAAAAATGGGAAAGAGGGGAGAAAAAAAAGGGTGAAAAAAGTATGGGGGGGGGGGGGGACTCGGGGAGGGAGTCAACCTCCGCCACCTGGTCCCAGCGGGGCCCGAACCAGCGCCCCACGACCCAGCTTCAGCGCAGCCATCCCACATCATCCAGATGCCAGCAGGGCTCTCGCCTCCTCTGACTCTCTGTATATGATCCAGCTCGTCTGTCTTGAGGTTTGCCTCGGTGTTCCCTCTCTTCCGCCATCCGTTCTTCCATCCTTCTGATGTGGTCCATCTCTGTGAGCCACTCCACCACATTCGGGGATTGCGAGGACTTCCAGTGCCTGGGTATGATCGCCCTAGCCGCTGCCAAGAAGTATTTGAGGATGCCATTCTTAGCTCCAGACACGGGGCCCTGGATCAAAGTCAGCAAAGCAATTTCAGGTTTATTTGGCACAGCCAGGCCGCCCACCTTTGTATGTACCTTGAAGATGGTTTCCCAGAGCTTCATAACCTCTGGACATGCCCACCAAATATGCAGGATGTCTCCAGCACGTGTCTGATTCAGTCGGTGAGTATGCCGTAATGTCCGCCAGGCACCTATACCATCTTGTAAGGACCTTTATAACTTTTCTCCTGTGCAGAACTGGCGCCGGTAAGTCAGTGTGTTAATGTGAATATCTTAAGAGCTTTCTCCTTGTCGATGGAAATCCCGAGGGCTCTCTCCCACTTAAGCATAAACCCCAGCGTTGAAGTGTGCCTAAGGGGTAAGGAGTAGAGCTGTGAGATCACGTGCTCCATTGGTTGGGCCCGTGTGAGACACTCCTCCAAGGGGGTTAAGGGAAGGGATGCCCCCTCCAGGCGCCCTCCCGATGTAAGAAACGCCTCAAGTTGGCGGTGCAAAAGCCACTACACATGCCGCCCTGCGTTCTGCACCCTGAGCTCGGCCAAGGATGGCACTCTGCCCCCTCTGAGAACGTCCCGCAGCCTAGTATCCTCCGCCTCCCTCCATATCAAGAACCGTGTGGTTTGCTGCCCTGGCACAAACTCTGGGTTGTTGAATAAAGGGGTGAGTGGGCCCGGCCTGTTTACCAGCTCTCCCTGTCTCTGGAGTCTGGTTCAATTAGAAAGAAAGTGCCGGGCCAGGATAGGATAGCCTCTTCTGTTTAGGTCACCTGGGGCAAACACCCAAGGAAGAGAACCCGGGTTAAAGCCCATAAGATCTCTCTCCAGCTGGACCCAGAGCTTATTCTCTCCCCTGTACGTCCAATCCGTCAACCGCATGAGGACCGCCGCGGCATGATAGAGCTTCAGGTCCGGGGCCCCTGCTCCACCAGCATTTTTGGGCCTGGTCAGAATGCTGAACCTAATGCGGGGTTTACGGGAACCCCATATAAACTTCAGGAAAGCTGATTGGATGGATTTAAAAAATTGTCTCAGTAGGAGGATGGGGACTGTTTGGAAAAGATACAGGAAGCGAGGAAGGACGTCCATTTTCAGTATGTTAATCCTTCCAAACCATGAATATCGCCCTCTGTCATATCTTGTGAGGTCCTGGGAGATTTTGGATTTGAGCTCTTGAAAGTTGAGGTCAAACAGGTTGTTCAGATTTGATGGTATAGAAACCCCTAAGCATTTTATTGCCGTTGGCTGCCACTTGAAAGGAAAGCTGCTCTTGAGGTTGTTTGCCTCCTGTTGGGTTAGCGTGAGGTTTAGTGCCTCAGATTTTGCATAGTTGATCCGAAAGTTGGACACCCGGCCAAAACGCTCGAATTCCTTGAGAGCCACAGCGAAGGACACGACCGGGGAGGTTAGGTGCAGGAGCAGATCGTCAGCAAATATTGATTCTTTGTACTGCTGGCCCCCGCACTCAATACCTCTGATGTCTGCATTGTTTCTGATTGCTATCGCTAGGTGTTACATCATTAAAATGTAAAGTAAGGGCGAGAGGGGACACCCCTGACGCGTGCCGTTTGCAATTGTAAAAGGCTCAGATAGGATGCCATTGGCCCTAACTCGTGCTGTTGGATTCTGGTATAGGGCCATGATCTTAGAGATCATGCCAGGTCCAAGCCAAATTTGCGAGAGCGTCGCTTTAAGGAAGCGCCAGCTCACCCTGTCGAACGCCTTTTCGGCATCACAGGAGAGGAGACATGATGGGATTCCAGTGTCGTTGACGAGCGCAATAAGATCCAGGAGCTTGTTTGTGTTGTCTCTGGCTTCACGGCCTGGGACAAAGCCCACCTGATCTAAGTGAATCAGGTGCGGAATCAATGGTTGCATTCTGGTGGCTATAATTTTGGCGAATAGTTTCAGGTCCACGTTGAGTAATGAGATAGGCCTGTAGCTTCCACATAAAGAAGGTTCATTACCCGGCTTAGGGAGCACAACTATTGCTTCCAGGGCTTGATTGTCCCCCCCCCCCCCCCCCCCACGTGGTTAAAAGCCTTTGTCAAGAAGGGGGCAAGTGGTGCCGCCAGGGTCTTAAAGAACCTAGGGGTAAAGCCATCCGGACCCGGGCTCTTCCCAGAAGGGGCCTCTTTGATGGCCTTCAAAACCTCCAGTTCCGTGAAAGGGAGCTCCAATTCAGCCGAGGACTCTTCCGTGAGCGTCGGAAGTGGGAGTCTCCGCCACATAGTCTTGGATGTTCGCCTCCAGCTCCTCCACCTCGGCCGGGGACAGGTTCGGCTGGAGATTGTACAGGTCGCTATAGAAGTCCCTGAACACCTCTGGGATCTTAGCTGGGTCCACGACATTCCCTCCTCCGCCCGTCTTTATACTTGGTATGAACGGTGCCCCAGTTCTACAATGGAGAGATCTGGCCAAGAGCTTACCGCACTTGTTTGTACATTGAGGCGTGTTGCCTGTCTCTGTATGTAAGGTAGGCCTGATTGTATAGCTTCAGGAGCTTGTTTCTATTGAGAGATAGCTCCGAGAGCAGCTCCGGGGAGGGAGCCTGCTTGTGTCTGGATTCCAGATCATGTATGGATTGCAAGGTTTTGGTGATCAGCGCCGTCCGCTCTCATTTCAACCTCGCACCCTCCTGAATAAATATCCCCCGAAGCACGCACTTCAGCGCCTCCCACCGTATCGTTGGAGCAATCATCATGCTCGTGGTCCATGACAAAGATTGATATCGCCTCCCTGATTCTGCCTAGGCATACTGCATTTCTAAGAAGGTTGTCGTTCAGGCGCCAGCTCCATTGTTTTGGTGCGGTGTCAGGTAAGTCGAAGGTCAAGAAGACCGGCGCATGGTCGGACCACAGGAAAGGGCCAATGCTGGTCTTAGGGTGCCATTGCAGTGCATGGTGACTCAACAAGATATAGTCAATGCGGCTGTATGAGCCATGCACGGGTGAGAAGTATGTGTAGTCCCTAGTGTCCATGCTCCAGTCTCCAGACATCCATCAGCTGTAGGCTATGCAGGGTTTTCCGCAGGGACTGTAGTTTCCCTAGATGCACCGATGACCTTCCAGATGTAAAGGCACCCGAATCTGCAACTATAAGTGCTCCTGTCACTGGAACTATTAGAAGGTGTTGGGAAATGCGACCCGTATGGGGTGCCCAAGGGCGGCATTTACTAGGGAGCTCCCGCCTCGGGGAGGGGAAAGAAAGTGTCCCCCCCCCCCCCCCCCCCCATTCAGACCGAACAGAGAATATCCGGATGAAGCGCCGGGGGTGGCGGGCCCGCAAATAGGGCTCCGGTGCCCCCACTGGAGGGAGACACCGCCCCTCAGGCCCTGCAATCATGGAGCAGTCAAAAGACTAAAACACTGAAACATTAAAACATTAAATGGAGCAGTGACATTACCCGTCATCAACCACTCCAAACCTAAACCCCGGCACGAAACGTGCGCCAGTGATCTTGCTGAGGGACCCAGGGCCCCCTCTCTCCCCTTGTGAAGACTCGGTCACTGGGGCAGTTAAATGTAGCCCTGTGCCCAACTTCTCCAGGGCCACCAGGGCTGAAGCCTCTCCTCCTGCTGACACGCCGGCCGCCGCTGCGTCCCCGGCCTCCGCTGACACGCCGGCTGCCGCTGCTTCCCCGGCCTCAGGTGACACGCCGTATAAGACTCCTTATTCAGAGTGAAGGTCCGCTTTAAGTTTTTTTTTTTTTTTTTTTTTTTTTTTTAATATCCTTTTCAGGAAGGAATAAGGGCCTGACAGCATTTAAAGTGGACTAACACCCAGGGGGGATCCCCGCGGGGCATCCGAAATTGGGACGCCCCCGCTGTTTGAAACCCCGCAGGACGCCCAGAAACCTTCTTATCCCCGTTCCAACGGCGCATGCGCAAGCCGCGGCCGCATCTCACGCTTCTCTCTAGCAGGGCTCGCACCCGCGCCGGCAGTTTGTGAATGGCCGGCGTGTGCACGTTCCCTGTTAGAGGGAAGCGCGAGATGCGGCCTCCAGCGTGCTCAGAGCTGCTGTGGTTGTCCGTCGCTTGTCTTTACATACCACAGCGGCTCTGAGCGCTGTGACTGGACGAGCGCTCGCGTAGGAGCGGGGTGAGGTGAGTGTTTTATTTATTTATTTTTTTTTTAGGGCGATCTGGGGGGTTTCACGCAGCGGGGCACCCCCGATCGGGGTGCCCCGCGGAAGTTGACCAAAACTCAGGATAGTGAAAATCCTGCATGTTGGTCCACTTTAAGGCTTCCCTAGCACGATGTGTAAGCTAGACAGATTGCCTGTCCCATCCGTCTATGGATACCGCCCGCCATACATCAAAGCCCACTGTGCTAGAGCAGTTTTCACATCATGGGCAGTAAGGCAGGGGCACCAATTGAGGAAATTTGCAAGGCAGCCACATGGTCATCTCCCCATACCTTCCTCAAACACTACAGGCTAGATCTATAATATAAAAATACCAGGCCTTCGGTCGAAGGGCTTACAGGCAGTTTCCCATCCCTAGTTCTAAAGTACGGGTTTACCCCTCTCTATCTTTCTGTGGCTGTCCTGAAGGACGAAAGGAGATCATCCGTGATATTCCTACGAGACCTTCAGGACAGCCTTTATAACCACCCCCCCCCCCCCCCTTATACATTATGTCCTACAGTTCACCACCAATTAATACTTGTTTAATAGTGAGGGGTGGGGCTTTTAAACATGTCCCAGTTGTGTTTCTTCTTTATGGGGAGTAGCTCGCACTCTCTCTGGCCATTCTGAACCTTTACCGTTAAGAGAAATGGAGATTTTTGTATGTATTTATGGTGGCATTGATTCAATATACTTCTGGTCTATTTATGGGGAGAGAAACCAGTATCACTCCAGTATTGTTTAAGTGGTCGTACAGATGTAGGCACCGTGCCTTAACATAGACATTTTATTTTTCTTACAGCTGTCCGTGGACACGCTACAGTTCCTTTTATTTCTTTATGTGCAGCAGATTAATAAAGTTTCTTTGCGTACATCTTTAATTGGTGATGAATGGCCTAGCCCTAGAACCAGGTCTACTACACTTGATTTAGCTGCACAGTCAACTTTCTACAATAAGGTGGGTTCATATGTAGTATTTAATCAAGTAATTTTGCAAAGTAAACCTGTGTTATGTAACTCTATCCCTCTCTCTGTGCTAAGGCAAGTTTTGGAAATAACCTGATCAAACATCTCACTGCAGTCTACTACTGTCATGCAGAGCCCCACCCCCACAGGCCTCAGCAATCCTATGTATTGTTTTATGATTTTAATATCCAAATAGAAGGGGGTGGTTGAGGGGTGAAAACCGATTAAACAAAAGAATAGCCTGTCAACAGAGGTGAAATATAAAAATATATATATAATTTTCATTCTTGCTGTTGGAATGGACTATTTGTCTTCCAGGCCCTTACCGTCCAGCTGATCCTGTGGACCCACCTATGCCTCCTGGATTTAGTTAAACCAATGTGGATCAATCGGAAACTATTATCCCGTAGAGAAGAGAGTAATTCTGATTTAGGGTCTTCCGAGTTCGAGGTCTTCTCTTCTCTAACCCTTCTAGTGCGAGCTACATGAGTCTCACGTAGTAGTCTCTTCTACTGTTAAGTGCCAGCTAAGTGAGGCTCACATAGATGAAACCTCACATACAAAAAAGTATAAAAGTTAAAAACTTACCTGACCCCTCGTTTGATTGGGCCTGGTCTTCTCTTCTGACTTCTGGAGAACGTCTGGAATAGCGCACCCCCCTCCCCCGCTTCGGCCGCTGCTTATTTATTTTTCTTTACTCTTCTCCGATCCTCTGCTGTCCCCCGGTGATCATGTCCCATGAAGCTTCGACAACAGCTGTTGGGCGATCAGTGGAGGGGGGCAAATGTTCACAGCCCTTGCGCCCCTCCAAACTCTCACCTCGGATCACCCAACACTACTGAGTGGGTATGGGAATTGTCAGAACCCCGGATTTGGCTGATGCCCGGCTGGTGGCTGGGGTCTCTTACCCCATCTGCGGTATCGGTAGCCACCAGCGGGTGTCAGCAGAGCTCTGGCTGCTCACCCAATCTGCAGATCCACCTGCCACCAGCGGGTGTCAGCAGAGCTCTGGCTGCGCACCCCGTGTGCAGTCCTATCAGCCACCAGCGGGTGTCAGCAGAGCCTTGGATGCTCTCTCCCCATCATCTGCTGCACCTGGTGTGAGGAGCTATTTAAGTAAGAGCGGCCCTCCACCTGGTGCAGCAGGATTTTGTTTGTTTGGTTACTTGTGTCTGGAGTTCTGAACTTAAGTCTGTACCCGTTCCTACCGGAGTCTGGAGACTGCCGGCATCTGTCATAGGCCCTTGGGTGAGTGCTCCAGCACCTTAGGGTATCTGTTTTTTGTTAGGTTTTTTGTTAGTGAGCCTTATTTTGTATCTGAAATTAAGATATTTTTTTTGTTTTTTCCTTGATTAAAACCTTTAAATACATTTTGGTAGTTGTGTCATTGCTCTGGCCAAACGGTTTGCTCCCTGGCCGAGAGTTCACATTAGAGAACTCCTCGGCCCTGACAGGAATGACTTGGTGGATGGCGTCGTATATGACATCATCCACCCCGCGGGGCTAGCAGACCGGTGACTTAGGAAGTGCTGGAGAGGGCCCGGGGGGGGGGGGCCATCAGACCTGCTCCATCTATAATACTTAAACGTGGGTATTCCTCCGCCAGATGGAGCTGTTCACTGCAGACATGCAAAAATAGGCTCCTCCCAGCCCTTCATATACCCAGGGACCTCCCACAAATCCCCAGATTTCTCTGCAGTGCTGACTGCGAAGACATGAAGTATCACTCTCTCGCAGGTGAGCGGGGCTATTACAGCCTGCGGCCCTGTGGGTCTATTTCCACCCCTCCTCTGTGAATATGCCTCCCAGCCTGGGCTGCGCTAGTCGGGTGAAGGTAGGCAGCACCATGTGTGCTTACGGAGCCACGCTCCACCGCAATCCCCCACCATAGGGTAGGCGGTCAAGGCTGATGGTGAGCCTCCCGCATCGTTGCCTCACGCCCCATGTAGCGGTGGACCCTATGTAACGGGTCGCCTTCCTCCCTCGTTCCCCCCTTAGCCAGGGGGAAAAGAAAGGGGGAAAAGAAGGGGGGGGGGGTTGTGTGTATGGCGGCCTCAGTGTATCCTTACACGCTTATGGCTCGGCTGTGCCTTACTGGGAGCGGGCATCAGAGCCGCGCTCTTACCTTACTGTTAACGCAGTGCCTTTAGTTTCTGCCTTCTGCTCGCTCCGCACGTACGGCGGCGGCTCACGGATGCCTCGGCGTCCTTCTTCACCTTCTTAGCCTTAGTGGCTCTTCCTAGGTTGCGCTGGCTTGAGCGCCTGTCCAATACAGTACCGCCTGGTCACGGCAGACGGGGTTTCGTTCCCTGACGGGGAGCCACAGGAGAGCCGAGTACTGACCTTGGCCGTGCCTGTACAGGCTCCGAGCGCCATTTTTTTAATAGACGTTATTGCTTTACTGTCTCTCATTGGCTAGACACCTTACGAGCTTCGCGCTCGCTGGGGAGGGGCGTGGTTCCGGCTTGGCATGCTCCGCGTCGCGGTTGGCTCAGGCCCGCCCTCCGAGGTTCGCTTGGCGCCATTTCCTTCTCTCGCGCGCGGTGAAGATCATCCTCTCCTCTCTGTAAGTGCCCTCGCGGGCGACTCTTCTTTGCTTTCTATCTCCCATTGCGCATGGCTCTGACATCCTTGTCCCCTCTTATGTCTTTCAGACCGCGGATTTCAGTGGCTTCTCCCGGCCCAGCGTAGCTCCCGGTCGTAACCATAAAAAATTACTCCCACTTCCCCGCGGGTTGTTGGGGCATCCAGGGTCGCTTACAGCGTCAATCCCTACTGGCATATTGTGCCGATTAAATCACCATATGGACGCATCTCAGGATATTGTGAACAGGGTTCCTTCGGGACAAGCCCGGCTGTGTGTAGCTTGTGGGGTCCTACCTAGCAGCGGTGACAATGCACGGGTCTGTGTTCCTTGTGCACAGCAGGCGCTATCGGTGCTTCCCGTCGTCTCTGAGGCTGGGCCTGCACCCCGCTGCACTTCACCTACTCCCCCCCCCCCCCCCCAAGCCTCAGTCTAACCCCCCATACCAGTGGGGATTCTCATCCTGATCTGGCCACGAGGCTGGCTATTGTTGAAAACTTGCTTGCTAATTCCTTAGCGCGTAAAGCCACCGCCAAGAGGCGGCACTTGAACCCTGAATCGGCCCTCTTCCCTATAGAACCTGATGATTTGTTGCACTCCTATGCCCATATCCCCTCGGACGAAGGGGAACTGTTCTCTGACTCAGGGTCTTATGACGATGAGTCTAGGGTTCAGGAAGAGTCTGGCTCTGAGCATTGGTCCTCGGATGATGTTGATAGACTGCTGGTTCAGATCTTTGAGGTTGTGTCCCTCTCTCCCCCTGCTGCGGCTCCCCGGCAAAGGGGTGACCTTTTTCTTACTGCTAAAGCTCGCTTGGAATTTCCCGAGCAGACCCATTTCAATAGCCTCGTGCTTAAAGAATGGGAGCATCCCAGCAGACTTCATGGGGTCCCTAGGAGCGTGGATAGGAAATATCCCTTTCTTGCTGACTTGGTTAAGTGTTGGTCATTGCCGCCTGAGGTTGATGCTCCTATTCTAGGGTTGTCCAACACCTCTATTATGCACTCTCCCGACACTACTACGCTATGGGACTCTGAGGACCGGCATGTTGACCAACTGGCATGTCATGCCTTTGCATTTGGGGGAGCGACTCTGCTCTCGGTTTGTGCCTTAGCCATTACGGCGGGAGCGCTCAGGGCCGTGCTTAGGAGTGCTCTTGATGGCACAGATGAGTTGCCTCCTGATACTGTCAACGCTCTGTCCAGCTGTGATGCGTTTGTGAACTTTATCCTGTCTGCATCGGACGATGCTATTAAGATGTGTGCCAGGTCATCTGCCCTGGTGGTTGCTATACGCCGCACGGTCTGGTTGCGCCAGTGGGCCGCAGACAATGCCGCCAAGAAAGCCCTCACGGGGCTGCCATTTAAAGAGCTGCGCTTGTTTGGGGATCGATTAGACCTCTTTGCCAAGGGAGGCAAGTTACCCCAGTGCAGGCGGCAGACTCGGCCCTTTCGTGGCCAAGGCTCCCTATCAACCCCCTACCGTGGGGCCAAACAGGGTAGAGGGGCGTCCTTCGCTGGGGCCTGCGCTGATTCCTGGCACAGGAACAGAGGACGCCGTCCAGGTTCCTCCTTGGGAACCAAGCCCAAAGCCCCTCCCAAGGCCCCCCAGGCATGAGGGGGCGCCCTCACCCGTCAGGGTGGGGGGACGTCTACAGCACTTCGAGCACGTCTGGCGGAGCCACATCTCAGACTGAAGGATTCAGGAGGTAGTGTCCTCCGGCTACAAAATAGAATTTGCTGTACGGCCCCCCACCAGGTTCATTGGGTCTCGAATCCCTCAAGACCCTGCCTCAGCTCAGGTCCTGTTGCTGGCCGTACAGGGTCTCATGGATCTAGGGGTCATTTGCAAGGTCCCCCCTGGAGATAGGGGCACGGGGTTCTACTCAAACCTTTTCACAGTACCCAAGAAGGATGTGTCGGTCAGGCCCATTCTGGATTTAAAAATCCTCAACAAATTTGTCAAGAACAGGCAATTTCGCATGGAAACTCTGCGCTCGGCCATTGGCTCACTGCGCCCAGGGGACTTCATGACGTCCGTAGACATCAAGGATGCTTACCTGCACGTCCCGGTGTTTCCAGGACACCAAAGGTTTCTCAGATTTGCACTAAAAGATCAGCATTACCAATTTGTGGCCCTGCCATTCGGCCTAACGTCGGCTCCCGGGGTGTTCACCAAGGTGCTGGCAGGGGTGATGTCCCTGATAAGGCTAAGGGGCATATGCATGCTGCCTTACCTGGACGATATTCTCATCACCTCTCGGTCTCTCTGGCAGGCAGAGTTGGACACTCGGCTGGTAGTGTCCCCCTGGAGTCCTTCGGCTGGGTGATCAATTATCCCAAGTCCTCCCTGTCCCCCTCCTCGGTGACTCCATTCCTGGGAATGATTCTGGATACGGTTCAGTCAAGGATATTCGTTCCTCAACAGAAGGTGGAAGATCTGACAGCGTAGGCGAGGTTCCTGCTTTCGAGCCCACAGCTCTCCATCCGGCAGGGAATGCAGTTGGTGGGCCTGATGGTGGCGAGCTTCGAGGCGGTGCCCTTTGCCCAGTTCCATTTGAGACCTCTGCAGCTTCACCTTCTGTCAGTGTGGGACAAGATCCCAGCGTCCTTGGACGGGTTCTGTGCGCTGTCTGAGAGGAGAAATCCCTCAGACATCAAGATTAAAAATTCCAAGAATTTTTGAGGGCTAATTATTCAGAGGCAATGATAGCTAGTTGTTTCTGATTCGTGGTGGGGGATCGGCATTTTCAGTTTGTGGCTCTTCCGTTCGGCCTCACCTCTGCTCCGAGAGTGTTCACCAAGGTGTTGGCGGGGGTGATGGCCCTGCTCAGAGCTCAGGGGATTCGCATTGTGCCTTACCTGGACGATCTTCTCATCATGGCTCCTTCCTTCAGTCAAGCAGAGGGGGACACCAGCACAGTGGTGTCTATGTTGGAGAGGTTCGGCTGGGTGATCAATTACCCCAAGTCCTCGCTGGTTCCGGCCAGGGTGGTGACCTTTCTGGGGATGTCATTGGACTCCTGCCAGCGCAGAGTGTTTCTTCCTCAGGCCAAGGTTCTGTTGATTCAGGAATTGGTCCAGCTGCTTCTCTCCCATCCTCATCCGTCCATTCGTCTGGGGATGAGACTGGTGGGGTTGATGGTGGCCTCGTTCGAGGCAGTTCCCTTTGCTCAGTTTCATACGAGGACTCTTCAACTTCATCTTTTGGCGTCTTGGAACCGGTGTCCGGGGTCGTTGGATCGGTCCTTCCGGTTGTCCCCTCGGGTTCGGCAGTCCCTTCTGTGGTGGTTGGTCTCGGACAACCTTCTGAAGGGCAGGTCGTTTCTGACTCCGCTTTGGGAAACTGTCACCACGGATTCCAGTTTGTCAGGCTGGGGAGGCTTTTGGAAGGATCTTCGGTTTCCGGGGCAGTGGGACCCTCAGGAGGCCCACTTGCCCATCAATGTTCTGGAATTGCGAGCCATCAGGTTGGTTCTGTCTCGCTTGACGCATCAGTTACAAGGTCTGCCGGTTCAGGTTCGCTCAGACAATCAGACGGCGGTTGCTTACATCAATCACCAAGGAGGGACTCGCAGTCTGGGTGCCCACAGGGAGGTGTCTCTGATTTTGGTCTGGGCGGAGACTCATGTCCCTTGCATCTTGGCAGTTTACATTCCGGGAGTGGAAAACATAGAGGCGGATTTTCTGAGCCGGTGTGCGTCCCGTCGGGGGGAGTGGTCTCTCCATCCCCAGGTGTTTCGGTCACTTTGTCTCCGGTGGGGGACGCCGGAGGTGGATCTGTTTGCTTCTCGTCACAATCACAAGCTTCCGTCCTTTGTGTCCCTGTCCCGGGACCCTCTGGCTCTGGCGGTGGATGCCATGACCCTGAGCTGGAGGGACCTGGGGTTTCTTTATCTGTTTCCTCCGATTCCCATGCTCGGCAGGGTTCTGCGAAAGTTGGTTCTGGAGGGAGTGCCCGCCATTCTCGTGGCTCCAAGGTGGCCAAGGCGGGTGTGGTTCGCGGACATCGTTCGCCTGGCCGTAGATCAGTTCGATCTGCCGCTTCGGCCAGATCTTCTCACTCAGGGTCAACTTTGTTACCCCAGTTTACAAACGCTGGCTTTGACGGCTTGGCTGCTGAAACCTCCATCTTAAAGGAGGAGGGTCTTTCGGATGCGGTCATTAGGACTCTTATTAGTGCCAGGAAGAGATCTTCTTCTTCCATCTATTACAGGTATTGGAGATCTTATATTGATTGGTGTGAGGCTAGGTCTTTGCCTTGCCGGGTCTTTTCTGTGTCTAGGATTTTGGAGTTTCTTCAGTCGGGGCTGGACTCCGGTCTTCAGCTGAGTACCTTGAAGGGGCAGGTTTCTGCTTTGTCTATTTTTTTCCAGAAATCTTTTGCTAGTCATTCCTTGGTCAAGACTTTTTTCCAGGGGGTTTCGCATGTGCGGCCTCCTAGGAAACCTTTGCTCCCAGTGTGGGATTTGAATTTGGTTCTTTCTGCTCTTAAGGCTCCTCCTTTTGAGCCTTTGCGAGATGTTGCTTTGTCCATTCTTACTCAGAAGGTTGCCTTTCTGGTGGCCATCACTTCGGTTCGGCGTGTTTCAGAGCTGGCAGCTTTGTCTATTCAGGCTCCTTATTTTGAGGATCATCAGTACAAAGTGGTTTTTCGTTACAAGTCAGATTTTCTCCCTAAAGTGGTCTCTGCTTTTCATCTTAACCAGGACATTGTTCTTCCTTCTTTGTGTCCTAAGCCTAAGAATGTCAAGGAGAGTGCTTTGCACTGCTTGGATGTGGTACTATCTACGTGCTACGTCTTCTTTTCGTAAGACTGATGCCTTTTTCGTTGTGCCATGTGGGCCTAGGAAGGGTTTGGCTCCGGCCAAATCTTCCATTAGTAAATGGATTCGTCAGGCCATTGTTGGTGCGTATTCGGCTAAGGGGAAGGATCCCCCTTTTCGAGTTACTGCTCACTCTACTCGTGCGGTTGGTGCGTCCTGGGCTTTTCAGCACCAGGCTTCGGTTGAACAAGTGTGTAAGGCTGCAACTTGGTCTTCTGTTCATACTTTTTCTAAGTTCTATAAGGTTGATGTGCGGGCCTCAGCGGATGCTGTTTTTGGCCGCAAGGTTTTGCAGGCTGCAGTGGTTTGAGTTTTTTCTGCGTTATTGCCTGTTCGGATACCCACCCTTTTCTGGACACTGCTGTTGGATGTCCCTAGTGTAATTAATGTTTGAAGTGGGGTGTGTGACATACTTAGAATAATACCATTTTGTGAATACTCACCTGTAAAATGGGTATTATAAGTATGTCACACACCCCAGTTCACCCGCCCTTTTCGGTATCCTGGCTCTTTATTTGGTGAAGTTTAGTTTTTTACGTTGAGGGTTGCATTGTTGGTTCTGGTACCTTGTCTTACTGCTGTTCTAATACTGGGAGGTTCTTGGGAGGTACCAGGTATGTATAGACCGGGAGGGGCCTGTTGAAGTTTTTTGGAGAAGTTCTCTGCAATGCTGCCACCTAGAGGTGCGTTAACCCTAGTGTAATTAATGTTTGAAGTGGGGTGTGTGACATACTTATAATACCCATTTTACAGGTGAGTATTCACAAAATGGTATTTTTTCCAGCCACATTTCAAAGGATGCAGCATTTTCCTGAAAAAAGACTTCCCGATTCCTTCATTGTACAGTTGGGGTCGCACGTCTACATTTTAAATTTAAAGTGTTTTTTTAACATGAAAAAACTGGGGAAAGGGTGAAAACAGTAAAAGGAATCCTGTAAGGTAAAAAAGGTGCCACTTTGGGGAATGGGGGGGGGGGAGTGATATAGTGGGTATAGCGTATATAGAGTGGTATTGATTATACAGAGTGCTATAGTGGGCAGAAATGTGGCTTCCAGACAAATTTCTGCCTCTAGAACAAAGAACCCCATTGCAGCCGAATAGCGCATTGTAGCCGAACAAGGAAGATGCCGCATTTTGCTGTGAATAAAGGCTTTCTGATTCCTTCAGTGTGCAGTTGCAGCCGCACAACTGCATCTGAAGCATTTTTTAAGAACGTTAAAACTGGGGTGAATAGGACAGGATGTTTACAGGGCGATAACTGCCACAAAAGGAGTCCAATGAAACCTTGAACTGTCGAAAGGCCCATTGTAGCCAAAAGGTGAAGATGCAAAGAATAAATGTTTCCTGACTCTTTACTGTACAGATATGTCGCTCAACAGCATCTAAAGCATTTTTAAAAACATGAAGGAAACTAAGATCAAGGAGACAGAATTCGTCCCGAGCTACATCTGCCACAGCAGACCAAAACAAACATAAGGTTCTATACATATTGAGCATCCATATTGAAAGAAAACATTAATTAAAGAGGATAAATAACCAATAAAGAGACACACTATTATCTGTGAATAGCCTAAAGACCTTCTGTGTGCATAAAATATGCAATCCCAGAGAGCAATCGCGTATATACCACCGCTCTAACTTCACATAAATACTTATGAGGCAGTCCCGTTCAAACTTTAACTTTATGCAACTCTAATAATTAGATAAATGGATTAATTTTTATTCAGAGCAGCGCCCCATTTTTAGACCATAGCCCATTTGCATGTTTCAGTGGTTTGACTGGTCAGGGTAGCACGCCCCTATATATTTGTGTTGCGTGGTTACTGAGGCTGTGCCCACTGATTCCTGGTGTGCTATTTCTACCGCAGTACGACTCCTGTGAAACCTATAACAGTCTTAAAAAGTGGCCCTTCCGGGATGAAGTCAATGTGAATCCTGTGAAACCTTATTCTAAGTATGTCACACACCCCGCTTCAAGATATCCATAACATGTGGGTAATACCGACCTGAAGTGGGCGTTCCTGCAGAGATGATAGCAAAAAAAGCCCCTCCCTGATCCATAAATACCTGGGACCTCCCACTCATTACCCAGTTTTCCATCTCTGCAGACGGCGAGCAAGTCAGAAGATGATGGCTCCTCCTTGCACAGGGGGATTTCAGGTAGCCGGGATGACTCCCGGCCTGCTATTTATTTATTTCCGTTTGGACCCTTTTTTCCCCAGAAATCCATATGCCTCCCAGCCTCGGCTGAGGGTCCAGGCGAGGGTATATCAGCACCTTAGGTGCTCAGGAGCTATGCTCCACCGTGAGACCCTATATGAGAGGGTAGGCGGTAATACCGGGTTGGTGACCCCGGTTTGGGATGCCCTGTCCCTTGAATTAATTTTCACTGGCCCTTCCCAATTCCCTTTTCCTCAGCGGGGATGGGGAGTGTGGGTCCCTCCTTTATTAGTCCCAGGGGATATGTGGAAGTATCTCTCTCATGTTGTGTGTGAGTGTTCCTTTAAATGTTTCACTGTAGCTGTATTACATTCCTTTCACAGGGCAGCATTCTTTTGAGATTCTCTGTCTCCGTTTCTTATCTCCCCCCCCATCTTGTCTCTGTCTTCTATGGCGGAGGCAGCTCCCTCACGCCATATACTACACATTAGTGGGGGGGGGGGGGCGGTCCGTCGGCGCAGGGCCGGGACCCGTCCCTGCTGTTTGCCCTGTGTGTGTGTGTGTGTGTGTGTGTGTGTGTATGTTTTGACTGTACCGGCCGGCGGCCGCACTTCTTGCTGCGGCGCCGGCCGGTTCTTGGCGCCTTTTTTTTTTTTTACTCAGAGGAGATTCTCCTCACGATATTCTGAGGGTGGGGCCGGTGCTGCGCGCGTCACCGCTGCCCGCCCCCATCTGTCCCCGGCGCCGCTGCGGAGCTCTGCATGGTGTGGGAGGAAGGGGGGGCGTGGTTCGGCGTCGCGCGCATCCCGCGCTGGCCACGCCCCCTTCTCCTCTTCGCCTCTTCTCTCAGCAGCATCAGGAAGATTCCTATGGTCGCCATTTCAGCTCCGCGGTTCAGTGAGTGGCCTATGGCCCCTTTCTCCTTATCCCTGTATTTGTGCTGTAGGGTGTTTTTAGCCATTGCCTTATTAGTCTTTCTGTGTCTTCCAGGTGGTGGTTTAGGTGGATCTCCAGTAGCATTTAGGGGGTCTCTCCCGATCCTTAATCACTGGGTTCATTATTGTTCATAAATCCTCCCACTCGGGACATTAAAGGGGCATCCCGGGTTGTCTAGTGACGTAATTCCCTGGGTCATAGCGACTATTACTAAAAAAGTTCACCTTATGGAGGCATCCCCGGATACTGGGCTCGGGGCCCCTTCGGGGCATCCCCGGAAGTGTATGTTGTGTGGGGTATCCATTTCTGGGGACGATGTACTTCTGTGTATACCATGTGCACAGCAGACCATCACGCGGCAGTCCGAACCCCAGGCGTCTGGGTCAGCACCGCCAGTCGCTTCGTCTCCTCCTCCCACCTTGACACGCACCCCGTGTGACGTTGTCTTGGGCCGGGAGCTGCAATCTGAGATGTGCGCCAGATTGGCTAACCTTGAAAAAATTATCTCCAGCTCGGTCGCCTGTAAGGCTCCGACTAAGAGAAAGCATTTGTCGCCGGCTCCGCTGGTGGAGGACCAGGAGGATGTTAATAATCTGGATTGGTCTGATTATTCCCCGCTAGAGGAAGGGGAAGTTTATGAGGATTCTGATATTTCGGACGATGAGCAGTCCTTTGGCGCTGAAGCCGAGCTTGGTGACTTGGGGAGATCCTCTGATACTCCCCACACTCTGGCTCTGATGTTAAAGGTACTGAATATTTCCCCTCCTGAGGAGGTGTCACAGCAGAAGGGTGAATTGTTTGAGGAATCCAGGCCGCGCTTGGAATTCCCTACACAAAGGCATTTTGACAAAATTATTGCTAAGGAATGGGACAGGCCGGCTCGGCTCCCTGGTATCCCTCAGGGATGGGATAGGAAATATCCCTTCCCTTCGGAGGCGATTAAGCGCTGGGCATCTCCCCCCGAGGTGGATGCACCGGTTTTGGGGTTGTCCAATTCCTCGGTTTTAAATAGACCTGATTGTTCCTTTCTCAAGGATGGAGAGGATAAACGTATTGACCAGATGGCTTGTCATGGTTTTGCTAGCGTTGGGTCAGCCATGCGGCCCGTTTGCGCGTCGGCACTAATGGTGTTGGCTGCCAGGTCCGTGGTCAGGGACCTGTTGACTTCTTCCGGGCTGCGTCCTGGGAGTGCTGAGTTCCTTAGCCTTAAACGGTGTGAGTTGTTTTTATCTTTTGTGTTGACAGCCTTGGATGACACTTTGATGATGTGTGGTAGGACATCGGCGCTGCTGGTCACTATTCGGCGCTCGGTGTGGCTGCGCCAGTGGGCGGCAGATTTTATGTCCAAGAAGTCACTAACGGCTCTACCCTTTGTTGGATTACGGCTTTTTGGAGAGACCTTGGACTCTGTTACCAAGGGTGGTAGGTTACCTCAACGCAAGAAACAACGCCGTCCCTTTGGGGGGGCGCCTTCCTTTACCCCCTCCTTTCGTGGGGCCAGATCTGGCAGGGGATTTGCATTCCCCTCTTCCAGAGGAGATTCTGGGAGCAGAGGCAGAGGACGTGCCCGTCCAGGATACAGTTGGGGTTCTAAGCCCAAGCCGGCTGCCAAGCCGGCTCAGCAATGAGGGGGCGCCCTCACCCATGCGGGTGGGGGGACGGCTGCGACTTTTCTCCCAGGTCTGGGATCAAGAGGTCTCGGACTGATGGATCCGGGAAGTTGTGTCTTCCGGTTACAAGCTGGAGTTCGAGCTCCGCCCCCCTTCCAGATTTTTCAGGTCTCGGATGCCTTCGGAACCTCTAGCGGCGCAGGGGCTCCTGTTGGCAGTGCAGAACCTTCTGGACATGGCTGTCATTTGCCCAGTGCCCCCTTCAGATCAGGGCAGGGGTTTTTATTCCAACCTGTTCACGGTACCCCAGAAGGACGGATCGGTCCGACCCATCTTGGATCTGAAGTTTCTCAACAGGTTCATCTGGCCACGGAAATTCCGCATGGAAACACTGCGTTCGGCCATTCACTTTCTTCGTCAGGGAGACTTTCTGACGTCCATAGACATCAAGGATGCTTATCTACACGTTCCTATTTTTCCAGCACACCAGAGGTTTCTCAGGTTCGTGGTGGAGGATCGGCATTTTCAGTTTGTGGCACTCCCTTTCGGTCTCACCTCGGCTCCTCGGGTGTTCACCAAGGTGCTAGCGGGGGTGATGGCTCTGCTGAGGGTTCAGGGAATCCGCATTGTGCCCTATTTGGACGATCTTCTGATCATGGCCTCCTCTTTCAACCAAGCGGAGCTGGACACCAGAGTGGTGATGTCCACTCTGGAGAGGTTCGGTTGGGTGGTCAACCACCCCAATCTTCTTTCTCCGTCCAGAGTGGTGACCCTTCGCAGGCCAGGGTGTTTCTGCCCCAGGCCAAGATTCTTTTGATTCAGGAATTAGTTCGGCTTCTTTTGTTGGCCCCTCGTCCGGCCATCCGGCTAGGGATGAGGCTGGTGGGGTTAATGGTGGCCTCATTCGAGGCAGTTCCCTTTGCGCAGTTTCATACAAGGACGCTTCAGCTTCATCTGTTGAAGGTTTGGGACAAGTCCCCTCTATCGTTGGATCAGTCCTTCCTGATGACTCCCCGAGTTCGTCGATCCCTGCAATGGTGGCTGGGGTCGGTCAATCTGTTGAAGGGCAGATCTTTTCTGGCCCCGTGTTGGGAAACAGTCACCACGGATGCCAGTCTGTCAGGTTGGGGGGGTGTTTGGAAGGACCTACAGTTTCAGGGTCTGTGGGGCCCGCAGGAGGCTCACGAGCCCATCAATGTTCTGGAGTTGAGAGCCATCAGGTTGGTTCTGTTTCGCTTGACTCATCAGTTGCGGGGCTTGCCAGTTCAGGTCCGGTCGGACAACAGGACGGCGGTTGCTTACATCAATCACCAGGGGGGGACTCGCTGCAGGAGTGCCCTCAGGGAAGTGTCTTTGATTCTGGACTGGGCGGAGAGTCACGTCCCGTGTATCTCAGCAGTCTACATTCCGGGAGTGGAGAACACGGAGGCGGACTCGCTGAGCAGAGCCTCCTCTCGTCAGGGGGAGTGGTCCCTCAGTCCCACGGTGTTTCGCTCGATATGTCTCAGGTGGGGGTTCCCAGCTGTGGACCTCTTTGCCTCTCGTCACAGTCACAAGCTTCCAGCCTTTGTGTCTCTCTCGCAGGATCCTCTGGCTCTGGCAGTGGATGCCATGTCTCTGAATTGGAGGGATCTGGGGTTTCTTTACCTGTTCCCTCCGTTTCCAATGGTAGCCAGAGTGGTGCGCAAGCTGACTCTGGAGGGCGCGTCGGCGATTCTGGTGGCACCAAGGTGGCCAAGGCAGGTTTGGTTCGCAGACCTGGTAAGACTGGCAGAGGATCAGTTCGTTCTGCCTCTACTGCCGGACCTGCTCACCCAGGGTTGGCTGCGCTATCCCAATTTACCTTCGCTGGCTTTGACGGCGTGGCTGCTGAAACCGCCATCTTGAAGGAGGAAGGTCTTTCTGACGCGGTGGTTCAGACTCTTATTAGCGCCAGGAAGCGCTCTTCTTCTACTATTTACTATAGGACTTGGAGGTCCTATATTGACTGGTGTGAAAGTAGGTCTTTCTCTTGTCGGGAGTTCTCCATTTCCAGAATCCTGGAGTTTCTTCAACATGGTCTGGATCTGGGGCTTCAACTTAGTACCTTGAAGGGGCAGGTTTCTGCCCTGGCGGTGTTCTTTCAAAGGTCCTTTGCACTTCATCCCTTAGTCAAGACCTTTTTCCAAGGAGTTACGCATGTACGGCCTCCTAGGAAGCCTTTTGTTCCAGTTTGGCATTTGAACCTGGTTTTTTCTGCTCTTCAGGGTCCTCCGTTTGAGCCCTTGAATGAGGTTGCTTTGTCTTCTCTTACTCAAAAGGTGGCCTTTTTGGTGGCTATCACTTCAGTTCGGCGTGTTTCTGAGTTGGCAGCTTTATCCATTAAAGCTCCGTACTTCGAAAGGCATCAGGATAAGGTTGTCTTTCGTTTCAAGCCGGATTTTCTTCCTAAGGTGGTCTCTGCTTTTCATCTGAATCAGGACATTGTTCTGCCTTCTCTATGTCCTAATCCCAGCAACGACAAGGAAAGGGCGCTGCATTCCTTGGATGTGGTTCGTGTTGTGAAATATTATCTGGTGGTTACGTCTTCCTTTCGTAAGACTGATGCTCTTTTTGTGGTGCCCTTTGGGCCTAGGAAAGGTTTGGCTCCTGCCAAATCTTCCATTAGTAAATGGATTCGTCAGGCCATCATTGGGGCCTATTCTGCCAAGGGGAGGAGTCCCCCTTTTCGTGTTACTGCTCATTCTACTCGTGCGGTTGGAGCGTCCTGGGCCTTCCAGCACCAGGCCTCTGTTGAGCAAGTTTGTAAGGCCGCTACTTGGTCCTCTGTTCACACTTTTTCCAAGTTTTACAAGGTTGATGTTCGGGCCTCAGCGGATGCTGTTTTTGGCCGCAAAGTTCTGCAAGCTGTTGTGGTTTAAGTTGTGCATTGTTGCCTTGTTTTGGATCCCCGCCCTTTTTATGGACACTGCTATTGGATGTCCCACATGTTATGGATATCTTGAAGCGGGGTGTGTGACATACTTAGAATAATACCATTTTGTGAAATACTCACCTGTAAAATGGGTATTATAAGTATGTCACACACCCGCTTCACCCGCCCTTCTTGTATTCTGGATCCTTTATTTGTGAACTTTGCGTTATGACTTATATTTGCCTCTTCCTGGTCCCTTACCTTACTGCTTCTATATACTGGGTAATGAGTGGGAGGTCCCAGGTATTTATGGATCAGGGAGGGGCTTTCTTTTTTGCTATCATCTCTGCAGGAACACCCACTTCAGGTCGGTATTACCCACATGTTATGGATATCTTGAAGCGGGGTGTGTGACATACTTATAATACCCATTTTACAGGTGAGTATTTCACAAAATGGTATTTTTCCAGCCTTAAAAATTTCCACTTTTGCAAATGATGGGATGGGAGAAGGGGGTGAACCAATGCGCTCTGCTGCCTAGGGCGAAAGTGCTCCCCAGCCTAAAGGGAAACTGGGAATGCTGCTGCCACATTTTGCTGGGCTCTGTGTCTAATCTGAGCTGTATGCCAGACATTAATATGTACGTCATACGGCGCTGATTGGATGAGAGTCTATGCATGTGCCATAGGACCAGGGAAAGACAAGTTTCTAGGGGCAATTCAGGCAAATTACTCTAGCAGGGCATTTTTGTTTTGGTCCACTTTAATGGCTGGTGGCAGATGTGCACAGCCAGAGGCACACTGTAATGATCATTCATTGCCACACATGGGCCATGGAATCATTGGTTCAAGGTAAGTAATTGGTAAAAAGTGGTGTTCCACACAGTGGACAGTGGGGACAAAGGGTCATAATCTTGACTTTTGGTCAGCTTTAAACTTAGCCGAGTGCTAGGGGATGTGAGCAGGGAAAGGATTAACAAACTTTATAAAGTGTCATTAGGGAGGCTCCAGCCAGCAGCAACACAAGTTCTGTTCACCTTTCCCCCTGCAGCCCTCAAAGGGTTAAACAGGGAAACCTCCTTAAACCGGACCTTCACCATGATTTATTGAACAGCCCAAACACTTAAATGATTCCCCAGCATCTAAAATTAATATGCTTTAAGTTTTTTTAGTCATTTATTAATCTTTCCCCCACTGGTCTTCAACTCTGTTAAGGACTTTAGGATACGGGCGCTGCCATTTTGACTCAGAAGCATCACACTTACTGAGGAGAGGAGAGTGGGATAAAGTACAGGGGGACGTGTTATAGCTGTGCTTTGCTCAGGCAGAGCAGAGCTGGGGTCAGGAAAAGGTCAGCAGTCCCAGAATACAGAGCAGCACAGTCAGAAGGCACCTACTGTTTGCAGGCTGCCTGATGTTCCATGAGCCGCCATCTTGGATGTTTAAAGGCTCATAACATGCAGTAGATGCAGGTAGGATAATTTTTAATGTGAGCAATCTGTATGTGCAGGGTGTGGGAAACATATAAGATAGACTTTTATTCAGAGTGAAGGACCCTTTTAAAGGCAGCACACACTTACTGGCTTCTCTTCTCAAAGCACCATGTTACTGGCTATATACAGTGGTTCTCAGCCTTTCTAACTCCAAGTACCTCCTAGTGACAAGCAGGTTCAAAGGTGCTCCCTTGAACATTGCGGGGTACCCCCTAAGGTACGCGTACTGCAGGTTGAGACAGTGGGCTAGAAGGTGCAGCAAAAACACACAGCCAAGCAGTGCTGTGTGCTCAGTGTGTTACATATCTGCATGTGTCTGTCGGCAATATGAAGCACCACAAATGTCACTCCAAATCCATATGCTCAAACAGCTGCAGAGTGAGTGAAAGAATTAGGTCAGAGGTCATACTGATGCCGGCTCATTATAGGAAGGTGCCAGCATTTGTACAGCATGGGTTGTGGGACCATGCCTCCCCAACTCGCATAGATAGCTAGCTCTGCATCATAGGAAGCAGACAGACTGTGCCTGCTGACAGCGCGGATTGACACAGGCTGGGCAGGTCTCTCTGGGTGGGGCACTGATCCATCCAATTACCATTACAAAGAAAAAAATAACTCTCCGTGCACAGTGCCAGTTCCATTGAACTGCCAATGATTTAAAAAAAGGATCCTGCAATTGATGCACTGCCGCCTATGGGGCCCACCTCACATGACCTGATGGGGCATCTTCTAAGTTACTGCACTCAAGGTTATCGGTTATCTCCCATCTTACCGGGGAACGATTAAGGAAAAAATTCAATTATACCATACATTTTAAGTATCCAGCCACATACTAGCACTATGTAACATTTAGAACTAGTGGAAAGCTGCACAATGTTGCACACATTTTCTTGCATGTATCAAAAGACAATCTGTAATGTTAGATAATGTATTTAAATTAACTAAACTAATCTGCTTTTCAGAAAAATAATTATATAGCTAAAATGGTACTGAATTGCACTGGTTGAATTGGTGGAAAAATGAGATCCAGTGTTTTTTCTTCCAATCCATTCCAGGCTATCCTCTTCATTCACGATAGGGTTAATTTTCTGTCACAAAGCTGTTAGGAGAAAAGAAACCTCACTGTGCCAATTAAACTATTCTAAGTATGTCACACACTCCGCTTCAGATAGTCATTACACTTGGGCTATACTGACCTGTAGATGGCGATCTTGCAGAGATGTCAATAAAAAAAGGAAGACTCTCCCGGTCCATAAATACCTGGGACCTCCCACTCATTCCCAAGTCTTTCATCTCTGCAGACGGCGAGCAAGTCAGAAGATGGATGTCTCCTCCTTGCAGGTTGCCGGGATGACTCCCGGCCCTCTATTTGATCTATTTCTGCCCGGATTCTCTTATTGATTTACCTTGCCTCCCAGCCTAGGCTGCTGGTCCTGGCAAGGGTAGATGGCACCCTAGGTGCTTAGGAGCTACGCTCCACCGTGAGACCCCATACCAAGGGGTAGGCAGATAACTGGGTTGGTGACCCCGGTTTGGGATGCCCTGTCCCTTGGCCTTCCACCCTAGCGTGGTTTTCCCCTCTCCCGGATACCCTTGGGGGGGGGGGGGGGGGGGCCTTGTCCCTTGTAGACTTTAATGTTTGGGTCAATTGTAGTATGTGTGGTGTTTGTGTGGGCACTTGTTCACTGTGTGTGTGTGTGTGTGCTCACTGTGTGTTTACTGTGCTTAGCCGGCTCCGGCCTCTTGTCAGCTATGGCGGCGGGGGAGCTTCTTCCCCTCAGGTGTGGGGGGCGGGGCGTTCGCGCGATCGCCTACGGCCCACCCCCGGGCTGCTGGCGCCGCTGTTCCCTGCTACTGGCTGGGAGCGACGGGGGAGGGGCCGGGCGCGAACCGCGCCGGCCCGCCATCCTTCGCCCTTTGCTTACACGCATTTTCTCTTCCTTCACCGGGCGCGTGTGTGTCGGTCGGCTGTCTGTTGATCGGTGAGTGGCCTTCGGGGCCCCATTTGTTTTGTATTTATCCATGCCCCTCTGTGTGGTTGTCGGCAATGCTTGTTTTTGACATGTTGGACATTTTGCTGTATAATGGGGTCTGATTGCGTCTGTCTTTGTGTTCCAGGTGGACCATTGTTTTCTATTAAAGGGGGGTTCTCCCGGTCCTGGGGTCCCTGGTTAAAATTGGGTTCTGTAAATTCCTCCCACGTGGGACTTAAAGGGGCATCCCGGGTAGCATTTACTGCGTAATTTCGGGGCAATCCAGGCAGTGTTTGGGGTGTGGGGTATCCCTTTCGGGGGATGATGTATTTCTTTGTGTACCATGTGCACAGCGGACTATTGCGCGGCAGTCCGGATCCCCGGTGTCTGGTTCTGCTCCGCCAGTCTCTTCTCCTACTCCCCCCCGCCTGATACGTACCCCATGTGATGTGGTCATGTGTGGGGAGTCGCAATCTGAGGTGTGTGCCAGATTGGCCAATCTTGAAAAATTGTTTTCTAGTGCTGTTGCCAAAAAGGTCCCGGCTAAGAGAAAACATTTGTATACAGCCACGCAGGCTTTTGATTTGGATGAGTTTGACTCTCTGGATTGGTCCGATTGCTCCCGGCTAGAGGAAGGGGAGCTGTTTGAGGAGTCGGAGGGGTCTGATGATCAGCAGTTTGTTGGTGCTGATACCGAGCAGGGTCAGGGGGATTCTTTGGGTACCTCTAAGGTCCTGGCTCATATGTTTGAGGTCTTGGCTATTTCTCCTCCTGAAGCTGCTCCTCCGCAAAAGGGGGAGTTCTTTGAGGTGACCAAGCCACGCTTGGAATTCCCTTATAAAAGCATTTTGATGGCATTATTCTCAAGGAATGGGAGAGGCCTACTCGACTTCCAGGTGTTCTGCCTTTCCGGTGGACCCGGTGAAGCACTGGTCGTCCCCTCCCGAGGTGGATGCTCCTGTTTTGGGGTTGTCCAGCACCTCCATCTTGCATTCTCCGGACTGCACTACTCTCAAGGATGGTGAGGATAAACTCATTGACCAGATGGCTTGTCACGGCTTTGCCAGTGTTGGGTCGGCCTTGCGGCCTGTTTGTGCTTCGGCGCTTTTATTAGTAGCTGCCAGGTCGGTGGTTAGAGGACTGTTGACCTCTTTCCGGGATTGATCCGGCTAGTGAGGAGTTCACCGCCCTTAAGCGATGTGAGTTTTTTGTCATTTGTGCTGGCTGCCTTGGATGACACAATGGTTATGTGTTGTAGAACTTCGGCCTTGCTTGTGGCTATCCGGCGATCTGTTTGGTTGTGCCAGTGGGCGGCTGATTTTGTGTCCAAAAAGTCGCTTACGGTCCTTCCCTTTGTGGGGTTGCGGCTCTTTGGAGAAAAATTGGATTCGGTTGCAAAGGGTGGTAAGTTACCTCAGCATAAGAAGCTGCGTCGTCCCTTTCGGTGGGTGGCTTCCTTCTCTCCTTCCTTTCGTAGGGCCAGAGTTGGCAGGGGATTGGCCTTCTCCTCCTCCAGAGGTGATTCCTGGAATCGGGGCAGGGGTTGTGCCTGTCCAGGACACAGCTGGGGCTCTAAGCCTAAGGCCGCTGCCAAGCCGGCTCAGCAATGAGGGGGCGCCCTCACCCTTGCGGGTGGGGGGACGGCTGCAACTCTTCTGCCGGGTCTGGGTCCAAGAGGTCTCGGACAGATGGATTCGGGAAGTGGTGTCTTCCGGTTACAAGCTGGAGTTCGAGTTCCGGCCCCCTCCCAGATTCTTCAGGTCTCGGGTGCCCTCAGATCCTCTGGCCGCGCAGGGGCTCCGGGCGGCAGTAGCAAATCGTTGCCCCCCTCGGATCGGGGCCTGGGCTACTATTCCAATCTGTTCACGGTGCCCAAGAAGGACGGTTCCGTTCGTCCCATTCTGGATCTGAAGTTACTCAACAGGTTCGTCCGTCTCCGGAAGTTTCGCATGGAAACTCTGCGTTCAGCCATCTACTCACTTCATCAGGGGGACTTCATGACGTCCATAGACATCAAGGATACTTATCTGCATATTCCAATCTTTCCGGCACACTAGAGATTTCTCAGGTTCTTTGTAGAAAATCGACATTTTCAGTTTGTGGCTCTTCCGTTTGGCCTTACCTCGGCTCCAAGGGTTTTCACCAAGGTGCTGGCAGGGGTGATGGCCCTTCTCAGAGCCCAGGGTATCCGCATCGTGCCTTATCTGGACGATCTTCTTATTGTGGCTTCCTCTCTCAGCCAGGCGGAGCTAGATACCAGGACTGTGGTAGCCACCCTGGACAGATTCGGCTGGGTGATCAACTATCCCAAGTCCTGCCTCTATCCCTCTAGGGTGGTGGCATTCCTGGGAATGTCTCTGGATACTTCTCAGTCCAGGATGTTCCTTCCCCGGCCCAAGGTTCTTCTGATCAGGAATTGACTCAACGTCTCCTATCCATCTCTCGCCCGTCCATCCGGCTGGGGATGCGACTGGTGGGATTGATGGTGGCATCGTTCGAGGCGGTTCCCTTTGCCCAGTTTCACACAAGGACGCTCCAGCTGCATCTCTTGGCGGCCTGGGATGGGTCCCCGCTGTTATTTGATCAGTCTTTTCTGATGTCCCCCCGGGTGCGGCGTTCCCTTCGGTGGTGGCTGGAACCGAGCAATCTGACGAGGGGCAGATCCTTTCTGACTCCTCATTGGGAGACGGTCACCACGGATGCCAGCCTGTCAGGTTGGGGGGATTTTGGAAGGATCTTCAGTTTCAGGGACTGTGGGGGCCTCAGGAGGCTCACGATTCCATCAATGTTCTGGAGCTGAGAGCCATAAGGTTGGATCTGGCTCACTTGATCAGTTGCGGGGCCTACCGGTTCAAGTTCGGTCAGACAATCGGACGGCGGTCGCCTACATCAATCACCAGGGAGGGACTCGCAGCAGGCGTGCCCTCAGGGAGGTGTCTTTGTTCCGGGCTTGGGCAGAGGGCAATGTCCCATGCATCTCGGCAGTGTACATTCGGGGAGTGGAGAACACGGAGGCGGACTCCCTGAGCAGAGGCTCGTCTCGCCGGGGGGAATGGTCGCTCAGCCCCAAGGTGTTTCGGTCGCTTTGCTACCAGTGGGGGACTCCGGAGGTGGACCTCTTTGCCTCTCGTCACAATCACAAGCTTCCGCCATTTGTGTCTCTCTCGCGGGATCCGCTGGCTCTGGCAGCGGATGCTATGTCTCTGAACTGGAGGGATCCTGGGTTTCTGTACCTGTTCCCTCCGTTTCCCATGGTGGGCAAAGTGGTGCGCAAGCTGGCCCTAGAGGGCGCGTCAGCCATCCTGGTGGCTCCAAGATGGTCAAGACAGGTTTGGTTCGCAGACGTGGTAAGGTTGGCAGAGGATCAGTTAGATCTGCCCCTTCTGTCGGATCTGCTCACCCAGGGTCCGCTGCTCTACCCCAATTTACCAACGCTGGCTTTGACGGCGTGGCTGCTGAAGTCTGCATCTTGAAGGAGGAAGGTCTTTCTGATGCTGTCATTCAGACTCTGGTTAGGGCTAGAAAGAAGTCTTCCTCTGCCATCTACTATAGGATTTGGAGGTCTTATATTGATTGGTGTGAGGTCCGGGCCTTGCCTTGCAGGGTGTTTTCTATCCCTAGGGTTTTTGAATTTCTGCAACATGGTCTGGACCTAGGTTTGCAGCTTAGTACGCTGAAAGGGCATGTTTCTGCCCTGGCGGTTTTCTTTCAAGTCTTTTGCTCTTCATCCTCTGGTTAAGACTTTTTTCTAGGGGGTTACACATGTGCGGCCTCCTAGGAAGCCTTTGCTCCCGGTTTGGGATTTGAATTTGGTTCTCTCTGCTTTTCAGGGTCCTCCTTTTTGAACCTTTGCAGGATATTGCTCTTTCTACTCTTACTCAGAAGGTCTCGTTTTTGATTGCCATCACTTCCGTTCAGCGTGTATCGGAGTTGGCGGCTTTGTCCATTAAGGCTCCTTACTTTGAGAGGCATCAGGACAAGGTTGTTTTCCGCTTCAAGCCAGATTTCCTTCCTAAGGTGGTCTCTGCCTTTCATCTTAATCAGGACATTGTTCTACCCTCCTTGTGTCCTAAGCCCAGCAATGACAAGGAGAGGGTTTTGCATTCTTTGGATGTGGTTCGCTGTGTGAAGTACTATTTGGTAGCTACTTCCTCCTTTCGTAGGACTGACGCTCTTTTTGTGGTGCCCTCTGGGCCTAAGAAAGGTTTGGCTCCCGCCAAGTCTTCTATTAATAAGTGGATTCGCCAGGGCATTGTTGGGGCCTATTCTGCCAAGCGGAAGGTTCCCCCTTTTCGTCATTCCACTCGTGCTGTTGGGGCGTCCTGGGCTTTCCAGCATCAGGCCTCTGTTGAGCAAGTTTGTAAGGCTGCTACTTGGTCTTCAGTTTACACGTTCTCCAAGTTTTACAAGGTTGATGTGCGGGCCTCGGCGGATGCTGTTTTTGGCCCCAAAGTTCTGCAAGCTGCAGTGGTTTGTTGTGCATTGTTGCCTTGTTTTGGATCCCCGCCCTTTATGGACACTGCTATTGAATGTCCCAATTGTAATGACTATCTGAAGCGGGGTGTGTGACATACTTAGAATAATACCATTTTGTGAATACTTACCTGTAAAATGGGTATTATAAGTGTGTCACACACCCCGCTTCACCCCGCCCTTTGGTATTCTGGATCCTTTATATGGTGAACCTTTCTTACCGTTACTGGTTATTTTGGCTCTTCCTGGTCCCTTTTGTTTCCTTACTGCTGTTCTAATGCTGGGGAATGAGTGGGAGGCCCCAGGTATTTATGGCCCGGGAGAGTCTTCCTTTATTCTTGGTGTGCCACACACCCCGCTTCACTTCTTAAATATTCATCCATTATTGGGTTAATCCACCGCAGGTGACGTAGTGCAGAGAGGAAGTCTTGTAACGAGCCCCCTTCCGGCCTATATATACCTGGTACCTCCCTTCAATCACCAGTATTTTTTCTCTCTGCTTGCTGACAAGTCAGAAGATGGAAGTCTCCTGCTTACAGGTAGGCCGGGGTATTCTTACCCCGCCACCCCCCTTTTGGTCTATTTCTGCCCTGTTTGAGTTTGTATACCTTTATGGTGAAATGGAAGCCTCCCAGCCTAGGCTGCTCACCGGCCTCCTACCGCTCGACCTCATGCGTGGGGCAATGCGGCTAACCGGCATGGTGATCCGGAAATGGGATGCCCCTGTCCCGAGGGTCCCCGTAGCCCCTTACTCTCCCGTTACGGTCCCTTCTCCCTTCACTATGGGGCGGGGGGTGTGTGAGGGTGTGCTTTTAGTATGTGTGTTTCACTTGTATCACTGCATGTTAACATGTGTCATGTTTATACATTCACTGTAGCATGTGTATATTTTTGGGTCTGCTTTAAGGGCAGGCTGCGCTGGGTAAAGGCTGGCCACTTCTCTTGCAGTTTGTTGCTTTGTGGCCCCCTCCCCCCTCTCCCCTCTCCTCGCCTCGCCTGGCATTAATGTTAGCATTGTACAGCACCATGCGGTTTTTACCCTCCGCCGCCTGGGCGCACGTGCTGTGGCCCAGCTGTAAGTGATTCCAGCTGATCGGCGTAGGGGGGGGGCGGGTCCCGCTGACGCGGCGCCGACGTCATGCGGCGGGCCCAGCGTCCTTGCTTCCTTCAAAACACAGGAAGTCACGTGGGCGCACGGCCGCACTTTGTCTTCATGCCTGCTCATGGCTGCTGGCTGCAGGCTTACCGGCTGATTGCTGTCCAGGTAAGCGGCCCCTCCCGTTGGGGCCGTTAAATGGGGAATACTTTTTAACAATACAGTGAGAAGTCACTGTTATTAAGGGGGCGTCATTTAAGGGCACTTGGTGCCATACTTATGTTATACACATGTGAAGGATCTGATGGTTGTTTCTTTGCCTTGCATATCCTGGGATCCCTGCTTATGCTGGCCCTCCGGCTCTATGTGCCTGGCTAATTATTGGGATTGCTTTGAATGTTTATATGCATAGACTATATATAAATATATATATAGTTTCTATTAAAGGGGACCTTAACTTAAAAAAAAAAAAAAAAAAATATATATATATATATATATATATATATATATATATATATATATATATATATATATATATATATATATATATATATATATATATATATATATATATATATATATATTTATCCTCCCTTCCGGGACATTACTAATAAAGGGGGCATCCCGGGTCGGCTTATGCCTTAAAAGTCCCATTATTGCGAATACCATAAATCACCATATGGAGGCTTCCGTAAATTCCGGAAACGGTTCTGCTGAGCCATTTGGGGGGTGCGTAGGTTGTGGGGTTCCACTCCCAGCTGATGATATCTTTATTTGCATCCCTTGTGCAAAACAGACTATTGCGCGCCAGTCCGTTGCTGCGGGGCCATCGCATCCTTCATCATCTCCTACCTCTCCCTCCCTATTCCGGACCCCGCATGACACTGTCAAAAGTGGGGATTCGCATTCCGAGGCGGCAGCACAGCCCTGCCCCCGGAAAATGATGCCCGTTAAAGCAGCGTTGAAGGCCGCTGCAAAACGAAGGCGCCTGACTCCGGTACCTTCGGCTCCACAGGACCAGTTTTGTGAACCTGTGGAATGGTCCGATGGATCCCCGGACGAGGATGAACTCCTGTCGGAGTCAGATGAGCCGACAGGTCAGCGTGTGGCTGATGAGATCGGCGATTGGTCAGAGGGGGTTGTTTTTGACACCCCCTCCATTCTGGCTCAAATGTTTAAAATTTTGAGTTTAGATACGCCTGAGGCGGCCGCCCAGCCAAAGGGTCAGTTGTTTAAAGAGCCTCAGCCGAGTTTGGTTTTTCCCAGACAGCACCACTTTGAGAGGGTGGTTCTTAAGGAATGGGAACATCCCACACGGTTATCTGGAATTCCTTCCAGTTGGGAAAAGCGTTATCCTTTTCCGCCAGAATTGGTGAAGCTTTGGTCTTGTCCCTCCGGACGTCGATACCCCTGTACTAGGACTCTCCAGCTCGGCTATGGTACAATCTGCTGAGACCACTGTCCCCAAAGATGGGGAAGATCGTCGGATTGACCAGTACGCTCGACATGGTTTTATCTATTCCGGGTCAGCATTGCGCCCGGTATGTGCTTCAGCCCTTCTTCTATTGGCAATTAAGTCCCTAATTCAGGGGCTATATGAGGATCTTGATCCCGCTTGCAAACAGTTCACTGCACTTGAGCAGTGTGAATCTTTTGTGGCTTATGTCCTGGCCGCTCAGGACGATGCGCTGACTATGAGTAGCAAGGCGGCAGCTATGCTGGTGGCTATTCGCAGGTCAGTATGGCTACGTCAGTGGTCAGCAGACACGGCTTCCAAAAAGGTGCTCACAGCTCTCCCCTTTTTGGGGTTGCGTCTGTTTGGGGAGACAATTGATTCAGTCGCAAAAGGTGGTAAGATGCCACAACGCAAAAGGCCTTGTGGTCCCTTCAGGGGGACAAGTTCCGGTAGGCCTTCCTTTCAAAGGTTCAGAGCGGGCAAAGGTGCGTCCTTTCCCGCTACCAGTGGCGCATGTCGGACTCGCGGGAGGGGCCGTGGCCGGCCCACTCGGTCCTGGGGCACCAAGCCCAAACCTGCTGATAAGCTCACTCAGCAATGAGGGGCTGCCCTCACCCGTGCGGGTGGGGGGACTATTGCAACACTTCTACCATTGGAACCATGTGGTTCCAGGCAGATGGATCCAGGGGGTAGTGTCTGCCGGTTACAACCTGGAATTCGAGTCTCGCCCTCCCTCACGGTCCATTCAGGGGTCGGTTCATCCCGGCCTGAACTTTCATCAAGACGGAGTGTGTCTTTCTTTTGCCCAAATTCGCACAAGAACGCTTCAGCTATTGGGACCAGCGTGTAGCGTGTTGGGACCAGTACGGCAGTCCCTCCTGTGGTGATTGGTCTCGACCAATCTTGTATAGGGCAGGTCTTTCCTGACCCCCCTTTGGAAAGGTGTCACCACGGACACCAGTCTGTCGGGATGGGACAGATTCTGGAAGGAGCTATGGTTTCAGGGGCAGTGGAGGCCCCACTTACCCATCAGTATTCTGAATCCGAGAACCATTTGTCAGGTGTTTGCTCTCTTGACTCAGTACGTTCTGGGCCTTCGGGTCCAGATGTGTTCAGACAATCGATCAGCGGTTGCTTACGTAGGTCTTCAGGGAAGGACGCGCAGTCTGAGTACTCTCAGAGAAATGTCCCTGATCCGGACATGGGCAGTGTTCCATGTTCCCTGTCTCTCGGCGGTTTACATTCCAGAGGTGATGGAACAGGTAGCGGACCGGTTGAGCAAGTGCTCTCCTCGTCTGGAAGAATAAGCTCTCCATCCTCGGGTGGTTCTCTTATTGTGTCTCCAATGGGAGACTCCGGAGGTGGACCTGTTGGCCCCTCATCACTATCACAGGCTCCCGAGCTTTGTGTCACTCTCCTGGGATCCTCTGGCTCTGACAGTGGACGTCATGTCCCTGAACTGAGGAGCTCTGGGATTTCTATACCTGTTTCCTCCGATGCCCTTGCTGGGCAGGGTTCTTCAGAAGTTGGCTCTGGAAAAGGTGTACGCCATTCTCGTGGCCCCAAGGTGGCCAAGACGAGTAAGGTTCGCAGACATCGTTTGGCTGGCAGTGGACCAGTTAGTTCTGCCTCTTCGGCCCGATCTGCTCACTCAGGGTCAATTGTGTTACCCCAATTTACCAGCGCTGGGTTTGATGGCCTGGCTGCTGAAACCTCCATCCTGAAGGAGGAGGGTCTTTCTGATTCAGTCATTAAGACTCTGATCAGTGCCCGGAAGAGGTCTTCTTCCATCACCTACTATAGGACTTGGAAAGCCTATATCACTTGGTGTGAGATAAGATCTTTTCCTTGTAGGGTCCTTTCAGTCCCCAGGATTCTGGAGTTTTTACAATCAGGGCTGGACTCTGGTCTCCAGCTAAGTACGTTGAAAGGGCAGGTCTCTGCCTTATCTGTCTTTTTTCAGAAGCGTGTTGCGCTTAAACCTTTAGCTGAAACTTTTTTCCAGGGGGTTACGCATGTGCGGCCTCCCAGGAAACCATTACTCCCTGTTTGGGATTTGAATTTGGTTCTTTCGGCTCTTCAGGCTCCTCCTTTTGAGCCTTTGCAAGATATTGCTTTGTCTTCTTGGTAGCGATCACTTCTGTCCGGCGTGTCTCAGAATTGGCGGCCTTAACTATCCAGGCGCCTTACTTCGAGAGGCATCAGGATAAAGTGGTCTTTCGGTTCAAGCCAGACTTTCTTCCCAAGGTTGTTTCTGCTTTTCATTTGAACCAAGATATTGTTCTTCCCTCCTTGTGTCCTAATCCTAAGAATGACAAAGAGAGGGTTTTGCATTGTTTGGATGTAGTACGCTGTGTTAAGTACTACTTGATTATCACGTCTCCTTTCCGTAGGACGGATTCCTTTTTTGTGGTGCCCCATGGGCCTAAGAAGGGTTTGGCACCAGCCAAATCTGCCATTAGCAAGTGGATACGTCAGGCCGTTACTGCGGCCTATTCTGCTAAGGGAAGAGTTCCCCCTTTTCGTATTACTGCTCATTCCACTCGCGCTGTTGGGGCGTCTTGGGCTTTTCAGCACCAAGCTTCTGTTGAACAGGTTTGTAAGGCCGCCACCTGGTCTTCTGTTCACACTTTTTCTAAGTTTTACAAAGTTGATGTGCGGGCCTCAGCGGATGCTGTTTTTGGCCGCAAAGTTCTGCAGACTGCAGTCATTTAAGTTATGCTTCACCTGGCCTTTACATGCCCTTCCCTTGTGGACACTGCTTTTGGATGTCCCAATAATGGATGAATATTTAAGAAGTGAAGCGGGGTGTGTGGCACACCAAGAATAATACCATTTTGTGAGTACTCACCTGAAAAATGGATATTGTTGGTGTGCCACACACCCCGCTTCACACCCGCCCTTTTTCGGTATTACCGAAGCATTTATATGGTGAAGCCCCTTTTCTTATTTATATCAAAATTGATTTTGGAGGTTATCGGTGGAATACTGGTACCTTGTCTTTCTGCTTTTTAAATATACTGGTGATTGAAGGGAGGTACCAGGTATATATAGGCCTGAAGGGGGCTCGTTACAAGACTTCCTCTCTGCACTACGTCACCTGCGGTGGATTAACCCAATAATGGATGAATATTTAAGAAGTGAAGCGGGGTGTGTGGCACACCAACAATATCCATTTTTCAGGTGAGTACTCACAAAATGGTATTTTTTCATGACATCTCTGCAAGATCGCCATCTACAGGTCAGTATAGCCCAAGTGTAATGACTATCTGAAGCGGGGTGTGTGACATACTTACAGTACCCATTTTACAGGTGAGTATTCACAAAATGGTATTTTTCTAATTTTGATTAATGTATGAAAAATCACACACACACACACTGCACAGTCCAGTCTTCAAGATGAGTAAGAGCTTTTTATTTTTTATGCTTGTATTTAAATCATGATATTGGTGTCACCACTTAAACAAGAATGTGGATTGCTGCAACACAAAAATGTCATTTCTCCATAAAAGTGAACTTGCCTGTAATAAAATTTGCACATGTATGATATGTGTAATTTTACTTTTTTAAATGAGACCCCACCATCCCAGTATGTGTTTATAAATGTTATGATTTTCAACAATACATGCTATCCTGCTGCTTGTTATGAGGTCCTAAATGACAACATCCATTGTGGTTCTGGGGTGTCTTGGATCCACAAATCGAAAAGGCATAGGGGCTTATGATGGTGTTTATCATTAGTATGTGTCTGTTCAGTAGCAATTGAGTGTTGGGTATGTACACAGGGCTAACACTAAATCACTGCTGACCTTGTTTTTTTTTCCCAATACTCCATAGACCGAGTGTTAGGGCTATTAGCATTATGTGAACTAGGGCAAGGCCACTCAGTGGACGGGGGCCCAAAAAGTGCCTGAGTAGGGCCTACCTTTGGGCCATCTGATCCTTTGTGCTTCTTTGCAGGCATCCGTCACACAGCGTGGGTATTTGGCACTTTATAGGATACTCGTTTTACCTTGTATTGTAAACATTTTATCATTTTTTTGGCTGCACTCAGTATTATCGTAAAATCTATTTTTCTTTGTAGAGCTATGTTTTTATTTTATTTTTTTTAATGAAACATTTTATTTGTGTTTTTTCTTTATAGAATTGGGATGATTACAGTCACCATGTGTTTTTACAGAGTCATATACCTTTTATCTTGGAGTTACTTTTGGAACCTGATCAACTAACTAAATCTTCCCACTCAAGTGAATACAGTCTGTTCTCCATTGCTGCTGCCAGAGCTCTGGGCTTTCTCATTGAGGGGACTATAGATAAAAACAGAACTGTACACTCTTTCATTGATTTGGCCACATGGCAGCCTTTGCAATCTTTAAGTGGTTACTCAAAGACGACTGAAACATTCCCAGTAAAAAAGTTGCAGGCATGGATAAAAGAATGTATTGTTATAAACGCCTTTGGAATGTCCACATGTATGAAATCTGGGCAAATATTGGCGTGGGCAAAACCAAGTAAGTTTTTAACATTTATCTGTATATACCAAAATATACAAGACACCTGTTGCACCACCACTCATAAACAATTGTAATAGTAATACAACCAGGGCAGCATACTTGGAAAACCATACACAGTAAAAAAAAAAAAAAAAAAAAATCCTAATATATATTCGTCCAATGTCAAAACATGCATACGGAAGACAAGATGAGCGGCGAGTGTGGTTTTGAGGTGTTTTAGGTGCTTTTAGCCGCCGTCGACGCTTTGTACTGTGCTCCGCAGCTTTGTTTGCTAGTACTGTGATGGCGCGGTCACGTGGGCGCCGTTTTCGCGCTCTTTGGGGGGGGGCGGGCCGGGGGATGATGCGTATCGCATCGTCCCACCGCGGCCCGCCCCTCGAGGTCCTCTGCCGGCGCCATTTTGTGTCTGCCTTGCCTCCTGGGGCTTCCTTCCTTCCTGGCTGCGGCGGTGAATCCTTCCTTGTGTCGCTTCCTCCAGCGGTCTGGGGCTTGGTGATCCTTCGGTCTACTTGGTCTGTGAGTCCCCCTTGGGGGTTTTGTTTTTGTGGGGCATGTACTGCGGGATGCTCATGTGCCTTTTTACTTATGTCTTTCAGGCGGGACACCCGTGGGTTGTGTTTTTTTTTTTTTCCCGGCTCTACTCCTTCCTCCCCCTCATCTCCCCCTTACTGGCTTCTGGGGGCATCCCGTGGGAGGGCATCCCAGTGGCTTTTGTGTTAGCCTTTACCCTGTGCTGGCCTTTTGTGCCTGTATGGAGGCTTCTGGGGATAGCGTGCTTGGAGGTCCTTCGGGGCAATCCCGGCTGTGTGCCATGTGCGGGGTATCCCCTTTGAGTAACAGTGCCGCGGTGTGCGTACCGTGCGGCCCAGGCTGGGCTAAACACCTCTATTCCCAGCTCTGCGCCTCCTTCGGCATCACCTACCCCACAGCTCCTGCAATTAGCCCCCAGTGAGGGGGATAATTGCGGGGGGTCACAGTCTGATCTGGCACTCCGTGTGGCCAGCATTGAGAGACCGGCTTGCCAGGCCTGTTCCTAGGAAGGGCTCTGGCAAGAAGCGGCACCTGACTTCCACACCCTCCCTCTCTTCTGAGGAGTATGAGGAACTTGATGCTTTTGGTGGCCATTACTCCCTAGAGGAAGGGGAGCTTTTCCAAGACGGACTCCTCCGGGGAGGAATCTTGGTCCACTGAGGACACTGATAGTCTGCTGTGTCACATTTTTGAAATCTTGCACATTATCCCCCCTGAGGTGGCTAAGAGAAAGCAGGGCGAGCTGTTTCGTCCTGATAAACAGCGTCTGGAGTTCCCTGAGCAGGGACATCTCACTAATATGGTGCTTAAGGAGTGGGAACGTCCTAACAGACTGCCCGCGGTGCCCAAGGGATTGGATAAGAGGTATCCCTTTCCTGCTGATCTGGTAAAGTGATAGTCATGTCCCCCTGAGGTGGACGCTTCCATGCTAGGGCTGTCCAACACCTCGGTCATGCCTTCCCCTGACACTACCACTCTGCGGGACAGCAAGGACCGGCGCATGGATCAGCTGGCCTGCCATGCTTTTACTTGTGTGAGGGCTGGACTGCTCCTGGCCTGTGCTGCTGCCATTACAGCTATTGCCCTTAAACAGCTCAAGCGTCTCGCTGATGGCGCTACGGCTGGTAGAAGGGGGGAGGAGTACAGGGCCCCCTCTTCCTTTGCTCTGATTTTGTTGCCTTTATCCTTACTGCCATGGATGATGCTGTACGGCTGGGTGGTAGGGCCTCTGCTCATTTGGTGGCTATGAGCCGCTCTGGTTGCACTAGTGGGCAGCTGACGCTGCTGCTAAGAAGGCTCTCACTGGGCTCCCCTTTGTGGGGCTGCGGCTCTTTGGTGAGCGTCTGGATGTGTTAGCCGAGGATGGTAGGCTACCTCAGCCTTGGAAGCAACCTCGGCTCTTTCGAGGTTCCTTCTCCTCCTCCTTTCGCACCCCCAGAGGAGGTTGTGGCTCCCTCTTCTTGGGTAGTCGCAGAGAGTCTTGGTCGTGGCTGGTCCCGTGGCTGCCCCGGTCTCTCTTGGGGGGCCAAGCCCCCTCCCAAGGTCCTTCAGGCATGAGGAGGCGCCCTCACCCATCCGGCTGGGGGGACGGCTCCGGCTCGTTGCTCACGCCTGGAGGCTTCACGTCTCGGACTGGTGGATTCAGGAGGTGGTGTCCTCTGGTTACAAGAGAGTTTGCAGCCTGGCCGCCCTTCAAGATTCCGCAGATCCCGGATGTCTCAAAACCCTCTGTCAGCTCAGGGCCTGCGCCTAGCAGTTCTACACCTGTTGGAGTCAGGAGTCATTTGTCTGGTGCCTTCCCAGGAACTGGGTCAGGGGTTCTACTCCAATCTTTTCACGGTCCCCAAAAAGGATGGGTCTCTGAGGCCGATCCTGGATTTGAAGGGTCTCAAAAAATTTGTCAGGTTCAGGCACTTTTGCACGGAGACGCTACGCCCGGCTGTCAGTACCCTTCGTCAGGGTGACTTCATGACCACCGTGGACATCAAGGATGCCTATCTTAATGTGCCCATCTTTCCAGGTCATCAGCGGTTCCTGAGGTTCGCCCTGGAGGATCAGCATTACCAGTTTGTGGCTTTACCCTTCGGTATTACCTCGGCGCCTCGTTGTTCACCAAGGTGCTGGCGTGATGGCTCTGCTGCGGAGCCAGGGCATTCGCATCCCTCCTTACCTGGACGACATTCTGATTGCAGCTCAGTCTCTTCATCAGGCCGAGCAGGACACTCACGAGTCCTTCGGCTGGGTGATCAATTTTCCCAAGTCTTTACTGTCTCCATCCTTGGTGAGGCCCTTTCTGGGCATGAATCTGGATACTTCTCAGGTCAAGGTGTTCCTGCCTCAGTAGAAGGTGGAGGGCCTTCAGAAGCAGGCACGGGCCCTGCTTTTGTGTCCTCATCCCTCCATCCGGCAAGGGATGCAGTTAGTGGGCCTGATGGTGTCTTGCTTCGAGGCGGTCCCCTTTGCCCAGTTTCACATGAGACCTCTTCAATTGCACCTCTTGTCAGTTTGGGATCGGGACCCTGTGTCCCTGGATCGGCATTTGCTCTGTCCCCTCTGGCCAAGCAATCCCTCTCATGGTGGTTGGACTCCAGGAATCTCCTAGTGGGCAGGACCTTTCTGCCTCTGTCCTGGGAGACTGTCACCACAGATGCCAGTCTGACCGGTTGGGGGGAGTTTTGGAAGTCTCTGAAATGCCAGGGTCAGTGGGGCCCCCAGGAGGCCCATGCACCCATCAACATTCTAGAACTGCGGGCGAGCAGGTTGGTTCTCTCTGTTGACCCCACACCTTCGGGGTCGGGCTGTGCAGATCCGCTCGGACTACCAGACGGCAGTTGCCTACATCAATCATCAGGGAGGGACTCGGAGCAAGCGAGCCCTCAAGTGTCCCCGATACGGTCTTGGGTGGAAGAGAATGTCCCTTGCATGTCCCTTGCATCTCGTCGATCTACATACCGGGGCTGGAGAATCTGGGGGCAGACTTTCTGAGCAGGGGGACGTCTCGGATGGGGGAATGGTCCCTCAGCAACTAAGTATTTCACTCCCTGTGTCACCGCTGGGGTCAGCCGGATGTGGACCTCTTTTTGTCCCTCCACAATCGCAAGCTTCCGAGGGTTGTATCCCTGTCGCAGGATCCTCTGGCCTTCGCCACGGATGCGCTAGCAATGCCTTGGACAGAGTTTCTGCTCCTCTGTGTTCCATCCTTTTCCTCGGCTGGGCAGGATGTTGCGCAAGATAGCCCAGGAGGGGGTACCAACCATCCTGATGGCCCCCTGGTGTCCCCCTGTTGGCCAAGGTGGTTGTGGTTCGCAGGCGTCATGCCCAAGGATCCAGATCTTCTCGCTTAGGGACAGCTGCGCCATCCCAATTTACAAACGCTGGCTTTGACTGCTTGGCTGCTGAAACCTCCATCTTGATGGACAAAGGGTTGCCGGCCTCTGTTACTATGATTCGGGCTAGGAAGAAGTCCTCGTCTTTTATCTACTACAGGGTCTGGCATGCTTACATTGCCTGGTGTGAGTCCAAGTCTCTAACTTGTTGGGCGTTTTTCATCCCCAGGATTCTGGAGTTTTTGCAACAGGGTTTGGATTCGGGTCTTCAACTAAGTACCCTCAAGGGACAGGTTTCAGCCAATTTTTTTCCAAAGATCCTATGCCAATCACGGTTGGTTAAGACTTTTTTCCAGGGAGTTACTCATGTGCGTCCGCCGTGTAAGCCTATGCTACCTGTTTGGGACTTGAATCTGGTGTCTGCTCTGCAGGGTCTTCCCTTTGAGCCTATCCGTGGGGCTGCTTTGCCCATTCTGACTCTCTTAAGGTGTCCTTTTTGGTGGCTATTACTTTGGTCAGACGATTTTTTGAGCTGGTGGCGCTTTCCATCAAACCGCCTTTATTTATTTATTTTTTGTGCGGCTTTAGGATAAGGTGGTGTTTCGGCTTAAGCCGGATTTCTTGCCTAAGGTTGTGTCTGCTTTTCATCTCAATCAGGACATTGTTTTGCCTACTAATTCCAGGGAGCGGACCCTTCATTCTCTGGATGTTGCCAGGGCTCTAAAGTTTTATTTGGTTGCTACTAAGTCTTTCAGGAAATCTGATGCTCTAATTCTAAGTATGTCACACATCCCGCTTCAGATAGTCATTACACTTTGGTTATACCGACCTGTAGAGGGCGATCTTGCAGAGATGTCATGAAAAAAAGGTCCATAAATACCTGGTACCTCCCACTCATTCCCCAGGCTTTCATCTCTGCAGACGGTGAGCAAGTCAGAAGATGGATGTCTCCTCCTTGCAGGTAGCCAGGGTAACTCCCGGCCCCCCTCTTTCTGCCTGGACCCCATGTCTTAGTTTTCGCCTTGCCTCCCAGCCTAGGCTGCTGGTCCGTGCAAGGGTAGACAGCACATAATGGTGCTTAGGAGCTATGCTCCACCGTGAGACCCCATACTAAAGGGTAGGCGGTTTTGCCGGGCTGGTGATCCCGGTTAGGGATGCCCCGTCCCTTGCCCTTCCACCTTCCAGCGTGGATTCCCCCTCTCCCAGATGGCCCTTGCTCCTTAGGGGGGGGGCAGCGTGGGGTCCCCTTTCTCTCAACGTGTGTTGTCACAGCTGTGCGGGTGCGTGTGTTCACTGGGCGCAGCGCCGGCCGTTGTGACATTCGGCGGGGGAGCTTCTTCCCCTCAGGAACGGTTGGTGAGGGGGGGGGCGGGCGCGCCCGCCGACGGCCCGCCCCCGTGCTCTTGGCGCCGCTGCGGAGCCCGGCCATTGGCCGGGAGCGGCGTTGTCGTCAGGGGAGGGGGGCGGGGCCGGGCGCGTCGCGTTTTATTATATGAACAGCCATGGCTTTGACCTGCATATGTATATATACAATTCATATGTTTTTTTGCGTTGTCAATATGTCTGCATTGTGTGTGCTTGGGCATGATTGAGGTGCTGATTGGCCCTGTATTCTGTCTTCCAGGTGGACCCTTGTTGGAGCCTGAAGGGTCCTCCCCGGTCCTAGGGTCCCTGGTTTAATCTTAGAATTCCCCATAAAATCCTCCCACTCGGAACACAGAAGGGGCATCCCGGGTTGCTTATATCGCGTAATTCCCTTGGGTATTGTGAGTACCTATAAAATCACCATATGGAGGCTTCCCAGGATACCGGGCTCGGGCTCCCCTCGGGTCAACCCCGGCAGTGTTTGGGGTGTGGGGCATCCCTTACAGGGGATGATGTTTTCCTTTGCATACCATGTGCGCAGCAGACTATTACGCGGCAGTCCGGATCCCTTGCGTCTGGTTCTGCGCCGCCGGTCCCTTCTCCTACCCCTCCCTGCCTGACCCGTACCCTGTGTGATGTTGTCACAAGTGGGGAATCGCAATCTGAGGTGTGTGCCACATTGTCCAATCTTGAAAAATTATTTTCTAGCGCTGTGAAAGGTCCCGAGTTCTTTGAGGAGGCTAAGCCACGCTTAGAATTCCCTAATCAAAGGCATTTTCAACGGCATTATCCCCAAGGAATGGGAGTGGCCTACTAGGCTTCCGGGTGTCCCTCCGGGTTGGCATAAGAAATATCCCTTTCCGGTGCACGCGGTGAAGCACTGGTCGTCCCCTCCCGAGGTGGATGTTCCTGTTTTGGGGTTGTCAGCACCTCCATCTTGCATTCTCCGGACTGCACTACTCTCAAGGACGGTGAGGACAAACGCATTGACCAGATGGCTTGTCACGGTTTTTCCAGCGTCGGGTCAGCCTTACGGCCTGTTTGTGCTTCGGCGCTTCTTATAGTGGCCTCTAGGTTGGTTGTCAGGGACCTGTTGTCTACCTCCAGGCTTGACCCGGCTAGTGATGAGTTCACCGCCCTTAAGCGGTGTGAATTGTTTGTCTTTTGTGTTAGCCGCCCTGAATGACACCATGGTGATGTGTAGTAGAACTTTGGCCTTGCTGGTGGCAATTCGGCGGTCGGTTTGGTTGCGCCAGTGGGCGGCTGATTCTGTGTCCAAAAATTCTCTTACGGCTCTTCCCTTTCTGGGCTTGCGGCTCTTTGGAGAAAAATTTGATTCGGTCGCCAAGGGAGGCAGGTTACCTCAGCGAAGAAGCAACGTCGTCCCTTTCGGGGGAGGGCTTCATTTACCCCTTCCTTTCGTGGGGCCAGAGCTGGACGGGAATCGGCTTTCTTCCCCTCCAGAGGTGATTCTCTGGAACAGGGGAAGAGGACGTGCCCGTCCAGGTCACAGCCTGGCCTCCAAGCCCAAGGCCGCTGCTAAGCCGGCTCAGCAATGAGGGGGCGCCCTCACCCTCGCGGGTGGGGGGACGACTGCAACACTTCTCCCAGGTCTGGGACCAGGAGGTTTCGGACAGATGGTTTCTGGAAGTGGTGTCTTTCGGTTACAAGCTGGAGTTCGAGATCCGGCCTACTCCCAGATTCTTCAGGTCTCGGGTGCCTTTGGATCCTCTGGCCGCGCAGGGGCTCAGGGCGGCAGTAAAAGATCTCCTGGACATGGCTGTAATCTGCCCGGTGCCTCCCTCGGAAAGGGGCCTGGGATGCTATTCCAATCTGTTCACGGTGTCCAGGAAGGATGGCTCTATTCGTCCCATCCTGGATCTGAAGTTTCTCAACAGGTTTATCCGTCCCAGGAAGTTCCGCATGGAAACTCTGCGCTCTGCCATAAATTCACTTCGGCAGGAGGACTTCATGACTTCCATAAACATCAAGGATGCTTATCTGCACGTTCCAATCTTCCTGGCACATCAGAGATTTCTCAGGTTCGTGGTGGAAGATCGGCATTTTCAGTTTGTGGCTCTTCCGTTTGGCCTTACCTCGGCTCCAAGGGTTTTCACCAAGGTGCTGGCAGGGGTGATGGCCCTTCTCAGAGCCCAGGGTATCCACATCGTGCCTTATCTGGACGATCTTCTTATTGTGGCTTCCTCTCTCAGCCAGGCGGAGCTAGATACCAGGACTGTGGTAGCCACCCTGGAGAGATTCGACTGGGTGATCAACTATCCCAAGTCCTGCCTCTCTCCCTCCAGGGTGGTGGCGTTCCTGGGAATGTCTCTGGATAATTCTCAGTCCAGGGTTTTCCTTCCGCGGCCCAAGGTTCTTCTGATTCAGGAATTGACTCAACGTCTCCTATCCATCCCTCGCCCGTCCATCCGGCTGGGGATGCGACTGGTGGGATTGATGGTGGCATCGTTCGAGGCGGTTCCCTTTGCCCAGTTTCACACAAGGACACTCCAGCTCCATCTCTTGGCGGCCTGGGACGGGTCCCCGCCGTCATTGGATCAGTCTTTTCTGATGTCCCCACTGGTGCGGCGTTCCCTTCGGTGGTGACTGGAACCGAGCAATCTGATGAGGGGCAGATACTTTCTGACCCCTCGTTGGGAGACGGTCACCACAGATGCCAGCCTGTCAGGTTGGGGGGGGTTTTGGAAGGATCTTCAGTTTCAGGGACTGTGGGGGCCTCAGGAGGCGCACGATCCCATCAATGTTCTGGAGCTGAGAGCCATAAGGTGAGCCAGAACCAACTTGACTCATCAGTTGCGGGGCCTACCGGTTCAAGTTCGGTCGGACAATCGGACGGCGGTCGCCTACATCAATCACCAGGGAGGGACTCGCAGCAGGCGTGCCCTCAGGGAAGTGTCTTTGATCCTGGCTTGGTCACCTCGGCAGTGTACATTCCGGGAGTGGAGAACACGGAGGCGGACTCCCTGAGCGGGGGCTCATCTCGCCGGGGGGGAATGGTCGCTCAGCCCCAAGGTGTTTCGGACGCTTTGCCACCGGTGGGGGACTCCGGAGGTGGACCTCTTTGCCTCTCGTCACAATCACAAGCTTCCGACATTTGTGTCTCTCTCGCGGGATCCGCTGGCTCTGGCAGCGGATGCCATGTCTCTGAACTGGAGGGATCTGGGGTTTCTGTACCTGTTCCCTCTGTTTCCCATGGTGGGTAAAGTGGTGCCCAAGCTGGCCCTAGAGGGCGCATCAGCAATCCTGGTGGCTTCAAGATGGCCAAGACAGGTTTGGTTCGCAGACGTGGTAAGGTTGGCAGAGAATCAGTTAGATCTGCCCCTTCTGCCAGATCTGCTCACTCAGGGTCCACTGCTCTACCCCAATTTACCAACGCTGGCTTTGACAGCGTGGCTGCTGAAACCTCCTTCTTGAAGAAGGAAGGTCTTTCTGATGCGGTCATTCAGACTCTGGTTAGGGCTAGAAAGAAGTCTTCCTCTGCCATCTACTATAAGGTTTGAAGGTCTTATATTGATTGGTGTGAGGTCCGGGCCTTGCCTTGCAGGGTGTTTTCTATCCCTAGGGTTTTGGAATTTCTGCAACATGGTCTGGATTTAGGTTTGCAGCTTAGTACGCTGAAAGGGCATGTTTCTGCCCTGGCGGTTTTCTTTCAAAAGTCTTTTGCTCTTCATCCTCTGGTTAAGACCTTTTTCCAGGGGGTTACACATGTGCGGCCTCCTAGGAAGCCTTTGCTCCCAGTTTGGGATTTGAATTTTGTTCTCTCTGCTTTTTCAGGGTCCTCCTTTTGAACCTTTGCAGGATATTGCTCTTTATACGCTTACTCAGAAGGTCTAGTTTTTGGTTGCCATCACTTCCGTTCGGCGTGTATCGGAGTTGGCGGCTTTGTCCATTAAGGCTCCTTACTTTGAGAGGCATCAGGACAAGGTTGTTTTCCGCTTCAAGCCAGATTTCCTTCCTAAGGTGGTCTCTGCCTTTAATCTTAATCAGGACATTGTTCTACCCTCCTTGTGTCCTAAGCCCAGCAATGACAAGGAGAGGGTTTTGCCTTTTCTGGATGTGGTTCGCTGTGTGAAGTACTATTTGGTGGCTACTTCCTCTTTTCGTAGGACTGACTCCCCTTTTGTGGTGCCCTCTGGGCCTAGGAAAGGTTTGGCTCCCGCTAAGTCTTCTATTAGTAAATGTATTCGCCAGGCCATTTTGGGGCCTATTCTGCCAAGGGGAAGGTTCCCCCTTTTCGTGTTACTGCTCATTCCACTCGTGATGTTGGGGCATCCTGGGCTTTCCAGCATCAGGCCTCTGTTGAGCAAGTTTGTAAGGCTGCTACTTGGTCTTCCGTTCACACTTTTTCCAAGTTTTACAAGGTTGATGTGCGGGCCTCAGCGGATGCTGTTTTTGACCGCAAAGTTCTGCAAGCTGCAGTGGTTTATGTTTTGCATTGTTGCCTTGTTTTGGATCCCCGCCCTTTGAAGCGGGGTGTGTGACATACTTAGAATAATACCATTTTGTGAATACTCACCTGTAAAATGGGTATTATAAGTATGTCACACACCCTGCTTCACCCCACCCTTTGGTATTCTGGATCCTTTCTATGATGAACCTTTTGTACTGTTACTGGTTATTTTGGCTCTTCCTGGTCCCTTTACTGCTGTCTTAATACTGGGGAATGAGTGGGAGGTACCAGGTATTTATGGACCGGGAGGGGCTCACTTTTTTTCATGACATCGCTGCAAGATCGCACTCTATAGGTCGGTATAACCCAAGTGTAATGACTATCTGAAGCGGGGTGTGTGACATACTTATAATACCCATTTTACAGGTGAGTATTCACAAAATGTTTTTTTTGTTCCTTGTCCTAGGAAGGGTTTGCCTCCGGCTAAATCCACTATCAGCATGTGGATCCGTCAGGCGGTGGTGCAAGCCTATTCTGCTAAGGGGAAGGAACCTCCCTTTGGGGTTACTGCTCATTCCACTCGTGCTATTGGTGCTTCTTGGGCTTTTCAGCACCAAGCTTCTGTTGAACAAGTTTGCAAGGCCGCTACTTGGTCTTCTGTTCATACTTTTTCCAAGTTTAATAAGGTTGACGTTAAGGCCTCGACGGATGCTGCTTTTGGCCCCAAGGTACTTCAGGCGGTAGTGACTTGAACTGGCTGCCGTTACTCTTTGGGGATCCCACCCTACCTTACGGACACTGCTGTTGGACGTAAGGATTTCTTGAAGCAGGCCGTGCCATGCAATAGGAAAAAGACAATTCTGTGAGTACTCACCTGTATAATTGCTTTTACTATGCATGGCACGGCCTGTTTCACCCCACCTTTGTTATCGTTATTCTTGGTTGCCTCTTTATGGTGTTTGTTCGAAGTTAGTTGGGGTTTTTTTACCTTTATTACCTCCCGGCTTCTTGTATCACTGCGCGTCAACGCTGGAAGTGGTATCTGGTGATTTTTATAGGGTACCGGGAGGAGCCACCTTGTGGTGGAATGTCCTATACGTAAGGGTTTCTTGAAGCAGGTCTTGCCATGCATAGTAAAAGCAATTCTACAGGTGAGTACTCACAGAATTGTCTTTTTGAACTACTGAAACGATCCTTTGTGGGATTTAGTCACTGTTGCTAAGGGGGGAGATGGGTTTGTACTAATACCTCTAATACTAATTCCTCACAACAACGAGATATAGTTAATCTTTCCCAGTATAAACTAACCAATGAACAACAAGAATTATTGAGACTGGGATTAAATTTCTGTCCATCCAAGAAATTGGACATCTTTGAGGCTATCAAAGATGTCCATTTATTTGCTAGAAAAGTATTATGCAAGTATCAGTTTATGAAGAAAGGGGATGAAGTGTCGGCACCAAGTGAGGAAGATCAAATTAACATCTCTCAACTTGAACGAGATATTATGGAGTTGGGTCTGGAGGTGGCGGGGCAAATCACAAGTACCCCCGCCACCACCAAACTCAAAAAACCCTCAACATACTTCCCGGCTATGAGCATGAGCCACAATGTTGCCACCTTTGTGGAGATGACTATGACCGATTTGGAGGCTCTCTCCAAACGGCCAGGCTATCGATCAAACATAGATGAACAGCTGCAGCAAGCAATCAAAGATCTGGAAGCTAATCATGACCTGGTTATCAAGCCGGCGGACAAGGGTGGCAACATTGTGGTCATGTCGGTGGACCAGTATGAAAAGATGTGCCTGGACATACTGAAAAACAAAGAGTGGTATGCCCGGGCCTCCATGTCCAGACTCGCCAGGGATGAGAAGGAATACCATCATCTCATCCACCAGGCACGGGATGGCGGAGTGATCGATCGACAGGCGGCGGGCTTCCTGGAGTCCCCATGCCCAAAAATACCAGCTTTTTATGCACTTCCGAAGGTGCATAAATCGGCAACCGCACCCCCGGGACGTCCGATTGTGTCGGGCATGGGGGCTCTGACGGAAAATGCCAGCCGCTATGTCGATCGGCATCTCCAACCACTCGTGACCAGTTTACCATCATATGTTAAAGACTCAGGACACATCCTGAGGATTTTGGATGACATGTGGGTGAGCCCTGAATCTACCCTGGTGACTCTGGACGTGGAGGCCCTCTATTCAAGCATTCCACATGACAAGGGTATAAGGGCAGTCGAATCCTTTTTGAACGAATTGGACATATCCCACCATAACCACAATCTGTTCCTGCTTCGGCTCCTCAATTTTGTCCTCACCCACAACCTCTTTCTCTTCAAAGACCAGCTCTACCACCAGATATAGGGGACGGCGATGGGGACGACCTGTGCCCCATCATTCGCGAACCTGTATCTGGGGTGGTGGGAGAGGGGGTTGTGGGGTGAGGACACTATGGCCAAATACCTGTGCCACGTGACAGCGTGGCACAGGTATATAGACGATATCTTGATCATATGGGAGGGGCCGAGGCAGGAACTGGTGGAATTTGTGGAAAAATTAAATCTTAATGATGCCAATCTTAAATTCACATGTAGTTATGACCCACATAGGGTCACGTTCTTGGACCTAGAAATTATTAAGGCCCCTAGTGGCCATATTACAACAAATCTGTTTCGTAAAGAAACGGCTGCAAATAACATGTTGCGAGCGAGTAGCTCGCATCCGGCACACCTCCTCAAAAGTATTCCTTTCGGGGAATTTGTTCGAGCCCGGCGCAATTGCGCCACTATGGATTTATTTGAAACGGAGGCCTCAAACATAAGAAACAGGCTTAGGGAAAGGGGGTATAAAGCGAAGGTCCTAAGGGCGGCTTATAAAAAAGCCAAAAGCCTTAGCAGGCAAGAACTATTATACAGACCCAAGAGAAATAGAGAACAATCAGGACCAGCCCTCATTATGACATACACGGGGGCTCATCAGCACATACGACGGATCCTAAAGACCCACTGGCCAATCTTGCTTAACGATCCTCAACTACAATCCTTTTTGCCGAAAGCGCCCAGGGTGATATACCGAAGGTCAAGGAACCTGAGAGATGCCCTGGTCCATAGTCATCACGAACAGAACCGAGGAAAAATACGCTGTAAAACCAAGGGTACATACCGTTGTGGAGGGTGCAACATGTGCAAATACATTAAAGTAGGACAAGACATAACTATTGGAGGTCAAAATAAATATACGGCACAACACTTTGTAAACTGTAACACAGCTAATGTGGTTTATGTGCTAACTTGCACCTGTGGTTGCCTATATGTGGGCAAGACCAATCGCCCACTAAAGAAAAGAATTTACGAGCATCAGTATAATATACGAACGGGCTCGCAAAAAACACCGATAGGTCGTCACTTTTCCAGATGTCACAATATGGATCCGAATGCCCTTCAAGTGCAGGGTCTGGATCGAATACACCCAACAATCCGGGGGGGAGACATTGAGAGGTTAACTCTCCAACTCGAAACAAGATGGATTTATAGACTGGGTGCGTATCGATACCCTGGTCTCAATGAAACATTGAGCTTTGCCTCATACCTTTAGGGATATAGAGAAGGAGAAAGATACATTTTGAGGCCCTTTACAAATCTATAAGAGGATTTGGAGGAGGAGTAACAAGCAGTAGAACCAATAATGAAAATTTAAACAAAAACTAGGAGATATACCATACCACATATCCCCTGAGTATAATATATTCATATACCTGTGAATAACGGTACATGAATAATTATATGAGGAGTTAGGGCACCTTGATGTGAATGTGTATACTTATTTCCCAGTGAGAGATAACCTATAATTTCCTTAGGGTACTCAGCCGGAGAAAAAATGGCTTTAGAGATCATCAAATCACTTATTATATGCAGTGAGGGACACAATTTCCTTAGTGCACTCAGCCGAAGAAAAAATGGCTTTAGAGGTTATGAAACTAATTATTATACGCAGTAACATTGTAATCTCATTTGAAACAACTATTATAGCACATGAATGCAAATAAAGTGTTAGAAATGCCTGGTTAAGTTCCGATAATAACAGGACTTTCTGTAGCTGTGTAGTGCAAAATATGCCCTCTATACCAGGAAAATACATGCAAGTAATACAAACGTCCACAATATATTCAAATATTGTTTATTTAGTAGTGCCTATTAATATGAACACATTGTCTTGAATGACCATGTAGTATAGATCCGGTTCCATATATGGCTTAATTATTAATATTAAAGACACCAATATGTCCAGATGTGAGGGCAGCCACTAGGATGTGTGGCTGTATCCACGTTTGAACTACAACATTACTCTAAAACAATGTCCTTGAATGAAAGATGAGGCGGCTGCCGAGGTGGCGATGCCCTGTATCACGGTGGAATGGCCCCAGGCAAAATGGCGGGTCTCCGCCAAAATGGCGCCTTTACCTGAGACATGGAGCCGGACCAGCGCCGCGTCACCCAACTTCCGGCGGAAGCCGAGCCGTGGGGGATATGCGCTCCACCTACTGTGAGGCGCATAAGAGAGCGGCGCTGGCGCGGGTAAATATATCGCAGATAGACAACGGACCTTACAACAATATTAGAACTGTGGCGGCATAGTAGGAACGCGGAACGGCGTGGAGGATTGCGGGCACAAACCGTTTGGAGAAACTATATATAAGGACACTCTCTGCGGCTGGATAGTTTTGCCCGCCACCGCGTCTATACTGCATGGACAAGGTTTTTATGATAACACAGGCAAGTCCTTTCACGCTTTTCTTTTACATATGCAATTGGTGTTTACCTACATATGAAATCGGTGCCTCACTAGAGAGTGAGGTCACATGATAGATACTAAGCTGATGTTCTTTTTTATTATACATAGGGCTCACTGCCACTACACATAGGAACTAATGCAAAGGGGGAAATAAAATCCCCACAAAGAAAGAACATCATTTAACCAGGTAATAAATTTACGCCCTTAAATAATACAATATTAATATAAAAAAAGTGTGCGCATGTGCTAAAACTGATTGGCATGGGTTTGATAAACAGGCGAGAGCACAACACCGGTTCGTCCTGCGGAATATCCAAATTATACATGTATTACTAGCATCATCAGTACCAGGTACTAATATATTTCCCTCTTAATGTGTATTTTTGTGGAACTTGAATTATATGTATGAAATTAATTGACTAACAAAATAATAGTATTATTAATATAAAATAGCTATGTATGTGTGTATAACTAACAATACTAATCATATGCAATGTTTGTCTGTCACGTGTATAGGGCATTGAGGAAGCCACAAGGCGAAACATGATACATGTCTGCCCTCTCAAATTTTTTTCAAAAAACTGATGAAATATTGCATTGGTAACTCTGTATGAGCTATGTATACTAATAGGAGTATGTGATAGAGATTTATATTGCATTATGAGAAAAAGTTACACAAGACAAAATTGTTTTTTAAATGTATTTAATAAATTGTATTCTTAACAGTTAAAGGTGTGGTTATGGTTCCGAGCCCCAATTATTTCCTTAGGGTTGCCTATCCCTGAAATAAGATTTGTCTGCATAAAGGGGCCAGACCATGTACCAACCCACAATATTTATGAAATATTAGGGGTTTCATAAGCGGTCGCTACAACTGCGAACACAAGGGAGGTTCGAAAGTTGGTTTGTACAAAAAGGGGGATATATATATATATTATATATTATATATTTTTTTTGAATTTGTCTTGTTCAGGACATACCCCCATCATATGTATTGTCTTTAATTTTCTTGTGTATGCATGTCTGACATTGGACTAATAAATATTAGGTTCTAAATTGTATTGATTGTGAGCGGCCCTTATTTCTGGGTTCCTTTAGGGGGTTGTAAGGGACCCTCCCCACTTTTTTTTATCTGCATTTACCATACAGAAATATGTTTATGGGGCAGGTAGACCACCTTGTAGGTACCCGTTGTCAGTTTTCTTTGTGCTCACATGCTCCAATTTAATTTTGCTGTTTTGCCATACATTCTTTTATATGCATTATATTTTATTAAGTGTAACATTGCGGTTTACTTTTCCTTAAATAGACCAAAACCAGGGATTTTGCACTATCTCAAATTTTAGTCTTGTCCCCCTGGGGCAACCCTAATTTGGGATGGCTCCACTTTGACACCATGCCCGTCAACCGCTATACATATCTTGTTGGTGTTCCCATGGTACAAACATGGATCTCTTCCAATCTGCTAATTCAACCACCCATGTTAATGGAAGCCTATAGTTTGCCAAGCTGCACCCCATGTATCCACCAGCCATTCAGTTATGGCAGGCGTAGCTGCGCACAGCCCGAGAAGGATTTGAGACCTGCCGTCTGCGCATATGCTGTAGGCTCATTGACAAGGTAGGAAAGTCGAACAATGGATTTCACATAAGGGTGGATGTCAAACTGGACTTAGCATCTTATAGGTGCTAGATCTGGTTTTGGTCCATTTTAACAGCCAGTAGAAAGTTTGATGTCCCCTTGATGGTTTAGGGGTTTGTGGGTGGCTCAGACTAAAAGACTCGCCCACTCTGTGGTAATCATCCTTCAGTGTTAAAATGGTGTTTGTTATGGTTCATATTCATCTCTGTAAGAGCTACCTACTATTCATTCCCTATGTTTGGATGTCTTACATTGCAACAAGATGGGGTGCTTACATTGCAACAAGATGGGGTGCTGTCTCCCAACAAATTGGAAAAAATTACACAACTTTATTGATACAACACAAATGACATGACACAGTTAAAAAAAAATGTACAAAGGAGTCAAGGGTCAACAAAATAAATGTCTAAATTAAATCCTAATCTATTTCTCCATGTCCAATACTCCATTGAAACCCATGCGATCATGCCCTGAAAGATTCCAGGGCCTGCTTCTAGCCTGCCTTGGGGGCATCCTTTATGCTCCCATGATGCTGTGATTGCTGGTGTCACTCCCCTGTAGCTGTGCGTGCTCCCTGCACTTAGCCATTCTTAATGGCTAGGCCTGGGAGCGAACATGCCAGAACAGTGTGTTATGGATGTGGCCAGCTGGCTGCACCTCGTCACGACAGCACCTTTGTGATCCGCCAAACGATGATCTCAAAAGTGCTGCAGGGCATGGCTTTGGAGGGTTTTCAATAACCAAGCCACCGCCGAGTTTGTCTTCCATTCCTCCAATGCAGTTCATTGTTACTGTTTTATGCTGCTTCACTGTATTATAGTATGGTAATGTGTTCCTGTGAATTAATAGGTAGCGTATTTTTTGTCCACTTATTTTCCCCGCCCCTTTTAATAAAGGGTTGTGACCCGGTTTTTACAGATGACCTACGTACAAAATAATTTTTTTTTTTCTTGCTGGACATTCGTTTTTGCAAGTATACTTCAGGAATGGAGCAACTTCCTATGACCTTGTGAGTAGATTAGTTGGTGAAAGTGAACAGATGAACTTGGATCACCTGTTACTTTTCCTGTCTTTTTGAAACCCTGTTAAATTAATTCTTCTTTATGTGAATTTGAAACCTCATTGAATCTAACGTTGACTGCACCCCAGATTTCCCAATGAAAGTATTTACTGCTGAGATTTCGGAATCTGCACATGGCTCTATACAGCATGGCGAGAGTTCTCAAAGAGGAGCTAGATTGTCCCTTTTAAAATCTGTTTATTTAAAGCGGTCCTTCACTCTGAATAAGAGTCTCTTTTATATGGTTCTCACACCCTGCACTTACAGATCGTTCACTTTAAAAATCATCCTACCTGCATCTACTTAATGTTATGAGCCTTTAAACATCGAAGATGGCGGCTCATGTAACAATAGGCAGCCTGCCAACAGCAAGTGCCTTCTGACTGTGCTGCTCTGCATTCTGGGACTGCTGACCTTTTCCTGACCCCAGCTCTGCTCTGTCTGAGCAAAGCACAGCTATAACCCACCCTCCTGTACTTTATCTCACTCTCTTCTGCTCAATATGTGATGCTTCGGGGTCAAGATGGCAGCGTCCGTATCCTAAAGTCCTGAACAGCGTCGCAACCCAGTGGGGGAAAGAATAATAAGTGACTAAAAACTTAAAATGTATTAATTTTTAGCTGCTGGGGTATAGTTTAAGGGTTTGGGCTTTTCAATAAAGTCTGGTTTAAGTGAGCCTTTAGCAGATAACACTACTGGAGATTATAGGTCTCTCATGAAATGGAGGATATCTCGTTAAGAGAGCTGAAAACATGGTGAGGTTAAATTCCTTGGAACAGTATGTGAAAAATAAAATGGTGCCAAGAGGGCTACAGATTAAGAAAATCCCTACCACAGTGTATTCAGACTAATTTACAGCAGTAGGAGTCGATTTTGTCCACTGCTTCTTTAGAACTAATGTAATTTGTTATTAACTATGAGCTTGAAAAGTAGTTGTTGAAGTTAAAAAGTCGATATTCCAACGGGATAAGGATGACTATAGATTTAACCGTGTATCTAAATGGAGGAGAAGATCCCCCCTATATACGTCCACCCAGATCCACTCCTGGACAGAAGCAGAGTAAATCAGTCGGATTCATCGGGTTATTCCTATGGTAGTGATACATTAGACCATGTGGGGCGGGAGAGAAATCAGGATCAAAAATGATCAATCAACAACCCTGATATTGAGAAGAGCAAGAAAACATAGGTGCACACATGCAGGGGAGAGAGGAAATATCACAAATAAGGGAGGCTACACTCTGATGTCTAGCAGAATCTTGCTGTGTATTGAATATTTCCAAAAAGTTTTACAAGAGATGAAGTTTTATTATCCAAAGGGTTATCTTTTTCACCTGTTTGCCATTTGAATCTGTTCTCTATACTCTTAATGTACGAACAAATTTATTCACATCTAGCTTTATTCTTAGTATACAGTACGTCCTGCTCCAAATCTAATACTTACAGTTGGGATATACTCCGCCAGATGGCGCTGGACTGCAGAGACATCGAAAATAGGCTCCTCCCGGCCCCTCAAATACCCAGGGACCTTCCACAATCCCCAGATCTTCTTTGCAGTCTGGACTGGCTCTCTACTCGCCTGCTGCCCTGTAGGACTATTCCCACCCGTTCCATCAGTAATTGCCTCCCAGCCTTGGCTGCGCTGGTCGGGTGATGGTAGGCAGCACCGCTGTTAGGTGCTTAAGAGCGCTGCTCCACCGCAATCCCCCACCAAAGGGTAGGCATATGGTGAGCCTCTATGGGATGTCCCTCCCGCACTATTGCCCGTGGGCCCTGTTAAGTGGCCGCTGTCCTCCCTCACTCTCCTTGTAGCCTTCGGGGGAGGGAGGGGGGGTGTGTGTGTGTGTGTGTGTGTGTGTGTGTGTGTATATATATGTGTATTGGCTTTTATGCTTCACTACTTTATGCTTGGCGTCAGCCGCCGCGCTGACTGGTTTTCACTTATTCTAAGCATACAGTACGTCCTGCTCCATCTATAATACTTACACGTGGGTAATCCTCCGCCAGATGGCGCTGTTCACTACAGACATGCAAAAACAGGCTCCTCCTGGCCCTTCATATACCCAGGGACCTCCCACAAATCCCCAGATTTCTCTGCAGTGCTGACTGCGAAGACATGAAGTATCACTCTCTCGCAGGTGAGCGGGGCTATTACAGCCTGCGGCCCTGTGAGACTATTCCCACCCATCCTCTTCGATACGATGTGCCTCCCAGCCTGGGCTGCGCTGGTCGGGTGAAGGTAGGCAGCACCATGTGTGCTTACGGAGCAACGCTCCACCGCAATCCCCCACCATAGGGTAGACGGTCAAGGCTGATGGTGAGCCTTCAGGGGATGCCCCTCCCGCATCATTGCCCCACGCCCCATGTAGCGGTGGACCCTATGTCAATGGGTCGCCTTCCTCCCTCGTTCCCCCCCCTTAGTCAGGGGGAAAAGAAAGGGGGGGGGTTGTGTGTATGATGGCCTCGGTGTATACTTACACGCTTATGGCTTAGCTGTGCTTCACTGGGATCGGGGATAGAGCCGCGCTCTTACCTTACTGTTTACTGCAGCACCAGTAGTCTGCCTTCTGCTCGCACCGCACGTACGACGGTGGCTCGCGGACGCCCTGGCATCTCCTTCTTCCCTCCTTCCCTTCTTAGCCTTATCGGCTCTTCATAGGTTGCGCTGGCTTGAGCGCCTGTCTTAATCAGTATCACTGTCACAGACCGGGATTAATTCCCCGACGGGGAGCCGCAGGAGAGCCCGAGTACAGATCTCGGCTGTGCCTGTCCCGGCTCCGAGCGCCATTTTTAATAGGCTCTTCTGCTTTTTACTTCTTTTTGTACCATCATTGGCTGGTTGCCTTACGAGCCTTGCGCTCGCACGAGAGGGGCGTGGTTTCAGCTTGGCGCGCTACGCGTCACGATCGGCTCAGGCCTGCCCGCCGAGGTTCTTTCTGCGCCATTTTCTTCTCCCGCGCGCGTGGTGAAGATCGTCCTCTCCTCTCTGTATGTAAGTGCCCTCGCGGGCGTCTTTTCTTTACTCCTATCCCCATTGCGCATGGCTTTGACATCCTTTTTCCCCCTTATGTCTTTCAGACTGCTGATTTCAAGTGGCTTCTCCCGGCCCAGCATAGCTCCCGGTCGTGACCATAAAAAATTACTCCCACTTCCCAGCGGGTTATTGGGGCATCCAGGGTAGCTTACAGCGTCAATCCCTACTGGCATATTGTGCCAATTAAAACACCATATGGAGGCATCTCAGGATATTATGAACGGGGTTCCTTCGGGACAAGCCCGGCTGTGTGTAGCTTGTGGGGGTCTTACCTAGCAGCGGTGACAATGCACGGGTCTGTGTTCCTTGTGCACAGCAGGCGCTATCGGTGCTTCCCGTCTCCTCTGAGGCTGGGCCTGCACCCCGCCGCACTTCACCTACTCCCCCAAGCCTGAGTCTAACCCCCAATACCAGTGGGGATTCTCATCCTGATCTGGCCACGAGGCTGGCTAGTGTTGAAAACTTGCTTGCTAATTCCTTTAGCACGTAAAGCCACCGCCAAGAGGCGGCACTGAACCCTGGATCGGCCCTCTTCCCTATAGAACCTGATGATTTGTTGCATTCCTATGCCCACATCCCCTCGGACGAAGGGGAACTGTTCTCTGACTCAGGGTCTTATGACGATGAGTCTAGGGGTCAGGAAGAGTCTGGCTCCGAGCATTGGTCCTCGGATGATATTGATAGACTGCTGGTTCAGATCTTTGAGGTTGTGTCCCTCTCTCCCCCTGCTGCCCGCTCCCCGGCAAAGGGGTGATCTCTTCATACTGCTAAAGCTTGCTTGGAATTCCCCGAGCAGACCCATTTCAATAGCCTCGTGCTTAAAGAATGGGAACATCCCAGCAGACTTCAAGGGGTCCCTAAGAGCGTGGATAGGAAATATCCCTTCCCTGCTGACTTGGTAAAGTGCTGGTCATCGCCGCCTGAGGTCGATGCTCCTATTCTAGGGTTGTCCAACACCTCTATTATGTGCTCCCCTGACACTACTACGCTACGGGACTCGGAGGACCAACGTGTTGATCAACTGGCATGTCATGCCTTTGCATTTGGGGGAGCGACTCTGCGCCCGGTTTGCACCTTAGCCATTACGGCGGTAGCGCTCAGGGCCGTGGTTAGGAGTGCTCTCGATGGCACAGATGAGTTTCCTCCTGATACTGTCAATGCTCTGTCCAGCTGTGATGCGTTTGTGAACTTTATCCTGTCCGCATCGGACGATGCTATTAAGATGTGTGCCAGGTCATCTGCCCTGGTGATTGCTATACGCCGCGCGGTCTGGTTGCGCCAATGGGCCGCAGACAATGCCACCAAGAAAGCCCTCACGGGGCTGCCATTTAAAGGGCTGCGCTTGTTTGGGGATCTATTAGACCTCTTTGCCAAGGGAGGCAAGTTACCCCAGCGCAGGCGTCAGACTCGGCCCTTTCATGGCCAAGGCTCCCTATCAACCCCCTATCGTGGGGCCAAGCAGGGTAGAGGGGCGTCCTTCGCTGGGGCCCGCGCTGATTCCTGGCACAGGAACAGAGGACGCCGTCCAGGTTCCTCCTGGGGAACCAAGCCCAAAGCCCCTCCCAAGGCCCCCCAGGCATGAGGGGGCGCCCTCACCCGTCAGGGTGGGGGGACGTCTACAGCACTTCGAGCACGTCTGGCGGCGCCACGTCTCAGACCGGTGGATTCAGGAGGTAGTGTCCTCCGGCTACAAAATAGAATTTGCTGTACGGCCCCCCACCAGGTTCATTGGGTCTCGAATCCCTCAAGACCCTGCCTCAGCTCAGGTCTTGTTGCTGGCCGTACAGGGTCTCATGGACCTAGGGGTCATTTGCGAGGTCCCCCCTGGAGACAGGGGCACGGGGTTTTACTCAAACCTTTTCACAGTACCCAAGAAGGATGGGTCAGTCAGACCCATTCTGGATTTAAAAATCCTCAACAAATTTGTCAAGAACGGGCACTTTCGCATGGTAACTCGGCGCTCGGCCATTGGCTCACTGCGCCCAGGGGACTTCATGACGTCAGTAGACATCAAGGATGCTTACCTGCACGTCCCGGTGTTTCCGGGACACCAAAGGTTTCTCAGATTTGCACTAAAAGATCAGCATTACCAGTTTGTGGCCCTGCCATTCGGCCTAACGTCGGCTCCCAGGGTGTTCACCAAGGTGCTGGCAGGGGTGATGTCCCTGATAAGGCTAAGGGGCATACGCGTGCTGCCCTACCTGGAAGATATTCTCATCACCTCTCGGTCTCTGCGGCAGGCAGAGTTGGACACTTGGCTGGTAGTGTCCACCCTGGAGTCCTTCGGCTGGGTGATCAATTACCCCAAGTCCTCCCTGTCCCCCTCCTCGGTGACTCCATTCCTGGGAATGATTCTGGATACGGTTCAGTCAAGGATATTCCTTCCTCAACAGAAGGTGGAAGCTCTGACAGCGCAGGCGAGGTTCCTGCTCTTGAGCCCACAGTTCTCCATCCGGCAGGGAATGCAGTTGGTGGGCCTGATGGTGGCGAGCTTCGAGGCGGTGCCCTTTGCCCAGTTCCATTTGAGACCTCTGCAGCTTCACCTTCTGTTAGTTTGGGACAAGATCCCTGCGTCCTTGGACGGGTTCTGTGTGCTTCTCCCCCCCCCTCGGTCAGACAGTCCCTTGCGTGGTGGCTGGACCACAGGAACTTGCTAGGGGGCTGGTCCTTTCTGACCCCATCCTGGGAGACGGTCACAACGGATGCCAGTCTGTCAGGTTGGGGAGGTTTCTGGAAGTCCCTGCGCTTCCAGGGGACGTGGGGCCCTCAGGAGGCCCATTTTACCCATCAACATTCTGGAATTACGGGCAGTCATGTTGGTACTGGAGCGTTTGACCCAACACCTGAGGGGTCTGTCGGTCCAAGTTCGCTCAGACAACAGAACGGCGGTTGCCTACATCAATCAGGGAGGGACCCGGAGCAAGGTGCTCTCCAAGAGGTGTCTCAGATTCTGACATGGGCGGAGGCCAATGTTCAATGCATTTCGGCTGTTTACATTCCAGGGGCGGAGAACCTGCTGGCGGACGCCCTGAGCAGGGGGATGTCCCGTCAGGGGGAGTGGTCCCTCTGCAACACGATATTCCAGTCCCTGTGTCACCGTTGGGGTACCTGTGATTCTAGTGGCCCCCAGGTGGCCAAGAAGAGTTTACAAACTCTGGCTTTGACGGCCTGGCTGCTGAAACCTCCATCTTGATGGAGAAGGGGTTGTCTGCCTCTGTGGTGGCTACTATGGTGCAGGCCAGGAAGAAGACTACTTCTGCTATCTATTATAGAGTATGGCGTTCCTACATTGACTGGTGTGAGTCCAGGTCTCTTCCCTGCCGGGAATTCTCCGTCCCTAGGGTCCTGGAGTTTTTCAGCATGGTTTGGACTTAGGTCTCAAACTTAGTACTCTGAAGGGTCAGGTTTCTGCCCTATCTATCTTCTTTCAGAAGACCTTTGCTCAGCATCACCTGATTAAGACCTTCTTCCAGGGGGTCACTCACGTGCGTCCCCCTCGAAGGCCTATGGTCCCTGTTTGGGATTTGAATTTGGTTTTGTCTGCCTTGCAGGGTGCTCCCTTTGAGCCTATTCAAGATGCTGCTCTGGTCGTTCTCACTTTCAAGGTTGTCTTCTTGGTGGCTATTGCTTCGGTTAGGCGTGTGTCAGAGCTGCTGCTCTATCTATTCAGCCTCCATACTATGAGCGACACCAGGACAAAATGGTGTTCCGCTTCAAACCGGATTTTCTGCCAAAAGTTGTCTCGGCAATTCATTTGAACCAGGATATTCTTCCTTCTCTGTGTCCCAATCCTCGCAACGACAAGGAGCGGGTTCTGCATTCCTTGGACGTAGTCAGGTGCTTGAAGTATTACCTGGTTGTCACGAAGGCCTTCAGGAAGACTGATGCTCTTTGTTGTGCCTTCGGGGCCTAGGAAAGGTTTGGCTCCCGCCAAGTCTACCATCAGTAAATGGATTAGTCAGGCTGTGATTCAGGCCTATTCTACTAAGGGGAGGACTCCCCCTTTCCGTCTTACGGCTCATTCCACTCGTGCTATTGGTGCCTCTTGGGCCTTTCAGCAACAGGCCTCTGTTGAACAAGTTTGCAAGGCCGCTACCTGGTCTTCTGTTCACACCTTTTCAAAGTTTTACAAGGTTGATGTTCGGGCCTCAGCTGATGCTGCTTTTGGCCGTAAGGTTTTACAGGCGGTTGTAGTTTGATCTACGTGCCGTTGCCTTTTGTTGTTGGGGATCCCACCCTACTTTATGGACACTGCTATTGGATGTCCCACGTGTAAGTATTATAGATGGAGCAGGACGTACTGTATGCGTATAATACCAATTCTACAGGTATTTCACAGAATTGTATTATTGTGCCTTGAAATTGCCAGCACCGCGCGCGCTTTCCTGTAAGTTCCGCGCTTGGCGGCGGCGGTACTTCAGGCGCCGGTGCGGCGTCATTGGCTGCTTGTCGCGTGTATGGCTTTGCGCTCTTCGGGGGGGGGGGGGGGGGGGGCGGTGCCTGTCTTTGGCGCGTCACTGTTCATGCGGGACCCTCCCGTCGAGGTATACCGACGCCATTTTTTTTCTTGGTTCCGGCTGCTGCGTGACAGGCTTCTACCTACCGCGGTCCGTGAGTGCCCTCGCGGGCTGCTTTATTACCGCTGTTATTTATTGTATACTTACTGCTCCCCTTTGATTATGTCTTTCAGACGGGCGAACCTTCTTGGTTTCTCCCGGCCCTACTCCCTCTATTTAGTTGTTTAACTTGTGAGACCTAGTGTTAATTACTACTTCCCTAGCGGGTTATTGGAGCATCCCGGGTTGCTTTATAGCGTCAATCCCTATCGGCCTATTGTGCCGCTATAATCACCATATGTAGGCGTCTCAGGATAATGTGTTCGGGGTTCCTTCGGGGCAATCCCCGGCTGTGTAGCTTGTAGGGTGTCCCCTATTAGCGCTGACAATGCACGGGTCTGTGTACCTCGTGCCGAGCAGGTGCTTGCGCTGCAATCTGGCCTTCCAGTGGCTGGGCCTGCGCCTCATTTTACTTCACCTACTCCCCCAAGCTTAAATCTCACTCCCTCTGAGTTGCATACAAGTGGGGATTCTCAGCCTGATGTGTCTTCTAGACTGGCTAGTGTTAATTGCTAATACCTTGGCGCGTAAGGCCTCGGCAAAAAAGCAGAACTTACCACCTGATGTCACTCTTTTACCTATGAAAGCTGATGAGTTTTTGGAACTGTCTGGCTATACCCCTTTGGAGGAAGGGGAGCTATTCTCTGACTCAGGGTCATCTGATGAGAGGCCCTGGGGTCATGACGTTTCTGGCTCTGACCCCTGGGCCCCGGATGATACTGATAGTCTGTTGGCTCAGATTTTTAAAGAATCTGTCTATCTGCCTGGGAGCAGCAACAGGGGGAACTTTTTCATACTGCTAAGTCACGCTTGGAATTTCCTGAGCAAGCACATTTTAATAACCTTGTGCTCAAGGGATGGGAGCGTCCCAGTAGACTTCCCGGTGTACCTAAGAGTTGGGATAGGAAGTATCCCTTTCCTGCTGATGTGGTGAAGTGTTGGTCATCCCCTCCCAAAGTGGATGCCCTGGTCCTAGGGTTATCTAACACCTCTGTCATGCACTCCCCTGACTCTACTACCCTGCGGGATGCTGAGGACCGGCGCATTGACCATCTGGCGTCCCATGCCTTTGCATGTGTGGGGATGGCGCTGTGCCCCTGCCATTACGGCTGTGGCTATCAGGACCCTTCTCAGAAGTATTCTTGATGGTGCCCCTGATGTGTCTAGTGAGGAGTTTAATGCACTCTCTCGTTGTGATGTTATTCCAAGTATGTCACACACCCTGCTTCCATAATCATGACGTGGGTTATGGCCAGTAGAGGGCGTAAAAAAGGAAAAAAGGAGCCCCTCCCAGTCCTTGCAGGTAAGCCTGGTTTACACCCGGCCATTTTATTTCCCTATTTCTGCCCGGACCTTGTTTTTTTATTAAGCCCCCATGCCTCTCAGCCCTGGCTGTTGGTCCGGGTGAAGGTAGGATACACCTTAGTGGTGTAATATCTAGGAGCCATGCTCCTCCGGGAGACCCCCTCCAAGGGGTAGGCGGATACCAGGTTCGGGATCCTGGTTCGGGATGCCCTGTCCGTCATTTTCCCTGCGCTGCATTAGGTGGCTTGGGACTTCCCCCACCAGTTGCTCCCTGTCCCTGGATCATGGGGGGGGGGGGGGCATGTCCCTCCAATTTTTTTGCCTCAGACTTTGCCTGGCCAATTAGCTGTCAGTGTGGTATGAGTGAGTGTGTGTGGCTGTTTGCTTCACTTGTTGCTGGGCCGCGTCTGTTAGATGGCGGCCCGGATCACGGGCCCGCTCCGCAACCTTGTGGGAGCGCGCCCATGTCTTTTGCTTCTCATGTTAGTCAGGCGCCCCCTCTTTTGTCACCCACGAAGGTTCCGAGCAATGGCTGGGAGGCATCAGGAGGGGGCGGGGCGGCGCGCGATCCGTGCTGGCCTGCCCTCCTTCTCTTCCCCTGGCCTGGCTGATGCTGCTGGGTGTCCGGTCGCCATCTTGCATCCTAACTGCGAGTGCCCTGCGAGGCTCGTTCTATTATCTGCCTTTTTTTTTATTTTATTTTTTTCTGTTATGCATAATCGTATTTCTATTGTGGTGCCTTGTATGCTGCGTTATCCTTGACATGTACTTTAAGGTTATACAGATATATTGTATGACTGTGATTATATCTGGATGTATGATTGCTGTAATGCCTTCCTGCTTATGGTACCCTTTTATATTATGTCTTCCAGGGGGATTACCTTCCTTGATAGTTAAAAGGGGGTTCTCCCAGTCCTTAGGTCCCTCACTCAAATAGGGGCTTTACAAATCCTCCCACTAACGGACGTTAAGGGGCATCCCGGCTAGCTTACTGGCGTAATTCCCACTGGTCAATGCGACTACCATAAAAAAATCACCATATGGAGGCTTCCCAGGATACCGGGCTCGGGCTCCCTTCGGGGCAACCCCGGCAGTGTGTGGTTTGTGGGGGATAATGTGTTTATTTGTATTCCATGTGCACAGCAGGCCATTACGCGGCAGTCGGGCTACCAGGCGTTTGGGTCCGTGCCGCCGGCCTCATCACCTACCCCACCCCGCCTTATCTGTACCCCAAGTGACACTGTCATTAGCGGAGAGTCGCAAGCTGATGTTTGTGCTAGGCTGGCCAACTTTGAAAAGTTGATTTCTAGCTCTGCGGCCGGAAAGGTCCCAGCTAAGAGAAGGCTTCTGTCGCCGGCCGCGCCGGTACTGGATTTTGATGACTATGATTCCCTTGGCTGGTCTGATTATTCCCCACTCGAGGAGGGGGAATTGTTTGAGGAATCTGATGCTGAGGATCAGCAGTTTTTTGGATACTGATACTGGGCAGGCGCTGGGGGATACCCCCAAGATCCTTGCCCATCTATTTGAAGTACTGGATATTTCTCAGAAGGGGGAATTTTTTACTTTTAAGCCCCGCTTGGAGTTCCCAAATTAGAATCATTTTGATTGCATGATTCTTTAGGAATGGGAGAGGCCTAGCCGGCTCCCCGGTGTTCCTCAGGGATGGGATAGGAAGTATCCCTTCCCGGTGGACGCGGTGAAGCGCTGGTCGTACCCTCCCGAGGTCGATGTGCAATCCCAGAACGGGCACATTCTCCAGACGCCGCCACTCTTAAAGCCTTGCGCCCTGTTTGTGTCTTGGCGCTCGCGGCTGTGGCTACCAGGTCTGTGGTTAGGGGCCTGTTGAGTGGTTCCCAGCTTAACCCGGCCAGTGATGATTTCACAGCCCTTAAGCGGTGTGAATTATTTATGACCTTTGTTTTATCTGCTGATGGATGACGCGATTATGTGTAGTAGAACCTCTGCATTGCTGGTGGCTATTCGCCGATCGGTCTGGCTACGCCGGTGGCCGGCTGACATTGTGGCTAAGAAATTAGTCGCAGCGCTACCCTTCCTGGGTATGAGGCTTTTCGGAGATAAATTGGATTCAATGGCGAAAGGTGGAAAGTTACCTCAGCGTAAGTAGCAGCGTCGCCCCTTTCGGGGGGCAGGCTCCTTCAATCCTTCCTTTCGCGGTGCCAGAGCAGGCAGAAGCTTTGCCTACTCTAATTTTAGAGGTGATTCCTGGAACAGAGGCAGAGGACGCGCTCGTCCAGGCATTAACTGGGGTTCCAAGCCCAAGCCTGCTGCCAAGACAGCTCAGCAATGAGGGGACGCCCTCACCCTTGCGGGTGGGGGGACGGCTGCGGCGCTTCTTCCTGGTCTGGGCCCTGGAGGTCACAGACAAATTAATCTTGGAAGTGGTCTCTTCCGGTTACAAACTAGAGTTCGAGTACCGGCCTCCTCCCAGATTCCTAAGGTCTCAGGTCCCCGGGCTGCGCAGGGGCTCCTGTTGGCTGTCTTCTGGTCATGGATGTTATATGCCCGATGCCTTTCTCAGAGAGAGGCCGATGCTATTATTCCAACCTCTTCACGGTTCCCAAAAAGGATGGATCCATAAGACCCATTCTGGATTTGAAGCTTCTTAACAGGTTCATCAGAACCAAGAAGTTCGCATGAAGACTCTGCGCTCAGTCATCAATTCCCTTGGTCAGGGGGATTTCATGACATCCATAGACATCAAGGATGCTTACCTTCATGTACCAATCTACCCAGCACACCAGAGATTTCTCAGGTTTGTGGTGGGAGATCAGCATATTCTTGGTGTGCCACACACCCCGCTTCACTTCTTATATTCATCACTTCATGGGTTAATCCACCGCAGGTGACGTAGTGCAGAGAGGAAGTCTTGTAACGAGCCCCCTTCCGGCCTATATATACCTGGTACCTCCCCTCAATCACCAGTATTTTTTCTCTCTGCTTGCTGACAAGTCAGAAGTTGGAAGTCTCCTGCTTACAGGTAGGCCGGGGTATTCTTACCCCGCCACCCCCCTTTTGGTCTATTTCTGCCCGGTTTGAGTTTGTATACCTTTATGGTGAAATAGGAAGCCTCCCAGCCTTGGCTGCTCACCGGGCAAATGGTAGATGGCACTTTAAGTGCCTAGGAGCTTATCTCCTACCGCTCGACCTCATGCGTGGGGCAATGCGGCGAACCGGCATGGTGATCCGGAAATGGGATGCCCCTGTCCCGAGGGTCCCCGTAGCCCCTTTCTCTCCCGTTGGGGGGGTGGTGAGGGTGTGCTTTAGTATGTGTGTTTCACTGTATCGCTGCATGTTAACATATGTCATGTTTATACATTCACTGTAGCATGTGTATATTTTGGGTCTGCTTTAGGGCAGCTTGCGCTGGGTATGGGCTGGCCACCTCTCTGGCAGTTGGTTGCTTGTGGCCCCCTCCCCCCTCCCCCCTCTCCTCGCCTGGCATTCATTGAGCTTTGTCAGCACATGCGGTTTTTACCCTCCCCCCTCCGCTGCCTGGACGCGCGTGCTGTGATCAGCTGTAAAGTGTTCCAGCTGATCAGCGTAGGGGGGGGGGCGGGCCCGCTGACGACGCCGACGTCATGCGGCGTCAGCGGCGGGCCCAGCGTCCCAGCTTCCTTCAAAACAGGAAGGCACGTGGGCGCACGGCCGCACTTTGTCTTCTGCCGGCTCATGGCTGCTGGCTGCAGGCTTACCGGCTGATTGCGGTACAGGTAAGCGGCCCCTCCCGTTGGGGCCGTTAAATGGGAGATATTGTTTAATAATACAGTGAGAAATCACTGTTATCAAGGGGGCGTCATTTAAGGGCACTTGGTGCCATACTTATATGTTATGCACATGTGAAGGATCTGATGGTTGTTTTCTTGCCTTGCAGATCCTGGGATCCCTGCTTATGCTAGCCCTCCGGCTCTATGTGCCTGGCTAATTATCGGGATTGATTTGAATGTTTATATACATAGACTATATATAAGTATATATATATATAGTTTCTATTAAAGGGGACCTAAACTTATAAAAATTTTTTTTTTTTTTTATAAATCCTCCCTTCCGGGACATTACTAAAATAAAGGGGGCATCCCGGGTCGGCTTATGCCTTAAAAGTCCCATTATTGCGAATACCATAAATCACCATATGGAGGCTTCCGTAGATTCCGGAAACGGTTCTGCTGTTCCGTTTTGGGGGGTGCGTAGGTTGTGGGGTTCCACTCCCAGCTGATGATATCTTTATTTGCATCCCTTGTGCAAAACAGACTATTGCGCGCCAGTCCGTTGCTTCGGCTGCGGTGCCATCGCATCCTTCATCATCTCCTACCTCTCCATCCCTATTCCGGACCCCGCATGACACTGTCAAAAGTGGGGATTCGCATTCCGAGGCAGCAGCACAGCCCTGCCCCCGGAAAATGATGCCCGTTAAAGCAGCGTTTTAAACCGCTACAAAACGAAGGCACCTGACTCCGGTACCTTCGGCTCCACAGGACCAGTTTTGTGAACCTGTGGAATGGTCCGATGGATCCCCTGACGAGGATGAACTCCCGTCGGAGTCAGATGAGCCGACAGGTCAGCATGTGGCTGATGAGATCGGCGATTGGTCAGAGGGGGTTGTTTTTGACACCCCCTCCATTCTGGCTCAAATGTTTAATATTTTGAGTTTAGATACGCCTGAGGCGGCCGCCCCGCCAAAGGGTCAGTTGTTTAAAGAGCCTCAGCCGAGTTTGGTTTTTCCCAGACAGCACCACTTTGAGAGGGTGGTTCTTAAGGAATGGGAACATCCCACACGGTTATCTGGAATTCCTTCCAGTTGGGAAAAGCGTTATCCTTTTCCGCCAGAATTGGTGAAGCTTTGGTCTGTCCCTCCGGACGTCGATACCCCTGTACTAGGACTCTCCAGCTCGGCTATGGTACAATCTGCTGAGACCACTACCCTCAAAGATGGGGAAGATCGCAGGATTGACCAATACGCTCGACATGGTTTTATCTATTCCGGGTCAGCATTGTGCCCGGTATGTGCTTCAGCCCTTCTTCTATTGGCAATTAAGTCCCTAATTCAGGGGCTATATGAGGATCTTGATCCCGCTTGCAAACAGTTCACTGCACTTAAGCAGTGTGAATCTTTTGTGGCTTATGTCCTGGCCGCTCAGGACGATGCGCTGACTATGAGTAGCAAGGCGGCAGCTATGCTGGTGGCTATTCGCAGGTCAGTATGGCTGCGTCAGTGGTCAGCAGACACGGCTTCCAGAAAGGTACTCACAGCTCTCCCCTTTTTGGGGTTGCGTCTGTTTGGGGAGAAAATTGATTCAGTCGCAAAAGGTGGTAAGATGCCACAACGCAAAAGGCCTCGTGGTCCCTTCAGGGGGACAAGTTCCGGTAGGCCTTCCTTTCAAAGGTTCGGAGCGGGCAAAGGTACGTCCTTTCCCGCTACCAGTGGCGCAGGTTGGACTCGGGGGAGGGGCCGTGGCCGGCCCACTCAGTCCTGGGGCACCAAGCCCAAGCCTGCTAAGCTCACTCAGCAATGAAGGGCTGCCCTCACCCATGCGGGTGGGGGGACTATTGCGACACTTCTACCATTGGAACCTTGTGGTTCTAGGCAGATGGATCCAGGAGGTAGTGTTGACAGGTGACAACCTGGAATTCGAGTCTCACCCTCCCTCGTGGTCCATTCAGGGGTCGGTTCATCCCGGCCTGAACTCTCATCAAGACGGAGTGTGTCTTTCCTTTGCCCAAATTCACACAAGAACACTTCAGCTATTTCTGCTAGCGTGTTGGGTCCAGCAGCCTCTGTTGTTGGAGCAGTCCATCCGATTGTCCTCCTGTGTACGGCAGTTCCTCCTGTGGTGATTGGTCTCGACCAATCTTGTACAGGGCAGGTCCTTCCTGACCCTCCCTTGGAGAGGTGTCACCACGGACACCAGTCTGTCGGGATGGGACAGATTCTGGAAGGAGCTGCGGCTTCAGGGGCAGTGGAGGCCCCACTTACCCATCAGAGAAATGTCCCTGATCCAGACATGGGCAGTGTTCCATGTTCCCTGTCTCTCGGCGGTTTACATTCCAGAGTTGATGGAACAGGTAGCGGACCGGTTGAGCAAGTGCTCTCCCCGTCTGGAAGAATAAGCTCTCCATCCTCGGGTGGTTCTCTTATTGTGTCTCCAATGGGAGACTCCGGAGGTGGGCCTGTTGGCCCCTCATCTCTATCACAGGCTCCCGAGCTTCGTGTCACTCTCCCGGGATCCTCTGGCTCTGACAGTGGACGTCAGGTCCCTGAACTGAGAAGCTCTGGGATTTCTATACCTGTTTCCTCCGTGGCCCTTGCTGGGCAGAGTTCTTCAGAAGTTTGCTCTGGAAAGGGTGTACGCCGTTCTCATGGCCCCAAGGTGGCCAAAACGAATAAGGTTCGCAGACATCATTTGGCTGGCAGTGGACCAGTTCGTTCTGCATCTTCGGCCCGATCTGCTCACTCAGGGTCAATTGTGTTACCCCAATTTACCAGCGCTGGGTTTGATGGCCTGGCTGCTGAAACCTCCATCCTGAAGGAGGAGGGTCTTTCTGATTCAGTCATTAAGACTCTGATCAGTGCCCGGAAGAGGTCTTCTTCCATCACCTACTATAGGACTTGGAAAGCCTATATCACTTGGTGTGAGATAAGATCTTTTCCTTCTAGGGTCCTTTCGGTCCCCAGGATTCTGGAGTTTTTACAATCAGGGCTGGACTCTGGTCTCCAGCTAAGTACATTGAAAGGGCAGGTCTCTGCCTTATCTGTCTTTTTTCAGAAGCGTGTTGCGCTTAAACCTTTAGCTGAAACTTTTTTCCAGGGGGTTACGCATGTGCGGCCTCCCAGGAAACCATTACTCCCTGTTTGGGATTTGAATTTGGTTCTTTCGGCTCTTCAGGCTCCTCCTTTTGAGCCTTTGCAAGATATTGCTTTGTCTACCCTGACTCAGAAGATTGTCTTCTTGGTAGCGATCACTTCTGTCCGGCGTGTCTCAGAATTGGCGGCCTTAACTATCCAGGCGCCTTACTTCGAGAGGCATCAGGATAAAGTGGTCTTTCGGTTCAAGCCAGACTTTCTTCCTAAGGTTGTTTCTGCTTTTCATTTGAACCAAGATATTGTTCTTCCCTCCTTGTGTCCTAATCCTAAGAATGACAGAGAGGGTTTTGCATTGTTTGATGTAGTACGCTGTTAAGTACTACTTGATTATCACGTCTCCTTTCCGTAGGACGGATTCCTTTTTTGTTGTGCCCCATGGGCCTAAGAAGGGTTTGGCACCAGCCAAATCTGCCATTAGCAAGTGGATACGTCAGGCCGTTACTGCGGCCTATTCTGCTAAGGGAAGAGTTCCCCCTTTTCGTATTACTGCTCATTCCACTCGCGCTGTTGGGGCGTCTTGGGCTTTTCAGCACCAAGCTTCTGTTGAACAGGTTTGTAAGGCCGCCACCTGGTCTTCTGTTCACACTTTTTCTAAGTTTTACAAAGTTGATGTGCGGGCCTCAGCGGATGCTGTTTTTGGCCGCAAAGTTCTGCAGACTGCAGTCATTTAAGTTATGCTTCACCTGGCCTTTACATGCCCTTCCCTTGTGGACACTGCTTTTGGATGTCCCAATAATGGATGAATATTTAAGAAGTGAAGCGGGGTGTGTGGCACACCAAGAATAATACCATTTTGTGAGTACTCACCTGAAAAATGGATATTGTTGGTGTGCCACACACCCCGCTTCACACCCGCCCTTTTCGGTATTACCGAAGCATTTATATGGTGAAGCCCTTTTTTATTTATATCAATATTGATTTTGGAGGTTACTGGTGGAATACTGGTACCTTGTATTACTGCTTTTTGAATATACTGGTGATTGAGGGGAGGTACCAGGTATATATAGGCCGGAAGGGGGCTCGTTACAAGACTTCCTCTCTGCACTACGTCACCTGCGGTGGATTAACCCATGAAGTGATGAATATTTAAGAAGTGAAGCGGGGTGTGTGGCACACCAACAATATCCATTTTTCAGGTGAGTACTCACAAAATGGTATTTTTCAGTTTGTGGTCCTCTCTTTTGGGTTGTCTTCGGCACCAAGGGTGTTCACCAAGGTGCTGGCTGGCATAATGGCCCTTCTCAGAGCCCAGGGCATTCGCATTATGCCATATCTGGACGACCTCCTCATTACGGCATCCTCTCTGTCAGGCGGAGCTGGACACCAGGTATGGTGGTAGCGACGCTGGAGAGGTTCGGCTGGGTGATCAACCATCCCAAGTCTTCTCTCTCCACCTCAAGGGAGATCTCGTTTCTGGGCATGAATCTGGATACCATTCGGACCAGGGTTTTCCTTCCTCATTCCAAGGTGCAGATGGTTCAGGATCTGATACGTCTTCTCCTGTCCAATCCTCGTCCTTCTATCCGGCTAGGGATGATACTGGTGGGATTGATGGTGGCTTCCTTCGAGGCAGTTCCCTTTGCTCAGTTCCACATGAGGTCGCTCCAGCTCCATCTATTGTTGGCCTGGGACATTTGGCCGCAGTCATTGGATCAGTCATTTATGATGTCTCCCCGGATTCGGCAGTTCCTTCAGTGGTGGCTGGAACCAAGTAATCTGATAAGAGGCAGATCCTTTCTGACCCCTTGTTGGGAGACGGTTACCACGGATGCCAGCCTGTCGGGCTGGGGAGGTTTTTGGAAAACGCATCAGTTCAAGGGGCTGTGGGGTCCTCTAGAGGCTCACATTTCCCATCAATGTCTTGGAGCTGAGAGCTATTCAGTTGGTTCTGTCATGCTTGACGCATCACCTAAGTGGCTTACCGGTTCAGGTTCAATCAGACAATCGAACTGCGGTAGCTTACATCAATCACCAAGGAGGGACTCGCAGCAGGAGTGCCCTCAGGGAAGTTTCTTGCATGGGCGGAGAGCAATGTCCCATGCATCTCAGCAGTGTACATTCCGGGATTGGAAAACACGGAGGCGGACTCCCTGACCAGGGGATCCTTCTCGCCGAGGGGAATGGTCTCTCATCCACATGGCGTTCCGGTCCTTCTGTCACACGTGGGGGTTGCTGGAGGTGGATCTCTGCCTCACGTCACAATAGCAAGCTCCCAATGTTTGTGTCTCTGTCTCAGGATCCTCTGGCCCTGGCAGTGGACGCCATGTCTCTTGCTTGGAGGGATCTGGGGTTCCTGTACCTGTTTCCCCCCTTCTCCATGGTGGGCAAGGTGGTGCGCAAGCTGGCTCAAAAGGTGGCCAAGACAGGTTTGGTTCACAGACGTCGTACGGCTGGCGGTATATCAGTACAGGCTGCCCCTGCTTCCGGATCTGATCACTGAAGGTCAACTACGTTACCCCAATTAACAAACACTGACTTTGACGGCGTGGCTGCTGAAACCTCCATCTTAAAAGAAGAAAGTTTGTCTGATGCTGTGATTCAGACACTTGTTAGAGCTAGGAAGAGATCTTCCTCTAACACATACTACAGGACTTGGAGGTCCTATATTGATTGGTGTGAAGCTATGGCCTTGGCTTGCAAGGTGTTTTCGATCCCTAGGATTTTGGATTTTCTTCAACACTGTCTGGACCTGGGGCTCCAGCTTAGTACCTTGAAAGGGCAGGTCTCTGCCCTGGCGGTCTTCTTTCGAAGGTCTTTTGCTCTTCATCCTTTGGTTTAAAACTTTTTTCCAGGGGGTCACTCATGTGTGGCCCTCTCGAAAGCCTTTGTTGCCTGTTTGGGATTTGTATTTGGTTCTGTTGGCCCTCCAGGGGCCTCTTTTTGAGCCGGTGCAGGATGTTGCACTTTCTATGCTTACACAAAAGATTGCCTTTTTGGTGGCTATTACCTCTGTTCAACGTGTCTCTGAGTTGGCGGCTCTTTCCATTCAGGCCCCTTACTTTGAGACACCAGGACAAGGTGGTTTTTCGTTTTAAGCCAGATTTCCTTCCTAAGGTGGTTTCTGCCTTCCATCTCAATCAGGATGTGGTTCTCCCTTCCTTGTGTCATAAGCCTAGAAATGACAAGGAGAGGGTCCTGCACTCTTTGGATGTGGTTCGTTGTGTGAAGTACTATTTGGTTGCTACTTCTTCCTTTCGTAAGACGGATGCCTTGTTCGTGGTGCCCTCCGGGCCCCGGAAAGGTTTGGCACCTGCCAAGTCTACCATTAGTAAATGGATACGTCAGGCCATTGTTGGGGCCTATTCTGCCAAGGGGAGGACTCCCCCTTTTAAGTTCACTGCGCATTCTACTCGTGCTGTTGGTGCGTCCTGGGCTTTTCAGCACCAGGCTTCAGTTGAACAGGTTTGTAAGGCTGCTACTTGGTCTTCCGTTCATTCTATTCTAAGTATGTCACACACCCCGCTTCAGATAGTCATTACACTTGGGTTATACCGACCTGTAGAGGGCGATCTTGCAGAGAAAAAAAGTGAGCCCCTCCCGGTCCATAAATACCTAATACCTCCCACTCATTCCCCAGTCTTTCATCTCTGCAGACGGCGAGCAAGTCAGAAGATGGATGTCTCCTCCTTGCAGGTAGCCAGGGTAACTCCCGGCCCTCCTCTTTTGGTCTATTTCTGCCTGGACCTACTGTTATCCCCCTTTTCAGTTAAAAGCCTCCCAGCCTAGGCTGCGGGTCCTGGCAAAGGTAGACGACACCTTAAGGTGCCTCAGGAGCTACGCTCCACCGTGAGTCCCTATACTAAGGGGTAGGCGGTATTCCGGGTTGGTGATCCTGGTTGGGATGCCCCGTCCTTGCCCTTACACCTTTGGGGTGTTAATTCCCCCTTCCTCGGTCACCCATCGTTCCCTACTGCTGGGGGGGGGGGATGCTTATCCCCCTTATTGGGGGGGGGCTGCGTACAGGTCCCCTTCTCCCTGATTGTTAGCTTTATTATGCGTGTGTGTGTGTGTGTGATTCTTGTATGCACGTTGTTGTACTCAGCCTGCGCTGGCTGTGCCGCAGCGCTGGCTGTTTGATCAGATTTGGCGGGGGCGCTTCTTCCCCTCAGGAACGGTGGGGGGGCGGGGTCGGGTGCTCGCCGACGGCCCGCCCCCCGTTCTCTTGGCGCCGCTGCGGAGCCCAGCCACTGGCCGGGAGCGGCGCGCTTGTCAGGGGAGGGGGCCTGGTGCGTCGCGCGAACTGCGCCGGCCCGCCCTTCTTCTCCCTCTGCTCTCGGGCTCGCTTTCTGGCAGGACGGACGCACCTCCTACGTGAGTGGCCCTTGGGGCCCCTTTACTTCTTGTCCTCACTATATTCATGTGTCTATTTATTATATCTATAGTGTGCCTGTCTTATGCACCATTGTGCTGGGAGTTTATAACCCAGTCCCTCCTATTAATATTGCAATATTAGTATTTGTTTTTGTTTGCATGGGCATGATTGAGGTGCTGAACAGCCCTGTATTCTGTCTTCCAGGTGGACCCTTGTCGGATCTTAAAGGGTCCTCCCGGTCCTAGGGTCCCTGGTTAATTAGGAACTCCCTATAAATCCTCCCACTCGGGACACTAAAGGGGCATCCCGGGTCGCTTATATTTGCATAATGCCATTGGGTACTGCGACTTCCAATAAAATCACCATATGGAGGCTTCCCAGGATACCGGGCTCGGGCTCCCCCCGGCAGTGTTTGGGGTGTGGGGCATCCCTTACAGGGATGTTTCCTTTTCATACTATGTGCGCAGCAGACTATTACGAGGCAGTCCGGATCCTAGGCTTCTGGTTCTGCGCCGCCGGTCCCTTCCCCTACCCCTCCCCGCCTGTCCCGTACCCCATGTGATGTTGTCACGAGTGGGGAGTCGCAAATTATTTTCCAGCGCTGTGGCCAGAAAGGCCCCCGGCTAAGAGAAAGCACTTGTCCCCAGCCACGCAGGCTTCGGATTGTGAGGAGTTTGATTCCCTGGACTGGTCTGATTACCCCCCACTAGAGAAAGGGGAGCTTTTTGAGGAGTCGGATGGTTCTGACGATCAGCAGTTTTTTGGCGCTGATGCCGAGCAGGGTCAGGGGGATTCTTTGGATACCCGTAAGGTCCTGGCTCATATGTTTGAGGTTCTGGCAATCTCTCCTCCTGAAGTGACTCTTCCGCAGAAGGGGGGAGTTTTTTGAGGAGGCTAAGCCGCGCTTAGAATTCCCTAATCAAAGGCATTTTGACGGCATTATTCTTAAGGAATGGGAGAGGCCTACTCGGCTTCCGGGTGTCCCTCCGGGTTGGGATAAGGAATATCCCTTTCCGGTGGATGCGGTGAAGGGCTGGTCGTTCCCTCCCGAGGTGGACACCCTGTTTTGGGGTTGTCTAGCACCTCTGTTTTGCATTCTCCTGACTGTTCTACTCTCTAGGACGGTGAGAACAAACGCATTTACCAGATGGCTTGTCACGGTTTTGCCAGTGTCAGGTCGGCCTTGGCCTGTTTGTGCTTCAGCGCTTTTAATAGTGGCTTCTAGGTCGGTTGTCAGGGACCTGTTGTCTACCTCCAGGCTTGACCCGGTTAGTGATGAGTTCACCGCCCTTAAGCGGTGCGAATTGTTTTTGTCATATGTGCTAGCCGCCCTGGATGACACCATGGTAATGTGTAGTAGAACTTCCGCCTTGCTGGTGGCTATTCGGCAGTCGGTTTGGTTGCGCCAGTGGGCGGCTGATTTTGTGTCCAAAAAGTCTCTTACGGCTCTTCCCTTTCTGGGCTTGCGGCTCTTTGGACAATTGGATTCGGTCGCAAAAGGAGGTAGGTTACCTCAGTGAAAGAAGCAACGTCGTCCCTTTCGGGGGGCGGCTTCCTTTACCCCTTCCTTTCGTGGGGCCAGAGCTGGACGGGGATCGGCTGTCTTCTCCTCCCAAAGGTAATTCCTGGAACAGGGGGAAGAGGACGTGCCTGTCCAGGTCGCAGCTGGGGCTCCAATCCCAAAGCCGCTGTTAAGCCGGCTCAGCAATGAGGGGGCGCCCTCACCCTCGCGGGTGGGGGGACGACTGCAACACTTCTCCCAGGTCTGGGACCAGGAGGTCTCGGACAGATGGATTGGTCTAGACCTTGGTTTGCAGCTTAATACGCTGAAAGGGCATGTCTCTGCCCTGGCGGTTTTCTTTCAAAAGTCTTTTGCTCTTCATCCTCTGGTTAAGACTTTTTTCCAGGGGGTTACGCATGTGCGGCCTCCTAGGAAGCCTTTGCTCCCAGTTTGGGATTTGAATTTGGTTCTTTCTGCCCTTCAGGGTCCTCCCTTTTGAACCTTTGCAGGATATTGATCTTTCTACGCTTACTCAGAAGGTTGTGTTTCTGGTTGCCATCACTTCCGTTCTGCGTGTATCTGAGTTGGCGGCATTGTCCATTAAAGTGGACCAACACCCTCCCATTTTGGCCCGGGAATCTATAAGATCGGGGGTGCCCCGCTGTGTGAAACCCCCCAGAAACCCCTAAATCCTTACCTGATCCTCGATCCAGCAGCGCCCGCCGCCGCCTCCCGCGTGTCCCTCTAGCAGGACGCGCACCCGCGCCGGCCGTTTGTGACTGGCCGGCGCGGGCGCGTGCCCTGTAAGAGTGACGCGCGGGAGGCGGCGGGCGCGCTCTCTTGTCTGTCGCTGCCTCCTGCTTGTCCATCGGCGGGGATTGGCTGCGGTGGTCACGTGGGAGCGAGGAGAGGTGAGTTTTTGGGGCTTTCTGGGGTGTTTCACACAGCGGGGCACCCCCGATCGGGGTTCCCCGCCGAAGTGGACCAAAACCCAGGATAGTCATCCTGGGTGTTGGTCCACTTTAAGGCTCCTTACTTTGAGAGGCATCAGGACAAGGTTGGTTTTCCGCCTCAAGCCAGATTTCCTTCCTAAGGTGGTTTCCGCTTTCCATCTTAATCAGGACATTGTTCTACCCTCCTTGTGTCCTAAGCCCAGCAATGGCAAGGAGAGGGTTTTGCATTATTTGGATGTGGTTCGCTGTGTGAAGTACTATTTGGTGGCTACTTCCTCTTTTCGTAGGACTGACTCCCCTTTTGTGGTGCCCTCCGGGCCTAGGAAAGGTTTGGCTCCCGCCAAGTCTTCCATTAGTAAATGGATTAGCCAGGCCATTGTTGGACTATTCTGCCAAGGGGAAGGTTCCGTTGGAGCGTCCTGGGCTTTCCAGCATCAGGCCTCTGTTGAGCAAGTTTGTAAGGCTGCTACTTGGTCTTCCGTTCACACTTTTTCCAAGTTTTACAAGGTTGATGTGCGGGCCTCAGCGGATGCTGCTTTTGACCGCAAAGTTCTGCAAGCTGCAGTGGTTTATGTTTTGCATTGTTGCCTTGTTTTGGATCCCCGCCCTTTATGGACACTGCTATTGGATGTCCCAAGTGTAATGACTATCTGAAGCGGGGTGTGTGACATACTTAGAATAATACCATATTCTAAGTATGTCACACACCCCACTTCAAGATATCCAGAACATGTGGGTAATACCGACCTGAAGAGGGCGTTCTGCAGAGATGATAGCAAAAAGAAAGCCCCTCCCTGATCCATAAATACCTGGGACCTCCCACTCATTACCCAGTTTTCCATCTCTGCAGACGGCGAGCAAGTCAGAAGATGATGGCTCCTCCTTGCACAGGGGGATTTCAGGTAGCCGGGGTAACTCCCGGCCTGTTTTTTGATTATTTCCGCTCGGACCCCTTTTTCCCATGAATAGACCTTAAGATACATGCCTCCACAGTCTTGGCTGCTGGCCCGAGCGAGGGTATACTGGCACCTCTGGTGCTTAGGAGCAGAGCTCCCCCGTGAGACCCTAAATAAGAGGGTAGGCGGTTACACCGGGTTGGTGATCCCGGTTTGGGATGCCCCGTCCCTTGGTATTTGCCCCTGGGGGGTCCCTCTACAGTCCTCCTTTTTGTCACAGTGGGGGTTGGGGGTCTCTTTCCTAGGGCTAGTACTTATTCATTTTAGTCATTTTAGTCATTTTATTATGCTATGCACTTTATTGTGTGGTGTATGTGTGTGCGTGCTTGTTACTGTCTCGGCGCCGCGGCCGCCATTACAGCCGGGGCGCCGGTCCTTTCACCTTGTGAGGGGAGCTTTCCCCTCACACACTTATGGGGGGGGCGGGGCCGGCCCGCGGCGCGCTGTGTCTCCCTGCAACGAGCAGGGCGGGTGCTCCACTGGACGCTGCGGTCGCACCCGCCTGCTGTGTCACTTAGACCGGAGGCGCGGCATGCGGCGGCGCCGGTCTCTGAGTAGGCTGTGAGGGAGGGAGCTTCTCCCCTTGTGTCTTCGTCGGAGGGGGGGCGGGGCCGGGCTTTCGGCACGTCGCCGCGGCTCCGCCCCCCTCTGCTTCTGGCGCCGATGCGGAGCTTGCGGCTCCGTACTTTTGGAGGAAGGGGGCGGACTTTGCTCCTCGCGCGGTCCGCGCTGACCACGCCCCAATCTCGGCCTGCGTCTCTCTTCACGGATGCTGCGAGGTCTCCATTGCTCCTGCTCCATACGGATCTGTGAGTGGCCCTGTGGGCCCTATTTATTCTAGCTTTACTTCCTTTATTGGTCCTATATTGGCATTTATTGGGTTCCTTTCTGTCTTTCAGGCGGAGGTTTTATCAGGAGGATCATCATTAGTATTTAGGGGGTTTCTCCCGGTCCTAGATCCCTGGGTTCATTTTTGTTTATAAATCCTCCCACTCGGGACATTAAAGGGGCATCCCGGGTTGCTTATTGGCGTAATTCCCTGGGTCATAGCGACTACTAAAAGTTCACCTTATGGAGGCATCCCCGGATACTGGGCTCGGGACCCCTTCGGGGTAACCCCGGAAGTGTATGTTGTGTGGGGTATCCATTACTGGGGACGATGTGCTTTTGTGTATACCTTGTGCACAGCAAACTATTACGCGGCAGTCTGAACCCCAGGCATCTGGGTCAGCACCGCCGGTCGCTTCATCTCCTCCTCCCACCTTGACACGCACCCCATGTGCCGTCGTCATGGGCAGGGAGCTGCAATCTGAGATGTGCGCCAGATTGGCCAATCTTGAGAAAATTATTTCCAGCTCGGTCGCCCGTAAGGCTCCAGCTAAGAGAAAGCATTTGTTGCCGGCTCCGCCGGTGGATGACCTTGATGACGTTAATAATCTGGATTGGTCTGATTATTCCCCGCTAGAGGAAGGGGAGGTGTATGAGGATTCAGATATTTCGGACGATGAGCAGTCTTTTGGCGCTGATGCCGAGCTTGGTGACTTGGGGAGATTCTCGGATACTCCTCACGCTCTGGCTCTGATGTTGGAGGTTTTGAATATTTCCCCTCCAGAGGAGGCGCCACGGCAGAAGGGTGAGTTGTTTGAGGAATCCAGGCCGCGCTTGGAGTTTCTTACGCAAAGGCATTTTGACAAAATTATTGCTAAGGAATGGGACAGGCCGGCTCGGCTCCCTGGCATTCCTCAGGGGTGGGATAAGAAATATCCCTTCCCTTCGGAGGCGGTTAAGCGCTGGGCATCCCCCCCCGAGGTGGATGCACCGGTTTTGGGGTTGTCCAACTCCTCTGTTTTAAATAGACCTGATTGTTCCACCCTCAAGGATGGAGAGGATAAACGCATTGACCAGATGGCTTGTCATGGTTTTGCTAGCGTTGGGTCAGCCATGCGGCCCGTTTGCGCTTCGGCGCTAATGGTGTTGGCTGCCAGATCTGTGGTCAAGGATCTCTTGACTTCCTCCGGGCTTCGTCCTGGTAGTGAAGAGTTCCTTAGCCTTAAACGGTGTGAGTTGTTTTTATCTTTTGTGTTAACAGCCGTGGATGACGCCTTGATGATGTGTGGTAGGACGTCGGCTCTGCTGGTGACAATTCGGCGGTCGGTGTGGTTGCGCCAGTGGGCGGACGATTTTATGTCCAAGAAGTCACTGACGGCTCTACCTTTTGTTGGATTACGGCTCTTTGGAGAGACATTGGACTCTGTCACCAAGGGTGGTAGGTTACCTCAACGCAAGCATCAACGCCGTCCCTTTCGGGGGGCACCTTCCTTTACCCCCTCCTTTCATGGGGCCAGATCTGGCAGGGGATTTGCCTTCCCCTCTTCCAGAGGAGATTCTGGGAGCAGGGGCAGAGGACGTGCCCGTTCAGGATACAGTTGGGGCTCTAAGCCCAAACCGGCTACTAAGCCAGCTCAGCAATAAGGGGGCGCCCTCACCCATGCGGGTGGGGGGACGGCTGCGACACTTCTCTCAGGTCTGGGATCAAGAGGTCTCGGACAGATGGATCCGGGAAGTGGTGTCTTCCGGTTACAAGCTGGAGTTCGAGCTCCGCCCCCCTTCCAGATTTTTCAGGTCTCGGATGCCTTCGGAGCCTCTGGCGGCGCAGGGACTCCTGGTGGCAGTAGAGAATATTCTGGACATGGCTGTCATTTGCCCAGTGCCCCCCTCGGATCAGGGCAGGGGTTTTTATTCCAATCTGTTCACGGTACCCAAAAAGGACAGATCGGTCCGTCCCATATTGGATCTGAAGTTCCACAACAGGTTCATCCGGCTGCGGAAATTCCGCATGGAAACGCTGCGCTCGGCTATTCACTCTCTTCGTCAGGGAGACTTTCTGACGTCCATAGACATCAAGGATGCTTATCTACACGTTCCGATTTTTCCGGCACACCAGAGGTTTCTCAGGTTCGTGGTGGAGGATCGGCACTTTCAGTTTGTGGCACTCCCTTTCGGGCTCACCTCGGCTCCTCGGGTGTTCACCAAGGTGCTGGCGGGGGTGATGGCTCTGCTCAGGGTGCAGGGTATCCGTATTGTGCCCTATTTGGACGATCTTCTGATCATGGCTTCTTCCTTCAACCAAGCGGAGTTGGACACCAGGTTGGTGGTGTCCACTCTGGAGAGGTTCGGTTGGGTGATCAACCACCCCAAGTCTTCTTTCTCCGTCCAGAGTAGTGACCTTTCTGGGAATGTCTCTGGACACTTCGCAGGCCAACGTGTTTCTGCCCCAGGCCAAGATTCTTTTGATTCAGGAGTTAGTTCGGCTTCTCTTGTCAGTCCCTCGTCCGGCCATCCGGCTAGGGATGAGGCTGGTGGGGTTAATGGTGGCCTCATTCGAGGCAGTTCCCTTTGCGCAGTTTCATACAAGGACGCTTCAGCTTCATCTGTTGAAGGTTTGGGACAAGTCTCCACTATCGTTGGATCAGTCCTTCCTGATGACTCCCCGAGTTCGTCGATCCCTGCAATGGTGGCTGGGGTTTGTCAATCTGCTGAAGGGCAGATCCTTTCTGGTGCCGTGTTGGGAAACAGTCACCACGGATGCCAGTCTGTCAGGTTGGGGGGGTGTTTGGAAGGACCTCCAGTTTCAGGGTCTCTGGGGCCCGCAGGAGGCTCACGAGCCCATCAATGTTCTGGAGTTGAGAGCCATCAGGTTGGTTCTGTTTCGCTTGACTCATCAGTTGCAGGGCCTGCCAGTTCAGGTCCGGTCGGACAACCGGACGGCGGTTGCTTACATCAATCACCAGGGGGGGACTCGCAGCAGGAGTGCCCTCAGGGAAGTGTCTTTGATTCTGGACTGGGTGGAGAGCCACGTCCCGTGTATCTCAGCAGTCTACATTCCGGGAGTGGAGAACACGGAGGCGGACTCGCTGAGCAGGGCCTCCTCTCGTCAGGGGGAGTGGTCCCTCAGTCCTCAGGTGTTTTGCTCGATTTGCCTCAGGTGGGGGTTCCCGGCGGTGGACCTCTTTGCCTCCCGTCACAATCACAAGCTTCCGGTATTTGTGTCTCTCTCGCAGGATCCACTGGCCCTGGCGGTGGATGCCATGTCCCTGAACTGGAGGGATCTGGGGTTTCTTTACCTGTTCCCTCCGTTTCCAATGTTAGCCAGAGTGGTGCGCAAGCTGGCCATGGAGGGCGCGTCGGCGATTCTGGTGGCGCCAAGGCAGGTTTGGTTCGCAGATCTGGTAAGGCTGGCAGAGGATCAGTTCGTTCTGCCTCTACTGCCGGACCTGCTCACCCAGGGTCGGCTACGCTATCCCAATTTACCTTCGCTGGCTTTCACGGCGTGGCTGCTGAAACCGCCATCTTGAAGGAGGAAGGTCTTTCTGACGCGGTGGTTCAGACTCTTATTAGCGCTAGGAAGCGTTTTTCCTCTACTATTTACTATAGGACCTGGAGGTCCTATATTGACTGGTGTGAAAGTAGGTCTTTCTCTTGTCGGGAGTTCTCCATTTCCAGGATCCTGGAGTTTCTTCAACATGGTCTGGATCTGGGGCTTCAACTTAGTACCTTGAAGGGGCAGGTTTCTTCCAAAGGTCCTTTGCACTTCATCCCTTGGTCAAGACTTTTTTCCAAGGAGTTACGCATGTACGGCCTCCTATGAAGCCTTTTGTTCCAGTTTGGGATTTGAACCTGGTTCTTTCTGCTCTTCAGGGTCCTCCGTTTGAGCCCTTGAATGAGGTCGCTTTGTCTTCACTTACTCAAAAGGTGGCCTTTTTGGTGGCTATCACTTCGGTTAGGCGTGTTTCTGAGTTGGCAGCCTTGTCCATTAAAGCTCCATACTTCGAAAGGCATCAGGACAAGGTGGTCTTTCATTTTAAGCCGGATTTTCTTCCTAAGGTGGTCTCTGCCTTTCATCTGAATCAGGACATTGTTCTGCCTTCTCCATGTCCTAATCCCAGCAACGACAAGGAAAGGGTGTTGCATTCCTTGGATGTAGTTCGTGTTGTGAAATTTTATCTGGTGGTTACGTCTTCCTTGGATGTAGTTCGTGTTGTGAAATATTATCTGGTGGTTACGTCTTCCTTTCGTAAGACTGATGCCTTTTTTGTGGTGCCCTTTGGGCCTAGGAAAGGTTTGGCTCCTGCCAAATCTTCCATTAGTAAATGGATTCGTCAGGCCATCATTGGGGCCTATTCTGCCAAGAGGAGGAGTCCCCCTTTTCGTGTTACTGCTCATTCTACTCGTGCGGTCGGAGCGTCCTGGGCCTTTCAGCACCAGGCCTCTGTTGAGCAAGTTTGTAAGGCCGCTACTTGGTCTTCTGTTCACACTTTTTCCAAGTTTTACAAGGTTGATGTTCGGGCCTCAGCGGATGCTGTTTTTGGCCGCAAAGTTATACAAGCTGTTGTGGTTTAAGTTGTACCTTGTTGCCTTGTTTTGGATCCCCGCCCTTTTATGGACACTGCTATTGGATGCCCCACATGTTATGGATATCTTGAAGCGGGGTGTGTGACATACTTAGAATAATACCATTTTGTGAAATACTCACCTGTAAAATGGGTATTATAAGTATGTCACACACCCCGCTTCACCCGCCCTTCTTGTATTCTGGATCCTTTATATTGTGAACTTTGCGTTGTTTTAACTTATATTTGCCTCTTCCTGGTCCCTTACCTTACTGCTTTTTTATACTGGGTAATGAGTGGGAGGTCCCAGGTATTTATGGATCAGGGAGGGGCTTTCTTTTTGCTATCATCTCTGCAGAACGCCCTCTTCAGGTCGGTATTACCCACATGTTATGGATATCTTGAAGCTGGGTGTGTGACATACTTATAATACCCATTTTACAGGTAAGTATTTCACAAAATGGTATTTTTGTGAATACTCACCTGTAAAATGGGTATTATAAGTATGTCATACACCCTGCTTCACCCCACCCTTTGGTATTCTGGATCCTTTCTATGATGAACCTTTTGTACTGTTAGTGGTTATTTTGGCTCTTCCTGGTCCCTTTACTGCTGTCTTAATACTGGGGAATGAGTGGGAGGTACCAGGTATTTATGGACCAGGAGGGGCTCACTTTTTTTCATGACATCTCTGCAAGATCGCCCTCTACAGGTCGGTATAACCCAAGTGTAATGACTATCTGAAGCGGGATGTGTGACATACTTATAATACCCATTTTACAGGTGAGTATTCACAAAATGTTTTTTTTATTAAGAGGGATCATTAAAAGGTTTGGCCATTAGTATCTTGTAACCTTACCGATTGACCTTTTTTAAGCACCATTATGGAGGCATCTGGGGATAGCGACCTGGGGTCCCCCCATTGGGCAGGAAAATCTCTGCCCCTTGTGCAATAGGAATCCTCTGGGTGGATTCAGCACTGTTTGTACCACTTGCGCCAGAGGCATTATTTTGGACCATGACCCGGCGGGCGTCCCCGCCCCTAGCCTTTTGCTGCCTGCGGCCTCTTCGGGCCCTCCGCTGCTCCACTCGGCCCCAAGTGAGGGGGGAGCCAGCAGGGGTCTCATGCGGGCTTGGCGCATAGGCTGGCCTATCTCGAGAGACAGATCTCGCGGACGGCTCCCAAGAAGGCCTCGAGTAAGAAACGGCACCTCAAGCCCCTTTACTCGTATAATGACTATCTCTTTGATGATCTGGGCTCTGTGGAGGAAGGGGAGTTGCCAGATGATTCATGCTCCACTGTGGATTATTCTGCTGGCGAGGACAGTATGTCTGGTTCTTCCTCGAACGAGGACGCGTGTCTCCCGGATGATACGGAGAAGTTGCTTGCCTCAGTGTTTGAGACACTACACATTGTCCCTCCCAGAGCGGCTAAGAGGAAGCAGGGAGATTTGTTTAGCCCGAAAGACAAAGGCGGGTCTTCCCGGAGCAGGCCTATTTCTCGAACATGATTTTCAAGGAATGGGAGATGCCTAACAAGTTACCGTCTTTGCCTAAGGGCCTGGACAGGCGGCACCCCTTCTCTGATGAGCTGGTTTGGCTATGGTGGCCCTTAAGTAGCAGCTGCCTCCTCACCAAGATCAGTTTTTCTTTCTTGCAGTGGCAAGTGACTATGAAGGTTGTTCAGGAAATTAGCTCTCAAGGATTGGCAGCAAGCGGGGGACTGAACCCTGTCGGCTCTCTGTGTAGCCTTATTCCCACGGATCCCTCAAGACCCAAGTTTATGCCTCCACATCGTTGGCTGTTTTGGGGGTCCGTGAAGGTAAGGTGGAAGTGCCGGGGTCTTGGGGCGCTTAGAGTGTATATGCTCTGGGCTTCAGGCTTTTTTGAAAAGCAAGTCAGCCGCAGGTTTTTCTCTGGTGTACCTGCTGAGGAATGTTTTTTTTTTATTTTTTATCCAACCCTTCCTTCTTCCAGTTAGGTAGGTTTTTATCATGAAAAAAAAAAAAAAAAAAAATGTTATGTATGCCTTCAAGGGACGTGGCTGACGTCACGCAGGGGGCAGAGTTTAACCTGAGTTGTCTCTCTCCCCGGGCGAGGGAATCGCATATTGCTAGGTGTGTGTATGTGTGTGTGTGTATATATATATATATATATATATATATATCTATATCTATATCTATATCTATATCTATATCTATATCTATATCTATATCTATATCTATATATATATCTATATCTATATCTTGTGATTACGATGGCTTTCGGGGGTTCCGCTGGTTTATTCATGTTGCTATATATATATTAGTGTTCATTTCTTTTGTATAGCGGTAAAGAGAAGAGCGGTGGTGGTGAGTGGACATCGCCATTTTCAATTTTTATATACATTTTTTTTTTTTATTAATTGCATTATCAATTTATATTTCAGTTAGTTTATATTATATTTTTTTATATGTTTAAAAAAAAAAAAAAATATATATATATATTTATATTATATTTTTACTATCTGTATGAATATATTTTATTAATATGATTGTCAGTTTTATCTGTTTATCAGTTAAAAAAAAAAAAAAAAGAGGGAGATTATTAATGCTCTTTTTTTCTCCTGTTTTATTTTTTAGAATTTGGAAGAAGGATAGAAAAGGGTTGTGGTTCCTCCTGGTCCCTTTTGGGAATTGTTCTAGGCTTAGGGCCTTTTAGCTCTGATTGCCAAATAAAAAAAAAAAAACACCATGAGGGAGGCATGCCTTACATCCCCCAGTGAGGGGGAAGGCAACGAGGCACAGTCAGATGTGGTGCACAGGTTGGATAACCTGGAGAGACAGTTTTCCTTGGTTATTCCAAAGATGGGCTCCTATAAGAGGAGGCATTGTAACCTGTTGCGGGGAAAAGAGATTTATTTGCCTCTTTTGGAGAGTGGGAGGAAGAAGAGTATATAGATGAGCAGCTCTCAGAAGGCGAGTTACGCTCTGGTGAGGAAGATAGTAACTCTATTTTTTTCTCTTCTGATGAGGACCTCCTCCTCGCAGGCGAAACAGTGTCTGCTCTCTTCGGTTTTTGAAACTTTGTATATCACTCTCTCCCCTATTGTATCTTGTACTCAGAATATCCACTGTTAAATCTGTAAAACTGCGTTTGAAAAAGTGTATGTACTGTATGTTCTACCCTGTCTGTATTTACTACTTTGTAAAGCACTACGGAAGATGATGGCGCTATATAAATGAACAATAATATCACCCCTCCTGAGGTTGCAAAAAGAGGGAAGGATGATCTGTTTAAGCCAGTAAGGCAAAGGCAGGTTTTTCCGGAGCAGCCGCACTTTTCTGGTGTTAAAGGAATGGGAAAAACAAATTACCGGCTGTTCCTAGGATACTAGACTCTAGGTATCCTTTTCCGGCGGACATGATTAAGCACCTGAGGTGGATTCTCCAGTAGCAGGCATGTCTAATACTTCCATCATGCCGTCTGCTACTATGGAATCTTTAAGAGATCCCACGGAGAGACGAAAGGATGGCCCGCCATGCTTTTGCTATGAAAGGATCCTTTCTACTTCCTGTTTGTGCCATGGCCATTGTGTCCCTGGCTTCAAGGAAGAAGATGAAGAAAAAGTTTAGCCAGGGCTAAGTCTCGCAGGCTTATTCAAGAGTCCAAAGATTTTAAAGATTGTTTGGATTTTAACTCGTTCGCTATCACTGCGATGGATGATGCAGTCAGGTCTGCTGCTAGAACTTCTGCTCTGCTTGTGGCCTTGCGCCGTTCCTTATGGCTAAGACAATGGTTGGCGGTTGCCGCCGCTAATAAAGCTCTTATAGATTTACCTTTTTTAGGTAGCAGATTTTTTGGAGAAAAACTGGACAGTATGGTGAAGGATGGCAAACTGCCTCAGAGGAAGAGGACGACTCGGCCTTTTCACAGGACTTCATCATATCGACTCTTTTGGACTGGCAGAGGGGCCTTTCGTCCTTGCTCCTGTAGAGATTTTTGAGGTAGAGGCAGAGCGCGTAATAGGGCAGGAGGGGCCTGGAGAAGTGGGCCTAATCCTCCAGCCAAGCCCACTCCAGCATGAGGGGGCGCCCTCACCCGTGCGGGTGGGGGGACGGCTTTTGCATTTTGCTCTTATCTGGAGGCGCCACGTGGCGGATCTTTGGATCCTAGAGGTAGTGTCATCAGGCTACAAGATCGAGTTTGCGCTAGACCACCCGCAAGGTTCCTTCGGTCAGGGGCATCCCGGAACCAGTCAAAGATAGATGCCCTGAGACCCGCAGTTCAGCATCTTCTTCAAAAGGGGTAATTTGTCGGGTACCCTTTCAGGAGGAAGGTCAGGGGTTTTACTCCAACCTGTTCACAATCCCCAAAAAGGACGGGTCGAGACTTAAAGGGTCTCAACAGGTATATCCGCGTGAAACCTTTCCGCATGGAGACGCTAAGGTCAGCGGTAAGAGTAGTTTGGCCCGGGGATCTTATGTCTACTATAGACTTAAGGGACGCGTATCTGCATGTTCCAATTTTTTCCAGGGCATCAGAAGTTTCTGAGGTTTGCCCTGGAAGACCAGCACTTCCAGTTTGTGGCACTCCCATTCGGGATATCCTCGGCTCCAAGAGTGTTCACCTAAGTTTTGGCGGGTCTCATGGCCATATTCAGGAGCCAGGGGATATGCATCATCCCATATTTGGACGATCTTTTAATTTCAGCGGGTCTCTTCAGCGGATCGTGAAAGATACGCAGTCGGTCCTATCAACTCTGGAAGAGTTCAGCTGGGTGATCAATTACCCGAAGTCCCATATCACTCCGGCGCCAGTAAGGAAATTAGGAATGATTCGGGACACTGTTCAAGTCAAAGTGTTTCTACCAGAGCAGAAGGCTCTGCTAATTCGAAATCAAATAGAGTACTTACTGGCTTGCCAGCAGCCGACCTATCGGCTAGGAATGAAGCTAGTAGGCCTTATGATAGCCTATTTTGAAGCCGTACCTTTTGTCCAGTTTCACATGAGGCTTCTTCAGTGGAATCTATTGGCAAACTGGGATCGAGCCCCACAGTGGCTGGATTACGTTTTTTGTTCTAACGCCCTCGGCCAGGCAATATCTTCTGTGGTGGATGGACCCTCTTCATCTGTCTGTAGGCAGGTCCTTTCTGACACCGCAGTGGCAGATCGTTGCCACAGATGTCTCACAGTTTGGGGGGGCATCTGGCAGACACAGAAGATCCAGGGACAATGGGGGCCGAAGGAGTATCGGCTTTTCATAAAGATATTGGAATTAAGAGCAATCCGACTAGTGCTTCAGTATCTGACCCCCAGCTTAAAGGGGCAGGCAGTCCAGGTCCAGTCAGACAATCGGACGGCAGTAGCCTATAACAATCATCAGGGGGGTACCCGGAGCAAGAGTGCTCTAGAGGAAGTAAGCCGTATTCTGACTTGGGCAGAGGAGAATGTTCCCTGCATCTCGGCAGTTTACATCCCGGGGGTAGATAACCAGGAGGCCGATGCTCTGAGCAGGAAGGTTCTGCGTTGGGGACAATAGTCCCTCAGTCGGAAGGTCTTTCAAGCCCTTTGTCCTTGCTGGGGGTGTCCGGAAGTGGATCTTTTGCATCCAGACACAATCACAAACGGACGCAATTCATGTCCCTATCAAGGGACCCTCTGGGCATAGTAACGGATGCCCTGTCAGTCTCTTGGGCATGGTTTAAGCTTCTGTACATTTTTCCCCCGCTTCCGCTCCTGAGCCGTGTATTAGGAAAGATAGCTCAGGATGGGGTACCTACCATTCTAGTAGCTCCTCATTGGCCAAGAAGAGGTTGGTTTTCAGACATCAAAAGGATGTCGGTAGACCATTGGCGCCTACCGGTCGAGCTTGGCACAAGCACCCGATACAATACAAGCACGATACAAGCACCCTAAAAGGGCATGTATCGCCCTTGTCTATTTTTTTTTTCCAGAAGTCTATCGCTAGTAAGAGGCTCATTAAGACTTTTTTTCAGGGGGTCACTCATGTCCGACCCATCCGTGCAGTGAGTGTGCACTTGCTCGGAGCGGTGGGCCTCCCTAGTTGTGGCTCCCGGGGAGCAGTTGCAGGGTTGGGTGCCTTGCTCAAGGTCTTGTCCCAGGATCGGGATTCGAACCTGCAGCCCTCCGGTCGCAAGTGCGCTCCCCTTGCCTCTAGGCCACAACTGCCCCCTAATCTGGTGTCGGCTCTGCAGGGTGCTCCCCTTGATCCTATGATTGACGCTCCATTGAGCATTTTGACGCTTAAGGTGGTGTTTTTGGTGGCAATCACCTCTGTGCGGCGTGTTTCTGAGTTAGCCGCCTTATGTATGAAGTCTCCTTATTTTGAGTTACACAGAGACAAAGTTATTTTTTTGGTTTAAGCCTGATTTTTTACCTAAGGTCGTCCCTCCCTTTCACCTTAATCAAGAGGTACCTTACCTTCTTTATGCCCAGTTCCAGCTAATGCTAAGGAAAGGGCACTTCATTCTTTAGATGTAGTCAGAGCCGTAAGATATTACTTGGCAGCTACAGATTCCTTCCGCAAAACGGGTTTCCTTTTTTGTTCTATCGAAAGGGCAGAGAAAGAGGCTTCCGCCAGCTTAAGCCACTGTCAGTAAGTGGATTAGGCAGGCAGTAGGAAGAGCCTACTCGGCCAAGGGGAAGGAACCCCCTTTTCGGGTCACGGCCCATTCCACTAAGGCCATTGGTGCTTCTTTTGGGCTTTTCAGCATCAGGCTTCGGTGGAACAAGTTGCAAAACTGCCACCTGGTCTTCGGTTCATACATTTACAAGGTGGATGTTAGAGCCTAAGCTAACGCTGTGTTTGGTCGAAAGATTCTTCAGGCAGTAGTGAAATGAACTACCTGCTGTTCTGCGTTAGGGGATCCCGCCCATAGATGGCACTGCTTTTGGAGATCCCAAGCGTAAGGAGTGCCTGGAATGGATTGGAAGAAAAAACACAATTCTGTGAGGTACTCACCTGTAGAATTGTTTTTTCTGGAAATGCATTCCAGGCACTCCGGCCCACCCGTTTTGGGTCATGATCTATCTTTTGATGCTTTTTTTGATGGTGTTTAGTCCATTTATTTCATTAGCATTTAAAAAAAAAAAATAGAAAAAGTGTAAGAGAAAATGAAAAGAACAAAACTTAATTTCTGAGAGTATTTTCGTGGAGTTCGGTGTAAAGTAACATGGACTCCTATATAGGCCCTCGCGGCCTGCCTCTGTTTTTTGTTGTTTTCTTGGTGAGGAGGCAGTTGCTACTTATGGGCTGGGAGGGGCCGCACCTGTTTTCTTTCTTGCAGTCACGTGATCAGCAAGGAGGTAATCCCAAGCGTAAGGAGTGCCTGGAATGGATTCCCAGAAAAAACAATTCTACAGGTGAGTACCTCACAGAATTGTGTTTTTTCCAGAGATCCATTGCCAACCATAGGTTGATCAAGACCTTTTTCCAGGGAGTCACCCATGTCTGGCCACCGCCTAAGTCAGTATTATCGTTGTGGGACTTGAATTTAGTACTTTCTGCTCTTCAGGGTCCTCCCTTCGACCCATTGTGTGATGCTGCATTATCTCTTTTGACTCTCAAAGTTGTCTTTTTGGTAGCGATCAGCTCGGTGCGATGTGTGTCAGAGCTGGCTGCGCTTTGTATGAAACCTCCCTATTTTGAGCGGCATAGGGATAAGGTGGTTTTTCGCTTTAAGCCTGATTTGTTGCCTAAGGTCGTTTCTCCCTTTCACCTTTAATGAAGAGGTTGTCTTACCTTACCGACTAATTCTAAAGAAAGGACCCTCCATGCCTTGGATGTGGTCAAAGCCATAAAGTATTATCTGGCTGTGACTGAATCCTTCAGGAAATTGGATTTGCTCTTTGTCCTGACAGAGGGCTCTAGGAAAGGTTTGCCACCAGCTAAGTCTACTATCAGTAAGTGGATCAGACAGGCGGTGGTGCAAGCATATTCTGCCAAGGAGCAGGAACCCCCTTTTCGGATCACAGCTCATTCTACCAGAGCTATTGGTGCCTCTTGGGCTTTTCAGCACCAGGCATCGGTGGAACAAGTTTGTAAGGCCACCACTTGGTCTTCAGTTCATACTTTTACAAGGTTCTACAAGGTGGACTTTAGGGCCTCAGGCGGTAGTGAAATGAACTACATGCTGTTCCGCTCTGGGGATCCCGCCCAAATGGACACTGCTTTTGGAGGTCCTACATGTTATCACTGGATATAGGGAAAAATACAATTCTGTGAAACTCGCCTGTAGAATTGTTTTTGATTATACCCAGTTCAGGTCGTCCCACCCCACCCTCTTGTTCATGATCTCCTTTTGCCTGTTATGGTGATTACCATTTTTTATTCTTTGTATTTTTAAGTCTTGTTAGAGAGAGTACAAGCTGAAGCTATGTGAATGAACATGGCTTCTTGCCCCCCCCCCCCCCCCGGCCTGTCCTCTTTTTGTTTACTGATTTTTAACCACTGGAGAATGATAGAGGGACACCTGCCTTTGTAGGGGGCAGGGAGGAGCTACAACTTTTGATCATGCAGTCGAGCACCCCCTGGGGGCGGATCACCACATGTCATCACTGGGACGACTTGGACTGGATATAATCAAAAACAATTCTACAGGTGAGTTTCACAGAATTGTATTTGTAGAATATCAGATTGCTAAACAATTGTTTTATTTATAAGTATTAGAGGATTTATCTGGGCATGATATTTTATATTGAAGAGTAAGAGGCCCCTTCGTGTGGAGGAACTGGATTAATATGTTTATTCTAAGCATACAGCACGTCCTGCTCCATCTATAATAATTACACATGGGTAATACTCCGCCAGAGGGCGCTGTTCACTGCAGACATGCAAAAACAGGCCCCTCATATACCCAGGGACCTCCCACAAATCCCCAGATTTCTCTGCAGTGCTGAACTGCGAAGACGTGAAGATATCACGCTCTCGCAGGCGAGCGGGGCTTTACAGCCCGAGGCCCTGCGGGACTATTTCCACCCGTCCTCTTTGGAAGAATATGCCTCCCAGCCTGGGCTGCGTTGGTCGGGTGAAGGTAGGCAGCACCTTGTGTGCTGAACGGAGCCACGCTCCACCGCAATCCCCCACCATAGGGTAGGCGGTTAGGCCGATGGTGAGCCTCTAGTGGATGCCCCTCCCGCATTGTTGCCCGTGCCCCTCACAGATTTAGTCCACTGGACGCTGGTCCGCTTCTCCCTCGCTTCCTCCCGTAACTCGGGGGGGGGGGGGGGGGGAAGAAAGGGGGGGTTATGTGTGGCAGTCCTAGTGCAATATTTCACGTTAAGGCCTTTAGTTTTTATTATAATCGGGTGTCAGTGTCGCGCTCCTGCTATACTGTTGCGAGCCGTTTGTTCTTTCATTAACAACTGCCCAGACGGCAGCATCATTTCCAGCGTGACGGCATCTTTATGCATGCGCTTTCTATCCATTACTGTCCTCCTTATCTCTGTTGGTTAGAGCTTCGTGCTCTTTGGGGGAGGCGGGGACTCGGCATGACGTGCTCCGCGTCACAGCCTGGTCTGGCCCGCCCCTCGAGGTTCGCTTGGCGCCATTTTGTCAATCTTCGCGCGCGCGGTACGGTCCGCCTTCTCCCTTGGTCATGTAAGTGCCCTGCGGGGTGGCATTGTTCTATGTGTTTATTCGGCTGCGCATGGCACTGACATTATCCCTCTTGTCCCATTATGTCTTTCAGACGCCAGACGGTGGCTTCTCCCGGCCTCATATATTACAGCGGGTCCACATAACAAATTCTCCCACTTCCTAGCGGGTCTTGGGGCATCCAGGGTTGCCTATTGCGTAAATCCCTGCGGGCATACTGCTCAGATAATCGCCATATGGAGGCATCTCAGAATTATGTACCCGGGGTCCCTCTGGGACATGACCGGCGGTGTGTGGTCAGCCCCATGCTGACGCTGACAGAGCACGAGTCTGCGGACCGTGTGCTGAACAGGCGCTGACCCTGCAATCAGGTTTGCCAGTGGCTGCACCTCCCTTCAATACACCCATCTCCCCGGACCTAAACCTCACTCCTGATGAGTCTCACTCGAGCGGGGATGACCTGCAAGCCGTGCTGCGCGTGCTGCCTACGGCGGAGCAGGTGCTGTCTGGATTGGCGGAGCGTATGGGCCCTGGAAAGAAGCGGTCCCTGACGCCTCCTGGCTCTCCAGTTCCGAACGATACCGATGACTCTGTTGATATGCAGGACCTTGATCCTTCTGAGGAAGGTGAGCTATTCTCAGATTCGGGCTCCTTGGATGAGATGCCCGGGAGCTGTGATGATTCTGGGCCCGGTTCTTGGGGCCTGTGTGACACAGATGAAATTCTTAAGATCTTTGAGGTCTTGTCTATCTCCCCTCCTGGAGAGGCTTCCAAGCCTAAGAAGGAGAGTTTCCACACAGCGCCGCCACGCTTGGAATTCCTGGAACAGGATCATTACCAGAATCTTATATCCCAAGAATGGGAATCACCTTGTAAACTTAAAGGGGTCCCAGGGGTCTGGGATTGGAAGTACCTTTCCCTCCCTGATGTGGTTAACTTTTGGTCAGCACCTCTTGTGGTGGATGCACCGATTATATGGGTTACTAACCCCCCCTTCACGACGGCTCCTTATTACCGTACCCTTCGCAATGCTGAGGACCGGCGCATTGACAGACTGGCTTCCCACGCCTTTTCGTGTGCAGGGACGGCTCTGCGCCCGGTCTGTGCCGCGGCCATCACTGCGGTGGCCGCCAGGACTCTTGTTAGAAAAGTACATGACCACCGGCCTGAGGACCTCCCCTGGGGGGTGTTTAATGCGCTATCAGACTGTGATGTGTTTGTGAGGTTCATCCTCTCAGCGCTGGATGACACCATTAAGATGTGTGCTAGAACCTCTGCCCTTGTGGTAGCTATTCGCCGCCTGGTCTGGCTGCGACAGTGGGGTGCTGACGATGCTACGAAAAAGGCTCTCACTGGCCTTCCCTTCAGAGGACGGCGACTATTTGGGGCCCGTTTGGACCTTTTTGGGAAAAAGGGTAAGGCACCCCTGCGCAGAAGGCCTCCGGCCTCTCCGGGGCTGGGTCACCCCTCCACCTCCCTACGTTAGTGTCAAACGCGAACCTGAGGTGTGCTTCCAACTGTTCGGTGTGGATTTCCACCATGGGGTGGGCAGGCAACGCCCTGGGCCCTCAGGCAGGACTAATGCCAAATCTGCCAAGACCTCCCAAGCATGAAGGGACACCCTCGCCCTTCTGGGCGAGGGTACTGCTGCAGCAGCTGTCCACCATCTAGGAATGTACCTTCTCCTTCTGGTGGTTCCAGGAGGTAGTTCCCCTGGATACAGGATAGCTTTGCTGGGAGGTCCCTCTGTGGTTGTCGGGGTGCTTCTAGCCCCTGGTTTTCCCTCAGGTATTGGTGTAGGCCGTACTGGGCCTACAGAGTTTGGGCTTACTTACAGGTTGCCCTTAACAGTATGGGGCTATGGCCTCTATATTAACCTTCCTCCTTCCCTCAACAGTATGAGGCAGTCTGGGCCACGCTGGCCTATGGTAGGCCTGGCAATCCTACTCACAGGTAGTCCCTATATGACATCGCTGTCTTGGGACACAGGCGCCCTGGGCTAGGGGGGCTTTCGACCTCCTGTGGCATTCTAGATCTTCTTAGTTCCCCCTGTGTCTGCTGGACACTAAGACCGTTACTAGGCGGTGCGGCAGGACCAACCCTGCAGCTTGAGGCATTGTTGGTGGCCTCTTTCGCTCCCAGGCTACTCGCCATGGCGTGAATGGGGGTGATGTATCGGATTTGCCTTGGGGGGGGGGGACTTCTGCATTAGGATCTACCGGGTCGTCTTTCCTTACTCCCCAGTTTCTACGTCAGGCCGAGAGGATTGGTCGGCCGGCGGTGTCCCCTGGGAGTTAACTGGATGGGTGCTCAGTCACCTCAATCCCTCTTGGTCCCTTATCTGCTATCTCCATTCCTTGGATTCGGTTCAGGCTTGAGTCTTCTTCCTTGGCAATAAGCGGACTCCTGGTTACGGGGGCTCTGTCCCCCTTTGCTGACTTCTTACTTTCACCAGGTAGGATTGCAGCTGGTGGGCCCCTTCGTGGCGTATCGGATGATGTCCCTTATATACCGAGCCCTTGGGCTCTTCGGCACAGTAGGTTATCCTACGTGGGGTTCCAGCACCCCTGGGGCTTGATCTGTGCTCATTCCCCCTTGGTAAGGTGGTTCCTCCTGAGCTGATCATGTTCAAGGACCCTGTCAGGGGGCACCACCTTCCTTCCTTGCTTGCATCTTCCTGAGAATGGTCATCTTGGGTACCAAGTCTCGCAGGTAGGCGGGGGGAGGGACTTTCTTCCAAAGCCCCCGTGGTTCCTAGGTAGTGTTCCTTAGAGGGTCCATCTTACCTACTGGTTGTTGCAACAGTGAGCCTTCCATTTACTATACGGCTGGTTTCTCCCCTTTTAGGACCTGTCTATTTGGGAACTCTTGGTCTGTTGGAAGACAAGGGTCTGTTTTTATTATTGGTCTGGAGCTTGAAGCAGGATGATCCCTCTGGAGGGTTCCTGATCTGGGCGGGGGTCTACGCCCCCTGCTTCTCAGCGGTATTCACTCCAATAGATGCCTTTCAGTGGCAGGTTATGCTATCCTGGTGGCGCTCTGTGAACCAACTAGGGTGGCTTTGTTGGGTCTCGTTTATACCACAGGGGCTCCGCCCTTGTTTTTACTATCCCAGAATATTCTGACTCTGGTCATGGGGGCTTAGTAGAATTATGCATAGGCTTCTATTTTATATGCCTTCTCTTCATTCACCCTACTACCTGGGGTTCTGCGAACAATTATGCCGATAGAGAGACCCGTGAGATTGATGGCCTGGCGGCCTTGTGAACTGTGGTTCGCAGATGCTTCTGCTAAGGTCTGCTGACCTGTACGCTCTCTCAGGAGTGCGGTTCTGCCCTTGTCAGGCCCCTTCTTTCGTCGTCTCAATCTACAGACTCTTGTCTGGGGCTTGACAGCTGATCCATTCACCCCTTGGAGACGGGCTTATCCTCTGGGTGACTTGGTATATGGGGGGCTAGGAGCAAGTTTCCTTGGCTTCCTCTTCCTCCGTCTATTGTGGATCATGGTGTACCCATACTGATTGGCATGAGTTTTGGTCTCTTACCTGTTGGACGTTCTTTGTTCCCAGGGTTCTAGAGTCTTTACAGCATAGGTTGGGGTTGGCCCCCCATCCAGGTACTCTGTAGGTCCAGGTCTTGTCCTGACTGTCTTTCTGTAGGAGTCTGGTTCTGTCTTCCTTGTGAGGAATTCTCTTGGGGTTTGCTCATGGGCATCTCCCAAGTAGTTTCTGTGGTTCCTGTTGGGATCCATTTTTCATTCCGTTTGCCTTGCGGATTTTCCCTTGGGACTTATGCTGGATGCTGTCTGAGCTGCTTTGTAGTCCAAGTCGCTTCTCTGGGGGCTCCTGCCTCAGTCAGACGTGTGCCTGAGAAGGTGGGTCTGGTTACTCTTTGCCCAAGTGGTGTTTTTATGATCATTGTTTAAGTCCTTTAGTCTAACTACGGACCTTATTCTTAATAATGCTAATGTTAAGGGTCTACATTCCCTCAACAGGTGTTGCAATTTCTCCTGATTGTTTCTTGTCCCTTAGGGGGACTGATGCCCTTGGGGTCTGCGGGCGCCTCCTTATGTATGCACCTGATATCGCTTGCTTCCAGGGCCACTGCGCCCTTTGGATTGATCTTACTTGGATGCCTTCTGGTCCTGAGTAAAGCTTTAGGCTTCTTGCTAATGAAGGGGTCAGTATTCCCACCTTTTGACGGGTGACCAGTTCTCATTCCGCTTGGGAGAGTTCTAAGTTTTCCACGAGGCTTCTGTTGCCTGTGGGCTGGTTGGGCCGTTACACTGGCCTATTCCTTTAAGGGGGAAGAATCTCCCTTTTTCATTTTATTCCGTTATATTGGTGTTTGGGTACCATTGACCCTTCAGCACCAGGTTTTTTCTGTTGAATAAGTTACTAGACTGTTGCTTGTCTCTGTTCATACCTTTCAAGGTTTTGTTATGAGATTGACGTTAGAGCCTCTGCTCATGTCATACCAGGTTGCAAAGTTTTGCAGGTGACAGCGCCTTTACTGTCCGCTGTGCCTTGTTTTTGGGGATCCCACCCTACTTTATGGACACTGCTATTGGATGTCCCATGTGTAAGTATTATAGATGGAGCAGGACGTGCTGTATGCTTAGAATAATACAATTCTGTGAAATACTCACCTGTAGAATTGGTATTATACGCATACAGCACGTCCTGCTCCACCCCACCCTGGTTTTACATTTTTCTGGATCCCCTGTATGGTGATTGTTATCATTACTATTGTTACCAGTTGGTGGTTGGTTTCTCCCGGCTTCTTTTCTCACTGCTGGGGATTTGTGGGAGGTCCCTGGGTGTATGAAGGGCCGGGAGGGGCCTGTTTTTGCATGTCTGCAGTGAACAGCGCCCTCTGGCGGAGTATTACCCATGTGTAATTATTATAGATGGAGCAGGACGTGCTGTATGCGTATACCACCAATTCTACAGGTGAGTATTTCACAGAATTGTATTTTTTCCCGCATGGTCAATTTTTGTATATACTGGGATGGATAATAATGTTGTTTCTACCTTCAGGCTGAAAGGATCTTACACTGTACCTCTCGCCTTGCTGCTGGTCATATAGTCTTATGTATCTATGCACGAGTATGATCCTACCTATTTTGGAGTTTCTATGACAAGATGCGGAGTTTGGATAACTTTAATGACAACTACATTTAACAAAGCCAATTATTTTTATAAATGCTGTCCGTATCTACTTGATAGGCACCCATTGCAGAGTTTTTTATGACGTGTCTCTCTTGCTCACATTGTTAATATGTGCCATATTGGATGCGGGCACATAGGTTATTGTTTGATGTGAGTATGAGCACGACGTTGGTACGCTGTCTAAGGAACCATTGGTCCCAGCATGTTCTATCAAAGAGGGATTGTGATGGTTGGCAGCATGCAAGGTGGGAGGGGTTAGTACTGCCATCTTCTCAGTATTTAAGATTGTGATTTGAATTGTATATTTTCATGATTGAAGGTGAGATCTGCCTGAAACGCTTAGACGTTTCTGAACTTGTCATCGTCACTGTTTTATGATGAAAGGGGTTCCTTTTTATGGATTATCTGCAAACAGAATAAGTGTTGTTTTCTAATCATCCTTCAGTATGACCCACGCAGAAAGAGAGGTTCAACCCCCTGGGAGGAAACACAAACTGAACAGAGGTTAAAAGCTCCACCCCTGGGGGGCGTGTCCCGACTGTGATGCGGAGAGGAAGCAGCTAGCCGAGCTCCCGCTACCCTGGTCCGTTTTTTTTTTTACTAGCAGCCATATTGCGTACAGAATGCCGAGGCAGAAGAGCAAGAAGGGTGGCAGAGGGGGAAGCAGGAAGACCCCTCCAAAGTGGCAGACCGCGGGGAAATGGATAAGGAGGCGACCAGTAAGATGGCGCCTATGCCAGAGAGCGAAGAGGAGAGTGCGGCGGACGAACCCTGACTTACCGGCGCAACAGATGCTGTGCAGGAAATTGAGCGGGGGGGCGGAGGCAGCGCGGTGTGGAGACCGGCGGAGGACGTGGCAGAAGAGCCGCCTCAGAGACCTCAGAGCTCCGCGGGGATTGAAGTACACCCAGCAGAAGGTGGGTGTACCAAGATGGTGGCCGGCGCGCTCCTCGCAGGGAGACCGGGATTGGATAGCCGTGGTCCTGAGCGATCAGAAAAGAGCAAGACACCAGAGATGGGCTCCCCATTATCCTCGCTGTCTCAGTCTCCTGCCAGACCCCTGGTGTCCAACCTCCTGCCCATGTCGCCCATGGATCCTTTTGACACCCTCGTTCGTGCCGGATCGACTGAGATAGAGGGCGTATGGGGATTATCCGACCCGCCAGCCCTTTCCTCAAACGGAGAAGTGCGAGACTCCGAGCTACACCTGGCGACCATCTCCCTATTGCAAAGCCTCCCTACCAAAGCAGATATGGAGGAGCTGATATCAAAATACGCAGCTGCGCATAAACGTGAAATTGCGGCTGTTAAAAACCAAGTGTCGTCCGTCGGGTCCAGAGTCAACCTACTTGAGGCGGAGAGATCTTCGGAAGCAGGTCGCATTCAAGCGCTTGAGGCCAGATGCAACCGACAAGAAGCCATGATTCAGGGATGTCACCTCCATCTGGATGACCTTGAAAATAGGAGCAGGCGGAACAATTTGCGGCTGAGGGGCATCCCAGAGAGTGAGGCGTGTTAAAGTCCTACCAGAAGTTAGGGGGACTCTTCATTTTCTTGAAATGCGATCCTATCCAGCTTCCAAACTGGCTCGAAAGTGAGGTGATGATGCTGCTTCGGCTGCCGGTGAAAGAGAAACGCCAGGGCCCGAGAAGCTTCCGAGACCTGCAACGACTCAAGAGACCGCCGAGGCGATCAGAGGGAAAGGAGGCCGTGAGAGTGTCTTGGCTGTGGACCTTTTGGATTAGGTTAAGACTCTTGTTGTGTGACGATGACTCTTTGGCTCTCCTTGCCCTCCCCTGGAGTGTTGTTGGGTTGGGGGGTGAGGAGGACCGAGAGACTTGATTCACATTAATGGCTGTTTAGTCTTAGTGCCCGAGCAAGAAAGAACATAAGCCACATAAAAAACTAAGTTTAGTTAGTCTGTGAGTTACCACGTTGGTCCTGCCCTGTTTGTTTAGTCGCACCCGGGTCCGCTATCTGGACCCGAGGGTGGCTTATTGCCTCATAGGATCGTGAAGTTTTTGCTTTCAAGGTTTATTGGCTGTCACTACAGTAGCATATTTCTGGCTAAGGGTGAGCTGGTAGAGGCTCTTTGGGGCTCCCATCCATAGGTCGAACTCGCTACCCCCCAATAGGCGGATCTTGCGGACGCTAGTCGTTGGCAAGGCCCAATTTGGTTTCCCGGTTCAGGGAAGATTTAGTTTTCTCCCCCCAAATCTCCCCCTCTGTGTTGGACCCCTCCCCTCGTCCTACTCCTTGTTCTCCCCTCCCCCGCTGCACCCCGGAGTCTAGATGACGGAACTTAAAATTGTCTCGCTTAACGCGAAGGGGATGAATACCCCGGAAAAGAGATCCTTAGAGCCCAGGTTGCGTTCCTCCAGGAGACCCATTTTAGGTCCTCAAACCCACCCTCCTTGTAATAGACATTTCCCGAAAACATACCACAGTCGCTCCACAGATTCCAGGTCGAGAGGAGTGAGCATAGCCATTTCAGTGTCCCTCCCGTGGGAGCTGGTGGACTTTAAATCTGATGAAGAAGGGAGATGGCTGTTCCTGAAGGGCCGGGTAGCGTCCTCGCTTTTTACATTTGCAAACATATATGTACCCAACTCAGAGCAGGTTATATTCTTGTACAGTTTTGGAAGAGCTTTCGTCGTTTGGAGAGGGTGAATTGATTCTGGGAGGAGATTTCAACCTTGCCCTCGATCCCCTCCTTGACACCTCTAGGGGAGCCCCTCACCTGTCATACGCTAAGCAAAAGAAATTAAAGAGAATGTTTGCCTTGCACCAATTGGTTGATCCTTGGAGGATTCACCATCCCGATACTCGTGATTACACTTTCTTCTCCCACCCACATGGATCATATTCTAGAATTGATATGATTCTGGTGACCCATGGGGCCCTTGGACGGGTTAGAGTTACAGAGATAGGCTGCATGACCATCTCGGACCATGCGCCGGTTATGATTACATTAGCACTCCCGTACCCGGGACCCAAAAGGTGGACTTGGCGCTTAAATAATTCTTTGTTAGATGACCAAGGGGTGCTCTCTGAGGTCCAGAGGGACGTTAAGGACTTCTTTGAGCTCAACTCGTCACCTGAGGTAGATCCGAGAGTCTTGTTGGAGACCCATAAAGGCTACATCAGGGGGACCCTGATAAAACTTGGCACAAGACTGAAAAAAGAGAAGTCGGAAGGGGTCCTTAAGCTTATAAATGAGATTAGGAGGTTCGAAGCCCTGCACAAGGAATCCCTCTCTGTCGCCCACCTCTCGGCCCTGACGTCGTCCAGAGAAAAACTTAAAACGCTCTGTTGCGACAAACTCAAAGCGCAGAAAATAAAGTGTCGCGGGAAATTCTATGAGTCAGGCGACAGGTGTGGGAAACTACTGGCACGAGCTCTTAGGGCCGAGAGGGTGAAGACCTGTGATTCCAAGAATCACAAACCAAGAGGGGAGGGTGGTCCACTTGACTAAGGACATAGCGGAGGCTTTTAAAAAAATTCTATGAAAATTTGTATAATCTCCCTAGGTCGAAAGGCCCTGAAAGGGCTGAGGTGATGAGGCGTTACTTGGAGGAGTCGGGCTTACCCAAATTACCGAGTGAAATTGAGAGTCTGGAAAGTCCAATCTCGTTGGAGGAGGTCCTGAGGGCGGTTTCTGGTGCAGCGGGGGGGGGGGGGGGGAGCACCGGGGCCCGACGGATTTAGTATCGAATACTACAAAAAGATGCTTCCTTTCTTAGCTCCCAGGCTCTCGGAGGCCTTTAACTCCTTTAAAACAGGAGGTTGCATGCCCCCGGATGCCCTGAGAGCCCATATAGCAGTTATTCCTTAGGAGGGTAAGGATCCTAATCTCTGTGCCAGCTATAGGCCAATCTCGCTCCTGAACACTGACATCAAGATTTTTGCGAAGGTGTTGGCCTCCAGAATAGCCCCCCCACCTACACCACGTCATAGCTCTTGACCAGGCGGGTTTTATGCCCCATAGGGAGGCAAGAGATGACACTGTCAAAGTTCTTAACTGGATCCAGTGGGCCCAAACCAGTGACGTTCCATCCCTGTTGCTGGCCACAGACGCGGAGAAGGCCTTTGACCGAGTGAACTGGCATTTTATGCAGGTCACTCTCGAGCACATAGGCCTCGGACCTAACGCTCTGGGGTGGATAGGAAGCCTATGCAGCGCCCCCTCCGCGTCTGTGTGAGTGAATGGAACACTCTCCGACACTTTTAGTATCTTTAATGGGACGAGACAAGGGTGCCCCCTCTCCCCCCTGATTTTCATCCTGACACTCGAGCCCCTCCTGTGTATGATTCATAGGAACGGGGACATAAGGGGTATGGGTGGCCCCTCGGGCAATTATAAAGTCGCGGCATTCGCTGACGATCTGATATTTGGGCTGACTCTCCCAGAGGTCTCCTTACCGAGTTTGTTGAGGGAATTGAAGCGATATGGAGAAATGTCAGGGTATAAATTTAACTATCAGAAGTCAGAGGCTCTTAATATTAATATCCCTGCAAGTAGATTTAGCGCTATTCAGAGCTCCTTCTCGTTTAAGTGTGCAGGTGAAAGTGTGACAGATTTAGGAACAAAAATATGCAAGAATTTGGGCAATATTTTCACCTTAAATTTCCCCCCCTTGCTTAAAAAATTTGAAGAGGAAATCACTAGATGGTCGACCGGGAAACTCTCGTGGTTTGGCCGGTGCAATGCGCTGAAGATGGTCCTGTTGCCTAAGCTCCTCTATCTGATGCAGGCTCTCCCAGTGACCATACCACAGTCCTTCTTCCAGAAGGTGAACACCCTTTTCCGTAGATTTGTGTGGGGAGGGGGGAAACCAAGGATAAGTAGAGCCATTCTTATTAGAAGCAAGTGTGAGGGGGGATTGGGACTTCCTGACCCTAGACTTTACTACGCTGCGGTCCACCTTAGCAGAGTGGTCGATTGGTGCCTACATAAAAATCACAAGCACTGGATCTCCATAGAGCCGAGTCTTATTGGGGCTCGAGTGGATTGTATCCCATGGGTGAAGCGTGAGTGACATTCCGCTAGCAATGAAACACGCCCTGGGGAGTGGTCCTCCAAACCTCAGTTATTTGTGTTTCCTACCTAAGGAACCACTGGACAGAGTCTGAGAGGATGTTAGATTTTTTATTTTAGTTTATTATTTTCAGACTCCAGAGGTCTGGAGGCACCCGCTGAGCCCTTGGACATAATCCGGGTGGAGTTCACATGTGGTCTTGGGCCAGACAGGGCTAAATCCCAGATAGTCAGACTAAAGCACGAGTGGTGTGATGTCCCCTTTAAATCTCGGGTAACTGAGTTAAGTTGCGGGTGTGCTGAACCATTAAGGGACTGTTTGGTTACTCACCAGAGTGCTGGTTCGGCAATTTCGGGACTCTGGGTTGTTTTTTACTAAAGTAACTTTTCCCTCCAAATTTTCAAGGCTGCACTTTTCCCCGGCCAGCCTGCAGGTCGAAGGGCAGCTGCAGCACATCCCAAGACAGCAGTCGGGCAGCGGGGTGACCACAGCGATGAGGCAGCAATTAGAGACAGATTCGGGCACTATCGCCCTCCGGAAACCAGTAAGATAGAATGTTGGTTTCTCTTCCAATTCATTCCAGGCCATCGGCTTCATTCACGATAGGGCTAATTCCTGCCCGGAGGGCGTGGACTGCAAGATTGAAAGGTGTGGCTCCTTCCGGCCCTATTAACATCCCGCTGCACCTAATCAAGCCAGTTTCATTCTTGCAGTTGGCCTGGACTGTGAACTTTTAGGTTTTAGCAGGAAGCGGGGGATTTACCCGGTTATTCCCACGTATCTCCTGACCCGTTTGCCTCCCCAGCTTTGCTGCTGTGGATCTGTGTATGGTAAGGTAAGTGCCGGGGTCTGGGGCGCTTTCAGGGTGTTATTCACTTTGGGCTGCAGGCTTTCTTAAAGAAAAGCAAGTCAGCTGCAGGTTTTTGTCTGGTGAACTGGCAGGGAACCTTATATATTCTTATATATGTGCCCCCCTTCTTCCCACATGAGAGGGAGAGGGGAGCGGGGGCGGAGTCGTCAGAAGTTGGCCATACGGCGTGTTCGTTCTTCACTCTCTCTCAGGCATCGAGAGAGGTGGTTGCATGCAGGCACCGCCATGCGGGCACTTCAGGCCGCAGGCCTCGCTGCTCCAGGCCACTGGCCTCGCTACTCCGGGCCCCTGTCCCCGCTGCCCAGGCCTTCACAGTTCGGGCCTCCGCTGCCCCCAGGTCTCCGGCATGCCTGCTCTTCTTTAGGATGGCAGATACTATCCGGGGGCCCCAGCTTTGTTTCTCTGGCGCAGGCCCCAGGCTCCGGTAGCTTAAAGAGGCACTTCAACCCCCTGTAGGTGAGTGATATTATTTTAAGCATTATAAGGTTTTGTTATTGCTATTGATTGTTTATAGTATTTTTCGGGTTTTTTTTTTTGTTTTCTTAGATCATGGGAAGGTGGTTAGGAGGGTGGTGGTTCCTCCCTGTCCCTTTAGTTAATATTGGAGATTTGGGTTCTTAGTCCTAAGCCCATACAGTTCATTTGACTAAGCTAATCACCATGATGCAGGAATCGGGGATAATGATTCGGGCATCCCAGCTGATCAGGTCAGTCTGTCCGTTATGTAGGCTCAATCCCCTTGGCGACTTTAGCAAGGTATGTTCTCCTGGTACCAGATGTATGCTTTCGACCATTCTGGACCTGTTGCTACAGTCGCTGGTCCCTTGAAGCCTAAGGTTCTTTTAAGGTTCCGCCTCCCCGGGCGAGTTGGCGAAAAGGTTAGTCTGCCTAAGGGCAGCTATTATTGTCAGCCCCTAGAAAATGCTGCAGGAAATTTAGATCCTCCTATTTCTGAGGACAGTTGAGCAGCCGTTAAGTGAAAGTGAATTGCCCTCTAGTTAGGAAGACAGTGGTTCAATATTTTTCTTCAGGTGAGGATCCTTTGGTCACTGACGTGATGTAGGCCCTTATGGTGTCTGTTTTTGAGGTACTTCTTACTTCCCCTCCAAAACCCCCCCAGAGGCAAGGCCAAGATGTGCTGTTTAATTTTTTTCAATTTGGGTTGAAGCAATAGGAAAAAACAAATAAACTTCCTTTTGGTCAAAGACATCCCAAATGCGGTAGGGGCAGAAGCCTTAGAGCCACAGTCATGCATCTACTACAGGAGTGATTTGTCGGGGGTTCTACTCCAATCTCTTCACCATCCCAAAAAAAGATGGGTCGGTGGGGCCAATTTTAAATCTAAAAGACCTCAACAAAATTGTCCGGGTAGGATATTTTGCATGGAACCCTTGGTCTTGGCAGTGAGGTCTCTGCAGCCGGGGGATTTCATGAACACAGTAGATATCAGGGATGCATATCTTTCTATTTCCAGATACTCCTTTTCCAGCTAATATTTTATTGTGGTCCCTACCTCTTGAGGTGGACCCGCCCATGTCAGGTCTGGCCTATACTTTGTTATATCTTCTGCCTCCAACTCTTCTTTAAGATATCCTACTGAGAAACGTATGGATCAGTTGGTGTGCCAGGTTTTTGCGATGGCAGGTTCTCTCTTGCGTCCTGCCTGCGCCACTTCTTTTGTATCTTGGCGATTTAGGAGGTGTTGAACCAACTTATGGCAAGGCTAGGTCTAAGGACTCTGAATTCAAGCTCTGACTCGTTTAGAAATGAGTACCTTTGTCAGCGCTGCTATGGATGATTGGTCTGACTTGTTGCTAGAACCTCTGCTTGTTTATTGCCTTGCATCGGTTGCTATGGTTAAAGCTTTAGTCGGCTGACGCTGCGGCTATGAAATCTTTTACGGATCTTCCCTTTTTTGGGCTTTGGTTGTTTGGAGAGCGCCTTGATGTTTTGGTTAAGGAGGTGAGCAAGCTTCCTCAAAAGATGACGTCTTTCTTAGATCCTCGGTATCCTGATCTTTCGAGGAGGTAGAGGTTCCTTTTTTTTGGGGGGGGGGGTTCTCGCAGGAACTTCTGGGGCAGACGTAGGTCCCAGAGGAAGCCAGTTATTTGGGAGTTAAATCAAAGCCTCCAGCGAGGTTGACCCAGGCATGAAAGGGGCCCCCACCTGTGCGGGTGGGGAGGCGGCTCCTACAGTTGCTCTGGTCTGGAAGCGCCACGTGTCAGATCTTTTGATACAAGATACAATCGAGTTTGCAGTCTGACCTCCTGCAAGGGTTCTTTCCAGGTCATCAGAAGTTTCAAAGGTTTGCCCTGGAGGACCAGCTTTTCAGTTTGTGGCCTTTTTCCTTTCGGTCTATCTACGGCACCAAGAATTTTACCAAGGTGCTGGCAGGGCCAAGGGACATCATGAGGGCTCTAGGGATTCACATAATCCCTTACCTGGACATTCTGTTGTTCAGGGCTCTGTCTTTTCAGGTCGTCGAAAGGGACACGCAGTTGGTATTGTTGACCCTAGAGAGGTTGGACTGATAATCAAATATCCAAGATCTCCCATCACCCCATCAAGAGTAAGGTCTTTTTTGGGGGGGATAACACAGCCCAGGCCAGAATTTTCTCCCAGAACAAAAAATGTTGCTGCTCCGGACTCAGAGGCTCTTCTGGCCTGTCAGCAATCATCGATTCGTCAAGGGATGTGGCTGGTAGGTTTGAGGGTGTCCTGCCTCGAGACAGTAAGCTTTGCTCAGTTTCACATGAGGCCTCAAAAGATGGAGCTTTTGACGGTCTGGGATCGGGACCCGGAGTCACTGGATCTTTTGTCCTACGACCTTGGCCAGGGAATCCCTACTTTGGTGGCTGGACCTCATACACTTAGAGGTGGGCAAGTCTTTTTGCCGTCTCTCTGGGAATCGTTTTTACGGATGCCAGCTTGACAGGCTGGGGAGGAGTCTAGAAAACACTAGCGATCCAGGGACAATGGGGTCCAGGCAAGAGTTTTTGCCTCCCATAAATCTTTTGGAATTGAGGGCAATATTTTTTGTGCTCCAGCATTGGACTCCCAGTCTGAAGGGACATGCTGTTTGGGTCCAGTCAGACAATCGTATAGCGTTGGCTTACATCAACCACCAGGGGGTGACCCGGATATGCTATGGGCAGAGCAGTAGGTCCGCTGCATCTCAGCAGTTTACATCCTGGGGACAGAAGACTTGGAGGCCGACTCCCTGAGCAGGGCATCTTTGCATCGGGGGAGTGGTTCCTCAGTCAGAGGGGTTTTTTTTGGCGGCTCCCAGATCTACTCGCACAGGGTTCCCTTCTGCACCTGAATTATGGATGCTGGCTTTGATGGCCTGGCTATTGAAACCTCGATCTTAACAGAGAGGTTTATCAGCCAGGGTAATACATACCTGATCCAGGCCCAAAAGCAGACATCATTTAAGATTACTACAGAGTCTGGCGGGCATTTATCAAAAATATTCTGTTTCCAGAATTCTAGAATTTATGCAGTATGGCCTAGAATTGGGCCTTAAGTTAAGCACCCTAAAGAGTCATGTTTCACTTCTTTCAGAAGCCAATCGCTAATAGACTAATCGGAACCTTTTTTTCAGGGATTTCCCATATGTCGGTCCACCTTGCAAGCCTATTTTTACCGGTGTGGGACTTCCGCGCTCCCTTTGAGCCCCTGATTGACGCTCCCTTAAGAATCTTAACACTCAAGGTAATTTTTTCTGGTGGCTATTACCTCTGTACGTCGAGTTTCTGAGTTGGCGCCTCGTCGGACAAGGCCCCTTATTTGGAATTACACAGAGATAAGGCGATCTTCCCTTTTAAGCTGGATTTCTGACTCAAGGTGGTTTCTTCATTTGACCTTATTGAAGAGGTAGTTTTGCCTTCCTTATGTTCGATTCCGGCTAATCCGAAGGAGAGGGTCCTTCATTCCCTGGACATAGTCAGAGCTTTAAGATATTATATGTCTGCTACAAAATCCTTTCGGAAGTTGGATTTTCTATTTGTCATAGCGGAAGGGCCTAGAAAGGGGCTTACGCCAGCTAAATCCACTATCAGCAGGTGGATTAGACAGGCAGTAGTAAAAGCCTATTCTGCCAAAGGGAAGGGGCCCCCTTTTCGGGTCACAGCTCATTCCACTAGGGCCATTGGTGCTTACTGGGTTTGCAGCAACAGGCCCCGGTGGAACAAGTTTGTAAGACTGCTACTTGGTCTTCGGTTCATTAATTTACCAAATTTTACTAAGTAGACCTGTTTTTGATTGGAAGGTTTTACAGACAGTAGTGAAATGAACTGCCTGCTGCATCTGCTTTTGGGATCCCGCCCACATATATGCACTGCTTTTGGAGGTCCCTATTGTGAAGGAAGCTGACAGCCTGGAATGGATTGGAAGAGAAAACACAATTCTGTGATACTCACCTGTAGAATTGGTTTCTCTGCCATATCCATTCCAGGCCGTCAGACCCACCTTTTTTCTGGGTTACGAGCCTATTGTTTTGATACTTTGTCCTGGTGTTTTTTTGTATATATGTAAATAGTATTTATCATTGAAAAAAAAAAAAATTTCGAGAGAAAATGTTCAGTTCTGTGTGGCATAACATTGTCTCCTATACATAATAGGCCTTAGCCTCCTGGTAGGTGATTCTACTGCTTAATTACTGGCTTGATCGGGTGCAGCTGGATGTTTTTAGGGCCGGGAGGAGCCACACCTTTCAATCTTGCAGTCCACACCCTCCGGGCAGGAATTAACCCTATTGTGAATGAAGCTGACGCCTGGAATGAATATGGCTGAAAAAACAATTCTACAGGTGAGTATCACAGAATTGTGTTATTCTTAGTATACAGTACGTCCTGCTCCAGATAAAATACTTACACTCGGGTACTACTCCGCCAGTTGGGCTGGACTGCAGAGACATCGAAAATGGGCTCCTCCCGGCCCCTCAAATACCCAGGGACCTCCCACAATTCCCAGATCTTCTCTGCAGTCTGGACTGCGAAGGACAAGATGGTTTTCTCTACTCGCAGGTGAGTGGGGCTATTATTATTCCCACCCGTTCCATCAGTAATTGCCTCCCAGCCTTGGCTGCGCTGGTCGGGTGATGGTAGGCAGCACCGCTGTTAGGTGTTTAGGAGCGCTGCTCCACCGCAGTCCCCCACCTAAGGGTAAGCGGTATAGGCATATGGTGAGCCTCTATGGGATGCCCTTCCCGTGCTATTGCCCCTTGCCCCTGTCTATCGGTGGGTCCTGTTAAGTGGCGCTGTCCACCCTCACTCTCCTTGTAGTCTTCGGGGGAGGGGGGGTGTGTGTGTATATGTGTATTGGCCTTGTGCTTCACTTCATTATACTTGGTGTCAGCCGCCGCGCTGACTTGTTTTCACTTATTCTGCCTTGTAAATTGCCGGCGAGCGCGCTTCCCTGTGTTCCGCGCTTGGCGGCCTTACCTCAGGCGCCGATGCGCCGTCATTGGCTGCTTGTATGGCTTTGCGCTCTTCGGGGGGGCGGGGCCCGTCTTTTGCGCGTTCCGCGTCACTGTTCATGCGGGCCCGCCCCTCGACGGTATACCGATGCCATTTTCTGCTTGGTTCGGCTGCTGTGTGACGGGCTTTTACCTACCGCGGTCCATGAGTTCCCCCCAGGGCGGCTTTATTAACTATGTTATTATTGTATGCTTACAGCTTCCCTTTTTGCTTATGTCTTTCAGCCGGCCGAACCCTCTTGGCTTCTCCCGGCCCTACTCCCTCTATGTAGTTTATTAACTTGTGAGGCCTAGTGAATTACTCCCATGTCCCTAGCGGGTTATTGGGGCATCCCGGGTTGCTTTTTATAGCGTCAATCCATATCGGCCTATTGTGCTGTTATAATCACCATATGGAGACATCTCAGGATAAAGTGCTCGGGGTTCCTTCCGGACAAGCCCGGCCGTGTGTAGCTTGTGGGGAGTCCCATATTGACGCTGACAAGGCGCGGGTCTGTGTACCCTGTGCTGAACAGGTGCTTGCGCTGCAATCCGGGCTTCCAGTTTCACCTCACCTACTCCCCCAAGCTTAAATCTCACTCCTACTGAGTTGCATACGAGTGGGTATTCTCAGCCTGGTGTGTCTTCTAGACTGGCTAGTGTTGAGAAGTTGATTGCTAATACCTTGGCGCGTAAGGCCTCTGCAAAGAAGCGGCACTTAACGCCTGATGTCACTCTTTTCCCTATGGAATCTGATGAGTTTTTGGAACTGTCTGGCTATACCCCTTTGGAGGAAGGGGAGCTATTCTCCGACTCAGGGTCATCTGATGAGAGGCCCAGGGGTCATGACGATTCTGGCTCTGACCCCTGGGTCCCAGATGATGCTGACAAGCTGTTGGCTCAGATTTTTAAAGAATCTGACTATCTCTCCCCCTGTTGCGGCTCCCAGGCAACAGGGGGAACTTTTTCATACTGCTAAGCCACGCTTGGAATTTCCTGAGCAAGCACATTTCAATAACCTTGTTCTCAAGGGATGGTAGCGTCCCAGTAGACTTCCCGGTGTACCTAAGAGTTGGGATAGGAAGTATCCCTTTCCTGCTGATGTTGGAAAGTGTTGGTCATCCCCTCCCGAAGTGGATGCCCCGGTCCTAGGGTTATCTAACACCTCTGTCATACACTCCCCTGACTCTACTACCCTGCGGGATGCTGAGGATCGGCGCATTGATCAGCTGGCGTCCCATGCCTTTGCATGTGTGGGGTGGCGCTGCGCCCGGTCTGTGCCTCTGCCATTACAGCTGTGGCTATTAGGACCCTGCTCAGAAGTGTCCTTGATGGTGCCCCTGATATGTCTAGGGAGGGCTTGCACTCTCTAGTTGTGATGTTTTTGTGAATTATGTCCTCTCGGCCCTGGATGACACCATTAGAATATGTGGCAGAACCTCTGCCCTTGTAGTGGCTATACGCCGCTCGGTTTGGCTGTGCCAGTGGGCTGCTGACAACGCTGCCAAGAAGGCCCTCACTGGTTTCCCTTCAAAGGACTACGCCTGTTTGGGGACCGCCTGGACCTGTTAAGGGAGGCAGGTTACCCCAGCGCAGGCGGCAGTCTCGGCCCTTTCGGGGTAAGGGCTCCCCCTACCGTGGTGCTAGACAAGGGAGGGGGGTTTCCTTTACTGGGGCCCGAGGAGACTTCTGGGGTAGGGGCAGAGGACGGGGCGCCCTGGCTCCTCCTGGGGCTCCAAGCTTAAGTCCTCTCCCAAGCCCCCTCAGGCATGAAGGGGCGTCCTCGTCCATCCGGGTGGGGGGACGGCTTCAGCACTTTGCTCGCGTCTGGAGACTTCATGTCTCAGACCGGTGGATTCAGGAGGTAGTGTCTTCCGGTTACAAGATAGTTTGCTGTCTGTCATTTGGCTGGGTGATCAAAAAATCTGCTGGCAGACTCTGAGCAGGGGTCCCTCTGCAACAGGGTGTTCCAATCTCTGTGTCACAGTTGGGGCCAACCAGATGTGGATCTGTTTGCGTCCCGTCACAATCACAATCTCCCGGGCCTTTGTCTCCCTGTCCCAGGATCCTCTGGCCTTGACCACGGATGCCCTAGCAATGTCATGGCAGGAATTTCAGCTCCTATATGTCTTTCCTCCATTCACCCTGCTGGGCAGGGTTCTGCGCAAGATTGCTCTGGAGGGGGTGCCAGCAATTCTGGTGGCCCCCAGGTGGCCAAGAAGAGTTTGGTTCACAGACGTGGTGCAGCTGGCAGTAGATCAGTATGTTCTGCCCAGGGTGGCAGACCTGCTCACTCAGGGTCCCTTACGCCATCCCAATTTACAAACTCTGGCTTTGACGGCCTGGCTGCTGAAACCTCCATCTTGATGGAGAAGGGGCTGTCTACCTCGGTTGTTGATACCATGATTAAGGCTAGGAAGAGGTCTTCCTCTTCCATGTATTACAGGGTTTGACGTGCCTACATTGACTGGTGTGAGTCTCTTCCCTGTCGTGTGTTCTCTATTCCCAGGATCCTGGAGTTCCTGCAGCATGGGTTGGAGATAGTCTGAAGTACTATCTGGTGGCTGCTACACCTTTCAGAAAAACTGATGCTCTTTTTGTGGTCCCCTCTGGTCCTAGGAAGGGTTTGGCTCCTGCCAAGTCTACTATCAGCAAATGGATCCATCGGGCTGTGATTCAGGCCTACTCTGCTAAGGGGGAAGAATCCTCCCTTCCTCCTTTCTGCTCATTCTACTCGTGCTATTGGTGCCTCTTGGGCTTTTCAGCACCAGGCTTCTGTTGAACCAGTTTGCAAGGCCGCCACTTGGTCTTCTGTTCATACCTTTTCAAAGTTTTACAAGGTTGATGTTAGGGCCTCAGCTTATGCTGCTTTTGGCCGCAAGATTCTGCAGGCGGCAGTGGTTTAAATGGTCTGATGTTGCCTTTGGGGATCCCACCCTACTTTATGGACACTGCTATTGGATGTCCCGAGTGTAAGTATTCTATCTGGAGTAGGACGTACTGTATAATAAGAATAATACAATTCTGTGATTACTCACCTGTAGAATTGGTATTTTGAGTATACAGTACGTCCTGCTCCACCCCACCCTTGGTATTGCACTATCTTGGATCCCCTGTATGATGATTATCATTGTTATGGTTACTAGTTGGGTTGTTTTAATTCTCCCGGCTTCTCGTTAACTGCTTTTCAATGCTGGGGATTGTGGGAGGTCCCTGGGTATCTGAGGGGCCAGGAGGAGCCTATTTTCGATGTGTCTGCAGTCCAGCGCCATCTGGCGGAGTAATACCCGAGTGTAAGTATTCTATCTGGAGCAGGACGTACTGTATACTCATAATACCAATTCTACAGGTGAGTAATCACATAATTGTATTTTTCCACCCTCCCCCACTCCTCATTTTAGTTACCAAACTTACAAGGGACCCCAAAAAGAGATTGGCTTTTCCTTCAATTCTCCTGGAGCTACTGCAGAAAAGGGCGATAGAAGAGGTCCTGCAAACCCTTTGGGGGGGTGGGGTTCTACTGTCATGTTTTTCTGGTTCAGAAGCCGTCGAAAGTTTCAAATTATTTTGAATCTGAAAAGATTAAACAAGTTATAACAAGTTATAAGAAGTTCAGAATGGGGTATTTTTTTTTTTTCCGTCAGGAGCATTCTAACAGAGAATGCATGGATGGTGAACCAGGATTTATAGGATGCCTACCTTCATGTTCCCATTCTGATTGCTCACTGCAAGTATCTGAGATTTGCAGTACAGTAAGAGCAAGAGACTCTGCGCTACCAGTACAGAGCATTGCCCTTCAGCCTGTCCTCATCCCGCAGGATCTTCACTAAGATCCTGGCCAAACCAATGGCTCGTCTAAGGCAACAGGGAATCACAGTGATCCCTAATCTACACCTTGGCACTACTGTTGAATCTCTGGTGGGTAATACACTTAGAATAATCCACCCTAACACCCAGTCAGCAATGCAGTGTTGCAAAGGTTTCTGCTAGACCTATGGACAGACATCAGGGGTCACTAGAGCAACTTGTCCTAGTAAGTCCCTTTGTCCTAGAGTACCTAAGATGGCGGACCAATCCACTAGTACTAGAGAATTGAAAGGAGTGGAGGAGGGGAGCCCATGTAAACAATATACAGGTACAGGGAAAATGACAAGGTCCTTGGCGGCCAGGTCCTCCCAACTCCTGAGAGCTCCTGGTGGTCAAGCTGGTGTGTCATTTTCAGCCTGTCATAGCAGGAAAAGAGGTACTGATAATCAGACAATGCCCTCAACAGTTATCTAAACCATTGGGAGGGATCATCTGAAGGAAGCCCTTAGCGATCCACCTTAGGAAGCTCTTAAACACCTTAGCGGACTGTCTGAGCAGGCTAAAGGTTCAGCAAACGGAGCGGTGCCTGAACCAGGAAGTGTATCATGTTTGGGGGCTTCCTCAGGTGGATCTGTTTGCCAGGGCCAGCAACTCAAACTGCAAAAGTTTTTTTTTTTTTTTTTTGCTGGCAAGGGGAGAGGGTGTGCTAGCAGTGGATACTCTAGCTCGGCCATGGAAGTTTCTCCTCGCTTATGCTTTCGCTCCTTTCAGAATTCTGCCACAAGTCATCCGCAAAATAGCCCAGGAAGAGATTCAATCCATCCTGGTAGCTCCATTCTGGCCAAAAAGAGCATGGTTCATGGAGTTAAGAATAATGGAACGAAGGGTCCTTGGTGGTTTCCAGATCTTTCGAACATTATTCATCAGGGCGACATTCTGCATCCGAATCCATCAAAGCTTCAACTGGCAGCTTGGATTTTGAAATGGCCATCCTAAAGAGTAAGGGGTGTTCTGAAGGGTGACTGAAACTCTGCTAGGCAGCCAAAAATTAACCACTAGAAAAATCTAATTTTTGTGACGTTAACAAGTTGAAGAAAAGAAACATAGCTTCAGTACTCGAATTCCTGCAGTAAGGATTCTGGAAAGGGCTAGCAGTAAGTACATTAAAGACTCAGACTTTCACCTTTTCAGTTTATCTTGAACCGAAACTAGGACAGAATAACCTTATAAATAATTTTTGTCAGATTAATTAGTCAATTAGTCGACAGCTCCTTTTTTAAGGGTTTCCCTATATGGGAATCATTGGATGAAGTCCAGAAAAAATGGTTCTCTTTTTGTTTTCGGTTAGCCATTACTTCTGCAAGAAGAGTCAGTGAACTGCAGGCCCTTTCCTCAAAGGAGCTTTATTGTTTGGTGCTCCCAGATAAAGTAATATTGAAACCTAATCCATTGTTTTTTAAAAAAATTGTGACTACAACTAATAGGATGCAGGAGATGGTCCTTCCAACACCACCCAAGGAGGTGGGATCCGATGTCATTTTTTTTTTTTTAAATTAACCCCTTATGTTCTGTCGCCCAGCAGGTATAAAAGTGCAGCAGCCAGGGGCACAGTACGAGATGGATGGGAGGTAAGTATTAAAAAAACAAAATATTTTTGTGTTTTTTTTCACATTTAACCGTTTGTGAACTGGTAAGGAGTCCATGAGACCCCTATACCAGTTCACATGTCTTAGGGGCTTGCAAGTCACCTGTGGCTAGTGGGTGACTTGCCATTAACCCCCAGCCCAAGGGGGGGCCAGGGGACATTTAGCCTGTGGGGGTGGTAGCCTGCAGGCTAGGGGGGACACAGCGGCTGGCCCTTGTGCCCTGTTCCACAAGCCCTGCATAGCTGGTTCCTGGGCTGGGTATTCTGGGTAGGAGGAACCCCACGTAATTTTTTTGTGGCCTTAAAAACTTGTCAGGAAACTGACGGATGTTGATCTGGGTTAGGATCCCGCTTGCTACCTGCTTAACCTGGCACCGGGCTCCATGAGATCTAGGCACAGGTCCCTGCTTGCCCCCCTCTTGAGCGCTGCTAGAACATGTATTCCGGCAAAATGGAAGTCCTGTGATCCCCCCACATTGGCGCAGTGGCTGGCCGTCGTGCAGGACATCTGTAGGATGGAGGAACTTACCGCCTCCTTGAGGGGGACCCTGGAAAAGCACAGGAGAACATGGCAGGTATGGGACAGTTTCACTTTTTCCCCCCGATTTCCTCCTTTATAAGTAGCATGGCCCTGTCGGGCTTCTCGTGGGATGGACCTCCCCCCCGAGCCCTTTCCTATCCCTTGTTTCCCCCTCCCTCTGCTTTTCCCCCTACTGTTTCTGTCTTGTCCTTCCTACTCCTTCCCCCTACGTTACTTGTTTCTGAATAGTTTTTTTTTCCCCTGTTCTTTTACCCATTAAAAGGCGGCTGGAGGCATGGGTTGCAGTGCTGTGGCACATGACAAGCTGAATCACAGCCTAAGACATCTGGAGCGAGGCTCTACGGAGCTGCACACTTCTTATCTTCTTATTCTTGTGTGCATTTTATTAATGGAAATTCATTATATGTGGTTCTGTTTTTTATTTAGTGCTTGTGATGCATGTATTTAATTGGCACTGCGTTGCCGAGCGCTGTAATTTCGTTCTTTGCTTCCTTCAATAAAAATAAAAACATTTAAATATAAAAAAATAAAAAAAAAATAAATGTTTTACTTAAAATAAGGGAGACCATTTTCTAAAAAAAACTTTTTTTGTTTTTTATTCAAAAATATTTTAAAAAACAGTAGAAAGATTACAAACCAGACACTTCATTCTAAAGCCTAAACTCTGCCGCGAAAAATATATATTTCCTGGAAATTCCTGCAAAAAACACATTTAAACATAGCTCAAAATGGTGAAAAATTACCTATCAACAGATGGTGACAAAATCAAGTAGGCTGGCAATTAAAAGGGTTAAAAGTAGCAATGCATATTGGGTATTGAAATATTTTTTAAATATTTTTATTCTGCCTTTTTATAATTTTTCTAGGGAAACTGTGCAACCTAAGAATTCGAGGGATTACTTCTAAAATGATGAGTCCACTACAACAAGCTGGGTACTCTTAGAAAGCTCTCATAAAGCTTTTTTGGTAGAAAAGCGCAAGGTTCGCACTTTGTCTGCAGAGCTGTAATTTTCAAGTAAATTTTCAAGTAAAATTACCATAGCTCATGCTTTACATTGGGGATACTCTTCCCTTGACAGTACCTATGCATGTTGGATATAGTTCTGTTCAGAGAACCTTTTTTCAGATTGAACTTTTTTCTTGTTTGCATATTGTTTTTTTTTTAGGAAAATGTGAGTTTGATTCTGCTTTTGTATTCTATTTGGGTAAACTCTGTGCAACCAAAGAATTAATTGAGGGATCACTTCCAGACAACTGCGGCCACATCAACAAGCCTGGTACGCCTAGAAAACTTGAGGTGAGTACTTCCAGAAAATATATATGTTGGGGTATTTCAAATGTAAATGGTTGTTTTTCTTGAAAAACTGCAAGGTACACATAGTTGCATTTTATCTGAAAATCTCCTTAAAGCGGACCTTCACTCTGAATAAGAGTCTATCTTATATGTTTCCCCCACCCTGTACATACAGATTGCTCACATTAAAAATCATCCTACCTGCATCTACTGCATGTTATGAGCCTTTAAACATCCAAGATGGCGGCTTATGGAAGCCGCCATCTTATCAGGCAGCCTGCAAACAGGAAGTGCCTCCTGACTGTGCTGCTCTGCATTCTGGGATTGCTGACCTTTACCTGACCCCAGATCTGCTCTGTCTGAGCAAAGCACAGCTAAAACCCACCCCCCTATACTTTATCCCACTCTCCTCTCCTCAGTAAATGTGATGCTTCTGAGTAAAGATGGCGGCGCCCGTATCCTAAATTCCTGAACAGAGTTGCAGCCCAGTGGGGGAAAGAATAATCAGTTAGTGACTAAAAACGTCAAAAATATTAATTTTAGATGCTGGGGAACCGTTTTTTAAGAGTTTGGGCTTTTCATTAAATCACGCTGAAGGTCCGGTTTAAGCGCTGTTTCAGTTTGGGGGAATCTTCTGGGCAGGAAAGGGTGTCTAACAATACATATGTGGTACTGTTGTAACCGGGAGAAAATGGGATTTCACATGTAATAAGATTTTATTGATAAACTTGCTTTTTTATTACAAAAAAACACTACAAATTGTAAAAAAATTATTTAAAAAAAAAAATGTTTTTGCACATATTTCACCCCAAAATATTGAACATACAATAATTGAGAAAACAAAACATTTCATGTTAAATCCCAGACTCTGCTGAAATTAATAATATATAATTTTCCTGGGAAATCCCTTCAAAAATCAGTTGAACATGTGTAGTGCAAAATAGTGAAAAATGTTCTGGCAACAGAGCGTGGCAAAAACTCCAGGTAGGCTGGCACTTAAAGGGTTAAGACGGGGTATTTGGGCTTCCTACTTTTTCAAAGAGGGGTAGTCCAAATCAGGTTGGCCTGTGGTATGTTAAGTGGTTCGAAAGTCATTTATACTTTAGGCTTGTATTCTGATCTTAGATGGTTCATCAAACGAAGGTCAAAGAGAAAAGTTTGGGGTGGTGGTTTATGCACCGCAAGACAGCACCTAAAATTCTCAGTCCCAGCAGAAACAAAAAGCAATACTATTTATGAAGCCAACCATTTTTGCAATGCTTCATCACAGTCATTAGTATAACGGGTCCCATGAGTGCGGCGGCATTCGTGGTCTTCAGGACAAACCATTGCCCTCCCAGCAGGTCGGTCACAGACTGGTCATGCTACTCATCACTGCAGTCGAGGGGATGTGGCACACCTTGGCACAGTCTCCATTAAATGAATTGTTCGGGGGCGTATTGAAACCATTGTAACTAATTTGACACAAATCTCACCACTGGGTGGCCGTGAATATCTATGACCACCCAGTAAGTTTTACACAACCGATTTAATCATAGAAGCACTACAGAAGGACTAAAAATAGTTGGTCCTTTGAGCACTGCAGCAGGTGGGCAAGCAATTGCTGCAATGTCCCTTTATTTGAATTCCCTGGTTTGCCTGGGATTTTACAATTTTGACAACCCATGGCACATTGCAGACCTTATTCCATGTGATTTCACAGCTGATATGTGGACAGCAAGAGGTTATGCAATGCTTTATGCCTCTTATTAAGGAGCACTGTTGTGATTTTTGGATGAGACCTCAGATTTAAATGATACTCGTCATGTCTTTAAATCTTTGAATTATAAGCATATGTGTGTTAAAAAAAATGCTTACCTGGTGGCGTTATAGAGCGGTAGTTGTTTAAGAAACAATGTCACGTTCAGGGTGCCTGCAAGCCATTTGTTGCTGTCCTACGTGATTCCACTGCTGTGGTGTTTTGAGCCAGAGAGAGATGCCGCTGCTGGGTGTTTTGAGGGAGACACTTCTCTATTGAAAGGGAGGTTAAAAAAATAACCAAATTTATTGAATAAATATTTTAATAGCTATTTTAAACATTCATTTATAAGCACTTGTGTGCATATCTTTATTTTTATTAATTTTAGTATAAAATGTAGTGCTAGTGCTCCTTTATGCATGGCATAGAACACTGGGGGAGAGCTTGCACATGTGCTGTGGAATTAAGAAAGAGCAAAGACAAGGGGGCAGGGAACAAAACAGGATAGTGAAGATTCCAGGTTTTGTTCCTCTTTAAATGCAACTTTATTACATGGTGCTTTGCGTTTAGCTGGAGCGTTAACACTGTCTAACCTTTCTTTTTAGTTGATGGATTCAATAGAAGACCAAAAATTGTTTTCAATGTTTTTAAAGTACCTTCTGGTAATCGTATGGTTGTCATGAGCCACATATCCAAACAAACATTGGCTAAAAGTTCAGAAACTTTGGTAGAAGCACGTGTGAAATTGATTAACTGCAGTGAATCATATATATATTTGTTATCCCCTTTAAGGTAAGAATGTATATTTATCTTACTATACAATGTGTAGCATACTATATTGTATAAAACATTCTTTTACTGCAATGTATGACAAGAAATGACCTAAAATAAGAATTTAGCAGCCACAACATGCAGCTCTTTCTAACATGCAGCTCTGCCTCAATGTCATCAAAGCATTCAGCTGGTATTTTCTTCTCCATGTTAGAAGCAGTTTTCAATATCGGCGCAATCCGTTGCTATTGGCAACTACACCAAGATGTACAGGAAAAAATGTGAGGCCTGCATGTAAAGAAAGCCGCTGCTAATGTAAGGGAGCTTACACAGAATACCAGAAACACACAAGTTTTTAACCCTCTAAGTGCCAGCCTACCTGAGGATTTTGTCACCCTTTGTTGCCAGATCATTTTGCACATTTTTGAGTTACACATGTTCAACTGTGATTTTTGAAGGGATTTCCCAGGAAAAAAGTCTGGGCTTTAACTTGAAATTTCTTGTTTTTAATTTAAGTGAATTCCCAATATTTTGGGGTGAAATATGTGCAAGAAAATAAAAAAAAAATCTATTTTTTTTTTTTTTTACAATTTTTAGTTTTTTTTTTTTGTAATAAAAAAGTTTGTCAATAAAATCTTATAGTATGTGAAATCCCAATTTTTCCCAGTTACAGCGGTACCACATATGTATTGGTAGAGACCCTTTCCTGCCCAGGAGACACCCCCCCAAACTGAAACGGCGTTTTAGGAGATTTTCAGATAAATTACAACTATGCTATGTGCTATGCACACCTTTCAGTTTTTCAAGAAAAAAACCTTTTTACATTTGAAATACCCCCACAAACGATATATTCTCTGGAAGTACACACCTCAAGCTTTCCCTAAAAAAGAATAAAAAATCAGACTCAAACTCACATTTTCCTAGAACAAGAAAAACAAGTTCAATCTGAAAAAGCAAGGTCCCCCGAACAAAACGGTACCCAACATGCATAGGTACTGTCAAGGGAAGAGTTGCCAAGCATGTGCGTAAGGGTAATTTTACTTGAAAATTTCAGCTCTGCAGACAAAGTGCGTACATTGCGCGTTTTCTACCGAAACAACCCTTTACGTTTGGAATACCCCCCACAAACCATATATTCCCTGAAAGTTCATAAGCTAAGCTTTCTAGTTGTACCTAGCTTGTTGTAATGGGCTCATTGTTTTAAAACTAATTTCCTGAAGAATTCTTAGGCTGCAGATAATAAAGCATTATGAAAAAACAAGCTAAATCTGAAAGCGCACGGTCCCCCGAGCAGAACAATACCCAACATGTATAGATACTTTTAAAACTTAACTGCAAGCCTACTTGAAATTTTGTCACCTTCTGTTGACAGGTAATTTTTCACCATTTTGCATTTTGTTTAACCGTGATTTTTGCAGGAATTTCCATGAAAAATATATTTTTTGCTTTTTTTGCAGTTTAGGCTTTAAAAATCCACAAAAAATAACCAGCCGGGGACCAACTGTGCAGGGCTTGTACGAATAGGGCTCAGGGGCCCCCCCATCCTGCTGGCTACAAGCACGCACAGTCAAATAGGCTGGACCTTTCTGCCCCGGGCTTTGGGGAGGCAGGGACACAAAAAAGTATTTTATAATTATTTTAATTTTTTTATATTTTTGTAATACTTCCCATGGATCCACCCCAAAGCACTGTGTCCCACGCTGGCTTTTATAGCTGCTGGGCTATAAAATGAGTCCATGGGACCCCTATACCAGTTCACAAGGCTGGGGGCTGGCAAGTCACCTTGTCATTAACCCCCTGCCACTCATTACCTGCCTCCCCAAAGCCCGAGGGGAGCAGAAGCAGCCTCGGAATATGACGCTTTGGGGCTTTTAGTCAACAGGGTGGGGGTCCACCAAAACTGGCCCCTGCGCCCTGTTATGCAAGCTCCATAACTGGTCCCTGGGCTGGTTATGCTGCGTAGGGGGGACCTCACACCATTTTTTTTGGGGGGGGGGGTTTAAGGGTTTTTAACCTTTTAAAATAAAAAAAAATGGGTTCCCCTCATGGGAATGCAGACCCTATGTCATTTTTTTTTTCTTTTGGAATTCTGTTACCTGTCACCCAGCAGCTGTAAAAGGCTTCCCGCAGCAGCAGGAGAGCAGAAGCTAAAGTGATCAGCGTGAGACACAGTGCTCTGGGATGGGTGGGAGGTAAGTATTAAAAATAAAATATTTTTATCTGTTTTTGTTTTTTTTTATTTAAATTTAACACTTTAACTGTTAAGGGGTGCATGATACCCCTACACCAGTTCACAAGGCTTAGGGACCGACAAGTCACCTGACTTGCCGTTAACCCCTCCCCCCCCTCCCCCCATTACCTGCCTCCCCAAAGCTTGGGAAGGAGACGAGCCCGGGGGGAAATGACGCTTTGGGGCTTGTAACCCTATGCCCTGTTCTACAAGCCCCATAGCTGGTCCCAGCAATGCTTATGGTGATTAGGGGGGACCTCGTTGGATTGGGCCGAGTCTTCTCTTCACCTGGGGGGGCATCTGATCCCCCCCTTCCCCCCCTCGGGCTCTTCTCTCTTCAGGAGAGCGCACAAAATAGCGCCCCACCCGCTGGCACAATTGACTGTAAAAAAAAAAACTCGTCCGCGATCCCTCCCGCAGGATCTCCTCTTCACCGGGGGGGGGGGGCCTCCGATCGCCCCCCCGGGCTCTTCCGTGGTGAGGAGAGGGCGAGAAATCATCCTCTCCCTCACTTCCTGGTTCGCGGCTGCTATGATGTCACCCCGTAGCCGGCTTCTTTCACCCGCACCTGAGACGATCAGTCTTGTGGGGTGCTCGGAGGAGAGAGGTTGGAGGTGGGGAGAGGGCTGTGATCCCTCGCCCCTCCCAGCCTCCCTCCACCAAGCACCCGGCAGCCGCCATCGGAGGTGAGTAAAGAAAAAAAATAAATAAATGTCTTTTTATTCTTAGTATACAGTACGTCCTGCTCCAGATAGAATACTTACACTCGGGTACTACTCTGCCAGATGGCGCTGGACTGCAGAGACATCGACAATAAGCTCCTCCCGGCCCCTCAAATACCCAGGGACCTCCCACAATTCCCAAATCTTCTCTACAGTCTGGACTGCGAAGGACAAGAAGATGGCTCTCTCTACTCGCAGGTGGGCGGGGCTATTGGCCTGCGGCCCTGTAGGACTATTCCCACCTGTTCCATCAGTAATTGGCTCCCAGCCTTGACTGCGCTGGTCGGGTGATGGTTGGCAGCACCGCTGTTAGGTACTTAGGAGCGCTGCTCCAACGCAATCCCCCACCAAAGGGTAGGCGGTATAGGCATATGGTGAGCCTCTATGGGATGCCCCTCCCGCTCTTTTGCCCCTGTCTATCTGCGGGCCCTATATTCTAAGCATACAGTATGTCCTAAATAAAGACAATTGATCACCGCGCTGCACAAAACAAATCTTAAACACTAATACATGCTACAACGTGCAAAACTCCTTATTCCATAAAAAGTCCTGAAATAGATTTAAAACAATAATAATGCACAGAGCAGTTCGTTATGATGGAAGTAGCACAGCTTCAATGACGGTGTGAATACTAGGATATCCCCAAAAGCATGCACACTTCAACACGTGCCCTCCACCTCTCTTATACTCTTACCAACAAGAATATAAGGTCATGCCATATGAGCCATTATAATCTCCACCATAGATTCTGGAAAAGTAATTATCCAAAGACTTCCTCCTGAGATCACAGGTTATCAACAGATGATCCACAGAAATCCTCTCCTTGGTTAAGGCATTAACTGGTGACAAACCGATAGTTGATCTCAGCGCATAAAAACACTATATAAATGATGTCCCAAAGCTTCCCCACCGCGGCCGCTGATAGGGTAAAGCTGGAAGTATCCAAATAGTAAAAGCGGCGTGCCGTGCAAATTCCCCGTGTCCTTTTCATGTGAGGCGAGAGAGGTCACCTTTCTTGCGAGAGGGGCCTCTGGGCAGAGACAAGGGGAGAGTAGGAGATCAAGCAATCAGACATACTTTAAAGAGGAAAGGAGGAGAGCGCGAGGGAAGCGGGGAGGAACAAAGCACCCGAAGGCCAAGGTGGCTGTAGGTGCGGGGATCTTTAATCTCAGTTCTGTCTCATTATCACAGGATGAATTGGAGCTTTTAGACAAAGGTCTCAAGTTCGCACCCCCTAAGAATCTAGACAAATTTTCCACATTTATTGATGTACATAAATATGTGAGGAAGCTCAATGTAAAAAGGTTCTTTCTGAACCAATCAAAAGGAGTGGTGCAACAGCCCGTAGCTCAAGAGGATACTCCTACCGGGTTTAAGCATACACAATTAAGGAATCGTTCACTTTTTAACCCCCCTAGTGGGCAGGCATCTTGTGTAGATACATTTAAAACAGTAATGATTAGGGATTTGAATAAGCTCGAGGTAAGAAGAAAAACTTGGCCTCGTAATCTCTTTAGGGGTTTTCGAGAGTTGGAGACTAAGTGTGATCTGGTTATTAAACCAGCAGACAAGGGGGGGGGGGGGTCTGGTGGTGATGAATAAAACTGATTATTTAACAGAAATGCAGAGGTTATTATCTGATGGAGAGACCTATGAAGTTTTAGCAAAGGATCCTACTTCAGAATACAAACTGGCTTTAGACCAGTTGTTAGAGAAAGGTTTAACCAACTGCATCCTCAATAAGAGGGAATTTGATTACCTCTCCCCTAAGGCTCCAAAAATTCCAATTATTTATTTTTTACCCAAAGTTCACAAATGGTTGATCAGACCACCGGGCCGTCCCATAGTCAGTGGTCTGGGCTCCCTAACCTGCAGGTTGGGAGAATATGTGGATTCTTTCCTCCAGGAATTAGTGGTGAGTCTGCCATCCTATTTGACAGACTCGGGACAGGTGTTAGGTTTCTGTGAAAATTTATTGATTAATGAGCAGTCTAGACTGGCCACTGCGGATGTGACATCCCTTTATACCGTCATCCCCCATGAAAAAGGAATAACCGCAGTGCGTCATTTTCTTAGCCTCCACCCCACTCTGCCGGCTTCTCAGGTTGATTACCTGATAGAATGCCTGGCTTTTGCTTTGAAGCATAATTATTTTTGGTTTGGGGGTACCTTTTATTTACAAAAGAAGGGGGTGGCGATGGGGGCCAAATTTGCACCCAGTATGGCCAATCTATATGTGGGTTGGTGGGAGTCACAGTTTATTGGCATGGGGGCGTGGCCCAATTTGATCACTTGGCGGCGCTACATAGACGACGTCTTGTGTGTTTGGAATGGGTCACAGGCGGATCTAGAACTGTTCTTTACGGAGGTAAATAAGAATGATTTTAACCTTGAATTCACAATGGACAGCAGTACGGAGTCTGTCAATTTTTTGGTTTGAATCTGAAAATAGTGGGTTCCCATGTGATCTCTTGTACTTATTTCAAACCAACGGACAGGAACGGTTATGTTCCACGCACAAGCTGTCACCACCCCCGTTGGTTGGAAACTATTCCTAAGAGCCAGTTTATTAGGTTAAGGCGCAATTGCACCAATTTGGGTGATTATGATGCGCAATCCTCTCTTCTGTCTCAACGTTTTTCTGAGAAGGGGTACGACACTACGGTGACGAATTCAGAGAGGAATCGAGTAATGGAGGTAGATCGATCTCTTTTGTTGCACAAGTCCTCTTCCAAGAAGCAGGGGCCTATATCTGACTTAGCTTTTATTACTTCTTTTAATGTTCAGCATAAGATGGTCAAAAAACTCATTACTAAGCATTGGTATATTTTAAAAAATGACCCCATTCTAGGGCCTGAATTACCAGAAAACCCTAGGGTGGTTTTTAAAAAAGCACCAAACTTAAAAGATCTCTTGACTAGAAGTTTTGTAGTTCCGCCGCAGAGGCCAGAGAGAATGTTGGGATCTCTTCAAGGTTTTTACAGATGTGGGTCGTGTATGGGATGTAGGGTCTGTACCGGTTTGCCGAAACCCATAAGGTCTTTTACGGCTAAAGATGAGGAAAAATCGTATAAAATTAAGCAGTTCATTTCCTGTACATCCACTAATGTGGTGTATTTGATTGGGTGTCCCTGTAGGCTCTTTTATGTTGGCAGGACCACTAGAGAACTGAAAGGGATTACGTATTAGGGAACATATTTATAACGTGAAGAGGGGTTTTGAATCGCACAGCCTTTCGGCACATTTTAAACAGAGACATAATAGTGATCCAAAGTTTATGACATTTTTAGGGATAGATAAGCTTGTAAAACATTGGAGAGGCTCACATGTTGTAAGGGATCTTTCCCAAAGAGAGACCCAATGGATTTTTAATTTGGACACTTATTCCCAATGGGCTCAACATTGACTTGGATCTTAATTGTTTTATTGACACTTCATGATTTTTTAAGCATGTTAATTAACTACCAATGCTCATTAGGGAATTTGTCTCACATTTTATTGTTCTGAATTGTAATTTTGGGTAGATTTTCATTTTTAGGTGTGTATTGTTTCTTTAAAGCCATGTGTTCTTAAGATGTCCATGAGCTTCTTCCCCGCCAGCCGTGGCCTTTCATGCATACACATTTACAAGTCCAGGGCAGGCAGGAGAGTGAAGGGTTTATTTTTCCTACACTTTTTTTGTTAGTATATTTCTTATATATATTTTTTTCAGATTTTAATTAGTCTTTTGTTCTGCTGAGGGTCCTGTTGCTGGCCGGATGAGGTGCGGTGTGCTTAGCAGACCCCTTCGGTATTTTTCGGCTATTCCCGGACCTGCCGCCTTGCTTTCGGTCTGTGGCCGGGCTCCCTGGCCCTGCCTGTTAGGCGTCAGAGAGGGGCGGGGTTTCTGAGCGTCCTCGGCATCTGTCGGTAATCTCCGGACAGGCCGCTACCTAGAACTAAGGGGTGTGTTTTTTTCAGCCGGCGGCTGTCAATGCACTAGAGGTCACAGATCCCGTCCGGACTCCTTCCGGTTCAGTTGAGATTATGCATCTGGTTCCGGGGGTCGTGACCATGACCTGGCTTTGGATGGGTAAGTTCCCTCCTTTTTTTCCTTTATATTGCTTGTCTTTCCCCGCTTCTGTGCCTTTGATAGTTGTTTATAACAACGAAACGCGTCAGGCGACAGGACACGGGGAATTTGCACGGCACGCCGTTTTTACTATTTGGATACATCCAGCTTTACCCTATCAGCGGCCGCGGTGGGGAAGCTTTAGGACATCATTTATATATTGTTTTTATGCGCTGAGATCAACTATCGGTTTGTCACCAGTTAATGCCTTTAAATGCGGCTTTGTGGACGCCTCTGCGTCTTTTTTTCTTCCTTCTCTTCTCCTTCTTAGCCTTAGTGGCTCTTCTTAGGTTGCGCTGGCTTAGTTGGTTATAGCGCCTGTCCAATACAGTATCCCCACCTGTCACGGCAGACCGGGGTTCATTTCCCTGATGGGGAGCCACAGGAGAGCCCGAGTACAAACCTCAGCCATGCCTGTATGGGCTCCAAGCGCCATTTACATCAGGCGTTATGACTTTACTGTCACTGATTGGCTAGACGCCTTCCGAGCTTCGCGCTCGCTGGGGATGGGCGTGGTTCCGGCTTGGCGCGTTACGCGTCGCGGTCGACTCAGGCCCGCCCTCCGAGGTTCGCTTGGCGCCATTTCCTTCTCCCGCGCGCGTGGTGAAGATCGTCCTCTCCTCTCTGTCTGTAAGTGCCCTCATGGGCAACTCTTCTTTAGTTTCTATCTCCCATTGCGCATGGCTCTGACATCCTTGTTCCCCCTTATGTCTTTCAGACCACGGATTTCGGTGGCTTCTCCCGGCCCAGTGTAGCTCCCGGTGGTGACCATAAAAATTACTCCCACTTCCCCGCGGGTTATTGGGGCATCCAGGGTAGCTTACAGCGTCAATCCCTACTGGCATATTGTGCCGATTAAATCACCATATGGACGCATCTCAGGATATTGTGAACAGGGTTCCTTCGGGACAAGGAAGCTTGTGTGTAGCTTGTGGGGGTCCTACCTAGCAGCGGTGACAATGCACGGGTCTGTGTTCCTTGTGCAGAGCAGGCGCTATCGGTGCTTCCCGTCTCCTCTGAGGCTGGGCCTGCACCCTGCCGCACTTCACCTACTCCCCCAAGCCTGAGTCTAACCCCCAATACCAGTGGGGATTCTCATCCTGATCTGGCCACGAGGCTGGCTAGTGTTGAAAACTTGCTTGCTAATTCCTTAGCGCGTAAAGCCACCGCCAAGAGGCGGCACTTGAACCCTGAATCGGCCCTCTTCCCTATAGAACCTGATGATTTGTTGCATTCCTATGCCCATATCCCCTCGGACGAAGGGGAACTGTTCTCTGACTCAGGGTCTTATGACGATGAGTCTAGGGGTCAGGAAGAGTCTGGCTCCGAGCATTGGTCCTCGGATGATGTTGATAGACTGCTGGTTCAGATCTTTGAGGTTCTGTCCCTCTCTCCCCCTGCTGCGGCTCCCCGGCAAAGGGGTGATCTTTTTCATACAGCTAAAGCTTGCTTGGAATTTCCAGAGCAGACCCATTTCAATAGCCTCGTGCTTAAAGAATGGGAGCATCCCAGCAGACTTCATGGGGTCCCTAGGAGCGTGGATAGGAAATATCCCTTTCCTGCTGACTTGGTTGGTTAAGTGCTGGTCATCCCCATCTGAGGTCGATGCTCCTATTCTAGGGTTGTCCAACACCTCTATTATGCACTCTCCTGACACTACTACGCTACGGGTCTCGGAGGACCAGCATGTTGACCAACTGGCATGTCATGCCTTTGCATTTGGGGGAGCGACTCTGCGCCCGTTTTGCGCCTTAGCCATTACGGCAGTAGCGCTCAGGGCCGTGGTTAGGAGTGCTCTCGATGGCACAGATGGGTTGCCTCCTGATACTGTCAATGCTCTGTCCAGCTGTGATGCGTTTGTGAACTTTATCCTGTCCGCATCGGACGATGCTATTAAGATGTGTGCCAGGTCATCTGCTATACGCCGCAGACAATGCCGCCAAGAAAGCCCTCACGGGGCAAGGGGCTGCGCTTGTTTGGGGATCGATTAGACCTCTTTGCCAACGGAGGCAAGTTACCCCAACGCAGGAGGCAGACTCAGCCCTTTCGTGGCCAAGGCTCCCTATCAACCCCCTACCGTGGGGCCAAGCAGGGTAGAGGGGCGTCTTTTGCTGGGGCCCGCACAGATTCCTGGCACAGGAACAGAGGACGCCGTCCCGGTTCCTCCTGGGGGCCCAAGCCCAAAGCCCCTCCCAAGGCCCCTCAGGCATGAGGGGGCGCCCTCACCCGTTAGGGTGGGGGGACGTCTACAGCACTTTGAGCTCGTCTGGCGGCGCCACGTCTCAGACCGGTGGATTCAGGAGGTAGTGTCCTCCGGCTACAAAATAGAATTTGCTGTACGGCCCCCCACCAGATTCATTGGGTCTCGAATCCCTCAAGACCCTGCCTCAGCTCAGGTCTTGTTGCTGGCCGTACAGGGTCTCATGGATCTAGGGGTCATTTGCAAGGTCCCCCTTGGAGACGGGCACGGGGTTCTACTCCAACCTTTTCACAGTACCCAAGAAGGATGGGTCAAGTCAGGCCCATTCTGGATTTAAAAATCCTCAACAAATTTGTCAAGAACAGGCACTTTTGCATGGAAACTCTGCGCTCGGTCATTGGCTCACTGCGCCCAGGGGACTTCATGACGTCCGTAGACATCAAGGATGCTTACCTTCACGTCCTGGTGTTTCCAGGACACCAAAGGTTTCTCAGATTTGCACTAAAAGATCAGCATTACCAATTTGTGGCCCTGCCATTCGGCCTAACGTCGGCTCCCAGGGTGTTCACCAAGGTGCTGGCAGGGGTGATGTCCCTGATAAGGCTAAGGGGCATACGCGTGCTGCCCTACCTGGATGATATTCTCATCACCTCTCGGTCTCTGCGCCAGGCAGAGTTGGACACTCGGCTGGTAGTGTCCACCCTAGAGTCCTTCGGCTGGGTGATCAATTACCCCAAGTCCTCCCTGTCCCCCTCCTCGGTGACTCAGTTCCTGGGAATGATTCTGGATACGGTTCAGTCAAGGATATTCCTTCCTCAACAGAAGGTGGAAGCTCTGACAGCGCAGGCGAGGTTCCTGCTTTCGAGCCCACAGTTCTCCATCCGACAGGGAATGCAGTTGGTGGGCCTGATGGTGGCGAGCTTCGAGGCGGTGCCCTTTGCCCAGTTCCATTTGAGACCTCTGCAGCTTCACCTTCTGTCAGTGTGGGACAAGAACCCAGTGTCCTTGGACGGGGTCTGTTTTCTTCCCCCCCCCCCCCCGGTCAGACAGTCCCTTGCGTGGTGGCTGGACCACAGGAACTTGATAGGGGGCAGGTCTGCTCCCTCTCCTGGGAGACGGTCACAACGGATGCCAGTCTGTCAGGTTGGGGGGGATTCTGGAAGTCCCTGCGCTTCCAGGGGACGTGGGGTCCTCAGGAGGCCCATTTACCCATCAACATTCTGGAATTGCGGGCAGTCAGGTTGGTACTGGAGCGTTTGACCCAACACCTGAGGGGTCTGTCGGTCCAGGTACGCTCAGACAACAGAACGGCGGTTGCCTACATCAACCATCAGGGAGGGACCCGGAGCAAGGGTGCTCTCCAAGAGGTGTCTCAGATTCTGATATGGGCGGAGGTCAATGTTCAATGCATTTCGGCTGTCTACATTCCGGGGGCGGAGAACCTGCTGGCTGACGCCCTGAGCAGGGGGATGTCCCGTCGGGGAGTGGTCCCTCTGCAACAAGGTATTCCAGTCCCTGTGTCACCGTTGGGGACTACCGGATGTGGATCTGTTTGCTTCCCGTCACAATCACAAGCTCCCGGCCTTCGTCTCCCTGTCTCAGGATCCTCTGGCATAGGCCACGGATGCCCTGTCCATGTCTTGGAGGGAGTTTCGACTCCTGTATGTGTTTCCACCGTTCCCCCTTCTGGGCAGGGTTCTGCGCAAGATTGTTCTGGAAGGGGTACCTGTGATTCTATTGGCCCCCAGGTGGCCAAGAAGAGTGTGGTTCGCAGACGTGGTTCAAATGGCGGTAGATCGGTACGATCTACCAAGGGTACCAGATCTGCTAACTCAAGTTTCCTTACGCCATCCCAATTTACAAACTCTGGCTTTGACGGCCTGGCTGCTGAAACCTCCATCTTGATGGAGACGGGTTTGTCTGCCTTCTGTGGTGGCTACTATGGTGCAGGCCAGGAAGAAGACTTCTTCTGCTATCTATTATAGAGTATGGCATTCCTACATTGATTGGTGTGAGTCCAGGTCTCTTCCCTGCCGGGAATTCTCCGTCCCTAGGGTTCTGGAGTTTTTACAGCATGGTCTGGACTTGGGTCTCAAACTTAGTACTCTGAAGGGTCAGGTTTCTGCCCTGTCTATCTTTTCAGAAGACCTTTGCTCAACATCACCTGATTAAGACCTTCTTTCAGGGGGTCACTCACGTGCTTTCCCCTCGAAAACCTATGGTCCCTGTCTGGGATTTGAACTTTGAGCCTATTCAGAATGCTGCTCTGGCTGTTCTCACTCTCAAGGTTGTCTTCTTGGTGGCTATAACTTCGGTTAGGCGTGTGTCTGAGCTGGCCGCTCTATCTATTCAGCCTCCATACTATGAGCGACACCAGGACAAGGTGGTGGTCCGCTTCAAACCGGATTTTCTGCCTTAAGTTGTCAGCTTTTCATTTGAACCAGGATATTGTTCTTCCTTCTCTGTGTCCCAATCCTAGCACCGACAAGGAGCGGGTTCTGCATTCCTTGGACGTAGTCAGGTGCTTGAAGTATTACCTGGTTGTCACTAAGGCCTTCAGGAAAACTGATGCTCTTTGTTGTGCCTTCCGGGCCTAGGAAAGGTTTGGCTCCCGCCAAGTCTACCATCAGTAAATGGATTCGTCAGGCTGTGATTCAGGCTTATTCTACTAAGGGGAGGACTCCCCCTTTCCGTCTTACGGCTCATTCCACTCGTGCAATTGATGCCTCTTGGGCTTTTCAGCACCAGGCCTCTGTTGAACAAGTTTGCAAGGCCGCTACTTGGTCTTCTGTTCACACCTTTTCAAAGTTTTACAAGGTTGATGTTCGGGCCTCAGCTGATGCTTCTTTTGGCCGTAAGGTTTTGCTACGTGCCGTTGCCTTTTGTTGTTGGGGATCCCACCCTACTTTATGGACACTGCTTTTGGATGTCCCACGTGTAAGTATTATATATGGAGCAGGATGTACTGTATGCTTAGAATAATACAATTCTGTGAAATACTCACCTGTAGAATTGGTATTATACGCATACAGTACGTCCTGCTCCACCCCACCCTGGTTTCACCTTGTTCTAGATCCCCCTGTATGGTGATTGTTATCATTGTTATTACCAGTTTGGTGGTTGGTTTCTCCTTGCTTCTTTTTCTCACTGCTTTTCAATGCTGGGGATTTGTGGGAGGTCCCTGGGTATATGAAGGGCCGGGAGGAGCCTGTTTTTGCATGTCTGCAGTGGACAGCGCCATCTGGTGGAGGATTACCCACGTGTAAGTATTATATATGGAGCAGGACGTACTGTATGTGTATAATACCAATTCTACAGGTGAGTGTTTCACAGAATTGTATTAAGTGCCCGCTGTCCTCCCTCACTCTACTTGTAGCCTTCGGGGGAAAGAGGGGGGGTGTGTGTATATGTATATACGTGTTTTGGCTATTATGTTTCACTACATTATGCTGTCAGCCGTGGTGCTGACTTGTTTTTATTTATTGTGCTTGAAATTGCCACCGCGCTTTTTTTCCTGTGTTCCGCGCTTGGCGGCGGCTTTACCTCAGGCGCCGGTGCGCCGTCATTGGCTGCTTGTCACGTGTTGGCTTCGCCCTCTTTGGGGGCGGGGCCTGTCTTTGGCGCGTTCCGCGTCATTGCTCATGTGGGCCAGCCCCTCGAGGTATACCGACGCCATTTTTTGCTTGGTTCGGCTGCTGCGTGACGGGCTTCTACCTACCGCGGTCTGTGAGTGCCCTCGCGGGCGGCTTTATTACCATTTTTATTTATTCTATACTTACGGCCCCCCTTGTTTGTCTTTCAGACGGGCGAACCCCTTTGGCTTCTCCCAGCCCTATTCCCTCTATTTAGTTGGTTAACTTGTGAGGCCTAGTGCTAATTACTCCCACTTTCCTTGTGGGTTATTGGGGCATCCCGGGTTGCTGTATAGCGTTAATCCCTATCGGCCTACTGTGCCGCCATAATCACCATATGGAGGCGTCTCAGGATAATGTGTCTGGGGTTCCTTCGGGACAAGCCCTGCTGTGGGGAGCCCCATGTTGACGCTGACAAGGCGCAGGTCTGTGTACCCTGTGCCAAACAGGTGCTTGCACTGCAATCCGGCCTTCCAGTGGCTGAGTCTGCGATTCGTTTCGCCTCACCTACTCCCCCAAGCTTAAATCTCACTCCCTCTGAGTTGCATACTAGTGGGGATTCTCAGCCTGATGTGTCTTCTAGACTGGCTAGTGTTAATTGCTAATACCTTGGGCGCGTAAGGCCTCTGCAAAAAAGCAGAACTTACCACCTGATGTCACTCTTTTCCCTATGGAAGCTGATGAGTTATTCTTAGTATACAGTATGTCCTGCTCCAAATATAATACTTACACTAGGGTTATCCTCCGCCAGATGGCGCTGCACTGCAGAGACATGCAAAAAAGGCTCCTCCTGGCCCCTCAAATACCCGGGACCTCCCACAAATCCCCAGATTTCTCTGCAGTGCCGACTGCGAAGACATGAAGTATCACTCTCTCACAGGTGAGCGGGGCTATTACAGCCTGCGGCCCTGTTGGACTATTCCCACCCGTCCTCCTTGTGATGTGCCTCCCAGCCTGGGCTGCGCTGGTCGGGTGAAGGTAGGCAGCACCATGCGTGCTTATGGAGCCATGCTCCACCGCAGTCCCCCCACCAAAGGGTAGGCGGTTTAGGCTGATGGTGAGCCTCTAGTGGATGCCCCTCCCACATTATTGCCCATGCCCCGTGTAGCGGTGGACCCTATGTAAAGGGTCGCCATCCTCCCTCGTTTCCCCCGTAGTTTGGGGGAAAAGAAAGGGGGGGGTTCATGTGTGTGGCGGTCTCAGTGTACTGTATGTCACGCTTATGGCCGTAGTATTGCCCTTGACTTTCAACCGGGTGTCAGAGCCGCGCTGCTTGCTCTTCATCGTTTTTGGGTTGCTGCCGTGTGCGTGTCTTTTCTTTTACTAAAGTGTGCTGCGCCGGGCGGCGGCGTCCAGACGTTACGGCATCTCCATTAGCAAATGTTTATGCTAAGTGTATCTTATCCTTTGCTTGTCAAGATTGACTGCTGCCTCAGAGCTTCGCGCTCTTCGGGGGGGGGGGGGGCGGGGTCCTGGCTTGGCGCGCTCCGCGTCACGGCCAGATCGGGCCCGCCCTTCGAGGTTCGCTTGGTGCCATTTTGATCTGTGCGTGGTCTGTAAGTGCCCTCGCAGGTGATTCTCATTATAAAATTTTTTTCTGCTGCGCATGGCTCTGACACCCCTTATTCTCCTTATGGCTTTCAGACGTCAAAGACTCCGGTGGCTTCTCCCGGCCTGACATAAATTATAGCGAGCTTGTAAAAAATTTTTCCACATTCCTAGCGGGTCTTTGGGGCATCCAGGGTTTCCTATTGCATAAATCCCTGCTGGCATATTTTGCCTCGATAATCACCATATGGAGGCATCTCAGAATTATGTGACCAGGGTCCCTCTGGGACAAGACCGGCTGTGTATAGCGTGTGGACATCCCCATGCTGATGCGGACAGAGCGTGGGTCTGCGGACCCTGTGCAGAACAAGCACTGGCCCTGCAATCAGGGTTGCCAGTGGCTGCACCTCGCTTCAATACACCTGTCTTTGAGGTCCTGTCTATTTCTCTCCCTGGTGAGGCTCCCAAGCTTAGGGGGGAGTGTTTCCATACAGCGACACCGTGCTTGGAATTTCTGGAGCAGGATCATTTCCAGGCTCTTGTGGGAATCCCCTAGTAAACTTCCAGGGGACTCGGATTGGAAATACCCTTTTCCCCCTGATGTGGTTAATTGTTGGTCATCACCTCCCGTGGTGTATGCACCGATCATAGGGGTGCCTAATCCCCCCTTTATCACGGCTCCTGCTTATAGTACCCTTCGGGATGCTGAGGATTGGCGCATTGATAGGCTGGCCTCCCACGCCTTTAATTGTGCAGGAACGGCGCTGCGCCCGGTCTGTGCCGCGGCCATTACTGCAGTGGCCGCTAGAACCCTTATCAGAAAGATGCTTGATCATCACTCTGAGGATCTTCCCTGGCAAGTGTTTAATGCACTCTCCAGTTGTGATGTATTTGTAAAGTTTATCCTTTTAGCGCTGGATGACACCATTAGGATGTGTGCAAGGACATCTGCCCTTGTGGCGGCTATATGTCGATTGGTCTGGCTGTGCCAGCGGGGTGCTGACGATGCCGCTAAAAGGACTCTGGCTGGGCTTCCTTTTAAAGGAAAACGCCTGTTTGGGGCCCGTCTAGACCTGTTTGGTAAAAAGGGCAAATCTCCCCAACGCAGGCGGCCGTCTCGGCCCCCTCGGGCCGGCAGGGGCACCCCTCCCCCTTCCTATCACAGGATTAAACAAGAACCAGGGATGTCCGCCCTGGGGGCTCGTACAGACTTCGGTCCCAGGAGTGGCAAACTACGCCCCAGCCCCTCCGGAGGGGCTAAACCTAAATCTTCCACCAAACCCCCTCGGGCATGATGGGGCGCCCTCGCACGCCTGGGTGAGGGGATGACTGTGGCGTCTTGCTCCTGTCAGGAGGCATTACGCCTCCTTCTGGTGTCTTTAGGGGACAGTGTCCTCCAGATTCAGGATGGAGCTTGCTGCGCGGCCTCCCTCCAGTTTATCAGGGTACTCCGGGTCCCTGTCTCTGTTCAGGTTCTGGTGCAGGCCATGCAAGGCCTGAGGCGTCTGGGGGTCACTTGCAGGTTGCCCTTAACAGGCAGAGGCAGGGGCCGCTACACTAACCTTTCCACAGTTCTCCAAAAAGATGGGCACATACGCTTGGAATTTCCTGAGCAAGCACATTTTAATAACCTTGTGCTCAAGGGATGGGAGCGTCCCAGTAGACTTCCCGGTGTACCTAAGAGTTGGGATAGGAAGTATCCCTTTCCTGCTGATGTGGTGAAGTGTTGGTCATCCCCTCCCAAAGTGGATGCCCTGGTCCTAGGGTTATCTAACACCTCTGTCATGCACTCCCCTGACTCTACTACCCTGCGGGATGCTGAGGACCGGCGCATTGACCAGCTGGCGTCCCATGTCTTTGCGTGTGTGGGGACGGCGCTGCGCCCCTGTGCCTCTGCCATTACGGCTGTGGCTATTAGGACCCTGATCAGAAGTATCCTTGATAGTGCCCCTGATGATGTGCCTTGTGAGGAGTTTAATGCACTCGCTCGCTGTGATGTTTTTGTGAATTATGTCCTCTCTGCCTTGGATGGCACCATTAGAATGTGTGGCAGAACCTCTGCCCTTGTGGTGGCTATACACCGCTCGGTTTGGCTGCGCCAGTGGGCTGCTGCCAAGAAGGCCCTCACTGGTTTTCCCTACAAAGGACTACGCCTGTTTGGGGACCGCCTGGCCCTGTTTGCTAAGGGAGGCTGTTTACCCCAGCACAGGTGGCAGTCTCGGCCCTTTCGGGGTCAGGGCTCCTTTTCCTCCCCCTACCGTGGTGCTAGACAAGGGAGGGGGGTTTCCTTTACTGGGGCCTGAAGAGACTTTTGGGGTAGGGGCAGATGACGGGGATGCCCTGGCTCCTCCTGTGGCTCCAAGATTAAGTCCTCTCCCAAGCCCCCTCAGGCATGACGGGGCGCCCTCACCCATCCTGGTGGGGGGACGGCTTCAGCACTTTGCTCACGTCTGGAGGCTTCGTGTCTCAGACCGGTGGATTCAGGAGGTAGTGTCCTCTGGTTACAAGATAGTTTGCTGTCTGCCCCCCCAAAGTTCATCAGATCCCGGATTCCTCAGAATCTAGCGCAGGCAGTGCAAAGCCTTCTGGAGCTGACCCATCTTTTTTGGGCACAGTGCCCAAAAAAGATGGGTCAGTCAGGCTCATCCTGGACTTGAAGATCCTCAACAAATTGGTCAGGTTCAGGCGCTTTCGCATGGAAACTCTGCGCTCTGCCATCAGTTCCCTGCGCCCAGGGGATTTCATGACGTCTGTGGACATCAAAGATGCTTACCTTCATATTCCTATATTTCCAGGTCATCAAAGGTTTCTCAGGTTCGCTCTGGAGGATCAACACTACCAATTTGTGGCACTGCCCTATGGTCTCACTTCAGCTCCCAGGGTGTTCACCAAGGTGCTGGCAGGTGTGATGTCTCTGCTCAGGTTTCAGGGCATCCACGTGCTGCCCTATCTGGACGACATTCTCATCACTTCCCAGTCTCTACATCAGGCAGAGTTGGATACTCAGCTGAGAGTGTCCACCCTGGAGTCATTTGGCTGGGTGATCAACCATCCCAAGTCTTCTCTGTCTCCCTCATTGATGACTTCATTCCTGGGAATGAATCTGGATACAGTTCAGACAAGGATTTTTCTTCCTCAGCAGAAGGTGGACAGTCTGTGCAGGTCCAGTTCCTGCTAACATGTCGTCATCCCTCCATCGGGCAGGGAATGCAGCTGGTGGGCCTGATGGTGGCATGCTTCGAGGCGGTACCTTATGCTCAGTTTCACTTGAGACCTCTGCAACTCCACCTCTTGTCCGTATAGGACAAGGACCCCTGCGTCCCTGGACCAGGTCTTTGCGCTTTCCCACCTGGTCAGGCGGTCCCTCTCGTGGTGGCTGGACTCCAGGAACCTGTTGGGGGGCAGATCCTTTCTGACCCCCTCCTGGGAGACGGTCACCATGGATGCCAGTCTGTCAGTTTGGGGGGGTTTCTGGAAGTCCCTGCAGTTCCAGGGGAGGTGGGGCCCTCAGGAGGCCCACACACCTATCAACGTCTTGGAGCTGCGGGCGATCAGGTTAGTTCTGGCTCAGTTGACTCCTCAACTTCGGGGCCTGCCTGTTCAGGTGCGCTCGGACAACTAGACGGCAGTTGCCTACATCAATCAGGGAGGGACCAGAAGCAAGAGGGCCCTCCAGGAAGTGTCTCTGATCCTGACCTGGGTGGAGGCCAATGTTCCCTGCATATCAGCGGTGTACATTCCGGGGGTGGAAAATCTGCTGGCAGACTCTCTGAGCAGGGCTGAGAATGGTCCCTCTGCAACAGGGTGTTCCAATCTCTGTGTCACCATTGGGGCCAACCAGATGTGGATCTGTTTGCGTCCCGTCACAAGCTCCCGGCCTTTGTCTCCCTGTCCCAGGATCCTCTGGCCTTGACCACTGATGCTCTAGCAATGTCATAGCAGGACTTTCAGTTCCTGTATGTCTTTCCTCCATTCCCCCTGCTGGGCAGGTGTAGCGATAACCTTTATCGCCGGAGGGCTTCACCGCCCGAGACGTCCTTTTCCCAATCGTAAGAGGTGCTGCTGGAATACCAGAGTCGTCCGTGAGGAAACAGGAACAGCCCTTACAAGGGCTAGTGCATTGTAATATAGCGTTTCCCCCAATAAGAGACAGAACTTCAGTATTGAGGGTGAAGGTGAAGTGTCTTTATTAGTGCCACACTGGGCCTTATATGCAAGCCTCCATGCAAGGGGACCTCCCCCATGGACCTGATGGAGGACTGCATGACAGATACACAGACCAATGGGAGCAGGGCACACAATCCCTCAACTCTGCCGGTGACGCAATCAGGAACACAATAGACGTCTAACACAATCAGAACAATCCCATTGTCTGTGACGTAATCAATACAATGGCAGTCAGAACAATGAATGACGTAATCAATCAATACAATGGCAGTCTGTAACATGCTTAAGAAAAGGAAAGTAATGAACCTGTGTAAAGTCCAAAGGGCAGAGAGTCTGTCACAATGCCCCCTTTTTGTGGAACACCCGGCAGACCCGGATTGACCCTGTTCGGGTTAACGTGGGGCTGTCCGGACTCTTGTTATGGGCAGAGTTCTGTGTAAGGACAAGTCTGCAAATAGTGAGTAACCGGACTAAACATTGATGTGGGCTGTACATAGGAATCGGTCATGGGTGGGGTCCAAACATTGGGATATTGTGGCGTTGGTGAGTTCAGCACCAAAGTCCTTGGTTGGATGTGTGCACAGGTGCTTTGCTTTCTTATAGCTGGTCCAAGTTTCAATCTCTTTCCATGGAAGCTGATCGGAGAATCCACAATCTTCTGCACATCTACATCATCGTAAAAGTAGACAAAACCATAACCCTTAGAAACGCCAGAGGCATCCCTAATAATTTTGACATTCTTTACAGCGCCATACTTTGAAAAAACATCCTTAATTTCAGGCTGATTAATCCGACGGTCAATGCCCCCAACAAAAATAGTGTTTGGCATAAGTTTCCCTTCTGGAAGGACGTAACCTGATGGCTGATCCTCTTCTTGACTTCGTGTAACAGACATGACGTGATGCAGACGAAACCCCTGGGTCTCCCCGACCAGTGGGCTGGAGTCTGCAGCTCGGGCTGGAGACCGGGTTGTAACAGGGTTGACGCTGGCTGGCCCAGAGGTAGCGTAGGCAGAAGTCATTGGCCCTAGATCATTTCCCAATAGTACTTCTGCTGGTAAGTTGTCCATAAGTCCCACCTGTACCCTGCCAGATCCAGCGCCCCAGTCAAGATGTACTCGGGCGGTGGGGAGTCGAAACACGGCTCCCCCCCGCCACCCTTACTGCAACGGTGTGTCAAGTGCGGTCTTTGTTCTTGACCAAATGAGGTTGGAGCAAGGTAAGTGTGGCTCCGGTGTCGCGTAATCCTTGCGCGGTGCGCCCATTGACTCGTACCTCCTGGCAATGGTGCTGTCGGTTGTCTTGGATGGCCGCTTGTACGGGATCAGCTTCATACAGTACCCCCAGGTACTCTTCCGAACTGCTCTCAGCTTCCAAACAGTGTGCCACAGGAGTACGGGAGGTGGAAGGTTGCTTTTGCCCCCACGTGTTTCGGGGAGGCTCTAGGGCGCAATCACTGCGATAATGTCCCCATTGTTTGCAACGATGGCACTGAACTGTGGAGAGGTTCGGTTGCTGCGCTGGCCTATGTGGCCCAGAGTCACGAGTTGGCGCTGAAGCCACAGGTGCTTGAAATTTGATGGAAGGTGGTGGTTTTGGAGCGGACTGTTCTGTCTGGCGAGCATCGGTGTACTCGTCGGCTAGACGAGCAGCCTCAGGTAGCGTTAGAGGCCTCCGGTCACGTACCCACTCTCTTAGCTCTGGTTGCAGGGCATTGAGAAAATGTTCTAGTAAAAACAACTGTAGTACATCCTCAGCGGTCGTGGCTTTGCATCCAGTGACCCAGTGTGATGCTGTACGATGGAGGCGACATGCCCACTCCGTGTAAGAATCCCCTCCCTTCTTTTGGGATTCCCGAAATCGTTGCCTGTAGGCTTCCAGGGTGACAGCGTACCGGGCTAACAAAGCCTCCTTTACCAGATGGTAGTGTGGTAAGTCCGCATCAGGGATGGCCCGGAAAGCATCGGAAGCTTTCCCAGATAGTTTCCCTGATAATATGGTGACCCATTCCTCCGTGGGTACCCGGTGTAAAGCGCACTGCCGTTCAAAATCGGCCAAAAATCCGTCAATCTCGTCGTCACTTTCCTGGAAGGACTTAAATGCTGCAAATGGGATCTTTCTCCCCCCAGTGTAACTGAGGCTGAGAGGCTGCTGGGTTGAAAGTCGCCGATCTTCCCTTCGCTTACTGGCCTCTGCCTCTGCTGCGGCAAAGATTCGGTCGATCAGTTCCTGTGATGGATTCGGGCCATAGACCGACAATCTGTTCCGAACCGCTTGAACAAGAGCAGAGTCTTCATCGATCTCTATATTGGTTTCGGTCCTCACTGCTGCACGATCCATTTCGATCAGCTCGGCTATCAGTTCCCGACGTGGGCGGTTGCTAGCTGACCTTCCCCGGCTCTCCAGTAGATCCTTCAGGGTCAGCCTTTTCAACTTGTCCTACTGACTCTCCATCGGGGTAGCACTCTCTGGGTAGAAAGGACCATCCGACCGCTTGCCACCAATTGTAGTGATAACCTTTATCGCCGGAGGGCTTCACCGCCCGAGACGTCCTTTTCCCAATCATAAGAGGTGCTGCTGGAATTCCAGAGTCGTCCGTGAGGAAACAGGAACAGCCCTTACAAGGGCTAGTGCATTGTAATATAGCGTTTACCCCAATAAGAGACAGAACTTCAGTATTGAGGGTGAAGGTGAAGTGTCTTTATTAGTGCCACACTGGGCCTTATATGCAAGCCTCCATGCAAGGGGACCTCCCCCATGGACCTGATGGAGGACTGCATGACAAATACACAGACCAATGGGAGCAGGGCACACAATCCCTCAACTCTGCCGGTGACGCAATCAGGAACACAATAGTCGTCTGTAACACAATCAATCAGAACAATGCCATTGTCTGTGACGTAATCAATCAATACAATGGCAGTCTGTAACATGCTTAAGAAAAGGAAAGTAATGAACCTGTGTAAAGTCCAAAGGGCAGAGAGTCTGTCACAGCAGGGTTCTGCGCAAGATTGCTCTGGAGGGGGTGCTAGCAATTCTGGTGGCCCCCAGGTGGCCAAGAGGAGTGTGGTTCGCAGATGTGGTGCAGCTGGCTGTAGATCAGTACGTTCTGCCCAGGGTGCCAGACCTGCTCACTCGGGGTCCCTTTTCTTCCAGAAGTCCTTTGCTCAGCATTCTCTGATCAGGACTTTTTTCCAGGGGGTTACTCATGTGTCCCCCCCACGTAAGCCTATGGTGCCTGTTTGAGGTTTGAATTTGGTTTTGTCAGCCTTGCAGGGTGCTCCCTTTGAACCTGTGCAGGATGCTGCCCTGGCCATTCTTACTCTCAAAGTTGTCTTTTTGGTGGCTATCACCTCTGTTAGGCGTGTGTCTGAGTTGGCGGTGCTTTTTATCCAGGCCCCCTACTGTGAGACACACCAGGACAAGGTGGTGGTCCGCTTCAAGCCTGATATTCTAAGTATGTCACACACCGCGCTTCCAAGATTGACATATGGGTTATGTCCAGTAGAGGGCGAACTTCTGCAGAGATGACTAGAAAAAAAGGAGCCCCTCCCGGTACATTAATACCTGGGACCTCCCACACATTCCCAAGTAATCGTCTCTGCAGACGGCGAGCAAGTCAGAAGATGGCTGTTTCCTCCTTGCCGGTAAGCCGGGTCTGCACCCGGCCATTTTTATCCTATTTCTGCCGGGACCTAGTTAAATACCCCTATGCCTCCCCGCCTAGGCTGCAGGTCCGGGTGAGGGTAGGGTAAACCTTAACAGGTGTACTGATAGGAGCCACGCTCCTCCGTGAGACCCCGTATTAGGGGGTAGGTGGCTACCAGGTTGGTGACCCTGGTTTGGGATGCCCTGTCCGTTTCCCCACCTTCTACACTACTGTATTTGGGGACCTTCCCCTTCCATTGCTCCCTTCTCGCAACGGGGGGGGGGGGCTGTGTCCTTAACTACTTATGGTCCTTAACTACTTATGGTCCTTCCCTTTTTGTTTCATGTGAATGTGTGTTGGTGTGTGTGTTTGTCACTGTATGCGCCACTTAGGAGCCGCAGCGCGCTGGGAGCCGTGGGCTCCGCACTTGGTGGAGGAGAGCTTCTTCCCCTCCTTGCTGTCCGGGGAGGGGGCTGGGCCGGTCGCTCGCACGCTGGTTGCGCCCCCACCCCCCTCTCTCTCTGGCACCCTTTGCGGTGCCCAGCATTGACCGGGAACCGCGATGATGGGGAAGGAGCGGGGCCAGCCGCAGCCTTCCTCTCCCTCTTCTGTCTTCACCTCTGGCCGGAGAGGCGCCATTACTGTGTTGTGAGTGCCTTACGGGGCTTCTTATTTTTTTTTTTTTTTTTCTTATCCATGCTATGTGTTATGCGCTTTTTTGTCTAGCGTGGCGGCTGCCATTATTGACGCATGTATCATATATTATTTATGTATGACTGCGGTGGTTAGTGTGCCTTGCTTACGGGGTCCCCCCTTCTCTTTTGGTGTCTTTCAGGAGGACCCTGCTTGGTTAAAAGGGGGGTTCTCCCGGGCCTAGGGTCCTTTGGCTAAATTTGGGGTATTTTCATTATTGAAATCCTCCCACTAACGGACTTAAGGGGCATCTCGGGTAGCTTTTAGCGTAATTTCCTCTGGTCCTTGCGACTACCTTAATAATCACCATGTGGAGGCTTCCCAGGATACCGGGCTCGGGCTCCCTTCGGGGCAATCCCGGCAGTGTGTGGGTTGTGGGGTATCCCTTACGGGGGATAATGTACTGATTTGAATACCATGTGCTCAGCAGGCCATAACGCTGCAGTTGGGGTCCCAGGTGTCTGGGTCCGTGCCGCCGGTCTCATCACCTACTCCACCCTGCCTTATCCATACCCCAAGTGACACTGTCATTAGTGGGGAGTCGCAATCTGATGTATGTGCTAGATTGGCCAACATCGAGAAATTGATTTCTAGCTCTGCGGCCAGGAAGGCCCCTGCTAAGAGAAGGCATGATTATGATTCCCTTGACTGGTCTGATATTCCCCGCTTGAGGAAGGGGAACTGTTTACGGAATCTGATGGCTCTGAGGATCAGCAGTTTTTGGATGCTGATGCTGGGCAGGGGCATGGGGATGCCGTGGATACCCCAAGATCCTGGCCCATTTATTTGAGGTGCTGGCTATTTCTCCTCCGGCAGAGTCTCCTCCGCAGAAGGGGGAATTTTTTGGGACCTCTAAGCCTCGTTTGGAGTTTCCAAATCAGAAGCATTTCGTAAATTTGATTCTTAAGGAATGGGATAGACCTCCTCCTCAGGGATGGGATAGGAAGTATACCTTTCCGGTGGACGCGGTGAAGCCCTGGTCGTCCCCTCCCGAGGTCCATGCGCCCGTTCTGGGATTGTCCAACACATCTGTGGTGCACTCTCCAGACACCACCACGATTAAGGATGGTGAGGACCGACGTATTGATCAGATGGCTTGCCATGCCTTTGCTAGCGTTGGTTCAGCCTTGAGGCCTGTTTATGGTTCTGCACTCACGGTTGTGGTCTGTGGTTAGGGGCCTGTTGAGTGGTTCCCAGCTGGACCCAGCCAGCGATGAATTTGCAGCGCTTATGCGGTGTGAATTGCTCATGACCTTTGTCTTGTCTGCCTTGGATGACACAATTTGTATGTGTAGCAGAACCTCAGCGTTGCTTGTGGCTATACGACGCTCTGTCTGGTTGCGCCAGTGGCAGGCTGACATTGCGGCTAAGAAGTCACTTACAGGGCTACCCTTTCTGGGTATGCGGCTCAGTAGCGAAAGGAGCAAAGCTACCAGGATTTCTCCCCTGGTTCGGCAGTCTCTTCAGTGGTGGCTGGAACCAAGGAATCTTCTGAGGGGCAGGTCTTTTCTGACCCCTTGTTGGGAGACGGTCACCACGGATGCCAGCCTGTCGGACTGGGGGGGAGGGGGGTTCTGGAAGGAGCATCAGTTCCAGGGTTGTGGGGTCCTCAGGGGGCCCACACCCCCACCGTCTTGGAGCTGGGAGCTATTCGGTTGGTACTGTCGTGCTTGACGCATCACCTCCAGGGTCTACCGGTTCAGGTTCGATCAGACACTCACCAAGGAGGGACTTGCAGCAGGAGTGCCCTCAGGGAAGTTTCTGTGATTCTTGCATGGGCAGAGAGCAATGTCCCATGCATTTCAGCGGTGTACATTCCGGGAGTGGGAAACGTGGAGGTGGACTCCCTGTGCAGGGGATCCTCTCGCCGAGGGGAATGGTCGCTCAACCACAAGGTGTTCCGGTCCCTTTGTCACAAGTGGGGGATTCCGGAGGTGGATCTCTTTGCCTCACCTCACAATCACAAGCTTCCTGTTTTTGTGTCTCTGTCTCAGGATCCTCTGGCCCTGGCAGTGGACACCATGTCTGTTGCCTGGAGGGATCTGGGTTTTCTGTACCTGTTTCCCCCCTTCTCTATGGTGGGCAAGGTGGTGCGCAAGCTGGCTCAAGAAGGTGCGCCAGCAATTCTGGTGGCCCCAAGGTGGCCAAGACAGGTTTGGTTCGCAGACGTCGTACGACTGGCGTTAGATCAGTACAGGTTGCCCCGGTTTCCGGCTCTGATCACTCAAGGTCAACTTTGTTACCCCAATTTACAAACGCTGGCTTTGACGGCGTGGCTGCTGAAACCTCCATCTTAAAAGGTTTGTCTGATGCTGTGATTCAGACACTTCCTCTAACATCTACTACAGGACTTGGAGGTCCTATATTGATTGGTGTGAGGCTAGGGTCTTGCCTTGCAGGGTGTTTTTTCGATCCCTAGGATTTTGGATTTTCTTCAACACTGTCTGGACCTGGGGTTCCAGCTTAGTACCTTGAAAGGGCAGGTCTCGGCCCTGGCGGTCTTCTTTCAAAGGTCTTTTGCTCCTCATCCTTTGGTTTAAAACTTTTTTCCAGGGGGTCACTCATGTGCGGCCCCCTCGAAAGCCTTTGTTGCCTGTGTGGGATTTGAATTTGGTTCTGTCGGCCCTGCAGGGGCCTCCTTTTGAGCTGGTGCAGGATGTTGCACTTTCTATGCTCACACAAAAGGTTGCCTTTTTGGTGGCTATCACCTCTGTTCGACGTGTCTCTGAGTTGGCGGCTCTGTCCATTCAGGCCCCTTACTTTGAAAGACACCAGGATAAGGTGGTCTTTTGCTTTAAGCCAGATTTCCTTCCTAAGGTGGTTTCTGCCTTTCATCTCAATCAGGATGTGGTTCTTCCTTCCTAGTGTCCTAAGCCTAGCAATGACAAGGAGAGTGTCCTGCACTCTTTGGATGTAGTTGTGTGAAGTGTCTAAGTGTGCCACACACCCCGCTTCACCTTTAAATTCTTCACGATTGGGTTACTCACCGCCAGGTGACGCTGTTGCAGAGAGGAAGTCTTGTAACGAGCCCCCTTCCGGCCTATATATACCTGGTACCTCCCATTTAACACCAGTGTTTTTCTCTCTGCATGACGACAAGACAGAAGAATGAAGTCTCCTGCTTGCAGGTAGCCGGGGTCTTACCCCGGCACCCCCTTTTGGTCTATTTCTGCCCAGTTTGATTGTTTGTTACCTATATGGTTAAATGGAAGCCTCCCAGCCCAGGCTGCAAACTGTGCAATTGGTAGATGGCACTATAGGTGCCTAGGAGCTTATCTCCTCCGCTCGACACCCTGTTTTGGGGGCAATGCGGCTATCCGGCATGGTGATCCGGATTTGGGATGCCCCTGTCCCGAGGTTCCCCTTGGCCCCTTGCTCCCTTGCTCTCCCATTACGGTCCCTTCACTATGGGGGGGGGGGGGTGGAGGGATGTGTGTATGCATGTGTTTTTACTGGTATGTTTTTACTAATTTTACCTTATGTTCAGGTCTGCACCGCAAGCAAGGGTGCACATGGCCTGACTATTTCTTTTACATGGCACGCTGATTGTCCTTTGTTTTCCTTACTGGCAGTTCCGCCTTTAGGCGAGCTGCTGCTGGCCTGATTGGCCAGAGTTTGGTTCAGCTTTAGGGCGGCCAGGGCGGGCCGCGCTGTGGCAGACATGCCTGGTGCTGCCGGCGTCCTTTCCTCTCCCCCCCCCCCCCTCCCTTTTTCCTCTTTTAATTTGGGTTGGCACCGCCGTTCGGCGCTGTTTTGCGCATTGCTGCCTAGCTTCCTCCCCCCCCCTCCTCCGGCTGCTGAGGGCGTCGGGCGCCCTCTTGTTTTGCGGCGGGCCGCACTGTTTAAATCTGGAGGGGGGCGGGGCTCGGATGACGTGAGAGGGGGGCGTGGCTGGAGCGGCGGCGTCATTCAACGGCCCCAGCCGCACTTCCTTCCTTCCTTCCTCTTATTAGAGTTCAGGTGCGGGAGCTCAGCCGCACGAGTTTCTCTGCTGCTGCTACTGCTGCTTTCGGGTGCCTTGGTGATTCAGCTTGGGCAGGTAAGCGGCCTCACCTCGTGTGGGGCCGTCTATTGTTTTATTATGATTGATTTATATAAAAAAAAAAAAAAAAGGAAAAACAAAGGACAAGAGTTTTTTGCTGGTTACAATTCTTTGGCTTCTTTTAAGCACTCTGGTGCGTTTTTTATTATGTGTTATATTGTTGCATGAATGTTATACTACATGCTGCCATTTGTTTTCTGGGGGATCTTACTGTTGGTTTTTTTTCCCCACAGATCCTGGGATTCCCTCAATGCAGTGGCTTCCCGGTTCTATTATACCTGGCTAGTCCTATTACTCTAAATTGGGATATATATATATATATATATATATATATATTGGAAAAAATTAAAAAAAATATATATATATATTTTAAAAAGGGGATCATTATTATTATAAATTAAATCCTCCCTCCCGGGACATTAATATAAAGGGGCATCCTGGGTGGCTTATGCCTAAAACCCATGGTTGTGCAAATATCATAAATCACCATATGGAGGCTTCCGATAATAACGGAAATGGTTCTTCTGGGCCATCTAGGTTGTGTGGGGGCTGAGGGACTCCGCTCCCAGGCGATGATGTTATATTGTGCATTCCTTGTGCAAAGCAGAATATTGCGCGTCAGTCCGTTGCTCCGGCTGCTGGCTCCTCGCAACTTCCATCATCTCCTACCCCTCCCTCCCTGTTCCGGACCCCGTGTGACGTTGTCAAAGGTGGGGATTCGCAATCCGAGGTGTCCAACCTCGAGAAGATAGTTTCCGTTAATGCAGGGTTGAAGGCCACTGCGAAACGGAAACACCTTTTTCCTGTGCCTCCGGCTTCACAGCATGAGGTATGTGAGCCTGTGGATTGGTCCGATTACTCCCTGGACGAGGAGGGGGAATTCCTGGTGGAGTCAGATGAGCCTGCAGATCAGCTTGAGGTTGATGCTATTGGCGATCTGGCTGCGGGGGTTTCCCTTGACACCCCCTCCATTCTGGCTCAAATGTTTGAAATTTTGAATTTAGATCCGCGTGAGGCTGTCACCCTGCCAAAGGGTGAGTTGTTTAATGTGCCTCAGCCGCGTTTGGTATTTCCCAGACAACAACACTTTGAGAGGGTTGTGCTTAAGAAATGGGAACATCCCACGCGGTTAACTGGTATTCCTTCCAGTTGGGATAAACGCTATCCTTTTCCGCCAGAATTGGTGAAGCTTTGGTCGGTTCCCCCTGACGTCGATACCCCTGTGCTAGGGTTCTCTAGCACGGCTATGGTGCAGTCTTCTGAGACCACTGCCCTTAAGGATGGTGAGGATCGTCGGATTGACCAGTATGCTCGTCATGGTTTTATTAGTGCCGGATCTGCGATGCGGCCGGTGTGTGCCTCGGCGCTTCTTCTATTGGCGGTCAGGTCTGTTATTCAGCATCTATGCGTGGATCTTGATCCCGATTGTAATGAGTTTACTGCTCTTAAGCAGTGTGAGTCTTTTCCTATGTTCTGACCGCTCAGGACGATGCGCTGGCTATGAGTAGCAGGACAGCGGCAATGCTGGTGGCTATTCGTCGGTCAGTATGGCTGCGCCAGTGGTCGGCGGACTTAGTTTCTAAAAGGGTGCTCACAGCACTTCCCTTTTTGGGCTTGCGACTGTTTGGTGATAAAATTGATTCAGTTGCAAAAGGTGGTAAAATACCTCAACGCAAGAGGCCTCGTCGTCGCTTTCGGGGGGCAAGTACTGTTAGGCCTTCCTTTCGGGGATTCAGAGTGGGTAGGGGGGCTTCCTTTCCCGCTACCAGAGGTGCAGGTTGGACCCGGGGGAGGGGCCGTGGCCGTCCCACTCAGTCCTGGGGCACCAAGCCCAAGCCTGCTGGTAAGCCCGCTCAGCAATGAGGGGCTGCCCTCACCCGTGCGGGTGGGGGGACGATTGCGACGCTTCTCCCAGGTTTGGGAGCAGAAGGTTCCGGACAGATGGATCCGGGAGGTGGTGTCGTCCGGTTACAAACTGGAATTCGGGTCTCGCCCTCCTTCACGGTTCTTTCGCTCTCGGGTGCCCATCGATCCTTTGGCCGCACAGGGGCTCCTGGCGTCGGTAAAGAATCTGTTAGAAATGGCGGTCATACGGCCGGTACCACGCCTAGAGATGAGCCTCGGTTTCTACTCCAATCTTTTCGCAGTCCCCAAAAAGGACGGGTCGGTTCGTCCCGTCCTGGACCTGAAATTACTCAACAAGTTCATCCGTATTCGGAAGTTTCGCATGGAAACTTTGCGTACGGCCGTCTGTTCCCTTCGGCAGGGGTACTTCATGACGTCCATAGACATCAAGGATGCTTATCTTCATGTTCCCATCTGCCAGGCTCATCAACGTTTTCTTCGATTCGTGATGAAAGATCAGCATTTTCAATTCGTGGCTCTTCAGTTTGGCCTTACCTCGGCTCCAAGAGTGTTCACCAAGGTGCTGGCAGGGGTGATGGCCATTTTCAGATCTCGGGGCATTCGTGTCGTACCTTATTTGGACGACCTTCTCATCATGGCTCCGTCACTCGATCAATCGGAGACAGACACCAGGTTGGTGGTCTCCACGCTGGAAAGCTTTGGTTGGGTGATCAACTTCCCCAAGTCCTCCCTCGCTCTGGCCAGGGTGGTGTCCTTTCTGGGGATGCAGTTGGACTCTCATCAACAGAGTGTTTCTCCCCCAGTCTAAAATTCATCTGATTCAGGAGTTGGTTCAGGCAGTTCCTTTTGCTCAATTTCACACGAGGACGCTTCAGCTTTATCTGTTGGCGTCCTGGAACCGGCAGCCTTGGTCGCTGGATCAGCCCTTCCAGTTGTCCTCCCGGGTTCAGCAGTCCCTCCAGTGGTGGTTGGTCTCAGCCAATCTCGTGAAGGGCAGGTCTTTCCTGACCCCTCTTTGGGAAATTGGCACCACGGACGCCAGTCTTTCGGGATGGGGCGGATTCTGGAAGGAGCTTCAGTTCCAGGGGCGGTGGGGACCTCAAGAGGCCCACTTACCCATCAATGTGCTGGAATTAAGAGCCATCCGTCGGGTTCTTGTTCTCCTGACTCAACACGTTCTGGGCCTTCCGGTCCAAGTGCGTTCAGACAATCGGACAGCGGTTGCTTACATCAATCATCAGGGAGGGACTCGCAGTCTGGGTGCTCTCAGAGAGGTGTCCCTGATCCTGTCCTGGGCGGAGGCCCATGTTCCTTGTCTCTCGGCAGGTGTACATTCCAGGAGTGGAGAACCAGGAAGCGGACCGGTGGAGCAGGCGCTCTCCCCGTCTGGGAGAATGGGCTCTCCATCCTTGGGTGTTTCGCTCACTGTGTCTCCGATGGGGGACACCAGAGGTGGACCTGTTTGCCTCTCGTCACAATCACAGGCTCCCGAACTTCGTGTCGCTCTCCCAGGATCCTCTGGCTCTGGCAGTGGACGCCATGTCCCTGAGCTGGGGGGATCTGGGGTTTCTGTACCTGTTTCCTCCGATACCCATGCTGGGCAGGGTGGTTCAGAAGTTGGCTCTGGAAAGGGTGTCCGCTATTCTCGTGTCCCCAAAGTGGCCAAGGCGAGTGTGGTTCGCAGACATCGTTCGGCTGGCAGTGGACCAGTTCGTTCTTCCTCTTCGGCCCGATCTGCTCACTCAGGGTCGGTTGTGTTACCCCAATTTACCAGCGCTGGGTTTGACTGCCTGGCTGCTGAAACCTCCATCTTGAAGGAGGAGGGTCTTTCTGACTCAGTCGTCAAGACTCTGATCAGTGCCCAGAAGAGGTCTTCTTCTATCATCTACTATAGGACTTGGAAAGCCTATATCGCTTGGTGTGAGATTAGATCTTTTCCTTGTAGGGTCTTTTCGGTCTCCAGGATTCTGGAGTTTTTACAATCTGGCCTAGACTCTGGTCTTCAGCTAAGTACTTTGAAAGGGCAAGTTTCTGCCTTATCTTTTTTTTTTTCAGAAGCGTGTTGCGCTTCATCCTTTAGTTAAAACTTTTTTTCCAGGGGGTTACGCATGTGCGGCCTCCCAGGAAACCATTACTCCCTGTTTGGGATTTGAATTTGGTTCTTTCTGCTCTTCAGGCTCCTCCTTTTGAGCCTTTGCAAGATATTGCTTTGTCTACCCTGACTCAGAAGATTGTCTTCTTGGTGGCTATCACTTCGGTTCGGCGTGTCTCGGAGTTGGCGGCCTTGTCTATCCAGGCGCCTTACTTTGAGAGGCATCAGGATAAAGTGGTCTTTCGGTTCAAACCAGACTTTCTTCCTAAGGTTGTTTCTGCTTTTCATTTGAATCAGGATATTGTTCTTCCCTCCTTGTGTCCTAATCCTAAGAATGACAAAGAGAGGGTTTTGCATTGTTTGGATGTAGTACGCTGTGTTAAGTACTACTTGATTATCACGTCTCCTTTTCGTAAGACGGATGCCTTTTTTGTTGTGCCCTGTGGGCCTAAGAAGGGTTTGGCACCGGCCAAATCTTCCATTAGCAAATGGATACGTTAGGCCGTTGTTGCGGCCTATGCTGCTAAGGGGAAAGTTCCCCCTTTTCGTATCACTGCTCATTCTACTCGCGCCGTTGGAGCGTCTTGGGCTTTTCAGCACCAAGCTTCTGTTGAACAAGTTTGTAAGGCCGCCACTTGGTCTTCTGTTCATACTTTTTCTAAGTTTTACAAAGTTGATGTGCGAGCCTCAGCGGATGCTGTTTTTGGCCGCAAAGTGCTGCAGACTGCAGTCATTTAAGTTATGCTTCACCCTGCCTTTGGATACCCATCCCTTATGGACACTGCTTTTGGATGTCCCAATCGTGAAGAATTTAAAGGTGAAGCGGGGTGTGTGACACACTGAGAATAATACCATTTTGTGAGTACTCACCTGAAAAATGGATATTGTCAGTGTGCCACACACCCCGCTTCACTCCCGCCCTTTTCGGTATCCCGAATCCTTCATATGGTGAAGCTTTTCTTTATTTTGAGGTTACCTTTAGATTACTGGTACCTTGTCTTTCTGCTTTTTAAATCACTGGTGTTAAATGGGAGGTACCAGGTATATATAGGCCGGAAGGGGGCTCATTACAAGACTTCCTCTTTGCAACAGCATCACCTGGCGGTGAGTAACCCAATCGTGAAGAATTTAAAGGTGAAGCGGGGTGTGTGGCACACTGACAATATCCATTTTACAGGTGAGTACTCACAAAATGGTATTGTTTCACCCAGCAGCTATAAAAGGCTTCCAGCAGCAGCAGGGGAGCAGAAGGCAGAGTGATCGGTGTGGGGCACAGTGCCCAGGAATGAATGGGGAGGGAGGTAGGTATTAAAAATAAATAAAATATTTTTCCCTTTGTACCTGTGTTTTTTTACACTTAACCCTTTGTGAACTGGTAAGGGATTCATGGGACCCCTATACCAGTTCACAAGGCTGGGGGCTCAATCCCCATCACCCAAAAAAATAGGTTGCGCTTTTAGATTTAGCTTGTTTTTTCTTGTTTGCATATTGATATTTTAGGAAAACATGTTTTTTCAACTTTTTTATACATTTCCTTTAGGGAAACCCTGTGCAACCTAAGAATTCTTCGAGGGATTACTTCCAAAAAGATGAGCCCACTACAACAAGCTGGGTACGCTTAGAAAGCTTAACATGTGTACTTTCAGGGAATATATAATTTATGTGGGATATTCCAAATGTAAAGGGTTATTTTGGTTGAAAAATTGCAAGGTGCGCAGTTTGTCTGCAGAGCTGAAATTTTCAAGTAAAATTACCGATATGCGCATGCTTTACTTATGGCCCAAATAAACAAGCCTGGTACTTCCAGAGAATATATAGTTTGTGGGGGGTATTTCAAATGTAATGGGTTGTTTTTCTGGAAAAACTGTAAGGTGCGCGTATCAGTTGTATTTTATCTGAAAATCTCCTAAAGCTCTGTTTCACATATGAGGTACCGCTGTAACCGGGAGAAATCGGGGTTTTACACGCAATAGGATTTTGACAAACGTGCATTTCTTATTACAAAAAAAAAACACTACAAATAAATTTTTTTTGCACATATTTTACCCAAAAGTGTTGGGAATACACTTAAAAAACGGCCATACAAGACATTTCATGTTGAAGCCCAGAAAAAAACAATATATAATTTTCCTGGGAAATCCCTTCAAAAATCAAGGTTGAACATGTGTAGCGCGAAATAGTGAAACGTAGTCTCTCACTTAAAGGGTTAACCATTAAAACTCCCTAAAAATGTGGTCCCCCACCCTGGGAGGGGGGACCCTATGTCATTTTCTTTTATAAATTAACGCTTTGTTACTTGTCACGCAGCAGCTATAAAAGGCTTCCAGCATCAGCAGGAGATCATAAGGCAAAGTGCTCAGCGGGGGACACAGTGCTCTGGAATGGATGGGAGGTAAGTATTAAAAAATATATATATGATAATAATATACTTTTTCTCTTCCATTTTACTTCAGGACATCAGGTTAATTTAGTAACGATAGGGTTTACCTCTCGACTGAAGGGTGTAGACTGCAAGACAAGGGCGTGGCTCCACCTCCCGGCCTATATTCTTCCAAATGACTTCCTCTACTCCAGTTTCGTTCTTGCAGTGAGACTGGACTGCAGGGCTCTATCTGGACTCCTCTCCTATTTATTTGTTGTTTGTAAGATTACACCTTGCAAGCGAGACCCTGTCTTTCTTCCTAGGTCCCTTATGCTCCTCTAATCTGGATGGACCCACTATGCCTCCTCAGCTAAACTGTATCTGGGTCAGGATTGTAAGGGTAAGCGCCAGGGTCCTGGGGCACTTTGGGGTGTCATTGGCACTCTGGGCTGAAGTCTTTCATTGAAAAGCAAATCAGCCGCAGGTTTTTGTCCGGTGAGCCTGAGTGGGGATGACCAGAGAAATTATTTTCCCTCTTTTATTGCTTTTTCCCATGCATTAACCCTTCTAGTGCCAGCTACGTGACTCTCACGTAGCTGCCTCTCCAACCGTTAAGTGCCGTAGCTGACTTTAGAGGCCCATAAAACAAAAAGTAAAAAACATACAGACTTACTCATTTGAAAGGGCCAGCGATTCTGTACAAGAATCCGCTGTTAGATTTCCGCCCCCAGGCCTCTGATCTTCAGGAGGGGGTCCGGAATAGCCCCCCCCCCCCCTGCCGGCGCGCCGACATCTGTAAAAAAAAAAAAAAAAAACAGTAAATGACATTTACTCACCTCGCAGCGCAATGGCTCTCTCCGGGTCTTCTCTTCTTCCCCTAACCCCGCCCTAGCCATGCCCACTTGATGACGTCATCCCACTCCTCGGGTTACCGGCGCCCGGGCTCCGATCTGTCAGTTGTCAGCAGGGAGCAGGGAGGCTCTGATCTCCCTGCCTCCCACCCTCCCTGCTCCGATCACTACCGACAACTGTCATCTGCAGCAGCGTGGGACACTGGATGGGAGGTAAGTATAAGTCAAAAAAAGAATAAAATATTTGTCTGGTGTCTTTTTTTTTTTTTTTTTTTTTTTAATTAACCTCTTACAACTATGCAATCATATTGCATAGTTGTATTCTATCTGAAATCTCCTAAACTGCTGTTTCAGGAAAGGGGGGTATACCTATACATATGTGGTACCATTGTAGCCGGGAGAAATAGGGCTTTCACACGCAATAATATTTTATTAACAAACTTACATTTTTTTATTACAAAAAAACACAAATTGTAAACAATAGGTTTTTTCATTTTTTTGCACATATTTCACCCAAAAGTATTGAGAATACACAAAAAAAAGGCCAAACAAGACATTTCATGTTGAAGCCCAGACTCTGCTGATAAAAACAATATATAATTTTCATGGAAATCCCTTCAAAAATCAAGGTTGCACACGTGTAGCGCAAAAACGTGAAGTCGTCGGGCAACAGAGTGTGACAAAAAATCTAGGTAGGCTGGCAAAAGGGTTAAATGTGTAATTTACTGGCTGTAAAATTCTAAATTTGCACGCCTTTAAGAGGGCGGAGCTAAGGAGGCAGCGAGGAACAGAGGGTCTCATCGGTTTTTCCCGGCCGCCTTTGCTGAAACTTTTCCGGTAAAGCGAAGTGCCTCGCACCACAAATGCCCCGCCAGTCCTTCTCCGTGTCACAGCGTGTTTTTTAGGTCTGAGACATTGGAACAATTTTCAGCCAGGCGAAGCGCTGAGCTCCGCTGACACTGCTGCTTTTCTATCTGCTGCCTCTGGAACAATGTCGGCTAGGCGTATGTGGCGAGCACTGCTGACATCGCCTGTTCTCTCCGATAGTGCGTGTTTGCTGGGGTTGTTGGCCGGCAAAAAGGGCCGCTTCTGAGCCACTGCACAGCCATCCTTAAAGAGACTTTTAGGTGTGTCATTTTGTTATAATTTTAATTTATTTATTGGGTATATTATGTTTGTTAGTATTGTTCATGCGGACCCAATCCTTAAGGTAGGTTAAATTTGATTTTATTTGTGTATATTATGTTTATTAATATATTATGGTTCATGCGGACCTAAATCTTTACCTGGGTTCAATTTGATTTTATTTGTTTATTGTGTATATTGTTTGTTTTTTTCTATATATTCTTAATTTATTGCATGTTCAAAATAGATTTACATACATATAAAAAATGTATATAAAGACAGCATTAAGATATAACCAACAAAGAGGTACAGCATATGAAAATAAAAAGGAATTATCAAGTAAGCTTCCATTTGGTCCATTTTCTTTATTTGTCTCGGCACCAGAACTAGCTATATTTTGCTCCTGTGAGGCCGGTCCCCCCACGCGCCCCCCCCCCCCACCAGACCACCCCCAACCAAGGGAGCTAGGCCCGGAGAGGGGACCTGGGCGCCCACACAGACCCACCCCCAAGGGTTCGAGACCTGTTCTCGTCCCACAGGGCACGAAGTAAACAATCCAGAAGCACTCTACCCAAAGGAAAAAAAAAAAAAAAAAGAGGGAAGAGAGAAGAAAAGAAGAAAAAGCAAAGGTAGAGTAATATCGACATCCCTTATTAATGCTCCTACTGATTTCTTTCTACTAACCCCTTAATAATCTGCCGAAAATGTAAATGCGTCCCAACCCGCCCATCTAAGACGGTGCGCCTCCGATGTTTCGTTGCGCTCGGCAATGATGCCCTCAAATCGCTCCATCTCTGAGACCTTGTTGAGCCAGAGCAGAATGCTAGGTGGATCTGACTTCTTCCATTGCACAAGAATGCACGCCCTGGCTGCATTAATTAATTGACCCATTATGAACCTCTGATATCCCTTGGCAGGCATCTCCGAGTGGTGGAGAAGGAAGAAGGCCGGACCCCCCTGGGATCTCCCACCCCAGCACCCTTTCCATTGTTTCCTTAACTGTAGACCAGAAACCACACACCCCCTGGCAAGACCAAAAGATGTGCAGGAGATCACCCCTCTCCTGTCCACACCGCCAGCAGAGAGGTGACACCTCCGGGAACCATCTTTGGAGGGAGGTAGGCACTCTGTACCACCCGGTCAGAATTTTATAGTTGCACTCTTTATATTTAGTACATCTCGCCATTTCATGAGCCAATCTAGCTATTTTAGTCCATTGTTTTGAGGTAAAGGGAGTGTCCAAAGTATCCCCCCACTTGGAGATGAAAGACTGCGCCTCCTTGTTTTCCGGGCTAATCAGCATCTTATAGGCGGAAGAGAGTACATGTCTTAGGGGGCCCGCCTCTCAAACGTGGTGAGCCCTCTATTTTCCAGGGACTGCCGCTGAAGCGTTGAGAAAAAGTGTCTCAGTTGCATGCCCTGCCAGGCACTCCATCTGGGCAAACACCGTGTATCTGCCAGATCGTCCAGTGACTCCCATGCCCCCTGACTCTGGAAGTGACAGACCCTACCCACCCCTCCCCTCAGCCACCTCTCCACCACCCTCCCCAAGACTCCCGGCGGGAACGCCGGATTTCCTAGGACCGGGTACAGCGGGGAGAAATTCGGTGAAATGTCACTGTGACCTACATCTCTGAAAGATTTTAAAGGTAGCGCCGATCGTTGGGTGTTTCGCAATAGGCCTCATGTGCTGCTTAAACAACCAGGGTAGGAATTATAAGGGGAGGGGAGTGTTGCTCTGTTCGATCTGTACCCATTGCTTATCTTGCGAATGTCTGCACCAGTCTATTATCTGGCATAGGTGCGTGGCAGAGTGGTACAGGCAAGGGTCTGGAAACCCTATCCCTCCACTCCTCTTTTTTTTTTTTTTTTTTTTTTTTTTTTTTTTTATACTTTATTTAGAATTATTCAAGAAAAAACATTACAAAACATACAGGCATTGCAAATAAAGCTGATTCCATGACCTTGTATTAGAAAAGACACAATAAAAGTAATACCTGACAGACTTTCCTGTGTACTTGTCCTAGTGGTCGTCGGGCACAACCAGAGCACCATCAATTGAGGGGCAGACCGGGAGGCAGCCCCCCCCCCCCGCCCCAGGTTCATCAAAGCGTCCGACGTCCCTCACCATGTCCCAAATGCTTAAGCAGGCAAGTCCTTCATACATTGGAAAAGGAAAAAGAAGAAAAGGAAGGTAGAGGGGAGGGGGAGGGTACAGTAAGGGGATAGCTCCATCCCGCTAGACCAGTTGAGCTGCGTCGGTAAGGACCTTGTAATCAGGGGAGTACACAAATGAGTCCCAACCGGCCCACTTGCGGTTGTGTGCCTCAGACATCTCATTGCGCTCCGCAATCATGCCCTCGAATCTCTCCATCTCCGAGACCCTGTTGAGCCACAGAAGAACGCTAGGCGGCTCAGTCCTCTTCCAAAGTACCGGGACACAAGCCCTAGCAGCGTTAACCATCTGACCCAGGATGGATTTCCGGTAGCACCCAACGGGCACCTCTGAGTGGTGGAGAAGAAAGAAGGCCGGACCCCCTGGAATCGTCTCCCCCAGCACGCGTTCCATGGTCGTCTTAACTGTAGACCAGAAGCCGGTCACCCCTGGGCAGGACCAGAAAATATGGAGGAGGTCTCCCCTCTCCTGGCCACAGCGCCAGCAGAGAGGAGACACACCCGGGAACCACTTATGCAAAACAGCGTGCACTCTATACCAACCAGTGAGTATCTTGTAATTGCATTCTTTGTACCTAGTACATCTGGCCGTACTATGCGCCAAGCTCGCTATCCTGGTCCATTGCTTGGTAGTGAAAGATGTGCCCAAGGCTTCCTCCCACCTGCGAACAAAGGATGGTGCCCCTGCCTCCTCCGGGTCAATCAACATCTTGTACGTCATAGAAAGGACATGCCGGATCGGCCCCTCCTCCTCACATAGCCTCTCAAATGGGGGGAGCCCCCTGGCCCCCAAGGCTTGCCTCTGGATAGATAAGAAGTGCCTCAGCTGTAGTTCCTGCCAAACATTCCATCTAGGCAGACCTCTAGCGTCTGCAAGATCAGCGAGCGGTTCCCAGACCCCATCTCGTTGAAAGAGTCTAATCCTGCCAGCCCCACCCTCTATCCATTTCTCGGCCGTACCGCTCGACAGTCCCGGTGGAAATGCAGGATTCCCCAAGATCGGATATAGTGGCGAAAACTCAGGCGAGATGTCGCTATGTGACTGAAATTTTTTGAAAACCTTAATGGAGGCCCCTATTGTCGGGTGTTTTATCATTGCTCCCAAGTGCTGTTTCTCCAACCAGGGTAGAAATCTCAGGGGGAGGGGGGTGCTTCCCTCCTCTATCTGTACCCACTGTTTGTGTTGTGAGTGCCTGCACCAGTCGACAATTCTACATAGGTGCGTGGCGGCATAATATAGGCTAGGATCTGGGAATCCTATCCCACCTTTCTCCCTAGTTCTCTTCGGGACCTTCTTACTGACTCTAGGACTTGTTCCACGCCATATGAACTTGGCGAACAGGGCTCCCACTTTCTGTAGGAAGGAGTTTGGGATGTCCAGCGGAAGTGCCTGCATCAGGTACAAGAGGCGGGGTAGTAAATTCATTTTCAGAGCATTGCATCTCCCAAACCAGGATAAGTTTTTAAGGGCCCACGCCTCTGTGTCCCTGACCAAGCCCCGCAGGAGGGGGGGGGGGAAGTTCAAGGGGAATATTTTATCTAGTGCTTTACCAATTCTAGTGCCTAAGTAAGTGATGTGTTCGCTAGCCCACTTAAAAGAAAAATTGTTTTGGAGGTTAGTCTCCCTGTTGCTTCCCGGGTTAAGGCTCAGGGCCTCAGATTTTTGTAGGTTTATCTTGTAGTTTGACACGTCCCTGTAGGCATCCAGCTCTTGCATCAAATTGGGGAGGGTAACTTCAGGGCAGGACACAAAGAAGATTAAGTCGTCGGCATATGCCGCTGTTTTGTAATGGCCAGAAGGGAGGGAGACTCCCCGGATGCTGGGGTTTGCCCTGACCCTACAAAGGAATGGCTCTAACGTCATAATGAAAATGAGAGGTGAAAGGGGGCACCCCTGCCTTGTCCCATTCCCGATGCCGAAAGGCTCCAACAGAAGGCCATTAACTCTCACCACTGCCGAGGGGTGATGATAGAGACTGGTGATCCAGGACACCATACTAGGCCCTAGGCCCACGTGCCGCAGGACTCCCAGCATGAAGTCCCACTGTACCCTGTCGAAGGCCTTTTCGGCATCGGTGGCGAGGAGAAACGCATGGAGCTTCGTCTTGTGTATTATGTCCAGCAGATTTAAGACCTTCACTGTGTTATCTCTTGCTTCTCTAAGTGGCATAAACCCCACTTGATCTAGGTGAATGACATGATGTAGGTGTGGGGCGAGACGGGCGGCTAGAATTTTGGCGAACAATTTAATGTCCGTGTTGAGGAGGGAGATGGGTCTGTAACTCGAGCTTTGTGTAGGATCTTTGCCCTCCTTCGGGATCACAGATATTTGGGCTCGGAGACTATCCAGGGGGAGGGAGGTGCCCTCTGAGAGGGAGTTAAAGACCACCCGGAGGCGTGGTAATAGGACCTCAGAAAAGACTTTATAGTATAACAATGGGAGCCCATCTGGACCCGGTGTTTTCCCAGAAGCCGACTCCTTTATAGCTCTACTTAACTCATCCGCTGTAATGGGCTCTTCTAGCTGTTCGATCAGTGCCGGAGGGATTTTAGGAAGGCCTGATTGCGTTATATAGTTATCGATCTTTTCTGTCTTGTCGCCTTGGAGCTGGGATGGGATATTGTAGAGCGCTTCATAATATTTCCTGGAAACTTCTGCAATTTCCCTATCCTTGTGGACCATTTTCCCAGCCTGGTTAAGAACTTTAGGGATATAGGTTCTAGCTCTTTCCCCGACGCCAGGAGTCTTCCACACTTATCCCCCGACTCGTAAAATACTCTCCTGCTCTTAATGAGCTGAAGTTTGGTTCTATCACTAAGCAATTTCCGGAGACGGTCTCTGAGAGCAGCCAAGGACACTAGATGCGTCCCCCCCAGCGACTGCTTGTGGGCTCCCTCTAGTTTTTTAATTTCGTCTAGCAGGTCGCTTACTTGTTTACCCCTTTTCCTTTTTAACCCTTGCCCCTCTCTGGATTAGCGCCCCACGGATGACGCACTTATGGGCCTCCCATACCAATGACGCGCTAATCTCTGGTGAAGCATTTTCCTGGAAATAGTTTTGCAAGACCAGTGTCAGTTCCTCCCTTATCGTTGGGTCCTGGATCAGGGACTTGTTTAGTGTCCATGACCAAGGCCGAGGTGCACACTCGCTGGATGCCAACCGAATATTCACAGGAGCGTGATCCGAAATCGTAATGTTGCCTATAGAGGCAGATAGGATCCTAGGAAGGGAGTGGTGTTGAATCAGGATCATATCGATCCTAGAGTACATGTTATGAGGAGAGGAATAGAATGTATAATCTCGCCGTCAGGGTTCAGTATCCTCCACGGGTCTACCAGCTGATATGTGTGCAGCAGTTTCCTGACCTTTTTTAATTTTTGCGTAGGACATATAAGAATGTCCTTTGGAGGTATCAATTAGCGGCTCCAGGGAGAAATTGAAGTCCCCACCTACGATAACCTTCCCCTCTGAGTAGCCTGCCAAGGTCTCTAAGACCTCCTCCAGGAAGGATACCTACCCCACATTGGGAAGGTACAGATTTGCCAAGGTAAAAAGCTCGGACCGGATCTTCCCCTTTACAAAAAGCCAGCGACCTTCTCCACCACTCAGAGAGCCCACCTCCTCCCAGGCCACAGATCTGGAGATGAGTATGCTCACCCCCCTTGATCGCGAGTCCGGGGAAAAGCTGTGGTAAGAAACCGGAAATACCTTGTTCCTGAAGACGGGAGGGCTGGACGCCTTGAAATGTGTCTCTTGTAGGAAGGCCACCTGCGCCTTCTGCGCTCTGAGGTTGTTTAGAGTCATGGACCTCTTCTCCGGGGCGTTCAACCCTTTAACATTGAAAGAGATTAGATTAGTGTCGGCCATCTTACTGAATCAATGAGTACTAAGTGGGGTCTAAACAGAAGGTGGAGAGGACCAGCCAAGTCCACCGGAGATGGAGGGGGGGGGAACAGGGGAGAGAAGGGGGAATTAGGTATAGGCTTAGGAGTAGATATAAGTAAGGGAAGGGTAATAGAAGACAGTACAAGAGAAAGAGGGGAACACAGAAAAATTAAAAGGATCCTGTGGGCCCCAGACACTGCCCAGACCAGGCCTCCCACCGGGACCTAACTCTAGGAGCCTAGTCCCACTGGGGTACCCCCCCACCAGGAAAAACTATTGTGCGTCTGCACTAGAACTCGGCCACCTCTAAACAGAGGGAAGCCGAATCAGGCCTAGTTGGGGGAAAGTGACTGACACCGAACTCAACGTGGGCTACATCGCGGATTCACAGGACAAAAAAGGGGGTCTTCTGGGCAACTGGCTAAATAACAAGAACATCAGACGGGGGACCGGGGTCTCTGTGGCGGGAACTCCAAAGGCGGGGCGAGCCAGTTCGGCACAGGGACCGGTGCGCATCCAAGAAAGCCAAAAAGGCCCTCCAAGTCCCGATACGTCTTGAGGAGGTAGGTGGCTCTGTCCTTTGACACGATCAAATGAAAGGGGTATCCCCAACAGTACGATGCCCCAGAGTTCCTAATCAAATCCAGAACCGGCCTGAGCAGCTTCCTCATGATCAGCGTACGTCTCGAGAGGTCCGGAAGGATGGTAACCCTAGCCCCATCAAAGTCCACTGGACCATGCCTCCAGGCACAACGGGCAATTTCTTCCTTAACCCTATATAGATGTATTCTGCAAACCACATCTCTTGGGTATGCAGGATCAGGGTTGCGGGGTCCGAGGGCCCTGTGTGCTCTATCTATCTCTATAGGGGTGTCGAAGCTCCTCCAGAGCACTGTGTTGAAGATGGTCGTTATGATCTATTTCACGTCCTCTCCAGCGGACGCCTCTGGAATGCCTCTGTCTGATTGTTCCGCCTGTGCCTGTTCTCCAGGTCATCATGCTGCAGCTGGAGTTGCTGGATCTGTGAGTTCTGTGCGTCTAAACGCGCCGACAGGGCTGCTATGGCGGATTCGCCAGATTCCTGATTGGCTGAGATTCTAGAGTCGAGTGTCTGGATTTGGGTTCTCACTTCCGCCAGGTCTTGCTTGAATGCTGATTCATAACGCGCTATAAGCGCCTCAAAGTCCGCTCTGGACGGAATAGCTCTCAAAAATGATAGCGTTTCCCTATGGATGTTCCCTTCAGCTTCTTCCAGGTTGTCCACCATGGGTGTGGATGAGCACTCTGGGGAGGGAAGAGCGATGGAGCCAGCCTGCGACATCAGCATCTGGAAGGGGGAGGAATCCCTCCCGGTGGTGTAAACGGTCCCAGGATCGCCACATCCGTCTTCCTCGCGCTCTCATCGGCATGACAGTCCTGCGCGATAACAGGGTGGGTGGGGGACCAGGGACGGCTATAAGGAGGGCCCTCCTGCACATCTCCCTGTGTAATTACTGCATTGCTCTCCCCCATTGCTTCCTGGGGTAAAAGCGAATTTTCTTAGGTTACTCAGGGCTGCGCTAGTGGGCTTATCAGGCACTAGGCTGTGTCTCTCTGTTGCAGGTGAGGTATTGCCCTCCTTCAAGGGAGTCTCCCACGCAGCCAGGGTCCTCTTCTCCCCCACTGACATACTTGTGGAGCTTGACCCCTCAGCTCCCCCCCTCGCCACTGCTATCTCCATGCCAGGTGCTTTGGGTGTCACCCAAGCGACGCTCCCTGCGTGTTCCGGCAGGTTCTCAGCCTGGGTATATGCCGCCCTGTGGACCTGCCTGCTAGTATGCTGCCGGGCACAGCGTTCGCTCTCCCCGACTACCGCGCCGCTCCTGGCTGCCTCCTCCGCCGCTATCGCCTCAGCAGGGGGGGGGGGGGGTCTCATGACGCGGCCCGCTTGGTGGTGGGTCTCCTGCGCCCTCCTGTGCTGCGGCCGCCATCTTGCCTCCAGCCGCCGCTACTATCGGGCCCCGCGTCGGCTCCCCGGGCACCGCCGGGTGTCGCCGCTCCCGCTCCGCTGCCATACCTTGACCCGAAGTGCCCTCCATCACCAAAGGTAAGGCGTCTTCTCCGCTGTCTGACGCGTTCGCCGGCGGCGGGGACTCCATCTCCTCCTCTGCAGCACGTGCTCGTTCGAGCTCCTCCAGCGCCTGCATCTCTCGCCAGTCATCCAACTCTCTTCTGCTCCTCTCTTTCCTGCGCTGCTTCTTTCCTGCCATACTGATCAGCCTTTTCCACCAGTTGATTGATGTTTTTGGGGTTAATCGTCCTGCTGTCCGCGGAGCTCGCCAATTCACGTCCTCAAAGCACTAGCGCCAGGCCACGCCCCCCCTCCATTCTCTTTTGATCTACGCAGAGTTCTTTTCCCTACCCTGGGGTTCTTCCCCAGCCATATTAATCTAACAAATAAGGCACCTACTCTCTGCAAAAAGGTGCCGGGGACATCTACCGGGAGCGCCTGCACAAATATAACAGACGTGGCAGTAGGTTCATTTTTAAGGCGTTACACCTCCCGAACCATGACAGCTTCTTGTGGGCCCAGATCTATGTGTCTTTAGTGAAGTTTCGCAACAGTGGGGGGAAATTAAGCGGAAAGATCGTGTCTAGGGACCTACCTATCTTTGTACCCAAATATGTGATGTGGTCACTTGCCCACTTAAAGGAGAAGGCGTTCTGGAGGGCAACTTCCCTACTTCTCTGTAGGTTAATATTCAAGGCCTCCGATTTCTGCATATTGACTTTATAATTTGAGACTTCCTTGTATGCGTCTAGTTCTTGCATTAAGTTTGGGAGAGTGACCTCAGGACATGACACAAAGAAAATCGGATCATCCGCATAAGCCCCCACTTAATAATGGCCCGAGGGCAGGGCCACACCCTGAATGTTGGTATTAGCCCTTACCCAACAGAGAAAAGGTTCCAGGGTCATAATAAAGATGATCGGCGAGAGGGGGCAACCCTGCCTCGTTCCATTCCCAATGCTGAAAGGCTCAGAGAGTAAACCATTGACTCTCACCATTGCTGAAGGGCACTGATAGAGGCTAGTAATCCGAGATAACATTCCTGGCCCGAGACCCACATGCCTCAGGACCCCTTTCATGTAATCCCACTAAACCCTGTCGAAAGCCTTTTCAGCATCGGTAGCATGGAGGATCGCAGGGAGCTCTCTTTTGTGAATCAGATCAATAAGGTTCAAATCCTTAATCGTGTTGTCCCTTGCCTCTCTGTACCGCATAAACCCCACCTGATCCAGATGAATAATGTGGTGTAGGTGAGGGGACAAGCGGGTGGCCAATATTTTAGCAAAGAGCTTTATATCCATGTTAAGCAGAGAGATAGGCCTGTAACTAGAGCTCTGTGTCGGGTCTTTGCTATCTTTCGGTATGACTGAGATCTGGGCCCGAAGACTGTCACATGGGAGGGACGCTCCTGCGGGAATAGAGTTTAGTGCCTTAAGGAGGCACGGGGACAGGATCCCCGCAAAGGTTTTATAGTATAGCAACGGTAGCCCATCAGTAGCCCGCAGTTTTCCCATTCGCAGAATTCTTAATAGCTCCTCTGCAGATATAGGATCCTCCAGCTGTTCAATTAGTTCCCTCGGTAGCCTAGGAAGACCTGACTGGGCAATGTACTCGTCTATTTTTGCTAATTTGTCACCCCGTGAGTGGGAGGGAATGTTGTATAGCACCTCGTAGTACTTTTTGAATACCTCCGCAATTTCCCTGTCCCTGTGAACGATCTTCCCTTTTTGGTCTGAGATTTTGAAAATATACGTTCTTGCCCTTTCCCCTCTCAGAGCCGGGGCCAGAAGTCTCCCACACTTATCACCAGACTCATAAAAAACCCTCCGGCTCTTGATGAGTTGGATTTTGATCCTGTCGCTGAAGACCTTCTGGAGTCGGTCCCAAAGGGCGGAAAGTGCAGCTATTTGCGATCCTGCCAGTGATTGCTGATCTGTTGGAAGAAATTAGAAAGTTGGAAGCGGTGCACAAGCAATCTGTTTACCTCTCTCTCTTGACCCTAGCCCCCCTCTGGATCAGTTCCCCCCCGAATAACACATTTATTTGCTTCCCACAGGACCGGAGCACCTATGGAATCATTCTCCTGAAAGTAGTTTTGCAGAACCTGCTTCATCTCTTCTCTGATCTGGGGATCCTGAATTAGAGATTTGTTTAGTGTCCACGACCATGCACGTGGTTCCCGTTCCTGCGGGGCCAACTGGATGCTAACTGGGGCATGGTCAGAGATAGTGATACTGCCTATCGAGGCAGAGGAGACCCGGGGGAGAGAGTGGTGCTGAACCAGAAAGAAATCATTCCCTGGAGTACATAATTGTGCGGGGAAGAATAGAACGTATAGTCCCTAGAGTCAGGATTGAGAATCCGCCAGGGGTCCACCAACTGGTGGGTATGTAATAGTTTTCTAACCCTTTTCAATTTAGCATAGGACATGTAGGAATGTCCCTTAGAGGTGTCTATTAAGGGCTCCAGGGAGAAATTGAAATCACCTCCAATGATCAATCTGCCCTCCACAAATTCAGTGAGCCCCTCCAGGACTCCCTCCAAGAATGTGATCTGCCCCGTGTTTGGGAGGTAGAGGTTCACCAAGGTAAAGAGCTCCGACCGGATCCTCCCCTTAACGAACAACCACCTCCCCTATCCACCACTCAGAGAACCCATCTCCTCCCAGGGCACAGATCGAGAGATGAGTATTCTCACCCCCCTCGACCGTGAGTCCAGTGAGAGGCTGTGATAGGACACCCGAAACACCCCACTGCGGAAGGTTGGCGGATTGGACGACTTGAAGTGCGTCTCCTGTAGAAAGGCCACGCCTGCTTTTGATGCTCTGAGGTTGTTCAATATCATGGACCTGTTCTCAGGGGTGTTCAGCCCTTTTACATTAAAAGAAATCAGATTAGTCTCACCCCTAGCAGCAGTCGGTAAGGAGCTCAGATATAGCGCCAAGAGTAGAGGAGCGAGTCAAACGTGTTGAACACGGGGGGGGAAGCACAATCACACACCTGTCTTCAGTAGTAGCTAGGGCCTCACTACTCTAGGATCTCTATGTCAAGGGGGATTAAGCAGGGACTGGGAAAGTCAATTAGGAGAAAAGAGAAGAGAAGTCAAGAAAAGGAAGTAAAGCAAAGGAACTAAGAGTGTACAAAAATCTCTGGTAGAGCCTTCGGACAGGCCCCTGTCAGTCGGGTTCCACCAAACGCCCTACCAGAGGAGAACTAAAGTGCGCTTTACGCTAAGTCTCAGCTCCACCCAGAAGGGTGAAGATTGACAGCGGCCTAGCTGGAGGAACTATGTCCAGCACTGGATTCAGAGGCAGCACCACCCCAGTCCCCAGGGCAACATTCATCATTTGAGTAACAACGAGTAAACCAAAAAAACCTTCAACTGCAGGAAAGAAACATCAAACAATACAGCTGAACACTGTCTAACAAGTTAACAGCAAAAGAAACCAGGTCTTTTTCTCAGAGCCGAGCGTCTGCAGCCAGGCGCATAACTGATGGAGCACAGTAGGAGGCGCAGTAAGGCACCCTGGTTCGGGCTTAGCTTGGGTAACCGCCAGCCCGCTGCCCCCCACTGGCACTCAGAGGGTGCCCGCCCCCAGACACCTCCGCTCCACCTTCAACAATTGAAACAGTCTTACTTCTCTCTGTCCATTGGACCAGGGCTCCTCTCCAAACATTGCCCCTCACGTCTCCCGCCTTTCATCGCGGACCTTCTCGTGCGGGGACGTATCTGGGGTAAGCAGCCTCGACCCAGCGGAGGCAACTCCGTCGACAGCGAGAGCCAGTTGTGGAGTCCAAAAAAGCAAAGAGACCCTCGAGATCTTGATAGGTTTTGAGCATGTAGGTACCTCTCTCCTTAGCCACAATTAGGTGGAATGGATAGCCCCAGCGGTATGTTGCTCCTTTGCTTCTGATCAGCTCCAGGACAGGTTTCAATGTCTTCCTCATTTGCAGTGTGCGCCTAGAGAGGTCTGGTAAGATAGTAATCCTTGCCCCGTCGAAGTCCAGCGGGCCATGCTGCCAAGCCTTGCACGATATTTCCTCCCTAATGTTGTAGAAATGAATCCTGCACACTGTCTCTCGGATACGCTGGATCTGGGATGCGCGGGCCCAGGGCTCTGTGCACTCTGTCGATTTCAATTGGGGTGTCCACGTTTCTTTTCCAAGAGCGTGTTAAAGATTGTGGTTACAATATGTCTCACGTCTTCCCCTGCGGTAGCTTCCGGGATTCCCCGCAGTCGAAGATTGTTCCTTCTGTGCCTGTTCTCAAAGTCATCATGCTGCAGCTGGAGTTGTAGGATTTGCTGGCTCTGCTCTTCCACTCGCGCTGCAAGGGCCGCAACCGCCGCTTCGCTGGACGTCTGATTGGTGGTGATCCTGGGGTCAAGCTTTTGGATTTGTTCCCGTACTTCTGCAATCTTTTTTATAAGCTGATTTATGACGGGCGATTAGCGCCTCAAAGTCCGCTCTGGATGGGATGGCTTTCAGGAACGATAGGGTTTTTTAATGTATTTTTTCGGCTCCCTTGCCCAGATTCGGCTCTTTCCCAGCGGGTCGGCAGCGGGTAGAAGAATCCTCCGGGGGCGGCAGGGTAATTGAGTTAGTCTGAAGGAGGGACCCCCCGAGGGGGTGAGACCGCTGGTTGCGAGGTTCCCACCGGGGGGCCTGCTCTGCGAGCCTTTCATCATCTTGCTGCAGGAGCCATAGCGAGCGGCTAGAATGTGAGGTATGTAGCGCACCAGACAGCCACGTCGATTCGTAAGGTGGAATTTGCGATGTGCTTAGTTCCAGGAGGCCAGATTCTCCCTCATCTGCTTGTGGACCGGGGGGGGGGGGGGGAGGCGCAGCTCATCGCCTCTTGGAATCCAGCTGCGGAGCTCCCTCTCCCCCAGACTCTCTTTAGGGGGACCCCCTGCTGTCCGCTCTCGGGGTGTAGGCATAGTGTGACAGCCTGGATGCGGTGTTACAATGTGGGTCACGGATTTCCGGACCCTCCTCTTCCACTCCTGCCCAAGGGGCCATCTCCTCTTCCACCCAACTGCTCCATCCAGGGCATCCCTCTTTCCCTGGCAGATTACATGGCTTGCCACCGATTAGGCCATCTTTCCGCCCCCCCTCCTCATTAAGGCCCTTCCTTTGTTTTACAGGGCTCTGTGCAGGCGTGCTGTCCAGCCCCCTTTCCATAGGGCCCCATGTGCCACGGTGCGCCATCTTGTGTCCCTGACCCTGGCGGCTACAACAATTATGCCCCTGCTGCGGTTCATCGCCCACTCTCTCCAGTGTTCGCAGAGGGGCCGTGATTTTGGGCTCCCTCACTGTCCCCGCAGCCTCAGGATAAAGCCCCCCTGCTCGTTGTCTAGGGGGAGGTACCTGGGGCGCTCCGTGGCCGGGCGCCATTTTGCCACTCTCTTCCGCTGCCTCCGCACCCCGCGTTCGCCTTCCTCCGCCTCTGATGTCGCCTGCCGGCCTGCCGCCGCTCCGGAGACCTCTCGCCGCTGCTGGACGTCCCCGATGATGCCGCCTGACCTGTCACCGCCATCTCGGCCAACTCGCCATCCCGCAGATCTTCCCTTCTCGGCGCCGCTCCAGGTATTCTCCTCCTTCCTCTTCTATTATTGTTCATACGGATCTAAACCTTTAGATAGGTTCGGTTTTATTTTATTTTCAATTTATTTTATATTGGGGGAAAGGGCAGGCAATATAATGTGTGGTCACCCCCTAAGGTCTAAGAGTAGTGGCTATCGAGAACTATGCAGCTATAACCAGCCTCCCTGTACTTTATCATACTCTCCTCTCCTCAGTAAGTGTGATGCTTCTGAGTCAAGATGGCGGCGCCCGTATCCTAAAATCCTGAACAGAGTTGCAGCCCAGCGGGGGAAAGAATAATAAGTGAGTAAAAACTTAAAATATATTAATTTTAGATGCTGGGGAATCGTTTAAGGGTTTGAGCTTTTCAATAAATCATGGTGAAAGCCTGGTTTAAGCAATGGTCAGCTGACGCGGCCTTTAAAAAGCAGCTGACCGGTCTCCCCTTGGGGGGGGGGGGGGAGCACCTGTTGGGAGAGTGCTTGGTTGACATGGTAAAGTAGGCTTCTGGTGGTAAATCTACTAATCTTTCACAGAAGCCGAAGTCTAATACTGCTCTCTGCAGGGCCTTTGATCCTCTGATTTTTCATGGTGGTAGAGTTTCGGCCTCTTCGGAATTCCATAGAGCGTCCCAGATTAAGGCAAGAGGTGTCTGGCGGAACCCCCTTCAAAGCCTGCTCAGGCATTAAGGGACACCCCCGCCCTTGTGGGGAACAGACTCTGCATTTTGCACGCATTTGGAGGCTCCATGTAACAGATCTTTGGATACAGGAAGTTGTATCGCTAATGAGATCTGCCGTTTGTCGGTTTGTCGGCTTTTAGAGATTGGATAGTTTGTTTCAGTGACGATACTCCAGCCGGGAGTTTTTAAACCCACAGTGTATGTATAAGGATGCCTATCTACACATTCTTCGGTCTATAGTCCGCACCAAGGGTGTTTACCATAGTGTTAGCAGGTCTCCGTATTTTTTCTAAAAAGTCAGTGTATACATATCATCTTAGACGATCTGTTGATATGGGCCCCATTGTGTCAGGAGGCTCAGTAGGATGCACAGACTGTCTTATCGACATAACTGACTATCCAGTTTAATATCGTACCTAATGGAATTATGTCTTTTCTGGGAATGTCTTTTGACACCTCTCAAGCAAAAGGTAAGAGACTTTCAGGCCAGGGTACAGGGTCTCTTGACCTGCCCTCGCCCGACGATTCGTCAAGGCCTCTGTTGGGCCATATGGTGGTGTCTTGCTTCGAGGCAGGGCTCTTTGCACAGTTTCACCCAAGACCCCTGCAGATGGAAGGCTGAACTGGATGGACTAATGTTTCTATTCAGCCTTACATACAATGTTACTGAATTACTCAGGATCTGGGATCGAGACACACAGACTCTGGATCACTCTCTTTTGCATGACGCAGTCAACAAGGCATTCGCTAGCTTGATGGCTGAGTCCTCAGCCCCTTTAGATCGACAAATCCTTCCTTCCAGGACAGTGGAAGATATCCACAGATGCTAGTCTAGCTGGTTGGGGAAGACTTCCTATAATATCCTGAAAATGAGAGGAATTCTATTGGACATTCCATCTGAGGGGCATCCATCTGGATTCAGACAGACAATCAGATGGAGGTGGCATATATCAATCACCAGGGGGGTACCAGATGCTGGAAAGCCCTCATGAAAGTGATCCGTTTTTTACTTTGTGCCAAGAAACAGACTCCATGCATCTCGGCAGTACATATACCTGGAGTGGACAACTTGCAGGCCAATCATCTCAGCAGAAAGTCCCTGCATCAGAGGGAATGGTCTCTGAGTCAGGGGGTCTTTCAATCTCTATGCATGCGCTGGAGGATTCCAGTCATAGATCTCTTTGCATGCTGGCACAATCAAGGGGTTCCAAAGTTTATGTCCCAGGGATCCTCTAGCAATAGCTACAGATGCTCTGACTCTTTAGTGGTCAGCATCCAAGCTTCTTTATGCATTCCCTCTGCTTCCACTCCTGGGTCAAGTATTAGGAAAGCTAGCTCATGAGGGAGGCCCAACCATTTTGGTGGCTCCTCGGTGGCCAAGGAGAAGCTGGTTCTCAGAAATAGTAAGGATGTCAGAGTTTACCGACAATACAGATCTTCACACAGGTGCCTCCAAGGTATCCCAATTCATGAGTTGTGGCTTGACAACCTGGTTATTGAAACCTCCATCTTGGCAGAAAGCGGCCTCTCTGCCATAATCATTCAGACTATGATTCAGGCCAGGAAAAAGTCTTCATCAATTATCTACTGTAGAGTCTGGCGTGAAGTTATCTCTTGGTGGGAGTCCAGAGGGTTCTCTTATAGAACTTTTTCTGTTTTTTTGCAGAAAGATCTTGATTTAGGTCTTCAATTGAGTACTTTAAAGGACATGCTTTATCTATCCTTTTTCAGAAACCCATAGCAGAGTATGAATTTATCAGAACTTTTTTTACAAGAAGTCGCTCATGTGTGGCCTCCTCGTAAGCCACTTCTGCTGGTTTGGGACCTGAACTTTGTTTTATCAGCTCTTGGTAAATGTGTCATTAAGGCTAACGTTGTTGGGGATGGCGCAAGTTATGTTGTACAAGCTGCAACCTGATCAGTTGGCTTAGCTGAAAATGGTAATTCTGGGGTTTGTGTAGAGGGCACAGTGATCAGACAGCAAGGGGTTAAAAGCTTGTTGTGCTGATATCCGTCTCTCACAGGTGTGCAAAATGTTTGAATAACTAGGGTTTTTAATCTCCTGATTTCCACTTCATCTGAGCTACTATCTAATAAAAGAGCATTAGTTTGTAGCGGTCTTTCTTTTTTCAATATCTATACCAAGAGAATAATCTTATATAGAAAAAACAAGGGAAAGTATGGTAAACTTACCCGCCAGGCCCGGAGGTACGTAACCTTCCCTGGGCCCCTGAGGAGTTATGCTGTGTTGTCCTTTAAAGTTTGCGGTAGATCCGGAAGTTTCCCAGGTTGCGTGATCTCTGAATAAAGGCTCTTTAATCCTCCGTATGTGCCTCCAAACTTTTTATTGTAAACAAAGAAGTTGTTATAACATGTAATAAAAATAAAAAAAAGGTCTGTCTTGTCCTCTCCGGTGGCTGGGATAATACTGCAGAAATGCAGATGAGGATAAAAAGTCTGTGTCCTTAAGTCTTTTAAAATCTCACATAAATAGTCCGGTGTCTGTTCTTCAATGGTGGAGCTACGCCGCTCCTGTCTCTTTGGTTTTGCGGCTGGCAGTTGGAACTGCACCGTTCCTGTCGCTTTGTCTTGCTGCTGGCTATAGGGGTACCGACGGCCGTTTCGTTTTCACTTCTTCAAGGTCCCCAAAGCACCTGAACAGGGTTACCTTTTTATACTGATGTCATTGACCCAGAGGCATCTGGGTAGTGTAGTCTTTCGCCGTAGTTCTTTAAACCTGCTACATATACGAGTTTTGCTGGGTCTTTCAGTTGCGGTTTTTACTATAAAAGAAAGCAAAGACCAGCGGCAGTTTCTTTTGTTTTAAAAAAACAATTCTGTAAAGATTAATTATTGTGATCCGTCTTTTAGTATTTTTAATGATATTTTTATATATGTTATATATTATATATGTGTATGCCAGAATTACAGATACGTGATTATGGAACTATGTGAAGAGCAAAGTATGTGATGAAATAAATAAATAAAGTTAGAAACAAGGGACAATGTTAGAAAATGAGTGTAAAAACTTATGGTTCTAAAACATTTTTTTTTATATAAGTGGCGTTAGTAGAATATATGTATGTATAAGATATGTAGGTAATGGGAATATATGTATGTATAAGATATATGTAGGTAATGGTAATATACACACGATAATTAGGAGACTGTTATCAATAAATTTCAGGGATAAATAAGATAAACAGATACATTTTTTTTTTTTTTTTTTTTTTTTTTAACCTTCAATTTTAATCTTCAGTGTTTATCTTATTTATCCCTGAAATTTATTGATAAGTCTCCTAATTATCATGTGTATATTCCCATTACCTACATATCTTATACATACATATATTCTACTAACTCCACTTATATAAATATGGTTTTATAACCAAAGGTTTTTTACACTCATATTTTCTACCATTGTCCCTTGTTTCTAACTTATTTATTTCATCACATACTTTGCTCTTCACATAGTTCCCTAATCACGTATCTGTAATTCTGGCATACACATATATAATATATAACATATATAATAATATCATTAAAAATACTAAAAGACGGATCACAATAATTCTTTACAGAATTGATTTTTTAAAACAAAAGAAACTGCCGCTGGTCTTTGCTTTCTTTTCTAGTAAAAACCGCAACTGAAGGCAAAGCTCGTATATGTAGCCGGTTTAAAGAACTACGGTGAAAGACTACACTACCCAGAAACCTCTGGGTCAATGACATCACTATAAATAGGTAACCCTGCGCAGGTGCTTTAGGGACCTTGAAGAAGTGAAAATGAAACGGCCATCGGTACCCCTACAGCCAGCAGCAAGACAAAGCGACAAGAGCGGTGCAGTTCCAACTACCAGACGCAAAACCAAAGACAGGAGCGGCGTAGCTCCACCATTGAAGAACAGACACCGGACTATTTATGTGAGATTTTAAAAGACTTAAGGACACAGACTTTTTATCCTCATCTGCATTCCTGCAGTATTTTCCCAACCACCGGAGAGAACAAGACAGACCTTTTTTTTATTTTTATTACGTTAAAACAACTTCTTTGTTTACAATAAAAAATTTGGAGACGCATGCGGAGGATTAAAGAGCCTTTATTCAGAGATCATGCAACTTAGGAAACTTCCAGATCTACCACAAACTTTAACCTCTTAACTGCCAGCCTACCTGGAGTTTTTGTTACGCTTTGTTGCCAGACCATTTTTCACTATTTTGCACTATGCATGTTCAATTGTGATTTTTGTAGGGATTTACAGGGATTTCCCAGGAAAATTATATATTGTTTTCTTTAGCAGAGTCTGGGTTTTAACATGAAATGTCTTGTTTGTCATTTGTCAAGTGTATCCTTAATATTTTGGGGTGAAATATGTGAAAAAAAATAAAAAAATAATTTTTTTACAATTTGTAGTGTTTTTTTTTTTTTTTTGTAATAAAAAATGTAAGTTTGTCAATAAAATCTTATTGCGTGTGAAATCCCAATTTCTCCCGGTTACAACGGTACCACATATGTATTGGTAGACACCCTTTCCTGCCCAGGAGACCCCCCCAAACTGAAACGGCATAACACACCTTGCAGTTTTTTAATAAAAATAACCCTTTACATTTGAAATACCCCATCAGAGGATATCGGAGGATCTCCTGCCACCTCCTTCCCCCGGCACCATTCACCGGCATCTGACAGCTGAGAACGCTGAAGCCGGTGATCGGGGCAGTGATGACGTCATTACCCCCGCCCCCAAGGGGCTGCAATCGAGGAGGAAAGGGGAGAGAGCCTCCCGGGCTCTCTCCTGAAGATCCGTAAGTCCTGGGGGGGGGGGATCGGAGGCCCCCCAGGTGAAGAGGAGGGTCGGCGGGAGCCAGCACACACGCAGGTAAGTAAATGTCATTTTTATTTTATTTTTTTACAGAAAAGCCAGTGGCAACTGAAACGGGGGGGGGGGGGGCACCCTATTCCGGGCCCTCCCCTGCAGCCGGAGGAGGTCCGACGAACGATCGGAGTGCACCATCTTAAAGAGGAGACCCGGCCGAATCATACGGGGGGTCAGGTGAGTGTCTTTTTTTTTTTTTTCTTTTTTTTTTGGCCAGTTAGGGGGGAAAGCCAGGTACGTAAAATTTATGTAGCTGGCGTTTAACGACAGGAGAGGCAGCTACGTGAATTTTTCGTAGCTGGCGTTTAAAGGGTTAAAGGACAATACAGCATAACTCGGGCCCAGGGAAGGTTACGTACCTCCGGGCCTGGCGGGTAAGTTTACCATACTTTCCCTTGTATTCTAAGCATACAGTACGTCCTGCTCCACATACAGGTCCTTCTCAAAAAATTAGCATATAGTGCTAAAGTTCATTATTTTCCATAATGAAATGATAAAAATTAAACTTTCATATATTTGAGATTCATTGCACATCAACTGAAATTATTCAGGTATTTTTTGGTTTTAATACTGATGATTTTGCCATACAGCTCATGAAAACCCCAAAATCCTATCTCAAAAAATTAGCATATTCCATCCGACCAATAAAAGAAAAGTGTTTTAATAAAAAAAAAAGTCAACCTTCAAATAATTATGTTCAGTTATGCGCTCAATACTTGGTCGGGAATCCTTTTGCAGAAATGCGGCGTGGCATGGAGGCAATCAGCATGTGGCACTGCTGAGGTGTTATGGAGGCCCATGATGCTTTGGTAGCGGCCTTAAGCTCATCCAGAGTGTTGGGTCTTGCGTCTCTCAACTTTCTCTTCACAATATTCCACAGATTCTCTATGGGGTTCAGGTCAGGAGAGTTGGCAGGCCAATTGAGCACAGTAATACCATGGTCAGTAAACCATTTACCAGTGGTTTTGCACTGTGAGCAGGTGCCAGATCGTGCTGAAAAATGCAAACTTCATCTCCATAAAGCTTTTCAGCCGATGGAAGCATGAAGTGCTCCAAAATCTCCTGATAGCTAGCTGCATTGACCCTGCCCTTTATAAAACGCAGTCGACCAACACCAGCAGCTCACATGGCACCCCAGACCATCACTGACTGTGGGTACTTGACACTGGACTTCAGGCATTTTGGCATTTCCTTCTCCCCAGTCTTCCTCCAGACTCTGGCACCTTGATTTCCGAATGACATGCAAAATTTGCTTTCATCAGAAAAAAGTACTTGGGACCACTGAGCAACAGTCCAGTGCTGCTTCTCTGTAGCCCAGGTCAGGCGCTTCTGCCGCTGTTTCTGGTTCAAAAGTGGCTTGACCTGGGGAATGTGGCACCTGTAGCCCATTTCCTGCACACGCCTGTGCACGGTTGCTCTGGATGTTTCTACTCCAGACTCAGTCCACTGCTTCCGCAGGTCCCCCAAGGTCTGGAATCGGTCCTTCTCCACAATCTTCCTCAGGGTCCGGTCACCTCTTCTCGTTGTGCAGCGTTTTCTGCCACATTTTTTCCTTCCCACAAACTTCCCATTGCGGTGCCTTGATACAGCACTCTGGCCTATTTGTTCAGAAATTTCTTTCTGTTGCTTGAGGGTGTCAATGATGGCCTCCTGGACAGCAGTCAGGTCGGCAGTCTTACCCATGATGGCGGTTTTGAGTAATGAACCAGGCTGGGCTTTTTTAAAAGCCTCAGGAATCTTTTGCAGGTGTTTAGAGTTAATTAGTTGATTCAGATTATTAGGTTAATAGCTCGTTTAGAGAACCTTTTCATGATATGCTAATTTTTTGAGATAGGATTTTAGGGTTTTCATGAGCTGTATGGCAAAATCATCAGTATTAAAACAAAAAGACCTGAAAATTTTCAGTTGGTGTGCAATGAATCTCAAATATATGAAAGTTTAATTTTTATCATTTCATTATGGAAAATAATGAACTTTAGCACTATATGCTAATTTTTTGAGAAGGACCTGTATAATACTTACACGTGGGGTAATTCGCTATCTCCATCCCTTGGATTTGGTTCAGGCTTGTGCCTTCCTCCTTGGCAATAAGTGGACTCCTGGTTACATGGACTCTGTCCCTCGTTGCTGTCTCCTTACTTCACCAGGCAGGATTGCAGCTGGTGGGCCCGTTGGCGGCGGATCAGAGATGTCCTTTATATTCGGAGCCCTTGGGCTCTTCGGCACAGTAGGATATTAATCCTGGATGGGGTTCCGGCACCCCTGGAGCTAGGTCTGTGCTCATTCCCCCTTGGTACGTTGGTTCCTCTTGGTCTGGTTAAATTCAAGAACCCTGTCCGGGGGCACCCCCCTCTTTTTCTTGCATCTTCCTGTGGATGGTCACCTTTGGTACCTAGTCTTGCAGGTTGAAGAGGGGGGGGGGGGGATTTTCTTCTAAAAATCCCCCGTGGTTCCTAGGTAGGGTCCCTTAGAGGGTCCATCTTACCTATTGATTTTGTTAAAACAGTGAGCCTTCAGTTGGCTCTATCTTGCCGGACTACTCCTCTTCAGGACCTGTCTATTTGGGGATCTCTTGGCCTGTCGGAGGACAGTGGCCTGTATTTATTATCAGTCTGGAACCTGGAGCAGGATGATTCTCCTGGAAGGTTTCTGATCCTGATCTAGATGGGGGTCAACGTTCCCTGCATCTCGGTGGTATTCGCTCCAATGGATGTCCTTCAGTGGCATGTTGTGCTATCCTGGTGTCCCTCTGAGAGCCAACTAGGGTGGCTCTGTTGGGCCCCGTTAATATCACAGGGGCTCTGCCCTTGTTTTTACTGCCCCAGAATATTCTGACTCTGGTCATGGGGGCTTAGTAATTTTTATGTCTGGACATTCTATTGTATATGTCTTCTCTTCATTCACCCTGCCTGGTGGGGTTCTGCGCACGGTTGCGCTGATGAAGAGACCCGTGAGATTGATGGCCCCTGGGCGGCCTAGTGGACTGTGGTTCGCAGATGTTTCTACTGAGGTCATCGGACCTGTATGCTCTCTCAGGAGTGCGGTTCTGCCCTTGTCAGGTTACTACTTATGTCGCCCCAATCTACAGGTTCTAGTCTTGAGGGCTTGACAGCTGATTCATTCACCCTTTTGGAGACGGGGTTATCTTCTGGGTGACTTGGTCTATGGGGGGCTAGGAGCAAGCTTCCTTTCTTCTTCTTCCTCCGTCTATTATGGGGTATGGTGTACCCATATTGATTGGCGTGAGTCTTGGTCTCTCCCCTGTTGGACGTTATCTGTTCCCGGGGTTCTAGGGTTATTACAGCATGGGTTGGGGCTGGCTCCCCATCTAGGTACTCTGAAGGTTCAGGTTCTGTCCTGTCTGCCTTCCAGTAAGAAGTCTTGTTCAGTCTTCCTTGTTAAGCGTTCTCTTGGGGATTGCTCAGGTGCACATCCCAAGTAGTTCTATGGTCCCTGTTGGGATCACTTTTTATTCTGTTTGCCTTGCGGGTTGTCCCCTTGGGACTTATTCCGGATGCTGTCTGAGCTGTTTCGTAGGTCAAGTTGCCCTTCCAGGGGGCTGTTGCTTCAGTCAGACGTGTGCCTGAGAAGGTGGCTCTGTTTAGTTAGCCTTCCTTCATTATATATATATATATATAATATATATATATATATATATATATATATATATATATATATATATATACCATGATTTGGTGGCATTCTGCCTTGCGCCGGACCTTTTGCCCAAGGTGGTGTCTTATAATCATTATTTAAGTCCTTTTGTTTGCCTATGGGCCTTATTCTTAGTAATGCCGAAGTAAGGGGGTCTACATTCCCTCAACAGGTATTGAAGTTTTCCTTGTTGTTTCTTGTCCCTTAGGGGGACTGATGCCCCTTGGGGTCTGTGGGCGCCTCCATACGTATGCGCCTGATCTCGTTTGCTTCCAGGGGCTATGCGCCCTTTGGACTGATCTTACTTGGATGGTTTGTCTTTCTGGTCCTGAGTAAAAGTTTCGGCTCCTTGCTGATCCTTGTTGGTGTAGTGGTCAGTATCCCCGCCTGTCTGGCGGGAGACCAGGTTTCAATTCCCCGTTGGGGAGAGTTCTAAGTTTTACCGAGGCTCCTGTTGCATTTGGGGCTGGTCAGGCCGTTACTCTGGCCTTTTCCTTTTCTCTTTTTTTTATTCTGTTCTACTTGTGCTTGGGTACCTTTGGCCCTTCAGCACCAGGTTTTCTGTTAAACAGGTTTGCTAGACCGCTGCTTGTTTTCTGTTCATACCTTTTCAAAGGTTTTGTTATGAGACTGACGTTAGAGCCTTTGCTCATGTCGTACTTGGTAGCAAGGTTTGCAGGTGACAGCGCCTTTACTGTCTGCTGTGCCTTTTTTGATGGGGATCCCACCCTACTTTATGGACACTGCTATTGGATGTCCCATGTGTAAGTATTATATATGGAGCAGGACGTACTGTATGCTTAGAATAATACAATTCGTATAATAATAAAACAAAAAGACCGCTACAAACTAATGCTCTTTTATTAGATAGCTCAGATGAAGTGGAAATGGGGGGATTCATTTCTATATAAATTGGAGATTAAATCCAAACATTTAGCGCACCTGTGAGAGACGGATATCAGCACAACAAGCTTTTAACCCCTTGCTGTCTGATCACTGTGCCCTCCACACAAACCCCATAATGACTCTTATGGTTATCTATTTAGTGGCCATAACCTTAGTAAGGCGGGTTTCTGAATTAGCAGCTTTATCATTCAAGTCTCCTTATTTAGTGCTGCATAAGGACAAGAACGTCCTGTGGACAGGATTTTCTTCCTAAGGTGTTTTTCATCTTAATGAAGAGATGGTTTTGCCTTCCATATGTCCTGCTCCAGTGTCCGATAAGGAAAGGGGTTCTCCACTAGCTGGATGTAGTAGTGAGTGAGTTTAGTCGGAGCACTAAGGTATTATCTCACTGCTACACAATCCTTCCATCTGACTTATTTGTCATACCTGAGAGTCCACGGAAAGGTCTTCCACCAGCTAAGTTAGACAAGCAGTGATAGGAGCCTGTGTCTCCAGGGGAAGGATCCTCCATTTGGGATTACTGCTCATTAGACACAAGCTATTGGAGCATCTGGGGCTTCAGCATCAAGCTTCAGTAGAACAAGTATATAAAGCCGCTACTTGGTCTTCAATTTATACATTTACCACATTTTTTAGGGTAGATGTTTTAGCCTCAGCAGATGCGAATACCTGTAGGAAGGTATTACAGGCTGTAGTAAGCTAAAGGGATTTTTAAATGTCCTATTCCTGATAGAAGGGGATAAGGCTTTTTGGGATCCCACCCAACTTCAGGGTACTGCTTTTGGAGATCCCTATCGTTAATAAATTCTCCTGATGTCCTTAAAGTGGACCAACACCCAGGGGGAATCCCCGGGCCGATCAGATCCCTCCCCGCAGGGCATCCGATATCGGGATGTCCCGCGGGGTGAAACCCCCCAGGAAGCCCAGAAATCTTACCTTAACCCCGTTCCAACAGCGCATGCGCGGGCCACGTCTCGCGCTTCCCTCTAGCAGGGCGCGCACCATTCACAAACGGCCGGCGCGGGCGCGCTCCCTGTTAGAGGGAAGCAAGAGACGCCCCCTCCACTGCTCAGAGCTGCTGTGGTTGGACGCCGCTTGTACGTGCATACCACAGCGGATCTGAGCGCTCTGATTGGACGAGCACCCGCGTAAGAGCGTGGTGAGGTGAGTGTTTCTGGGCGTTCTGGGGGGTTTCACACAGCGGGGGCACCCTCGATCGGGGTGCCCCACCGAAGTGGACCAAAACCCAGGATAGTCAAAATCCTGGGTGTTGGTCCACTTTAAGTAAAATGGAAGAGAACAGAATTTTTTTCTCTTCCATTATTACTTCAGGACATCAGACCCTCCCTATCTTCTATTATGTCCATTCCTTGGATCCCTAGTCTTAGTGGAGTGGTAAATATATGTAAAAATGATTTGGTCCCCAGCCTTTTGTTTCCAACAGGAGTTATAGGTATGTCTCCCGGGCGGCTGGTTCTACTTCTTTTCAATTAAACTGGAGTGGAGGAAGTCAGCCGGAAGGATATAGGCCAGGAGGTGAAGCCACAAGTTTGTCTTGCAGTCCACACTCTTCGGTCGAGAGGTTAACCCCATCGTTACTCCATTATCCTGATGTCCTGAAGTAATAATAAAAGAGAAATCAATTCTACAGGTGAGTATTCTCAGAATGATTTATTATAATTTTCTGTGTCCCTGCCTCCTCAAAGCCGGGGGGGGGGAGGGGGGCAGAAGGGTCCAGGCCATTTGGTTGTGTGTGCTTGTAGCTGGCAGGGCGGTTGACCACCAAAGCTGGCCCCTGTGCCCTGTTCCTACAAGCCCTGCATAGTTGGTCCAGGGCTGGTTATGCTGGTAGAGGGGGAGGCCACGTCATATTATTCTCAGTGTGCCACACACCCCGCTTCCCCTTTAATTCTTACGATCGGGTTACTCCACCAGCAGGTGGCGACGTTTCAGAGAGAAGTCTTGAAAACGAGCCCCTTCCGGCCTATATATACCTGGGACCTCCCACTCAATACTCAGTATTTTCTCTCTGCATGAGGCGACAAGACAGAAGAAAGAAGTCTCCTGCTTGCAGGTAGCCGGGGTCAAACCCAGCATCCCCTTTTGGTCTATTTCTGCCCAGTCTATTGTGTTGTTTTATGCCTAGTTAAACGGAAGCCTCCCAGCCTAGGCTGCTGACTGGGCAAAGGTAGATGGCACTCTAGGTGCCTAGGAGCTTATCTCCTCCGCTCGACCCCACGCGTAGGGCAATGCGGCTATCCTGCATGGTGATCCGGATTTGGGATGCCCCAGTCCTGATGTTACCCTTCTCCCGCTGGTCCCTTCTCCCTTCGCTTGGGGGGGGGGGGGGGGGGTGCTTGTTTGCATGAGGTGCTTTACTTGTGTGTGTTAGTGTATGGGAAGTGCTTTGGCAGGGTCAGCACCGCGGTTGCGGCGCGTGGCCTTGGCTGCTGGGGCCTTTTCTTTTGTTCACTTTTAAATTTCCCCCCTTTTTGCTTGCGGTCTCGCCATTGGAGGGGCGGGGCCGCACTCTCTGTGGCCTCGCTCGGTGATCAGGGGGCGTGTCCAGGCCCGCCTCACTTCCTCCGTCTCATCAGAGACAGGTGTGCTGGAGCCGGTGGGGGAAGAGGTCCTGTGCGGCTTTAGCTGTTAAGGTAAACGGTCCCCACCATCGCGCACGTGGGGCCGTCCTTGTACTCTGTATTAGCCTGCCATGCCTAGTGTTTTCCTGAGGGCACTTTGCTTTGCGGTATGTATGTGTGTATGTATATATATATATATATATATATATATATATATATATATATATATATATATATATATATATATATATATTTATACATGTATATACTTTAATTACAAAGGGGCATCCCGGGTTGCTTAATGCGTAAAACCCTGGGTTGTTGCGAATACCATAATTTCACCATATGGAGGCTTCCGACGTTACCGGAAATGGCTCTTCGGGGCTATCCAGGCTGTGTGGGGGTTGTGGGGCTCCGCTCCCAGGCGATGTCATATTATGCGTTCCATGTGCAAGGCAGAATATTGCGCGCCAGTCCGTCGCTCCAGCGTCTGGCTCCCCGCAACTTCCGTCATCTCCTTATTCCGGACCCCGCGTGACATTGTCAAGAAGGGGGATTCGCATTCCGAGGTGCATGCGCGGTTGCCCAACCTCGAAGATAATTTCCGCTACGATAGCTCAGAAGGCTACGGCAAAGCGGAAGCACCTTTCTCCGGCAGTGCCTGCTTCGGAGGGTGAGGTACCTGAATTTTTGGATTGGTCTGATTGTCCCCCTGATGAGGAGGGGGAACTCCTTGAGGAGTCAGATGAGCCTGCAGACCAGCTTTTGTTTGACACTGCTGGTGATCAGGCTGTGGGGGTGTCCCTTGACACTCCTTCCATTTTGGCTCAAATGTTTAAGGTTTTGGCTTTGGATCTGCCCGCGGTGGTTCCTCCGCCAAAGGGTGAGTTGTTTGATGTGCTCCAGCCGCGTTTGGTGTTTCCCAGGCAACAGCACTCTGAGAGGGTTGTCCTTAAGGAATGGGAACAACCCACGCGCCTGGCTGGAACTCCTCCTAATTGGGATAAGCGTTATCCCTTTCCGGAGGACTTGGTGAAGCTTTGGTCAGTGCCCCCTGACGTCGATACCCCTGTGTTAGGGCTGTCTAGCTCGGCTGTGTTGCACTCCTCTGACACCACTACCATTAAAGATGGTGAGGATCGTCGGATTGATCAGTTGGCTCGCCATGGTTTTATCCGTGCTGGATCGACACTGCGGCCAGTTTGTGCTTCGGCGCTTCTTCTGTTGGCAGTTAGGTCCATTATTAGGGATCTGTACGCAGGTCTTGATCCCGCTTGTGATGAGTTTAGTTCTCTCAAGCAGTGTGAGTCGTTTATTTCCTTTGTCTTGACCGCCCAGGATGCTCTTGCGTCGAGTAGCAGGGCAGCGGCACTGCTGGTTGCTATTCGTCGGTCAGTGTGGCTGCGCCAGTGGACGGCGGACCTTAACTCTAAGAGGGCGCTTACAGCACTACCTTTCTTAGGTTTGCGCCTGTTTGGCGATAAGTTGCATACAGTTACCAAGGATGGTAAGTTGCCTCAACGCAAGAAGCCTCGTCGCTCCCTTCGGGGTGCGAGTTCCTTTAGTCCCTCCTTTCGGGGAGCCAGAGCGGGCAGAGGGGCTTCCTTTCCCGCTACCGGGGGTGTAGGTTGGACCCGGGGGAGGGGCCGTGGCCGTCCCGGTCAATCCTGGGGCGCCAAGCCCAAGCCTACTGGTAAGCCCGCTCAGCAATGAGGGGCTGCCCTCACCCGTGCGGGTGGGGGGACGATGACGACACTTCTCCCTGGTTTGGGACCAGGAGTTTCCGGACAGATAGGTCCGGGAGGTGGTGTCATCCGGTTACAAGCTGGAGTTCGAGTCTCGCCCTCCTTCACGGTTTTTCCGGTCTCGGGTGCTCACCGATCCTTTGGCCGCGCAGGAGCTCCTGGCGTCGGTAAGGAATCTTCTGGAAATGGCGGTCATCCGGCCGGTGCCGCGCTTAGAGATGGGCCTCGGTTTTTACTCCAAACTTTTCACAGTCCCCAAGAGGGACGGGTCGGTTCGCCCCGTCCTGGATCTGTAGTTCCTCAACCTTCCCAAGTCCTCCCTCGCTCCGGCCAGGGTGGTGTCCTTTCTGGGAATGCGGTTGGATTCCGGTCAACACAGGGTGTTTCTCCCTCAGTTTCACACGAGGACGCTTCAGTTTCACCTGTTGGCATCCCGGGACTCCTGGCGTCGGTAAGGAATCTTCTGGAAATGGCGGTCATCCGGCCGGTGCCGCGCTTAGAGATGGGCCTCGGTTTTTACTCCAAACTTTTCACAGTCCCCAAGAGGGACGGGTCGGTTCGCCCCGTCCTGGATCTGTAGTTCCTCAACCTTCCCAAGTCCTCCCTCGCTCCGGCCAGGGTGGTGTCCTTTCTGGGAATGCGGTTGGATTCCGGTCAACACAGGGTGTTTCTCCCTCAGTTTCACACGAGGACGCTTCAGTTTCACCTGTTGGCATCCCGGGACTGGCGACCACGGCCGTTGGTTCTTCAGTTTCAGGGGCAGTAGGGACATCGAGAGGTCCACTTGCCCATCAATGTTCTGGAACTAAGAGCCATCCGTCTGGTTCTGGCTCTTTTGTCTTAACATGTTCTGGGCCTTCTGGTTCAGGTTCGCTCGGACAATCGAACAGTGGTTGCTTACATCAATCATCAGGGAGGGACTCGCAGACTGGGTGCCCTCAGAGAGGTTTCCCTGATCCTGATCTGGGCGGAGGCACATGTTCCTTGTCTCTTGGCAGTCTGCATTCCGCTCCGGTGGGGGACTCCGGAGGTGGACCTGTTTGCCTCTCGTCACAATTGCAGGCTCCCGAACTTCGCGTCGCTCTCCCAGGATCCTCTGGCTCTGGCGGTGGACGTCATGTCCCTGAGCTGGGGGGATCTGGGGTTTCTGTACCTGTTTCCTCCGATACCCATGCTGGGCAGGGTGGTACGGAAGCTGGCTCTGGGAAAGATGTCCGCCATTCTCGTGGCCCCAAGGTGGCCAAGGCGAGTATGGTGCGCAGACATTGTTCGACTGGCAGTGGATCTGTTCATTCTGCCTCTTCGGCCTGATCTGCTCACTTAGGGTCGGCTGTCTTACCCCAATTTACCAATGCTGGGTTTGACGGCTTGGCTGCTGAGACCTCCATCTTGAAGGAGGAGGGTCTTTCTGACTCGGTTGTTAAGACTCTGATCGGTGCCCGGAAGAGGTCGTCTTCTATCACCTACTATAGGAGTTTTTGCAATCAGGGCTGGACTCTGGTCTTCAGCTGAGTACTTTTTTCAGAAGCGTTTTGCGCTTCATCCTTTAGTTAAAACCTTTTTCCAGGAGGTTACGCATGTGCGGCCTCCCAGGAAACCATTACTCCCTGTTTGGGACTTGAATTTGGTTCTTTCTGCTCTTCAGGCTCCTCCCTTTGAGCCTTTGCTGTCTACCCTGACTCAGAAGATTGTCTTCTTGGTAGCTATCACTTCGGTTCGGCGTGTCTCGGAGTTGGCGGCCTTGTCTATTCAGGCGCCCTACTTTGAGAGGCATCAGGACAAAGTGGTCTTTCGGTTCAAACCGGATTTTCTTCCTAAGGTTGTTTCTGCTTTTCATTTGAATCAGGATATTGTTCTTCCCTCCTTGTGTCCTAATCCTAAGAATGACAAAGAGAGGGTTTTGCATTGTTTGGATGTAGTACGCTGTGTTAAGTACTACTTGATTATCACGTCTCCTTTTCGTAAGACGGATGCCTTTTTTGTTGTGCCCTGTGGGCCTAAGAAGGGTTTGGCACCGGCCAAATCTTCCATTAGCAAATGGATACGTTAGGCCGTTGTTGCGGCCTATGCTGCTAAGGGGAAAGTTCCCCCTTTTCGTATCACTTCTCATTCTACTCGCGCCGTTGGAGCGTCTTGGGCTTTTCAGCACCAAGCTTCTGTTGAACAAGTTTGTAAGGCTGCTACTTGGTCTTCTGTTCATACTTTTTCTAAGTTTTACAAGGTTGATGTGCGGGCCTCAGCGGATGCTGTTTTTGGCCGCAAAGTTCTGCAGACTGCAGTCATTTAAGTTATGCTCACTTTGCCTTCGGATACCCATCCCTTGTGGACACTGCTTTTGGATGTCTCGATCGTAAGAACTAAAGGGGAAGCGGGGTGTGTGGCACACTGAGAATAATACCATTTTGTGAGTACTCCCCTGAAAAATGGATATTGTCAGTGTGCCACACACCCCGCTTCACCCGCCCTTTTCGGTATCCCGGTTCCTTTATATGGTGAAGCTTTTTCTTTATTTTGAGGTTACCATTGGATTTCCTGGTACCTTGTCTTTTTCTGCTTTTTAAATCACTGGTGTTAAGTGGGAGGTCCCAGGTATATATAGGCCGGAAGGGGGCTCGTTTTCAAGACTTCTCTCTGCAACGTCGCCACCTGGCGGTGGAGTAACCCGATCGTAAGAATTAAAGGGGAAGCGGGGAGTGTGGCACACTGACAATATCCATTTTTCAGGTGAGTACTCACAAAATGGTATTTTTCTAACCCTGAAGACCCCAATTTTCTATGGGGACAGTGTCAAATACCTTTGCAAAATTCAGAAAATCTATATCTACAGCCGCCCCTCTGTCCGGGCATTTACTGACCTCCTCATAGAAGCCAATCAGGTTAGTCGTCCCTTCAATCCCCTTGTTAAAGCAGAATTTGACCTTCCCGGGTTTTGTTCCGAATTGGGATGGCCCACTGTGTGAACCCCTCCCCAGGAAGCTCGTAAAATCTTACCTTGCCTCGTCCAGTGAAAGCTGCCTGCTGTGATGTCATTCGGCAGGCATCTCGCTTTGACTTGATTGGGAAGCGCGCTGTTTTTTTTCCTTTTGAACTAGTGTGCTGTAGTTGTAAAATATGTTAAATTGTTTAATACAGCATTTCTTGAATTTTTGCATTTCTTCTTCATAGGTGTGTGACCATTGAAAAATGTCGAAATAGCACAATTGTCCTGGGACCGGTGCAGACTGTCCTTCATGTTCAGATGTGTGAGCATTTGAATGTTGTCAGTGTTTGTCAGCACTTATCACTCTCTAATACAGCAAGTTGTACTTTTCATATTCTTACTCCTACACGACCTCTCTTATTTTCTGGCAATCAAGGTGTCGTTTTTGGTCCATATCATACGTACTATGCCATGCTGGAAGATCATATGGGACAGACTGGTTTAGCCACATTACCAAATTACTGGGACAGACCACAGTTTTTTTCTTCAGAGAGTGACCCTCATGTGTGGACACTAATGTCTCCTCAAGAGTTCTACCCCTTTGTTGTGCCTTTTGAAATGGAGGGTGATACAACAGAGATCCCTGGTGGCTTGCCTCCTGTGTTTAAGAAATCAATGGAACAAAGACAACATACGTTTAGAATGTGGCTGAAGACAGTTAAGGAAGCAAAACTGGCCAGGTAATTTTTTTTTAATATTAAATGAAACTACAGATTACTAGTGTAATGGTTTTGTGGGATTCCCCGGCTAGTTGGAGATAATGCACATGCACTGTAGCCTTGTGGGTTGATGTCCAGTGAGGCTGACAGGCCTAAATAAAACACATTTAGAAGTGGCAACTACTAACTGATGGTTTGGCCATGTGTTTCAATGCTTTATTCTAAGCATACAGTACGTCCTGCTCCATATATAATACTTACACGTGGGTAATCCTCCGCCAGAGGGCGCTGTTCACTGCAGACATGCAAAAACAGGCTCCTCCCGGCCCTTCATATACCCAGGGACCTCCCACAAATCCCCAGATTTCTCTGCAGTGCTGACTGTGAAGACATGAAGTATCACTCTCTCGCAGGTGAGCGGGGCTTTTACAGCCTGCGGCCCTGCAGGACTATTACCACCCGTCCTCTTCGATAAGGATGTGCCTCCCAGCCTGGGCTGCGCTGGTCGGGTGAAGGTAGGCAGCACCTTGTGTGCTCACGGAGCTACGCTCCACCGCAATCCCCCAGCATAGGGTAGGCGGTTTAGGCCGATGGTGAGCCTCCATTAGATGCCCTTCCCGCATTGTTGTCCGTGCCCCTCATAGCGATGAACCCTGGGTGCAGGTTTCGCTTTCTCCCTCACTTCCTCCCGTAGCTCGTGGGAGGCCGCACATGGGGTGTCAGTGCCGCACTCCTTGTTCCACATAACCCTTGTCTGGTTGCGCGCGTGTGTGTGTCCTTTTTCATTTACAAGAAGTGTGCAGCCCGAGCGGCAGCATCATTCTCTAGCTTTGAGAGCAATCTCCTTAATTACACTCTGTATGTGTGTCCTATCCATGCTATCATTGACGTTGCGCTGGTTAGAGCTTTGCGCTCTTTGGGGGAGGCGGGGACTCCACCGCAATCCCCTTCCATAGGGTAGGCGGTTAAGGCGTATGATGAGCCTTCTATTGGATGCCCCTCCCGCACTAGTGCCCCTCGCCCGGTGTAGCGGTGAACCCAGTATATTGGATCACATTCCTCCCTAGATTTCCCCGTTAGTGGGGGAAAAAAGAGGGGGGGGGGTCGTGTGTACGACGGCTAATCTTTGCCGTAATCACACTAGTCAACCATTGTCTTATTTGGTCCTTGGAGTCAGAGCTGCGCTTCACTCTCAGCCCTTTGCTTTCCTACTGAGGTTCGCTTGGCGCCATTTCCTTCTCACATGCGCGTGGTGAAGACGGTCCTCCCCTCGCTGTTCTGTAAGTGCCCTCATGGGCGATCCCTTCCCTAGCTCTGACTTCTTCGTGCTTGGCTCTGACATCCTTGTTCCCCTTGTGTCTTCCAGACCGCGGACTTCGGTGGCTTCTCCCTGCCCGGCGTAGAGTCCGGTCCAGAACCTTTTAACAGATCACTCCCACTTCCCAGCGGGTGTTTGGGGCATCCAGGGTTGCTTTACAGCGTCAATCCCTACTGGCATATTGAATATAATAATCACCATATGGAGGCATCTCAGGATATTGTGAACGGGGTTCCCTCGGGACAAGCCCGTCTGTGTGTAGCTTGTGGGGTCACACCTAGCAGTGGTGACAATGCACGGGTCTGCGTCCCTTGTGCCCAGCAGGCGCTAGCTGGCCTACCCGCCTCTTCCGAGGCTGGGCCCGCGCCTCGCCTTGTTTCTCCTACCCCCCCCCCAAGCCTGAGTCTAACCCCCAATACTAGCGGGGACTCTCATGCTGATCTTGCCGCTAGACTGGCTAGCGTGGAAAGTTTAGTCGCTGGCTCCTTGGCGTGCAAGGCTACCGCGAAAAAGCGCCACCTGAATCCTGAAGCCACTATTCTTCCTGTAGAATCTGATGATTTACATTTGTCTTACGCACACTCCCCCTCAGAGGAAAGGGAACTGTTTTCTGACTCGGGGTCCTACGACGATGAGTCCAGGAGTCGGGATGAATCTGGTTCTGATCTTTGGTCCCAGGATGACGTTGATAGATTGCTGGCCCAGATCTTTGATGTGTTATCCCTCTCTCCCCCGCCTGCGGCTCCCCGGCAAAGAGGTGACCTGTTCCATACCGCTAGGGTGCGGTTGGAGTTTCCTGAACAAACTCATTTTAATAATCTCGTCTTAAAGGAGCAAACTCCAGGGGGTTCCTAAGACTGTGGATAAGAAGTATCCTTTCCCTGCTGACCTGATCAAGTGTTGGACTTCGCCGCCTGAAGTCGATGCCCCGATCCTTGGTCTGTCCAATACCTCTATTATGCACTCCCCTGACACTACTATGCTGCGGGATCTGGAGGATCGGCGGTTGATCAACTGGCATGTCATGCCTTTGCATTTGGGGGAGCCTCGCTCCGCCCGGTTTGCGCCTTAGCCATCACGGCGGTGGCGCTCAGGACTGTGGTTAAGACTGCTCTTGAAGGGGCGGATGACTTGCCATCTGATGCCGCCAATGCTTTGGTTACCTATGAGACTTTTATCAATTATATCCTGTCTGCATCGGACGATGCTATTAAGCTGAGTACTAGATCCTCTGCTCTGGTGGTAGCCATACGCTGCGCGGTCTGGTTACGCCAGTGGGCAGCTGACAACATCGCCAAGAAGGCTCTTACAGGGCTTCCTTTCAAAGGGCTGCACCTGTTTGGAGAAAGGTTAGATATCTTTGCTAAAGGGGGCAAGCTGCCCCAGCGCAAGCGTCAGACGCGGCCCTTTCATGGCCCAAGCTCCCACTCGACCCCCTATCGTGGGGCTAAAAAGGGAAGAGGGGTGTCCTTCGCCGGAGCTCACACAGATTCCTGGAACAAGAACAGAGGACGCCGCCCCAGCTCTTCCTGGGGGCCAAAGCCCAAAGCCCCTCCCAAGACCCCCCAGGCATGAAGGGGCGCCCTCGCCCGTCAGGGTGGGGGGGCGTCTACAGCATTTTCAGCATGTCTGGAGACGCCATGTCCCAGACCGGTGGATTCAGGAGGTAGTGTCCTCCGGTTACAAGATAGAGTTTGCTGTACTGCCCCCTACCAGGTTCGTCGGGTCCCGAATCCCACAGGATCCTGCCTCAGCTCAAGTCTTAATTCTAGCAGTGCAGGACCTTCTAGACCTCGGAGTCATTTGCAAGGTCCCCTTAAAAGACAGGGGCGTGGGGTTTTATTCCAACCTGTTCACGGTGCCCAAAAAAGGACGGGTCAGTCAGACCCATTCTGCATTTAAAAATCTTAAACAGATTTGTCAGAAACAGGCATTTTAGTATGGAAACTCTGCGCTCGGCCATTGCCTCGCTGCGCCCAGGGGACTTCATGACATCAAGGACGCTTACCTGCACGTTCCGGTGTTCCCAGGGCATCAAAGGTTTCTCAGATTTGCGCTGCTGGATCAGCATTACCAGTTTGTGGCTCTGCCATTCGGACTTACGTCAGCCCCCAGGGTATTCACCAAGGTGCTGGCAGGATAATGTCTCTGTTGAGACTAAAAGGCATACGAGTGTTGCCCTACCTGGACGATATACTCCTCTCATCCCAGTCTCTGCAGCAGGCAGAGCTGGACACGCGGTTGGTGTGACCACCCTGGAGTCCTTCGGCTGGGTGATCAATTACCCAAAGTCCTCTCTGTTCCCCTCCTCAGTAACCCCGTTTCTGGGGATGATTCTGGATTCAGTTCAGTCACGGATATTCCTTCCTCCACAGAAGGTGGAAGCTCTGACAACGCAGGTGAGGTCCCTGCTCTCGAGCCCTCATCCCTCCATCAGGCAGGGAATGCAGTTGGTGGGCTCGATGGTGGCAAGCTTCGAGGCGGTGCCCTTTGCACAATTCCATTTGAGAACTCTGCAGCTTCACCTTCTGTCAGTTTGGAACAAGGACCCAGCGTCCTTGGACGAGATCTGGGTGCTTCCCCCCTCGGTCAGACAATCCCTGGCGTGGTGGCTGGACCACGGGAACTTGACAAGGGGCAGATCCTTCCTGGCTCCCTCCTGGGAGGCGGTCACAACGGATGCCAGTCTTTCGGGCTGGGGGGGGGTTCTGGAAGTCCCTGCGTTTCCAGGGGAGGTGGGGCCCTCAGGAGGCCCATCTACCCATCAATGTCCTGGAACTCAGGGCGGTCAGGTTGGTGCTGGAACAATTGACCCAGCACCTAAAGGGTCTGGCGATTCAGGTACGCTCAGACAACAGGACGGCGGGGGCCTACATCAATCATCAGGGAGGAACCCGGAGCAAGGGTGCTCTCCAGGAGGTGTCTCTGATTCTAACTTGGGCAGAGACCAATGTTCAATGCATCTCAGCTGTTTACATTCCGGGGGCGGAAAATCTGCTAGCAGATGCCCTGAGCAGGGGGTCGTCCCGTCAGGGGGAGTGGTCCCTCTCCAACTCGGTATTTCAGTCCCTGTGTCACCGTTGGGGTGTCCCAGACGTGGATCTGTTTGCGTCCCGTCACAATCACAAGCTCCCGAGCTTTGTATCCCTGTCTCAGGATCCTCTGGCTCTGGCCACGGATGCCCTGTCAATGAAGGAAGGAATTTCGGCTCCTGTATGCGTTTCCACCAATTCCCCTTCTGGGCAGAGTGCTACGCAAGATCGCTCTGGAAGGGGTACCCACGATTCTGGTGGCCCCAAGGTGGCCAAGAAGAGTGTGGTTCGCAGACGTGGTTCAAATGGCAGTAGATCAGTACGATCTACCAAGGATTCCAGACTTCCTAACTCAGGGGTCTCTACGCCATCCCAATTTACTAACTCTGGCTTTGACGGCTTGGCTATTGAGACCACCATTTTAAAGGAAAAGGGTTTGTCCGCTTCTGTAGTGGCTACCATGGTCCAAGCCAGGAAGAAGACCTCTTCTGCTATATATTATAGGGTATGGCGTGCCTACATTGACTGGTGTGAATCCAGGTCTCTTCCCTGCCGGGAATTCTTAGTCTCCAGGGTGCTGGAGTTTTTACAACATGGTCTAGACTTAGGTCTGAAGCTTAGTACTTTGAAGGGCCAGGTTTCGGCCCTGTCTATCTCCTTTCAGAAGACCTTTGCCCAGCACTCTCTTATCAAGACTTTCTTTCAGGGGGTCACTCATGTGCGCCCCCCTCGGAAACCTATGGTTCCTGTTTGGGATCTGAATTTGGTTTTGTCGGCCCTGCAGGGTCCTCCTTTTGAACCTATTCATGAAGCAGCTCTTGCTGTTCTCACGCTCAAGGTGGTCTTTCTGGTAGCCATTACCTCGGTTAGACGTGTGTCTGAGTTGGCTGCCTTGTCTATTTAGCCTCCCTACTTTGAGAGACACCGGGATAAGGTGGTGTTTCGCTTCAAGCAAGACTTTCTGCCTAAGGTTGTGTCTGCATTTCATTTGAATCAAGATATTGTACTTCCTTCCTTGTGCCCTAATCCTAGTAACCCTAAGGAAAGGGTTTTGCATTCCCTGGATGTGGTTAGGTGTGTCAAGTCTTACCTGGTTACCACTCAGGCATTTAGGAAGACGGATGCTCTCTTCGTTGTGCCTCACGGGCCTAGGAAAGGTTTGGCTCCCGCCAAGTCTACCATCAGTAAATGGATTCGTCAGGCTGTGGTTCAAGCCTATACTACTAAGGGGAAGACTCCCCCCTTTCGTCTTAGTGCTCATTCTACTAGAGCTGTTGGGGCTTCTTGGGCTTTCCAGCACCAGGCTTCTGTGGAGCAAGTTTGCAAGGCCACTACTTGGTCTTCGGTTCACACCTTTACAAAGTTTTACAAGGTTGATGTTAAGGCCTCAGCTGACGCTGCGTTTGGCCGCAAGGTTCTGCAGGCCATAGTAGTTTAAACGGCTTGCTGTTGCCTTCTGTTGGGGATCCCACCCTTCTTTACGGACACTGCTATTGGATGTCCCACATGTAAGGACTATGTCTGGAGCAGGACGTGCTGTCTGCTTAGAATAATACAACTCTGTGAAGTACTCACCTGTAGAGTTGGTATTATATGCAGACAGCACGTCCTGCTCCACCCCACCCTGGTTTCACTTTGTTCTGGATCCCCTGTTTGGTGATTGTTATACTTGATATTTTTTTGCCAGTTTTGGGTGTTTGTTTCTCCTGGCCTCTCTTTCTCACTGCTTTTCAATGCTGGGGATTTGTGGGAGGTCCTCCGGTGTATGTAGGGCCAGGAGGAGCTTGTTTTCTTCATGTTCTGCAGTGCACGGCGCTGAAGGCGGAGGTATACCCACATGTAAGGACTATGTCTGGAGCAGGAAGTGCTGTCTGCATATAATACCAACTCTACAGGTGAGTACTTCAGAGTTGTATTTTTTGTTCCTATGATTTTTTCATTCAGCTGCGTATGGCACTGACACCCCCCTTTTTTTTTTTTTTTTATCCTCTTATGTCTTTCAGACGCCAAGATTTCGGTGGCTCCTCCCGGCCTGACATATATTATAGCGGGTTCACATAAATTCTCCCACATTCCTAGCGGGTCTTTGGGCATCCAGGGTTGCCTATTGCATAATTCCCTGCGGGCATACTGCTCAGATAATCACCATATGGAGGCATCTCAGAATTATGTACCCGGGGTCCCTCGGGGACAAGACTGGCTGTGTACAGTGTGTGGTCAACCCCATGCTGATGCTGACAGAGCACGGGTCTGCGGACAGTGTGCTGAACAGGCACTGACCCTGCAATCAGGTTTGCCAGTGGCTGCACCTCACTTCAATACACCCGTCTCCCCTGACTTAAATCTCACTCCTGATGAGTCTCACTCGAGCGGGAATGACCAGCACGTGCCGCGCAGGCTGCCTACGGCTGAGCAGGTGCTATCCAGTTTGGCGGAGTGCTTGGGCCCTGGAAAGAAGCGGTCCCTGACGCTTCCTGGTTCTCCGGTTCCTAATGATACTGACGAATCTGCTGCTATGCAGGACCTTGATCCTTCTGATGAAGGTGAGCTATTCTCCGATTCGGGCTCCTCGGATGAGATGCCCTGGAGCCGTGATGATTCTGGACCCGGTTCTTGGGGCCTGTGTGACACAGATGAATTACTTATTAATATCTTTGAGGTTTTGTCAATCTCCCCTCCCGGAGAGGCTCCCAAGCCTAAGAAGGAGAGTTTCCACACAGCGACGCCGCGCTTGGAATTCCTGGAGCAGGAGCATTTCCAGAATCTTATATCCAAAGAATGGGAATCGCCTTGTAAACTTAAAGGGGTCCCAGGGGTCTGGGATTGGAAGTACCCTTTCCCTCCTGATGTGGTTAACTTTTGGTCAGCACCTCCTGTGGTGGATGCACCAATTATAGGGGTTACTAACCCCCCCTTCATGACTGCTCCTCATTACCGCACCCTTCAGGATGCTGAGGACCGGCGCATTGACAGACTGGCTTCCCACGCCTTTTCGTGTGCAGGGACGGCTCTGCGCCCGGTCTGTGCCGCGGCCATCACTGCGGTGGCCGCCAGGACCCTCATTAGAAAACTACTTGATCACCGATCTGAGGACCTCCCCTGGGAGGTCTTTAATGCACTCTCTGATTGTGATGTGTTTGTGAGATTTATCCTCTCAGCGCTGGATGACACCATTAAGATGTGTGCTAGAACCTCTGCCCTTGTGGTAGCTATTCGCCGCCTGGTCTGGTTGCGACAGTGGGGTGCTGACGATGATACGAAAAAGGCTCTCACTGGCCTTCCCTTCAGAGGACTGCGTCTATTTGGGGCCCGTTTGGTCCTTTTTTGGAAAAAAGGGTAAGGCACCCCTACGCAGAAGGCCGTCTCGGCCTCCTCAGGGCAGGGACACCCCTCCCCCTCGCTACGTTAGTGTCAAGCACGAGCCTGAGGTGTGCTTCCAACTTTTCAGAGTGGATTACCACTCCAGGGTGGGCAGGCAACGCCCTGGGCCCTCTGGCAGGGCTAAGTCCAAATCTGCCAAGACCTCCCAAGCATGAAGGGACTGCCACAGCCCCTGGCTCCTATCGGGGAGCGTATCGTCTCCTTCTGGTGGATCCAGGAGGTACTTCCCCTGGACACAGGATAGAATTTGCTGGGCGGTCCTTCTCAGAGGTTGTCGGGGTGCTTCTGGCCCCTGTCTTCCCCTCAGGAGTTGGTGCAGGCCGTACTCGGCCTGCAGATTCTGGGCTCACTTGCAGGTTGCCCTTAGCAGGCTGGGGCTATGGCCTCTAAGTTGTCCTTCCCCTTTCCTTCAAAATGATGAGGCAGTTTGGGCCCTGCTGGCCTATTGTAGGATTGGCAATTCTACACTCACAGGTAGTCCCTGCATGATATCTCTGTCTTGGGACACAGGCGCCCTGTGCAAGGGTGGGCTTCTGGCCTCCTGTGGAGATCTAGATCAATTTAGTTTCCCCTGGGTCTTCTGGACACCAAGTCCATTACTAGTCAGGGTTGAAGGACCAACCCTGCGGATTGGGGCCTTGTTTTTGGCCTCACTTCTGCTCCCAGGCTACTCGCCAAGGCGCGGATAGGGGTGATGTCTCTGACATGCCTGTGGGGCGTCCGTACTAGGACCTACCGGATCGCCCTTCCTTACTTCCTCGATCTCTACGCCAGGCCGGGTGGGTCTTGGCCTGTCGGAAGACAATGGCCTGTATTTATTATTGGTCTGGGACTTGAAGCAGGATGATTCTCCTGGAAGGTTTCTGATCCTGATCTGGGTGGGGGTCTACGTTCCCTGCACCTCAGTGGTATTCGCTCCAATGGATGTCCTTCAGGGGCAGGTTGTGCTTTCCTGGTGTCCCTCTGAGAGCCAACTAGGGTGGCTCTGTTGGGTCTTGCTGATATCACAGGGGCTCTGCCCTTGTTTTTACTGCCCCAGAATATTCTGACTCTGGTCATGGGGGCTTAGTAATTTTATGCCTGGACTTTCTATTTTGTGTCTTCTCTTCATTCACCCTGCTATGTGGGGTTCTGAGCACGGTTGCGCTGATAGAGACCCGTGGGACTGATGGCCCCCTGGGTGGCCTAGTGGACTGTGGTTCGCAGATGCTTCTGCTGAGGTCAGCGGACCTGTACGCTCTCTCAGGAGTGCTTTTCTGCCCTTGTCAGGCTCTTATGTCGCCCCAATCTACAGATTCTAGTCTGGAGGCTCGACAGCTGATTCATTCACCCTTTTGGAGACTGGTTTATCTTCTGGGTGACTTGGTCTATGGGGGGCTAGGAGCAAGCTTCTCTTCTTCTTCCTCCGTCTATTGTCTGTTATGGTGTACCCATATTGATTGGCATGAGTCTTGGTTTCTCCCCTGTTGGACGTTCTCTGTTCCCAGGGTTCTAGAGTTATTACAGCATGGGTTGGGGCTGGCTCCCCATCTAGGTACTCTGAAGGTTCAGGTTCTGTCCTGTCTGCCTTCCTGTAGAAGTCTTGTTCAGTCTTCCTTGTTAAGCGTTCTCTTGGGGATTGCTCAGGGGCATCTCCCAAGTAGTTCTATGGTCCCTGTTGGGATAAATTTTTATTCTGTTTGCCTTGTGGGTTGTTCCCTTGGGGCTTATTCCGGATGCTGTCTGAGCTGTTTCGTAGGTCAAGTTGCCCTTCCGGGGGCTGTTGCTTCAGTCAGACGTGTGCCTGAGAGGGTGGCTCTGTTTAGTTAGCCCTCGTTCATTATATATATATACACACCGTGATGGGGTGGTGTTCCGCCTTACGCCGGACCTTTGCCCAAGGTGGTGTCTTATGATCATCATTTATGTCCTTTTTGTCTGCCTCTGGGCCTTATTCTTAGTAATGCTGAAGTAAGGGGGTCTACTTCCTTCAACAGGTGTTGAGGTTTTCCTGGTTGTTTGTTGTCCCTTAGGGGGACTGATGCCCCTTGGGGTCTGCGGGCGCTTCCTTACGTATGCGCCTGATCTCCTTTGCTTCCAGGGGCTATGCGCCCTTTGGACTGGTCTTACTTGGATGATTTGTCCTTCTAGTCCTGAGTAAAGGTTTAGGCTTCTTGCTGATCCTTGTTAGAGTAGTGGTCAGTATCGCCACCTGTCTAGCGGGAGACCAGGTTTCATTTCCCCGATGGGGACAGTTCTATGTTTTACCGAGGCTACTGTTGCATTTGGACTGGCCAGGATGTTACTCTGGCCTATTCCTTTAGGGGAAGATTCTTCTTCTTTTTATTCTGTTTCTACCTGTGCTTGGATACCTTTGGCCCTTCAGCACCAGGTTTCTGTTAAACAGGTTTTGCTAGACCGCTGCTTGTTTTCTGTTCATACCTTTTCAAAGGTTTTGTTTTATGAGGTTGACTTTAGAGCCTCTGCTCCTGTCGCTCTTGGTAGCAAGGTTGCAGGTGACAGCGCCTTTACGGTCTGCTGTGCCTTTTTTTTATGGGGATCCCACCCTACTTTATGGACACTGCTATAGGATGTCCCACGTGTAAGTATTATATATGGAGCAGGACGTACTGTATGCTTGGAATAATACAATTCTGTGAAATACTCACCTGTAGAATTGGTATTATACGCATACAGTACGTCCTGCTCCACCCCACCCTGGTTTTACATTTTTCTGGATCCCCTGTATGGTGATTGTTATCATTGCTTTTGTTACCAGTTTGGTGGTTGGTTTCTCTCGGCTTCTTTTCTCACTGCTTTTCAATGCTGGGGATTTGTGGGAGGTCCCTGGGTATATGAAGGCCCGGGAGGAGCCATGTCTGCAGTCAACAGCGCCCTCTGGCGGAGGATTACCCACGTGTAAGTATTCTATATGGAGCAGGACGTACTGTATGCGTAGAATACCAATTCTACAGGTGAGTTTTTCACAGAATTGTATTATTGCAGACAGTATTAGTAGAATGCTAATCAGTAGCAAAAGTATTAATAGCAGTACAGTCCCACAATAATCATACAGACGCATTCAATAAAAGTTCTCGTCACCTTCCCCAAACTGGGCTTAAGCTCATTTGTTCCTTTCAGTCTCACGCTCTATACTTGCAGAGTTGATCCTTCCCGTCTACATAATTAACCTTTACTCCTGAGGGCATAACATGGAAAGGTGCTCCCGCAGGCCCTGTTTCCAATCTTGTCAACGCAGATTGGACTCTTCCAATGAGACCAGGTAATGTCTCCCTAGAGTCAGATCTATACCTAGATTTCCAGGATCAATTACCTCCCCCGGGGCATCCAAAATTGTGATCCCTCTAGCAGGGTGCTTGCCCACGCCACGCGTTTGTGAATGGTAGCAGGGGATGTGCACGCCAGTGTGCTTGGAGCCGCTAGCCTTAGACTAAGGCTTAGACGACGTGATGTCAGCGGCTCCGAGCGCACTGATTGGACGAGCGGCCGCGCATGCGGCGTAGGACCAGGAATAGGTTAGTTGACTTAGGTGATCTGTTGGGTCTCACACAGTGGGGCACCCCAATTAGTCAAAATTCTGGGTTTTGGGCAGACCAAATTTCTTAACCCATTACATTGGCAAAAATGCTTCTTTACATGGTGATAGAACAGTTGTGTCCAGTTTTTTTTTTTTTTTTTTTTTAATTCTTTCTTTTTTGCCTCTTTATTGAAAATAAAAATAAAGTACAGCATTTGCAGCCTTACAGGGCCATCTTGCAAATACAGGTAAACAGGTAAATTACATCTGTGTCGGTAGGGCATCAAACATATCCTATAATCAAGATATCAGAGCGTATCCATAAATGTCTCTAGAGCCTGTCTTAGGCCGCATAGGGCTCCTTGCCCCAAGGTAAAATGGCTCAGTCTGAGAAGGCCTTATATATGAAGAGAAAAATACAAAAGAAGAGCAAAAGAAAGTAGGAGAGGGGAGGAGTGGGGGAAGAGAGAAAGGAAAGAGGGGGGGGGGGTCATACCAGGGAGGAGGTAGCCCGTCAGAACGCTTCCTCCGGATTTCATCGGCGTGTCTATGACTTTATGCTTCATTTTCTAATGAAAATGCCACCAGGTCAAGGTGAGCCCAGCTGCTCGTTGTACCCAAGGGTCTCAGGTCTGAAAAATTTGCATCGTGCTCTCATGGACATTGGCGGAGAGCTCCTCCATCTCCATTATGTGGTTGATCTCCCCGACCCAGTCCACCACCGATGGAATCGCCTCAGATGTCCAAAACCTGGGAATCATTGCCCTTGCTGCATTTATGAGGTGTCTCAGAAGCGATTTCTTATAGGTCTTCAAGGGGGCATCTGTCAGGTGCAAGAGGAGTAGAGAGGGATCACAGGCCACCGAAGAGACTCTGGCGACTAATTGCCAAAAGGGAGCGATCTTAGAGCATTCCCAAAAGATGTGAAAGAATCTCCCCACCGCTCTCCGGCACCACCTCCTCCGGAACGTCAGAATGGGACGGGGAGAAGCTATGCAGCCTCTCCGGGGTGCAGTACCACCTCGTGAAGCACTTATAATTAGCTTCCTGTATCTTGGAGGGGATGGAAGTTTTATGCATTGCTAGGAAAATGTATTTCCACTGTTCCTCTGTCAGCTGTCTGTCCAGGTCCCTCTCACAGTCCGCGCAAAAGTGGGGTGCCTCTTCATCTCCAGCACTCCCCAGAAGAGCATACAGTTGAGAGATGAGATTCATTGGGGGTTCCCTTGCCCTTGCTAGTTGCTCAAAGGGGGTGAGGTTCCTAAGAAATGCCTGTCTAGACCCCAAGCTCAGGAGGAAGCTTTGGAATATGAACAAGAGCCGCTGGTCAAGCAGTTGAGTATCCAATTTTTCCCTCATATCTTCCAATCGCGTCCACCCGGTGGGAAGGACGAGATCCATCCCTCTCGGGATCCCTTTTTCCATAAAACTCCCGCGAAGGCAAGGGAGGATGTTTACAGGGAGGGACGGGTTATTCACCAGCGGGACCAAGGGGGTCCGCCACAGGGACATGTCCTGCCTGTTTATCAGACTCCGAGGCTAGCGGAGATAAGCGGATAATCTCTGCAGAGGGGCTTCCCTGTCCTGACGGCCCACGCCACATACCTGAGTGGGGTATGGAGCCATGTCCACCCATTTCTTCCTAGAACCCTGGTGGTGCCAATCTAATTAGTTGAAGATGGACCGCACGCCAATACCGGAGTAGATCTGGACAAGCAAGCCCTCCCGACTCTTTCTGTCTAAAGAGAAGCTGTAACCTCAACATAGACTTGCGCCCCTGCCAAATAAAATTAATAAAAATCAAGTTCAGGGATTTAAAGAATGCTCTGGGGATTTGAATCTGGAGGGTCTGAAGCAAATTTAGTATCCTTGGTAGGACCTTCATTTTAAGAATACTAATTCTACCCATCCATGAGAAAGTGGGGAGATCCCAACTAGCCAAGTCATTTTTAAGTCTAGACAAGAGAGGTCCAAAGTTTGCTACGTAAATCCCCTTCACTCTTTTTGTTATTTTAGCGCCCAAGTGTGTTATGGCTGAGGGGGGCCATCTAAATGGAAATTGTCTTCTGGAGGGCTTCTACTTCTTCCGTGAGATTCACCCCTAGGGCCTCCGATTTGTCATAATTTATCTTCAGATAACACAGCCTACCGAATCTCTCAAATTCCTTCTATAATACCGGTAGGCCCACTGCTGGATTTGTATGGAAAAAACAAGAGATCGTCCACATATGCTGAGATCTTGTGTGGTAGAGCCCACCGCAATCCCCCGGATGTCCTCCCGCCCCCTGATTCTGCACAAGAAAGGCTCCATAGATAAGGCAAAAATCAGTGGGGAGAGTGGACATCCCTGCCTAGTGCCATTTCTAATGTCATCTCGCCCCGAGAAAGCGCCATTGACCTCAATTCTTGCAGATGGGTCCGAATATAAGGCCATTATCAATTGTAGGGCTTTAGGGCCCAAACCAATATGTTCCAAAACGGCGTCTGTCTTAGGTTTGTAGTGGCCTTTCTAGAGGTGATCCACTCGATCAATTCCTTTCAGGCGTTACTGACCTGCTGTCCTTATTGGCTCACGCATTTTGGAGTTTCGCGCTCTCTGGGGGGGGGCGGGGTTTCTGGCTCGGCGCGGTCAGTTCTGGCCTGCCCTTCGAAGTTCGTTGGGCGCCATTTCTTACTCACGCGCGCGTGGTGAAGACCGTCCTCCCCCCTCTGTCTGTAAGTGCCCTCACGGGCGACTTTATATTACCTTTTATACTCCCTTGCGCATGGCTCTGACATCCTTGTCTCTCTTTGTCTTTCAGACCGTGGTTTACGGTGGCTTCTCCCGGCCCGGTGTAGCTCCCGGTTGTGGCCATTAAATTTACTCCCACTTCCCCGCGGGTTATTGGGGCATCCAGGGTAGCTTACAGCGTCAATCCCTACTGGCTTATTGTGCCGATTAAATCACCACATGGAGGCATCTCAGGATATTGTGAACGGGGGTTCCTTCGGGACAAGCCCAGCTGTGTGTAGCTTGTGGGGTCTTACTTAGCAGCAGTGACAATGCACGGGTCTGTGTTCCTTGTGCACAGTAGGCGCTATCTGTTCTTCCCGCCTCTTCTGTGGCTGGGCCTGCACCTCGCCTCACTTCACCTACTCCCCCAAGCCTGAGTCTAACCCCCAATACAAGCGGGGATTCTCATCCTGATTTGGCCACTAGACTGGCCAGTGTTGAAAACTTGCTTGCTAATTCCTTAGCGCGTAAGGCCACCGCCAAGAGGCAGCATTTGAACCCTGACTCCGCTCTCTTTCCTATGGAATCTGATGATTTGTTGCATTCTTACGGCCATACCCCCTCAGACGAAGGGGAACTGTTCTCGGACTCTGGGTCATATGACGACGAGTCCAGGGGTCATGAAGAGTCTGGTTCCGAGCATTGGTCCTCGGATGATATTGATAGACTGCTGGTCCAGATCTTTGAGGTCTTGTCCCTCTCTCCCCCTGCTGCGGCTCCCAGGCAAAGGGGTGATCTTTTTCATACTGCTAAGGCTCGTCTGGAATATCCCGAGCAAACCCATTTCAATAGCCTAGTGCTTAAAGAATGGGAACATCCCAGCAGACTTCCTGGGGTCCCTAAGAGTGTGGATAGGAAATATCCCTTCCCTGCTGACTTGGTTAAGTGCTGGTCATCGCCCCCTGAGGTCGATGCTCCTATTCTAGGGTTGTCCAACACCTCTATTATGCACTCCCCTGACACTACTACGCTGCGGGACTCTGAGGACCGGCGGGTTGACCAATTGGCATGCCATGCCTTTGCATTTGGGGGAGCGACTCTGCGCCCGGTTTGTGCCTTAGCCATTACGGCAGTAGCGCTCAGGACCGCGGTTAGGAATACTCTCGATGGCACAGATGAGTTGCCTCCTGATACTGTCAATGCAATGTCCAGCTGTGATGCGTTTGTTAACTTTATTCTGTCTGCATCAGACGATGCTATTAAGATGTGTGCCAGATCATCTGCCCTGGTGGTAGCTATACGCCGCGCGGTTTGGTTGCGCCAGTGGTCCGCTGACAATGCTGCCAAGAAAGCCCTTACGGGGCTCTCTTTTAAGGGGCTGCGCCTGTTTGGGGACCGTTTAGACCTCTTTGCCAAGGGAGGCAAGTTACCCCAGCGCAGGCGACAGATTCGGCCCTTTCGGGGCAGGGCTCCTTATCAACCCCCTACCGTGGGGCTAAACAAGGCAGAGGGGTGTCCTTCGCTGGGTCCCGCGCAGACTCCTGGCACAGGAACAGAGGACGCCGTCCTGGTTCCTCCTGGGGACCCAAGCCCAAAGCCCCTCCCAAGACCCCTCAGACATGAAGGGGCGCCCTCGCCCTTCAGGGTGGGGGGGGGCGTCTGTAGCACCTCGAGCATGTCTGGAGGCGCCATGTCTCAGACCGGTGGATTCAGGAGGTAGTGTCCTCCGGCTACAAGATAGAATTTGCTGTACGGCCCTCCACCAGATTCATTGGGTCTCGGATTCCACAGGACCCTGCCTCAGCTCAGGTCCTGTTGCTGGCCGTGCAGGGTCTCCTGGATCTAGGGGTCATTTGCAAGGTTCCCTTAGGAGACACGGGCATGGGGTTCTATTCCAACCTTTTCACAGTGCCCAAGAAGGATGGGTCAGTCAGGCCCATTCTGGATTTAAAAATCCTCAACAAATTTGTCAAGAACAAACACTTTCGTATGGAAACTCTGCGCTCGGCCATTGGCTCTCTGTGCCCAGGGGACTTTATGACGTCCGTGGACATCAAGGATGCTTACCTTCACGTCCCGGTGTTTCCAGGACACCAAAGGTTTCTCAGATTTGCACTGAAAGATCAGCATTACCAATTTGTGGCCTTGCCATTCGGCCTCACTTCGGCTCCCAGGGTGTTTACCAAGGTGCTGGCAAGGGTGATGTCCCTGTTAAGGCTAAGGGGCATACGTGTGCTGCCCTACCTGGACGATATACTCATCACCTCTCTGTCTCTGCGGCAGGCAGACTTGGACACTCGGCTGGTAGTGTCCACCCTGGAGTCCTTCGGCTGGGTGATCAATTACCCCAAGTCCTCTCTGTCCCCCTCCTCGGTGACTCAGTTCCTGGGAATGATTCTGGATACGATTCAGTCAAGGATATTCCTTCCTCAACAGAAGGTGGAAGCTCTGACCGCGCAGGCGAGGTTCCTGCTTTCGTGCCCACAGCCCTCCATCCGGCAGGGAATGCAGTTGGTGGGCCTGATGGTGGCGAGCTTCGAGGCGGTGCCCTTTGCCCAGTTCCATTTGAGACCTCTGCAGCTTCACCTTCTGTCAGTGTGGGACAAGAACCCAGCGTCCTTGGACGAGGTATGTGTGCTTCCCCCCTCGGTCAGCCAATCCCTTGCGTGGTGGCTGGACCACAGGAACTTGATAGGGGGCAGGTCTTTTCTGGCCCCCTCCTGGGAGATGGTCACAACGGATGCCAGTCTGTCAGGGGGATTCTGGAAGTCCCTGCGTTTCCGGGGGAGGTGGGGCCCTCAGGAGGCCCATCTACCCATCAACATTCTGGAATTGCGGGCAGTCAGGTTGGTACTGGATCGGTTAACCCAACACCTTAGGGGTCTGCCGGTCCAGGTATGCTCGGACAACAGAACGGCGGTTGCCTACATCAACCATCAGGGAGGGTCCCGGAGCAAGGGTGCTCTCCAGGAGGTGTCTCAGATTCTGACATGGGCGGAGGCCAATGTCCAATGCATTTCGGTTGTGTACATTCCGGGAGCGGAGAATCTGCTAGCGGACGCCCTGAGCAGGGGGACGTCCCATCAGGGAGAGTGGTCCCTCTGCAACAGGGTTTTCCAGTCCCTGTGTCACCTTTGGGGTCTACCGGATGTGGATCTGTTTGCATCCCGTCACAATCACAAGCTCCCGGCCTTCGTACCCCTGTCTCAGGATCCTCTGTCGGATGCCCTGTCCATGTCTTGGAGGGAGTTTCGACTCCTGTATGTGTTTCCACCATTCCCCCTTCTGTGCAGGGTTCTGCGCAAGATTTCTCTGGAAGGGGTACCTGTGATTCTAGTGGCCCCCAGGTGGCCAAGAAGAGTGTGGTTCGCAGATGTGGTTCAAATGGCAGTAGACCAGTACGAACTGCGAGGGGTGCCAGATCTGCTAACTCAAGGATCCTTACGCCATCCCAATTTACTAACTCTGGCATTGACGGCCTGGCTGCTTAAACCTCCATCTTGATGGAGAAGGGTTTGTCTGCCTCTGTGGTGGCTACTATGGTGCAGGCCAGGAAGAAGACTTCCTCTGCTATCTATTATAGAGTATGGCGTTCCTACATTGATTGGTTTGAGTCCAGGTCTCTTCCCTGCCGGGAATTCTCAGTCCCTAGGGTTCTGGAGTTCTTACAGCATGGTTTGGACTTAGGTCTCTAACTTAGTACTCTGAAGGGTCAGGTTTCTGCTCTGTCTATCTTCTTTCAGAAGACCTTTGCCCAGCATCACCTGATTAAGACCTTCTTTCAGGGGGTCACTCATGTGCGTCCCCCTAGAAAGCCTATGGTCCCCGTCTGGGATTTAAACTTGGTTTTGTCGGCCTTGCAGGGTGCTCCCTTTGAGCCTATTCAGGATGCTGCTCTTGCTGTTCTCACTCTCAAGGTTGTCTTCTTGGTGGCTATTACTTCGGTTAGGCATGTGTCTGAGCTGGCTGCTCTATCTATTCAGCCTCCGTACTATGAGAGGCATCAGGACAAGGTGGTGTTCCGCTTCAAACCGGATTTTCTGCTGGTTGTGTCTGCCTTTCATTTGAACCAGGATATTGTTCTTCCTTCGTTGTGTCCCAATCCTAGCAACGACAAGGAGAGGGTTTTGCATTCATTGGACGTAGTCAGGTGCTTGAAGTATTACCTGGTTGTCACTGCGGCTTTCAGGAAAACTGATGCTCTCTTCCTTGTGCCTTCTGGGCCTAGGAAGGGTTTGGCTCCTGCCAAGTCTACCATCAGCAAATGGATTCGTCAGGCTGTGATTCAGGCCTATTCTACTAAGGGGAAGAGTCCCCCTTTCCGTCTTACTGCCCATTCTACTCGTGCTATTAAGGCTTCTTGGGCTTTCCAGCACCAGGCTTCTGTTGAACAAGTTTGCAAGGCCTCTACTTAGTCTTCCATTCATACCTTTTCAAAGTTTTACAAGGTTGATGTTGGGGCCTCAGCTGATGCTGTGTTTGGCCGCAAGGTTTTGCAGGCGGCAGTAGTTTAAACTGCCAGCTGTTGCCTTTTTTGTTGGGGATCCCACCCTACTTTATGGACACTGCTATTGGATGTCCCACGTGTAAGTATTATATTTGGAGCAGGACGTACTGTATGCTTAGAATAATACAATTCTGTGAAATACTCACCTGTACAATTGGTATTATACGCATATAGTACGTCCTGCTCCACCCCACCCTGTTTTTTTACATTATTCTGGATCTCCTGTATGGTGATTGTTATCATTGTTATTAATACCAGTTTTTGGTGGTTGGTTTCTCCCGGCTTCTTTTTCTCACTGCTTTTCAATGCTGGGGATTTGTGGGAAGTCCCTGGGTATATGAAGGGCCGGGATGAGCCTGTTTTTTTGCATGTCTGCAGTGCAGAGCGCCATCTGCCGGAGGATTACCCACGTGTAAGTATTATATATGGAGCAGGACGTACTGTATGCGTATAATACCAATTCTACAGGTGAGTATTTCACAGAACTGCATTATTCGCACTTTTGTTAAGCTCAAAGAAGCTTTTGATAGTGCTTTGCAGGTCCTGGACCAACAGCTCATTCTGCAGAAGGGACTCGTTCAGCCTCCACCTCCACGTCGACTCCCCCCTCAACCCCCCGGACAAGTTGATAGAGAGAGCCACCGGGGCATGGTCCGGAATAACCGTGTGTTCTATTTTAGTATCCACCACTCGGGGCAATAGTCCATGGGAGACCAGAACATAATCAATTCTAGAATACGTGGCATGGGGCGCAGAGTAAAATGAGTAATCTTTAGTGCTAGGATGGCTGATACACCAGGGATCACAGAGCTGAGCCTTCTGGTGGGCTTTCTTTATTCTTTTCAATGCCACGTATGCCAGGGCCGATTTCCCCGTGGAAGAGTCCAGGAGAGGGTCCAATGCCACTTTAAGATCACCTCCAAGAATAACGGGACCTTCCTGTACCATCAAAAGCTTGTTCATAAAAGCCTCAATAAAGGTAACCTGGCCAGAATTGGGGGTGTAGGCCACCGCCAGGGTATATTTTTTTTTAAACAGGGGAGCCCTTAAGAAATAAGTATCTACCCTGCTCATCTGCTATCCTGTCCGAAACTAGAAAGGGGGTGTTCCTTGCGATTAGAATCGCAGCCCCCCCTCACTTTTACAACTGGTGCATTTCTTGTGTAGGACTGGGAGAAGGACCTGGAGGACAGCTTGCCCCCCCCCCCCCCCCCGACTCTGAAGTGCATTTCCTGTATGAATGCAATATTTGCCTGGTGTCTGGACAATTCTTGAAATAGCTTGGATCTCTTCAAAGGAGTATTCAGACCTCTGGCGTTAATCGAGATCGCCCTGAGCTTTTGAGTGAGGGGAAGAGCAGGGACGCCTGACAGACAAGCTCCCGGCGGGCCATCCCCAGTCCTGTACATTTCTCCCAACTTAGGGGTGGAGGCCACCCCGGCTCAGGACGTGTACTCAATACGAGGTGAGGGCCCGCTCCCGGCAGCCAACAATCACAAATTCAAAGTATACATTTTTAAATCATTTAAAACTGTTAAACTTAAGAACCCAAGTGCTTCAAATGTCAGGCTAACACTCTACCCCGCCGCCCGTCCGGCCAGGAGCCTCGCCCATTTGGTGAATCCCTGAGCAATGGAATCCAGGGGACCCCCTCTGTGTAAAGAGGGGGCCCACCCTTAAAGACCCAGGCCCGACATAGGCCGGGTCCAATAGGACAGGGTCGTGAACGGCCGGGGGCGACCTAGGCTAGGCTAAATAACAGAGAATGTTACAAAAATATCAAATATATCAAAATAAACAGCAGCACCAAAATTATATGACCTGGTCAGCAATTTCCAAAGAACATGGGATAAAAAGAAACTCACTCTCGGATCAACAGCAGGACCTCCACACAGTTGGTCGGGCTTCACTGCGGGTTGGTCGGCCGGGGGTCTGCTCCCCTCCTCGACAGCAAAGGGTAGGGATCCGGGGAGAACGAAAGCCAGTCCGGGACCCGGACAGGACGCAAGTCAAACTACTTAAACAAGCCAGGCAGGTCATCATGCTTGCGGAGAGAGAAAGTCTTGCCCTGCTTTGAGGCAATTAGGGCAAAGGGAAACCCCCCATCTGTATGAGACATTATTCTGTTTGAGAGTCTCCAACAGCGGCCGAAGGACCCTCAGTCTCGCCAAGGTGGACCTCGAAAGATCTGAATAGAAATGTAGGATCGCCCCATCAAAGTCCAGCGGACCCTTCCTTCTTGCCGCCGCCATGATCGCTTCTTTTTCTTGGAAAAAATGAATCCTACAAAGGAGGGGGACGATCGCTCTATGCACCCGGTCTATCTCGATTTTGGAGTCACCACTCGCTGGATCCCTGAGCAACGTAGAAAAGATCCCTTGCAAGGTAGGTAGAAGGTCCTCCGCTCGTGTCGCCTCGGGAAGCCCCCTATTCGAATATTATTCCGTCGGTTGCGATTCTCTAAGTCCTCCAAATGGAGAGCCAGGGCTGCAGTCGCTGATTCCTGCACTTGCTAGCGGTGCGTGAGTTGTTGAATGGTGGATCTGTCTTCCTCTCGCTGCTGCTCAACCCCCGCAAGCCTGGTGTCCAGCTACTTAAAATCCCCCCCCCCCCCCCCCGCAGAAGCCCCACCTCTTCATACAATTTCTCGCTGATAGAGTGGGTGATCGTGGAGAGGTCCTCTTTAGTTGGCATAGATCTCAAGTGGGCCAAGATATCAGCCAAGGTGTTATCAGACGCGGCGGACCCCGAGCTTGTGGACGCTCCCCCCCCCCCCCCACCCGCAGTCTCCCCTGTTCGCCCCCCTCGGGAGGTCTCTTCATCAGGGCCGATTCCCAAGCAGGTTCTGTGGGCTTTGATATATAGCGATTTAGGTCACCTTGAGTACTTGCTGCAGAGCTTCTTGTCTGACCTCTGTTATCTTTAGGTTTGCTGCCGCCCCCCATTTCTGATCTTCTCAACTTAAGTGGTGGGAGTCCCGCCCGTAATGCTTGAAGACGTTTGAATGAGGGGCATCCAGCCCTGGATGCTTTTGAGGATGCTTAAGTGGGGGGTATCCGATCCAGGGTGCTCAAAGTGCGCTTCCACTAGGGCTAACAGCTCCCGGGTGCTATAAATGAAGATTAACCGGCCCAGGGTGCTTAAAGACACTTCAATAAAGGCAAATGGGCTCGAAGTGCTTTGAGGGCGCTGAATAAGGAATGTCCAGCCCCGGGTGCGGGAAAGACACTTAGATGAGGAGCGACTAGCCCGTAATGCTTTGAGGGCGTTTACTAAGGGGTGTCTGGCCCAGGGTGCTTTGAGGACGCTTCAAATTGGGCTGCCAGTCCCCAAATGCTTTGAGGGTGTTTAAGTTGGGTTATCCAGATCAGGCTAGTGAAAAAGGCTTCTCTGAGGCCAGTTGGTTTCATTTACTTGAAGGTGCTTGGGTGAGGGACGTGCCGCTGAGGGTGCAGCAAAAAAAGAAAAGAGGTGCTTAAGTGAAGGATACCCGGGTAGTCACTAGACGAAGGGCATTCGACCCAGGATGCCTTAGTGCCTTGTGGGGACCAATGAGGGGCGTCCGACCCAGGATATGCAAAGGGCTCCACGTATCAGATCTCCCCAAAACCGTCCACTGAGGCTATTGGTCAGGGCGAACTTATCTGCTCACTACTAGGAGCTATATGGTCAGGCCCTCTGTCTGTGCTCCCTCCTCGTGTCAGGAAGCTCCTTCCCCTCCTTTGCAGATCAATGGAGAGGGGAATACCAAGTGCCCCTATTCAAGTGCCTCTAAATGATTCCCTAAGGGCACCTCAGTATTGCAGTGCCAGGAAGACGCAGAGAGTGCAGGTCACCTTCACGAAGAGACATAGGAGGCAGGGTGCCGACACCCACCCCCCCCTCCTCACCTCAGCGTCTGTGCTATGCTCCGCTGCAGGAGAGTGTGCTGCTGTCAGCCCCAGCCACACGTTGTCCCGCTCTTCACCGGCTCATGTCACAGGGGAGAGGAATCGGGGAGGGGGCCCCGCTGAGATCTGAAGACCACCACCTCCACCCGTGCTCACCCCAGCCTCTGCCCTCCTCTCCGCCGCCTCAGGAAACTGGGTCAAAAGTCCAAGATGGCGGCCCACCGCCTCCACCTGCTCCCTGCTACACCTGCTCCGATCAGGTCCGCGGCCCCCGATCCCGAGAGGGGGTGATCAAGATGGCGGCACGCTGTGCCTTGCTCCTGGCCGCTGACAGCTTCCCAGATCACGTAGCTTTGCTAAAATCCGTCCAGCGGTGAGTCTGATGAAACCCAACAACCAGCGGGGGGGGTAGCCCTCGATACTTGGGGGAGATTTATTTATTCTAAGCATACAGCACGTCCTGCTCCCAAATAGTCATAACATGTGGGTAGTCCTCCGCCTCCGGCGCCGTGCACTGCAGACATGTAGAAAACAAGCTCCTCCCGGCCCTACATATACCGCGGGACCCCCCACAAATCCCCAGATTTCTCTGCAGTGCTGGAGCTGCGAAGACATGAAGTATCACGCTCTCGCAGGCGAGCGGGCCTTACGGCCCAAGGTCCTGTGGGACTATTTCCACCCGTCCTCTTCAGAAGAAATATGCCTCCCAGCCTAGGCTGCGCGGCTCGGGTGAAGGTAGGTAGCACCTGGTGTGCTGAATGGAGCCATGCTCCACCGCAATCCCCCTCCATAGGGTAGGCGGTCAGGCCGATGGTGAGCCTCTAGAGGATGCCCCTCCCATATTTTGCCCTTGCCCCTCATAGACTCGGTCCATGGACACCGTCAGCTTCTCCCCTCGCTCCCTCCCGTAACTCGGGGGGGGGGGGGGGGGAGAAGGGGGGGGGGGTGTGTGTGTGTGGCAGCCCTAGTGCCCATCCGCCATTAGACCTTGTTCTTTAATCAGGGGGTCAGTGTCGCGCATCACTGTACAGTGCGAGCTGTCTTTTCTCACTATCAGTCTGCCTCGGCAGATTCATTCCAGCGTGTCAGCATTAGATGTTACTTATCTCCGCTGCTGCACTTGCTGTCGGTTGGAGCTTCGCGCTCTTTGGGGGAGGCGGAGACTCGGCATGACGCGTCTTTTGTCACAGCCTGGCCTGGCCCTCCCCTCGAGGTTCGCTGGCGCCATTTTCTCTATCTTCGCGCGCGCGTGGTGTGGCTCGTCTCCTCCCTCGGTCATGTAAGTGCCCTCCGGGGCGGTATGGTTTCTAGGTTTTTCAAACAGAGCATGGCACGGACTCCACTCCCCTTGTCCCATTAGGTCTTTCAGAAGCCAAGACTTCGTTACCGGCCCCGGCATAACATATATTACAACGGGTCCTCTTTACCAATTCTTCCACATTACTAGCGGGTTTGGGGCATCCAGGGTTGCTTATTGCATAATTCCCTGCATTATACTGCATAAAAATCACCATATGGAGGCATTTCAGAATTATGGAACCGGGGTCCCTCCGGGACGTGACCGGCTGTGTGCAGTGTGTGGCCAGCCCCTGGCTGAGGCTGACAGGGCACAGGTCTGCGGACAGTGTGCAGCACAGGCATTGCTAACAGAGGAACCTCCCTTCCTCACCCCCGTCTCCCCGCTCCCAAACATCACTCATGATGAGTCCCACTCCAGCGGGGATGACCTGCAAGAGGTGCCGCGAGCGTTGCCCACGGCGGAGCAGGTGCTTTCTGGATTGGCCGAGCGTATGGGCCCCGGTAAAAAAGTGGTCCCTGACACCTCCAGGCTCTCCGGTTCCTGACGATACCGATGATTCTGCTGATATGCAGGACCCTGACCCTTCTGAGGAAGGTGAGCTATTCTCAGACTCGGGCTCCTCCCATGGGATGCCTGCGGGCCATGAGGAATCCGAGCCTGGCTCCTGGGGCCTGTGTGACACGGATGAAATCCTAATCAAGATTTTTGAGGTCTTGTCAATCTCTCCCCCTGGGGAGATCCCCAAGCCTAAAAGGGAGAGTTTCCATACAGCGCCGCCGCGCTTGGAGTTCCTAGAACAGGAAAATTTCCAGGATACCATATCCCAGGAATGGGAATCGCCTGGTAAGCTTAAAGGGATTCCAGGGGTCTGGGAATGGAAGTACCCTTTTCCCCCTGATGTGGTCAGTTTATGGTCAGCTCCCCTGGTGGTGGACGCGCCGGTTATAGGGGTCACAAACCCCCCTTTTATGACTGCCCCCTTTTACCGTACCCTTCGGGATGCTGAGGACCGGCGCATTGACAGACTGGCCTCACACGCCTTCTCGTGTGCTGGGACGGCCCTGAGCCCGGTTTGTGCCGCGGCCATCACTGCGGTGGCCGCCAGGACTCTTGTCAGAAAGATACTGGATCACCGCCCTGAGGACTTCCCTTGGGGGGTGTTTAGTGCGCTATCAGACTGCGAAGCCTTTGTGAAGTTTATTCTATCGGCACTGGATGACACCATTAAGATGTGTGCTAGGAGTTCAGCACTTGCGGTAGACATTCGCCGCCTGGTCTGGCTGCGACAGTGGGGCGCCGATGGAGCTACAAAAAAGGCTCTCACTTGCCTTCCATTCAGAGGACGGCGATTATTCGGGGCCCGCTTGGACCTTTTTGGCAAAAAGGCTATAGCACCCTTCCGCAGAAGGCCGCTCCGGCCTCCACGAGGCAGGGTCACCCCTCCACCTCCCTATGTTAGTGTCAAACGTGAATCTGAGGTGTGTTTCCAGTTGTTCGGCGTGGATTTCCAACATGGCGCGGGCAGACAGCGCCCTGGGCCTTCTGGCAGGACCAAGTCCAAATCTGCCAAAACCTCGCAAGCATGAAGGGGCGCCCTTGCCCGTCTGGGCGAGGGGGCGACTGCACAGCTGTCTCTCATCCAGGAATATGCCTTCTCCTTCTGGTGGTTCTGGAATGTAACCCACCTGGGCTCAGGATGGGTTCTCGCTGGACGGTCCCCCCTCAGGGTGTTTTTAGTCCCTGCTCTCCCTTCTGAAACTGGCGCAGGCCGGACTGGGCCTGCGGTGTTAGGCGCGTTTGTTAATCACCTTAACAGTATGGGGCCATAGCCTCTGTATATAATTTTTCCATCCTCCCCCCCCCCCCCCCCCCCCATCAGTGTGAGGTAGTCTGGACCCCGTTGGCCTATGACAGGCTTAGCAATTCTACCATTCGCAAGTGGCCTATATATGACAACTCTCTTGGGTCACGGGTCCCCTGCGCGGGGGGGGGGGGGGTTAGGCCTATTACGAAGATCTAGCTCTTCTTAGTTTATCTGGGGTCAGCTGGACGCCTAAGACTATTTCTAGTCAGTGTCACAGGATCAACCCTGCGGCTGGAGGCACTATTGGGGCCTTCCTTTCGGCCCAGGCTACTAGCCTGGAGTGTCTGGGGACACGCCTGAGGTGGGGCTTATGCGTTGGGACCTACTGGGTCGTCTCCCTTACTCCCCAGCCTTTGCATCAGACGGAGTGGGTCGGTTGGCCGACAGTGTCCCCCAGAAGCTACTGGATGGTTGCTTGAACACTCATCCCCTCGCGGTCACTTATCCACTATCCCCCGTCCCTGGGAACTCGGTTCAGGCTTGCTGCCTTCTTCTCTGGCATTAGGGGACCCCTGGTTACGGGGCTCTGCCCCCCCCTTACTGGCGCCTTGACTTCACCAGGCGGGTTGGCAGCTGGTGGGCCTGTTGGTGGCACATCAAGATGATGTAATTTATATGCCGAGCCCTCGGGCTCTTCGGCGCAGTAGGTTACTAAACCCACATTTGTCCCAGCACCCCGGTGCTTGGCCTGTACTCATGCCTTCTTGGTAAGGTGGTTCCCCTGGAGCTTCCCATATGCAAGGGCCCCGTCAGGGGGGCACTCCTCTTCCTTACCAGCATCTCCTAGAGTATGGTCACCCTGGGTACCAAGTCTCGCGGGTTTGGCAGGGGAAAGGTAAATCTCTTCCACGACCCCCGTGGTTCTAGGTTGGGCCCCTTAGAGGGTCCATCTTACCTGCTGGGCTTGTTGAAACGGTGGCCCCCTTTTGACTCTATATGGTGGGCCTTCCCCTCCTTCAGGACCGGTCTGTTTATGGGGGACTCCTGGTCTGTTGAAAGACGATGACATGTTTTTAATGCTGGTTTAAAGATTGTGACAGGTTGCTACATCTGGAGGGTCCCTGCTCCTGGCCTGGGTGGGGTTCTACCACCCCTGCTTCTCAGCGGTATTCGCTTCTATGGATGCCCTTAACGGCAGGTTATGCTATCCCGGGTTGCCCAGGGAGCCTAGAGTGGCTCTGAGGGGTCTCCCTCCTGACACAGGGCATCTGCCGTTGTTCCTACTGTCCCAGGATATGCTGACTCCGGTCAGGGGGCCTGAGTATTTAGGCATAGCCTTGTTATTTCATATGCCTTTTCATCAACCTACCTTTGGGTTCTGCGCACGGTTGGCTGGATAGTGAGTCCCATGGGATCTATGGCCTAGGTGGCCCTGGGAGTAATGGTTCGCAGATGCCTCTGCTGAAGGCTGCTGAATTGTGATATCTCTGTTGGGGTGCGGTTCTGCCCTTATCGGGTCTCTTCCTGTTTCCAATCAAAGGTCTCCTGTCTGGGGATTGACGGCTAATCGCCCCTTGGGGGCGGGCCTCATCTTCTGGGTGACTTAGTATGAGAGGGGGTTTGGGAGCTAGCTCCCCAGCTTCCCCTTACTCCGCCTATAATGGCTTGGTGGTATCCCATATTGACTGGCATGGGCCTTAGTCTCTTCCCTGTGAGACGTTATCGGTTCCCAGGGCCTTTAAAGTCATTACAGCATAAATTGGGGTTGGCTCCCCATCTGGGGACTCCTATGGTGTAGGTCTGTCTTGGCCTTCCTGCAGGAGTCTGGTTCTGTCACCCTTGTAGAGTATTCTCTTTGGGATTGCTTAGCTGCACCTCTCCAGTAGTTCCATATGTCCCTGTGGGGATCAATTTATTCTAAGCATACAGCACGTCCTGCTCCAGAACATATTCATAACGTATGGGTATACCTCCGCCTTCAGCGTCGTGCACTGCAGATCATGAAGAAAACAAGCTCCTCCCGGCCCTACATATACCGGAGGACCTCCCACAATCCCAAGATTTCTCTGCAGTGCTGAAACTGCAAAGACATCAAGTATCACGCTCTCGCAGGTGAGCGGGGCTTGACAGCCCGAGGCCCTGCGGGACTATTTCCACCCGTCCTCATTGTGAATTTATGCCTCCCAGCCTGGGCTGCGTGGGTCGGGTGAAGGTAGGCAGCACCTGGTGTGCTTACGGAGCTAGACTCCACCGCAATTCCCCAACCATTGGGTAGGCGGTTTAGGCCGATGGTGAGCCTCCAAAGGATGCCCCTCCCGCATTATTGTCCCGTACCCCGAGTAGTGCTGGACCCTATTATCAGGTCGCCATTCTCCCTCTTTTCCTCGTCCACTTAGGGGGAAAAGAAAGGGGGGGGAGGGTACGCGTGTGGCGCTCCCAGTGTACCGGTGTGTCACGCTCGTGGCTTCTATTCTGCCCTTTATTAACTCAGAGATGTCAGGGCCCCGCTGCTTGCTCCTTATTTCATCTGCCACTGTGTGTTTTTTTTACTTCGATTGCCACTTGGTGTTGTTGCCGCGGTGCCCGCGCTTATTGTCGGTCCGCTCTATGGTACGTTAGGCCTGCTAGTTGCATATGCCTTATTTTTTACTTCAGAGCTTCGCGCTCTTTAGAATGGGCGGGGCCTTAGTTCGGCGCGCTTCGCGTCACGGCGGAGTATTTAGCCCGCCCTTCGAGCTTCGCCGGGCGCCATTTTGGTTAGCTTCACGCGTCGTGGCGGTCTCCTCCTCCACCTGAGCTGTAAGTGCCCTTGCGGGCAAATCCCTCTCATTATTGTCTGCGCATGTTCCTGACATCTCTTTCCCATTGTGTCTTTCGGACGCTGAGTTTCCGGTGGCCTCTCCCGGCCTCGTATACATATATACCTATATACCTATCCATATATTGTCTATATACGTATACATTGCTATACTCATATGTATAAGGAGCGGGCCTTCCCAAAATCTCCCACATTGATCAGCGGGTAGTTGGGGCATCCAGGGTTGCTTACGGGATAAATCCCTATCGACATCCTTTTTTTAAACAATCACCATATGGAGGCATCTCAGGATTGTGTTACCGGGGTCCCTTTGGGACCGGACCGGCTGTGTATATCGTGCGGTCTCCCCCATGCTGAGGCGGACGGGGCACGGGTCTGCGCGTCATGTTCTGAACAGACGCTGGAATTGCGAGCGACGCTTGCGGTTGTTCCTCGCTCCTTCTCACCCCTTTCCCCTTCCCTAAACCTCACTCCTGTTGAGTCTTGTACAAGTGGCGAGTTACAAATAGATCCCTCTCCCAGGCGGCCCACGCTGGCCCAGATTGTGGAAGGTTTGTCTGGCCTATCGGCCCAGATAGACAATGGCCTTGTACTCCCGCGGCTTCGGCCTGCGCTATGGGCTCTGAGGAGTCCTTTTCTACACGTGCTAGCGCCACGTCGGAAGAAGGGGACCTGTTCTCTGACCTAGGCTCCTCTGACGAGAGACCGAGGGGTCAGGATGATGCTGGTCAGGATGACTGGGACCAGCTTGATATTGGCGGGATGTTACTCAGGATTTTTAATGTATTGTCCGGAACGGACAATACATTAAAAATCCTGAGTAACATCCCGCCAATATCAAGCTGGTCCCAGTCATCCTGACCAGCATCATCCTGACCCCTCGGTCTCTCGTCAGAGGCTTCGGAGCCTCCCGGTGCGGCCTCCAGGCCGAGAGGGGGACGCTTTCATACTGCGCCTGCGCGCTTGGAATTTCTCGAGCAGGCTCACTTCCATGCTCTTGTACTTAAAGGGTGGGAATGTCCCGCTGCTCTTCAAAAGACCCCAGAGGACTGGGCTTGGAAATACCCTTTCCCCCCCCGAGATGGTCGATATTTAGTCCTCGTCCCCATTAGTGGACGCTCCGATTATTGGGGTCCCCAACCCCCCCCTTCCTTACATCTCCGGCTTACAGATCCCTGCGGGACGCCGATAGGCTTGCTTCCCACGCCTTTACCTGTGCTGGCACGGCGCTGCGCCTTGTCTGTGCCGCGGCTATCACGGCAGTGGCCGCTAAGACTCTTATAAGAAAGATACTTGAGCATCAGCCTGAAGATTTACCCTGGGAGGTGTTTTACGCACTCTCGAGCTGCGATATTTTTGTTAAATTCATCCTTTTGGCCTTGGATGACACATCAAAATGTGTGCGAGGACTTCTGCCCAAGTGGTAGCTATTCGTCACCTGCTCTGGCTTCGTCAGTGGGGGGGCAGACGATGACGCTAAAAGGATCTTGACGGGGCTTCCCTTTAGAGGGCATCGCCTGTTTGGGGCACGTCTGGACTTGTTTGAGAAACAGGACAGTCCACCCAGTCAGAGGCGGCCGTTGCGCCCCCCGCGGAGCAGGGATACCCCTCCTCCTCCTCCATATCATTCTGTTAAGCAGGAACCGGGGTTGCCCCCTGCTGGGTCTGGTTCGGTATCCTGTCCCAGGAGTGACGTTCAATGCCCGGGGCCCTCCGGTCGGGCTAAGCCCTTTTCCTTCCCTGAATACCCTCATGCATGATGGGACACCCTCACCCACCTGGGTGAGGGGATGGCCACAGCACCTTGCTCCTATCAGGAGGCATCCTGCCTCGCTCTGGTGGCCTTAGGGGATATTTCCTCCAGATATGGAATGGTGTTTGCTGGGTGGTTCTTCCCTGAGTCGTTTAGGAGGACTATGGTTCCATGCCCTTCTTTGGGCATGGGTGCAGGCTTAACTGGGCCTGTCAGGTATGGCTTCCCTGCAGAACGCCATTATCATATAGAAACTGGGGCCCCTGAGCGAGTCTGCCCCTCTCTCCCTCCAAGGATGAGGGAGTCTATCTGCCTAACCCCTAGGGGGATGTGGCATCTGTACCATAAGCTTTCGGCCTGGCGCCCTTGACAGGGCTGTCTGTGCCCCATGCTCCAGGGGTCCTCTGGCCGCTGGGGGCGCGTTCGGATTTCTTTCTAGACTCCAAGGAGCCTTCTGGATATTGAGCCCTCTACTGCTGGGTATTGGTGATCACTGACACCGTTGAAGCTTAAACTAAGCCCCCTGTTGCGCCCTTGTACGCACTGGGCTCTGGAAGGGTGTGATGTCTCACACGGCACCAAGGGGCATCTACCAGGGGACCTATCAGGCCCTCCTGTTCCTTCACGAAGTGGTTGTGGGATGGATCTTGACAAAACCGGGGCTCTACTCTGCTCCACCCTCTTGTTCCTGGTTGCACCGGGATTAGGCTTCACCCAGTGCCCTTTTTTTCCTTGGCTATAAGGAGTTTACCGGTATGAGGCCTCTGGTCCTCCGTCCTGTATAGTTATTTCTCCAGACAGTATTGCTTCTGGTGCGCTGATTGGCGGTTCGTCCTTTGACACCACTTGTCTCGGTGATCTTTGGGCTCTGAGGTGCTTTAGCCATTAGCCCTGGATGAGGGGTTTGCACCCTGGGTCTGGGTCTGCTTACCTTACTCCTAGTGGAGGCGGTTATTCTTCTACTGGTTACTCGAGGGTACCGTGGGGGAGCATTCCATACCCTTTTCTTTTTCCCTGTTGGTTACCATGGTACCTAATCTGGCAGGATGACGAAGGGGGCTTATTCTTCTGAATCCCCCGGGGGTTCCTAGGAAGGGACCTTGAAGGTTCTGGTTTCCTAGGTGAATTTTTGGTCATAAGGAGCACGTAGTGGGTCCTAGTTGGGGACTAATCCTTCTTGTACCTGTCCATTGGGGGACATGTTGCCATGATAGGACAGTGGTTGCTCCTTGTTCCTGCGGAATTCTTGGGCCTGGCTCTATTCCAGGGGAGCCCTGATTCCTTAGGGGACTTGATATTCCTTGTCCTCCCTGTAGTATCCCTCCCGTGGGAGGTTCTCTGTTGTGCCTCTGGGCTCACACTGGCAGGGTTCTGTGGGACCCCGTCTCTATTACAGGAGTCTACCCCTGTTATTGACCAGATTGGTCTGCCCTGGTTGGGGCTAGTGGTTCTGGCTGGGTAGTTTACTTGAAAGCCGTTATACCCTTGCCCTACCGGGCGCGGGGAGAGCTTGCGCTAGTCCCTGATGGCAAGCAGCACCTTATGCTAGGGGCCTGGGTGGCCCAGTGGGGTGTGGGTTCTCAGGGAGTTCTGCTGAGAACAGTGGGACGGTAAGTTCCCTCATGAGGACTATTTTTTAACATAGTATGGTGCCTTTACTTTAGACCTACTTTAGTGTTGGCAGGATCTGGGGCTTACCCTGCTGGAGATGACAGATCTTGGGGTGTCTTGTTCCTTGGAGGATCTGGACTTTGTCTTCCTCCTTATTTTCTTCCTTCTGCCATGCTGGGCTAGTTTATGTTGTCCCTATGCTATTCGCTGGGTCTAAGCTCCTTCCCTGGTGGGACGATAGCTGCTCCTGGGATTAGGGTCCTACAAGCAGTGTTTGGTAGGGGCTCACTACTTGACTCGGTCTATGGTTGGTGCCTGATCTGTCTTCTATTACGAGACCTGATCCAATTTTTTGTTTGCATTCTTCAGGGTCTGCTCAGGTGCATTCCTGGGGGATTCCTAGTTCCCCTTTTGGGGGAGGAATTATTCTGAATCCCTACCAAGGGTTCCCACGGGTCTTAGTCAGGTCTTTGTCTGACCTGCTCCTTCCATCAGGTTGCTCTTCTGGGGAGATTTCTCCAGTCAGTGGTGTGCCATAAGGAACGGCGCTATTGGTGGTCCTAGTCATTATATATATATATATATATATATATATATATATTCTTATATATACATGCCTTGGTATAGCTCTATACCGTGAGGTGAGGGTACCCGCCTCACACTAAGTTGGATTCAGGCGTTATTTTGTCCCTTCTGCCTTGGACGGATCCTCTGGTCTAGGGGCTATGGTCTAATTTACTATGAGATGTAAGGGATCTGTGCCCCTCTACTGGGGTTAGAGATCTGCCAGAACTGTCTTGTCCCTGATGGGATCTTATCTTGGGGTCTACCGGTGCCCCCTTCTTGAAGTACCGGATTGATTGCTTCCATGGGCTAAGGGCCCTCTGGCTTGGTCCTATTCGGTTGGTCGTCCTTCCGGACCTGTAGGACTCTTTCGGCTCTGCTGAATATTGTTGTTAACACTTCTGCTGGTTCCGTCTGCGACCTGGACATGTATTCCCCGTTGGGAAAAGTTTTGAGTTACCATGGCTACCCCCTCTTGTAGTAGCATGGTTAGGCAGTTACTTTGGCCTATTCTTTTAGGGGAAGATTCTTCCTCCCTATTGTTTTTCGTCCTCTTACGTGCTTGGCTTGCCCTTTAGCACTATGTTCTGGTGATCAAGCTGGCTAGTCCGCTGCTTGCGCTCAGTTCTCCCTTTACAAGGTTTAAAGGTTGAGGTTAGAGCATTGCTCTCGTTGTTGATAGCATGGTCAAGGGTGACAGCGCTTTACTGTTGGCTGTGCCTTTTCACGGGGATCCCACCCTATTGTGGACACTGCTATTGGATGTCCCATACGTTATGAATATGTTCTGGAGCAGGACGTGCTGTATGGTTAGAATAATACAATTCTGTGAGAATCTTACCTGTAGAATTGGTATTATATGCATACAGCACATCCTGCTCCACCCCACCCTGGTTTCACTTGTTCTGGATCCCCTGTATGGTGATTGTACTCACTTGGTGTTATTGCCAGACATTCTGGGTGGTTTTCTTCTCCTGGCTTTTCTTCTCACTGCTTTTCAATGCTGGGGATTGTGGGAGGTCCTCCGGTATATGTAGGGCCGGGAGGAGCTTGTTTTCTTCATGATCTGCAGTGCACGGCGCTGAAGGCAGAGGTATACTCATACGTTATGAATATGTTCTGGAGCAGGACGTGCTGTATGCATATAATACCAATTCTACAGGTGAGATTCTCACAGAATTGTATTTTTCATTCTGTTACCCTGCGGACTTCCTGGGGACCCTGCCTGGATGCGGTCTCAGCTGCCCTGTAGGCCAGCCCGCTCTTCTGGGGCCTCCTGACTCCGTCAGACATGTGCCTGAGACGTTGGTTCTGGTTAATTATTCCCTGACGCGATGTATACACATATATACTTATACAGATGGATACGGCTACTGGTACCCCATGCCTAAGGGTGTTCCCTTTACGCTGGGCTTCCGGTTCAGGTGGTCTGTTGGACCCTTGATTCAGTTCCTTACTCTAGCCATGGCCGATCATTGTTAATACTAATTTGAGGGCCTACATCCCTCTACAAGTTTTGCACTTCTCCCCCATGCCGGCCTTCTTGGCCTTTAGGGGGGACTGCTGTTCTTGGAGTCTACGGGCGCCTCCTTAGGTATGCGCCTGATGTCTATTCCAGCGCCATTGCGCCTTTGACTGATCCTTCTGGATGCTCCCTGATCTTGAGGAAGCCTTGGCTTCCTGAAAATTAGGGCTCTGTATTCCCGCCTTGGTCGGGTGACCTGTTTTTGTTCCCTTTGGGGGTGTTACAAGAGTTGACACAAGGCTTCCTTGCCTGTGAGCTGGTTGGGTCACTACACTGACCTATGTTCCTTCAGGGGAGCGTTTCTTCCCCTTTACTGTTTACTCCGTTATCATGGGTGCTGGGCTATCACTGGCCCTTCAGCACCAAGGTTTTTTCTCTGTTAGTTCAATTACTTGACTTATGGCCTGTCTCTGTTCATACCTTCTTGGTTCTGTTATGAGACTGACGTTGGAGCCTCTGCTCATGTCATGCCTGTTGCAAGTTTTGCAGGTGACAGCGCCTTTACTGTCCACTGTGCCTTGCTTTTTCTGGGGATCCCACCCTGCTTATGGACACTGCTATTGGATGTCCCACATGTTATTACTATTCTGGAGCAGCACGTGCTGTATGCTTAGAATAATACAACTCTGTGAAGTACTCACCTGTAGAGTTGGTATCATACGCATACAGCACGTCCTGCTCCACCCCACCCTGGTTTCACTAATTCTGGATCCCCTGTATGGTGATTATTATCATTAAGATATCGCTACCAGTTATTCTGGGTGGTTGGTTCCTCCTAGCTTCTCTTCTCACTGCGTTTCAATGCTGGGGATTTGTGGGAGGTCCCGCGGTATATGTAGGGCCGGGAGGAGCTTGTTTTCTACATGTCTGCAGTGCATGGCGCCGGAGGCGGAGGACTACCCACATGTTATGACTATTTGGGAGCAGGACGTGCTGTATGCGTATAATATCAACTCTACAGGTGAGTACTCCACAGAGTTGTATTATTAAGTGCTTATAAAAGGTTAATGCTGCCAGCACGTCTTCACTGCTCCATGGCAAGCTCCGCCCCCAGTTGTGTCCAGTTTTAATATAGATTTATATTAACCCTATTTGCTAGTGTGACAAATCAGGACATTCAATTACCTTGACCCTTAGCCTATTTAAAGTGCAGTCTGTATTGTAAATCTCTTCTTACTGCTGTTTCCACCCCTCACCTGACCACTCTCTCCGCCGCTGGTTTGCACCCCTCTCTGACCAACCCTCCCTCCGCCGGCATGCACTTCTCCCTGACCATCATTCCCTCTGCTGGTTTGCTCTCCCCCCCCCCCCCCCCCCCCCCCCGGCCACCATTCGCTCTGCTGGCTTGCATCTCCCTGACAACCATTCCCTCAGCTTGCTAGGACCATGCCTCTTGACCAATCACAGGTCCCCAAAATCATCCATTGGGTAATTGCCTTGTCCCTCTAGCCAATCTGAAATCAACACCTATACACAAAGTAAACAAGACGCATAGCTTTCAGCCATCTTAAACAAAGCCAAATCATTTGAACAATTTTTAAACTTACCTTTATCACAGATCAAACCAATAAAAAAGAACATAAAAATATGCCTGACCATAGGGCTTCATAAACTCCTATTCCCAAAATTATTTCCTCATATAGGATATATATAGTTTAATTTTGTTGTATATATATATATATATATATATACAGGTCCTTCTCAAAAAATTAGCATATAGTGCTAAAGTTCATTATTTTCCATAATGAAATGATAAAAATTAAACTTTCATATATTTGAGATTCATTGCACACCAACTGAAATTTTTCAGGTCTTTTTTTGTTTTAATACTGATGATTTTGCCCTACAGCTCATGAAAACCCCAAAATCCTATCTCAAAAAATTAGCATATTTCATCCGACCAATAAAAGAAAAGTGTTTTTAATAAAAAAAAAAGTCAACCTTCAAATAATTATGTTCAGTTATGCACTCAATACTTGGTCGGGAATCCTTTTGCAGAAATGACTGCTTCAATGCGGCGTGGCATGGAGGCAATCAGCCTGTGGCACTGCTGAGGTGTTATGGAGGCCCATGATGCTTCGATAGTGGCCTTAAGCTCATCCAGAGTGTTGGGTCTTGCGTCTCTCAACTTTCTCTTCACAATATTCCACAGATTCTCTATGGGGTTCAGGTCAGGAGAGTTGGCAGGCCAATTGAGCACAGTAATACCATGGTCAGTAAACCATTTACCAGTGGTTTTGGCACTGTGAGCAGGTGCCAGGTCGTGCTGAAAAATGAAAACTTCATCTCCATAAAGCTTTTCAGCCAATGGAAGCATGAAGTGCTCCAAAATCTCCTGATAGCTAGCTGCATTGACCCTGCCCTTTATAAAACAGTCGACCAACACCAGCAGCTGACATGGCACCCCAGACCATCACTGACTGTGGGGACTTGACACTGGACTTCAGGCATTTTGGAATTTCCTTCTCCCCAGTCTTCCTCCAGACTCTGGCACCTTGATTTCCGAATGACATGCAAAATTTGCTTTCATCAGAAAAAAGTACTTGGGACCACTGAGCAACAGTCCAGTGCTGCTTCTCTGTGGCCCAGGTCAGGCACTTCTGCCGCTGTTTCTGGTTCAAAAGTGGCTTGACTTGGGGAATGCGGCACGGTGGCTCTGGATGTTTCTACTCCAGACTCAGTCCACTGCTTCCGCAGGTCCCCCAAGGTCTGGAATCGGTCCTTCTCCACAATCTTCCTCAGGGTCCGGTCACCTCTTCTCGTTGTGCAGCGTTTTCTGCCACATTTTTTCCTTCCCACAGACTTCCCATTGAGGTGCCTTGATACAGCACTCTGGGAACAGCCTATTTGTTCAGAAATTTCTTTCTGGGTCTCACCCTCTTGCTTGAGGGTGTCAATGATGGCCTTCTGGACAGCAGTCAGGTCGGCAGTCTTACCCATGATGGCGGTTTTGAGTAATGAACCAGGCTGGGCTTTTTTAAAAGCCTCAGGAATCTTTTGCAGGTGTTTAGAGTTAATTAGTTGATTCAGATGATTAGGTTAATAGCTCGTTTAGAGAACCTTTTCATGATATGCTAATTTTTTGAGATAGGATTTTGGGGTTTTCATGAGCTGTATGGCAAAATCATCAGTATTAAAACAAAAAAAGACCTGAAAAATTTCAGTTGGTGTGCAATGAATCTCAAATATATGAAAGTTTAATTTTTATCATTTCATTATGGAAAAAAAATTAACTTTAGCACTATATGCTAATTTTTTGAGAAGGACCTGTATATATATATATATATATATATATATATATACCGTTAATATTTATATTGTGTGTCTAGCTGGGATTCCTACACATAGTAAGCCAGTAATTAAAAAGCAGTAGAATTGCCTACCGGGAGGCTAAGGCCTATTATGTATAGCAGACAATGTTACGCCACATCGAACTCTGCATATATTCCTAGTATGTCACACACCCCGCTTCCAACATCCATAACACTTGGGAAACCGGCCTGTAGAGGGCGATCTTGCAGAGATGACATGGAAAAAAGGAGCCCTTCCTGGTCCATAAGTACCTGGGACCTCCCACTATTCCCAAGTCTTTTCGTCTCTGCAGTCGGCGAAGCATTCAGAAGATGACTCTCCTTCCTGCAGGTAGTCGGGGTAACTCCCGGCCTTTCTCTATTTCTGCCTGAACCTCATTTTTTACTGTTATGCTTATGATATGCCTCCCAGCCTTGGCTGAAGGGCTCTGGCAAGGGTAGATACACCCTTGGGTGCATATGGAAGCTTCTCCCCCGTGAGACCTCAAATAAGGGGTAGGCGGTGTCCGGGTTGGTGTCCCCTGGCATGGGATTCCCTATCCCTATAAAACTCCCTGTGCCTTAGGGTGCTTCCTTGTGCCTTCCCCCTTTGCTCTCCTGGGCCCTGCAGGGGTGATAAGGAGGGGGGGGTCTTTATTGGAAGGGAGTGTTGTTGTCCTATGCACTTTTGAAAATATAGTGAAAAGAGTAAAGTAGAGAGGATAAGATCTGGTGAGATTTTCCTTTTGTTTTCTGGCATACCTGGGGTTCTTTGCTGGTGATGGATTTAAATTTCCCTCTCTTGTTGCAGCTTGTGGACCTGGATGTGGGCGGGGCTTGGCACGCGGCGTCCAGCCCCGTTCTATTGCGTCTCTGCAGTTCTGCGTGGTGGGCGGGGCTTCTCGACGGCGCTGCATATGAATGGCATTTTTCTCTCTGCGTATACGCGGTTTTGCCTGCTGGCCCGCTGGTTCCGGGCGCCTGGTCCGGTTGCCTGTCCTGTCGCTGGTGCTGTGAGTACCCTTTAGCCCTGCTAAAGGGATGTTTTTTGTTGGTCTCTTTACTCTTTAAGTTCATAAGGGTTATTATTGTATCTTCTTCTAGGTGGAAACTCTTCATTAGGGGTTTCTCCTGGTCCTTTATTAAATCCTCCCACTTGGGATTATTTAGGGGCATCCCGGGTAGCTTTTTGCGTAAATCCCACATACTTGGAGACTATAAATAATTAAGTATTTCTTAATAAACACCATATGGAGGCATCTCAGGATACTGGGCTTTCAGTGCCCTCAGGACAGACTCGGCAGTGTTTACTTTGTGGGGCATCCCTTGTTGGGGATAATGCATTTCTTTGTGTATCTTGTGCTCATTTGGTTATAATGCAGCAGTCAGGGGCCCAAGCCTCAGGGTCAGTGGCTCCTGCCTCTTCCCCCCCAACCTTGTCTTGTCCATACCCCCAGTTATATTGTCATGGGTGGCGAGTTGCTTTCTGATGTATGTGCCAGATTGGCTCACATTGAAAAATTAATGTCTAGCTCTGTGGCCAAGAAGGCCTCAGCTAAGAAAAAACATTTAACTCCTGCTGCTTCGGCTAGTGAGTTTGATAGTTGCGAGCGCCTTGACCTTTCTCCATTGCAGGAAGGGGAATTTTTTGAGGGAGATGGGGAAGGTTTTAGACACACCTAAAGCTCTTGCTCAATTGTATGAGGTATTGGCACTCGCTCCCCCTGAAGCAGTCCCTCCTCAGAAAGGAGTTCTTTGGAGCCTCCAAGCCTCGTTTAGAATTTCCTTATCAAAATCATTTTTAGGATATCATTCTTAAGGAATGGGAGAAGCCTGCGTGGCTTCCTGGCATTCCTTTAGGCTGGGATAAGAAATTTCCCTTTCCAGCAGACACTGTTAAGCGTTGGTCATCCCCCCCTGAGGTGGATGCTCCTGTGCTCAGTTTGTCCAATTCCTCTATTTTACATTCTCCAGAATCTACTACTCTTAAGGATGGGGAAGACAAACGTATTGATCATATGGCTTGTCACGCTTTTGCTAGTGTCGGCTCGGCCTTGCAGCCTGTGGGTGCTTCGGCACTCATGGCAGTTGCTATTAGGTCTGTTGTTAGAGACCTATTGAATACCTCAGGGCTTGATCCAGCCTCTGATTAGTTTGTCGCTCTCAAGCGTTGTGAATTTTGTGTCTTTTGTATTTTCTGCTTTGGATGATTCCTTGGCCATGTGCAGCAGAACTTCTGCCTTGCTAGTTGCTATTCGGCGGTCTATATGGTTATGCCAGTGGGCGGCTGATACTGTGGCTAACAAGTCACTTACCGCACTTCCCTTTGGGGGATTGCGCCTTTTTGGTGAGAAGTTGTTGGATTCTGTCATTAAAAGAGGCAAATTGCCTCAGCGTAAGAAGCAGCGTCGTTCCTTTCGGGGATTGGCCTCCTTTAACCCTTCCTTTCGTGGTTCCAGATCTGGTAGAGGATCAGCCTTTCAGCCCCAAGGGGGACTGCATGGAACTGAGGAAGAGGACGTGGCCGTCCAAGTCTAAGTCTACTTCCAAGGCTGCCCAGCAATGAGGAGGCGCCCTCACCCTTACGGGTGGGGGAACGGCTGCGGTTCTTCTTCCAGGCTTGGGTCAAAGAGGTATCAGACAGATGGTCCTCCGGTTACAAGCTGGAATTCGAGTTCAGGCCTCCTCCCAGATTTTTCAGGTCCCGGATGCCCATGGATCCGGTGATCGCGCAAGGGCTCCGGGCGGCGGTGGCGAACCTCTTAACCGAACATGGATGTCATCCGTCTGGTGCCTCCAGCGGAAATGGGTCTGGGCTTTTATTCCAACCTTTTTACGGTACCCAAAAAGGGCGGCTCTGTTCGGCCTATTCTAGATCTAAGGCGACTCAATCTATTTATCCGTTTCGGAAAGTTCCGCATGGAACCATTGCATTCAACGGTCGACGCTCTCCATCAGGGAGACTTTATGACGTCTATAGACATCAAGGATGCTTATCTGCACATTCCCATCAGTTCTGCTCACCAGAGATTTCTCAGGTTCACAGTAGAAGACCAGCATTTTCAGTTTGTGACCCTTCCATTCGGTCTTACTTCGTCCCCAAGAGTGTTTACCAAGGTGTTGGCAGGAGTAATGGCTATTCTCAGGGTCCAAGGCATTCGCATTGTGCCATTCCTGGACGACCTTCTCATCACAGCCCCGTCCTTCAATCAGGCGGAATTGGACACCAGGACGGTGGTGGCGACGCTAGAGAGATTCGGTTGGGTGATAAACCATGCCAAATCTTCTCTTTGCCCTGTCAGGGACATTCCCTTTCTGGGTCTGATACTGGATACCCTTCAGGCCAGGGTATTTCTTCCTCAGTCCAAAGTTGTTCTGATTCAGGATTGAATTAGTCTGTTCTTGTCCAATCCTCGTCAGCCTATCCGCCTGAGGATGAGGCTAGTGGGGCTGATGGTGGCCACATTCGAAGCGGTCCCAATTGCACAGTTTCACATGAGGACTCTTCAGCTCTTTCTCTTGGCAAAGTGGGACAAGCGCTCGCTGTCTTTGAATCGGGTTTGTCTGTTGTCTCCCCACGTTCTGCAGTGCCTTCAGTGGTGGCTGACTTCGAGCAATCTCAGAAGCGGCAAGTCATTTCTGACCCCCTTTTGGGAATTGGTCACCACAGATGCCAGCCTCATGGGCTGGGGGGGCATCTGGAGGGAACATCGGTTCCAGGGTTTGTGGGGGCCGCAGGAGGCTCACTCTCCAATCAATTTATAGGAGCTTCGGGCCATTCGTTTAGTCCTACTTCGATTGACTCATTTCTTGCGGGGTCTGCCGGTTCAGATTCGGTCAGACAACTGAACAGTGGTTGCATACATCAATCACCAAGGAGGGACTCGCAGTTGGGGTGCCCTCTGGGAAGTGTCTCTGATCCTCCACTGGGCAGAGATCAATGTTCCCTGCATATCGGCAGTTTACATTCCGGGGATAGAGAATGTGGAGGCAGACTCCCTGAGCAGAGCATGCGCTCGCCAGGGAGAGTGGTCTCTCAATCCCAGGGTCTTTCAGTTTCTTTTTCACAAGTGGGGGACTCCACGGTTGGACCTGTTTGCTTCTCATCACAACCACAAACTTCCAGTTTTTGTGTCTCTATCCCAGGATCCTCTGGCAGTGGCAGTGAATGCCATGTCTCTGGCCTGGAAGGATCTGGGGTTCCTGTATCTGTTTCCCCCATTCTCCATGATAAGCAAGGTGGTGCGCAAGCTGGTTCTGGAAGGGGCGCCAGCAATTCTGGTGGCTCCAAGATGGCCAAGATGTCTGTGGTTCGTGGACATCACAAGGCTGGCAGAGGATCAGTTGCATCTGCCTCTTCTTCCAGATCTCATCACCCAAGGTCAACTCTGTTACCCCAATTTACCAACGCTGGCTTTGACGGCATGGCTGCTGAAATCTCCATCTTAAAAGAGGAAGGTCTTTCTGACGCAGTCATTCAGACTCTTGTTAGAGCTAGGAAAAAGTCTTCCTCTGTTGTTTACTACAGGACTTGGATGTCCTATATTGATTGGTGTGAGTCTAGGGTCTTGCCCTGTAGGGTATATTCTTGGTGTGCCACACACCCCGCTTCACCTTTAATATTCTTCACGATTGGGGTAACTCACCGCCAGGTGACGCTGTGCAGAGAGGAAGTCTTGTAACGAGCCCCCTTCCGGCCTATATATACCTGGTGCCTCCCATCTATCACCAGTGTTTTTCTCTCTGCTTGACGACAAGACAGAAGATTGAAGTCTCCTGCTAACAGGTAGCCGGGGTCTTACCCCGGCGCCCCCTTTTGGTCTATTTCTGCCCGGTTTTTGATTGTTTATACCTTAATGGTGGAATGGAAGCCTCCCAGCCTAGGCTGCTCACTGGGCAATTGGTAGATGGCACTATAGGTGCCTAGGAGCTTATCTCCTCCGCTCGACCCCCTCTTTTGGGGGCAATGCGGCTATCCGGCATGGTGATCCGGAAATGGGATGCCCCTGTCCCGAGGGTCCCCTTAGCCCCTTACTCTCCCGTTACGGTCCCTTCTCCCTTCACTATGGGGGGGGGGGGGGGGGGGTTAGAGGGTTGTGTATTGTGTGTGTATTTCACTGTATGACTTTTGTTAAATGTGTTTTACTTTTGTGCACTTATCAGACTGCACCGCAAGAGTGCACTCGGTCTGATTATTCCTCTTAAGAGCTTCCTCGGGCAGGTCTTTTAAATAGTACTGCCCGGCTTGGCCAGTGTTCAGGTCAGCTTTAGGGGGCAGCTGGGGCGGGCCGCGCTGTGGCAGGCTGGCTTGCTGCCTGAGCCTTTGGTATATCACAGCCCCCCTCCCCCGCTGGTCTCCTTGCTGTTCGGCCGCCGTTAGGCAGGCCGCTTTGTCAGCGTCGGCTGCGCTGTTTCTTCCCTTCCCTCCCTCCTCCTCCCCCCCTCCTCCTGCCTTTTGTTTTTTGTGCCCGTTGTAGTGGCTCATCTGGTAGTAATCCCTTGATGAATTGGCTGCACTGATCAGGCTTGAGGGGGGCGGGCCCCGGTGACATGGAAACTGGAGCGTGGCACCGGCGGCAGCGTCATGCGGCCGGCCCCAGCCTCACTTCCTTCCTTCCTGGCTTAAAGGAAGACACGTGGGGGGGCTCGCTGCCGCACATGGGTTTATTTACTTTTTGCTCCTACTTCTACTGCTGCTGCTGGCTGCTGCGTCGCCCATGCTGTTGCTGCTCTCGGACCTTTGCAGGTAAGCGGCCCCACCTTGTGTGGGGCCGTTGAGTGGTATTTAAAAATCTATAATATTTATAGTTTTTTTATTAGACATAGGGGGGAGTGTTTTTTAAGAGGAGGCATCATGATGATTATTATTATTATGAATTAATAAAGGGCAAGGTTTGTTCCTTGGCTTATTTAAAGGCACCTTGGTGCCGTGCATAAGTATGTTTGCATGTTGCCACATGTTTGGGGGTCTGACGGTTTTTTCTTCCCCTACAGATCCGGGAATCCCTGGTTAAAGCGGCCTCCCGGCTCTATATTACTTGGCTAGTCTTTCTTTTTAAAAAAAAAAAAAAAAAAAAAAGGCAAATTGGGACATTTTTATACATACATACATATATATATATATATATATATATATATATATATATATATATATATATATAATATATATTATTTAAAAAAAAAAAAAATATATATATATATATATATATATATATATATATATATATATATATATTTAAAAAAAAAAAATATATATATATATATATATTAAAAAAAATATATATATATATTAAAAAAAAAATATATATATATAATATTTATATATATTCTATATTCTATATTTATATATATTCTATATTCTATATTTATATATATTCTATATTTATATATAGATTATTAAGGGGATCTTCATTATGAATTAAATCCTCCCTTCCGGGACATTTACAATAAGGGGGCATCCCGGGTGGCTTATGCCTTAAAACCCAAAAGTTTGCGAATACCATAAATCACCATATGGAGGCTTCCGATATTACCGGAAATGGTTCTTCTGGGCCATCTAGGGGGTGCGCAAGATGTGGGACTCCGCTCCCAGCTGATGATGTCTTTGTATGCATTACTTGTGCAAGGCAGAGTATTGTGCGTCAGTCCGTCGCTCCGGCTACTGGCCCGTCGCAACTTCCATCATCTCCTACCTCTCCCTCCCTGTTCCGGACCCCGCATGACACTGTCAAGAGTGGGGATTCGCAATCCGAGGCGGCGGCACGGTTGGCCAGCCTCGAGAAAAAAGTGTCCGTTAAAGCAGGGTCAAAAGCCACTGCAAAACGTAAGCACCTGACTCCGATACCTCCGGCTTCACAGGATGAGGTATGTGAGCCTGTTGAATGGTCCGATGGCTCCTCGGTCGAGGAGGGAGAATTCCTGTTGGAGTCAGATGAGCCTGCAGATCAGCTTGAGGCTGATGCTATTGGCGATTGGTCGGCGGGGGTTTCCCTTGACACCCCCTCCATTCTGGCTCAGATGTTTGAAATTTTGAATTTAGATCCGCCTGAGGCTGTCACCCTGCCAAAGGGTCAGTTGTTTAATGAGCCTCAGCCGCGTTGGGTTTTTTCCAGACAACATCACTTTGAGAGGGTGGTGCTTAAGGAATGGGAACATCCCACGCGGTTAACTGGTATCCCTTCCAGTTGGGAAAAGCGTTATCCTTTTCCGCCAGAATTGGTGAAGCTTTGGTCCGTCCCTCCTGAAATCGATACCCCTGTGCTAGGGCTCTCCAGCACGGCTATGGTACAGTCTGCTGAGACCACTGCCCCTAAAGATGGGGAGGATCGTCGGATTGACCAGTACGCTCGACATGGTTTTATTTATGCTGGGTCAACGATGCGCCCGGTGTGTGCTTCGGCGCTTCTTCTATTGGCGGTTAGGTCTGTAATTCAGGAGCTGTGTGGGAATCTTGATCCCACTTGTAAAGAGTTTACTGCGTTCAAGCAGTGTGAATCTTTTGTTTCCTATGTCCTATCCGCTCAGGACGATGCGCTGGCTATGAGTAGCAAGACAGCTGCAATGCTGGTGGCTATTCGTCGGTCAGTGTGGCTGCGTCAGTGGTCGGCGGACTCAGCTTCTAAAAAGGTGCTCACAGCTCTCCCCTTTTTGGGCTTGCGTCTGTTTGGTTGGTTGTTTTGATTCAGTCGCAAAAGGTGGTAAAATGCCACAACGCAAGAGGCCTCGTCGTCCCTTTAAGGGGGCAAGTTCTGGTAGGCCTTCATTTCGGGGATTCAGAGCGGGTAGGGGGGCTTCCTTTCCCGCTACCAGAGGTGCAGGTTGGACTCGGGGGAGGGGCCGTGGCTGTCCCGCTCAGTCCTGGGGCACCAAGCCCAAGCCTGCTGGTAAACCCGCTCAGCAATGAGGGGCTGCCCTCACCCGTGCGGGTGGGGGGACGATTACGACACTTCTCCCAGGTTTGGGACCAGGAGATTCCGGACAGATGGATCCGGGAGGTGGTGTCGTCCGGTTACAAACTGGAATTCGACTCTCGTCCTCCTTCACGGTTCTTTCGCTCTCGGGTGCCCATCGATCCTTTGGCCGCACAGGGGCTCCTGGCGTCGGTAAAGAGTCTGTTAGAGATGGGGGTCATCCGGCCGGTACCGCGCTTAGAGATGGGCCTTGGGTTTTATTCCAATCTTTTCGCAGTCCCCAAGAAAGACGGGTCAGTCTGTCCCGTCCTGGACCTGAAATTACTCAACAGGTTCATCCGTTTTCGGAAGTTTCGCATGGAAACCTTGCGTACGGCCGTCGGTTCCCTTCGGCAAGGGGACTTCATGACGTCCATAGACATCAAGGATGCTTATCTTCATGTTCCCATCTGCCACGCTCATCAACGTTTTCTTCGATTCGTGATGGAAAATCAACATTATCAATTCGTGGCACTTCCGTTTGGCCTTACCTCAGCTCCAAGAGTGTTCCCCAAGGTGCTGGCAGGGGTCATGGCCATTTTCAGATCTCGGGGCATTCGTGTCGTACCTTATTTGGACGACCTTCTCATCGTGGCTCCGTCGCTCAATCAATCGGAGACAGACACCAGGATGGTGGTCTCCACGCTGGAAAGCTTTGGTTGGGTGATCAACTTCCCCAAAAAGCCTACATCGCTTGGTGTGAGATGAGATCTTTTCCTTGTAGGGTCTTTTCGGTCTCCAGGATTCTGGAGTTTTTACAATCAGGGCTGGACTCTGGTCTTCAGCTAAGTACGTTGAAAGGGCAAGTTTCTGCCTTATCTATCTTTTTTTCAGAAGCGTTTTGCGCTTCAGCCTTTAGTTAAAACTTTTTTCCAGGGGGTTACGCATGTGCGGCCTCCCAGGAAACCATTACTCCCTGTTTGGGATTTGAATTTGGTTCTTTCTGCTCTTCAGGCTCCTCCTTTTGAGCCTTTGCAGGATATTGCTTTGTCTACCCTGACTCAGAAGATTGTCTTCTTGGTAGCTATCACTTCGGTCCGGCGTGTCTCAGAGTTGGCGGCCTTGTCTATCCAGGCGCCCTACTTTGAGAGGCATCAGGATAAAGTGGTCTTTCGGTTCAAGCCAGACTTTCTTCCCAAGGTTGTTTCTGCTTTTCATTTGAATCAGGATATTGTTCTTCCCTCCTTGTGTCCTAATCCTAAGAATGACAAAGAGAGGGTTTTGCATTGTTTGGATGTAGTACGCTGTGTTAAGTACTACTTGATTATCACGTCTCCTTTTCGTAAGACGGATTCCTTTTTTGTTGTGCCCTATGGGCCTAAGAAGGGTTTGGTACCAGCCAAATCTGCCATTAGCAAGTGGATACGTCAGGCCGTTACTGCGGCCTATTCTGCTAAGGGGAAAGTTCCCCCTTATCACTGCTCATTCTACTCGCGCCATTGGGGCGTCTTGGGCTTTTCAGCACCAAGCTTCTGTTGAACAAGTTTGTAAGGCCGCCACTTGGTCTTCTGTTCATACTTTTTCTAAGTTTTACAAAGTTGATGTGCGGGCCTCAGCGGATGCTGTTTTTGGCCGCAAAGTTCTGCAGACTGCAGTCATTTAAGTTATGCTTCACCTGGCCTTGAGTTGCCCATCCCTTGTGGACACTGCTTTTGGATGTCCCAATCGTGAAGAATATTAAAGGTGAAGCGGGGTGTGTGGCACACCAAGAATAATACCATTTTGTGAGTACTCACCTGAAAAATGGATATTGTTGGTGTGCCACACACCCCGCTTCACTCCCACCCTTTTCGGTATTTCCGAATCCTTTATATGGTGAAGCTTTTGTTTATATTGATTTATTTTGAGGTTACCGTTAAAATACTGGTACCTTGTCTTTCTGCTTTTTAATACACTGCTGATACATGGGAGGTACCAGGTATATATAGGCCGGAAGGGGGCTCGTTACAAGACTTCCTCTCTGCACGTGAGTTAACCCAATCGTGAAGAATATTAAAGGTGAAGCGGGGTGTGTGGCACACCAACAATATCCCATTTTTCAGGTGAGTACTCACAAAATGGTATTTTTCTATCCCTAGGATTTTGGAGTTTCTGCAACATGATCTGGATTTGGGTTTCCAGATTAGTACTTTGAAAGAAAATAGCCAAAGCAGAAACCTGCCCCTTCAAAGATCTTTTGCTCTTCATCCTTTGGTTAAGACCTTTTTCCAGGAGGTCATGCATGTGCGGCCTCGTAGAAAGCCCCTACTTCCAGTTTGGGATCTTAACTTGTTGCTTTCTGCCATGCAGGCTGCTCCTTTTGAGCCATTGCAGGATGTTCCTCTTCATATTTTTACTCAGAAGGTTGCTTTTTTGGTTGCTATTACCTCTGTCCATCGGGTTTCTGAATTGGCGGCCCTGTCAATCCAGGCCCCTTAATTGGAAAGGCATCGGGAAAAGGTGGTTTTCCGTTTTAAACCGGATTTCCTTCCTAAGGTGCTGTCTGCCTTCCACCTTAATCAGGATATAGTTCTTCCTTCACTTTGCCCTAATCCTAGTAATAACAAAGAAAGGGTTTTGCATTCTTTGGATGTTGTTCGTTGTGTTAAGTATTATTTGGTGACTACTTCTGCTTTCCTTAAGACGGATGCCTTTTTTGTTGTGCCCTCTGGGCCTAGGAAGGGTTTGGCGCCCGCCAAGTCGCCATTAGTAAATGGATAGTAAATTAGGCCATTGTTGGGGCTATTGTTGGGGAAGGTTCCCCCTTTTCGTGTTACTGCTCATTCTACTCGTGCTGTTGGGGCTTCTTGGGCTTTTCAGCACCAGGCTTCTGTTGAGCAGGTTTGTAAGGCTGCTTCTTGGTCTTCGGTGCATACTTTTTCTAAGTTTTACAAGGTTGATGTGCGGGCCTCAGCGGATGCTGCTTTTGGCCGCAAAGTTCTGCAAGCTGCAGTAATTTAGGTTATGCCTTATTTTTCTTCTTGGGTCCCCACCCATTATTGACACTGCTTTTAGATGTCCCAAGTGTCATGGATGTTGGAAGCGGGGTGTGTGACATACTAGGAATAATACCATTTTGTGAGTACTCACCTGTAAAATGGGTATTACGAGTATGTCACACACCCCGCTTCCCCCGCCCTTTTTTTGTTCTGGGGTCCTTTATATGGTGTTTCTTATATTATATAATTTGCTCTTTCTGTTTTCTCAGTGCTTTTTTAAAAGACTGGGGAATAGTGGGAGGTCCCAGGTACTTATGGACCAGGAGGGGCTCCTTTTTTCCATGTCATCTCTGCAAGATCGCCCTCTACAGGCCGGTTTCCCAAGTGTCATGGAAGTTGGAAGCCGGGTGTGTGAGACACTCGTAATACCCATTTTACAGGTGAGTACTCACAAAATGGTATTTTTCTCTCTCGAAATTTTTTTTTTCTCTTTTTTTTTTTTTTCAATGCTAAATACTGTTTACATGAATACAAAAAGCACCAAGACAAGGCATCTTAAGAATAGGACCGTAACCCAGTAGCCAGGTGGGACTGACTGCCTGGAGACCGTTGTGGAAGTGAAACCAATTCTACAGGTGAGCGTCACAGAATTGTGTTTTCTCCCCAAATCCATTCCAGGCCGTCAGCTTCAGTTCAGATAGGGACCTCCAAACGCAGTGCTCACATATGGGCGGGATCCCGAACGCAGAAGCAGCAGATACTTAAATTCACTACTGTGTATAAAACCTTCCGACCAAAAACGGCGTCTGCTGAGGCCCTAACATCTGCTTTGTAAAATGTTGTAAATGGATGAACCAAAGACCAAGTGGCAGCCTTACAAACTTGTTCCACCGAATCCTAATGCTGAAAGGCCCAGGAAGCACCAATGGCCCTAGTGGAATAAGCTGCGACCCGAAAAAGGTTTTATCCCCTTGGCAGAATAGGCTCTTACTACCGCCTGTCTAATCCACCTGCTAATAGTGGATTCTAATCCACCTGATAATAGTGGATTTAGCTGGCGGAAGCCCCTTTCTAGGTCCTCCCGCTATGACAAATAGAAAATCTGACTTCCGGAAGGACTCTTTAGCAGAGATATAATATCTTAAAGCTCTGACTAAATCCAGGAAATAAAAGACCTTCTCCTTTGGATTAGCAGGAACCAGACATAAGGAGGGCAAACTACCTCTTCATTAAGGTGAAATGAAAAAAAACACCTTGGGTAATAAATGCGGCTTGTGGTGTGTTAACCAGTTCCAGTTAGGGTGTGGTTCCTAAAAGGAGAAAGATTGGTGTAGGCCCGATGTGGATAAAAGGATGGTTAGTAATAAGTACAGTGCTGAACGGTAATCAATTAACCTGAGAACATAGAGCAATTCATTAGTTAGTGGTTAATTGCTGGGAGAATGAGCAAATTGGGTAAAAGGAAAAGTTAAGGTAAAGTTAAGGTTATCTGGAAGCCCCAGGTCAGGCAGTTGAGGAATGAGTTTTACTAAATCTGTGGAACGGACAGATCAGGACTGGGTCACAAGCCTGGAATATGGTTGGTAGCAAATACGTCCAGCTAAGGTTGTGGGCATGCAGATCTGCATCAGAATGAGGCATCAAACTGAGGAGTTCAGAAATGTAGCCATAGTCAAGCCAAGTTAATACACAGAAACACAATTTCAGGAACACAGAAGCAAGGCAGGAGAGAAGAATAACTGGTACTGCTGGTGAGGACTAATCGGTATTATTCTAAGTATGTCACACACCCCGCTTCAAGATATTCATAACGTGTGGGTATACTGACCTGAAGAGGGCGATCTGCAGAGATGATTGGAGGAAAGAAAGCCCCTCCCAGTCCATAAATACCTGGGACCTCCCACTCATTACCCAGTCTTCATCTCTGCAGGACGGCGAGCAAGTCAGAAGATGATGTCTCCTCCTTGCATAGGGGGAGTTTTCAGGTAGCCGGGAGAATTCCTGGCCAGTTAAACTATTTCCGTCAGACCTTTTGTGTCGCAACAGCAGGATGTGCTGCGACAAGTGCATGTGCATGCTTGATGACCAATGCGGCTCTAGTGTGTATGCATAGGAAACATTGGCACCCTCTGCTGGTTAATGGGTGGGACAGTCCTGGTTCTGTGACAAATACATAACTGGTTTTCAGGCTGATCACAAAACCATGTTAGATACCTCCAACATGAAGATTCAATTCCAGCTTTATTCATAAAATGTACTGTATATACAATATTAACTATATTAAAAACCAAAACATATTTACAATGTCTGGTGTACTCAAATATCACACATTTTGTTTACTTACAATGCTTGCGTGTTTCTTCTAATTTTAGTAGTAGTTTCAGTAAATCTCATGCCACATAGCTGGCTGATAGAAACAACAAATAGAATGTGAACTGCCTTATCCACCTCTCTACAAATACTCATGGATTTCCCCTCCACTCCATCAACCTGATTGGTACATTTCTCTTTTTTATTTATTTTGTACTAAAGAGGATTTTTAAACTCCCCTGTGTAGCCTACATTTTCTGTTTCAATCTTCTATACCAAAAAATTACAACAAAAAGTTACAGCATGACATATTGTTCTTATACGAATAAAGAGAACACAGAATACAAGTTGTCATTCTTAATACACCTTCACATGCATGTAAGTCATCATTAGTGAACTGTTAACCCTTTTGTTGCCAAGCACGTAACACCTACGTGCTGGCTTGGCTGGGCCTTAAGTGCCAAGCCCGTAGGTGTTACGTGCTTGACTTTCCTCGCTTGTAGTTTAAAAAGTAAAAACAACAAATACTCACCTGACCCCTTGTTGGATCCGGCCAGGTCTCCTCTTTAATTTGGTGCCATCCGATCCCCCGTGGGGGGTCGGATGGCTCCAGGAGAGCCCCCGGAATAGGCCGCCCCCCCCCCCCCGCTTCTGCAGCAGCAGCTTCTAACTGTAAAAAAAAATAAAAATAAAAATGACATTCACTTACCTGTGTGTGCGCTGGCTCCCGCTGTCCCTCCTCTTCACCTGGGGGGCCTCCGATCCCCCCCCAGGACTTACCGATCTGGGAGGCTCTCTCCTCTCTTCTTCACGATGGCGGCCGCCATCATGCCTCTAAGCCCCGCCCCCTTGGGGGCGGGGCTTATGAAGTCATCCCGGCCCCGATCTCAGGCTTCAGCCTTCTCAGCTTCTCAGATGCCGGTGATCGGTGCCCTGGAAGGAGGTGGCAGGAGATCCTCTGATCTCCTGCCTTCTCCTTCTCTGGATGCCGATCACCGGCATCTGTCAGCTGAGCGGCGAGGGACAAGAGCTTGCAATCGAAGGTAAGTACAGTAAAAAAAAATTTTTTTTTCCTAATAAAATACTTTTTATTATTGTGTGGTGTTTTTTTTTCACATTAACTCTTTGTGAGCTGGTAAGGGGTCCATGAGACCCCTTATACCAGTTCACAAGGCTGGGGGGGTGGCAAGTCACCTGCCCTAGCGGGTGGCTTGCCATTGACCCCCGCACCCCCATTACCTGCCTCCCCAAAGGCCAGGGGGGGGCAGAAGAGCCCGGGCCCACATAGGCTATGTGGGCTCGTAGGCTGCAGGGTGGGGGGGCCACCAAAGCTGGCCCCCCCACTCTGTGCCTACAAGCCCCCATAGCTGGTCCCGGGCTGGTTACTTTGGGTAAGGGGGACCTCACGTCATTTTTTTCAAAATCCAAAAAAAAATGGGGTCCCCCTCCCCGGGAAGGGGGACCCTATGTCATTTTTTTTTTTAATTAACCATTTGTCATCCAGCAGCTATAAAAGGCTTCTGGGCAGGAAAGGGTGTCTACCTATACATATGTGGTATCGCTGTAACCGGGAGAAATTGGGGTTTCTCACGCAATAAGATTTTATTGACAAACTTACATTTTTTATTACAAAAAAACTCTACAAATTGTAAAAAAATGTTTTTTTTTTATTTTTTTTCACACATTTCACCCCAAAAAATTGAGAATACACCTAAAAAATACAAACAAGACATTTCATGTTAAAGCCCAGACTCTGTTGAAAAAAACAATATATAATTTTCCTGGGAAATCCCTGGAAATCCCTTCAAAAATGACAGTTGAATATGTGTAGCGCAAAATGGTGAAACATCGTCTGGCAACAGGGAGTGGCAAATGCTGCAGGTAGGCTGGCAGCGAAAGGGTTAAGGCACATATAGGGTATTGTGAGACTTCTAGGGGGGTGCTGGGAGAAGAGAAAAGAGAGGGAAAAAAAAAAAGGGAAGGGACGAAAATACATATATATCCATGCCTTGCGGGAGGAGATTTGCAAGCCTTACATCACTGCATCAAAACCTCTCTCAGTTCCGGAAATGAGTATTCCACCCAGGGACCCCAAATCTTCATGAATTGCTCATGGTAATCATTCAGAATGCTGGTTAGTTTTTCATTAATAAAGATGCCATTCAGCCTCTCTTTCACCATCTGGAAAGGGACGTTTCCTTTTTTCCATGAGCTGGTGATGTCTAGTTTTGCTGCTAACATAACTTGGGGACAGTAAGGCATGCTGGGACTTAGAAATGCCCTCTGGCTTCACATGCAACAGGGCGACCCAAGGGTCTCGTCGCAGGTTATTGTGCAGAAGGGTATACAATAGGCCAAAGACCCGAGACCAAAACCTCTTGACCCTAGGGCACTCCCACCAGATGCGGAGGACCGTCCCTTCCGAAGGGCAGCCTCGGAAGCACGTTGCCGGATACCCTGGGACTGCCTTTGCTATGCGAGTATGTACCAGGTACCATCTCGTCAGCATCTTATATGCAGCCTCCAGCGTAGTAATGTTTACTGAACATTTATTAATCCCTGCCCAGATATCCATCCAGTCTTTCCTGTCTAGAGTTGAGTTCAAATCTGTTTCCCACTTGATCATATATCCATGCTTTTGATTGACCGGTAGTGCCGTAAGATGTGTATAAATCATCGAGACTAGGCCTGGTGTCGGTGTCCCCTGAAGGCACGCCCTCTCAAAGGTTGTGTTATCTATTCCCGGGGCTTTGTTCTTCCACAGGGGCGCTAGCCAATGACGGAGCTGGATGTACCCAAAGCATTCAGAGGGCGCTGCACTTACCCTAGATACTAAGGTGGGCCAAGCAATCAATTCCTCCCCCTCTATTAGATGATGGATAGATGATTAGATGATTCCCGCCCGCCTCCACCATGTAAATGCCTCTGAATTCTCCATCCCCAGAGGGAACCAGGGGTTTCTGAATAGTCGCATTGCAGGGAGATGCGGCGAAATCAACTTCCCCGAGTACTTCACCCCATCCCATACACGCAGGGAGTGGTTAGAATCGGACACAGAATGTGGGGCCTATACTGCGCTGGCATCCAGACCAGGCTGTCAATAGGGATGGGGTCACATGCCATGGTTTCCCAGAGAGGGGTTTCCACTTCAAGATGCAAACTATGAAGTTGCGCGATTTGCGCGGCCAAATAGTACCTGTTCACGCATGGCACCCCCAGCCCTCCTTCCCTCCTATGTCTAAACATAGTGGTTTTGGCCACCCTCGGCCTGGTGCCCCCCCCCCCCCCCAGACAAACCTCATTATGCTATTTTGCATGCTTCTTATTTGATGTGAGGGGACCTGAACGGGGAGTGTCCTAAAGTGATAAAGCATCTTAGGTAGTAGGGTCATTTTCACCGCGTTTATCCTTCCTATCCATGAAATCCCCTGCCCCTGCCAGGAACCGAGCATAGTTTTCAGCGATCGAAAGAGGGGAGGATAATTGGCTTGGTATAGAGAGTGATATTGAGGAGTGACCTTAACCCCCAGATATGATAGTACCCCTGGGGCCCATCGAAAGGGAAAGTTGGATTGGAGCGATCTCAGTATCTGAGGTGGGATATTTAAATTTAACCCCAGGGATTTCTCCCTGTTCACCTCTTGGATGACTTTTCACAAATCTCTGGCCCCAAGGTTGAGGACGTTAGGTAGCGAGATGTGTCGCGAGAGGACTAGCATTATATAGTCTGCGAAAAGGCATGCTTTGTGGTGGTAATCTGCAAACTCTACCCCTGTTATATCCGGGTGTGTTTGGATTGCAATTGCTAGTGGCTCCAGGGCCAAGACAAACAATACTGGAGAGAGCGGACATCCCTGTCATGTCCCTCTGCTGACTGGGACTCTATCAGAAAGATAACCCCCATACTGGACCTTTGCTGAAGGAGATCAGTATATAGACCGTATCCATCCTAGAAAGTTGCTCCCAAATCCCCATTTCTGAAGGGCTTGAGTCATATATTCCCACGATAGTGAGTCGAACGCCTTCTGCATGTCTAACGACGAGAAGACTATGGATGTCCCCCTGCTGGGCTAACCTAATCAGGTGGGCCACCCTTCGGATATTATCTGATGCTTGCCTATTTGGTACAAACCCCACTTGGTCCTTCCCTATCAGGGTACCTAAAAACTCATTAATCCTAGAGACCAAAATCTTCCCCAGAATCTTAAGATCCACGTTGAGAATAGATATGGGCCTATAGTTCTGTGGGTCTAGGTGGTCCTTGTCTGGTTTCGGGATCATGCTTATAAATGCCTCCAGAGAGGTTTGATTTAATGCACTTCTGTCTTTAACCCTTTAAGTGCCAGCCTACCTGGAGTTTTTGTCACACTGTTGCCAGACTATTTTGCACTCCCCATGTTCAAATGTGATTTTTGAAGGGATTTCCAGGGATTTTCCAGGAAAATTATATACCGTATTGTTTTTTTCAGCAGAGTCTGAGCTTTAACATGAAATGTCTTGTTTGCCATTTTTAGGTGTATTCTCAATATTTTTTGGCGAAATATGTGCAAAAAAATAAAAAAAATCAATTTTTTACAATTTGTAGTGTTTTTTTGTAATAAAAAAATGTAAGTTTATCAATAAAATCTTATTGACCCTACGTCATTTTTTTTTTTTTTAAATTAACCCCTTACAACTATGCAATCATATTGCATAGTTGTATCCTATCTGAAATCTCCTAAACTGCTGTTTCAGTTTGGGGGAGTTTCCTGGGCAGGAAAGGGTGTCTACCAATACATATGTGGTACCGTTGTAACCGGGAGAAATAGGGCTTTCACACGCAATAATATTTTATTACCAAACTTACATTTTTTATTACAAAAAAACACTACAAATTGCAAAAAAAATTTTTTTTTATTTTTTTGCACATATTTCATTCAAAAGTATTGAGAATACACTAAAAAAAAGGCCAATCAAGACATTTCATGTTGAAGCCCAGACTCTGCTGAAAAAAACAATATATAATTTTCCTGGAAAATCCCTGGAAATCCCTTCAAAAATCCAGGTTGAACACGTGTAGTGCAAAAACGTGAAAAGTAGTCTGGCAACAGTATGCCAAAAAATCTCGGTAGGCTGGCACTCAAAGGGTTAACCCTTTTAATTGCCAGCCTACTTGAGATTTTGTCACCCTCGGTTGACAGGTCATTTTTCCCCATTTTGCACCATGTTTTGCGACATTTTTGCTGGAATTTTCAGGAAAATTATATATATATATTTTGCAGCAGAGTTCAGGCTTTAACATGAAATGTCTTGTTTGTAAATTTTATTTATTATTAATTTTATTTATTAAGTAAAAAAAATAAATACATTTTTTTTTTTAGAAAATTGCCTCCTTTTATTTTAAATAAAAAATGTATTTTATTAGGGAAAACCATATTGCACATGAAAGCCCCATTTCTACCGATTAGAACGGTACCACATATTTATCGGTAGCCCCCTGTTCCTGCCCAGGAGACCCCCCTAACTGAAACAAGTAATTTTTTAACCCTTTACAAATAAAATACAACTACCATCCACACTACAAAGGGTTAAATCGAGAAAAAAAGACATGGGGTTATAAACCCTTAAAAATCCCCAAACAAATGACATGGGGCCCCCCCTTACCCAAAGTAACCAGCCTGGGACCAGCTATGCAGGGCTTGTAGGAACAGGGCGCAGGGGCCAGCTTTTGTGGCCCCTGGCCCTGCAGGCTACAAGCCCGCCTAGCCCGTGGGCATGGGCTCTTCTGCCCCCCCCCCCCGGCCTTTGGGGAGGCAGGTAATGGGGGTGCCGGGGGTTAATGGCAAGGGCTTGCCATCCCCCCAGCCTTGAGAACTGGTATAGGGGTCTCATGGACCTCTTACCTGTTCACAAGGGGTTAAATGTAAATAAAACACACCACACAGAGAAAAAATATTTTATTATTTTTTTTTTAATACTTACCTCCCATCCATACTGGAGCACTCTGTCCCTCTGCGATCACTGGCTTCTGCTCACTTGCTAGAAGCCTTTTATAGCTGCTGGATGACAGAACACAAAAGGGTTAATTAAAAAAAAAGACACAGGGTCCCCCCCCCCCTCCCATGGGGGGATACCCCATTTTTTTGGAATTTTAAGTGTTGAAAACCCTTAAAAATCCCCCCAAAAAATGACGTAGGGTCCCCCCTACCCAGCATTACCGACCGGGGCCAGCTATGGGGGCTTGTAGAACAGGGCGCAGGGGCCAGCGTTGGTGGCCCCTGGCCCTGCAGGCTACTAGCCCACATAGCCACAGGTGACTTGCCAGACCCAGAGCCTTGTGAGCTGGTATAAGGGGTCTCATGGACCCCTTACCAGCTCACAAAAGGGTTAACTGTGAAAAAAAAAAACACCACACAAGTAATGTCTTTTATTTAAAAAAAAATTTTTTTTTATTTTACTGTACTTACCGCCGATTGTAAGCTCTTGTCCCTCGCCGCTCTGATGACAGATGCCGGTGATCGTCATCCAGAGAAGGGGGAGGCAGGATATCAGAGGATCTCCTGCCACCTCCTTCCCCGACACCGATCACCGGTATCTGACAGCTGAGAAGGCTGAAGCCGGAGATCGGGGCTGGGATGACATCATTAGCGGCAAGATGGAGGCCGCCATCGAGGAGGAAAGAGGAGAGAGCCTCCCGGGCTCTCTCCTGAAGATCCGTAAGTCCTGGGGGGGGGATCGGAGGCCCCCCAGGTGAAGAGGAGGGACAGCGGGAGCCAGCGCACACGGAGGTAAGTGAATGTCATTTTTACTTGCTGCAGAAGCGGGGGGGGGGGGGCGGCCTATTCCGGGGGCTCTCCTGGAGCCATCCGAGCCTCCACTGGGGATCGGATGGCACCAAATTAAAGAGGAGACCTGGCCGGATCCAACGAGGGGTCAGGTGAGTGTTTTTTTTTTTGCCCGCTAGCAGGGGTAAATGCCAGGCACGTAAATTTTACGTGGCTGGCACTTAAGTGACGGAGAGGCAACCACGTACATTTTACGTGGCTGGCATTTAAAGGGTTAAGGGAGTTAAACATGCTTGCTAGGTGGGGGGCTAGTTCTGAGGCGTATTTCTTGTAATATAAGTTTGAGAAGCCATCAGGCCCCGGTGCCTTGGAAGCCTTAAAACTTTTAGTTGCTCTCAATACTTCTGGGACAGAGATTTCCGCCTCAAGATTGGCTCTGTGGATTTCAGATACCTCCAGGGAGCGAGAACGATTCAAAAAATGTAGTGGCTCTTTCGAGGAAATGCGTGGGGTGCCGCATAGAGTTTGCCCAGCATTTTTCTAAATATGTCGACAATTTTGATAGGGTTAGCAGTATTGATCCCTCCTGTGGTCCTCAACATGGTTGGGGTCTGTCTCGGCCCTGAATAGCGAAGTTTGTTTGCTAAAGGGGTATCGGGTTTGTTGGCCCTTGCATACATACTCTGCTTGCCCCATCTAAGCTTTTTTTCCGTTATCTCATCCAACACTACATTAAGTTGCATGCTAACTTTGTCCACTTTCTTCTTAAGTTCCCGTGTGGGGTTGTTTGCTTTCCAGCTTGTAGCTGTTCTAGACTGGTTGTTAGTCGGACAATCTTTTTTGTTCTGCTTTTTTTTAGGAGAGGTAGCTAACGCAATGCGTTACTCCCTCATCACTACCTTGTGGGCCTCCCATACACTCACAAGGGTTGCTGAATTGGCATTGATAGCAAAATAGTTTTTAAGTGACTGGAGGATCTGGTCATGGGTCCCCTTGTGAGTGGTTCAGTCTCCATTTGAACAGTCTGATGGTGGGCGGAATGGCCGCGAATCTCATGAGCACTGGGGCATGGTCAGACCAGGGTGTGGCCAAGATGTGACATTTGCTAATCACAGGTATGACACTCTGGGGCACCATGATGTGGTCAATTCTACAAAATGAGTTATGGGGGTTCGAGTAAAAAGTGTACTCCCGTGTTTTGGGGTGCAACTCGCGCCATACATCTATCAGGGTCGCATCCTTCAACATGGTATTGATGCGATTTGGGGGTTGCTGCACAGACGGTGAGGAGGAGCCGCTGTCTAGCTTAGGGTCTAATGCTATATTCTAAGTATGTCACACACCCCGCTTCAAGATATCCATAACATGTGGGTAATACCGACCTGAAGGGGCGTTCCTGCAGAGATGATAGCAAAAAAGAAGGCCCCTCCCTGATCCATAAATACCTGGGACCTCCCACTCATCACCCAGTTTTCCATCTCTGCAGACGGCGAGCAAGTCAGAAGATGATGGCTCCTCATTGCACAGGGGGATTTCAGGTAGCCGGGGTGACTCCCGGCCCGCTATTCATTTATTTCCGTTTGGACCTTTTTTCCCCAGAACTCTATATGCCTCCCAGCCTCGGCTGAGGGTCCAGGCGAGGGTATATCTGCACCTTAGGTGCTCAGGAGCTATGCTCCACCGTGAGACCCTATATGAGAGGGTAGGCGGTTACTCCGGGTTGGTGACCCCGGTTTGGGATGTCCTGTCCCTTACTTAACATCCAATGGCCCTCCCAGGATCCCCTTTCCATAGGTGGGGTTGGGGAGTGTGGGCCCCTTCTTAATTAATTCCTTTCACAGGACAGCATACTTTTGAAGGTTTTGTGTGTGTGAGTGTAGTGTCTCTTTAAATGTATTCACCGCCGCAGCCGTTTTTACAGGGCCTGTGCGGTGCTGACCTGTCTTTCTTCCCCCCATCTTCCCTCTGCTGGTGTTCACTTTTATTAATGGCGGAGGTATTTACCTCACGCCATGATACTGTGCTTCTGGGGGGGGGGGAGGGGGGGCGCGACCGTCGGCGCGGGGCCGGGGCTCGTCCCTCCCGTTTTCACATGTGTAATTTGTGTGTGTGTTATGTGCATGTTTTTTATACTAGCCGGGCCGGCGACCGCTCTTTACTCTGCGGCGCCGGCCGGCTCTGGGCGCCATTTTCTTCTGAGGAGATTCTCCTCACGCTGACTGGGGGGGGCGGGGCCGGTGTGGCGGCGCGTCACCGCTGCCCGCCCCCATCCTTCACTGGCGCTGCTGCGGAGCTCTGACTGTGTGGAGAGGAGAAGGGGGGCGTTGCCCGGTGTCGCGCGCGTCCCGCGCTGGCCACGCCCCCTTCTCCCTTTCTGGCTGCAGCTCTGGTGGATTCTGGCTCGGTCCTCACGGTCGCCATTTCTTTCTGTCGGTTATGTAAGTGGCCTCCGGCCATTCCCCTTTTCTCATCCTCTGTATGTTAGATTTTCTATGTCTTCATTAGCCTTATTAGCCCTTCTGTTCTGTCTTTCAGATGGTGGTCAGGAGGTTCACCAGTAGCATTTAGGGGGTCTCTCCCGATCCTTTATCACTGGGTTCATTATTGTTATAAATCCTCCCACTCGGGACTTTAAAAGGGCATCCCGGGTTGTCTAGCGGCGTAATTCCCTGGGTCATAGCGACTATTCATATAAAAAGTTCACCTTATGGAGGCATCCCCGGATACTGGGCTCGGGGCCCCTTCGGGGCATCCCCGAAAGTGTATGTTGTGTGGGGTATCCATTTCTGGGGACGATGTACTTCTGTGTATACCATGTGCACAGCAGACCATCACGCGGCAGTCCGAACCACAGGCGTCTGGGTCAGCACCGCCGGTCGCTTCATCTCCCCCTCCCGCCTTGACACGCACCCCGTGTGACGTCGTCATGGGCAGGGAGCTGCAATCTGAGATGTGCGCCAGATTGGCTAACCTTGAAAAAATTATCTCCAGCTCGGTCGCCCGTAAGGCTCCGACTAAGAGAAAGCATTTGTCGCCGGCTCCGCTGGTGGAGGACCAGGAGGATGTTAATAATCTGGATTGGTCTGATTATTCCCTGCTAGAGGAAGGAAGTTTATGAGGATTCTGATTTTTTGGACGATGAGCAGTCCTTTGGCGCTGAAGCCGAGCTGGGTGACTTGGGGAGATCCTCTGATACTCCCCACGCTCTGGCTCTGATGTTAGAGGTACTGAATATTTCCCCTCCTGAGGAGGTGTCACAGCAGAAGGGTGAATTGTTTGAGGAATCCAGGCCGCGCTTGGAATTCCCTACACAAAGGCATTTTGACAAAATTATTGCCAAGGAATGGGACAGGCCGGCTCGGCTCCCTGGCATCCCTCAGGGATGGGATAGGAAATATCCCTTCCCTTCGGAGGTGGTTAAGTGCTGGGCATCTCCCCCCAAGGTGGATGCGCCGGTTTTGTTCCTGATTGTTCCATTCTCAAGGATGGAGAGGATAAACGTATTGACCAGATGGCTTGTCATGGTTTTGCTAGCGTTGGGTCAGCCATGCGGCCCGTTTGCGCATCGGCCCTAATGGTGTTGGCTGCCAGGTCCGTGGTTAGGGACCTGTTGACTTCTTCCGGGCTGCGTCCTGGTAGTGCTGAGTTCCTTAGCCTTAAACGGTGTGTGAGTTGTTTTTATCTTTTGTGTTGACAGCCTTGGATGACACCTTGATGATGTGTGGTAGAACGTCGGCGCTGCTGGTCACTATTCGGCGCTCGGTGTGGCTGCGCCAGTGGGCGGCAGATTTTATGTCCAAGAAGTCACTAACGGCTCTACCCTTTGTTGGATTACGGCTTTTTGTAGAGACATTGGACTCTGTTACCAAGGGTGGTAGGTTACCTCAACGCAAGAAACAACGCCGTCCCTTTCGGGGGGCGCCTTCCTTTACCCCCTCCTATCGTGGGGCCAGATCTGGCAGGGGATTTGCATTCCCCTCTTCCAGAGGAGATTCTGGGAGCAGGGGCAGAGGACTTGCCCGTCCAGGATTCAGTTGGGGCTCTAAGCCCAAGCCGGCTGCCAAGCCGGCTCAGCAATGAGGGGGCGCCCTCACCCTTGCGGGTGGGGGGACGGCTGCGACTCTTCTCCCAGGTCTGGGATCAAGAGGTCTCGGACCGATGGATCCGGGAAGTGGTGTCTTCCGGTTACAAGCTGGAGTTCGAGCTCCGCCCCCCTTCCAGATTTTTCAGGTCTCGGATGCCTTCGGAACCTCTAGCGGCGCAGGGGCTCCTGTTGGCAGTGCAGAACCTTCTGGACATGGCTGTCATTTGCCCAGTGCCTCCTTCGGATCAGGGCAGGGGTTTTTATTCCAATCTGTTCATGGTACCCAAGAAGGACGGATCGGTCCGACCCATCTTGGATCTGAAGTTTCTCAACAGGTTCATCCGGCCACGGAAATTCCGCATGGAAACGCTGCGTTCGGCCATTCACTCTCTTCGTCAGGGAGACTTTCTGACGTCCATAGACATCAAGGATGCTTATTTACACGTTCCTATCTTTCCAGCACACCAGAGGTTTCTCAGGTTCGTGGTGGAGGATCGCCATTTTCAGTTTGTGGCACTCCCCTTCGGTCTCACCTCGGCTCCTCGGGTGTTCACCAAGGTGCTAGCGGGAGTGATGGCTCTGCTGAGGGTTCAGGGTATCCGCATTGTGCCCTATTTGGACGATCTTCTGATCATGGCCTCCTCTTTCAACCAAGCGGAGTTGGACACCAGAGTGGTGGTGTCCACCCTGGAGAGGTTCGGTTGGGTGGTCAACCACCCCAAGTCTTCTCTTTCTCCGTCCAGAGTAGTGACTTTTCTGGGAATGTCTCTGGACACTTCGCAGGCCAGGGTGTTTCTGCCCCAGGCCAAGATTCTTTTGATTCAGGATTTAGTTCGGCTTCTCTTGTCGGTCCCTCGTCCGGCCATCCGGCTAGGGATGAGGCTGGTGGGGTTAATGGTGGCCTCATTCGAGGCAGTTCCCTTTGCGCAGTTTCATACAAGGACGCTTCAGCTTCATCTGTTGAAGGTTTGGGACAAGTCCCCTCTATCGTTGGATCAGTCCTTCCTGATGACTCCCCGAGTTCGTCGATCCCTGCAATGGTGGCTGGGGTCGGTCAATCTGTTGAAGAGCAGATCTTTTCTGGCCCCGTGTTGGGAAACAGTCACCACGGATGCCAGTCTGTCAGGTTGGGGGGGTGTTTGGAAGGACCTCCAGTTCCAGGGTCTGTGGGGCCCGCAGGAGGCTCACGAGCCCATCAATGTTCTGGAATTGAGAGCCATCAGGTTGGTTCTGTTTCGCTTGACTCATCAGTTGCGGGGCCTGCCTGTTCAGGTTCGGTCGGACAACCGGACGGCGGTTGCTTACATCAATCACCAGGGGGGGACTCGCAGCAGGAGTGCCCTCAGGGAAGTGTCTTTGATTCTGGACTGGGCGGAGAGCCACGTCCCGTGTATCTCGGCAGTCTACATTCCGGGAGTGGAGAACACGGAGGCGGACTCGCTGAGCAGGGCCTCCTCTCGTCAGGGGGAGTGGTCTCTCAGTCCCAAGGTGTTTCGCTCGATCTGTCTCAGGTGGGGGTTCCCAGCGGTGGACCTCTTTGCCTCTCGTCACAATCACAAGCTTCCAGTCTTTGTGTCTCTCTCGCAGGATCCTCTGGCTCTGGCAGTGGATGCCATGTCTCTGAACTGGAGGGACCTGGGGTTTCTTTACCTGTTCCCTCCGTTTCCAATGGTAGCCAGAGTGGTGCGCAAGCTGGCCCTGGAGGGCGCGTCAGCGATTCTGGTGGCACCAAGGTGGCCAAGGCAGGTTTGATTCGCAGACCTAGTAAGACTGGCAGAGGATCAGTTCGTTCTGCCTCTACTGCCGGACCTGCTCACTCAGGGTCGGCTGCGCTATCCCAATTTACCTTCGCTGGCTTTGACGGCGTGGCTGCTGAAACCGCCATCTTGAAGGAGGAGGGTCTTTCTGACGCGGTGGTTCAGACTCTTATTAGCGCCAGGAAGCGCTCTTCCTCTACTATTTACTATAGGACTTGGAGGTCCTATATTGACTGGTGTGAAAGTAGGTCTTTCTCTTGTCGGGAGTTCTCCATTTCCAGAATTCTGGAGTTTCTTCAACATGGTCTGGATCTGGGGCTTCAACTTAGTACCTTGAAGGGGCAGGTTTCTGCCCTGGCGGTGTTCTTTCAAAGGTCCTTTGCACTTCATCCCTTAGTCAAGACCTTTTTCCAAGGAGTTACGCATGTACGGCCTCCTAGGAAGCCTTTTGTTCCAGTTTGGGATTTGAACCTGGTTCTTTCTGCTCTTCAGGGTCCTCCGTTTGAGCCCTTGAATGAGGTTGCTTTGTCTTCTCTTACTCAAAAGGTGGCCTTTTTGGTGGCTATCACTTCGGTTAGGCGTGTTTCTGAGTTGGCAGCTTTATCTATTAAAGCTCCGTACTTTGAGAGGCACCAGGACAAGGTTGTCTTTCGTTTCAAGCCGGATTTTCTTCCTAAGGTGGTCTCTGCCTTTCATCTGAATCAGGACATTGTTCTGCCTTCTCTATGTCCTAATCCCAGCAATGACAAGGAAAGGGCGCTGCATTCCTTGGATGTGGTTCGTGTTGTGAAATATTATCTGGTGGTTACGTCTTCCTTTCGTAAGACTGATGCCTTTTTTGTGGTGCCCTTTGGACCTAGGAAAGGTTTGGCTCCTGCCAAATCTTCCATTAGTAAATGGATTCGTCAGGCCATCATTGGGGCCTATTCTGCCAAGGGGAGGAGTCCCCCTTTTCGTGTTACTGCTCATTCTACTCGTGCGGTTGGAGCGTCCTGGGCTTTCCAGCACCAGGCCTCTGTTGAGCAGGTTTGTAAGGCCGCTACTTGGTCCTCTGTTCACACTTTTTCCAAGTTTTACAAGGTTGATGTTCGGGCCTCAGCGGATGCTGTTTTTGGCCGCAAAGTTCTGCTAGCTGTTGTGGTTTAAGTTGTGCATTGTTGCCTTGTTTTGGATCCCCGCCCCTTTTTATGGACACTGCTATTGGATGTCCCACATGTTATGGATATCTTGAAGCGGGATGTGTGACATACTTAGAATAATACCATTTTGTGAAATACTCACCTGTAAAATGGGTATTATAAGTATGTCACACACCCCGCTTCACCCGCCCTTCTTGTATTCTGGATCCTTTATTTTGTGAACTTTGCGTTGTTATGACTTATATTTGGTACCTTACTGCTTCTATATACTGGGTGATGAGTGGGAGGTCCCAGGTATTTATGGATCAGGGAGGGGCTTTCTTTTTTGCTATCTCTGCAGGAACGCCCCTTCAGATCGGTATTACCCACATGTTATGGATATCTTGAAGCGGGGTGTGTGACATACTTATAATACCCATTTTACAGGTGAGTATTTCACAAAATGGTATTATTAGTCCCCTGCTATAATGAATAAGCCTTTGCTGTGTTCTTTTACTTTTTTCAAGAGGTGTGAGAAAAAATTTGCCTGGTAAGTGTTGGGCACATAGTACGATACCAGGGTCATCTGTGTATCATTTAGGCTTCCTGTCACAACTCTATATCGACTAGTCGGGTCAGCTATTTGCGTCTCACATTTAAATGGGACGTTTCGCCGGAATGCGATAGCGACCCCCCTGTTTTTTTCCGTGTGACAGGCTAGAAAGAATGTAGGGTATTGCGAATTTAGATACCTTGGGGAGCTTGTGGTTAAAAACCTCGTCTCCTGGAGGCACAGAATGTCAGCCTGTAGTAGTGGAACGCTTTGGTACGCTTCTCTGGAGAGATAAAACCCTGCACATTGTGTGAAAGCAGTTTAAAATTGAGATCAGCTGCATTTGACATGCTTTGGGATTGGCTCATGGTCACAGTTCCACCAAAACAGGCGAGGCCAAGGGCTAAGAAGAGTGGGGGAGGGGAGATATTCCAAGAGAAGAGAGAAGGAAAAGAGAGAAAAAAAAATTAAGTAAATTAGGAGGGGTAGGGAAGGAAGAGAAGGGTGGGGTGACTGACCTCAGGGAAAGATTAGGGATTGCCAGGTGTGCGTGGATAGGAGGGGTGGCAGTGGGCGCTACTGGCAACTAAAGGTAGACTACCCCGAATATACCCGATGTAGTACGGGGGACTGGGGGTCACGTTTTCAGGTAGTGTCCCTAAAACAAAGGGACAAGGGGGAAGGGGATTGGTGACTCCTATGCCAGTCAGTGGTTGCCTTCCGGGGGTATCCCACAATCGCCTGCAATTGTGGGATTATCTGCAGTTGTTCGGGGCCAGTACTGTATGCAGCAGAATATGGGGGGGAGGGCAGGGAACCAGCCCAGCCAGACCGCAGTCCAATCAGGGCCTCGTATTCATACACATTTAGGTCATCAGGTAGTTCTATGCTACTAAACAACAAATTCACCTTAAGCCAATGCTTGTATACCTTAAATCTTTTAGTTTCTCAAAACATTCCGAAGCTGGCGCCAGGTCAGTCTAGCATCGGCACATGAAGAGGCATCCGTAAACAGTATATCTATCTAGAACGTTTAACATCAGAAGAAGGTAAGCTAACCTCCATTGGGAACCAGCCACTACAGTCTGCGAACGTCACATTCCACATGGCCAACCTCTCGACGTGGTGTACATTTATAAAACATTTAACTCAGATTATATATCTAGGACTCCGTTTGCTCAGGGGTCTGCCCGGGTCAGATGGTCTCCGCCACCCCCGCCATCCGCGCAACCAGCAGTCCACCCGGAGGAGCCGCCCCCATCATGAGTGCTCACAAGCCAGGGGGGGGTAGGGCAGCTGAAATCACCACCCCTCATCACGGCAGGCCCCCGACCGAACCACGTCATTAACAATGAAGCGCCTGTGCAGGCCAACAGTGTAATGATTTAGAATGCGCAAAGAACAATAACTGCCCTGTGGCAATAATCAATTTTGCATCAAAACGTAGAAACCAGACATTTAACAATAAACTTTCCATTGGTGGGGGCTCCCACCCCCTGCCAGTCCAAGGGAGAGGGGGAGGAACACCTCCCCGGCAGCAGGCGAGCGCCCCCAGCGAAACCTTATCAGTTACCTCCATACAGTCCACCGAGGTTCCCAACGACACCTAAAGGAGGGAATGAAAATAGAGGGGGGGAGATGGGGTCCCTCGGGGGGAAATGAGCTAAAAGGGCCAGGGCAAAGTCACGGGACATTACAAGTGGTCATCGCGTGTCTGGGTTCTTCTGGCACTGTTCGTAGGTTGTTCGATTTCCCGTCCTTAGTCAACCATTATCAGGATGGTGGACTGTTGCAGCTCGCGATGAAGTTGAAGCCTGATATGGATGCCGGCTACTGGTCCACCGGTCCCCCCTGCGCGGCCCTCGTGCGCTGCTCCTGAGGTGGTCGTGTTGTTGATAGCGGTTCAGCCACAGTGGTTAAGCCCAGGCGTTCCAATAAGTCGGAGGCCTCCTCCAGGGTTGTAATCGCATATGAGCGGCCCATGTAAGTGAAAGACGGGAAGCCCCATTTGTAGGCTATCTGGTGCGACTTGAGGACTAGGAGGTGCGGCTACAGCAGGCGGCGTTTCTGCAGCGTCACTGGGGCTAGGTCCGAGTAAATCTGATAGTATGGAAGACCAAATTGTTGCGGGTTCTGGCGGCCTGGGCAATCATTTCTTTGGTATTATAGAAAGTAAACTTAGCAATAATATCCCTGGGCTGGCCATTTGTTCTAGGAGGGCCCAGGGCGCGATGGACCCTGTCCATTTCCAGTCGTTCGATCGGGATTGCCGGGACCAGTTCCTGGATTAGGGCCGTGATAGTAGAATTAAGGTCAATGATGGATTCCAGCAGCCCCCTAAAGCGTAGATTGCTACATCGGGACCTGTTCTCCAAATCTTCCAACTTTTGGAGGGCTGAGGACAGTTCTGCCCTGTTCTGGATTTATGCGTCGTGTTCTTCTAGGACAGAGGTGGTGTCGGTGTTCCAGCTTCGATGTGTGGGACCTCAGGTCCCTAAGCTCTGCGTTAAACGTGGCAAGTTTCTCAGTGGCCGTTTCCAACTCCTGTTGTAGGACCAATTTAAATCTATCCAGCAACTCTGCATCCCTTATGCCCGGGTTAGGCTGCGGTGATGGAGGGGGCTCTGGGTTTGTCACCCAGGATCCCAGCCGCGACTCAGGCTGTGACTCCAGTAACTCTGGAGATGGTATCGGGGAAGGGGAGAATTGTGGCCTAGGTATGGGTCCCACCGAGGTAGCCATCCTGGGGCCTGCTGAGCGTGCCGAGGGCTTAGGGGTCTGTGCCTGCTTACCCCGATCCCTGCGCCCCATTCGCTGCTTGAGCGCACTGGAAGGGCACAAAAGGGGGGAGGAATGAACCCCGGATTGCTGCTACCGCGAGGGTTATGGCACCTGGGGCAGGCTCTGCGTGACGGGGGTGCCGTGTTCAGGCTGAGGCCGCCATCTTGAATGCTGCCGGGGGTCCTGGACGGCTATACTATATCTTCATTGCCCGGCTCCCCTCCTCTCATAAAAAGTTCCCGGGTGTTCCCAACGTGCCCGGGGGGCAAGACTGACCTGGGTTTACTGGGCCGCTTCAACGCTGTGCAGGCTGGCTGGAGGCTGAGCTGGTGCCTGGGAAGTGCTGGCTCGTTGCGGCCGCCATCTTGGATTCGACGCCTGTGTGAAGGCTGCGGTGCGCTGCAGGGGGCCGATTCCCTCTGCTCCCCGGATGATCTGTGGGTGTGCTCAGGGGGTTCCCCCCTCCTGCTGGCCCGGAATTGCCGCTTCAGCGGCTGCTATGTCGGCGTATCTCCCCACCCAGCGAGGAGCCGGCTCAGGCTGCAGCCATTAACGTCGGCTGCTCACTAGCGGCCCCGTAGCCTACATTTTCAACACATTTATATATCAATGCTATGTCACCTGTTGTTATCCTAAACATATATATTTTTCCCAGATTATAAAATATAATCTATCCTATGATTCCCTTTATTTTTTTAAATATTTTATCGAATTTTCTAAGAAACAATATGTTTTGGTGTATATAAAGTACAAAAAAGTGCTACAACTAGTAGCAGGGAGCAGAAGCCAGTCCTCAAGACATTCTATCAAACTATGCTTGGATACATTTATCAGAACCGGCTCACCTGAGGCTTCAGATTTATGACTCTTGTTAGCCAAATAAAGAGTATAGATTGAGAATAGTATAGAAAAGATAACAAAAAATTTAAAAAAGTGTGGGGAGGGGGATACAAATGAGGAAGCAGAAGGGCATATGGGTGCCACTAGTAGAAGACTAGGCAGGTTCAAAGTATTTCACATCTTTGCCTCAGAGAGACACCAATGATCGGAGAGTGCATCATCATACTGTCAGTGCTGAAAAATATTCTTTCCCTTTTGAGGATGTAAGGCCGATGTTTCTGTATTAAATTCACTGCTTATGTTGTGTTGAGATAATTAGTACATTATCCATGATGATATAGTGTTTTTTATGGATTTAAAGACATTTTGTAGGCAAAATAAAACAAAACTCTATACTAGCCTTGTGTCCTACACAGACCATAGCTCGTAGCCCAGGTGCCAGAACTTACCTGGTTGCTGGATCCATGTCAGGCGCCACCCAGCCAATCGCTCATCTCTTTTGTGTTCTCGACATTAGTCACTGTGGAGCACACCCCTTTCATTCACGACAATAGCAGCTGGAGCCCCGCACTAGAAACGGTAGTCTGCATGGAATACAGGATGCAAAATGCCTTTAAAAAGTATGCTCATCAATCAAGCATGGTAGGCCTTAGGTGTTCTAGCCTGGGGTGTTTCTGTGGCTGGCACTGTGTTCCCTATTCTTCCACTCCCAATTGCAAATTTCAGTATGTGGATCTATATATAGTTCCTCCTTAGCCTTCATTGCTTAATCACTGCTACTTAAATGTGCTCAATAGCACACTCCTTTGTCCTGACATATGAATTAAGAGGTAGCCATCAAACGTTTGGTAAGATCTGGGGTAACTGGCTCAATTCTGGAGCTACAGTCTTGGTGGACACGCTATCTCCAGTGTAATCAGTAGTTTGTCAGTAACCATGAATAAGTCCCAAATGCATGTATGTAGAACTAAAGTCATTGCTGCTAATAAGTAGGTGGTACTTCTTCATGTGCCTAGGGCACAGTTTTCTAATATTCTAATTTGCTTTTTTTCCACCCTTTTTTGCTGCCACTTTCCAGGGTTTGTATTTAAAACTAATGAGATCTTTAAAAGAAGAATGGACACCTTGAGGATGTTGGTTCACCCCAGCCAGGTGAAGGTAGGCAGGTCCCAACTATCAAGACTGTCTGACTAATTTAGCTAGGGTGGAATAGTTGAGATCAAAAAGTTTGGGCATTGAGGAGTTAGGTATATGCCAAGATTCTTTGCCCACTTGAAAGAGAGAGTTCAGTGTCTGAAGTAAGGAAAATGTTGAGAGATTTAGACAACATTAAATTTAGACAATCGGCCGTATCTCTCAAACTCCTTTATGTGGCTCCTTCGAAGAGGGTAGGCCTGTAATGTCATAATTTTCTCTTACGGTGCACAAGGACTCAGCGCTCTTGCCCAGACGCACTGACTTTTTCCCCCCACTTTTGTGGAAAAATAATGAGCCCAGAGAAGTACTGTATTTTTTGCCAAATAAGAAGCACTAACATCATCTAAACTAAAGACTCATTTAGTCTCATGTCATATTGGGATTGTGCCTAACAACAATAGTTCCATGATAACTGGAACATGATCTGAGAAAGCAGCTGGGAGGAATTGACATTCGTGTCAAAGCTTGTCATAATGTGAGAGACAAGAAGGAAGTCCGTTCTCAAATACAATTTGTGTACAATAGAAAATATTGTAAAATCTCTGCCCTTTGGGTTCAGTATTCTCTGCACATCTACTAGCTGGCTAGTATTCCCAGTATGTCACACACCCCGCTTCCGAATATTCATGACACTTGGGTAACTGTCCTGTAGAGGGCGATCTTGCAGAGATGACATGAAAAAAGGAACCCCTCCCAGCCCATTAATACCTGGGACCTCCCACCATGCCCCAGTCTTTCGTCTCTGAAGTCGGCGAGCAAGTCAGAAGATGGTTGTCTCCTCCTTGCAGGTAGCCGGGGCAACCCCCCCGGCCTTTTGTTCCTATTGCTGCCTGAACCTTTTTTAATTTAAACTATAGCAGTATGCCTCCCAGCCTAGGCTGAAGGTCCAGGCAATGGTAGGCTGCACCTTATGGTGTATATGGGAGCTTGCTCCCCCGTGAGACCCCATACAAAGGGGTAGGCGGTGTCCGAGTTGGTGATCCCGGCTTGGGATGTTCCGTCCCTCTTACCCTTTCACCTATTGGTGTGGGTTCTCCCCCCTACCGTGTCCCTCTGTGCCCCTTGGGGGGGGGGGGAGGCCTTTTCTCCTGTGGGTTGTTTTACTTTATTTGGGGGAAAAGGTGTGTGGATTGTGTGTGTTTCTATGTGTTTTTGCGGCCGTTGTTGCTGTGCCAGTTTCACCTTCAACAGGTGGTTAAGGAGGGGGCGGGGCCGGGCTCGTTGTGGCCCGTCCACCCCCACCCAACCCCCCCCTTCAAGGCCGGCTTCTCTCAAGCACTCTTTCCGGCCTCGCTGCCTGCTTTGCTGCTCTCCCTCTCATTCCCTTGCTGCTGTGAGGGTTGACGGTCGCTGCTTTGCTGCGGTGAGGGGATTTTATTTATTTCACCATTTTTAACTTTCTTATATTGTGGGTGATGTGCATGTTGACACTTATGTCTGTTCTCATGTCTTCTAGGTGGGATCCCTTTTTTTGAAGTTTAAAGAGGGAGTTCTCCCAGTCCTAGGGTCCCTTAGAGTTTAATTTAGGGTTCCCAAAAAAATCCTCCCACTTGGGACCTGAAGGGGCATCCCGGGTAGCTTAACCCTTTCGCTGCCAGCCTACCTGGAGTTTTTATCACACTCTGTTGCCAGACCATTTTGCACTATTTTGCACTCCCCATGTTCAAATGTGATTTTTGAAGGGATTTCCAGGGATTTCCCAGGAAAATGATATATTGTTTTTTTCAGCAGAGTCTGAGCTTTAACATGAAATGTCTTGTTTGTCAATTTTAAGGTGTATTCTCAATATTTTTTGGCGAAATATGTGCAAAAAAAAACAAACAATTTTTTACAATTTGTAGTGTTTTTTTGTAATAAAAAATGTAAGTTTGTCAATAAAATCTTATTGCGTGTGAAACCCCAATTTCTCAGTTACAGCTGTACCACATATGTATAGGTAGACACTTTTTCCTGCCCAGGAGACTCCCCCAAACTGAAACAGAGCTTTAGGGGATTTTCAGAAAAAATACAACTGTGATATGCGCTATGCGCACCTTGCAGTTTTTCCAGAAAAACAACCCTTTACATTTGAAATACCCCCCACAAACTATATATTCTCTGGAAGTACACACCTCAGGCTTTCTATTTGTACCAGGCTTGTTGATGTGGCCACAGTTTTCTAGAAGTAATCCCTCAATGTATTCTTTGGTTGCAAGCAGAATCAAAGCCACATTTTCCTAAAAAAACTATATACAAACAAGAAAAAACAAGTATAATCTGAAATAGCAACACCCCCCGAACAGAACGATACCCAACATGCATAGCTACTGTCAAGGGAAGAGTTGCCAAACACCCCAAAGTAAAGCATGTGCGTAACGGTAATTTTTCTTGAAAATTTCAGCTCTGCAGACAAAGTGCGCACCTTGCGATTTTTCAACCAAAACAACCCTTTACATTTGGAATATCCCCCATAAACCATATATTCCCTAAAAGTACACATGTTAAGCTTTCTAAGCGTACCCAGCTTGTTGTAGTGGGCTCATCTTTCTGAAATGAATCCCTCAAAGAACTCTTTGGTTGCGCAGAGTTTCCCTAAAAAATGTATAAAAAAGCAGAATAAAAAACACCTTTTCCTAAAATATAAATATGCAAACAAGAAAAAACAAGCTAAGTCTGAAAGCGCCAGGTCCCCCGAACAGAACAATACCCAACATGCAGAGGTACTATTAACCCTTTTAATTGCCAGCCTACTTGAGATTGTGCCATGTTTTGCGTCATTTTTGCTGGAATTTTCAGGAAAATTATATATATATATTTTGCAGCAGAGTTTAGGCTTTAACATGAAATCTCTTGTTTGTAAATTGTATTTATTATTAATTTTATTATTAAGTAAAAAATAAATAAATAAAAAAATTTTTTAGAAAATTGCCTCCTTTATTTTAGATAAAAAATGTATTTGATTAGGGAAAACCATATGTGAAAGCCCCATTTCTACCGATTAGAACGGTACCACATATTTATCGGTAGTCCCCTGTTCCTGCCCAGGAGACCCACCTAACTGAAACAAGTAATTTTTAACATTTAGAAATAAAATACAACTACCATCCACACTACAAAGGGTTAAATCGAGAAAAAAAAATGACGGGGGGCCCCCCTCCCAGGAGGGGGGGGGCATTGTTGGGGGGGATTTTTAAGGGTTAAAAACCCTTAAAAAATAAAAAAAAAAAAATGACATGGGCCCCCCCTTACCCAAAGTAACCAGCCCGGGACCAGCTATGCAGGGTTTGGAGGAACAGGGCGCAGGGGCCAGCTTTTGTGGCCCCTGGCCCTGCAGGCTACAAGCCCGCATAGCCAGTGGGCCCGGGCTCTTCTGCCCCCCCTGGGCTTTGGGGAGGCAGGTAATGGGGGTGCCGGGGGTTAATGGCAAGTCACCAGCTAGCGCAGGTGACTTGCCACCTCCCCCAGCCTTGTGAACTGGTATAGGGGTCATGGACCCCTTACCAGTTCACAAGGGGTTAAATGTAAAAAAAAAAAGACACGCAAAGAGAAAAAATATATATATATATTTTTTTTAATACTTACCTCCTATCCATAGTGGAGCACTCTTTCAGCCTTTTATAGCTGCTGGATGACAGAACACAAAAGGGTTAATTAAAAAAAAAAATGACAGGGTTCCCCCTCCTAGGGGGGGGACCCCATTTTTTTTTTGGAATTTTAAGGGTTAAAAAACCCTTAAAAATCCCCCTAAAAAATGACGTAGGGTCCCCCCTACCCAGCATTACCGACCCGGGCCAGCTATGGGGGCTTGTAGAACAGGGCGCAGGGGCCAGTGTTGGTGGCCCCTGGCCCTGCAGGCTACTAGCCCACATAGCCACTAAGTGGCCCGGGCCCTTCTGCCCCCCCCTGGCCGTTGGGGAGGCAGGTAATGGGGGGCTGGGGGTTATGGCAAGTCACCCGCTTGCCGCAGGTGACCTGCCATACCCAGAGCCTTGTGAACTGGTATAAGGGGTCTTATGGACCCCTTACCAGTTCACAAAGGGTTAACTGAAAAAAAACACCACACAAAAGTATTTTATTAAAAAAAAAAAATTTTTTTTACTGTACTTACCTCCGATTGCAAGCTCTTGTCCCGCGCCGCTCTGCTGACAGGTGCCGGTGATCGGCATCCAGAGAAGGGGGAGGCAGGAGATCAGAAGATCTCCTGCCACCTCCTTCCCCTGCGCCGATCACCGGCATCTGACAGCTGAGAACGCTGAAGCCTGAAGTGATCGGGGCTGGGATGACGTCATAGCCCCGCCCCCAAAAGATGCGGGGCTTGGCGCGAAGACGGACCGGGATGATGTCATAGCCCCACCCCCAAGGGGGCGGGGCTTAACGGCAAGATGGCGGCCGCCATCAAGGAGGAGAGAGGAGAGAGCCTCCCGGGCTCTCTCCTGAAGATCGGTAAGTCCTGGGGGGGATCGGAGGCCCCCCAGGTGAAGAGGAGGGACAGCGGGAGCCAGCGCACACACAGGTAAGCGTCATTTTTTTTTTTTTTTTTTACAGTTAGCAGCTGCTGCTGCAGAAGCGGGGGGGGCGGCCTATTCCGGGGGCTCTCCTGGAGCCATCCGACCCCCCACGGGGGATCGGATGGCACCAAATTAAAGAGACCCGGCCGGATCCAACAAGGGGTCAGGTGAGTATTTATTCTTGGTGTGCCACACACCCCGCTTCACTTCTTAAATATTCATCACTTCATGGGTTAATCCACCGCAGGTGACGTAGTGCAGAGAGGAAGTCTTGTAACGAGCCCCCTTCCGGCCTATATATACCTGGTACCTCCCTTCAATCACCAGTATTTTTTCTCTCTGCTTGCTGACAAGTCAGAAGATGGAAGTCTCCTGCTTACAGGTAGGCCGGGGTATTCTTACCCCGCCACCCCCCTTTTGGTCTATTTCTGCCCGGTTTGAGTTTGTATACCTTTATGGTGAAATAGGAAGCCTCCCAGCCTTGGCTGCTCACCGGGCAAATGGTAGATGGCACTTTAAGTGCCTAGGAGCTTATCTCCTACCGCTCGACCTCATGCGTGGGGCAATGCGGCGAACCGGCATGGTGATCCGGAAATGGGATGCCCCTGTCCCGAGGGTCCCCGTAGCCCCTTTCTCTCCCGTTGGGGGGGTGGTGAGGGTGTGCTTTAGTATGTGTGTTTCACTGTATCACTGCAGGTTAACATATATGTCATGTTTATACATTCACTGTAGCATGTGTATATTTTGGGTCTGCTTTAGGGCAGCTTGCGCTGGGTATGGGCTGGCCACCTCTCTGGCAGTTGGTTGCTTGTGGCCCCCTACCCCCTCTCCCCGCCTGGCATTCATTGAGCTTTGTCAGCACATGCGGTTTTTACCCTCCCCCCTCCGCTGCCTGGACGCGCGTGCTGTTATCAGCTGTAAAGTGTTCCAGCTGATCAGTGTGGGGGGGGGGCGGGCCCGCTGACGCGGCGCCGACGTCATACGGCGTCAGCGGTGGGCCCAGCGTCCCAGCTTCCTTCAAAACAGGAAGGCACGTGGGCGCACGGCCGCACTTTGTCTTCTGCCGGCTCATGGCTGCTGGCTGCAGGCTTACCGGCTGATTGCGGTACAGGTAAGCGGCCCCTCCCGTTGGGGCCGTTAAATGGGAGATATTGTTTAATAATACAGTGAGAAATCACTATTATCAAGGGGGCGTCATTTAAGGGCACTTCGTGCCATACTTATATGTTATACACATGTGAAGGATCTGATGGTTGTTTTCTTGCCTTGCAGATCCTGGGATCCCTGCTTATGCTAGCCCTCCGGCTCCATGTGCCTGGCTAATTATTGGGGTTGATTTGAATGTTTATATACATAGACTATATATAAGTATATATATATAGTTTCTATTAAAGGGGACCTAAACTTAAAAAATAAAAAAAAAAAAAAAAATTTTATATAAATCCTCCCTTCTGGGACATTACTAAAATAAAGGGGGCATCCCGGGTCGGCTTATGCCTTGAAAGTCCCATTATTGCGAATACCATAAATCACCATATGGAGGCTTCCGTAGATTCCGGAAACGATTCTGCTGTTCCGTTTGGGGGGTGCGTAGGTTGTGGGGTTCCACTCCCAGCTGATGATATCTTTATTTGCATCCCTTGTGCAAAACAGACTATTGCGCGCCAGTCCGTTGCTTCGGCTGCGGTGCCATCGCATCCTTCATCATCTCCTACCTCTCCATCCCTATTCCGGACCCCGCATGACACTGTCAAAAGTGGGGATTCGCATTCCGAGGCAGCAGCACAGCCCTGCCCCCGGAAAATGATACTCGTTAAAGCAGCGTTTAAAACCGCTACAAAACGAAGGCACCTGACTCCGGTACCTTCGGCTCCACAGGACCAGTTTTGTGAACCTGTGGAATGGTCCGATGGATCCCCTGACGAGGATGAACTCCCGTCGGAGTCAGATGAGCCGACAGGTCAGCATGTGGCTGATGAGATCGGCGATTGGTCAGAGGGGGTTGTTTTTGGCACCCCCTCCATTCTGGCTCAAATGTTTAATATTTTGAGTTTAGATACGCCTGAGGCGGCCGCCCCGCCAAAGGGTCAGTTATTTAAAGAGCCTCAGCCGAGTTTGGTTTTTCCCAGCCAGCACCACTTTGAGAGGGTGGTTCTTAAGGAATGGGAACATCCCACACGGTTATCTGGAATTCCTTCCAGTTGGGAAAAGCGTTATCCTTTTCCACCAGAATTGGTGAGGCTGTGGTCTGTCCCTCCGGACGTCGATACCCCTGTACTAGGACTCTCCAGCTCGGCTATGGTACAATCTGCTGAGACCACTGTCCCCAGAGATGGGGAAGATCGCAGGATTGACCAATACGCTCGACATGGTTTTATCTATTCCGGGTCAGCATTGCGCCCGGTATGTGCTTCAGCCCTTCTTCTATTGGCAATTAAGTCCCTAATTCAGGGGCTATATGAGGATCTTGATCCCGCTTGCAAACAGTTCACTGCACTTAAGCAGTGTGAATCTTTTGTGGCTTATATCCTGGCCGCTCAGGACGATGCGCTGACTATGAGTAGCAAGGCGGCAGCTATGCTGGTGGCTATTCGCAGGTCAGTATGGCTGCGTCAGTGGTCAGCAGACACGGCTTCCAAAAAGGTACTCACAGCCCTCCCCTTTTTGGGGTTGCGTCTGTTTGGGGAGAAAATTGATTCAGTCGCAAAAGATGGTAAGATGCCACAACGCAAAATGCCTCGTGGTCCCTTCAGGGGGACAAGTTCCGGTAGACCTTCCTTTCAAAGGTTCGGAGCGGGAAAAGGTACGTCCTTTCCCGCTACCAGTGGCGCAGGTTGGACTCGGGGGAGGGGCCGTGGCCGGCCCACTCAGTCCTGGGGCACCAAGCCCAAGCCTGCTGATAAGCCCACTCAGCAATGAGGGGCTGCCCTCACCCGTGCGGGTGGGGGGACTATTGCGACACTTCTACCATTGGAACCATGTGGTTCTAGGCAGATGGATCCAGGAGGTAGTGTCGACAGGTCACAACCTGGAATTCGAGTCTCACCCTCCCTCGCGGTCCATTCAGGGGTCGGTTCATCCCGACCTGAACTCTCATCAAGACGCTGGGTGTCTTTCTTTTGCCCAAATTCGCACAAGAACACTTCAGCTATTTCTGCTAGCGTGTTGGGTCCAGCAACCTCTGTTGTTGGATCAGTCCTTCCAATTGTCCTCCCGTGTACGGCAGTTCTTCCTGTGGTGATTGGTCTCGACCAATCTTGTATAGGGCAGGTCTTTCCTGACCCTCCCTTGGAGAGGTGTCACCACGGACACCGGTCTGTCGGGATGGGACAGATTCTGGAAGGAGCTGCGGCTTCAGGGGCAGTGGAGGCCCCACTTACCCATCAGAGAAATGTCCCTGATCCAGACATGGGCAGTGTTCCATGTTCCCTGTCTCTCGGCGGTTTACATTCCAGAGGTGATGGAACAGGTAGCGGACCGGTTGAGCAAGTGCTCTCCCCGTCTGGAAGAATAAGCTCTCCATCCTCGGGTGGTTCTCTTATTGTGTCTCCAATGGGAGACTCCGGAGGTGGACCTGTGGGCCCCTCATCTCTATCTCAGGCTCCCGAGCTTCGTGTCTCTCTCCCGGGATCCTCTGGCTCTGACAGTGGACGTCAGGTCCCTGAACTGAGGAGCTCTGGGATTTCTATACCTGTTTCCTCCGTGGCCCTTGCTGGGCAGAGTTCTTCAGAAGTTGGCTCTGGAAAGGGTGTACGCCGTTCTCATGGCCCCAAGGTGGCCAAAACGAATAAGGTTCGCAGACATCTTTTGGCTGGCAGTGGGCCAGTTCATTCTGCCTCTTCGGCCCGATCTGCTCACTCAGGGTCAATTGTGTTACCTCAATTTACCAGCGCTGGGTTTGATGGCCTGGCGGCTGAAACCTCCATCCTGAAGGAGGAGGGTCTTTCTGATTCAGTCATTAAGACTCTGATCAGTGCCCGGAAGAAGTCTTCTTCCGTCACCTAATATAGGACTTGGAAAGCCTATATCACTTGGTGTGAGATAAGATCTTTTCCTTGTAGGGTCCTTTCGGTCCCCAGGATTCTGGAGTTTTTACAATCAGGGCTGGACTCTGGTCTCCAGCTAAGTACATTGAAAGGGCAGGTCTCTGCCTTATCTGTCTTTTTTCAGAAGCGTGTTGCGCTTAAACCTTTAGTTAGAACTTTTTTCCAGGGGGTTACGCATGTGCGGCCTCCCAGGAAACCATTACTCCCTGTTTGGGATTTGAATTTGGTTCTTTCGGCTCGTCAGGCTCCTCCTTTTGAGCCTTTGCAAGATATTGCTTTGTCTTCTTGGTAGCGATCACTTCTGTCCGGCGTGTCTCAGAATTGGCGGCCTTAACTATCCAGGCGCCCTACTTCGAGAGGCATCGGGATAAAGTGGTCTTTCGGTTCAAGCCAGACTTTCTTCCTAAGGTTGTTTCTGCTTTTCATTTGAACCAAGATATTGTTCTTCCCTCCTTGTGTCTTAATCCTAAGAATGACAAAGAGAGGGTTTTGCATTGTTTGGATGTAGTACGCTGTGTTAAGTACTACTTGATTATCACGTCTCCTTTCCGTAGGACGGATTCCTTTTTTGTTGTGCCCCATGGGCCTAAGAAGGGTTTGGCACCAGCCAAATCTGCCATTAGCAAGTGGATACGTCAGGCCGTTACTGCGGCCTATTCTGCTAAGGGAAGAGTTCCCCCTTTTAGTATTACTGCTCATTCCACTCGCGCTGTTGGGGCGTCTTGGGCTTTTCAGCACCAAGCTTCTGTTGAAAAGGTTTGTAAGGCCGCCACCTGGTCTTCTGTTCACACTTTTTCTAAGTTTTACAAAGTTGATGTGCGGGCCTCAGCGGATGCTGTTTTTGGCCGCAAAGTTCTGCAGACTGCAGTCATTTAAGTTATGCTTCACCTGGCCTAGAGATGCCCTTCCCTTGTGGACACTGCTTTTGGATGTCCCATGAAGTGATGAATATTTAAGAAGTGAAGCGGGGTGTGTGGCACACCAAGAATACTACCATTTTGTGAGTACTCACCTGAAAAATGGATATTGTTGGTGTGCCACACACCCCGCTTCACACCCGCCCTTTTCGGTATTACCGAAGCATTTATATGGTGAAGCCCTTTTTTATTTATATCAAAATTAATTTTCGAGGTTACTGGTGGAATACTGGTACCTTGTTTTACTGCTTTTTGAATATACTGGTGATTGAAGGGAGGTACCAGGTATATATAGGCCGGAAGGGGGCTCGTTACAAGACTTCCTCTCTGCACTACGTCACCTGCGGTGGATTAACCCATGAAGTGATGAATATTTAAGAAGTGAAGCGGGGTGTGTGGCACACCAACAATATCCATTTTTCAGGTGAGTACTCACAAAATGGTATTTTATTGTTTAAACCAGCAGCAGGGAAAGTCAAGCACGTAACACCTACGGGCTTGGCACTTGAGGCCCAGCCAAGCCAGCACGTAGGTGTTACGTGCTTGGCAACAAAAGCGTTAATAGCGTAAATCCCTCTGGTCATTGCGACTACATTAAAATCACCATATGGAGGCTTCTCAGGATACCGGGCTTGGGCTCCCCTCGGGGCAACCCTGGCAGTGTGTGGATTGTGAGGCATCCCTTGCGGAGGATAATTTACTTGTTTACATACCTTGTTGCGGGCCATAAGGCAGCAGTCGGAGGCCCAGGCGTCTGGGTCTGGGGTCCCAGCCTCATCTCCTTCCCCACCCTGCCTTATCCGTTCCCTTAGTGATGTCACAGGTGGGGAGTCGCAATCTGATGTATGTGCCAGACTGGCAAATATTGAGAAATTTATTTCTGGCTCTGTTGCCAGAAAGCCCTCGACTAATTAATCAAAAGCATTTGTCTCCAGCCGCGCCGGCCTTTGAGTTTGATGATTATGATTTTCTTGACTGGTCTGATTATTCCCCGCTAGAAGAGGGGGAATTATTGGTCTTAGCTCACCTTTTTGAGGTTCTGGCAATTTCTCCTCCTGAGGAGGCCGCTCTTCAAAAAGGGGAATTCTTTGGGACTTCCAAGCCGCGCCTGAAGTTCCCAAATCAAAAGCATTTTGATGGCATTATTCTTAAGGAATGGGAGAAGCCTACTCGGCTTCCAGGTATTCCTCAAGGTTGGGATAAAAAGTATCCTTTTCCGGTGGACGTGGTCAAACGATGGTCGTCCCCTCCTGAGGTGGATGCCCCGGTGCTCGGGTTATCCAATACTTCTATTTTGCATTCTCCTGACTCCACCACTCAAAGATGGTGAGGACAAATGCATTGATCAGATGGCTTGCCACGTGTTTGCGAGTGTCGGTTCAGCCTTGCAGCCTGTTTGTGCTTCGGCGCTTTTAGCAGTGGCTACCAGGTCTGTGGTTAGAGATCTGTTGAGTACCTCCAGGCTTGACCCGGCTAGTGATGAGTTCGCCGCCCTTAAGCGGTGTGAATTGTTCATGTCCTTTGTGCTTGCCGCCTTGGATGACATCATGGTCATGTGTGGTAGAACCTCGGCCTTGCTGGTAGCTATTCGGCGGTCGGTATGGTTGCGCCAGTGGGCGGCTGATTTTGTGGCCAAGAAGTCGCTTACAGCAATTCCCTTTGTGGGATTGCGGCTCTTTGGAGAAAGATTAGATTCTGTCACGAAAGGAGGGAAGTTACCTCAGCGTAAGAGGCAACGTCGTCCCTTTCGGGGGGCGGCCTCCTTTAACCCTTCCTTTCGTGGTGCCAGAACTGGCAGAGTTTTGGCCTTCTCTACCCTCAGAGGTGATTCCTGGAGCAGAGGCAGAGGTCGTGCTCATCCCGGTCACAATTGAAGTTCCAAACCCAAGCCCGCTGCTAAGCCAGCTCAGCAATGAGGGGGCGCCCTCACCCTTGCGGGTGGGGGGACGGCTGCGGCACTTCTTCCAGGTCTGGGACCAGGAGGTCTCAGACAAATGGATTCTGGAAGTGGTGTCTTCCGGTTACAAGCTGGAATTCGAGATCAGGCCTCCTCCCAGATTCTTCAGGTCTCGAGTGCCTTTAGATTCACTGGCCGCACAGGGGCTCCGGGCGGCAGTAAGTTATCTGCTGGACATGGCTGTCATTTGCCCAGTGCCTTCCGCGCGAAAGGAGCTTGGGCTTCTATTCCAATCTATTCACGGTGCCCAAGAAGGACTGCTCCGTTCGACCCATTTTGGATCTGAAGCTCCTCAATCGGTTTATCCGCTTCAGGAAGTTTCGCATGGAAACCTTGCGGTCAGCCGTCGATTCTCTTGATCAGGGGGTTTTCATGACGTCCATAGACATCAGGGATGCTTATCTGCATGTACCTATCTTCCTGGCACACCAGAGATTCCTCAGGTTCATGGTAGAAGATCAGCATTGTCACGCTCGGGGTAACTCCAGCCCTCCAGGTAAGCCCTCAACCCCCAATCTCCGCAGCCAGCTTCACCTGTAGGAGCCCCCGCTTGCCGGGACGCAGTATACGCCTGCCCGGGATCGGTTGCCCCCAGGACTTCAATGGCTTAAAGGATGGGGGCTTACTAGTTGGAGGTCTGAAGAACCAATAGCTGAGAGCGAGTAGTCCAGAGACAGGCCAAAGGTCAACACTGGGAAGTCAGAGATCAAGGCGGTACAGAGGGATGAGGCTGCTCGAGGTCTGGGTACAAAGCAGAGGTCGGCAACAAGGATCAGACAAGGATGGTCGGTTCAGGCAGGGGCCGGCAACGAAGATCAATCACGGAACTAGCTCAAGACAAACAAGGTACAAGGCGCTATCACAGGCCCTGAGTAACTGACGGGGTGAAACCTTTATAGGAACCAGATATGATTGGAGATGGGGGAACTGGGTGTGTGATTGGTGCTTACTACAATTTAGAACAAGTTTGGACCAGAACAGGGTGTTTAGCCCAACCACTCCTTTACCTGGGCTCATTAGCCCAACCCCAGCCTAGGGGCGTCTAGCCCCCAAATCCCTAGGGCTCATTGGCCTTTTAACAACTCCCCTCCGGCGGCCGCGCTGAGAGCAGCGCCGCTGGAGAGAATAAACAGGACGTACGGCAGCCGGCCCCGCCGGCTGGGGAAGCACAGAGCGCAGGCGCGCCAGCCGAGATAGGAGCCGCCTCTGCTGCCGGGCGGGTTTCCCCGGGTTGTCACAATGGAACTTTTTTACAAGAGCCTTGGCATGAACATCTCTTGCTGCAACCCAACACCTCTCCTCTGGACCATAGCCAATCCAGTCAACCAAATACTGCAGCGAATTACGGATTTTGCGCGAATCTAGAATTTTGTTAACTTCGTATTCTGGTTCATTATCGACTAAGATTGGTGATGGGAGTGAAAGTGGAGTATTCTTAGCTGGTTTTAGCAGCGACACATGAAAGGAATTTGGGATTCTCATAGAAGGAGGAAGTTGGACCTTAAAGGTTGCATTGTTTAGCTTTTGAGTAATGGGAAACGGTCCAATAAACTTGGGACCCAACTTACTGGAAGGTTGCCGGAGAGCAATGTTCTTAGTGGAAACCCAAACGAAGTCCCCCACCTGAAGGGCAGGTTCCTGAGACCTGCGGCGGTCAGTGAACCTTTTATATCTTAAAATAGTAGTTCTCAGAGTCTCTTGGACACGGGCCCAGATGTTTTTCCGTTCTTGGATCCACTCTTCCAAGGCTGGTAAATCGGAAGGTGACCCTGAGAGGGAAGAACCTCTGGGATTTTTCCCCAAGTCGGCGCATTATTGTACGCGAATTCTGCAAAATCTATGAATTCCGACCATTGTTCTTGAGCGTCAGAAATGTAACACCTTAAGTACTATTCCAGACTTTGATTGGTTCTTCAGTCTGCCCATTGGTCTGGGGATGGTACGCCGACAACAAAGATATTTGAATCCCCAACCGCGAACAGAAGTTCTTCCAGAAACGCGAAGTAAATTGAACACCACGATCGGAAATTATATTAGAAGGTATGCCATGGATACGAAAAAAATACGAGATAAATAATCGCGAAAGCTCAGGAGCCGACTGTAGTTTGGGCAAAGGAATAAAATGAGCCATCTTACTAAAACGGTCAATGACCACCCAAATCACAGTGTTTCTATGTGATGGCGGCAAATCAACTATGAAGTCCATAGAGATACGAGTCCATGGTTCTTTAGGAATCTCTAATGGAACCAAACACCGACTAGGAGCCTTGTGTACCCCTTTACTTACCCGCGCGCAAACAGTACATGCATCAATAAAGGTAGATATATTGCGCCGCATAGTAGGCCACCATACATGGCGTCGGACTAAAATGAACGTCTTACGATTTCCCAGATGACCAGCAGTTTTTGCATCATGAAATTCGTGGATTACATCAGGACGCAGGTGCGGCGGAACAAACTGACACCCCAAAGGTACATCTATAGGAGATTCATTCTGAAATGGTGCCAGGGTATTAGAAAGATAAGGAAGCAATGCGCCCACCACACAGCCCAAAGGCAAAATTGGTTCACCCATATCACCCTTGTCTTTGCATTCCCCAAACATGCGGGATAGGGCATTGGCCTTAGTATTCTTAACTCCTGGCTTAAATGTAATTTTGAAATTAAACTGCGAGAAAAACAATGCCCGAAGTGCCTGGCGAGAGTTTAGTCTTTTAGCAGAACTGATGTACTCAAGGTTTTTGTGATCAGTATAGACCGTGATTGGATGTAATGAACCCTCCAGCCAGTGACGCCATTGGTCAAAGGCCAGTTTCACTGCCAATAATTCTCGGTTTCCTACATCGTAGTTTTGCTCCGCAGCGCTAAATTTCCGCGAAAAGTAAGCGCAAGGATGTAGACGCTCAGGATGACTGGAGTACTGCGACAAAACTGCCCCTACGCCCAATTCAGAAGCATCAACTTCAATGAAGAAAGGCTTACTAACATCAGGATGTACTAAAACAGGCGCCAAAGTAAAGGCCGTTTTAACGACAGGAAGGCCTCGCAGACAGACGGGGACCAGTTTTTAGTAAAAGCGCCCTTACGGGTAAGGTTTGCAAGAGGGGCTACAACATGGGAAAAGCCCTTGATAAAACGTCGGTAAAAATTCGCGAATCCCAAAAAACGTAATTCTTTCAAAGTCTTGGGTTGAACCCAATCCTGTACCGCCGAAACCTTCGCCGTATCCATTTCTAAACCCTGGTTGGAAATTACATACCCCAAGAAGGGAACAGTGGCGACCTCGAACATGCACTTAGAAATTTTAGCATATAAATTGTTCTCTTCGTTTTTGAAGTACCAACCTTACATGCCGTCTATGTTCCAACAGAGAATCAGAAAAAATGAGAATATCATCTAAGTAGACTACAAATCTACCCAAATTATCTCGGAATACATCATTCGCAAAGTCTTGGAAGACGGCTGGTGCATTACAAAGGCCAAAGGGCATGACCAGATACTCGCAATGGCCATCTTTCACATTAAATGCCGTCTTCCACTCATCCTCCTGCCGGATACGAATCAAATTGTACGCCCCTCTTAAATCCAACTTGGAAAATATTCGTGCACCTACAATTTGATTAAACAAATCCCCAATCAACGGTAAGGGATACTTGTTTTTAATCGTGATCTTATTCAAGGCCCTGTAGTCTATACAAGGTCTCAGGCCACCATCCTTTTTCTCTACAAAAAAGAATCCGGCCCCTGCAGGTGAAGAAGAGGGGCGGATAAACCCCTTACTCAAATTCTCGGCGATGTACTCCTTCATTGCTTGCTCTTCAGGCCTGGTAAGATTGTAGATCTTCCCTCTAGAGGGAATGGTTCCAGGGAGCATGTCAATGGGGCAGTTGTAGGCCCGATGTGGGGGAAGAGTATCTGCCGATCGTTCCGAGAAAACATCAGCCCAATCTGCGTACGGGCTGAGGTAATCCCTGGGGCAGCATCTGGAAACTTCTGAGGGCTGTAGAGAAACAATGGCTCTTACAGTGGTTACTCCACTTAATTCCCCGGCCTGCCAGTCAAGAATGGGGTTGTGAAGTTGCAACCAGGGGTATCCCAAAACCACTGGAGTTTCTGGGCAATCAAAAACAAAAAATTCTTTAACCTCAGAGTGGGAGGAGCCAACCATACGTTTAAGAGGCGGGGTCTTAGTGTTGACCGGTCCCCTCCTGAATGGCCTTCCCATTAATGGCCAGAACCCGCAATGATCTCCCAAGGGGTACCAGAGGGATTCCCAAAATTGAGACCATGCTCCTATCCAGAAAGTTACCCGCAGCTCCACTGTCGATAAAGGCGGAAACTGTCTGCTTGGAGGGGCCCCAGGAAAGGTCTACAGGGACTAGCATCTTATTCAGGCAAGAGTAGCAAACTGACTCACCTAGATCAGCACTCTCCCCCTGATCTAGGTGTGGGAGTTTTCCGCCGGTTTCCCCTTGTTAGGGCAGGACCTAGCGAAATGTCCCGGGTTCCCACAGTAAAGGCATAACCCCATGGAACGCCTACGCTGCTTTTCATCCTGGGATAGGCGGGTTCTCCCTAGCTGCATGGGTTCCTCCTGAGAGGGTGAAGGAGTACTTTCCCCACGGGAAACCGGTGAATTAGGGTTCAGAAAGGACCTGAGAGACGTGGGAGCCCTGGCCCTCTCCCTAGCCCTCTCTCTAATACGTCGGTCAATCTTAATGGTGACCTGCATCAATTGGTCCAGGTCTGATGGTGGGGGAAAATTCACCAACGCATCCTTGATGCCTTCTGACCCACTTGATATTGGCTGCACAGGGCTTGGTCATTCCACCTGGACTCCACTGCCCACCGGCAGAATAATCCTCCGCCGTGTTCCGCCCTTGCTTCAAGGCCCGAAGCCTGTTCTCGGCCGTAGATTGCTGGTCTGGGTCTGCATACAATACACCCATTGCCATGAAGAAGGTCGTAACTGAATGTAATGCGGCATCATTGGGAGGCAGACTAAAGGCCCAAGACTGAGGGTCTCCTTGAAGTAATGAAATGACCAAACCCACTCGCTGGGTCTCGGTGCCTGAGGAAACAGGCCTCAACTTGAAATAAAGTTCACAAGCATTCTTAAAATTAGAAAACTTGGCACGGTCTCCCAAAAAATTTTCTGGTAGCGAATCTTCGGCTCTGAAATGTGAGGTGGTACAGAGGATGCAGGAGCTTGCCTGGATTCTTGAGTGGCCACTCTTTGAGCAAGTTGGTTAATTGCAGTGGCCATAGCCTGCACCTGCTGTACCAGGTCATCCATATGGCCTGTGATAATGTCACGCTCGGGGTAACTCCAGCCCTCCAGGTAAGCCCTCAACCCCCAATCTCCGCAGCCAGCTTCACCTGTAGGAGCCCCCGCTTGCCGGGACGCAGTATACGCCTGCCCGGGATCGGTTGCCCCCAGGACTTCAATGGCTCAAAGGATGGGGGCTTACTAGTTGGAGGTCTTAAGAACCAATAGCTGAAAGCGAGTAAATCGGAAGTCCAGAGACAGGCCAAAGGTCGACACGGGGAAGTCAGACATCAAGGCGGTACAGAGGGATAAGGCAGCTCGAGGTCAGGGTACAAAGCAGAGGTCGGCAACAAGGATCAGACAAGGATGGTCGGTTCAGGCAGGGGTCGGCAACGAAGATCAATCACGGAACTAGCTCAAGACAAACAAGGTACAAGGCGCTATCACAGGCCCTGAGTAACTGACGGGGTGAAACCTTTATAGGAACCAGATATGATTGGAGATGGGGGAACTGGGTGTGTGGTTGATGCTTACTACAATTCAGAACAAGATTGGACCAGAACAGGGTGTTTAGCCCAACCACTCCTTTACCTGGGCTCATTGACCCAACCCCAACCTAGGGGCGTTTAGCCCCCAAATCCCTAGGGCTCATTGACCCTTTAACAGCTCCCCTCCGGCGGCCTCGCTGAGAGCAGCGCCGCCGGAGAGAATAAACAGGAAGAAGCACAGAGCGCAGGCGCGCCAGCCGATATAGGAGCCGCCGGCTGCGCAACGTGGACATCGCTGGACCGGGGGTCAGGTAAGTGGATCCTGACAAGCATTTTCAGTTTGTGGCCCTTCCATTCGGGCTTACCTCGGCTCCGAGGGTGTTCACCAAGGTATTTGTGGGGGTGATGGCCCTCCTCAGAGTCCAGGGCATTCGCATTGTACCATACCTGGACGACCTTCTCATTTTGGCTTCCTCTCTCAGCCAAGCGGCGCTAGACACCAGAGTGGTGGTATCCACGCTGGAGAGGTTCGGTTGGGTGATCAACTATTCCAAGTCCTCCCTCTCCCCGTCCAGGGAGGTTTTGTTTCTGAGCATGACTTTGGATGCCTTTCGGCTTCTGCTTTCCAATCCTCGCCCGTCTATCCGGCTAGGGATGAGATTGGTAGGTCTGATGGTGGCTTCCTTCGAGGCAGTCCCTTTTGCCCAGTTTCACATGAGGGCGCTTCAGCTCCATCTTCTAGCGACTTGGGACAAGTGTCCGCTGTCATTGGACCAGTCTTGTCTGCTGTCTCCCCAGGCTCAGCAGTCCCTTCAGTGGTGGCTAGTGTCAAGCAATCTGTTGAAGGGCAGATCCTTTCTGACCCCCTTGTTGGGAAACGGTCACCACGGACGCTGCGGGGGCTTCTGGAGGGAACATCAGTTCCAGGGGTAATGGGGGCCTCGGGAGGCTCATACCCCTATCAACGTTTTGGAGCTACGGACCATTTGGTTGGTTCTGTCTCGCTTGACTCTTCTATTGCAGGGATTGCCAGTTCAAGTCCTATCGGACGGCGGTCGCTTACATCAATCACCAAGGAGGGACTTGCAGCAGGAGTGCCCTCAGGGAGGTATCTCTGATCCTTGTTTGGTCAGAGAGCAATGTCCCATGCATCTCAGCCATTTACATCCCGGGAGTGGAGAACACGAAGTGGATTCCCTGAGCAGGAGATCCTCTCGCCGAGGAGAATGGTCTCTCAGTTCCAAGGTATTCCAGTCCCTTTGTCACAAGGGGGGGACTCCGGAGGTGGATCTTTTTGCCTCTCGTCACAATCACAAGCTTCCTGCCTATGTGTCTCTGTCTCAGGATCCTCTGGCCCTGGCAGTGGATGACATGTCCCTGGCTTGGAGGGAACTGGGGTTTCTGTAGCTGCCCCCCCCTTCTCCATGGTGGGCAAGGTGGTACGCAAGCTAACTCTAGAATGGGCACCAGCAATTCTGGTGGCTCCAAGGTGGCCAAGACGTCGTGCGGCTGGCAGTAGATCTGTTTTATCTGCCTCTTCTTCCGGATCTTATCACCCAGGGTCAGCTACGCTACCCCAATTTACCAACGCTGACTTTGATGGCGTGGCTGCAGAAACCTCCATCTTAAAGGAGGAAGGTCTTTCTGATGCGGTGGTTTAGACTCTAGGAAGAGATCTTCCTCTAACGTCTACTATAGGACTTGGAGGTCTTATATTAACTGGTGCGAGGCTAGGGCCTTGCCTTGTAGGGTGTTTTCTATTCCCAGAATTCTGGAGTTTCTTCAACATGGTCTGGACTCGGGGTTCCAGCTTAGTACTTTGAAAGAGTCCCAGGTATTTATATGGGCCGGGAGGGGCTCCTTTTTTTCCATGTCATCTCTGCAAGATCGCCCTCTACAGGACAGTTACCCAAGTGTCATGAATATTCAGAAGTGGGGTGTGTGACATACTTGTAATAACCATTTTACAGGTGAGTAATCACAAAATGGTATTTTTCTCCCAAAGGAATAATGGTGTCCATTAACTTAGCTCTCTGTTGTCATTAGACATACCCTTCTGCTGGCCTACCCTGTAGTATGCAACCTAAGAGGGCGCCATAGATTCACTCGCCTACAACAGGGAAAACTTTATTTCATAAAGCCATTACAGGTGGGAAAATTACCCCTTTATCTCAAGAGGTTCCCTTTGTCTAGGGTGTCTTTTTTTTCTCCTGGTCCAGTAGAAGATTCTGGCCATGTATGTCAACCCCCTGAGCCAGGGCACATGCAACCCATAGGTAAAAAAGAGGATTTTCCACATCTGTGTACTGGAGTGCCAGGCTGTTCTGCTAGCTATGTGTCATTGATTTCTGACTAGGCAAGGACACCTGTCTAACGTACAGTCAGAAAATGCCACAGCGGTGGCTAAAATCAATCACTTTCCAGGTCTATTAGTGCTTTATTTTTATGAAGTGGCAGTCTGTCATGCCAGACTACCTGATTTGGGAACATATAAGCTAAGTTTGCCTTTAAGGCAGGTAAGTAATAATAAGTCCAGAAGGCTAGGTTAACACCCTGGATGGAGGACTAACCTGATGCTTTCTTTTACTTCATTTAATGCATTAGGAGACCTGGGAAGTCCATTCCAACCGTTCGGGTTTTCAGACTTGGTCAATCTGGCAGTGGATAGACTTGGGAGGTCCTTGAGACAGCAGGCCTAGCCATTGAGGCAGCCTAAAAAGCTCTGCAATTTACATTCAGTAGATTTAGCACATAGGGAAATGGATCTTTCTCAAGCTGTTATGTGCACCCTTTTGTATCCCCACAAGGTCCCTTTCTCTAGGCCCACTATAGGTAGTGGAGAATATTTAAAATAGAGAGTAAAAAGGGCCCTATTTTATTGCATTTGTTAAAAATATGTTTATCCTGATACCCTTTTTTTTCTTGTTGGCTCACTCTTTGTGGGTGCTCTAGGAGGCTCATCACCATCACATAAGCATGTCTTTTACATTATATCAACTCAGACATAAGCATTTGTTGCATGTCTCTCACCACTTGCTATAAACTAAACTCACCGTCATGGTGTGGGTGTATATACAAAAACAAAATATTTTTTTCATTGTGCAGAGAAAAGAAGAATATGTTCCAAGCACTCGTTGAACACAAGTTTAATGAATGGCTCCTAAAAACAGGAAATCAACTTCAGCTGGATAGCCTTGTACCAGCCAATGATGGTATTACACAAGTAGTATAAAGTAATATGTGCATGTTAAGTTAATTGTTTTATCTTTGTGCTATGTTATAGTTTTCTTTGCATATGTAATTGTTATTGGCATCTGCTTATTTCAGAATATCAGTTGTTAATGCATTAAAGCGTTTGAGGGGAACCAGGGTTTCTGGCACAGGAAAAGACCTACAGGGTACCATACACTGCTCCTCAGGTAGTCTAATATTCTAAGTATACAGTACGTCCTGCTCCAGATATAATACTTACACTTGGGTAATCCTCCGCCAGAGGGCGCTGCACTGCAGAGACACGAAAAAACAAGCTTCTCCCGACCCCACAAATACCCGGGGACCTCCCACAAATCCCCTGATTTCTCTGCAGTGCTGACTGCGAAGACATGAAGTATCATTCTCTCGCAGGTGAGCGGGGCTATTACAGCCTGCGGCCCTGTTGGACTATTCCCACCCGTCCTCTTGTGATGTGCCTCCCAGCCTGGGCTGCGCTGGTCGGGTGAAGGTAGGCAGCACCATGCGTGCTTATGGAGCCATGCTCCACCGCAGTCCCCCACCAAAGGGTAGGCGGTTTAGGCTGATGGTGAGCCTCTAGTGGATGCCCCTCCCGCATTATTGCCCTGTGTAGCGGTGGACCCTGTGTCAAGGGTCGCCATCCTCCCTCGTTTCCCCCCGTATTTCGGGGTAAAAGAAAGGGGGGGGGTATGTGTGTGGCGGTCTCAGTGTACTGTATTGTCACGCTTATGGCTGTAGTATTGCCCTTGACTGGCAACTGGGTGTCAGAGCCGCGCTGCTTGCTCTTCTTAGTTTTCTGCTGCCGCCTTATGCCTGTCTTGTTTTTTTATTAAAATGTACTGTGCTGGGCGGCGGTGTCGTCAGACTCTACGAGTATCCATTAGCAAAGGCTTATACTAGTGTATCCTATACTTTGCTCGTCAAGCTTTGACTGCTGCCTCAGAGCTTCGCGCTCTTTGGGGGAGGCGGGGACCTGGCGTGGCGCGCTTCGCGTCACGTCCTGATCGGGCCCGCCCTTCGAGGTTCGTTTGGCGCCATTTTGATCTTCGCGCGTGGTTGCGGTCCTCCTCCCTTGGTCTGTAAGTGCCCTCGCGGGTGATTTCATCATTAAAATTGTTTTCTGCTGCTTATGGCCCTGACACCTCTTATTCCCTTTGTCTTTCAGACGTCAAAGACTCCGGTGGCTTCTCCCGGCCTGACATAAATTTAGCGGGCTTACAAACAATTCTCCCACATTCCTAGTAGGTCTTTGGGGCATCCAGGGTTGCCTTTTGCATAAATCCCTGCTGGCATATTTGCCCAGATAATCACCATATGGAGGCATCTCAGAATTATGTGACCGGGGTCCCTCTGGGACAAGACCGGCTGTGTACAGCGTGTGGACAACCCCATGCTGATGCTGACAGAGCACAGGTCTGCGGACCCTGTGCTGAACAAGTACTGGCCCTGCAATCAGGGTTGCCAGTGGCTGCACCTCGTTTCAATACACCTGTCTCCCCGTGCTTGAATCTCACTCCTGATGAGTCGCACTCGAGCGGGGATGACCAGCAAGTCATGCCGCGCAGACTGCCTACGGCTGATCAGATTATTTCGAGGTTGGCAGAGCACTTGGGCCCTGGTAAGAAGCGGTCCCTGATGCCTCCGGTTTCACCTTTTCCTACTGGAACTGAGGAGTTCACTACTCCGCGGGTTTTTGCTCCTTCTGATGAAGGTGAGCTGTTCTCTGACTCAGGCTCATCTGATGAGAGGCCGAGGAGTCATGATGATACTGGCCCTGGTTCCTGGGGCCTGTGTGACATTGACGAATTACTGATAAAGATCTTTGAGGTCTTGTCTATCTCTCTCCCTGGTGAGGCTCCCAAGCCTAGAGGGGAGAGTTTCCATACAGCGACACCGTGCTTGGAATTTCTGGAGCAGGATCACTTCCAGGCTCTTGTACTCAAAGAATGGGAATCCCCTAGTAAACTTCCAGGGGACTGGGATTGGAAATACCCTTTTCCCCCTGATGTGGTTAACTGTTGGTCATCACCTCCCGTGGTGGATGCACCGATCATAGGGGTTCTTAACCCCCCCTTTATTGCAGCCCCTACTTATCGTACCCTTCGGGATGCTGAGGACCGGCGCATTGATAGGCTGGCTTCCTACGCCTTTTCTTGTGCAGGGACGGCGCTGCGCCCAGTCTGTGCCGCGGCCATCACTGCAGTGGCCGCTAGAACCCTCATCAGAAAGATGCTTGATCATCAACCTGAGGATCTCCCCTGGGAGGTGTTTAATGCACTCTCCAGTTGTGATGTATTTGTAAGGTTTATCCTTTTAGTGCTGGATGACACCATTAGGATGTGTGCAAGAACTTCTGCCCTTGTGGTAGCTATACGTCGCTTGGTCTGGCTGCGACAGTGGGGTGTTGTCTATGCTACAAAAATGACTCTTACTGGGCTTCCCTTTAGAGGGCAACGCCTATTTGGGGCCAGTCTGGACCTGTTTGGGAAAAAAGGGCAAAACACCCCTACGCAGAAGGCTGTCTCTGCCTCCCCCCCTACGTTAGTGTTAAACACGGACCAGGGGTGTCCTCCCAGCTATTTGGTGTAGACTCCTGTCCCAGGAGTGGCAGACAACGCCCTGGCCCCTCCGGCCGGACTAAGTCCCAATCTTTCACCAAAACCCCCCAAGCATGATGGAACGCCCTCACCCGTCTGGGTGAGGGGATGGCCGCAGACCCTTGCTCCTATCAGTAGGCGTCATGCCTCGTTCTGGTGGATTCAGGAGGTAGTTTCCTCCGGATGCAGGATAGAGATTGCTGGGCGGTCCCCTCCCGAGATTGTCAGGGTACTTCTGGTCCCTGTCTCTCTTCAGGTGTTGGTGCAGGCCATGCAGGGTCTGGGGTCACTTGCAGGTTGCCCTTAACAGGCAGAGGCAGGGACCTATACATCAGCCTTTCCACATTCCCCCAAAAGGATGAGGCAGTCTGGCCCATTCTGGTTTTTCACAGGTTCGGCAATTTTACATTTACAGGCAGTTTCTGCATGGAATCTCTGAGTTGGGCCGCCAGCGCCCTGCGACCAGTGGGCCTCTTGCCGTCTGTGGAGATCTAAGATGCTTATTCCCCTGTGTCTTCTGGACACCGAGGCTCTTCAGGTTCGTGTTGGAGGGCCAACACTGCTGATTTGTGGCCTTATCTGGCCTCTCCTCTGCTCCCAGAGTGCTCGCAAAGACGCTGACGGGGGTGATGTCTCTGATGAGACCAAGGGGCGTCTGCGCGAGGACCTGTCTGGACGTCCTTCCTTACTTCCCAATCTCTACGTCAGGCCGAGTTGGTTACTCGGCTGGTGGTGTCCATTGGGAGTCATTTAGATGGGTGCTCAATCACTTCAATTCCTCATTGTCCCCTTATTTGGTAACTCCATTCCTAGGATTGAATTTGGATTCGGTTCAGGCGAGAATCTTCCTTCCTCTGCAATAAAGTGGACAATTGGGTTGCATGGACTTTTATTGCTGTCCCCGTCCCTTCGCCAGGCAGGATTGCAGCTGGTGGGCCCGTTGGTGGCTTGCTCAGAGGATGTCCCTTATACTCAGTTCCCTTGGGCTCTTCTGCAACTTCTATTGTTAATACTGGACGGGGTTCCAGCATCCCTGGAGCTGGGTCTGTGTACCTTCCCCCTTGGTACGGTGGTTCCTCTTGAGACGGTTGAACTCAAGGAACCCGTCGGGGCACCCCCTTCCTTGCATCTTCCTGTAGATGGTCACCATGGATAGCAAATCTAGCAGGTTGACGGGGGTTCTTCTAAAATCCCCTGTGGTTCCGAGGTGGGGCCCTTAGGGGGTCCATACACCTATCGATTTTTGAAACAGTGAGCCTTCAGGTTGGCTCTATCTTGCTGGACTACTCCTCTTCAGGACCTGTCTATTTGGGGGCTCTTGGTCTGTCTGACGACAGTGGCCTGTATTAATTATCTGTGTGGGACTCAGAGCAGGATGATCCTCCAGGAAGGTATCTGATCCTCATCTGGGTGGAGGACAACGTTCCCTGCATATCAGTGGTATTCGCTCCGGTGGATGTCCTTCTGCGTCAGGATGTGCTAATTCTGGTGTCACTATGAGATCCAACTAGTGTGGATCTGTTTGGGCCCCGTCACGATCACAGGCTCTCGGCCCTTGTTTCCCTGTCCCAGAATATTCTGACTGTGGTCATGGGGCTTAGTAACGTTATGGCTGGACATTCTATTCTGTATGTCTTATCTTCATTCACCCTGCTAGGCGGGGTTCCGCGCAAGATTGCTCTGGAAGGGGGGACCAGTGATACTGGTGGCCCCTGGGTGGCCTAGTGGAGTGTGGTTCGCAGACGTGGTACTGAGGACAGCGGACCTGTACGTTCTGTCAGGAGTGCAGATCTGCTCACTCAGGGCCCCTTTTTATGTCACCCCAATCTACAGGCTCTGGTCTAGACGGCCTGACGGTTGATTCATCCACCTTGATGGAGACGGGCTTATCTTCTGGGTGACTATGACTATTGGAGGTCTAGGAGCAAGCTTCTTCTTCTTCCGTCTATTATAGGGTATGGCGTACCCATATTGATTGGTGTGAGTCTAGGTCTCTCCCTGTTGGGCGTTCTCTGTTCCCAGGGTTCTAGAGTTATTACAGCATGGTTTGGAGTTGGCTGTCCAACTCGGTACTCTGAAGGTTCAGGTTCTGCCCTGTCCGCCTTCCTGTAGAAGTCTTTGCTCATTGTAGAAGATTGCTCATGTGCATCCCCCACGTAATTCTATGGTCCCTGTTGGGATTTGAATTTTATTCTGTTTGCCTTGCGGGGTGTTCCCTTTGGACCTATTCCGTATGCTGTCTGACTGTTTTTACCCTCAAAGTTGTTCTTCTGGGGGCTGTTACTTCAGTCAGACGTGTGCCTGAGCGGGCGGCTCTGTTTAGCTAGCCCTCGTTCTTTGATATACACGAAGATAAGGTGGTGTTCCGCTTTACATCGGACCTTCTGCCTAAGGTGGTGTCTTATGCTCATGTATTCAAGACATCTTGTCTTTCTTCTATGCCTTATTCCTAGTAACGCTGAGAAAAGGGGGTCTACATTCCCTCTACAGGTGTTGGAAGTGTTTTCTTGGATTGTCTCTCGTCCCTTAGGGGGACTGATGCCCCTTGGGGTTTGCGGGCGTCTCCATCCTGTATGTGCCTGATCTCGTCTGATTCCAGGGGTTAAGCGGCCTTTGGCCTGGTCTTTACTTGGATGGGTTGTCCCTTCTGGTCCTAGGAAAGGTTTCGGCTTATGCCAAGGCTACTGTTAGCGTTTGGACTTGTCAGGCTGTTACTCAGGCCTATTCTTTTAAGGGGAAGAATCTTCTTCTCGCTTTATTTCTGATTCTACTTGTGCTTCGGTATCTTTGGGCCTTTCAGCACCAGGTTTCTGTTGAACAAGTTTGCTAGACCGCTACTTGTTCTCTGTTCATACCTTTTCAAAGGTTTTTATGAGGTTGACGTTAGAGTTTTTGCTCATGTCGCTCTTGGTAGCAAGGTTTGCAGGTGACAGTGCTTTTAACTGTCTGCTGTGCCTTTTTTGTTGGGGATCCCACCCTACTTTATGGACACTGCTATTGGATGTCCCAAGTGTAAGTATTATATCTGGAGCAGGACGTACTGTATACTTAGAATAATACAATTCTGTGAAATACTCACCTGTAGAATTGATGTTATACGTATACAGTACGTCCTGCTCCACCCCACCCTGGTTTTTGCATTATTCTGGATCCCTTGTATTGTGATTGTTATCATTGTTGTAGTTACCAGTTTTGGTGGTTATATCCTCCCGGCTTCTTGTTCACTGCCTTTCAATGCTGGGGATTTGTGGGAGGTCCCCGGGTATTTGTGGGGCCGGGAGGAGCTTGTTTTTTCGTGTCTCTGCAGCGCAGCGCCCTCTGGCGGAGGATTACCCAAGTGTAAGTATTATATCTGGAGCAGGACGTACTGTATACGTATAATACCAATTCTACAGGTGAGTATTTCACAGAATTGTATTTTTCTTGTTTTTTGCTCAGTAAGTAGCTCCTGCTGATGAAGTACTGTATTTGAAGTCGTCCACCCCTGTGTTTGTGTGGGCCAGCATATTGGTTGGGTCTGGAAAGGATTATACAACTCTTTTGCACAGTAAGCAATGACAATATCCCTCCTCTGCCTCATAGCTATGTTACTAAATTTTAGTCACTCAGTACTTGTTGTGTAATAAAGGACCAAATCTTTCATGGGTGCATGAAATTCTGTCTTTGGTAAAGGGTGGCTTTTATTCCCTAGTTAATCTACATATTTAGTTACAAGTTATCAAATGATTCAGTTCAGATAATAAAACATTCTTCACTTTTTCTAGCTATTGCATTAAACTTTTTTTTTTAATTGGGTTCCTAGCAGCTGGCAAAGATTTGTTTAATCATTTCTCAAAAAATGCAAACAAAATAGTTACTTCATTAATGCTATTAAAATGCAACCTTTTCCAGTGTAGGTAAAACAGTAGATTAGTATAAGCAACTGAAACTCATCCTTCCTGATCCCAGTCAGGTGACATTTTATCCCGTAATGCTTTTTCCACTAGTTAGAAGACCAATGCTTTATATTGTGATGTTGCTGACACGTTATTCCCAAATGTTTTACTTACAAAGTATAGAAGCCACGATTTATAACTGGGTACTGATGATAAGTTGTAACGTCATCACTGGATGGGGAATTTGGGTCTTTTGTACACGTTTAACATTTAAAGATGTGTTTTAAACCGTGGGCTATTGAAACACATATTCTCTTTAAATTTTTAAATGTTAAGCTGTGAATATATTGCAGACATTGAGTTCTATTGTTGAAATAAACATTCTCCATTCTTGCGTGTTTCGTGTCTTATTCTTAATTGTACATCTGGAGACATGCTCATGACCATTCTCCTATGAGTATGTCATTGTCACCTACCAGAAGCTGGACACTGTTCACAAGTCTTCACCACTGGAGCCAGATATATTTCCAATCCACCAAGGCCTAAGTAATGCAAATGGTGTCACTGAAATAATGGCCCCAATTACCTTTCTCATTTTGGTGCATTCTAGCACTGCATTTGCATTGCAAAATGCTGTAGTATGCACAGTTTGTATAATAAAATAAAATAGAATGAAAGCGGATCAAAACCCCCCAAAACAACTCAATTTATTTTGCTCCCCCCTCCTCAGATTGCTCACATTAAAAATCACCCTACCTGGGGGCGTGGCTTGGCATGGCGGCGTGAGGAGCTAACTGTGGGAGCTCCGCACCTTACCTACAATAATCTGAGGCACAGCCAACAACTGCCGACTGGCAGACGGATGCCCAGGCGGGGGAAGCAGCGTTCAGCAGCCCGGAGGAGTAAAGACCGGGCCATCACCTCCTACTTCGCGAGGGGAGAGGAGACAGAAGAGCCGGTGACACAATCCAAGATGGCGGGGCCGCGGGACGGACTGGCGGGGAGCGGTGCGCGGCGAGTCCTCCAATGCCTGGGCCGGCGGCGGGGAGGGGCGCCAGTCTCGCAGAGGAGGAGGAGGCGAGACAGGCTGCCCATCCAGGCAGTGAAGCACCACTGTCGGCAGAAGAGCCGGGGCGCCCGTACGTGGTCCAGGCGCTCGTACATAGGGCGCCGGACTGGTCGACGGGAACGACCGGCGGGCCCGCTGCGCCGAGTATGGAGATGGGCACTGGATTGAGCACTTGTCCCCAATCACCTTCAACATCCCAGGCAATGGGGAGTGTGCGTTCCCAGAGCGGGAGAGGGTCCGTGCCACCGCTACTTCATGTACATGGGCCACAGGGCTTAGAGAGGACAGCTGTTAGCCCTGACTCCCCGGATCATAGGGAGTGGCCTCCCCTCATAGCTAGCCCCGAACCGGCCCAGAATAGGCCCCCTGCAATGGCGGGCACACAGGCGTCCCCCGGGAGCAGTTTCATGACAGGCACCCCAACGCCCCCTGGGAGCCCAAACCCGGGATGGGGCATACACCTTGTTTCACCACACATTAGTCCTGTGATGCCTCTAACACCTAGAGAGCAAAGGCCGGGGCAGCACGGCTCTTGGTCCGATGAGGGATCCCCACAGTGCGCCGCGTCCCATGAGGGTCGTGCTAGAGACCTCCCTTCCCGAGCGGATCAGGCATTGCTCAGCCCGTCTTGGGTGTTTGATCAGCGTGCGTCCCCTCACAACACGCAACAGAGAAAATGCGAGGAATGGGCCACAGTCAGGCCCCCTCCATCCCGCTAGATATTATATCACAGTCCGTAGCAGGGGCGGTTCGTATCAATATCCGTGAGGCCCTACAGGGTCTCCCTACACGAAGAGGCTTTGATGGGTATGTCTCTAGAATGGAAGGGACTATAAAAAGAGAGTTGGCGAGCCTCCAGGGAAAAGTGGCGGAAGTCACCCAGAGATTGGATGGCATGGAAACTTCGCATAGCGCCCTATCAGAACGAATGACGGCGATGGAGCAGCAACAAGAAACCAACAAAACGCTTTTTTCGGAACTGTTCCTGGCTCATGATGATGCGGAAAACAGGAGCCGAAGAAATAACCTCCGGTTACGAGGGTCTCGGAGTCAGTAGGAGCTCAGGGTCTTCTGCAGGCCGTTATCTCCATCTTCAACACCCTACTCGAGCAGCCAAGCGAGAATGTCATTGAGCTGGACCGGGTGCATAGAGCCCTGGCCCCCCCCCCCCTCAGGAAGGCGACAGACCCAGAGTCATCATCTGCAGGGTCCATTTCTTTAAAATAAAGGAGATTTTGAGAAAGGCCTGGGAAAAAGGCCCCCTCACGTACCAGGGAGCTCAAGTGATGATCCTACAGGACCTATCCCGCAGGACATTGCACATGCGTAGGATCCTGAAACCATTGTTGGAAGTAATTAATCGACATGGAGCGGTATACAGATGGGGCCACCCTTTTCAGCTCATAGTCCGGAAGAACGGCAGCCTCTTCATACAGTTGCCAAATCTTTTCAGTTTCCTGGATTCTGAGTCGATCGACATTCCGGACTGGACTGCGCCCGACCTGACCGTGTTCGCCGGACGGCTGCCCCGCCGCCCAGGAGGTGGTCCTCAAGATGGTCGGAGAGGGGGGAGGGGACGGCGTATGTAGGGCTGGAGTGATTCGGCCCTGCTGGGTTGAAACACCGGTCCCGGTTCTAGCACTCTAATTTTTGCTGTCTCCCCGGTGTCCTCCCCGCTCCCCCCCATCATTGTTTGCCCTCTTGTGCGGGGGGCTGGGATGACCGCCCCAGGGGAGAGCCATTGGCTCCTGATCTTCGTGTGGCCTGTGTTGGTGACATGCTGTTCGGGACGCGTTGGTTGTTGGGCTCTCTGTCTGCAGTCGACCCACGAGCCGGCTGCTGGGTGTATTATTTGGTTTATTTGGACCTGGACATTAGTGATAGACCCCTCTCCCCAATGACGTGAAGACTTAATGGGTCCCTCCTTCAGGACATTTTTGTCACAAAAGAGGTCAATGAGAGCATCAAAAACTACTTTAGGGAGAATGGCACCGGGGAAGTGTCACCTCTGACACTGTGGGAGGCACACAAGAGCGTGATTAGGGGCACGCTGATTAATCATGCCTCCAGACTAAAAAAGGAAAGGGAGGGCCAATTTGCAAAGCTCATGGAGAAGGTTGGGGCCTTGGAGCTGTCCCACAAGCAGTCCGAGGCGTCTCGGGTCCTCGGCGAGCTGACGCAAGCAAGGGAAGCCTTAAATGCGCTACTTTTGAGTAAGGCTAAATACGTGATTAAAAAATGTAGGCGCACATACTACGAATTCGGGAATAAGAGTAGCTCACTTCTAGCCCGGGCTCTGCGAAAACAGCGCGCCCAAAATTTCATAGCTGAAATCCGGAAAAGATTGCAGACGCGTTCAGATCGTATTACGATAGCCTATACAACCTGTCGCCAGGCATGGCGGTTGGTACCCCACAGGACAGGGTGCGGGAGTACATACGGAGCTCAGGGATGCCCACAGTCCCGAGAGAGGTAGCAAAGTCCCTGGAGGCCTCTATTGCCATGGAGGAGTTGGAGAAAGCTTTAAAGCAGACCCCAACTGGAAAGGCCCCTGGCCCTGACGACTACACCGTAAAATATTATAAGACATTCCTACCAGTGCTAGGCCCCCGTATGCTCAGAGCCTGGAACTCGATTACAGACCCTGAAATACAAGGTAGCTTCTCAAACAGGGCACTCGAGGCCCACACTACAGTCCTGCATAAGCCCGATAAGGACCCGTTGGAAAGCTACCGCCCCATCTCCCTTCTTAACACGGACCTGAAGCTGTATGCTAAAATTCTCGCTAACAGATTAGCTCCGGTAGTAGCACAGGTTGTGCACCTGGACCAGACGGGATTCGTGTTGGGAAGGGAGGCTAGGGACAACGTGGTGAGAGCCATCAACGTTATTTACAAGGTAAGATCCGCGGGGCTCCTCGCGATGCTCCTGTCTACAGATGCAGAGAAGGCCTTCGACAGGGTTAATTGGAGGTTTATGTCGGAAACAATTCGTCATGCGGGGCTGGGAGATATGAGGAGCTACATTGAAGCCCTCTACACTGCCCCCTCTGCTAGGATTAGGGTGAACGGCCTCCTGTCTGAGCCGGTGCTCATTTGCAACGGCACCCGGCAGGGCTGCCCACTGTCACCCCTCCTCTTTGCTCTCTCACTGGAACCTTTTTTGTGTAAGGTGCGGAGCAACAGGGACATCCAGGGGGTGGACGCCTCGGAGGGCTCACACAAAATAGCTTATGCAGATGACCTGCTTCATCACTAATCCGATAATATCCCTTCCGCTGTAATTGAAAGAGTTTGAAGTATACGGGAGACTCTCATTTTTCAAAATAAACTTCAGTAAATTGGAAGCCCTAAACGCGACACTCCCGGCAGGGCTGAGCGAGACCTTGATGCAGTCCTTTTCTTTCAGATGGGCTCGTACCTCCATTTCTTATCTGGGTACTCAACTGCCGAGTCAACTCCTGCTCATCTTTGCCTTAAACTTTGCACCCCTTGTGCGACGGATAAAGACCGATTTAGAGAAATGGGATCTGCCCACCTTTTCTTGGATGGGTAGAGTCAACATTCTCAAGATGTCTGTGTTGCCTCGCCTGCTGTTCCTCTTCCAATCCCTGCCAATCCACTGATCCCTGAGCATTTCTTTAGGGATCTGAATCAGGCATTCAAAAGATTTGTTTGGCAGAAGAAGGCAACCAGGATAAAGTTCCAGATTTTGTGTGGGCCGAAGCAGCGGGGAGGGATGGCACTGCCGGATATCAAACAATATTGGGTTGCCTCCCACTTGCAGCGTGTGCGAATGGCAGCTATGTGGAACTACAAAGAGGTGGGTAAACATGGAAAGAGCAATAACGCCAACTCCCCTTCACTTTATCCCATGGAATAAAGAAATCCCCCTGTCTGATGTTAAGACACACCCCACGATATCAGCGACATTGACCGCTTTTAAGAGGAATAGGGTTCGAGAGGGGATATCGCCCTGGCCAACCCCCTTGACTTCTCTTCTGAACAATCCTACACTCCCCTCAGGCAGTTCTAGAGCCACACTTGGGGGATGGGGAGACTTGTCACACCTGAGAAGTGGGAACCTAATAACTGCAAATGGCTGGTCCTCACTGAGTGAATTGAAAGATAAGTGGCCAGATAGGGACCTTGATCCCTGGAACCTTCTTTATTCTAAGCATACAGCACGTCCTGCTCCATCTATAATAATAACACATGGGTAATCCTCCGCCAGAGGGTGCTGTTCACTGCAGACATGCAAAAAACAGACTCCTCCCGGCCCTTCATATACCGAGGGACCTCCCACAAATCCCCAGATTTCTCTGCAGTGCTGAACTGCGAAGACAAGAAGTATCACGCTCTCGCAGGCGAGCGGGGCTTTACAGCCCGGGGCCCTGCGGGACTATTTCCACCCGTCCTCTTTGATGAAGACTATGCCTCCCAGCCTGGGCTGCGTTGGTCGGGTGAAGGTAGGCAGCACCTTGGGTGCTTAACGGAGCCATGCTCCACTGCAATCCCCCACCATAGGGTAGGCGGTCAAGGCTAATGGTGAGCCTCTAGTGGATGCCCCTCCCGCTCTACTGCCCCGTGCCCTGAGTAGTGGTGGACCATGTTGCAGGGTCACCACCCTCCCATTTTCCCCATCTAGTTAGGGGGAAAAGAAAGGGGGGGGGGTGTGACAGTGTACTGTTAGCCACGCTTAAGCCTTTATTTCTACCTATCTCTTACGGGTGTCAGAGCCACGCTGCTTGCTCTTTATTTTGTTTGGCTGCTGCCATTTTCCTCTTAGTTTACAGCTTTGCTAGATGCCTCGGCATTTGTCGCTACAATATCTTTGTGATTTTACTCACAGCTTCGCGCTCTTCGCGGTGGGCGGGGACTTGTCTTGGCGCGCTCCGCGTCACGGCCGAGCTTTGAGCCCGCCCTTCGAGGTTTGCTGGGCGCCATTTTGACAGTCTTCACGCGCGCGCGTGGTGGCTGTTCCTCCTCCTCTCTTGGCTGCAAGTGCCCTCGCGGGCAATTGCTCATTATATGTTCTCCTGCTGTGCATGGCCCTAACACCTTCTTTCACCTTATGTTTTTCAGATCAGAGGCCGAGTCTCAGACGGCCTCTCCCGGCCCCTTATATCTATATTTATCTAATATATATATATATTTTATTATTATTATTTCTATTCATAGTTAGTTACTAGCGGGCCTTCCTACAAATCTCCCACATTAATCAGCGGGTTGCTGGGGCATCCAGGGTTGCCTAGTGCATAAATCCCTACGGGCATACTATGCCTAGATAATCACCATATGGAGGCATCCCAGGATTGTGTGACCGGGGTCCCTCTGGGACAAGACCGGCTGTGTATAGCATGTGGTCTCCCCCATGCTGATGCTGACGGGGCAAGGGTGTGCGCGCCCTGTGCCGAGCAAACGCTGGCCCTGCGAGCAGCACCTATGGCTGCACCTCGCTCCTATCCTCCCTCTTCCCCTGGCCTAAACCTCACTCCTGTTGAGTCATGTTCCAGCAGGGAGTTACAACCTGACCTGTCTTCTAGACGGCCTACCCTTGACCAGATTGTTACGGGGTTAACCGAACGCTTGGGTCCTGGTAGGAAGCGGCACTTGACGCCACCGGCTTCGGCCTTGGCTATGGGTTTGGAGGAGCTCTCTTCTCCATGTGACAGTGCTCCATCTGACGATGGAGATCTGTTCTTTGATCCGGGTTCCTCTGATGAGAGGCCGAGGAGTCACGATGATTCTGACCAAGATGACTGGGGCCAGTTTGATGTTGAGGGTATGTTACTTAGGATTTTTAAGGCCCTGGCGTGGTCCCCAAGCCGAGAGGGGAGAGCTTCCATACTGCGACCGTGCGTTTGGAGTTTCTCGAGCAGGCTCACTTCCACGCTCTGGTTCTTAAGGAGTGGGAATGCCCCACTAAACTTCCAGGGATCCCAGATGACTGGGATAGGAAATACCCCTTTCCCCCTGAGATGGTTGATTGCTGGTCATCGTCTCCCGTGGTGGACGCACCGATCATTGGGGTTCCTAACCCCTCCTTCTTCACAGCCCCGGCTTACAGCACCCTTCGGGATGTTGAGGACTGGCGCATCGATAGGCTGGCTTCGCACGCCTTTGCTTGTGCAGGAACGGCGCTGCGTCCTGCCTGTGCCGCGGCCATCACTGCAGTGGCCGCTAGAACACTCATAAGGCAGATGCTTGAGCATCGCCCTAAAGATTTACCCTGGGAGGTGTTTAATGCACTCTCCAGTTGTGATATTATTCTAAGCATACAGCACGTCCTGCTCCAGAGATAGTAATAACATGTGGGTAATCCTCCGCCTCCGGCGCCGTGCACTGCAGACATGTAGAAAACAAGCTCCTCCCGGCCCTACATATACAGAGGGACCTCCCCACAAATCCCCAGATTTCTCTGCAGTGCTGAACTGCGAAGACAAGAAGTATCACGCTCTCGCAGGCGAGCGGGGCTTTACAGCCAGAGGTCCTGCGGGACTATTTCCACCCGTCCTATTGTGTAAGAATATGCCTCCCAGCCTGGGCTGCGTTGGTCGGGTGAAGGTAGGCAGCATCTTGGTGCTTAACGGAGCCATGCTCCACCGCAATCCCCCACCATAGGGTAGGCGGTTTAGGCCAATGGTGAGCCTCTTGTGGATGCCCCGCCCGCATTTTTGCCCCTACCCTAGGTAGCGCTGGACCCCGAGGGTCGCCATCCTTCCTCATTTCCCCAACTAGTAGGGGGAAAAGAAAGGGGGGGGTTATTTGTGTGGCGGTCCCAGGGTACTGGTATGTCATGCCTGTGGCCTTATTTCTGCCCTTTATTAACTCCGAGATGTCAGAGCCGCGCTGCTTGCTCCTTACTCCGTTTTTCTTTGGCCGCCGCCGTATCCCTTGTACGTAGTTTGCTACGTCGTCTAGATGCTGTGGTGCCATTACTTTATTGGATGAAACGTTTCTCTACGATCCTTAAGCGTGTGGTTGTATCCTTGCTTTTACTTTTACCTCAGAGCTTCGCGCTCTTTGGAGTGGCCGGGTCTTGGTTCAGCACGCTCCGCGTCACGGCGGAGCATCGAGCCCGCCCTTCGAGGTTCGCTGGGCGCCATTTTGACGAGCTTCGCACGCGCGCGCGCGTGGTGGCGGTCTCCTCCTCCACTTGATCTGTAAGTGCCCTCGCGGCCGACTCCCTTTTTTATATGTTCTGTCCAGCTGCGCATGGCCCTGACATCTTTCCCATTTGTCTTTCAGACGCTGAGCACCGGTGGCTTTTCCCGGCCTCATATATACATATATTCATCTAAGGATTAACGGGCCTTACTACAAATCTCCCACATTGATCAGCGGGTCGCTGGGGCATCCAAGGTTGCTTATTGCATAAATCCCTACGGGCATACTGTGTCTTGACAATCACCATATGGAGGCATCTCAGGATTGTGTTACCAGGGTCCCTCTGGGACAAGACCAGCCTGTGTGTAGCTTGTGGTCTCCCCCATGCTGATGCTGACGGGGCACGGGTCTGCGCGCCATGTGCCGAGCAGACGCTGGACCTGCGAGCGGCGCCTGTGGTTGCACCTCGCTCCCTCTCTCCCCTTTCCTCTTGCCTAAATCTCACTCCCGTTGAGTCATGTACAAGCGGGGAGTTACAAATAGACGTCTCTCCTAGACGACCCACGCTTAACCAGATTGTTGAAGGGTTGTCCGGCCGTGTGGGTCCTGGCAGACAACGGCCCTGGACTCCCCCGGCTTTGGCCTGTGCTATGGGCTCGGAGGAGTCCTCTTCTCCGTGTGATAGTGCTCCATCTGAAGATGGAGACCTGTTCTCTGACCCGGGTTCCTCTGATGAAAGGCAGAGGTGTCAGGATTAAGCTGGTCAGGATGACTGGGACCAGCTTGACATTGGTGGTATGTTGCTCAGGGTTTTTGAGGCCCTATCTATTTCGCCCCCTGGTGTGGTCCCCAGGCCGAGAGGGGAGCGCTTCCATGCGGCGCCTGCGCGTTTGGAATTTCTCGAGCAGGCCCACTTTCATGCTCTTGTACTTAAGGAATGGGAATGCCCCACTAAACTTCAAGGGGCCCCAGAGGATTGGGTTTGGAAATACCCTTTTCCCCCCGAGATGGTTGATTGTTGGGCTTCGTCTCCAGTGGTAGACGCACCGATTATTGGGGTTCCTAACCCCCCCTTTCCTTACAGCACCCTGCGGGACGCCGAGGACCGACGCATTGATAGGCTGGCTTCCCACGCCTTTGCTTGTGCAGTAACAGCGCTACGTCCTCTCTGTGCCGCGGCCATCACTGCAGTGGCCGCTAGGACCCTCATAAGTAAGATGCTTGAGCATCAACCTGAAGATTTACCCTGGGAGGTGTTTAACGCACTCTCCAGCTGTGATATTTTTGTTAAATTTATCCTTTTAGCTCTGGATGACACCATCAAATGTGTGCGAGGACCTCAGCCCAAATGATAGCTATACGTCGCCTGCTCTGGCTGCGTCAGTGGGGGGCAGACGATGACGCTAAAAGGACTCTGACGGGGCTCCCCTTTAGAGTTCATCGCCTGTTTGGGGCCCGTCTGGACCTATTTGGGAAACAGGACAATTCACCCAATCAGGAGCGGCCGTCCAGGCCCCCTCGGAGCAGGGATACCCCTCCACCTCCATATCATAGTGTTAAGCAGGAACCAGGGATGCCCTTTGCGGGGTCTGGTTCAGTCTCCTGTCCCGGGAGTGGCAGACAATGCCCGGGGCCTTTCAGTCCAAATCCTTCTTCGAAACCCCACAAGCATGATGGGACGCCATCACCCCCCTGGGTGAGGGGATGGCCACAGCACCTTGCTACTACCGGGAGGCTTCATGCCTCGTTCTGGTGGAGTTGGGAGGTAGTTCCTCCGGATGCGGGACAGTGTTTGCTGGGTGTCCTTCCCTGAGTCGGTCAGGGGGCCTCTGGTCCCCTGTTTTTCTTCAAGTATGGGTGCAGGCCTTCCTTGGCCTGCTAGGCCTGGGCTCCTTGGCTGGACGCCCTTAACGGATAGAGGCAGGGGCCTCTACACCAGTTTGCCCCCCATTCCCCTTGAGGATGAGGGGGTCGCCCATTCTAACCCTTCTTGGGTTCGGCAATTTGTATCCATAGGCATCCAGGCTTGATCAGAGTTGGACCGTCAGCACCCTATAAACCGCGGGGCTTCTGGCCGTCCGTGGAGTGCTAAGATGCTTAATTTGGCTCCCAGGTGTCTTTGGACACTGTGGCCTTTACAGCTTGGTGTTAGTAGTCTTCACTGCTAATTGTGGCCGTGTTATTGGGCCCCTCTCACGCTCCCGGTGTTTCGTTAGTTCGGTTGGGAGTGATGTCTCGAACGAGACCAAGGGGCAGCCACAAAGGGACCTATCAGGTTTCCTTCTATCTCCCGAGAGGGAGTTGTTTGGATAGGCTTTAGTGGCCTCAGGTCCTATTTTTTGTTCCATCCTCCAGTTTCCTAGGATGGCATTAGAATTGTGTCGGCTAGTGCCTTTTTTCTTGGCAATTAGGGCTTTTCTGGGGCAAGGTCTCTGCCCTTACTTGCTATCTCCTTACTGTCACCTGGCAGAATTGCACCTGGGATGGCCGTTGGTGGCTGTGCAGATGACGTCCCTTATTCTCAGTGCCCTTGGGTTCTGAAGCACCTTAGGTTGTTATTCTGGACAGGGGTCCAGCAGCCTGGACCTAAGTCTGTGCACCTTCCTCCTAGTCGAGGTGGTTGATCTTCTGAGAGTTAATTTAACAAAGAAAAGAGTCCCTCGGGGGGCATCCCCTCCCTTCTTGCTGCTCACCTTATTTAAACTAGTGATGAGGGGGGAGGGCAAGAGTGAAAATAAAAGTGAAGACAGGTTACTTAGGGGACAGCATATGATGGTGGGTGGAGAATTAGAAGGGGGGAGGACTGCTATGATGGATAAGGAGATCCATGAGTTGCAAACCAGCAGTAAAAAATTAGACGGATGCATTACTGCAGGAACTAATACTATACCCCAATGTGTCAAACTAGATAGGAACATAAAGTGTGTGTTCACAAATGCCAGAAGTCTGGCAAGTAAAGTGGGGGAGCTTGAGGCTCTGGTGCTGGCAGAGAATATTGATGTTGTTGATGTGGCTGAGACATGGCTGGATTCCACACATGACTGGACTGTCAATCTACAAGGTTTTGCTCTTTTTCGGAAAGACAGAGCAAAAAGGAAAGGGGGTGGCGTGTGTCTTTATGTAAAGCAAGAACTCAAAGCATATATTAATGAGGGGATACTAGCAGAAGATTGTGAGGATGTAGAATCCTTGTGGGTAGAAGTAGGGGGCGATATAAACAATGCTAAAATACAGTTTGGTGTAATCTATAGGCCCCCAAATATAACTGAGGAAATAGAGGGTCAACTGCATAAACAGAGCGGGCATCACAGGCTGGTACAGTGGTGGTGATGGGGGACTTCAACTATCCAGGAATCGACTGGAGACATGGTTCTGCTTCCACTACAAGGGGGAGAGCATTCCTCAGCTTGCTAGAAGATAATTATATGAATCAGTTCGTGGAGGCACCAACTAGGGGTGATGCTATTCTAGATCTTGTAATATCAAATAATGATGACCTGATGGGGGCAGTAACAGTCCGTGAAAATCTTGGTAACAGTGACCACAATATAATTGTATTTAACATAAACTGTAAGAAAGATTTTCTTCCTGGGAAGGCAAAAACATTAAATTTTAGAAAGGCCAACTTCCCCAGGCTCAGAGCTGCACTCAAGGACATAGACTGGGAGCATCTGTTCAGTAATAAGGATACAGATGCCAAATGGGAGTGCTTTTTTTTTCAATTGTGAATAGCAACGTTGCAAAATGTATTCCTACGGGTAACAAATATAAGCGGCTAAAGTTAAACCCCTCATGGCTGACACCTGCGGTTAAAAGGGCAATAAAGAACAAAAAAAGGGCATTTAAACATTACAAGGCTGAACTCTCAGCTGTAACACTTGAACAGTATAAACTAGTAAATAAAGTGTGTAAGAAAGAAATAAGGTTGGCAAAAGCACAAAATGAACGAGATGTGGCCAAAGAAAGCAAAACAAACCCTAAACGATTTTTCAAATATATTAATTCGAAGAAAACTAAATCAGAACAGGTAGGTGCCCTAATTAATGATAATGGGGAAATGGTCACTGGGGATGAGGATAAGGCAGAGCTGTTAAATGGATTCTTTAGCTCTGTGTACACAAGAGAAGCGCAAGGAGCCAACACAGGAGATGCCACTGATAGTAATAGCCCGAGTATAATAATTAACAAGCTAAACGTGGATATCATCCAAGAAAAACTCAATAATTTAAATGTGAATAAGACTGGAGGACCAGATGGACTTCACCCAAGAGTTCTCAAAGAACTCAGTTCCGTTATCTCGTCACCTCTGTTGTTGATCTTTAAAGACTCACTAGCAACTGGTATAGTGCCAAGGGACTGGCGCAGGGCAAATGTGGTGCCCATTTTTAAAAAGGGCTCTAGGTCTTCTCCGGGCAATTACAGACCTGTTAGCTTAACATCCATTGTGGGGAAATTGCTTGAGGGACTATTAAGGGACAACATACACGAATATGTAACTATCCATAATATTATAAGTGACAACCAACACGGTTTTACTAAGGACAGAAGCTGCCAAACTAACCTGATTGGCTTCTATGAGGAGGTAAGTAGAAGCCTGGACAGAAGGGCGGCTGTGGATATAGTTTTTCTGGATTTTGCAAAAGCATTTGACACTGTCCCCCATAGACGCTTATTGGGGAAATTGAGATCTTCAGGATTAGAAAACGCAGTTTGTAACTGGATTGAAAACTGGCTGAAGGATCGTGTGCAGAGAGTTGTGGTTAATGATAGCTACTCTGAATGGTTACCAGTTGTAAGCGGTGTACCCCAGGGTTCAGTGCTGGGCCCACTATTTTTCAACTTGTTTATAAACGGCATAGAAAATACCATTTTGTGAATACTCACCTTGTAAAATGGGTATTATAAGTATGTCACACACCCCGCTTCAAGAATCCATAACATGTGGGTAATATCGTCCTGAAGAGGCGTTCCTGCAGAGATGATAGTAAAATAATGCCCCTCCCTGATCCATAAATACCTGGGACCTCCCACTCATCACCCAGTATACAGAAGCAGTAAGGTAAGGGACCAGGAAGAGGCAAATATAAAACACAACCACGCAAAGTTCACAAAATAGAGGATCCTGAATACAGAAAGGGCGGGTGAAGCGGGGTGTGTGACATACTTATAATACCCATTTTACAAGGTGAGTATTCACAAAATGGTATTATTCTAAGTATGTCACACACCCCGCTTCAAGAATCCATAACATGTGGGACATCCAAAAGCAGTGTCCAAAAACAAGGGCGGGGATCCAAAACTAGGCAACAATGCACAACTTCAAACCACTACAGCTTGCAGAACTTTGCGTCCAAAGACAGCATCCGCGGACGCCCAAACATCAACCTTGTAAAACTTGGAAAAAGTGTGAACAGAAGACCAGGTAGCGGCCTTACAAACTTGCTCAACAGAAGCCTGGTGCCGAAAAGCCCAGGACGCACCAACTGCACGAGTAGAATGAGCAGTAACACGAAAAGGGGGACTCCTCCCCTTGGCAGAATAGGCCCCAATGATGGCCTGACGAATCCATTTACTAATGGAAGATTTGGCAGGAGCCAAACCTTACCTAGGCCCGGAGGGCACCACAAAAAAGGCGTCCGTCTTGCGAAAAGAAGCCGTAACCTCCAGATAATATTCCACAACACGAACTACATCCAAGGAATGCAACGCCCTTTCCTTGTCGTTGCTAGGATTAGGGCATAGAGAAGGCAGAACTATGTCCTGATTCAGATGAAAAGCCGAGACCACCTTAGGAAGAAAATCCGGCTTGAAACGAAAGACAACCTTGTCCTGATGCTTCTCAAAGTATGGAGCTTTAATGGATAAAGCTGCCAACTCAGAAACACGCCTAACCGAAGTGATAGCCACCAAAAAGGCCACCTTTTGAGTAAGTGAAGACAAGGCAACCTCATCCAAGGGCTCAAACGGAGGACCCTGAAGAGCAGAAAGAACCAGGTTCAAATCCCAAACTGGAACCAAGTGCTTCCTAGGCGGACGCACATGCGTAACTCCTTGGAAAAAGGTCCCGACTAAAGGATGAAGCGCAAAGGACCTTTGGAAGAACACCGCCAGGGCAGAGACCTGCCCCTTCAAGGTACTAATTTGGAGCCCCAGATCTAAACCATGTTGAAGAAACTCCAGAATTCTAGGAATGGAGAACTCTCGACAAGAGAAGGACCTACCTTCACACCAATCAATATAGGACCTCCAGGTCCTGTAGTAAACAGAAGAGGAAGACCGCTTCCTGGCGATAATAAGAGTCTGAATCACCGCATCAGAAAGACCTTCTTCCCTCAAGATGGCGGTTTCAGCAGCCACGCCGTCAAAGCCAGCGATGGTAAATTGGGATAACGTAGCCGACCCTGGGTGAGCAGGTCCGGCAGCAGAGGCAGGGCGAACTGATCTTCTGCCAGCCTTACAAGATCTGCGAACCAAACGCGCCTCGGCCACCTTGGGGTCACCAGAATCGCCGACGCGCCTTCCAAGGCCAGTTTGCGCAGCACTCTGGCTAGCATTGGGAACGGAGGGAACAGGTAAAGGAACCCCAGATCCCTCCAGTTCAGAGACATGGCATCCACTGCCAGAACCAGAGGATCCTGCGAGAGAGACACAAAGACTGGAAACTTGTGATTGAGACGAGAGGCAAAGAGATCCACCGTCGGGAACCCCCACCTGAGACACAGTGAGTGAAACACCCTGGGACTGAGGGACCACTCCCCCTGACGAGAGGAGGCCCTGCTCAGCAAGTCCGCCTCCGTGTTCTCCACCCCCGGAATGTAGACTGCTGAGATGCACGGGACGTTGGTCTCTGCCCACTCCAGAATCAAAGACACTTCCCTGAGGGCACTCCTGCTGCGAGTCCCTCCCTGGGCGGACTCCACAGACCCTGAAAATCCTTCCAAACACCCCCCCAGCCAGACAGACTGGCATCCGTGGTCACCGTTTCCCAACGAGGAGCGAGGAAGGATCTGCCCTTCGACAGATTGACCGACCCCAACCACTATTGTAGGGAACGACGAACTCGGGGAGTCAACCGGAATGACCGGTCCAGAGATAACTGCGACCTGTCCCAAAGCTTCAGCAGAAGAAGCTGAAGCGTCCTCGTATGGAACTGCGCAAAGGGAACCGCCTCGAATGAGGCCACCATTAGCCCCACCAGCCGCATTCCTAGCCGGATGGTCGGCTGAGGGGCCAGCAATAGAAGCTGAACCAACTCCTGAATCACAAGAATCTTGTCCTGGGGCAGGAACACCCTGGCCTGCGAGGTGTCCAGAGACATCCCCAGAAACAACACAATTCTGGATGGCCGAAGAGAAGACTTCGGATGGTTGATCACCCAACCGAACCTCTCCAGAGTGGACACCACCATTCCGGTGTCCAACTCCGCTTGGCCGAAGGAGGAGGCCATGATCAGTAAATCGTCCAGATAGGGCACAATGCGTATACCCTGAACTCTGAGCAGAGCCATCACCCCCGCTAGCACCTTGGTGAAAACCCGGGGAGCCGAGGTGAGACCGAAAGGCAGAGCCACAAACTGAAAATGCCGATTCTCCATCACGAACCTGAGAAACCTCTGGTGCGCTGGAAAAATCGGGACGTGTAGATACGCGTCCTTGATGTCTATGGACGTCAGAAAATCTCCCTGACGAAGAGAATGAATGGCCGAGCGCAGCGTTTCCATGCGGAATTTGCGTGGCCGAATAAACTTGTTGAGAAACTTCAGATCCAAGATAGGACGGACCGACCCGTCCTTCTTGGGAACCGTGAACAGATTGGAATAGAAGCCCCTGCCCTGCTCCGAGGGGGGCACTGGGCAAATGACCGCCATGTCCAGAAGATTCTTTACTGCCACCAGGAGCCCCTGCGCCACCCGAGGCTCCGAAGGCATCCGAGACCTGAAGAACCTGGAGGGGGGCGGAACTCGAACTCTAGTTTGTAACCGGAAGACACCACTTCCCGAAGCCATCTGTCCGAGACTTCTTGATCCCAGACCTGGGAGAAGTGTCTCAGCCGTCCCCCCACCCGCAAGGGTGAGGGCGCCCCCTTATTGCTGTGCCGGCTTAATAGCCGGCTTGGGCTTAGAGCTCCAATGGTATCCAGAACGGGCACGACCCCTGCCCCTGTTCCCGGAATCTCCTCTGGAAGAATGGAATGCCGATCCTCTGCCAGATCTGGCCCCACGAAAGGAAGTTGTAAAGGTAGGCGCCCCCCGAAAGGAACGGCGCTGCTTCTTACGTTGAGGTAACCTACCGCCCTTGGTGACGGAGTCCAGTGTTTCACCAAAGAGCCTCAATCCGACAAAGGGTAAAGCCGTCAGAGACTTTTTAGACATAAAGTCGGCCGCCCACTGGCGCAGCCAGACCGACCGCCGAATAGTCACCAACAAGGCCGATGTCCTACTACACATCATTAAAGTGTCATCCAAGGCAGTTAATACAAAGGACAAAAACAACTCACACCGTTTGAGACTAAGGAACTCAGCACTACCGGGGCGAAGCCCGGAAGAGGTCAACAAATCCCTAACCACAGACCTGGCAGCCAACACCATAAGCTCAGAAGCGCACACAGGCCGTATGGCTGATCCAACGCTAGTGAAGCCATGACAAGCCATTTGGTCAATGCGTTTATCCTCACCATCTTTAAGGGTGGAGCAATCCGGCCTATTTAAAACCGAGGAATTAGACAACCCCAGAACCGGGGCATCGACCTCGGGAGGGGAAGCCCAGCGCTTAACCACCTCCGAAGGGAAAGGATATTTCTTGTCCCACCCCTGAGGGATACCAGGGAGCCTAGCCGGCCTGTCCCATTACTTATCAATAATCTTGTGAAAATGCCGTTGTGAAGGAAACTCCAAGCGTGGCCTGGATTCCTCAAACAACTCACCCTCCTGGTGAGACGCCGCCTCGGGAGGGGAAATCTTCAGAACCTCCAACATCAGCGCCAGGGCGTGAGGAGAATCCGAGGATCTCCCTAACTCACTAAGCTCCTCATCAGCGCCCGCGGACTGTTCAGCATCCGACACCTCTGAGCCCTCAGAAACCTCACCTTCCTCTAGCCCAGAATAATCAGACCAATCCAGATTATTAAACTCGTCCAGGTCATCCGCCGGCAAAGCCGGGGACAAATGCTTCCTCTTGGCCGGAGCCTTACGGGCGGCCGAACTGGAAACAATTTTCTCAAGGTTGGCCAATCTGGCGCACATCTCAGCTTGCAGATCCCTACCCATGACAACGTCACACGGAACGCGTGCCAAGGTGGGAGGTTGAGATGACTCGGCCGGCGGTGCTGACCCAGAAGCCTGGGGTCCGGACTGCCGCGCAATAGTTTGCTGTGCACAAGGTATACAAAGCAGGACATCGTCCCCTGTAATGGACGCACCACACAATATGCATTTTTTTTTTTTTTTTTTTGGGATGCCCCGCAGGGGCCCCTGCCCCAGATTCCGGGGATGCCTCCATAAGGTGAACTTTATTGGTCGCAATGACCCAGGGAATTATGCCAATAAGTGAACCCAGGGATCTAGGACCGGGAGAAACCCTCTAATTACTGATGATAACTCTCCCAATGGCACGTTCCGCCTGAAAGACACAAGGAAACCCCATAAACACATGATCACCGGACAATGAAAAAGGGGCAAGACAATAGGACCCACAGGGCCACTCACGATTCCTTGGGAGCGCTGATACAATGGCGTCCACCTCCAAACATACAGACACGCAGGCAGGGGATCCGGGGCGTGACAGGGCGCAGAGCGCGCGAAGCCAAGAGGGCCGCCCCCTTCCCTGAGCATCACGGAGCAGAAGGCTCCGTGTCGGCGCCAGAAGCAGAGAGGAGAGGGGGGCGGAGCCGTACAACGCGCCGAAAACCCGGCCACGCCCCCCCTCCAACGCGCATCTCCCTCTGCCTCCGGCGAGGCTCACACAGGAAACCGGCGCCGCGGCAGCTGCGGCGCCGGCCAAATGATACGCCCGGCGGGTGCGACCGCAGGATCCAGGGTCGCACCCGCCTGGCAAACAACTTTGCATCGAACGGGGACCTGGCCGCGGCAGCGCGCCGCGGCCCGGCCCCGCCCCCAACCGGAGAGAGACAATGGGGCCACCAACGCGCCCAGCAAGGAACGGGGTCCCGGCCGCGGCAGCACGCCGCGGCCAACCCCGCCCCCGATCTGAGGTAAAATAATGGCGCCTAACGCGCCTTACCCAGCCGTCCCCCAGAAAGGCATAACGACACACCCGACGCCGCGGCCGACAAGACGGTCGCGGCGCCGGAAGGTAAAAGCAGCACACTGGCAGCACACAGTAAAGACCTATCAGGGATAAGGGAGACTACTGGCCCTAAAAGGAGGACCCCCGACCCCCACTGAAGACAGGCTGAGAACTGAGAAGGGAACCCACCCCAGGGGCATATCGAGGGACGGGGCATCCCAAACCGGGATCACCAACCCGGAACCACCGCCTACCCTCCTAATCTAGGGTCTCACGGGGGGAGCACTGCTCCTAGGCACCAATGGTGCCAGTATACCCTCGCTCTGGCCCTCAGCCAAGGCTGAGGAGGCATATAATATAAAAGGTTACTAGAGATAAAAAGGCCGAGCGGGAATATTCAAGAAACAGGCCGGGAGTTACCCCGGCTACCTGAACTCCCCCAATGCAAGGAGGAGAGATCATCTTCTGACTTGCTCGCCGTCTTGCAGAGATGGAAAACTGGGTGATGAGTGGGAGGTCCCAGGTATTTATGGATCAGGGAGGGGCTTTCTTTTACTATCATCTCTGCAGGAACGCCTCTTCAGGACGATATTACCCACATGTTATGGATTCTTGAAGCGGGGTGTGTGACATACTTAGAATAATGGAATTAAAAGCACTGTCTCTATTTTTGCAGATGACACAAAGATATGTAGCACAGTGCAGTCTATTGAAGATGTTCACAAGCTTCAGGCTGACTTGGACACATTGAGTGCCTGGGCATCCACTTGGCAAATGAAGTTCAATGTGGAAAAATGTAAAGTCATGCACTTGGGATCTAATAACCCGAAGGCAACATATGTCCTCGGGGGAGTAAAACTGGGAGAGTCACTTGTTGAGAAGGATCTGGGGGTACTAGTAGATCACAGACTAAACAACAGCATGCAATGCCAAGCAGCTGCTTCCAAGGCCACCAAGATACTATCGTTCATTAAAAGAGGCATGGAATCACGGGATAGAGATGTAATTTTGCCTCTTTACAAGGCACTGGTGCGCCCTCACCTGGAATATGCCGTCCAGTTCTGGGCACCCGTTCATAGAAAGGACGCCCTGACTCTGGAAAGGGTGCAAAGGAGAGCCACCAAACTAATAAAGGGAATGAAAGATCTTAGTTATGAGGAAAGATTACGAGAATTAAATCTGTTTAGTCTTGAGAGGAGGCGATTGCGGGGGGACATGATTAACTTGTATAAATATATAAATGGACCATACAAAAAATATGGGGGAACACTATTTCACGTAAAATCCTCTCTAAGGACAAGGGGACACTGCCTTCGATTGGAAAAAAAGAAATTTAGTCTCCGGAGGCGACAATCATTTTTTACCATAAGAACTATAAATCTATGGAATAGCCTCCCACAGAAGCTTGTTTCAGCATCAACCGCTGACAGCTTCAAAAAAGGATTAGATGCTTATTTTGAAGAAAATAACATTAACAGTTACTACTAGTGGTTATCAATAAAAAAAAAAATAAAGACAAAAAATAAAATAAATAGCTTCCCCTATGAAATAAAAAATAACTTCCCCTTACCCCAACACCCTTGGTTGAACTGGATGGACATATGTCTTTTTTCAACCATATTAACTATGTAACCTGTTGATGGTCACCTTGGGTACCAAATTGTGCAGGTTGACTGGGGGGCTTCCTAGGTGGGGCCCTTAAAGGGGTCCCTTTACCTATTGTGTTTGCTGACACAGCGAGCCTTCAGCGGGCTCCATCTTCTGGGCTTCTCCGTTTCAGGGCCTGTCCATTTGGGGGACTCTTGGTCTGTCGTATAGGATAGTGGCCTGTCCCTTCTTTCCTGGGAAAGTCTCGGGACTAGCTGTTTCTTCCAGGAAGGCTCTGATTCTGATCTATGTGGGAGTTAACATCCCTTGCGTTTTGTTGGTTTTAGTCCCTGCTGGATGCCCTCCTTTGGTAGGAGGTAATCTATTGGCCCACTGAGTTCCTATTGATATGGACCTATTGGGCTCCGTCACGATCACAGGGGTTCTGCCCTTTATTATTGGCCCAGAATTGGCCTGACCTTGTCCTTTGGGCTTAGTAGTTTCTGGCTGGACATTATACTCGATATGTCTTATTTTCTTCACCCTGCCAGGCAGGGGTCTGCGCAAGATCGCTGAAGAAGGGAAGACCCTTTATGCCGGGGGCCTGGGTAGCCGCGGAGGCTTCTGCTGAGGACGGTGGGCCTGTACGCTCTCTCACGAGGTCTGTTCTGCATTGTCAGGCTCCTTCTATTTCGCCCCTATCTTCAGGCTCTAGTTTGGAGTTAGTACGGTTTTGTTCTTCACCCTGTTGGAGATGGCATATCTCTGGGTGTCTTGTTTCCATTGAAGAGCTAGGACCTAGCTTCCGCCTCTTCGTCTTCTGCCTTCTATGTTAGGGTACGTGGTACCTGTATTGCTTGGCTGGGTCTGGCTCTTTCCCCTACTGGACGTTCCCTGTTCCCAGGGTTCTAGAGTTATTACAGCATGGTTGGTGTTGGCCCCCCAACTTAGTTCTATTAAGGTTTCAGGGCTCGCCCTGTTTGCCTACTACAGAGGTCTGATCCAATCTTCTGTGTTGAGCATTCATCAGGGTTTGCTCGGGTACATTCCTTGAGGAATTCTTGCTCCCCTTTTGGGGGTTTACTTAGTCTGATGCCCTGCTAAGGGTTACCTTGGGTCTTATTGAGGTTCTTGTCTGACCTGTTCCTTGCCTCATATCGCTCTTCTGGGGCGGTTGCTCCAGTCATAAGTGTGCCATAAAAGATGGCTCTGTCAGCGATCATAGTCATTATATATATACATTTGTTTATACATCTGTACGCCATGAGGTGGGGGTGCTCCGCCTTACGCCGAGTTTGGCTCCAGGTGGTGTTCTTATTCTCCTTTATTCCAAATCCTCTGGTCTCTGGGCTACTGTCTTGATTACTAAGAGCTTAGGGGATCTGTCTTCCCCTTCAGGTGTTGGAGATTTTCCTGGTCTGTCTCTTGTCCCTGGTAGGGATTATGCCCTTGGGGATTATTGGTCTCCATCCTTTAGTACCGGATCACGGGTGTAGGTGCCCTCGGATCGGCATTACTTGGTTGGGTTTGTCCTTCTGAGCCTAGAGTAAACGTTTCGTCTCCTGCTGAGTTTTGTTGTTTTTCAGTATTCCTGCGGGTCTCGCTTGAGACCAGGGTTCATATTCCCCGCCGGGGAGACTTCTATGGTTGCCATGGCTACTCTCTTTTGCATTAGCATGGTTAGGCTGTTACTCTGGCCTATTCTTTTAAGGGAATATTATTCTTCTCTCTTGGTTGTTTTGTTCTCTTACTACTTGTGCTTGGCTTGGGCCTTTTCAGCACTAAGTTCTGTTGAGCATGCTGGCTAGCCTGCTCCTTGTGTTTAGTTCTCCCTTTACAGGTTCAAAGGTTGAGGTTGGAGCCTTGCTCTTGTTGCTCTTAGTAGCATGGTTGAGGGTGACAGCGCTTTTACTGTTGGCTGTGCCTTTTTTCACGGGGATCCCACCCTACTTTATGGACACTGCTATTGGATGTCCCACATGTTATTACTATCTCTGGAGCAGGACGTGCTGTATGCTTAGAATAATACAATTCTGTGAAGTACTCACCTGTAGAATTGGTATTATACGCATACAGCACGTCCTGCTCCACCCCACCCTGGTTTCACATTGTTCTGGATCCCCTGTATGGTGATTGTTATCTTGACATTATTGCCATTTTCTGGGTGGTTGGTTGCTCCCGGCTTCTCTTTCTCACTGCTTTTCAATGCTGGGGATTTGTGGGAGGTCCCTCGGTATATGTAGGGCCGGGAGGAGCTTGTTTTCTACATGTCTGCAGTGCACGGCGGCGGAGGATTACCCACATGTTATTACTACATTTATCCTTTTAGCCCTGGATGACACCATCAGAATGTGTGCAAGGACCTCTGCCCCAGCGGTGGCTATACGTCGACTGCTTTGGCTGCGACAGTGGGGGGGCTAAAACGACTCTGACTGGGCTTCCCTTTAAAGGGCAACGCCTGTTTGGGGCCCGTCTGGATATTTTTAAAAGAGAGGACAATTCGCCCCATCAAGGGCGGCCGTCTCGGTCCCCTTGGAGCAGGGATACCCCTCCCCCTCCATATCATAGTGTTAAGCAAGAACCAAGAGTGCCCCTCCCGGGGCCTGGTACAGTCTTTTGCCCCAGGAGAGGCAGACATCGTCAGGGTCCTTCTGGTCGGGCTAAGACCGACCTCTTCTCAAAAACCCCCCAAGCATGATGGGACGCCCTCACCCGCCTGGGTGAGGGGATAGCCACAGCACCTTGCTCCTATCAGTAGGCGTCATACTTTGTTCTGATGGTTTCAGGAAGTAGTCCCTCTGGTTGCGGGACGGTGTTTGCTGGATGGTTCTTCCCCGAGTGGGTCAGGGTACTTCCGGTCCCTGTCTTTTTTTCAGGTATTGGTACAGGCCTTCCTTGGCCTGCCAGGTCTGGGCTCCTTGATAGGATGCCCTTCACAGATAGAGGCAGTGGCCTCTACACCAGTCTGTTCCACCCTCTCCTGGAGGATGAGGCGGTACACATCCTAACCCTACATGGGTTCGGCTATTGTACCCACAGGCGTTGCCGCTTGGCGTCTCTGAGTTGGGCCTTCGGCGCTCTGTAAATCAGTGGGCCTCTGGCTGCCCGTGGAATGCTAAGATGCTTATTTTGGCTCACATGTGTCTTCAGGACTCTGCGGCTTTTACAGGTGGGTGTTGGTGATCATCACCGCTGATTGTGGCCGTGTTAGTAGGCATCTCCCCCACTCCCTGTGCCCGCTACGGCTTGGATGGGAGTGCTGTCTCGAATGAGACCAAGGGGCAGCCGCATAAGGACCTACTAGGTGGTCCTTACCTACAATGGGGAGTTATTGGGGATGGGTGTTCAGTCACCTTAGTTCCTATTTTTCCCTTTTTTCCAGTATATCCTTTCCTAGTATTGCATTTGGATTCGGCTCCGGCTAGTTCCTTCTTCTTTGGTGGTAGGGGACCTTTCGGGACGAATTCTCTGTCCCTCTTTGCTGATATATTACCTTCACCGGGCAGGATTGCAGCTGGTGGGCTCGTTGGTGGCGTATCAGATGCGGTCCCTTATATACCGAGCTCTTGGGCTCTTCTGCACACTAGGTTAGTGATTCTACATGGGGTTCCAGCACCCCGGGAGCTAGGGTTGTGATCATTCCCCTGGGTATGGTGGTTCCTCTTGAGCCGATCATACTCAAGGGCCCTGTCTTCCGGTGACGGGTCGCCTTGGGGACTCAGTCTCGTCGGTTAGCGGGGGGGGGGGGGAATTCTTCCAATACCCCCCGTGGTTCCTAGGTAAGGTCCCTTAGGAGGGCCATCTTACCTACTGGTTTGTTTAAACATGAGCCTTCTGTTGTCTATACGGCTGGACTTTTTCCTGTTTAGGACATGTCTATTGGAGAATTTTGGCCTGTTGGAAGACAATGGCCTGTTTTTATTACCGGTCTGGTGCTTGAGGCAGGATGGTCCCTCTGGAGGGTTCCTGATCCTGATCTGGGCGGGGGCCTACGCCCCCTGTTCCTCAACGGTTTTCGTTCCAATGGATGTTTCCCAGTGGCAGGCTTGCTATCCTGGTGTCAATCTGAGAGCCATCTAGGGTGGCTCTGTGGGATCTCGCTTACATCACAGGGGCCCCGCCCTTGTGTCTACTGTCTCAGAATATTCTGACTCTGGTCATGGGGTTTACTAAAATTATACTTGGATTTTCTATCTTATATACCTTCTCTTCATTCACCCTACTTCGTGGGGTTTCCTCGCACGGTTGGGCCGAGTAAGAGACCCGTGAGTTTGTTGAACCCCGGGTGACCTAGTGAACTGTGGTTCGCAGATGCTTCTGCTAAGGTCAGCTGACCTGTTCTCTCTTAAGAGTGTGGTTCTGCCCGTGTCAGGCCCCTTCTTTGTCGTCCCAATCTACAGACTCCAGTCTGGGGCTTGACAGCTGATTCATTCACCCCTTGGAGACGGGCTTATCTTCTGGGTGACCTGGTACATGGGGGCTAGGAGCAAGCTTCCTCTTCCTCCGTCTATTGTGGGTTATTGTGTACCCATATTGATTGGCATGAGTCTTGGTCTCTTCCCTGTTAGACGTTCTCGGTTCTCAGGGTTCTAGAGTCGTTACAGCTTAAGGTTGGGGCTGGCTCCCCATCTCGGTACTCTGAAGGTTCAGGTTCTGTCCTGTCTGTCTTCCTGTAGAAGTCTGGTCCAGTCTTCCTTGTGAGGAGCTCTCTTGGGGTTTGCTCAAGGGCATCCCCCAAGTAGTTCTGTGGTTCCTGTTGGGATCCATTTTCATTCTGTTTGCCCTGCGGATTGTTCCCTTGGGACTTATGCTGGATGCGGTCTCAGCTGTCTTGTAGTCCAAGTCGCTTCTCTGGGGGCTCCTGCTTCAGTCAGACGCGTGCCTGTGAAGGTGGATCTGATTACTTAGCCTTAGCTCGATATGTGTATATATATATATATATATATATATATATATATATATATATACACACACACACACACCATGACGTGGTGGTATTCCGTCTTACGCCGGACCTCCTTGTCTGAGTGGCGTTTTATGATCATTGTTTAGTTCCTTTTAGTCTCTATGGACCATTTTTTCTTTATAATGCTGAAGTAAAGCATTTACATTCCCTCAACGGGTGTTGCATTTTTTCCTGGTGGTTTCTTGTCCCTTGGGGGGACTGATGCCCTTGAGGTCGGTGGGTGCCTCCTTATGTATGCGCCTGATATCGCTTACTTCCAGGGCCACTGTGCCCTTTGGACTGCTCTTACTTGGATGCCCTTCTGCTCCTGAGTAAGGCTTTCGGCTAATTGCTAATGAAGGGGGTCAGTATCCCCGCCTGTCGGACGGGAGACCAGTTCTCATTCCCCTTGGGGAGAGCTCTAAGTTCCCATGAGGCTTCTGTCGCCTGTGGGTTGGTTGGCCGTTACAATGGCCTATTGCCTTAAGGGGGAAGAACCCCCCCCCCTTTTCTCATTTTACTCCGTTATATTGGTGTTTGGTTACCTTTGGCCCTTCAGCACCAGGTTTTTCTGTTGAATAAGTTACTAGACTGTTGCTTGTCTCTGTTCATACCTTTCAAGGTTTTGTTATGAGATTGACGTTAGAGCCTCTGCTCATGTCATACCTGGTTGCAAAGTTTTGCAGGTGACAGCGCCTTTACTGTCTGCTGTGCCTTGTTTTTTGGGGATCCCACCCTACTATGGACACTGCTATTGGATGTCCCATGTGTTATTATTATAGATGGAGCAGGACGTGCTGTATGCTTAGAATAATACAATTCTGTGAGATTCTCACCTGTAGAATTGGTATTATACGCATACAGCACGTCCTGCTCCACCCCACCCTGGTCTTACATTCTGGATCCCCTGTATGGTGATTGTTATCATTACAATTGTTACCAGCGTGGTGCTTGGTTCTCCTGGCTTCTTTTTCTCACTGCTTTTCAATGCTGGGGATTTGTGGGAGGTCCCTCAGTATATGAAGGGCCGGGAGGAGTCTGTTTTTTGCATGTCTGCAGTGAACAGCGCCCTCTGGTGGAGGATTACCCATGTGTTATTATTATAGATGGAGCAGGGCGTGCTGTATGCATATAATACCAATTCTACAGGTGAGAATCTCACAGAATTGTATTTTTTCCAATCTTACTTATCCCGCATAGGCTTTAAGAAGGATAGATGCAGGAGCCCCACAGTTTTTGAAAGGATCTGCACAAACGAGCTGGAACATTCCCACCTTATCTCTAAGATATACTCCCTGCTCTCTGGGAATCAAGAGACCGCTCCAACGTTCTGGGGGGATTGGGAAGCCGATTTGGGCAGACCCCTCTCAGACAAACGGAGAAGGTGGCGATGTTAGCGCATACATCCTCAGTTGCCACCAAGGTGCAAGAAATGAACTACAAACTACTAACGAGATGGTACTACACTCCGGATAGAATTAGCAAGATGTTTCCGGGGACGGACGGTTGCTGCTGGAGGTGTGGCCGGGAAAGGGGAACTCTGTTTCATATTTTTTGGGAGTGCCCCAGGGTCCAGACATACTGGGGTAAGGTCATCCCTATAATCGAAAAGAGCACGGGATCTCAGACGCGGGCGACCCTGCTGTCATACTCCTACATTTAGTGGATCGCCCTATCGGGAAATACAAGAGGTCTCTGCTGGTGCATCAACTAAATGCGGCTAAGCAAGTGGTCCCTCGACTGTGGAAACAAAAGGAGCCCCCCGTAGGTGAGGGACTTTGTCCCGAGCCGCCGAGGCAGAGAAGATGAAAAAAGTCTTTTTTTTATAAAACAATCGCTTGTTTATGGCAGGGGCGCATTGGAGCGGTTTCCCTGCTGAATGTCCTCCTCAAAATTAAACTTCTTCTTCTCTGCCTCGGCGGCTCGGGACAAAGGCTCACACTTAAGATTTAGAGCGCAGGCATTCAGACACCAGTGTGAGAAGCGCTGCACAGTGGAGACTGTCACCGCTCCATTACAGCTTTCCCGACGCGAGGAGTTTCCCCGTCCCCCTCTCTCCCCCCCCCACCTTCCCTCATTGAATATAGAGACTGCTGACTTTGTCAGCCATTTCCTTGTACCTCAAATAAATTATTTAACCCTTAAGAATCGTATCTCTAATCGAATCTTATCCAGCAGCCTGGAAATATCCAAAGAGAGAAGCCAAGTGCAACTACTTCATCTGAAATCAAGTGGAGACCCCTTAAGGGCCCCGGGCAGGTTTTGCTCCCTCGGGCCTCGGCAGTGAGTTAATATACCTAGTTTCTATTTTGATTTGATTAACATACTTCATGCGCCTATCTATATGATTGCTATATGCTAGCTGTTTACGTATAACCGCCTTAACTATAAACTAATCAGCTTATAATAAACTCCCAGAGGATAATCATTTTCCTGGACTACAAAATTCCAGCGAGTTCTGGGTTAATTTCTTCTGATACATATTTGATGCTCATTTGTTACAATAATAATTTTAAAGCGCGTTCTAAAAGATGAGAATGCCTGTTTCGGCTTCTCATCTATGGGGATGCGTGACCCTTGAGTACCTAACCTATTTAAATCCTACACCAGGCGTGGGTACATAACCATGCTCTGTATATATATTCTACTGGTTCCAGGTTCAGGCCTTACCCGGTCTTTTTTCTGAGCATTTGACTATGACCACACTACACAAGTTCTAAAATTTATGAGGATAGATCCTCGCATTTATTCAACATATTGATTTGACACATGATTTCATTAAAAAATGTACATATTCAATTTCATACATGGTACTGGTCCTCACAGTGAAAACATGATTTTTCATTTGTTTATTCTCCTATTGATGTCCTATTGATTGAATTATGCTTGATATTGATAAGTATTTATGCAATAGAGTGACAAGCACTTATATAATGACACAAATGACATCAATGTTAATAACTTTGTATATTTTGATGCTTTATTTCTCTTTAAAAAGGGCATTGAGAAAGCCAATTAAAAGTGGCGAAACATGTCTGCCCTGCCCATCAGGCAAATGAAATAAGCATAATTCAATCAATCCCACACAACCGATAAAAAGACTGACACTTTTTCCAGAATCCCAGTACAAACAGGGGACTTAGAGGGAAAGGATTCACAAAAAGATATATTAAATCTGTCAGGCTGTATCCTGACCAATGTGAAGTGCTGAGATTGGGACTGAATTATTGCCCATCAAAAAATATGGATTTATTTGAAACAATAAAAGACATAAATCTTTTCTCAAGAAAAGTATTGTGCAAATACCAGTTCATGCCAAAAGATTGGGAACAGGCCAAAGACACAGACCCACCTTCAGATCAACAACTGGCCAGGGACATGATGGATTTGGCACTAGAGGTAGCAGGTGAAATTATACCAGAAACCCGAGACAAGAAATTCAAAAAAACTTCCACATATTATCCGCATATGGGAATAAACCCCAATGTGGCAGCTTTCACCAATTCGGTAGTATCAGAATTGGAGCATTTGTCACACTTTACCAAGCAGTCTAATTTAAATCCGAAACTACAAGCTGCATTAAAAGAACTAGAACAAAACCCACAGATCGTGGTCAAACCCGCTGACAAAGGGGGAAATATTGTTGTGATGTCAACACAACAATATGAAGCAATGTGCTACCGGATACTGAACAATAAAGATTAGTATGCTAGGGCCTCCACCTCCAGGCTTGCCAGGGACGCTCAGGAGTACCATTGTATGATTTATCAGGCCGGGACCAGGGGGTTATAGATGCCCACACAGCTGGCTATTTGGAGTCCCCATGCCTGAGGATACCGACCTTTTATGCACTCCCTAAAGTGCATAAGTCAGCCACTATGCCACCGGGGTGGCCGATTGTCTCGGGCATGGGGGCTCTAACAGAAAAAGCCAGCAAATATGTGGATCAGCATCTTCAGCCCCTGGTCTTGGGCCTGTCATCATACATTAGAGATACGGGCCATATTGTCCGAGTCCTAGACAATCTGTGGATAAGTCCTGATGCGTACCTGGTGACCCTGGATGTGGAGGCCCTATACTCCAGCATCCCGCATGCACTGGGGCTGGAGGAGGTGGAAGCTTTTTTTAAATGAGTTAGACATAGAAGAACAATCACAATTTGTTCCTGCTTCGGCTCCTCAATTTCATCCTCACCCACAACCTCTTTCTCTTCAAGAACCAACTCTATCACCAGATACAGGGTACAGCGATGGGGACGACATGTGCCCCGTCGTTTGCTAACTTGTATCTGGGGAGATGGGAGAGAGGGTTGTGGGCAGAGGACGAGATGGCAAAGTACCTGTGTCATGTTTCGGCATGGCACAGGTACATAGATGACATCTTGGTCATCTGGCAGGAACTAGATGATTTTGTAGCTCTATTGAATCAGAACAGATATAACCTTAAGCTCACGTACGAATATAGTCAATCTAAGGTGACATTTTTAGATAGAACAATTAGTAAAGACACCCAGGGCCATTATAGCACAATGCTATATAGAAAAGAGACAGCAGCGAACACAACACTGCGGGCTTCAAGCTCGTATCCCCAGCATCTTTTAAGAAGTATCCCATATGGGGAATACATTCGGGCTCGTAGGAATTGCAGTAGTCTTGAATCATTCCAGAAGGATGCAGACAGGATACGTCAGAGGCTAGCAGAAAGGGGTTATCAACAATCTATATTGAAAGTAGCATACAAAAAGGCGAAAAAACTTGACAGACAGGCATTGCTATACAGACCAAAACGGACCAAAAAATTACAAGGTCCGGCTCTTGTTCTCACATATACTAAATCACATCAAAAATTCCGCCAAACAGTTAAAAAATATTGGCCAGTTTTACTAAATGATGCTCATTTGAAAACCTTTTTGCCCCAGGAACCAGTGATAATTTTTAGAAGGTCACAAAACCTAAGAGATAACTTGGTACACAGCCACTACAATACCAATAGAAGAGAGGATTGTTGTAAATTGAAGGGAACGTACCGCTGTGGCGGATGCAACATGTGTAGATACATCCTGACAGGCCCCACAATAAAAATACAAGGTAAAGGAGAATTTAAGATTAAACACTATATTAATTGCCAATCCACAGATATAATTTATTTGCTGACATGTGGCTGTGGGTGTTTCTATGTCGGTAAGACAAATCGCCAGCTCAAACGGCGCATTTATGCGCACCAATATAATATAAAAACGGGCAACCAAAAGACCCCGGTGGGGCGCCATTTTGCTATAAACCATAACAAGGACCCTAGCTCCTTGAAGATTCAGAGACTTGATCGAATCCATCACTCTCAAAGAGGGGGAGACATATGCAAAGCCACTTTACAGGCAGAAATCAGATGGATATATAGGTTAGGGGCATCCCGATTCCCGGGATTTAATGAAAGTTTGAGTTTTGCCCCATTTTTGTAATAAACATTCCCTGGGACGAAAAAAGATTAACGTGTGGCATGAGGCCATGAGACATTGAGATGAGAGGAAAATTTGATTGCTCATACCTGTGAACAAGAATTGTATGCAATTAAAATGTGGTTAAGTTCTGGAGGTGATCATAGGGATTATCAATGAGAATGGGCTAATACTGTAATGTCTAATACTATAATGTGTAATACTGTCTAATACTGTAAGGTGTAAACGGAGAAGAATTTGGAGGGACACATGTCGGGAGTCAAAAATGTTACCATCATTATTCTTGGTGTGCCACACACCCCGCTTCACTTCTTAAATATTCATCCATTATTGGGTTAATCCACCGCAGGTGACGTAGTGCAGAGAGGAAGTCTTGTAACGAGCCCCCTTCCGGCCTATATATACCTGGTACCTCCCTTCAATCACCAGTATTTTTTCTCTCTGCTTGCTTACAAGTCAGAAGATGGAAGTCTCCTGCTTGCAGGTAGGCCGGGGTATTCTTACCCCGCCACCCCCCTTTTGGTCTATTTCTGCCCGGTTTGAGTTTGTATACCTTTATGGTGGAATGGAAGCCTCCCAGCCTAGGCTGCTCACCGGGCAAATGGTAGATGGCACTTTAAGTGCCTAGGAGCTTATCTCCTACCGCTCGACCTCATGCGTGGGGCAATGCGGCTATCCGGCATGGTGATCCGGAAATGGGATGCCCCTGTCCCGAGGGTCCCCGTAGCCCCTTTCTCTCCCGTTACGATCCCTTCTCCCTTCACTATGGGGGGGGGGGGGGGTGAGAGGGTGTGCTTTTAGTATGTGTGTTTCACTTGTATCACTGCATTTTAACATGTGTGTGTGTGTTCATGATTATGCATTCACTGTATTCAGCATGTGTATATTTTTGGTCTGCTTTAAGGGCAGGCCGCGCTGGGTAGGGGCTGGCCACTTCTCTTGCAGACTGTTGCTTTGTGGCCCCCTACCCCCTCTCCTCTCCCCTCTCCCCGCCTGGCATTTTATGTATTCATTTGAACAGCGCCATGAGGTCTTTACCCTCCCCCCTCCGCCGCCTGGGCGCACGTGTAGTGGCCCAGCTGAGAGTGATTTCCAGCTGATCGGTGTGGGGGGGGCGGGTCCCGCTGACGCGGCGTCGGGGGCGCGGCGCCGACGTCATGCGGCGTCTGCGGCGGGCCCAGCGTTTTGCTTCCTTCAATGCAGGAAGTCGCGTGGGCGCACGGCCGCACTTTGTCTTCCGTGCTGGCTGCTGGCTGCAGTCTTGTTCCGGCTGCTGCCTTCGCTGACCAGGTAAGCGGCCCCTCCCGTTGGGGCCGTTAAATGGGGAATGCATTCCTTGCAGTAATATAGTGGGGAGTCACTCTGTATTAAGGGGGCGTGATTTAAGGGCACTTTGGTGCCATGCTTATATGTTTGTTTATACACATGTGAGGATCTGATGATTTTTCCTTGCAGATCCTGGGATCCCTGCTTATGGTGGCCCTCCGGCTCTGTGCCTGGAATTATTGGGATATCTATTTGAATGTATATATACATAGACTATATAAATATATATATATATAGTTTATTAAAGGGGACCTTAACTTTAAAAAAAAAAAATATTTAAAAAAAAACAAAAAAAAATCCTCCCTTCCGGGACATTCCTAATAAAGGGGCATCCCGGGTTGGCTTATGCCTTAAAAGTCCCAGTGTTGCGAATACCATAAATCACCATATGGAGGCTTCCGTAATTTCCGGAAACTGTTCTGCTGAGCCGTTCGGGGGGTGCGTAGGTTGTGGGGTTCCACTCCCAGCTGATGAAGTCTTTATTTGCATCCCTTGTGCAAAACAGACTATTGCGCGCCAGTCCGTTGCTTCGGATGCGGGGCCATCGCATCCTTCTTCATCTCCTACCTCTCCCTCCCTATTTCCGGACCCCGCATGACACTGTCAAAAGTGGGGATTCGCATTCCGAGGCGGCAGCACAGCCCAGCCCCCGGAAAGTAATGCCCGTTAAAGCAGCGTTAAAGGCCGCTGCAAAACGAAGGCACCTGACTCCGGTACCTTCGGCTCCACAGGACCAGTTTTGTGAACCTGTGGAATGGTCCGATGGATCCCCGGACGAGGATGAATTCCCGTCTGAGTCAGATGAGCCGACAGGTCAGCTTGTGGCTGATGAGATTGGCGATTGGTCAGAGGGGGTTGTTTTTGACACCCCCTCCATTCTGGCTCAAATGTTTAATATTTTGAGTTTAGATACGCCTGAGGCGGCCGCCCCGCCGAAGGGTCAGTTGTTTAAAGAGCCTCAGCCGCGTTTGGTTTTTCCCAGACAACACCTCTTTGAGAGGGTGGTTCTTAAGGAATGGGAACATCCCACGCGGTTATCTGGAATTCCTTCCAGTTGGGAAAAGCGTTATCCTTTTCCACCAGAATTGGTGAAGCTTTGGTCTGTCCCTCCTGACGTTGATACCCCTGTACTAGGGCTCTCCAGCTCGGCTATGGTACAATCTGCTGAGACCACTGTCCCTAAAGATGGGGAAGATCGTCGGATTGACCAATACGCTCGACATGGTTTTAATCTATTCCGGGTCAGCGTTGCGCCCGGTATGTGCTTCAGCCCTTCTGCTATTGGCAATTAAGTCCTTAATTCAAGGGCTATATGAGGATCTTAATCCCGCTTGCAAACAGTTCACTGCGCTTAAGCAGTGTGAATCTTTCGTGGCTTATGTCCTGGCTGCTCAGGACGATGCGCTGACTATGAGTAGCAAGGCAGCAGCTATGCTGGTGGCTATTCGCAGGTCAGTATGGCTGCGTCAGTGGTCAGCGGACACGGCTTCCAAAGAGGTGCTCACAGCTCTCCCCTTTTTGGGGTTGCGTCTGTTCGGGGAGAAAATTGATTCTGTCGCAAAGGGTGGTAAGATGCCACAACGCAAGAGGCCCCGTGGCCCCTTTAGGGGGGAAGTTCCGGTAGGCCTTCCTTTCGAGGATTCAGAGCGGGCAGGGGTGCGTCCTTTCCCGCTACCAGTGGCGCAGGTTGGACTCGGGGGTGGGGCCGTGGCCGGCCCACTCAGTCCTGGGGCACCAAGCCCAAACCTGCTGATAAGCTCACTCAGCAATGAGGGGCTGCCCTCACCCGTGCGGGTGGGGGGACTATTGCGACACTTCTACCATTGGAACCAAGTGGTTCCAGGCAGATGGATCCAGGAGGTAGTGTCACCCGGTTACGACCTGGAATTCGAGTCTCACCCTCCTTCACGGTCCGTTCATGGGTCGGTTCATCCTGGCCTGAACTCTCATCAAGACGGAGTGTGTCTTTCTTTTACCAAATTCACACGAGAACGCTTCAGCTATTTCTGTTAGCGTGTTAGGACCAGCAACCTCAGTCGCTGGATCAGTCCTTCCAGTTGTCCTCCCGTGTACGGCAGTCCCTCCTGTGGTGCTTGGTCTCGACCAATCTTGTATAGGGCAGGATTTCCTGACCCCCCTTTGGAAAATTGTCACCACGGACGCCAGTCTGTCGGGATGGGGCAGATTCTGGAAGGAGCTGCGGTTTCAGGGGCAGTGGAGAGCTTAAAGGCCCCACTTTCCCATCAATATTCTGAATCTGAGAACCATCCGTCAGGTGCTTGCTCTCCTGACTCAGTACGTTCTGGGCCTTCTGGTCCAGATGTGTTCAGACAATCGATCAGTGGTTGCTTACGTTGGTCTTCAGGGAAGGACGTGCAGTCTGAGTACTCTCAGAGAAGTGTCCCTGATCCGGACATGGGCAGTGTTCCATGTTCCCTGTCTCTCGGCGGTTTACATTCCAGAGGTGATGAAACAGGTAGCGGGCCGGTTGAGCAAGGGCTCTCCCCGTCTGGAAGAATAGGTTCTCCATCCTCGGGTGGTTCACTTACTGTGTCTCCAATGGGAGACCCCGGAGGTGGACCTGTTGGCCCCTCATCACTATCACAGGTTCCCGAACTTCGTGTCGCTCTCCCAGGATCCTGGCTCTGGCAGTGGACGCCATGTCCTTGATCTGGGGAGTTCTAGGATTTCTATACCTGTTTCCTCCGATGCCCATGCTGGGCAGGGTTCTTCAGAAGTTGGCTCTGGAAAGGGTGTACGCCGTTCTCGTGGCCCCAAGGTGGCCAAGACGAGTGAGGTTCGCAGACATCGTTCGGCTGGCAGTGGACCAGTTTGTTCTGCCTCTTCGGCCCGATCCGCTCACTCAGGGTCAATTGTGTTACCCCAATTTACCAGCGCTGGGTTTGATGGCCTGGCTGCTGAAACCTCCATCCTGAAGGAGGAGGGTCTTTCTGATTCAGTCATTAAGACTCTGATCAGTGCCCGGAAGAGGTCTTCTTCCATCACCTACTATAGGACTTGGAAAGCCTATATCGCTTGGTGTGAGATAAGATCTTTTCCTTGTAGGGTCTTTTCGGTCTCCAGGATTCTGGAGTTTTTACAATCAGGGCTGGACTCTGGTCTCCAGCTAAGTATCCGGGTCAAGCATACAGCACAACATGCACGGACGTGTATTGCTGGGCGGGCTCCCTTAGATCTGCCCTGGATGGTTACCGGGCAGACCAGCGGATTACATCTTAGCTGAGAGAGCGGACCCCAAGCCTGTATTTCTGCTTCCCTTATCATTGAGGAATAGAGAACCTCGCAACATAGGGCAGACGCCATTCCTTCATAATTGGCGAACGGAGCACTAATTAACTTGGGATATCTAAACCTGTCCATCCAGCATCAATTTTGGGATTGTGCACCTGGACATGAGGCTTTTGGCAATAATCTAACGGGCCTGGATGGGCTGATCAAGTGCCCTTAAGTGCGGTTTGGTACTGAAGAAGCCCCCTAGTGGGGGTGAAACTAGTTTACCACTTATTACATGATATTACTCACCGCTATGATTTGGGCAACTGAATCATTGAACAAGTTTCATTGTCTGTAATGTGCAATATGTTCAATTGTATTAGTAATAACCAGCGCATTGGCAAGTAAGACAGTTGACAACTGTGTAAAAAAAAAAAAAAAAAACAAACAATTTTTGTAGTACAATGATGATTACATTTGCATTGTGGAATTCAATGGGGAATTGAATTCGTAGCATGGCAAGCACCAAGGATATTCTTCTATAACAAACTTTTGTGTTTGTATTTTAACTTGATATTGTAACTAAAATAAATTAATGTACTTTATTCTTATAAAAGTGTAATAGTCAATTTTACTTCAGGCGTGGTCACACATTGAGTTCCCACAAACACTGGGTCGGTTCATACCCAGAAATACCTCTGGTATACTCCAGCTAAGTACGTTGAAAGGGCAGGTCTCTGCCTTATCTATCTTTTTTCAGAAGCGTGTTGCGCTTAAACCTTTAGTTAAAACTTTTTTCCAGGGGGTTATGCATGTGCGGCCTCCCAGGAAACCATTACTCCCTGTTTGGGATTTGAATTTGGTTCTTTCTGCTCTTCAGGCTCCTCCTTTTGAGCCTTTGCGAGATATTGCTTTGTCTACCCTGACTCAGAAGATTGTCTTCTTGGTAGCTATCACTTCTGTCCGGCGTGTCTCAGAGTTGGCGGCCTTAACTATCCAGGCGCCTTACTTTGAGAGGCATCAGGATAAAGTGGTCTTTCGGTTCAAGCCAGACTTTCTTCCTAAGGTTGTTTCTGCTTTTCATTTGAACCAAGATATTGTTCTTCCCTCCTTGTGTCCTAATCCCAAGAATGACAAAGAGAGGGTTTTGCATTGTTTGGATGTAGTACGCTGTGTTAAGTACTACTTGATTATCACGTCTCCTTTCCGTAGGACGGATTCCTTTTTTGTTGTGCCCCATGGGCCTAAGAAGGGTTTGGCACCAGCCAAATCTGCCATTAGCAAGTGGATACGTCAGGCCGTTACTGCGGCCTATTCGGCTAAGGGAAGAGTTCCCCCTTTTCGTATCACTGCCCATTCCACTCGCGCTGTTGGGGCGTCTTGGGCATTTCAGCACCAAGCTTCTGTTGAACAGGTTTGTAAGGCCGCCACTTGGTCTTCTGTTCACACTTTTTCTAAGTTTTACAAAGTTGATGTGCGGGCCTCAGCGGATTCTTTTTTTGGCCGCAAAGTTCTGCAGACTGCAGTCATTTAAGTTATGCTTCACCTGGCCTAGAGATGCCCTTCCCTTGTGGACACTGCTTTTGGATGTCCCAATAATGGATGAATATTTAAGAAGTGAAGCGGGGTGTGTGGCACACCAAGAATAATACCATTTTGTGAGTACTCGCCTGAAAAATGGATATTGTTGGTGTGCCACACACCCCGCTTCACCCCCACCCTTTTCGGTATTACCGAAGCATTTATATGGTGAAGCCCTTTTTTATTTATATATCAAAATTGATTTTGGAGGTTACCGGTGGAATACTGGTACCTTGTCTTTCTGCTTTTTAAATATACTGGTGATTGAAGGGAGGTACCAGGTATATATAGGCCGGAAGGGGGCTCGTTACAAGACTTCCTCTCTGCACTACGTCACCTGCGGTGAATTAACCCAATAATGGATGAATATTAAAGAAGTGAAGCGGGGTGTGTGGCACACCAACAATATCCATTTTCAGGTGAGTACTCACAAAATGGTATTATCCCAACTTTATAGCATAGGTAGGAATATTAGTCTATCCAAAGCTAAACGAAAAAGGCTGATCAATGTCAGGATTCCATATAGTGCATGACCGAGCAGGTGCAGTTTGCACAAAGTTAGTCAGGTCGGTATAATTTTATGATGAACACTACGCTGATTAATCCACTAGGAGAGCTCATCTAACACTTTATTAGCACAATGGGAAAATATACACCTAAAAACAACGCTTATTTAAATCTGCAAACAAGGGCTCCAAAAAAATGGAGACAGCAGATATGTAGATTAGCCAAACGAGAGGGACAAATACAGAATGGCCCCATTACAACAGAATGAACATAGTACTCAGACAGGCTAGCGTATACAAACAGGGATATGCATTTATAGAGAGGGATATCCAGCATAAGAATTAAATCCGCACCAATTTAAAAACTAATACGGGCAATGCCGTTTCCTGTCTGCACACAAGGGCTCCAGTAAAATGGAGTCGGTGTGCTGACAGGTCTGTGACGCGCCGCGCTCTGTTAGCGTGATTGGATGAGCGGTGGTGGCGCCGTACAGTCCGGAGCGGGGTACTTCATATCCGGCTGTGAATGCCTGGGCGGGCGGCGCGCTCCAGATGTGGAGCTCATATATAAAAAAAGCCACTGACACAGCAGCTCCTCACCCCCAGATACGAGCCGTGGCGGTTGCAGCTGAGGGAGTTTTGAACGCAGAAAAGAAGGTGCAGTGGGTGGTGCGCTCCGGCTGGCACTGCGAGTGTGACATATATGCGCTCAAATATGTCTAAGCACGGTCATTCAGCAATTAAAGGTAAAGTAACCTACTTATAATGCAAGATCTAGCAGGCATTAAATAATTCGATGGGATAACTTTATATCTAATGTTTTAGGCCCTGCTGCATAAAGACCCCAATACAGCGTGAGATACAGCGTCATCACCCTAGGGGAATAGGAACTAGAGCCAATATAAGGTACATTAATTCTGCAATTAGAAAGTGCATAATAACAGATATCTTTAATGAATGGGGCAATACCCAACGAAATGAAAAACTATATACTAAACATTTGGTGATCTCTCTAAAGGGCAAAAACATTCCATGATGGTGTCCTTCCAACATCCTCTTCGGTGACTAAAACAGTGTAAATAAGTATAAAAGCATCTTGCCTATAAGAAACTGATTAACGGACCACCACATGCACTTAGAGGCACACATGTATTAATTGATAAGTATTTATGCAATAGAGTGACAAGCACTTATGTAATGACACAAATGACACCAATGTTAATAACTTTGTATATTTTGATGCTTTATTTCTCTTTAAAAAGGGCATTGAGAAAGCCAATTAAAAGCGGCGAAACATGTCTGCCCTGCCCATCAGGCAAATGAAATAAGCATAATTCAATCAATAGGACATCAATAGGAGAATAAACAAATGAAAAATCATGTTTTCACTGTGAGGACCAGTACCATGTATGAAATTGAATATGTAAATGTTTTAATGAAATCATGTGTCAAATCAATATGTTGAATAAATGCGAGGATCTATCCTCATAAATTTTAGAACCTGTGTAGTGTGGTCATAGTTAAATGCTCAGAAAAAAGACCGGGTAAGGCCTGAACCTGGAACCAGTAGAATTTTAAAGCGCACCTAAACATACATTGTTTCTCAGTGCACCAACCCTAGACTGTTTGTGTTTCTTCCAACTGCTAAACCCATACAGCACAGATCACTTTTTTGGTGTTACACAGATTCAGTAAACCAGATATATTTAATTAATCTATTATACCTGGTGCTGAATACCTCTAATAAAATAATACTAAAGAAGGACTGAACCTTTGCTCCCTTTTATACTAAAACTGCACTAACCAGGTTGTGTCTGAAGACTCAATATCAGCACTTACCCCAAAGCGCGCCTAAAACCCAAACCAATGTGGTTTTTTGCAATCTCTACAATAAGGTCTGACCCCCCTTTCTTAGGCAGCTGCTACTTCATCGAACCCGAAGCGCACCTTAGATTTTAGTTTTATACTAATCCTCCTTCAGATTGTGGGACAAATCTTTGTATTGACCCGAATATATTTTTACATAGTTATTAGATCACCCCTCAATCATCTTTTTTTTCTAGACTAAATAAACCTAACTTGGACAATCTTTCCGGGTACTCTAGCCCCTGCACTCCTTTTATTAACTTTGTTGCCCTTCTTTGAACGTGCTCCAGTTCTGATATGTCCTTCTTAAGCACAGGTGCCCAGAACTGTACACAGTATTCCATATGGGGTCTGACCAGTGACTTGTACAGGGGTAAAATGATGCTCTGGTCATGAGCACCTATGCCCCTCCTGATGCACCCCATGATCCTATTTGCCTTGGCAGCAGCTGCCTGGCATTGATTACATCAGTTGAGCTTATTGTCAACTAAAACCCCTAGGTCCTTTTCCATTGTTGTTTTACCAAGTGTTTCTTTATTTAGTGTGTAATCATGACACAGATTTCTCCTTCCCATGTGCATAACCTTACATTTATCTGTGTTAAACTTCATTTGCCATTTAACTGCCCATGCTTCTTCATTTGCCATTTAACTGCCCATGCTTCCAATTTATCTAAATCTGTTTGTAGCTGCCTGCTGTCCTCTTTTGTTTTAATTACTTTACTCAGCTTAGTATCATCTGCAAAGATTGAGACTTTACTGTTTAATCCATACCCAATGTCCTTTATATATATATATATATATATTGAAGAGAATTGGTCCCAGAACTGACCCTTGTGGTACTCCACTAGTAACAGTGACCCAATCTGAGTGTGTACCATTGATAACCACCCTCTGCTTCCGATCATTAAGCCAATTTCCCACCCATCTGCACACGTTTTCCACCAGTCCAAGCATTTTCATCTTTTTTACCAGCCTTTTATGTGGCACAGTATCAAATGCTTTAGAAAAGTCAAGATATGGGGGCGCATGCGCGCGGAGCTGGCAGATGGCTGCACACTGCTAGAGCTCCGCAAACCTGGGCTTTGAGGGGCGGTCTGACTCAGCGTGGAGGTTTGGCAAGCGGCCGTGAAAGAGAGGAGAGGATAAGGGGGTGACTTAATACTGGTACTGTGACTTCTGCAATACTGTGGGGGGCATTTAAGGCTGTAATTAGGGGGCATTTTTTGGGGCAGGCCTCAAGAAATAAGAGGGATAGAGAAGCACAGACGGCTCGTTTGGAGCGGGAATATACTGAGGCTGCACAGAGCTTTAAGGATACGGGTAGAAGGAGGGAGGCGGTTAGGCTGGAGAGGGCGAGGGTGGCTCTAAATCAAGTCCAGATCCAGCAGGCTGAAACTCGATATAGATGGTCAAGGCAAAGATATTTTGCCTGTAGTAATAAGCCCAATTCTTTATTAGCGTCTCAACTTAGGTGTCAAGATTTTCCAACGCCTCCTATCAAGTTGAAAATAAATGGGGGTAGCCTTACTACTAATCCTGGGAAGATCTTGGAGACACTTAGGAGCGGGTTATCAAGACTGTATGGGGCTCCCCAGGGGTTGGATTGTAGGAAAGCTGCTGCATTTTTTGAGGATATTGAGTTTCCGTCATTTTCGGAGCAACAGAGGCAGGGAATGAATGCCCCTATCACTGCTGAGGAGGTGCAGAGGGCTATTGGGTCTCTTAAATCGGGCAAGAGGCCCGGCCCTGATGGTTTGCCGGCGGCCTTTTACAAGAAGTTTAGTCAGGAGGTGGTCCCTCCCTTGACTGCTTTGTTTAATTATGTTCTGGAAGGAAATCATTTTGAGAGTGAGATGCTGAGGGCTAATGTGGTTGTGATTCCGAAGCCCGGGAAGGACCATCAACAGTGGAGTAATTATAGACCTATTTCCCTTTTAAACACTGATCTTAAATTGTTTTCTAAAATCTGGGCCACAAGAATTAATGATTTTTTGGGCTCCCTGGTACATCGGGATCAGGTGGGCTTTGTCCCCCTTAGACAGGCGGGAGATGGAGTTAGACGTATAATCCAGTTAATTGATTCAGTCAGGGGTACTGACCAAGAAACTATGCTTTTATCACTTGATGTGGAGAAGGTGTTCGACTCCATCTCCTGGGAGTACCTGCAATGGGTGCTGGGGAGGTGGGTTGTGGGGGTTGGACTTCAGACAGCAGTGACTGCTTTGTATAATAACCCACAGGCTGCCTTGAAGTATGCAGGTGTGGAGTCGGCCCCGTTCTCTATTCTCCGTGGCACTAGGCAGGGTTGCCCTTTGTCGCCGATATTATTTATATTGGCAATAGAACCCTTGGCCATTAAGATCCGGAATAATGTGAATATAAGGGGTATAGTCTCTCCAGCAGGGGAAAATAAATTGTCCCTTTTTGCGGATGATATGCTGCTCCTGATTACGGCTCCCCATACTTCTGTTCCTAATCTATTTAGAACTTTATCTGAGTTTGGTGGCCTTTCCGGGCTTCGGATTAATGATACAAAGTCGACAGCGCTGGATGTGTCATTGTCAGAGCTAACGAAGAGATCTCTGCAAGCTAATTATAAGTGGACATGGACACAGCAGTTGCCCTACTTGGGTATTAAAATCACCTCTACTTATGAGGCACTATTTAAAGCTAATTACTCCCACATCCCGGAACTTGTGGATTCGCTTCTAAATCCGTGGTACAACCTGAGGATGTCATGGCTTGGAAGGTTGGCCGCAATTAAAATGGTTCTTCTGCCTAAGTTGCTGTATTTATTTAGAGTGCTTCCAGTGAAAGTTCCTCTATCCTTTTTTACACCGTTGCAAAACAGGGTTTTAAAATATATTTGGGGCCCCACAAAGCCGAGGATTAATAGGAAAACATTGTATTATCATTCTACTAAGGGTGGGTTGGGTGGGTTATAGGTACTATCTGGCGGTGCAGATTGCTCCGATATTAGTTCTTCATGTAAAGGAGTCTCCTCCGCTATGGGTGGTGGAAGAGGCTAGTAGGTCTAGTCCATTGGATGTGAGTGCGTTACCATGGCTCCCTAGGCGTGTCAGACCAAAAATATATCCCCTGTTCTGGATTGTCTGTTTGGCAGGTGGGACAGTTGTAAGTTGCGTGCAGGATTGATATCTGGGCACCTCCCGCTTACGAGGTTCTTCAACAATCCTATGTTTCTTCCTGGTATGACCCATGCCTCGAGTTTCAGCTGGTGGAGAGCCAATGGCCTGGAGGTGGTGCAGAATCTATGCACGGTTGGAGGTGTAAGATCCTTCGAGGACCTCAGAGCAGCAAAGCAGATTCCACCAGTTGAAATTTTTAGGTACTTGCAGCTTTCCCATTTTGTTAGAAGCAATCTGAGAAGGGGCTCTTCAACCATTCCGACAGACGAAATTGGAACAGATGTGTTATCAGCACCCATTTGCTACTGGAGTAATCTCGTACATTTATGGGGCTTTAGTTAATCAGGTGGATCCTCCCAGACATGGGTATATGGCGAAATGGGAGGCAGAGCTTGGGGTGACAATTGATGATGAGGCTTGGAAGAGGATTTGGAATGCAGTGCGCTCCACCTCGCTCAATGTGCTGGCAACAGAGAATGCCTTTAAATTGGTACTGAGATGGTACTATACTCCGGCTAGGCTCCATAGATGCTCTGCCTCCCACTCCCCTATGTGTTTTAGGGGTTGTGGGGAGGTTGGGGATTATCTCCATGTATGGTGGGCTTGCCCGAGGGTCAGACCGCTCTGGCAGAGAGCATATTCAGTGTTATCCCGGGTTGTGTGGAGAGTGTGTACTCCTAACCCGATGGAAGTGTTGTTATCCTTGAAGCAGAATGCTCTTTCCAGAGATGAGTGGCTCTTGACCAAGCACCTTTTGGTAGCGGTCAGGCTCACGATAGCAGCTAACTGGAAGGCTCCGCGGCTATTATGGAAGGAGGTGGTGGCCAGAATGTCTAACATAATGGTAAATGAACAGTTGACGGCTATAGTCAACTCCCAAAAGGAGCGGTATGATTTGGTCTGGGATCCATGGCAGAAGTACTGTGCACAACAGCGTTAGTAGTAAAGGTTGGGAGGTTATCTGGAATGGCGGCAGAGCATTTTGGATAATTATGGTTTTAGGTGGGTTGAACAGTAGCTCCCCTCCCTTTTTCCCCTCTCCTTTTAATTTCCCTTGACCCTTCCTTTCCCTATTTTCATCCCCCTTGTTACCCCCCCCCCTTTTACCTTTCCCTATGTGATTTGATGTTTGTCTTGTCTTGTTGGTTTGTGATTTGTTTTATGTAACGTTTTTATTATTTGTATTGTAGTTGTAAACAAAAACAAAAAACGCTGACTTGGATTGGCATTTATTGTGCAACTGGTTATACGATACACCGTAATGTGTTATTGCACAGTTGTAAGATTGTCTTGTATTGAGTCTTTCAATAAAACATTGTGAAGAAGAAAAGTCAAGATATGATATCCAATGACTCCCCCTGATCCAATCTTGAACTTACCTCCTCATAAAAGCTGATTAGGTTTGTCTGGCAGGAGCGATTCCTCATAAATCCATGCTGATATGGAGTAACAAGGTCATTTTCCCCAAGGTGCTCCAGGATAGTATCCCTTAAGAAACCTTCAAACAGCTTGCCCACCACAGATGTTAAGCTTACTGGTCTATAGTTCCCAGGTTCCCCCCTAGATTCCTTTTTGAATATTGGCACCACATTTGCCAAGCGCCAATCCCTCGGAACAGACCCTGTAGTTATGTAATCCACAAATATTAGAAATAACGGCTTGTCTATTACTGTACATAACTCCCTTAAAACACGAGGATGTATGTCATCTGGTCCCGGTGATTTATCGATTTTTATCTGCTTGAGACGGTGCTGGACTTCTTCTTTGGTTATACCAGTGACATTTAATGGAGGGTTTTGGTTATTCCCCTGCATTTCACTCGGCATGTCAAATTCTTTTGTGAATATAGAAGCAAAGAAGTTGTTAAGCAAATTTGCTTTCTCCTCATTTCCCTCTATAGGGTTCCCCTCCTTGCTTTTCAGGTGGCCCACACCCTCAGGTTTGTACCTTTTACGGTTTATGTAGCTAAAGAATAATTTGGGGTTAGTTTTACTCTCTTTCACGACCAGTCTTTCTGTCTCCAGCTTAGCTGCCCTTATCTGTTGTTTACATTGTTTATTTTCTTCTTTGTAGTTTAACGCTTCCGCTGTCCCTTCCTGCTTTAAATGTTTAAATGCCTTTTTTTGTTGTTTATTGCCCCTTAACCTTTCTATTTAGCCACATCGGTTTACATGTGTGTCGAATAGTTTTATTCCTGTAAGGTATATATCTGTCACAATGAAAATTAAGTATTCCTTTGAAAGTATCCCATTTAGCGTCCATGCTTTTGTTTTTAAGGACATTTTCCCAGTCAATGCAGTGTAGGGCATCTCTAAGTTGGTCAAACTTTGCCTTTTTGAAGTCCCACGTTTTTGTGGCTCCTTGAAAAGGCACCCTAGTGACTGCTTATTAGAAATTAATGATATTATGATCACTGCTTCCAAGGTGTCCCCCAACCTGTACCTTTATTACTTTGTCTGGTACATTGGTTAGTATTAGGTCCAATATGGCTTTCCCCCTTGTTGGAGCTTGTACTTGTTGGGAAAGGTAGCCATCTTTTGTTTTGGATAAAAAACTATTATGCGAAACACATGTTTCAGCATCCCAGTCTATATCTGGGTAGTTAAAGTCCCCCTTAATCACTACCTCATTTAGTTTAGCGGCTATATCTATTTGCCTTAGCATCATATTTTCTATGGATTCAGATATATCTGGAGGTTTATAGCAAACCCCCATAAGTATTTTTTTTGTTTCTCCCTCCATGTATTTCTACCCATACAGACTCCACATGGTCATTCTCCTCACATATATCCTCCCTCAGAGCAGGCTGTAGAGAGGATTTTACAATTAAGCAGACTCCACCCCCTTTGCGTTTGTTGCGGTCCCTCCTAAACACACAGTATCCCTGTAAATTTTTTTTTTTTTTTAACAAATCTTTATTGAAAAGAGTAAAGGCGAAAAGACAGATCATACTTATACATTTTGGTCACAGCTACTGAGCATTACAGTTACGATATAACACTTAGATTCAACATTACAGCGTTTGGCAACTACTCTATGTGCATGGCCTGCCCGTCAACTAGAATTCAGTCAAGGATCATGTCTCAACGCCCCGACCCTTCACTTTTTCCAATGATACCGGGAAAGAGGAAGGGAGGAAGATGTGTGCTGATGGGGAATAAGGGTGAGGGAGAGGGTAAAGAAAAGGTGGGAGGGAACAAGAGAAAAACCGAGGCAGAAGGGGAAGGGGAGGTCGGGGGACAGGCCCCAGGATAGGGAGGGCACGGGCAGCCCTGCAACCCATAATAGCCCCATACTCCTCCCCCGATCCCCCCCGCGGCCCCCACCGGCGAAGGGGAGAAAATCCCCCACATCCCCGCCCGCACCCCCGCAGGGCGCATCCACGTCCGCGACCCCATGGGCGGCCCAGACAGGGGGGGAAGGTCGGGGGGGCGGCGGGGGACCAGGGGGAGGAGGCCCAGGCCTCCACCATCAAGCGGAGAAAGGGAGCCGCCGTGGGCATGGGGTCGTATCACCTGGACCGGATCGAACACACCCGCCCAACAACGGCCCCCGGGCGACCCCCAGCCACCTCAGGTCTCGTCCCTCAGGGTCCTGCCCGCCACCGACTCCATGAACAGGGACCACTGCATCCACCGACGTCTATTTTTCTCCTCAGTGCGCTGAAGGAGGGCTGTCAGGTCCATCCAAGAGCCGATGGTTGGCGGGGTAGTTGACTTCCATCTGGCGGGGATACATGCTCTGGCAGCGTTTACCAGGTGGACCGTCAAGGATTTCTTGTATTTGCTTACCGAGGATTTGGTAGAAAGCAGAAGGAGGACCTCCGGGGAGAGTTCTATGGGTTCTCCTGTTATCTTATGAATCCACTTAACAATCTCCTCCCAGAAGCCCCTTATCTTTGTACATCCCCAAACAATGTGCGAGAGGGAGCCCGTGTCGCTCTCACATCTCCAGCATAGGGAAGGAACCGATGGGAAGATGCGATGAAGTGTCTGTGGCGACCTATACCATCAACTCAGTATTTTGTAGCCCGCCTCTTGATACTGGTTACTTATTGAGGCCCGTTGTGCAAGCTCCAGCATTTTCTTCACTTGAGGTGGGGTAAATGTGACCCCGAGCTCAGTCTCCCGCGCAGAAATGAAATTCGGTATGTGGTTCTCACCTGGGTCCACCAGCAATTTATAGATCATGGATAATGTACCTCTGGTAGTTTTGTTTGTCGCACATAAGCGCTCGAATGGGGTCAACTCTCTGGCGAATTCCTTGGGCGGGGGCAGGCTCGCCAGGAAGTGCGACACCTGCAGTGCCCTCCAATATGACAGACGGGGGGCATCCCCCCAGCTCAGCAGTTCCTGCAGGGACTTCCAGTTGGAGCCACTAAGGAACTCGAAGGCAACGCCACGACCAGGCGCCCTCCATCTCGCAAAACCTGCATCAAGCCGGTTCGGAATAAAGTCCAATGCCCCCGTGATCGGGCGAAGTGGGGAGGGCGTCGGGGCTATATTTTCTTTCGTCATATGTCTTGCCCACACCCGGAGGGTCGGGCCTATTGTAGGATGAGATTTGAGCGGGCCTGGTAATTCTCCTGGGGACCAAGGGAGGCCCGCCAGTGGAACCGGAGCCCATGATTGCTCCAGTTGAACCCATCGTTTGCTATTCCTATGACGATTCCAGTCCACGATCCTGTTTAGATGCGCTGCTACATAATACATTCTGATATCCGGGAGTCGCACCCCTCCCCTCACCTTCGGCAGCGTCAGTGTCTGTTGGGCAATTCTCGGGTTCCTGCCCCCCCATATGAACCGTATAAATTCCGATCGGATATCCCTCAGAAAGGCAGATGGTATGTGGATGGGCAGCACCTGAAGAGGGTAGAACAGACGTGGCAAGACGTTCATCTTCAGTACGTTGCACCTACCAAACCAGGACAGTGTCCTGTCCTTCCATGTTTGGAGGTCTCTTTGGTGTTTAGGAGAGGTGGAAAGTTTCGGGCGAACAAGTCTTTGAGTTGGGGCGTTATCTGAACTCCCAAGTATTTGTTCGCTCCAGATGCCCATCGGAAGGGGAAGTTGGCTTGTATGTTATCCAAGTGTCTCTGTGAGAGAGAGAGACATTCCCCTCGATTCAAAGAGCAAAAGTTAATTGATTTCGGATCGAGAATCGTAAGTTTGGGTGGGTGGGTGTCATTTTTTCCTTTTTTTTTGGCCATTTCGTATTCGCACGATCGTTCGCACATAGACGTATATGAACATACCCTTTTCGGACGTCAATCGGATATTTTGCGTTAGTTCGTGTCTTTTTCCCGTCCAAATCGTATTTTTTGCGTCCGATCCTATTTTTTACGTGCTTCACATGGGCTTGCGACCAATTCAGAGAGGTGATTGCTAATTGTTTTGAAGGCCATTAAAGAGCTGCTTTCCGAAATGTTTGCCGGCAGCTATTTGGCCTCGGGAGTAGGATGGAGAGGAGCGAGTTTGTGGCACATCAAGGGCTTATGCTTTTTGGCATCGATTTGATCCGGATGTCTGAGAGCAGATTGCCCCTGTGTCGTCGCATGAACATCGATAGCATGAATGATGTTGAGCTGTTTGAGCTGACCAGGCTTAATCGCGCTTCCCTCCATAAATTATATAGTGAGCTGCGGCCATGGTTAGCCTGCACCACAAGGAAGGGGCATGCAATTTCAGGTATGACCAAGATGCTTGGCTGCCTGCAATTTTTGGCGAACGGCTCGTTCCAGAGGCTGGGTGCCCTCTCCGTGGGGATGTCACAGCCTACGCTGAGCCGCGCACTATCCAAATTTTTGGAAGGCATGGCTGCCATAACTCCCAAATATATTTTTTTCCCGGATGATATGGCAGCCAGAAACGCCATTAAGCTTGGTTTTTATAATGTCGCCGACATGCCCAACGTAATTGGTGCTGTTGACTGCACACATGTGGCACTCGTACCTAGGGCATCCGACGAGTATATATATATAGGTATATTTTTTTTGTTTTGGTTATTATGGGGCCCAACGTGTAATGTAACCTGTTTTCCTTTGCGGCAGCATATTTTTGTTTGGGCTTTTGTGTACATGCCTTATTTAGGCTTCTCATTTGTTGTTTTAAATTGTGTGCAGACATGTTTTTTTTTCCAAATGTGTTTTGCCCTTATCACTTACCCTTTTTTTTTTGTTTTGGCCTTAAGGAATCGAAAAATGGGACACTCCCTTAATGTCCAGGCTGTGGTGGGGCCGGACATGCGTTTCCTGAGTGTCCTTGCCGGCTACCCAGGATCGTCGCACGACTCATATATCCTGAGACGATCTGGTTTGTTTAGGCGATTTGAGTCAGGTGAATTTTCGGGTGCATGGCTGCTTGGTAAGTGTGTCCTATTTTTGGTTATCGATATTTCAGAGGAATCTGTTTTTTTTGGCTATTTTAGCTTTATAATTATTGTCATAAACATGAACCAGCATTTTTTTTTTTTGTGTTTTGTTGATTGTATTTTTATAAAAAAAAAAAAAAAAACGCTTGCCTCACTTTGTCCTTCAGAATGTTTTAACTTTGGTTAGGATGTCTGTAACTTCCATGTCAAAAAATATATTGGGTAGCAGATTGTCCCGAAGTATCTGCTAGTTTTTGGTCCTTTTGTAGTATTGGTCTTTCAATGCCAAAGGGGACTTAAACTGCATACAGTGCATTCTTTATCGAAATGTTGTGGGCCCCTCAGCAGCATCCTAATTGTAACATTTCATAAACCAGAAAAAAAAGCATATTTCTAAAAACCCTTGTCCGTGCAGATGTTTTATCATTCTTTGGTTTATTTAAGCTGCATTTTTAGTTATGTACTACATTTGTGCCAATAGTGTATTTTCTAATGTGCCCTGGGTGTATTTTTTGGGCCTTTAGCTTACCTCATTTTGATATATGTCAAATTGTTTGTGTTTGTTGTCTTGCAATTTGTTTATTTTTTTAATTTAATTGTCTTGTTAAGGTGATTCCGGTTACCCACTTCTCCCCTGGCTCATGACGCCTGTGCTGCGGCCCCAGGATGCCTCTCAGGAAGCCTACAACCGTGCGCACCGCAAGACCAGTGCTGTTGTTGAGAGGGCATTTGGACTGTTGAAGACCCGTTTTCGGTGTTTGGACCATACCGGGGGCGCCCTGCAATATGATCCTAACAAAGTGATAGACATCATAATGGCATGTGCTGTTCTGCATAATTTTGCCATTCAAGAACGTGTCCCCCGTTATGTGGATGTTCTGCCCTCTACAGCCCGAGAAGATGATGGTGACAATTATGTTGGCCCACCCAGTGAGTCTGGTCAATCAGTGCGAGCAAATTTGATCTTGCAGCATTTTAGTTAAAGCCTTTTTTTTGTTTCCCATTCTGTGTGTGTGTATTAGCCTTTTTGTTCAATTATTTGTTTGCCCGTAATGTGGCATTACCTTAAATAAAAAAAAAATTTTGCCTTAATTGTTGCCTAATGTTTTTCCTGGTGTTTACTTAGATTGATCTTTGCATTTTTACACCTCTTAACCAAAAATTTATCTGCTTTAGCCCAAGGTGATGTAAAATGTGTTTCAACTAAAAACGCAACAAGTATTGTAAGTGTGTAAATTTTTTACTTTTGGCACTTTGAATGGTGGTGCATAACAAAAAACATTCCACATACAACTGGGGCTCAAAATGCATGAAGTTATTAAAATGAAATCTACCACATCTACACCTGGAAGTGAGTGGCACAACCAAACAAGGACACCCAGTCCAAAGGCCAGCCTAGTCCAGTCATTAATATTAGACATATATAGATGTATATACACAACTGTGTATAAGGCTCAGCGAAAACTGTATTAACACCACAGGTGCTCTTCACACAAATCCAGTGACTTCAATCCACCACCACCTTCTTATAAATCACGTACCAGATGTATTCTTTGTAATTTGCATATATGATCTCCCTTCAATTTAAAAGGCTCCACATTTTTTCTTATAATTAGAAGGACACACTTATTTCATTGGGTGCCTGTATTTCACTTCATTAAACCAAGCACAAATGGCTCCAATCACTCCACAAGTATAGTTCAACTTGATCCAAATTTATTGTAGCATGTTAGAAAAAAGACAGAGATTGCTCTAATAGCGTAAGTACGTTCCACATAAAACATAAAATCTCTATGGCCGCTGGCCCTTTAAAAAGCCGCTCACCAGATGCAAGAATAAAATGGGCTTTTCTCAATGTAACACAATAGGGCAGGCGTCATCTAAGCCCTCCAATGTGCACGCACACAGCACAATACTGAATACTAGATAGAACGAGTTCAGCTCACCGCCTTCTCCGGCCGTAGTACGCGGCGCTGCCCGTCCAGAAACAACTCACGTGACACTCCTAGGCTCCGCCCAACGCGTTTCGTCGTTACAACTTATTCATGGGCTTTATTTAAATAATTGTGAATTGTTTAGGAGCGCGGTTTTTTTGGAGTTTCTTAGCTCTAATATTTTTTATTATTTGCAGTCATTAATATTGCCTGTGCCAAGGGATATTTGGGCATGGCCATAATGTCACACAAACATGTCTGCAAACAGGAGGAGCACAAACCAAACAAATGTAAAAAGCCATAAGTGGCACATGTTACTTGCCAACTACACTGCACATAGACCTATGGCATTGGCTAGTGGCCTTAATCATTACTCTAAGGAGCTCTATGGGAGCAAATCCAAAACACAACCTGCATGTGAAACACAAAATGGATTGAGCTAAACATCAAACTACAAGTAAATACAGTGGGGGGGAAGAGAAAAGATGTCCCACACATTCCTGGATTAATTAATAGGGTGGCTGCCCATAAAACCCAGGTGGAGGTCCGTGTGGATGGGACCTAACCTGGGCCATGGTTGCATTGTTAATTTGCAACTGCTCCATAATGTTTCTCTGCATATTGGTCATATCAGCCATGGCTGACTGGATGCCATTACTTGTATTGACCATGTTGCTGTTGAGGGTCCGAAACTCAGCGAGGATGCCCTGTAAGGTGTTATTGAGGTTGACCATATCGGCATGCCTTTCCTCCCGCTCATTTTGGAGCTGTGCCTCAAAAGAGTCCCTCTCCTGGTTCCATAAATCAAGCAGGGCACTGTGCCTCCCCTGGGAAATTGTGTGGCGTAATGGAGTCCGCCGCACAATTACCCTGGCTCTTGGGCGTGCCCTGCCGCGTTGTCTCGTCCCCTCAACAGCAACAGGCATGCTTGGCAAATCCTCAGCAGCAGAGTGAACACTGGGGACTGTTGTGTCAGTCTCCCCATGTGCAGGCACAATGGATGCAGATTCACTCTGCTGCTGAGGATTGGCCAGAGAAACATTATGGAGAAGTTGCAGATTGGGACCCAGGGGGAGGTCTTCGGACGTGGCCAGCATGGATCCATCATCTTCCTCCATTTCCTGGATCTCTTCCATGAGTGTGTGGGTCTGTAGGGACATAGAAAAAAAAAGGTTAAGTTTGCGTTCCAAATTAGGATTCCATCAGTTTAACACATGCTTAAGCACTTGGTAGTATTTTTGGTACTAAATAAACTTACCGGAAAACTCGGACCTGGTAGGCATATTCAAACTGGGGGGTGAGTTTACACTTGCTGAGGGGTCATGCTGGGCTGAAGAAGAGAAAACAAAACAAGGTAAACACACACATAAGCATTGTTTTGGTAGGTAATTAAACAAGCCACTATTTGTAATCTTAAGCAACTCTACAGCAACGGGGACGATTTGTAAAATACACTCACTTTAAGATATGTGAAATGGATCGAGTAAACTGCTAACTGACCTCAGTTCGAAGTCAGGAAGTGTACCCAGTCAGCATACAACTTGCAGAGCACCTATTTTGAGTTTGACTACCATTCTCTAGGTCAGGGGTACTCAACCACTTCTTGTAAAGGTCCATTTAAAGGTATCCGGTGAGAGGTGAAGGTCCGGGCATGGGGCTGTCGCAGGGGGTGTATAGTTAGAAATCAGCACACTGGGGGAGGGGCTATATATTTCCCAGGCAAAACTAATAAAGGCTGCTTGCCCTTGCTGGGCTGGATGGGGCAGAGCTGAGGGGACAGGGATTGGATGGATAAAGCTGGGAGGACAGGAATGGATGGTGATGGGATGGATGGAGCAAATCTGTTAGGAATGGATGGGGCTGAGCTGGGGGGGGGGGGCGAGATGGTGGGACAGGGGCAGATGGGGCAGAGCTGGGGCAGCGGGACAGGATTGGACAAAGAGAATGATGCACAAAGTTTGTGTGTACCTTGCAATGCCACTTCCTGTGCAGTACTTCATATTGCAATGCTAGGTTTCAGGGAGCCATGACATTGGCCGGGAGACTAAGCACTACATCGCCGATCAAGGGGGCAGCTCTGAGCACGTCAACACAGAAATAACTGAGTGCAGGGCTGTCTGGGCAGGGGTCCGGAAATCTGATGCCAAGGTCCGCATTCGGACCCCGGTCCGCCAGTTGAGTATCGCTGCTCTAGGTAATATATGTTTTGGGGTCTTGATTTAAATTGTTACCTCAAACACAACTCACACAACAAATAGACAACACATCCCTAATGATGTGTGTTTTGTGATTGAGTACAAATATATCACTTTTCTTCATAAACTTCGTTACTTGACACATAATTAGTGTTAATTGTTATTTTACATAATGTATGTGGTCCGAAATGTGTGATTCACAGGGACCAAAACAGGCACAGTAGTGCGAGGCCAACCAAGCCACACCATAGGGCCATACCGTCATCTTTGTACTAGTGAACTTTAATTTACTTTGCAACCAGGCAAACATGCAGATTAAGATTACTCACCTTGTGTACGGGTCAGTGAGTCTGTGTCCCATAGACCCGCATGGCCACCGACCGCGACAGGATGGAGAAGGCCCAGCACAATCTCCTCAGCAGGTGTAAACTCGAGTTTGGTTGGAAAGCCACCTCCAGTTTTCATGCTGAAATGAAAATATAGTTTGGTACACAGAAAAGGTGCATACAGTACATCCTAATAATTACATTTGGATACATCATTTATTTACCTGTAAATATGCCTTTTAATTTCTTTTTGCCGTACAGCATATTTCAGATCAGAAATTTTCTTCTGGATTTGTCCAACATCTTTCCTCTCTTCCCCCGCTGCATTTACTTGTCGTTGGATTTTTTCGAACAATTCCATTTTGCGCTGCTTAGTGGTGTGTTTTGATTTGCTCCCATAGAGCTCGTCATAGAATAATGTAAGGCCACTAGCCAATGCCATATTTTGGTCATGTGAGAATCGCCCACTCAAATGTCCGCGCCGCAATGTGCGGACAGATGGTTGGCTTTGGGGCTCCTCCATGTGTGCAGACACATGTGGTGACATTATGGCCTGGGGCTGTGTAGGGGAATGGAAGGATTGCTGGCTTCCCAATGACTGGACTGGACTGGCCAAGGGACTGGGTGTTCTTGCGTGGCTGGCCACAGAACTTCCAGGTGTAAATGTGGTAAGGATGATGTCCATTCTTGGGGGGCTATGTGCCCTGCTGGTGCCTGGTCTGGGGCTAGGTGCCCTGCTGGTGCCAGGTCTTGGGCTAGGTGCCCTGCTGGTGCCTGGTCTGGTCGTAGGTGGCCTGCTGCGGGGGCCTGGATGGGCTTCTGGCCCTGCTTCTGGGCCTGGATGGGCTTCTGGCCCTGCTGCGGGGCCTGGATGGGCTTCTGGCCCTGCTTCTGGGCCTGTATGGGCTTCTGGCCCTGCTGCGGGGCCTGTATGGGCTTCTGGCCCTGCTTCTGGCCCTGTATGGGCTTTTGGCCCTGCTTCTGGGCCTGGATGGGCTTCTGGCCCTGCTGCGGGGCCTGTATGGGCTTCTGGCCCTGCTTCTGGGCCTGTATGGGCTTCTGGCCCTGCTGCGGGGCCTGTATGGGCTTCTGGCCCTGCTTCTGGGCCTGGATGGGCTTCTGGGCCTGGATGGGCTTCTGGCCCTGCTTCTGGGCCTGGATGGGCTTCTGGCCCTGCTGCGGGGCCTGTATGGGCTTCTGGCCCTGCTGCGGGGAATGTATGGGCTTCTGGCCCTGCTTCTGTGCCTGGATGGGCTTCTGGCCCTGCTGCGGGGCCTGGGTTGGCTAAGTGCCCGGCTTGAGAGCATGGGTGGTGTGGGCTCCCTTGGGCGGCCTCTTCTGGGGGCAGATGTGGTGGTTGCTGCTGTGGGGCTTCCTACCCGTTTTGCCTGTTTTTTGGCCGCAGGGGCACGTGCCTTTGTGGCCCTTTTTTGCGAAAGGGAGGGTCCACTGTCCCTTGGTGGGGCCGAGGTGCTACTTGCCTTTTGGGAGCGTAGCTTCTTTTGGCCTTGCTGGGACCTGGTTGTTGGGCCCTCAGAGGTCTGGCTTGGCTGGGCGCGTTTCGGTGCTGGCTTTTTGGGTGCCATTTTCTCCAAAATGTCAAAGAGAATGAGCTTTGGGTGCAGGGACCTTTAAATAAGGCGCCCAGCGTCTGACGCCTATGCGCACGACTACGCGATCGTATGGACGTACGTTCGTGCGGAACCAGGAAACCGCTGGGGTTTCACTTATCTGCTGCCTTGAAGAAGCATAAAGATGGCGCCCACTATCTTCACCCGTCAACAAGAAGAGATCCTCATGCTGGTAAGTGCCTTGCTCTGCCTTTTAAGCTAATACTGACTGATGTACTACATGTAAATGATGCGGTTGGAACTAGTTTTGTGGATCTTAATGTTTTAGAACAGGCTCCTCACACTTCATCCTCAAGGGCCGAGACAGGCCACGTTTTCACCTCTCTATGCTGATGTCCTAATTAAGGCAATTGCTCTGGCTTAGCACCAGCTAATTAACCTGTGGAGTAGCGTGGATAGCTGTCAAACCTGGCCTGTCTCGGACCTTGATGCGGATGTTTGAGGACCACTGTTTGCCTAAGACATAAAAACACAACGGCAAGCCACACACGTGCCCAAAAAGTCAGAAACCGGGCCTTCAGCGTGATTTACTAAAAAACAATAAAACCTAAAAAACGAGTACACAGCCTATTACATTTCCAAATGGGCCATTTTAAGACAATAACGTATTAGTCTTGCCTCCACTGGCCTGAAACTCTGTTCAAGAATTTCGGATATGCGCGCAGCCATCTGTACTCAGAAGCATCACACTTACTGAGGAGAGGTGAGTGGGATAAGGGTGGGTTATAGCTGTGCTTTGCTCAGACACAGCAGAGCTGTGGTCATGGGAAGGTCATCAGTCCAAGAATGCAGAGCAGCACACACACTTCCAGTTTGCATGCACTTCCTGTTTGCAGGCTGCCTGCAAAGATGGCATTTTACATAAGCCGCCATCTTGGATGTTAAAACCATCATAACACGCCAGAGATGCATGTGGCCTGATTTTTAATGTTGGCAATCTGTATGTACAGGGTGTGTGAAACATATAACATAAGACCAGACTCTGATTCAGAGTGAACGTCCGCTTTAAGGCACTCCCCAAAAATGGCTTTCACTCTAAATGTGTGTGTTAATGACATTACATTCGCAACTTCTGATGCAACACATATGGCTCTGTGTGTAAAAGTAAAAGCTCTGTGTCCATTATGTTTTTCAGATCATGCTTCAGCGCGGTATGACTTCGCGCCCAATGTTTGCGAAAAAAGGGACATAGCCCGGGAGATCATCGCGGAAATACACCGTGTCACCAGCACCACCTTCACTCACACCCAGATAATGCAGCATTGGTCGGACCTGAAACGTCTGCACATGCCCCGGGTGCGGAGGTTTTTTGGGATCCATTTTCCAAGTAAGTACAAAGCGATTGCATGGTATATGTTCCAAATTTATAAGTTATGCCTTTATTTATAATGACTTTTCTTTGTTAGTGTTGGAAATGGATTTCAGAATTCGCCGCACCCGGAGGCGCACAGGCCGACCAGTGCTGCATGCTTCTGCATCTGTGAGTGAAGGTGGTGGATCTCCTGGGCGACGGACCTACCCCTCCTCTGTGGCCTCCTCAGACCAGCCCCTGGACCTTACCACAGAGGAGGGGCCCAACCGCGTGGGCGTGGAGTCATACCCGGCCAGGCATGGGGAAGGCCCTGGTATGTCACTCTTCATGTATATGCACTAAGATATACATGCAAGCAAAAAAACTAAGTGCTCCTTTATTATGTATTTCTAGATGCTTTGGGAGCGGGTGAGGTAGTGGAGGAGGAGGCAGCAGAGATGCTTGAAGTTGATCCTGGCGAAGGTGAGTGATGTCAGCCAGACTGGGAGCCAGATATGTTGGGAATAGTGACTCTATACAACAACTAACCAAATGTCACATGTTTCTCCAGGGACTTCTTCACAGCATAGCCAGGACCAAGGGCATCCTGTTGGCCCCAACCAGCCATCTGTCGGCCACCAACAAAGTAAGTAGCCATGCCATTATTCAGAATTATGTGTTTTTGGCTAATAACACACACATAACTAAAGGCGTAGCCAATGTATAGTTAACACTTTCATGTGGGCACTTTGTTAGCTTAAAGCGGACCATAACTCGTATTAAGAGCCTAGCTAATAAGTATCCCACACACTGTACATACAGATTGCGAACATTCCAAAACAGGCTACCTGCATCTACTGCATGTTAGGAGCCTTTAAACATACAAGATGGCGGCATATGGAATGCGCCATATTTACAGGCAGCATGGCATCCAGATTTTACAAAGTAATGTGCTGCCATGCATTGTGGGACTGCTGACCTTTCCCTGAACCCAGCTATGCTCTGTATTACCAAAGCACAACTGTAACCTGCTCCCCTGTACTTTATCCCACTCTCCTCTCCTCATTAAGTGTTATGCTTCTGAGTCCAGATGGCGGCGCAGTAATAAAAAATGCACCAAAATGTACTTTTATCTGGTGCAGAATCATTTGGAAAGAGTTTTTGATTTTCATTACATCATGTTGAAGGTCCGGTTTAAGGAGTTTCACTACTTACCTGTGGGAAATGCATTTACTTTATCCCTTGGAAGAATGACATATGTCATGCATTTACATGTATTTGATTAACCAAAAATCTATTCCCAGCATACAAACCGGTCTGGTACTACTATTTATGTTTATTTCTCTATTGGTTACAGGGATGATCCCACAAACAGTGGCTGGCAAAAAAAAAAGGATCCAGGAGTTGGTGGCCGAGCTGATGGCCATACAGGCGACGTTGGGGCCAACAGAAGAAGAAGAGGAGGAGGATTAGTGCCCTTGGTCCTGGCTAATTTTGTAATATAGTTTTAAATTTTTATAAAAAAACAAAGTTTTAAAAGTTTTTACCCCCCCAAAAAAAAAAAAAAAACTATTTTATAAAAATAAATAAGATTTTAAGGCTTTAGAAATTTGTCATTTCTAATATGCGCCAAAAAATACATTTACACAAACACGAAAATACATGCTTATAAACATATAGACATATGTACATTAAGTGGTTTGGGTAAGTTTTAGGGGCCGAGAAATGAAGAAGGATGCAAGCGCTAAGGGGTTTGGGTCAGTTTTAGGGTTCATAAAGGTAAGTGTTAGACTGGCGCGAAGTAGTAGTGGTGAGATTGGTAGTGTCAGATAGGGCCCACATTGGTTTGGGGAGTGTAGCTTGGATCGCGCATGCGCAAGACCTTATATATATATATATATATATACGAACGAACGAATATAAGAGGCAAAAAAACATTGAAAACCAGAGGCAAACGCAAGTAATTGGAAGAGTTGGACAATGGAAGCGGCCGAAAAAACAGGCTGCCGCCGCAACAAGTGATCACATCAACCTGTTTTTTACGATTGACAAATGACTGAGGCAAGTTCGGAAGATAACATACGAACGGACGGGCTTTTTACGATAGGAAACGTATTTGCTTATAGAATCACTCGCAAGTCATACGAACGCACGAGCGTACGGGAAAAATAGGATGATCGGCACCAAAATCAAAGCTGTTACATGTTTCTTTGAATCGACCCTATTGAGTGCCTCGGATTTCTGTAAGTTGATTTTAAAATTCGACAGCTCTGCGTACTCTCTCATTTCTCTCAGAAGATTGGGGATGGTCGTCCCTGGTTGCGAGATGCAAAAGAGCAAGTCGGCGGCGAAGGCCGCAACTTTATGTGCTCAAGGGTGGCGTGAATAAGGTCCCAATGGACCCTATCGAACGCTTTCTCAGCGTCTGTGGAGAGCATATCATAGCAGGAATCCCTTGCTCATGTGCCAGGTGAATCAAGTTGAGAATTCTGGTCACATTGTCTCTCGCCTCTCTACCCGGAGTGAACCCCACCTGGTCCAGGCCTATTAGGTTGCCCAGGTATGGCAGGAGTCTGGTCGCCAGGACTTTCACGAATATCTTGAGGTCCACATTAAGTAGCGATATCGGCCTGTAGTTGGAGCAGAGCAGTGGGTCCCTTCCCTGTTTAGGTATCACCGCTATCTGTGCCCTCAACATATCTGCTGGTAAAGCTTGCTCTGAGGATATGGAGTTAAAGGCCGCCACTGCTCTTGGGGTCAAGATGTACTCCATCCATTTGTAGTAAGACAATGTAAATCCATCCGGGCCTGGGGACTTTCTCGTTTGGGACGATTTTATTGCCAGTGACCACTCCTGTGCAGTTATGGGTTCCTCCATGGCCTCCACCACCTCTCGGCTTAATATGGGCAAGCCTGACGCCGTAACATACCTTCGGGCCTCCTGTAGCCCATTTGACCGGCGCCCCTCCACCAGGTTGTAAAGCTTGGAATAAAAATCTCTGAAGACCCCAGCAATGTCTGCCGGTTTAGCGAGCAAACGCCCTCCACTCCCCATTATCTGAGGTATGAAGTTGCTGGCTCTCTGCTCTCTGAGTGCTCTAGCTAACATACGACTACATTTGTTCGTATGTTTAATAAAAGGAGCGTCTGGCCTTAACAAGCGAAACCTTCGCTTTGGTTAGCAAGAGGTCTCTTAGTTTTTCACGTGTCGCTGCCAGCTTCTGTCTGGTCTCCTCTTCTCCCCGTTTTTTGTGCTCCGAGTCTAAATGGGCAATTTTCTGTACTAAATCTGCTGTCGTTTTCTCTCGCTCCCTCTTCTTTCTGGAGGCTATTTTTATGATGATACCTCTGATGTAGCATTTGTGTGCTGCCCATAGGTTTAGGGGAGACGTCTCCGGGTTGGCATTGATTGCAAAATATGTCTGTAGCTCTTTCCTAATCTCCTTTTTTAGGCTCTGGTCCTGAAGTAGCGACTCGTTGAGCACCCAGGTACTCGGCCTGGTCAACCGCTCGGGGAGTTTCACGGACAGTGAGATCAGGGCATGATCTGAGATTACGATAGGGTCAATCTCTGCTTTTTGGACAATCTCCAGGTATCTGTGTTCCAAGAAGAAAGCAGAAAGGGGTATACCTGCACAGCACTAAGAATCCAAAAATGTATATATGTAAAAAGGGGTGTGCCTGGATGCTGGTCGGGGTGGGTCCAGAAGCCCGGAAGACCGGGCAAGACCAGAAGGATAGAGTGGAGCTGCCAGCACAGACCCCAGGGCCCACCAATACAACCGCTCAACAGAGACACCAAAATTTAATCAATAGAAAAAACTTTATTTGACAGCCTGAACATATGTTAAAAACAATTAAAAACACAGGGGCTCATGGGGATGTGTATCCGACTATAAGACTAATCTCTGATACACCATACTAGCACAATCATAAAGTGTATAGCAGCATATAATTAGTAAATCCACAATGAATATACAATGAAATGATCATATATTTGTACATGCCCATAAAGCGCTCCGAGGAAAAGTGCAGTGAAAAGTGCTGAGAAGACCTCAGGGTTGAGGTAAGTGCATAAAATGGTGACTAAACAATAAGTGGTCAGTAGTGACCAAGGATTAAAAATAGGTCACAAATAACGTGACCTAAGAAAGTGCAAGGTGCAAAAAGTGCAAGTGCTCACAATAGCGGAGAGTTCAAGGGCATGTACAAAGACTAATAACACTAACTTGTAAACTGTAATTGTATCCAAAGGTGTATCCAATAAAGATCTACATTACCACATGTTACAGAGTCCCGTTACATCGCCATGTCCCACATGCCCGTACCACTGACGCGTTGCGTGGCGATAGGTATCTGCCACTTCATCAGAGTGTCCTAGGGTACTGCCTGTCCTGCTTATATACCCCTATAATCATTGTTATCCAAATATCCTGGTAATTTCCCGCCCGGAACCATCGTCGAGTAAGGGCGGAAGTGGATGTACGGAGCACCAGGTAGTAGTTGGCGCCATATTGAAAGAGGGCAAACTATGTCAAATCACATCCCCATATATGGCCATTGGTCTGGGTAAGTCCCCCCGTAGGGCGGAGTGTCGCATCTGCCCCTATAATATGTGCCCGTGTGGTTAAAAGGGCAGAGAAGATACAAACAGTCAATGTGCGCGCACCATCGGTGATCTGCGCATGCGCGCAGGGTTCCAGGCCTCCCTGGAGATGCGACGGAGAGCCGTCGCCTCCAGCGCGCACACACACGTCTGGTCCCGGGTGCGCACGCGCCGCCGGGCCGCGCAGGCGCACCGAATCCAATCCCCAAACACTGTCAGAAGACAGTGTTAGAGCTGGTTGGCGGCGCGTGACCGCGCGGCGCCGCCCGCGCGCGCGCACCCGAGCCAGGCATCAAACCACTGGTGCACTGAGGGAAACAGCTGGTGCTCCAAATGGGTAGCAGGCAGTGGCTATGTGAAACAGTTAACTTAAAACTACACTGCTCCTGGCTGTATACAGTGAAAAATAGCTACAATAATAAACTCTACAATGGTAAACTAACTATAACATATTATGCTATTCGGTCAGAGAGAGGGCATGATTAGATATCTATAAACCTTGATCATTGTAACACATTATATATACACAAAAATGAGAGGGATTGAGAGTTTAGACATGGTGTGCTAGGTTCAAATATCCTGTTGGCCCAAGTCACCATAATATGAGACAAATCTAGACAATATAGTGGAGAGTATATACATTAATGAGTAACACGATAGTGCTCCAGAGAATCTGTTACTTGAATCGTTATCTGGCGATCTCATTGCTAATGTGTTAATCAAGCCCAAATATAAGGGCCAAGGGGAGGGGAGGGAAGGGAGGGAGGGAAGGGGGGGAGGGGGGAAAAGGTGGAGGGGAAAAAGGGAAAGGGGGGGTGGGCAGGGAAGGCAGGAGGAGCATGGAAAAGAGGGGGGAGGAGTTATTAAACCTGTTAGTAATTTGACAAGGTTGTCAGATGAAGTCTTGATGGAGTATATACATATCCAAAGTCCCCAATGTCAATTCCTATCCCACAGGGAAGTGGCAGTTCCTCCATTGTGGAAATATCCGCTTCAAATACAGAGGACAAGATGGGCCAACCAAAATCCAGATCATAGCTTCCTCTGGCAGGGAGTGATCCTGAATCCCCCGACTTTCTTATTTGTCACAGGATGATGGATCCTTAGTTGGATTGAAGGAAAAGGAGGCAGACTGTTGTCACCAAAAGAGCATAGCCGATGCTGGAGCATAGGACGCTATCTCAAAAATTATGATCTGTAATATAGGCAAAAAGTGTGAAACACATACATTATCTTTAGCCTAAGTGTCATTAAGTAGCATGGTAAAAAACGCTCATAGGTACACTGTACGCCCCAATGCGAAAGCAATCACCGCCCCAAGAAGGACACAAAGGAATACTCCTCGTTGATCCCCCTGGGGGTTCGTGTATCTAAATTGAAGATCCATTCCAATTCTTTTTGGTGGAGCATCCTTTTAATGTTGCCCCCTCTGCCCCCCAAGCTAATTTTGTCAATGAAAGTGACTTTAAGGCCCTTAGTTTGGCCATCGTGGTGCCGGAGAAAGTGGGCAGCCACTGGAGATAATGTTTTACCAGCTTCCTGATCTCTCTTCGCTAACCTGATGTTGGAGAGATGTCCCCTGATTCTCCCCACCACTTTGTTTTTAGTCTCCCCAATGTACTGTTTGGGGCAATCGCATTCCAACATGTAGATGACTCCTTCTGTTTGGCAGGTGATGGTGGTTTTGATTTTCATCTCCATCTTGACACTGGTACTTCTGACTATGTTGGTAGTCTGGACGAAAGGGCACACATTGCAGCGGCCGCACGGCCTGCTGCCCCCTTCGTCCATGTATTGCTGCAGCCATGTTTTGGGCCTACTGTAGTGGCTCCTACATAGTTTATCACGGAGGTTGGGTGCCCGGCGTGCAGTAAGCCTTGGCCCCTTCTTGACCCATTTTTTCAACGCCGGATCGCTACTCAAAACCCGCCAATGTTGTTGCAGAATGTGTCTAATATCTTGCCATTGGGTGCTATACTCCATGATCAATCTTACCTCCTCCTGCTGGTTGTTCCTATGTTTCTTGTAGCCGAGGAGGCTCTCCCTAGATGTCTCAGAGGCCCTCGTGATGGCTCTCCGTATCACTTTGTTGGGGTAGCCCCGTTTCTTGAAGCGTATCCGCATATCATCTGCTTCCTTCCTGAAATCCAGTTCTTTCGAGCAGTTCCGTCTCACACGCAGGAACTGCCCAACAGGGATTCCCTCCTTGCATTTTGGTTGGTGGAAGCTTGAAAAATGGAGCAAGCTGTTTGTGGCTGTGTCCTTACGGAAAAGCTTAGTGGTGATGCTCCCATTATCCTCCATCTGTAGTTCCAAGTCCAAAAACGTGGCCTTGTGTGAAGATAAAGCGTATGTTAGTTTGATATTGTAGGGGTTGGAGTTCAACAAATCCAGAAATTCCAATGCTGTTTCCTGTTCCCCACTCCAAAGCATCACAATGTCGTCTATGTACCGATAATAACATAGTAGGTGTTCATGGTACTTGCTGTATGATTCCTGCCATACCACCTCCCTCTCCCACCAACCCATGAAAAGGTTGGCGATCGAGGGGGCACATCTAGCCCCCATCGCTACACCTCTGATTTGGCGATAAAAGGCTGTGTCAAAAATGAACACATTGTGGGACAGAATGAAATCCAAAAGTGCTAGTTGGAATTCATGTAACGCTCTCCTATCCGTGGATTCTGTGTCCAGGAAGTATCGGACTACCTGAATTGCCATTTCATGAGAGATGCATGTGTATAATGATTCCACGTCACATGTAATTAGTATGGTCCCTGATGGTACATGTATGGCGTTCAGTCGACTTAAGATGTCCGTGGAGTCCTTGATATAGGACTCCAGGGCTGTGACATGTGTCTGAAGAACCGTGTCTAAATAGACACAGGCGAACTCTGTCAATCCCCCAATCCCCGAAACTATGGGTCTACCCGGGGGCCTCCTAGGGTTCTTGTGCACCTTGGGCAAGATGTAAAATGTGGGGGTTCTCGGAAAATCAACCAATAAAAAATCATGAAGCGTGCGTGTAATGATACCATCTTCAAATGCTTTATGTACCATGTTGTCAAAGTCCTTCTTGTAAGCTTTAATAGTATTATGTGTCAATCGTTCATAAGTACATGTGTCCTGTAGTTGGCGGTGTACCTCCCTGCAGTAATAATCCCTAGATAGTACCACGACATTTCCCCCTTTATCTGCTTCTTTTATTATTAGTCTGTCATCCTTTTCTGTGTTCCAAGAAGAGGTAATCTATCCTCGAGTAGGAGTTGTGAGGTGCCGAGTAGAAAGTATAGTCTCGACCTCAAGGGTTTTGTAAACGCCACGGGTCTATGAGTTGGGAGAGTCGCAGGGAACTTCTTAGTTTAAGAGCCGAGAACGATAGATGGGAAGCCTTTCTAGAGGCATCCAGCAATGGGTCCAGGGCTACGTTGAAATCGCCACCAAAAATCAGGACGCCCTCCGAGAACGTCTGGAGAGCATCCAGGGCACGCTCAATAAAGCGAATCTGATCCGAATTGGGGGCATAGATATTAGCGAACGTGAATACTTGGGTACCTATTTTCCCTTTAATGAAAATGAAACGACCTTCCTCGTCAAGTATGTTGTCTATCAAGGTCCATGGAATGTTGGCCGCGATCAAAATGCTCACTCCCCTGGATTTTGAATCAGGCGAGTAGGAGTGCCATCCAACCGGGAAGCGCCTGTCCAAAAATTTTGGAGCTCTCCCCTACCGAAAGTGTGTTTCCTGTACAAATACTATTTGCGCCCTTTTTTTCCAAAATAGATTCAGCCATACTCTCCGCTTCTCTGGGACGTTGAGACCTTAAGCGTTTAGGGAGACGATCCTGAGGTCCATCGCGTCACCTGCGCCCGATCCGGGCCACCCGCGACTGCCCCGTAGGGAAGAGCCCAGAACCAGGACAACTGTATACAGGGGATCAATGCGCCCTCAAGAGCAGTAGGAGCACGGCCGCCCTCCCGGAGGAAGGGAAACGGGAGAAGGATGGTCTGTCAAGACCTGAAGGAAGGTGGGTTACGGGGGGGGGGGGGGCAGAACGGGGAGGGATTATGAAAGGGGAGATGGATGAAGGGAGGGAAGAGATTTAAAAAAAGGGGAAAAAAGAAAAGCAAAAAAAGAGAGAGAAAACGCCCGCCTTAGGCCGAATTAGCCTAGGCGCGCAGGCCTATGTGGGATAGAGAAACTGTGGCGCTGCAAGGCTACAGAGGGCTCCCGCCTCCCCAGCCCAACTCAGCCCCTCAGACGAGGGACCGGCCAAGACTTGGTTTCCCCCAAGGGGGTTAAAAGGAAAACAATCTGTAAACAAGAAAACAAGCCAGGGCCTTCTTCGACTCTATAGTAACACTCTATGACAGTCTGATTAACCTATTTAACTCTATGACAGTCTGGTTAACCTGATCAACCCTTGCCGAAAACACTTATGCAGTAACCCTCCCCGCCCCTGGCAATCATCCCCCAGCCAGCCGGAACACCCCCCCGCCCAGAACCCGCGCAGTGGGCGCCGGCGGGGGCCGGGCAGCCCCCTCCCCCAGGACAGCCATCAATCCCAGTGCCCCCGGGGTGACCAGACAGCCAAACACAGCTCATCGCCCCCAACGGTGGGGGGGGGCGGGGGCAGCTAGACAAACCAGGATCACCGCTCCGCGGTCAGTCCCACGCACCCGACCGAGGAACCGTCCACCGCTCCCTGGACATACCGGTGGTCCGTCTCTCACCCACCAAAATTTCCCCCAAAATGGCCGATCAATCTATTTAGCAGAGCATGGAACCAGCGGGGCGCCCCCCCCCCCCCCCAGCCACCCTCGGACGAGGGAACACCAAGGCATCAATTTTATCCCACGCCTCCCACGAGTCCCACGCCTCCCCAAACAAGGCGGGGGGGCGTGGGACAGGAGCCCGGGAGACCCGCCACCCACGGTCCTCGACAGTCCCCCAGTCAGACCCAGACAGGTCCCGGCACCAGCCAGCACTCACTGCCCCCTCACGGGCCGCCGCCCGGGTGCCCAGGCGCAACAGCCAAGGACATCGGCCAGTCAAAGCACGGAGGAACCACGGAGCTGCCCGACAAGGGGAGGGGCCAGGATCTGCCCCCCCAGGAGAACACCCAATCGTGGCCCTCTCCCGACACATCCGCCACCGCCCCAAGATAGCGGGTGGCAGCCGAGACAGTCAGCGGAGACCCGTCCCCCACGAGCGACCACAGGCCGTCACCCGATGCAACGGAGCCTCATCCCCCCGGCAGGGTATAGTATCAGCAGCCCATCTTAGTCCACCCATGCAGGGGCGGACTTACATTCGGCTCGCCCCCCGCCCCCCCGGGCGAGCAACAGCCCAGCCAATGCCAAGGGCGTCCAGGTAAGCACCACGAGGCGCCACAGGAACGGAAGGGGGAGGGGCGCGAGCGGGGGGGGAGCCCAGGGCCCAGAAACCACAGCCATCAACATACCCAAGATGTTCTGATCAAACCCCATAGCCGGTGGAAAGAGGGCTGTCGCGCCAACCCGAAAGTCCGCCGGAGGCCCGTCCCAGGGTAGAAGAAAACACTTTTATGGGGGGGGGGGGTCAAGTCTACTGCATTGTGTTAAGGTAGTCCCGAAAGCTACTCGGCAGCGGGGGGAGGACCATCTCCCCGTCGACAGCCGCGGCCGATCGGGGCCCTCCGGTGTCGAATCCTCTGTGGCAGGGGCTGGAACGTAGGGAAGTCCAACCAATTCGGGACCTCCAGAGGGGCGGTGTCAAGAAACACAAAAAGGTTGTCCAGGTCTCCGGGGGCCCGGAGCGTAAAAGAACCTCCGTTTTCTGACAATGAGATGAAAAGGGTAGCCCCATCTGTTCACTGCACCGCTATCTTTTATCTTCTGAAGAAGTGGCTTCAGTTGTCTTCTCATCCAGAGTGTGGAGCGGGCCAGGTCCGGCAGGATGGTTATGTGTGCGGAGTTGCGTACAATATGTTTCGCCTCCCATGCTTTTTTTAGAATTTCTTCTTTTACCTTGTAATGGTGTACTCTGCATAGGACATCCCGAGGACCACCTGGGATGCCCGGTGGGCGGCCTGCCACCCTGAGTATTCTGTCCATCTTTATGGCGGTGTCCGGCGGGTTCCCCAGAAGCTCATTGAAGACAGAGGTAGTGACAGATTCTAAGTCTATGAACTGGGGTGTTTCGGGGATCCCCCGGAGGCGAAGGTTGTTTCGCCTGTTCCTGTTCTCCGTCGTAGTGTAACTTTAGGTTGGAGATCTGGGCTGCTTGCGCATCGCTCGCCTCCTCCAGGCGGGAAAGGCGTTCTGCTGTCGAGGTTCTTGCATTCTCTAGAGCTGAAACCCGATCCTCCACCGCCGCCACGTTGTGTTGGACAGCTTCCAGGTCCCTCCGGAAGGCCTTTTCTATTCTGGAGATCATGGTTTCCATGTCCACTTTGGTGGGGATTGCCTCTAAGTCTGCCTTAGTGGGAAGGGAGAGGAGGACCGAGCGCAGGTCGAGGTCCAGGTTCCGCTGGGGAGCATGTATCACTGCTTGGTGTATTATCTCTTCGTTTCGCAGACCCAAAGGATTAAATCTGGGCTCAGTGTTGTCTGGTGAGCCGGACATTCCGCGTGGGGACTGGGGGCTGCCTCTCCTTGAATCCATTTCTCTAGCTCCCGGCCTCCAGGGGGTCCCCCTGAGATCCTCTCCTGCTCTGCGTGGTCTGGCAAGGGGGAGCGATGGTGCAAGTGAGTCCCGCATATATAGGCCTCCCGTCCTTTAACTGGCAGCTTAAAATTTGCCCGGCTGTTGCTGTGTGCTGGGTTCTGCAGCCCAGGTTGCCAGGTAACTGATCCCGACTGTGAGCAGGGAAACAGCCCGACCTCCTCCTCCTCCATACATATTGGGCCCCCTGTGCTGTGGGGCGAAGCTGACCCGATAGTCCCTGGACTAGGGGGGTGTGGGCTTGTCCCCCTCTGGTTCTCCCAACTGTGCTGTGGGCTCTCTGACCCCCTTACTGTGAGCGTCACCCGCATGCCCGAGGGGGAGCGCCCGCCCGCCTCCGGCTGTACCTTGTCGGGATGCAGCTCCTCCGCTGCTCGCGTCTCCCAGCCCCCGCACTCTCTCATCTGTGCGGCCGCCATCTTGCTGCTGCGAGCGGCGAGCTCTTCACCTCCGCTCCCCGCTCGAGAGAGGAGGACTGCTGTCGGCTCTCACGATGATGACGCGGGGGGGCACCGGTTCCCCCCTCCTCGCGCTGCCGGTCCCTCTCAGCTTGCGGCTCTGCCGTCTCTCCCGCCGCATCTGGCCGTTCGCCTCGGTCTCTGGGCACAGCTGACACCGGCGCCATCTTAGGTGGGTTCTTGCTCCCGTCCTCGGGCTTCAAAAACCGGGTGATCGCCTGTCCTCCGCCGGCTCTGGAGCTCTGTCGCTGGCCTCCCCGTTTTCCCATCTTCCTGGGGGATTTGATAGGGGTTAAAACCCCACAAAAAGCGCTTTTTAGGCTGGGTTTGTGTAGGAGCCTCCTAAACTAGCGTGTTCACGCTGCCATGCCGCAGCCACGCCCCCCATCCCTGTAAATTTACTGCCCAGTCATAGCTTTCATCCAGCCAGGTCTCTGTTACCCCCACTATGTCATATTGCTCTTCTGTTATTATCAGTTCTAGTTCATCCATTTTATTAGTCAAGCTTCTAGCATTTGTAAGCATGCATTTCAAATGTTTATGACAATTTTGATAATTTTGTATATTGCCCTTATTCCTGCTAGATGTGCTAACCCCTCCCCCCTCTCCACCCCCCAGTTTCATGTCTACACCCACTGTCACTTTCTTTCCTAACTTCCCCTTTGTAACAGCTTTTACCCTCCCCCCCCGTGCTCAGTTTAAACACTCCTCTAACCTTTTAGCCATCCTCTCCCCCAGAACAGATGCACCCTCCCCATTGAGGTGCAACCCATCCCTGCCAAAGAACCTGTAGCCCGCTGTGAAGCTGGCCCAGTTCTCTAAGAACCCAAACCCCTCCTTTTTACTCCCAATTTTTGAGCCACCTGTTTACATCTCTAATCTCCCGCTGCCTCTCTGGTGTGGTCTCTTTCTGAGAATACTACAGTTGAGGTCCTTGCCTTAAGCTTACGGCCTAAGTCCCTGAAATCATTTTTAAGGACCTTCCACCTACTTCTTCCTATGTCATTTGTGCCAATATGCACCATGACCGCTGGGTTCACACCAGCCCCTCCCAACAATCTGTCAGCCCGCTCCGCTACATGCCGTACTCTTGCCCCAGGAAGGCAACACACTGTTCGACAATCCCGGTCTTTGTGACAGATTGCCCTTTCTGTTCCCCTAATAGAGTCACCCACTACCAGAACTTGTCTTACCTGCCCTGTTCTCCCATTTCCCCTCCCTCTCTTACTGGAGCCGACAGATGTGTCTTGCTGCAGCTGTGCCATCCCTGAGCTAACATCCTCCTCATCTGCCAACCGGGCAAACTTGTTTGGAGGTGCCTGTTCAGGGCTAGCCTCCCTGTACCTTTAGCCCTACCCCGCCTTCTAACTGTTATCCAGCTAGCTGCCTCATTTTCCTGCTTTTCCTCTCCCCCCATACTACCACCCTCCCCCTCCCCTGACCCATTTAGTGCCAGATCAGTGAGATCCAGACTCTTTTGCATGATAACAATGTCTCTCAGTGTTGCCAATTGCTTATTTAGATTGTGAATCACGGCTTCCAAATCAGCGATTCGCAGACATCCGGGGCATATATATCCACCATCGACCGATTGATCAAGAAGTGCATACATAGCACAAGATGTACACTGGACAGCATTGTTAGGCATGGAACCCATTGTATCAATTTGTGGGAACACCAAGTGTAGAATTTACAACACTTAAAATAACAATATGAAATCAAAGGCAGATACTTACAGCTTCAGCACTTCTGCTTGTAACTTCTTCTTTTAACTCCTGCTTTAACTCACCACTTCCAAGCAGCCACTTACAGAGTCAGCCAAAAGAGCAAGCTACAAGAGCTGTGTGTGTGGCCTTATAACACACCTGCTTCAATTAGGCCTCAGCAGGAATCCAGGAAAGAGAAAGAAAAAAAAATCTTTTTTTTTTTCTTTGGTTTAAATTTGTGCCAGCATTAACACACTGATTCACAAAAATAAAGCAAACACAGTTTACTATATTTTACTTACCCAATGAGCTCAGTTTCCCAAAGCTTACCACAGGAGATCCTGCTTTAACTCACCACTTCCAAGCAGCCACTTACAGAGTCAGCCAAAAGAGCAAGCTACAAGAGCTGTGTGTGTGGCCTTATAACACACCTGCTTCAATTAGGCCTCAGCAGGAATCCAGGAAAGAGAAAGAAAAAAAAAAACTTTTTTTTTTTCTTTGGTTTAAATTTGTGCCAGCATTAACACACTGATTCACAAAAATAAAACAAACACAGTTTACTATATTTTACTTACCCAATGAGCTCAGTTTCCCAAAGCTTACCACAGGAGATCCTGCTTTAACTCACCACTTCCAAGCAGCCACTTACAGAGACAGCAACAAGAGCCTGGAAGGTGTATAAGAATTTAGGGAGAATGTTCATTTTTAATATATTAATTCTTCCGAACCAGGTGAAGTTCTGCTTATCATTCAGCCACCGTCTTCGTGAGTAGGGGGGAATAGTTAAGTTCATATAGGTGCGATAGGTCCGAAGGGATCTGCACCCAAGATATTTTATCAAGTGGGGCTGCCATTTTTAAAGTTTGCCTTAAGTTGCTCTACAATCTGTTTGGGGAGGGATATGTTAAGGGCTTCTGATTTGGTGTAATTAATTTTAAAATTGCTTACCCGGCCGAATGCCTCAAACTCCTTAAGGGCCGCAGGGAAAGACGTCAATGGGGCGGTCAGGTGTAGAAGCAGGTCATCAGCGTATAGAGAGGCCTTGTATTCCTGATCCCCAGCCTTTATACCTTTTACGTATGTCTGGACTCTGCCTTATGGCCACAGCAAGGTGTTCCATGGTGATGACATACAATAACGGAGATAATGGGCAACCCTGCCGTGTGCCATTCCTAATCCTAAAGGAGGAGGAAAGGAGACCGTTTGCTCTCACCCTTGCAGTGGGCTCAGAATATAGTGCCATGATCCTAGATAGGAGTACCAGGCCAACACCAATCTGCAACAGAGACACCATGAGGAACGTCCAGTCCACTCTGTCAAATGCCTTCTCCGCATCACACGAGAGAAGGCATACCTGGGCCCTCTCCCTCATGGTATGTGCTATTAAGTCAAACAGCTTATTGGTGTTGTCCCGAGCCTCCCGCCCAGGTACGAATCCAGCCTGGTCTGTGTCCATCAAACCCGGGAGAAGTGGTTTAAGCCTGGAAGAAAGGATCTTAGCATACAGTTTGATATCAACATTTATCAAAGAGATCGGCCTGTAACTGCTGCATAATAACGGATCCTTCCCTGGCTTAGTGAGAACAGAGATTATTGCCTCTAAAGACTGTCTGGGAACCCGCACTCCGGCCCTATAGAGTTGAAAACCTTTGTCAGAAAAGGAACTAGCTCCGGCCCGAATTGTTTATAGAATTTAGGGGTGTAGCCATCAGCCCCCGGGCTCTTACCCTGCGGCATTTCCTTGATCGCCTTGGCTACCTCCTGCTTCGAGAAAGGTTCCTCCATGGCCTCAGCCTCCTCCCTAGGTATTTGAGGGAGGGGCGTGTTGTGCACATAACCCACAACAGCTTCTGGCAGCTCCACTTCAGCCAGGGTGTTGCTTGGTAATATTCCCTAAAATGATCTACAATTTGGGAAGGCATTACCACAGGTTGACCCTAAGACCCTTTAACCCTTTAAGTGCCAGCCTACCTGGAGTTTTTGTCACCCTTTGTTGCCAGACCATTTTGCACTATTTTGCGCTCCCCATGTTCAAATGTGATTTTTGAAGGGATTTCCCAGGAAAATTATATATTGTTTTTTTCAGCAGAGTCTGGGCTTTAACATGAAATGTCTTGTTTGTCATTTTTTAGGTGTATTCTCAATATTTTTGGGTGAAATATGTGCAAAAAATATATATATATTTTTTTTTTACAATTTGTAGTTTTTTTTGTAATAAAAAATGTAAGTTTGTCAATAAAATCTTATTGCGTGTGAAATCCCAATTTCTCCCGGTTACAGTGATACCACATATGTATAGGTAGACACCCTTTCCTGCCCAGGAGACTCCCCCAAACTGAAACAGCGCTTTAGGGGATTTTCAGATAAAATACAACTATGCTATGCGCACCTTGCAGTTTTTCCAGAAAAACACCTCAAGCTTTCTAGGTGTACCAGGCTTGTTGATGTGGCCATAGTTTTCTGGAAGTAATCCCTCAATGGTTGCAAAGAGTTTCCCTAAAAAAAGGATAAACAAGCAGAATCAAAGCCACATTTTCCTAAAAAAACTATATACAAACAAGAAAAAACAAGTTTAATCTGAAAAAGCAACATCCTCCGAACATAACGATACCCAACATGCATTGCTACTGTCAAGGGAAGAGTTGCCAAACACCCCAAAGTAAAGCATGTGCGTAACGGTAATTTTACTCGAAAATGTCAGCTCTGCAGACAAAGTGCTCACCTTGCGATTTTTCAAGCAAACCAAACCTTTACATTTGAAATACCCCAACAAACTATATATTCTCTGGAAGTAAACACCTCAAGCTTTCTAGGTGTACCCGGCTTGTTGATGTGGCCATAGTTTTCTGGAAGTAATCCCTAAATGGATTCTTTGGTTGCAAAGAGTTTCCCTAAAAAAAAGGATATAAGAGCAGAATCAAAGCCACATTTTCCTAAAAAAACTATATACAAACAAGAAAAAACAAGTTTAATCTGAAAAAGCAACATCCTCTGAACAGAACGATACCCAACATACTTTGCTACTGTCAGTGGAAGAGTTGCCAGACACCCCAAAGTAAAGCATGTGCGTAACGGTAATTTTGCTTGAAAATTTCAGCTCTGCACCTTGCGATTTTTCAACCAAAACAACCCTTTACATTTGGAATATCCCCCATAAACCATATATTCCCTGAAAGTACACATGTTAAGCTTTCTAAGCGTACCCAGCTTGTTCTAGTGGGCTCAATAGAATTATTTCCTCAAATAATTATTTGGTTGCGCAGGGTTTCCCTAAAAAATGTATAAAAAAGCTGAATAAAAACACCTTTTCCTAAAATATAAATATGCAAACCAGAAAAAAACAAGCTAAATCTAAAAGCGTAAGGTCCCCCGAACAGAACAATACCCAACATGCATAGCTACTTTTAACCCTTTTAATTGCCAGCCTACTTGAGATTTTGTCACCCTCTGTTGACAGGTCATTTTTCCCAATTTTGCGCCATGTTTTGCGCCATTTTTGCTGGAACTTTCAGGAAAATTATATATATTTTTTTTGCAGCAGAGTTTAGGCTTTAACATGAAATATCTTGTTTGTTAATTTTATTTAGTTTTTTACAATATTATTAAGTAAAAAAAATATTTATTTTTTTTTAGAAAATTGACTCCTTTATTTTAAACAAAAAATGTATTTTATTAAGGAAAACCATATTGCATGTGTAAGCCCCATTTCTACCGATTAGAACGGTACCACATTTATCGGTAGCCCCCCGTTCCTGCCCAGGAGACCCCCTAACTGAAACAAGTAATTTATAACATTCACAAATAAAATACAATTACCATCCACACTACAAAGGGTTAAATCGAGAAAAAAAATGACAGAGTCCCCCTCCCGGGGGGACCCAATTTTTTGGGGGATCCCCCCAAAAATTGACATGGGGTCCCCCTTACCCAAAGTAACCAGCCCGGGACCAGCTATGCAGGGCTTGTAGCTTTTGTGGCTCCTGGCCTTGCAGGCTACAAGCCCGCATAGCCCGTGGGCCCGGGCTCTTCTGGCCCCCCCTGGCCTTTGGGGAGGCAGGTAATGGGGGTGCCGGGGGTTAATGGCAAGCCACCTGCAGTCACAGGTGACTTGCCATGGCCCCAGCCTTGTGAACTGGTATAGGGGTCATGGACCCCTTGCCAGTTCACAAGGGGTTAAATGTGTAAAAAAAAAAAAACACTAACACATAATAAAAAAAAATCTTTATTATTTTTTTTTACTGTACTCCCCTCCGATCCTGGGTCCCACGTCGCTGTCCCACGCCGATCACTCAGATCGATGCCGATAGTGATCGGCGCAGGGCAGAAGAGAGGAGAGGAGGCTCCTGACAGGCACGCTGCGTCCCCGAGCAAATTGTTATTAAGCCTCCAGCACCAGTTTTATGAGTAGAGTCCGGGCAAAGCTAGAAAAACTGGGGCATGGTCTGACCATAATATCTGACCAATCCACGCATGTGGAGCCCACTCCAAGGCATGATGGCCAAGAAATATATAATCGATTCTGCTATATGAATTCCTAGCAGCCGAATAGAACAAGAAGTCCTTGTCTCGCCCATTCAGGGCCCGCCAAGAGTCCACCAGCTGCATTTTAGAAAGTAACTTTCACAATCTATTTCTTTTGCTTAGGGACACAGCCGACCAGCCCGAGGAAGTATCCAGCTCCGGCTGCAAGGGAATATTAAAATCTCCCCCCACCAATAGTGTGCCTTCTGAAAATTCTGATAATGTCCTCAGCACTTTTATACAAAAATTTACCTGGCCAGCATTAGGAGCATACATATTAGCTATGGTATATACCCTTGTCAACACCTCTACATTAAGAAATATAAATCGCCCATTTGGATCCACTTTAAGATCTAGCACTTTGTGTGGGAGGGGTTTCTGGATGGCGATTGAAACCCCAGTTGCTTTGATGTTAGGGTTAGGGGCATGATGTCAAGAGAAGTAGTACCGATTTTAAATGGCGGGTATGCGTCCTACCTTAAAGTGTGTTTCTTGGAGGAGCAGAATGGCTACTTTTTGCTTATGCATATCATATAATACCTTCAATCGTTTCTCTGGGATGTTCAGCCCCTTAACATTAAAGGAGCCTACGATTATTTCTGCCATTGCCCACATGCTCCCGCTCCTAGCACTGAACAGTAAGGATGAAGGTGACTAGGTGAATGAAAGGAGGGTTAAACAAAAAAGGGAGGGGTTGAGAAAAAAAAGTTTTAGAAAACGGAAAAAGGAGAATGTAAGAAAATGAATCTACCAGCAAAACAAAGATTTGCTGAAAAAAAACACCTGTGCTTGTGCTGATGTTCACTAATTTCCTCCAATATGGAGTAAGCGAACCGGCCTACTGGGGGGAAAGTGGAAGACTACGGTCATAGGCCAGGAGATGCACTCTCTTGTATTCAAGTCTAATGCAACTGTACATAACCAGAGATTGTAACAAAAGCCAAGTCAACGACCCCACTTACTGAAAATGTTCTCCCGGCAACGAAGAGGAGCTGTGGCGGGTCCCCCCGCACCCCACCGATCCCAGCGTCATATTATACTAGACTAACCGCCCGGCGGCCCCGTGATTCGACCTTCCGGAGCCCCCCAGCGCGCCCGCCGCGGAGGGCCAAGGGGAACCACACCGCTGACAGGCCAACCAAACCAAAATCACGTCGGCACGGTCCACGAGGTGGCCCCACCAGCAATTCTCTGCCGCCCGAAAGCCCGGGCCACCACATAGCGCCCCAAGCCACGCACGGCACGGACATACACCACAGATCCGGCGCATCAGCCCAGGGGACCGCAACCCCGAAGCCGGCGGCACGACACACCCCGGTGCCCAGAGTCATCAGGTTCATCTCCACTGGCCCAGAATCCCCCCCCACCGACCCGAGGCTAAAGGCGGCCAACGCCGAGGCCATCCCGACACCTCCGGCCACCGGTCAAGTCTGCAGATCTCCTCCTTCCTCAAGGCTCATCAACGAGGCAACCAGTCGTCCATATATACCGCAGGAGGGGCCCACGAGAGCTCCTGCACACAGTCCATGACCAGCTGCAAGATAGGGAGGGCGTCCAGAGCACAAAGCCTCCAAAATTGCCCTGCGGGCTGGCAGCCCCCTTCGGGAGCAACCAGACGCCAGGATGGCAAGTGGAGCAAAATGAAAAGTGAAAGAAAAAGGGGGGTCAAACTCTTCAACTCATTTCTCAACAAATCCTGACTAGTCTTTTGGGGAGCAACAAGAACGAAACAACATTAGTAGAAGCTCTTCAATTCCGCATTATCTGCGAATGGCACTAAAGAGGAAGCTGGGGAACTGGCCTCTCGGATTGCCTCCCAGCTACACAGGTCGACGTCACGCTCCTCCTCCATTCCTGACTCTCTGTGGTTGCGGCTCCCCGGGCGCGGTCGCGGGCCCCCGCGGCTCTTCGCGGCCTGGTCGCAAGCCCAGTTCCCTGCTATCCCCCAGCGAGGGGGACAGCCAGTGCTCTAGCTGCATGCCTGGAATTTCTAGGAAGCGAAAAAGCTCCGGAAGCTGTGCGTGGGATCGTAGTAGAAATGATTGGCCTCTTCTCGTGACCACAGGTGAAAAGGGTGGCCCCACCTGTACGTGGCCCCAGTAGATTTAATGACTTCCAGCAACGGTTTTATCACACGGCGCATATGGAGGGTGCGCCTGACCAGATTGGGGAGAAGAATGACCTGCGACCCTTTGTATTGAATAGGCCGCTTCTCCCACGCTTTCCTCATTATGTCCTCCTTGACTTGAAAAAGTGCACTCGGTATACAACATCTCTCGGTCTCGCAGGACTGGTAGAGCGCAGACCCAGGGCCCTGTGGACCACATCAATCTCAATGTGATCCCCCAGGGGTTTGTCCAGGGCTCTGTTGAATATCTCGATGACCACATCCCTGAGGTCACTGGTCTCGGAGCCCCTCTGGCAGCCCACAAACCCGAATGTTATTCCTACAATTCCTATTTTCCAAGTCGAATGCATCAAAACTTTCGTGGTTTGTTGGTTAGAATCTGCTATAGCCTGCTGTGCTGCCGCTTGTGCTCTTTCAAGTGCTCCTAGGTGCTGTTTAGTGGTGGTCTGCTGCTGTTCAAGGGAGCTCACTCTGTTAGACACCTCAAGAAACCGCTCCAGTGACCTCTTCGAGCTGTCTTCTCAATAGGGATTCCATCCTATTGCTGTAATTCTCAAAATCCTTTCGGGATGGGAGAAATTTCAATAGTATGTCAAGATTGTATTGTTCTCTAAACAGAGATCTGTGGTCTACTCGTTCAGGGGTGCCCGTTTTCATCTGGGACCGGGTGGGAGATTGCAGCGATGCACGGCTGCTGGGACCCTCAGAGAAAACTGGGCTCATTGCCCCCGCTGGTCGGGCCTCCTTGTCGGAAGAATCGGATGACTGTCCTCCAGGGCTAGGCGGAACCAGGCTCCCCGCGGGCATCTCCCAGGCGGCTGCCCCAAACGATCCCCTCAACCTCTGGGATGCACCTACTGACAACTCTGGCACTGTCCCCAAGGGGTGCCTCTCCCCGGAGTCCCTCGCTCCTATTAGCCTTGTTTAGGCTGTTTCTGGTCGGGGCATGTACCTCTGCAATTGTTGTAATATGGGGCCCCTGTCCGGAGGCTCCTGTGCTCCATCCAAATGCCCCCTGGTGGGCATTTTGCTGAACTGGCTCAGTGGGGTGCCTTATTCTGTGCATGCCGGGGCAGGACCTGCTGCGGTGTGCGTTTCTCAGACTGCCGGGGGATCGAGCCTCCCCCATTGCCCGGGATCCCCCCTGCTCAGGGTTACCTTGTATCTGGCCTCTTGAGGTCCCCCCTTCGCTCTCATCCAGGAGCTCATCTACACTGGGTTCCGCCGGGTAGTCTCCCCATCCCAGCTTTCCCAGTCTGACTCCTGCACAGCAGCCGACCTGCGAGAGGCCATGCTGCGGGCTCCTCTCCACTTCTGATTTCTTCTCCGCCGGTGGAGCACTGTCACGAGCAGCAGGGGGCCCGGTCCCTCCCCCCCGCCTGCTCTCCCGGGTACCTCGTCCTCGCCGTCACCGCCGGATGGAGCTGCAGCACATGCGCGCTGCACCGCCTTCCCCCTTCTCTCTCCACCAGCTCCGCATGTTGCATCCATCGGTCTCCCCTCGCCAGGCATCTGGTCATCCGCCTCCTGCGGGCTCCACGCTGAGGAGTCAGCCCATGGTGGGATCTCCCCCCCCCCCCGCTGTGCGTGGGGCTCTGGTCGCCCCTCATCTGCTGCTTCCCCGAGCCCGACATGCGCGCCATCTTGCCGCTGGGCACGCCGTCCTCCTCACTCCTTTCTGCGGCAAAAAAGTGGCTGATCTTGCTGCTTGCACCCGACTGTCCACCTCTGGAAACCGCCCGACTCCTCTTTCCTTTGGACATCCTAAAAGGTGAGTCTTGCAGTGCAGTTTTATTGATAAGTTAGACAAAATAGTGCAGAGCTTCCTCGCTTGCGTCCTTACACCACCATAGCCAAACCACGCCCCCCATGTAATACTTATATTATAGTAACAGTCATAAGTCATTCATTTTTGGGGGTATTTACATTTATATTAAATTTTTCAGCATTTTTTACAAAAAGATTTTTCCTGAATGTAGTTCACTTACTTGTAAGCGCTAGGGTTTATCGGTAACTTGCAGCTATTTATATACTGGCCTGGCAGATTCTCCCTGTAAGTTATGTGTAGGGTTAACATTGGTTTTGCATTGTTGCTTTACGGTAAAAAAGGAATTTTTGTTACCTCTTGGGTAGTCAGAGGGTCAATAGTAGCTTGTGGATAACCTATGGAGGTATATAGAATAGTATATTTTTAAAGTTCTAATTTATAAGTGTGAGGCTAAGTTTACATATAATTATGTGTTAAGTTAGCTTATGTTGCGATTTTGCTTAATAAATTTATTAGTGCCATTTCTCTCATATTCTCGAATCTATGCCTAGTAGCAATTAGTACTCTAAAGCAGTGGTCCCCAACCTTTTTTTCACCGTGGACCGGTTCAGGATTTGTAGGTAATGAAAAAAGAGAATGTATAGCAATAGTGAGTGAAAGAAAAGAGAAAGTGAAGAAGAAAGGAAAAAAGAGGGGGAGTGAGAAATAAATAAATAAAAAAGATAAAGAGACGGGAAGAAGACAGGATGGAAAGAGGAGAGGAGGAATGGAGTAAGAGAAACAGGGAGGGAAGGGAAGGAGGGAGAGAAGGAAGTGAGAACTGAAGAAAGGGAGAGAGAGAAGAGCAAGGACAGAGAATAAGAGAGGAAGGGGGTGTAAAGGGCAAAAGGAAGGAAGAAGGCAGTATGGGAGTGAGGGAGAAAGAGAGTGAAAGGCAGAAAGGGAAACATTTAAGGAAGAAAGAAAATGAGAAAGTGAGAAAAAGAGGATGGAAGGAAGGAGTGGGAGAAGAAAAAGGAGAGGAAATGCAGAAAGGATGGGAGAGAGGGAAGGATTAAAGAAAGGAGTGAGGGAAAGGATGAAGGAAAGAGAACGAGAGAAAGAGAGAAGGAAAGTTCAGAAAGCGATAGAATAGTGTGGTGGAGAGAGAGAGAGAGACAGGGAAGAAGGGAGAAAAAAAAGAAAAAGAGAAGGACACAGCGAGAAAGATAGAGAAAGAGAAAAAGGGAAGGAAGGGACAAATAAAAGAAGCAAGAGAGGACAAAAAATTAAAGCAGGGAGAAAGAGAGAGAGAGATGGGGAAGGAAGGGAGAAAAAAAAAAGGACAAGGATAAAGCGAGAGAGGTAAAAAAAGACAGCGAATGGAAAGGAAACACAGAATAGAAGAGAATGAGGCAGACTGGCCACAACTAATACATCATGGGTGGGACTTGCCTTTTTCTCTCCTTTACTGTTGTGTCCTGCCAGTCTGACACCTCCAGGACACTGATGATTGCAGAGCGGGGGGGCGCGAGAACAGCCTCACTCGGCAAGCCCCTTCCCCTGTGCAGTCTTGTGGAACTGACAGTCAGGGGAGGGGGGGCAGGTAAAGGTCAATCAGCTCCCGGCCAGCCAGATATGATTAAACAAAAGTCTCCGACGGCTGGTGGGAGCTCTGAAGCTTTTTTATTATTACCTTATCTTCCCTGTCTTAGGCAGAGCCCGGGCACACCGCAATTGTGCCCCGCCCACTCCTCCATCATTGGCCCAGCCGTGATTGGGCCTCAGCCTCTACAAAGCACCTCCTCCAGTTCTGCTGATGCCGCCACACAGCGCGTTATTACCCTGGCCCCGGGCACACCACTCCACAGCGGGGCAGCCGGGACATATCTTAAAGGGGCGGGACCGCAGGACATGGGGGGGGGGGATACCGCCTTAGGGCCCAGTACCATTTGAGCCACGGACCGGTAGCAGTCCGCGGCCCGGGGGTTGGGGACCACTGCTCTAAAGTATTCATATTTTTTTTTATGTCATTTCTTATAATCTGGCGATTGAGCTTGGTGCTTAGGAATGTTACTTTTGTTACGATGTATGGCCCCTGCTTATAGGTATGTGCACTCATATTACAATACTCTGATCTTATTGTGGTCATCCACGAAATTAAATGTACATCGAATACAGACATATTTACATTTTTACTATTTGTTCTTTACCTTAAAGCTTGTAACATAATAGGGGTTGGAATGGGTTTGTGGTTTTACTTTGTTTCCTTTTTTTTAAGAAGGGAACAAAGGTACAGGTTTCGTTCAGACCGGGGGGGGGCGTATGGTTTTTAGAGTCGAGATCCATTTGGCTTCTTTCTGGAGTGTTATTTTCGTTATATCTCCTCCTCTTGCGTAGGGGTGGATCCAATCCAAAATTTGAAAGTGGAGACCTTCTGGGGACCCTTCATGGCATAGGGAATAATGTCTTCCTACCAGTGTCAATATATTTCTTTCTTAATATCTTTGTATATTCTGTTGCACAATTTTCTATTGGTTTTGCCCACATAAAATCTTGGGCATGTACAGGCTAATATGTAGACTAGGTCTGTGGAATCACAATTACCAAAATGTTTCTGTTGTATTATGGTGTCTTGGATCTCCCTTCCCTCCTTTATATATTGGCATGAGCTGCAGTCTTGGCAGCGGTATGTGCCTTTTGTTTTGCAGCATTCTTCCTTTTTATTCTCTATGTAGTGGCTTTGTAAAATTGTATCCCTTAATGACCTGGATCTCCTAAAGGTTAGTCAAATTTTCCAATGTCTGGTTCCCTCTGCACTATGTACCAATGTTTTTCTAGTATAATACAAATCCGTTCATGCTGTTTGTTGTAAGTTAAAATGAACGGAGTGTACTCTAATGTGTTTTTCCCTTTGGTTTGCTTATTTTGAGTTAAGATGGCTTCTCTGTTTTTGTCTTTTGCCCTATTGTATACTCGTATTAGCCTCTTATTATTCCCCCATAGGGTATGCTGTTTTTTAGAGGAATTGGGTGTGAGCTGGATGCTCTCATAATATTGTTGCTGCAGTGAATTTATGATATAGACTTTTGGCAATTTGTCCCTGATCCTCCACTCCAACCCTAAGATCCAGAAATGTTACTTCTTTTCTGTTGTACGTCAATGTGAATTTTAGGTTTAGGTTATTGGTGTTGAGTTTTTCTACGAATTTTACCAGTTTTTCTGCTGAATTTTCTCAATTAGGATATGATCTATATATCTCAGCCATAGCGCTATGTGGTCCGTGTATTGTGTATTGTCTTCATCCTTCCATACTTGGTTTTCCCACCAACCTAGATAGAGGTTAGCAAACGTTGGGGCACAGGTGGTCCCCATTGCCCTCCCTTGTAGTTGATTATATAGTTGCTTGTTGAAGAGGAGTGTATTGTGGGTGAGGATAAATTCTAATAATTGTAGTATTAGCGTATTGTGGTCTTTCTGTGTGATATCTGTTTTATCTAGGTAGTGTTTGACAGCTTTGAGTCCAAGTGTGTGGGGAATGCTTGAATATAGCGCTTCCACGTCTAGTGTGACCAATATGCTATTGGTGGGGATTTTTTTCTATTTCATGCCCTATGGGCAAGGGCAAAGAAATGGGCAGCACTGGAAACGGTAATAATGTAGGTGCACTGCTCTTATGGGGCTACAAGCCCATAGCTTCACACAACTCCAGGTAGGGTGACCCTTAGCGCACCCCAAAAAGAGACTTACTATTGCACTCAATTAATGTCAAAAAAGGTAAATCGCTTTATTTTGTTACAAATTTTAAAACCATAATTAAAAACACCAAGTTCAGGCCATAAGCATGTTACAGACACCGGGGGGCGCACCTGCTCTATATATTACAACAATGTGCACTACAGTGGTAAAGTATAACTAGATACACCATTAATAAATAATATACTATGTGCAATACACCAATCTACTCTATACATATGTCTATCCAAAATCAATCTATCATAAAGTCAATCACAATAATCCTATCCAAATTCATTTCTTTAAAGTGCCAGTGCCTCTATATCAAGTAAAAAAACTGTGCAAAAAGCATTCAAAAATATTCCATGAAGGAGAGGTAGCTAAGGTTACACATATACAAACAAGTGCTTACTGATCTCCACAGCAGGGGTGACCCACCCGGGCCCGGACCAACGCGTTTCGAGTTCTAACGTGAACTCTTTCTCCCGGCCAGTTGTATCCTACAATGTGAGGCTGGGGACATGGTGCACCCATGCCCCTTAAATACGCACCTGCCCAACCGCTCCCGCGCCCGGCCCCAGGCTGTGAGCGGGACGGCGCACTCCGGCCGGAAGTGCGCGCGCCACCCCTCACAGTGACCACGTGCCTGCGCTCCACAGTGAGGCGCATGTCACGCTCAAGGGAAGGCGCCGCCCCCACCGCCTGTAGATGTAAACAGCGGTGGAGCGATGCAGCGCCTGTCAGGAGCCAGACGCCGTTGACAGTGAGCAGCTGCGTATCGCAGCCTCACCTTCCACACACATCTTATCTTATTACAATATGTTACTCTAATCTAAATACTATATTTACAAAAACATTTTATTGAGAAATATTAAATCATAATGACACAGATAATTCCCTTAAAGAGGGGGATATGGCTATATACAAATGTTTTACTATGCTCTTATAAAAAACGGCACCTTACACCATAGATCAACATTATAAAGTTAAAAAATTTAGAAAAATGGCGATATATGCATAATTGGCTATATATACAGTATCACAGGTAGGAGGGGGAGAGGAAGGGGGGGAAGGAAAAGAGGGAGTGGGGGAAGAGGGGAGGGGGGAGGGGGGGGGAGAGAGAGGGGGGGGAGAGAGGGGAGGAGGAACGAAGAGAGTCAAGTAGAAAAGCCACAGCAAAAGAATGTGGAAGAAACAGGTAGACCTAAATTGGGCCAATAAAGAGTCAACAATTTCTTAAAGCAGCATCCCACACCCAATTTTAGGGTACTTAATTCACAACTCCTTTTCTTCCAATTTCTTCCTTTCTTTCTTCATTCATGCTGCTCTTCTTGACTCTTCTTTCCTCTTTTCCTTGCCTCTGTATTCTAATCACAATATATATTTCCTTCAACATTCTCCACCTTTACGTCCAACCGGCATTCCAAGATCTCTCACAGGAACACGGCGGAACACATCTGGTATGTATGTATATTCCATCGGTTCCTCCAGGGCATCCCGACGTGGGCTTCGGCCTTAGGGTCTAAACTTTCAAGTAACAGGGCAACACATTAACTCCTAATACACCACCATCAAAAAAAGGAAAGACAAAATGTGAATAATTGCTGCCCATCTACATCCACTGTGAAACATCACTCCAAAATAATCAAACCCCAACTAATTAACCACCCCCAACCCCAACACACCTGAGGGAGCCCCCCCCACATCCTCCCCCGTGCCCAAATTAAATAAACAACCATCCCATCACCAGTAAGGGACATGTGGTAAGCAACCCACTATGTCCTGAAATGCTAACAATATCTTGCTAGTTATACAAACACATCCCTGTGCGTGTTGTGTATTATGGTAAAATGTGTGAACAGCTGTTTTTAACCTAAATAAGGCGTGAAGGCCACATCCTCATTTAAGCCCCACGGGACTTGTGTATCCAAATCGTGGATCCACCGCAACTCTTTTTGTTGTAACCTTTTCTTAACATCCCCTCCCCTTATCCCCAAAGTTACCCTCTCTAGTCCAACTACCTGTAATCGGTCCACATTACTATTATGTTTCTCCAGAAAATGTCTCGCAACTGGGGGCAACATTTTCCCCTGATCCCTATTCCTTTCTGCTAGCCGGATGGATGATAAGTGCGCCTGTAGACGTGCCTTAAGCGCATTTTTTGTTTCTCCCACATAGCTCAACGGACAGTCACAGCTCAACAGATAAATGACTCCCGCCGTGCGGCAATTCAAAAATTCTTTAATCTGAAACTTTCTCCCTGTAAGCCTATTTTTGACCTCTCTTGTATTACACATATGTCGGCACACGGAGCACCCCCCGCATGGGTAACTCCCCGTGCCCATGGACTTTGGTCCCAGCCACGTTTGGGGCCGAGTATAATGGCTCCTAACCACTCTGTCACGCAGAGTGGGTGCCCGCTGTGCTATCATCCTTGGGCCCCGTCTGGTCCATCTGGCCAAGGCCGGGTCACTCCTTAAAATGTCCCAATGTTTATTGAGTATAGTTCTCAATTGATTCCAGTTTGAATTATATTTGGAAATGAATCTCACCTCATCCATGTTTCTTTTTCTCTCCCTTGGGATTAACAAAGTCTCACGCGGTGTGTCACGTGCCCTTACCGCTGCCTTCTGTACCGTTCTCATCGGGTAACCCCTATGTCGAAATCTTTTCCTGAGGCCATCCGATTGTATTTCAAATTCCTGTACTGTAGAGCAATTTCTTTTAAGCCGTAGGAACTGCCCCACTGGAATCGCATCCCTAGTTTTTTTCGGATGGAAACTTGAGTATTGTAGTAGACTGTTGGTCGCCGTCTCTTTCCTATATAGGGTAGTTTGTAGACCACCATCTTCTAACAGGTAAATTGTAAGGTCCAAAAAATGTACCTGTTCAGCTGAGACATGGGAAGTAAGGAAGATGTTATAGGCATTGTCATTCAAAGCATTGAGGAACTCTACACAGAGCTCCTCCGTTCCCTGCCAGATAAGGAGCACATCATCGATGAACCTGTACCAGCCCATGACATGGGGCTGGTACAGGCTCATCGCTGCCCCGAATACGACCTCCCTCTCCCACCAACCGAGGAAGAGGTTGGCCACAGACGGTGCACATCGTGCCCCCATCGCAACACCGCATACTTGTCGATAAAACTCTCCATCAAATACAAAGTAGTTATGTGACAATATGAATGCTAGTAGCTGAAGCACAAAGTCTTGTTTCTCAACATCCCCCTCAGTACCTGTTCTCAAAAAATACTTGCATGTCTTCAGGGCCATCTCGTGAGAAATATTTGTATACAGGGCCTCAACATCAAGGGTCACTAGTATGGTCCCCCTGGGAAGCACCAAGAGGTTTAATCTGTTCAGGAGATCCATGGAGTCTCTGAGGTATGAGAAACAAAAAATGCGCTTAAAGCACGTCTACAGGCGCACTTATCATCCATCCGGCTAGCAGAAAGGAATAGGGATCAGGGGGAAATGTTGCCCCCAGTTGCGAGACATTTTCTGGAGAAACATAATAGTAATGTGGACCGATTACAGGTAGTTGGACTAGAGAGGGTAACTTTGGGGATAAGGGGAGGGGATGTTAAGAAAAGGTTACAACAAAAAGAGTTGCGGTGGATCCACGATTTGGATACACAAGTCCCGTGGGGCTTAAATGAGGATGTGGCCTTCACGCCTTATTTAGGTTAAAAACAGCTGTTCACACATTTTACCATAATACACAACACGCACAGGGATGTGTTTGTATAACTAGCAAGATATTGTTAGCATTTCAGGACATAGTGGGTTGCTTACCACATGTCCCTTACTGGTGATGGGATGGTTGTTTATTTAATTTGGGCACGGGGGAGGATGTGGGGGGGGCTCCCTCAGGTGTGTTGGGGTTGGGGGTGGTTAATTAGTTGGGGTTTGATTATTTTGGAGTGATGTTTCACAGTGGATGTAGATGGGCAGCAATTATTCACATTTTGTCTTTCCTTTTTTTGATGGTGGTGTATTAGGAGTTAATGTGTTGCCCTGTTACTTGAAAGTTTAGACCCTAAGGCCGAAGCCCACGTTGGGATGCCCTGGAGGAACCGATGGAATATACATACATACCAGATGTGTTCCGCCGTGTTCCTGTGAGAGATCTTGGAATGCCGGTTGGACGTAAAGGTGGAGAATGTTGAAGGAAATATATATTGTGATTAGAATACAGAGGCAAGGAAAAGAGGAAAGAAGAGTCAAGAAGAGCAGCATGAATGAAGAAAGAAAGGAAGAAATTGGAAGAAAAGGAGTTGTGAATTAAGTACCCTAAAATTGGGTGTGGGATGCTGCTTTAAGAAATTGTTGACTCTTTATTGGCCCAATTTAGGTCTACCTGTTTCTTCCACATTCTTTTGCTGTGGCTTTTCTACTTGACTCTCTTCGTTCCTCCTCCCCTCTCTCCCCCCCCTCTCTCTCCCCCCCCCCCTCCCCCCTCCCCTCTTCCCCCACTCCCTCTTTTCCTTCCCCCCCTTCCTCTCCCCCTCCTACCTGTGATACTGTATATATAGCCAATTATGCATATATCGCCATTTTTCTAAATTTTTTAACTTTATAATGTTGATCTATGGTGTAAGGTGCCGTTTTTTATAAGAGCATAGTAAAACATTTGTATATAGCCATATCCCCCTCTTTAAGGGAATTATCTGTGTCATTATGATTTAATATTTCTCAATAAAATGTTTTTGTAAATATAGTATTTAGATTAGAGTAACATATTGTAATAAGATAAGATGTGTGTGGAAGGTGAGGCTGCGATACGCAGCTGCTCACTGTCAACGGCGTCTGGCTCCTGACAGGCGCTGCATCGCTCCACCGCTGTTTACATCTACAGGCGGTGGGGGCGGCGCCTTCCCTTGAGCGTGACGTGCGCCTCACTGTGGAGCGCAGGCACGTGGTCACTGTGAGGGGTGGCGCGCGCACTTCCGGCCGGAGTGCGCCGTCCCGCTCACAGCCTGGGGCCGGGCGCGGGAGCGGTTGGGCAGGTGCGTATTTAAGGGGCATGGGTGCACCATGTCCCCAGCCTCACATTGTAGGATACAACTGGCCGGGAGAAAGAGTTCACGTTAGAACTCGAAACGCGTTGGTCCGGGCCCGGGTGGGTCACCCCTGCTGTGGAGATCAGTAAGCACTTGTTTGTATATGTGTAACCTTAGCTACCTCTCCTTCATGGAATATTTTTGAATGCTTTTTGCACAGTTTTTTTACTTGATATAGAGGCACTGGCACTTTAAAGAAATGAATTTGGATAGGATTATTGTGATTGACTTTATGATAGATTGATTTTGGATAGACATATGTATAGAGTAGATTGGTGTATTGCACATAGTATATTATTTATTAATGGTGTATCTAGTTATACTTTACCACTGTAGTGCACATTTATGTTGTAATATATAGAGCAGGTGCGCCCCCCGGTGTCTGTAACATGCTTATGGCCTGAACTTGGTGTTTTTAATTATGGTTTTAAAATTTGTAACAAAATAAAGCGATTTACCTTTTTTGACATTAATTGAGTGCAATAGTAAGTCTCTTTTTGGGGGAACTTAGGGGTGCGCTAAGGGTCACCCTACCTGGAGTTCTATTGGTGGGGATGACTAGGTTCTGTAACATTAGTAGTAAATGAGGGGTATCTCTTGTGTATGACGTGAGGGATTGTTTGATAGGTTGTAGGAATGAGTCTACGTATTCGCTGGCGCTGCTTGTAAGTGAATTGATACCAGCTACTTTGGGATGACCGGGAGGGTCTTTTTTTGACTTGTGGATTTTTGGTAATGCAGAAAATGTTTGTGTTACCGGGTGTGGCACTGTTAAGAAGCCCCTTGTGGATTTGTCGATGATCTTGTGTGTATGTATCTGTTTATACTCCTCCCAATCTTACGTCAGTCTTGACACTGGTGCCTTTTGGTACCATTGTTTATTGTTCAATATTTTCAGGCACATGTCCTTGTATTGTTTTTTGTCATAATGACTATGTTCCCCCTTTATCTGCTGGTTTGATTTCTATATCCTGATTTTTTTGTAGTTCTTTCAGGGCTTTAGTATTCTGAGGTGTAATATTGCTGGGGTGTGAGCCTTCTGTATTTATGCCCTCTATATCTTGGGTTACTAAATTGACAAAGGCCCTAATCCCAGCGTTCATTGTAAGTGGTGGGAAGTAGGTTGATGGTTTTTTAAAGGTTTTCTTTGATTGGACTTCTTGTTGTGTATTTGTATTATATAGGGTCTCTAAGATCTGTAGACTTTCCTTGTCCCCTTGTGTTAGTGTGATATTTTGTGTGGCTTCTATTTGATGTTCTTGATCTGCCGGGGCAGTCATGTCTAGTCTGCCTTCCTTGTCACTGTATTGGTATCTTAATAGTATTTTACGAGCCTATAGATTTAGATCCTTTATGAGGTCAAATTTGTTCAGGTTAGATTCAGGAACAGAAGTTTAGGCCCAGCTTTAGGACCTCTTCTTGGTGTTTGGTAAGAGTGATGTTTCCTAAATTAATAATATCTTGATTATTTGTCTGTTTTGTTGAGTTCTCACTCTGTTTTTGGTACTATGTTAACTCTCCTGTGTGTGCCTCTGTTTGGGGCTTGGGAGATGTCTCTTGGTGCGTTTAGTCCAATTTGTCCTAATTCTAAAAAAGGATCTGGGATTCCCCCACTTGCTTCGTTGGCTTCGGGGGATGGTACGGTTTTTATTTTCTCCCTTTGATATGGTGTTTTGGGGTCCCTGTTTGGCCCCCTGTCCGTTGTATCTCTGTTCCTCTGAGCTCTAGAGAATAATGTATAGTGCCTTTTTGGTTGGTCCCTGGTGTTTGTGCTATTGGAGGATGAAGAAGAGTATGGTATAAAGATCAAAATTATTTCTCTTTTGTGTGTTTGTTGTGTATGCCTGCTTAGGTTGCCACTTGTATGCTTTGTGCTCCTTATTATTATTATTATTGTTTATTTATATAGCGCCATCAACTTCCGTAGCGCTTTACAAGGTAAGAATACAGGCAAGGTAAAACATATAGCACAGAGAACAATACAAAATTAGATGCCACAGGTTAAAACCAAGTGTTGTGAGCACAGGAGACAATAGGAAGGAGTGCCCTGCCCTTGCAAGCTTACAGTCTAAAGGATGGGGGTGGAGAAAAAGGTGGCGGGGTCACAAGTGGTAGAGCTTGAGTATGGCTGCATGTGCCATTGAAGGTTATAGGAGTTGCTTATGCCAGGTCATATGCTTGTCTGAAGAAGTGAGGTTTGAGGACGCTTTTAAAGGGTTTTTAGTGATGGAGAGTGGTGGATCGAGCGGGGGAGTGCATTCCAGAGAAGTGGGGAGGCGCGGGAGAAGTCTTGAAGGCGGGAGTGTGAGGAAGTAACCAAGGAAGAGGTTGCGCTTTGGTTGGTAATGCTGGATCAGAGATGAAATGTAGGAAGGGGCCTGGTTAGAGAGAGCTTTGTAGGTTAGCACTAGAAGTTTGAACTGAACTCTATGGGAGACAGGTAACCAGATTGACAGAGAGGAGTAGCACTGGAGACGCGAGAGGAGAGATGGATGAGGCGAGCAGCAGAGTTTAGGATAGATTGGAGGGGAGCCAGTCTGTTTGTTGGCAAACCACAGAGGAGGGTGTTGCAGTAGTCCAGTCGGGATATGACCAGGGCATGCACTAACATTTTAGTGGTGACAGGTGAGAGGAAGGGACGGATGCGAGAGATATTTTTGAGTTGGAGGCGACAGGAGGTGGCTAGGGAGTGAATGTGAGGTCTGAAGGAGAGAGAGGAGTCCAGAATGACACCCAGGCATCGAGCTTGAGGAGTTGCAGTTATTGTAAGATTATTTACAGAGATTGTGGTGTTAGAGAGGGGAGGGGAGTGAGATGGTGGGAAAATGACCAGTTCTGTTTTGTCCATGTTCAGTTTAAGAGAGCGAGATGTCATGAAGGAAGAGATGGCTGTTAGACAGTCAGGAAGACGAGAGAGGATAGAAGAGAGGGCCAGAGAGGTAGATCTGAGTGTCGTCTGCATAAAAGTGATATTGGAAGCCTAGCGAGGTTATTGGTTGTCCTAGACCAGAAGTGTATATTGAAAAAAGTAGGGGTCCTAGGACTGAGCCTTTTGGTACCCCTACAGACAGAGGCCGGGGAGAGGAAATGGTGTTTGAGTAAGATACACTAAATGTGCGGTGAGAGAGATAGGAGGAGAGCCAAGAGTGTGCGAGACCTTGGATTCCAAGAGAAGAAAGAATAGTGAGGAGCAGAGCATGGTCGATAGTGTCAAAAGCAGATGATAAGTCGAGAAGAATGAGAGCAGAGTAGTGGCCTTTGGATTTGGCTGTCAGTAGATCATTGGTGGCTTTGGTGAGGGCCGTTTCGGTAGCGTGACATGAGTGGAAACCAGATTGGAGGGGATTTAGGAGGGAGTTTGTAGACAGATAGTTGGTATGTTCTGTATGGACATGCTGTTCAAGAAGCTTTGATGAGAAAGGGAGCAGAGAGATTGGGCGGTAATTGGGGAGGGCAGAGGGGTCCAGAGAGGGTTTTTTGATGAGTGGAGTTATAACAGCATGCTTATAGGCGGAGGGAAAGGTACCAGTGGAGAGGGAGAGGTTAAATAAAGATGTTAGGGCTGGAATGACAGATGGAGACAGGTGAGGGATAAGGTGGGATGGAATGGGATCAAGGGAGCAGGTGGTCAGGTGAGCCTTTGAGACCAGGGAGGAGAGACCTTGAGCAGTTAACACTGTGAAATGAGTTAATGAGTGGGGCAGGGGGGATGTTGGTAGGAGAGAGGTGTTCTGGGGGGTGAAGCCACTTCGAATCCTGTCGATTTTGTCTTTGAAGTATGTGGCAAATTGCTCAGCCGTTAGCTGTGAGGATGGAGGAGGTGGCGGTGGGCGCAGAACGGAGTTGAAAGTGTTAAATAGCTGTTTTGGATTCCGGGCCTGTGCCGATATGAGTGATGTGAAATATTCCTGTTTGGCAGATGAAAGGGCAGTTCTGAGTTCCTGAAGGGCTTTCTTGTATAACAGGAAGTCCTCCTTGGTTTTGGATTTCCTCCAATGCCGTTCAGCAACTGGAGAATGTCGTTACAATGTTGCAGTGTTAGTGTTAAGCCATGGTTGTGTTTTTGTTGGCCTGAGGGCGACTGTAGTTAAGGGGAGCAACAGAGTCAAGGGCAGCAGTTCCTTATAGGCCAGTCTGTCTCTATTCACTTTTCTATTCTTAAATTCCCAGACTTCTCTAACCAAAGTTTCAATTCTTTTCTTGATTTGTGTGTTGTGTGTGTCAAATTCCTTCCAATCTTTGTGTTGATGTAGTTCGTCACACTGTTTTTTATACTGTGCCTCGACTGCATGTAATTGTGTTCCTTGCTGTTCAGTCAGGAGTTTAAGCATGTTGAAAGAGCAGTTCTGTAAATGTTTTTCTTTAAAAATAGGGTCTAGGTCTCCTACCTGTGGGAATATCTTTATCCTAAGGCCCAGGGGTATTATGTGCTCCTACTTTCTCAGATAGTGGATATTCCAATGTATTTTGGGCTTTTTCCTCAATATTCTTTCTAGTATTATAAATTTCTCGGTCACACTTGTTCTGGTCCCTGTGTCTTTTCCCCTCCCCCCAAACTATATAGACTCTATAGTAGATCATTGAAGAAGACTTCTTCCTGGCCTAAATCATAGTCTGGATGACTAGCAGAAAACCCCTGCCAAGATGAAGGATTCAATAGCCAGGCCGTCAAAGCCAGAACTTGTGATTTGGGATGCCTTAGAGGCCTCTGTGTGAGAAGATCTGGATCGTCGGGTAACCTCTGCTGGTCGCCCTCTGACATCCTTACTATGTCTGAGAACCAGCTTCTTCTTGGCCACAGAGGAGCCACCAGAATGGTTGGGACTCCCTTGTGAGCTAACTTTTTTAGTACTCGACCCAGGAGTGGAATCGGAGGGAATGCATAAAGCAGCTTGAATGCTAGCCACTGAAGAGTCAGGGCATCTGTTATTGCTAGGAGATCCCTGGACTGGGACACAAACCTTGGATCTTCCGATTGTGGCGCGGTACAAATATCTATGTTTGGGATCCTCCAGTGCATGCATTAGGATTGAAAGACCCTCTGACAGAGATTATTTCCCCTGATGCAGGACCGCTCTGCTGAGATGATCGGCCTGCAAGTTGTCCATTCCAGCTATGTGTACAGCCAAGATGCATGGAACCTGTTTCTCGGCCCAAAGTAAAATCTGACTCACTTCCATGAGGGCTTTACTGCTTCTGGTGCCCCTCTGGTGATTGATGTATGCCACCACCGGCCAATGTCTGTTTGAATACGGACGAGATGCCCCCTCAGATGGGAAGTATGTCTGAGACACAATAGAATCGCTCTCAGTTCCAGGAAATTAATGGGAAGTCTGCTCTCCTTTGGATCCCACTGTCCCTGGATCGTTTGTTACTCCATGACACCTCCAACCAGATGAGCTGGCATCTGTAGTGATGATCTTCCACTCTACTGGAAAGAAGGATTTGCCGATCTGAAGAGGCTCAGGAGTTAGCCACCAGGCTAGAGACTGCCTTGTTGACTGTGTCATGCAAAAAAAGAGTGATTCAGAGTCTGTGGGTCTCGATCCCAGATTGTGAGCAATTCCATCTGCAGGGGTCTTGTGTGAAACTGTGCAAAAAGTACTGCCTCAAAGCAAGATACCATCAGGCCCAAAAGACACATTCCTTGACAAATCGTCGGGTGAGGGCAAGACAAGAGACCCTGTACCCAGGCCTGAAGTCTCTTCTGCTCTAGAAAAACACTTTGCCCGAGACGTGTCTAATGCCATGACATCCCAGAAAAGAAATAACCCTTGAAGGTATGATATGATATTCGACTTAAGAAGAATTCGACTGAATAGTCAGATATCCAATGTCGATCAGTCTGTGTATCCTTCTGGGCCCCCTGACATGATGGTGCCCATAACAACAGATCGTCTAAGTAAGGGATTATATATATACCCTGACTTCTTAAAGAAAACATGAGACCTGCCAACACCTTGGTAAACACCCTTGGTGCTGATGATAGACGAAGGGTAGTGCCACAAACTGAAGATGTAGGCCAACCTACTGCAATGAAGGAACGCATCATTATATATACACTCATCTCATCTCCCGGCTGGACTAACATCGCTGTGGATCAAACAACACCAATCTCTAAAGGGCGAGATACGGCAGATCTCATTGCTTCCACTTTCTGTGGAATTCGGGATACCCCCGACCAAGAGAATCTTCGAGGAGGTCTGGCTCCTAATTCGATCTTGTAACCTGAGGATACAACTTCCTGTATCCAAAGATCTGTTACATGAAGCCTCCAAATATAAGCCAAATGCAGAAGCTGCCCCCCACACCTGCAAGGTTAAGGGCACCCCTTCATGCCTGAGCAGGCTTTAAAGAGGGCTTGGCTTTATTCCGCCAGACACCTAGACTTAATTCGGGACTTTGGGGACTTCCAAGTCCCGTTAGATTCTTTTTAAAGACTGTGTCAGCTGGCTTAGCTATTTCGCTAAGCTGAAAATCTTCCAGGGTTGCCGATCCGAGAAACCCCACTGAGCTCCTAAAATGCAGGTCGTCTGAGGTGAAAATCCTTCCATGACAGCGGCTGGGAAAAGAACGCTGTGCCCCTGAGAAGAACTGGCCGCTTCGGCGGTGCTAGCTACTTCCCCAAGCCGAAAATCTTTCCACAATGGTGGCTGAGAAAATATCGCTGTGCCCCAGAGGAGACCAGCTGCTTCAGCAGTGCTAGCTATTTCGCTAAGCAGAAACCTTAAAGGAGCGTGGATTTTTTGCAACCAGTAAAATACAAATTAACACATGGGAAAGAGCAATAAAGAGGAAAATAATTCCCCTGGTTCCCCCCAATCAGGCTCACCAGACAAAAACCTGTGGCTGCTTTTTCCTGTGGCGGCACAGGAGTGTCACCTCTTAACAAAACAAAAGGCGACACCCAGGAGCACCACAAAACCTTTCTGATCCGAATGCAGCATAGCTGCGGAGGCCTAGTGGGTACATCCAGATCAGAGCAGTATAAGGGGCCAAGGACAGGGTTTCCAATACCCCTGTTTCCAAGGCATAATCCTTAAAAATAAAAAGTAAATGGACTGCTCAAACAATTCGAGGACGATATGACCAGGTGGTCGGGTAGGAAGCTATCATGGTTTGGTCGTTGCAATGCACTGAAAATGGTGCTGCTCCCGCGGCTTCTTTATCTAATGCAGGCCCTTCCGGTAGCTATCCCGCAGGCCTTTTTTCGGGAGGTGGAATCTCTCTTTCTGAGATTTGTGGTGGGGGGGTGGGAAACCAAGAATTAGCAGGGCCATCCTTACTAGGAGCAAAAATAGGGGCGGTATAGGTCTTCCTGACCCGAGACTTTACTATGCGGCGGTCCATCTCAACAGAGTGGTTGACTGGTGCCTACACCGGGACCATAAGCAGTGGGTTTCCATTGAACAGAGTCTTGTGGGGGCCCGAGTAGACTGTATTCCGTGGGTGGATCAGAAGGATGTACCACTAATACTGCAACACGCCATGGTGGGGACTACGTTGAAAGTGTGTGGCCAATACTTTCAACGGGCGAACCTCTCCCCGAAACCTTCGCCAATGGTCCCAATATTGGGTAATCCTGGGTTCCCCCCAGGCTGTAGGGGGACTTCTCCGGGAGCATGGAGAGCGGCGGGTGTCTTTAGGGTGGGCCACTTTTTGCGAGAGGGAGAGTGGGGCGCCATGGGAGAGTTGGCCACCGAGAGAGGGCTGCCTGTTTGGTCGACATGGCAGCAGCAACAGCTATCGCACTTTCCATCTACGCTGCGATATCACAAAAGGGTGCAGAGGGGCCTTACCCCCTTTGAAGAGCTGTGCTCCAGTAGGGAGGATGTAAGTCATACTCTCTCGTATATATACAAGCTACTAATCAACCCCCCAGACACAGTTCCACCGCCATTTGTTGGGAAGTGGGAGAGAGATTTGGTTAGGACTTTCACTCCAAAGCAGATAAGTAGATTGCTGGAAACCCCCCATAAAACCTCGATCTGTACCAGGTTTCAAGACTGCAATTACAAGGTTTTGACGAGGTGGTATAGGGTACCGGCGGTAATCAACAAATGGTACCCAGAAGTGGAGGCGAGGTGTTGGAGGTGTGGAGGGGAGGAGGGTACTCTGCTTCACATCTTTTGGTCATGTCCTAAACTGAAAGCTTTCTGGGATGGGGTTAGAGAGGTGGCGGAGAGCTTACTGAGTATAGAGATTCCAGAAGACCCTGCCGTGTGCTTACTTCACATGACAAAGACTCCACTCAAAAAGTATTGTGGCTCTTTGCTGTGTCACCTTCTTAACGCAGCCAAGATGTGTATTCCACAGTTATGGAGAAGGGAGGATCCCCCCACCCTAGCAATGTGGGCCCTAAGAATTAATGAAATAATGAGGTTTGAGGACCTCATGACGCCTGGGGAGGATGGCTATGAGAAATACATGGCGATTTGGGTCCCATGGATGCAATATACTGAGTCTGAGGACTATAAGAGCATCATAGTTGGAGCTTAGGCCCCCGTTCAGAAGGTGTTTTGCTCTTCCTTTCCCCTTCCCGGTGTTTCCCTTCCCCATTTGATCCCCCCCCCACCTTTTTCCCATCTTCCCTGTTGTTTCTCCCCGATAATGTTAAGTTTATTGGAAAGTTCAATCAGAAGATTCACTATTTAGATGTTCATAGCTGTCGTGATAATTGCATTGTTGCCCCCGGATTCTTCTTGGGAGGCACTTTCTAGGATGTAATCTTAGCTCTAAGCTTCACGATGCAATGTTATGTGTGATGTGATTTCTAATCCTCTAATGGCTATGTTTCAATCTGTATCATTCTTGTAACTTCGTGCTCTCTAACGAGTATGTTTTGCATAAGCTAAAATAAAGAATTTATAAAAAAAAAAAATAAGTAAATGGGAGAGGAGTTCAGATACACCCTTGTAGTCCAGTTCCAACTGCAAGAAATAAACTCGATTAGAGGTGGTCAGCCAGAAGGATATAGGCACCAGGAGGAAGAGCCACGCCTTTGTTCTTGCAGTCCACGCCCTCTCGGCTGAGATGTTAACCCAATCGTGACTGAATTACTCTGATGGCCCGAAGTAAAATGAAAGAGAAAGTCTTTAAAAGTTTATTTTCTGCAATGGGCTTCTGAAACTAACTAACTAACTCCATTACGGGTACTCAAGCCCCTTGTCAAGATCCCTGTTAGATACAAACGTTTACCTGTCCGCACTCTTCAGAGCATCCAAACATAATGATGGACACGCTTAGGGGCCTGCACCTCATATGCATTGTGGCAGTGTATTGCAGCTCGCTGTGGTCAGTGAAGCTTAAGGGTTAACTTAGAGGTTCTGTATGACTCACTAGGAGTAGTGTGTCAATTAAACAACTGCTGTGCAGCCTGGCCTTCCAACCTCCCATTAGTCAAAGCTGTTGAGGCTTCAGTGCACACTGCCTGTAATAGGGTCTAGCTTGTTGTGTGTTATTCTGTTGGTTTATTTCCTGCTGACCCGATTAGTTTGCTTTGCATCCCGGCGCTTTTGCCTGACCCCTTTGATACTGTGACTCTCTGATATACGGCTTTGATCTTTGGCTTTCCCTGGACTTCGGCTTTGTTTATTCCTTCTGTCAAAACACTGGCAGGACTGATAATCTGTTGCAGACCCGGTTATCTCTGACTTGCCCTGTGTATTGTTAGTTTTGCCCTGTTGTACATCGGCCTTTGCGGCCTCAGGTGCCATCCTTTGCGCCTTTAAGTCCTGGGAGAAACCGTGTTCAGGCAGGTGTGTAATGTCTCCCAGCAAACGGGGGCTTGGCTATAGGTGAAGACAGCGGTGTTAGATTGGGTTGGCATCTGAACTTAGGCTGGTGATCAGCTGAGCATTACATTATCACAGGCCACAAAAAAGAGAAAAACTTGGATTTTGTGCAGGAACATAATATTTCCAGTGCAGTGGAAAAACTGCAAAACTGGAGAGAACCAAAACCTACCACCAGTTACAAGTGCAACTATTCCTGTTAAACCTAAAGTACCCCCTGCCTGAAAAATTCTCTGGTGAACAGCAAGATTTTTTCAACTTTGAAAATGCATGCAAACTATATTTTCATCTTCGTCCCCACTCTTCCGGATCGGAGTCTCAAGAGAGTTATATCTTTGCTCCATGGAGATGCCCAGACCTAGGCATTCAGTCTTTCCACAGAAAATGCAGCACTCCAATCAGTGGACAGTTTCTTCCAAGCTATGGGAATCCTACATGCAGACCCAGATCTCGCCTCCACAGCCGATGCCATGTGAGGTCCCTGCATCAGGGACACAGGTCTGCCGAGGAACACTCCCTAAATGGAACGACCCAGCCCTGAGAAATCAGTTCAGACTCAGTCTTTCAGATGCCATAAAAGACATTTTGATTCATTTTCCCTCTCCAAAGTCCTTGTATGAGGCAATGCACCTGGCCATCTGTACAGACCGTCGTATCCAGAAATGCCAACGAAAACTACTTGGCACAAGCCTCTGTGGTTCAACCACCTCAGCAATGACCCACCTCTCCAGCCACAGAGCCCATGTAGTTGGGCTCCAATAAGCCCGGGGCCTTTGCTTGTATTGCGGCGAGGCTGGTCCTCTGGTGAAGTGCTGGTCCCAAAATCCATTGGGAAGACTTCAGCACCTAGGTCGGTCACAGGAACACCACCTAGGCAATCAGGTATTTCCTCTCAGATCTAATAAGTTGTGGCTGCCAGTAACAATTTCCTGGGGGCGCCTCATAAGGTTCATACCAAGGCCTTTTTGGTCAGTGGGGCAGCAGGAAACTTTATGGATATTGCATTTGCCCACTCTCTGGGCATTCCCTCTGAGGCTTTGATTGAACCCCTGTGTGTCTTGGCAATATAGGATTCTCCTCTGCAGCAGGGGAAACCTTTGTCCAAAATGCCTGATATTACGATTAAGGTGGGTACTATCAACACTGAGAGCCTTTGGTTTTATTTGTTGCATACCCCATCTTCACCTGTCATCCTTGGATTACCCTGGCTTCTTATGCACAACCCCCAGATTGATTGGGAGCATGGTCAGATTCTCAAACGGAGTACATTCTGTTTTCAAAAGTGTTTATCCATGTATGGTGAGTTTGCTGATGTGTTTTCAACCCAGGCCGCTGACTCCCTTCCTCCCCATAGGCCTTAAAGTGGACCTTCACCCTGAATAAGAGCATATCTTACATGTTTCCCACACCCTGTACATACAGATTGCTCACATTAAAAATCATCCTACATTCTTCTACTGCATGTTATGAGCGGCTCATGGAGCATCAGGCAGCCTGCAAACAGGAAGTGTGTTCTGACTGTGTTGCTCTGCATTCTGGGATTGCTGTCCTTTCCCTGACCCTAACTCTACTCTGCCTGTGCAAAGCACAGCTATAACCCCGCCCCCTGTACTTTATCACCCTCTCCTCTCTTCTAGAGTCCTGAACAGAGTTGCAGCCCAGTGTGGTAAAGAATAATAAGTGACAAATAACTTAAAATATATTCATTTTACATGCTGTGTAATAGTTTTTTTAAGGGTTTGGGCTTTTCATTAAATAATGCTGAAGGTTCGGTTTAAGACTGCCCTATTGAATTGCTTCCTGGCACCATGCCACCATCTGTTTGGGCCTGAAAATATTGCCATGATGAAATATATAAAAGAGAATCAGGACAAGGGCTTTATTCACCCATCCACATCACCAGCAGGGGCAGGATTCGTTTTTGTTGAGAACATAGATGGTAGTCTGCGGCCATGCATCGACTATAGGAGGGCTGACAAAATGCAGAAGCCGTCCCCCAACCCAAATGGGTAAGGGCATCCCTCCATGCCTGGGAGGGCAAAAAGGGGGTTTAGCCTCTCAGCGTCTAGAGGAAAAGGAACCTTTGCCCCGGCGGAATGGCAGAGGATTGGAAGATCTACGAAAATAAGGATTAGATTTCCTTCTTTGCGGGAGCCTAGTAGACTTGCCGCCTGTGGCTCGCTTCACAATATCATCCAAACACTCTCCAAAAAGATGACCCCCCATAAAAAGTCCCATCTTCTTGTCAGTCATGTTGGCCGACCATTGCTTAAGCCATAGAGAACGCCTCTGAGTCACCAACAGGGTAAAACCCTTCACATTTAGTCTAACCATATCCATAGCAGAGATGACATGTAGACTTCTATGCTGGACTTTATCAACTGAGAGCATAAAGTACAGGAGTGACCAGCTGAATTTGAGAACTCAACTACTTTTGGCCTGCCATGGCCACCATGATGCAGCACGTAAGGCCAACCCTATCATAGAAAAGGCATGCCTGGATACCTGATCTGGGTCTTTATCCGACCGAATTTCTTAGGGAAGCACAGTCTAAAGTAGCAATAACAGTGTTCCTAGAGAGTCCTGAAACAGGATCATCCACTTCAGAGGGAAAAGACCATCATTTAATTTGGTCTGTGAGAAAAAGGATATTTTGTATCCAGTACTCTAAGAATGGTTTAGGAGCTTGTCAGACTTTTCCAATTCCTTCTGGATAAGCTTGGTAAAAAGAAACTGCTTGGGAAACAGCCGTTTCTTTTTCTTGGATCTGTAAGGGAAGACAGATTATCCAACCCTCTAATCTGAAAGCCTTACAGCACTTCCTTGGTTTTGCAAAATTTTATAGAACGTTCATTAAGAATCCCTTTTCAGTTGTGTCTCCACTCACTGATTTGACCCAAAAAGGGGCAGATCCAGGCCACTGACTTCCAAAAGCTATTTAGGTCTTTCACCATCTTAAAAAAGGCCTTAAGGAAATTATGACATAGGCAATTGGGAACTATTAGGGGTCAATGCATCCAATAACAGTCTTCACAGACCATAAGAACTTCAAGACAGGCAAGGTGGGCCCTCTTTTTCAGTCCATTTAACTTCATTATTACCTATAAACCTGGGTCAAAAAACATTAAGGCTGATGCATTATACAGAAGTTTTGAGGAGTTGCTGCCTCACCCAGAAATAGTTAAGGAACCCATTTTGCCTTTTCACTGTATAGTAGCTTCCCTCTCCAGACCTCTCAGAACTGTTCATCAGAGTCCCCACCAGGTAAACCTCAAGACTGCCTGTTTGTTCCTTTGCTGCTCTGGTTGCAGATCCTACAACAGTTCCATGACTCTAAGACTGCAGACCATCTAGGGGAGAAAGACTCTGTCCTTGTTGTCTTGTGTAGTCTAGTATAGTGGTCCTCTATGCTTGAGGATGCCAAAGCTTATGTGAAAGCATGCTCCATCTGTGCCTGCTGCAAGTCTCCACGTACCTCTCCAGTTGGTACCCTCTCACCCAGTGCTGGGTAGTGGTTGACAGGTTTAGTAAGATGGCCCATTTTGTACCACTCAACAAACTCTTAATGGCTAAGGAGCTAGCTCAGTTATTTGTTGAACATGTATTCAGATTTCATGGAATCCCTGAGAATACAGTCTCTGATAGAGGGGTCCGGTTGGTTTGCCAGTTTTTGAGGTCCTGTTGTGCATTTCCCTGTCCTTTTTCTGGGCCTTCCATCCACAGACCAACAGTCTGACAGAGAAAACCAACCTGGCCTTGGAACGTTTTTTTCGTTGCTACATCTCAGATTGCTAACTTGATTAGGAAGAATTTTTACCATTTGCAGAGTTTTCCTTTAATAACACCATACTCTTTTCAACTGGGATGTCTCCCTTTCAGTGCGTCAGTGGTCGAGATCCAAGGTTCTCCTATCTCGCTGGTTCTGCATCGAATCTACCTGCCCTGGAAGGTTGGTTATCACATATGTCTGGCATCTGGTCCAGGGTTCAGCAGAACCTCCCTCGGGCATCAGAGCAACAGAAAAGGTTTGCAGACCGCCACCATTCCAAAGAAACTGAGTTTAGCCCAGACACTCCCGTCTGGGTTTCCACACATAATATTGACCTAAGACAAGCTTGGTCCAAAGTTTATTGGGCCTTACCCAATTCTCAAAAAGATCAATAGAGTCACATACAATGTAGCCCTTCTAGAATCCCTTAAATACTCCAATGCATTCCACGTCTCCTTGCTTTAATCTGCTGCTAACTTTGCTCTCAGTACTTCACCTCCTCCACCAGTATTACTCCAAGGGGAGCCTGAATACGAAATCCTTGACTCCCACTAGGTAAGGAATTCCCTTCAATATCTAATTGACTAGAAGGGATATGGGCCAGAGGAGAGAAGTTGGGTACCAGCTCGCTGAGTTCATGCCAATGCATTAGTTAAGAAATTTCATTAGTAGAGTAGAGGCCCCTCCTCAGGGGAGGGGTAATGTTCGATCCAAATGTTTACCTGTCCGCACTCTTCAGAGCATCCAGTCATCATTGTGGAAACAGAGACTGACACGCTTAGGGGTCTGCACCTCATATTTGTTGCGGCAGCATATTGCAGCTCGCTGTGGTCAGCGAAGCTTAAGGTCCAGTTAAGGGTTAACTTAGAGGTTCTGTATGGCTCACTAGGAGTAGTGTGTCAATTAAGCAACTGCTGTGCAGTCTGGCCTTCCAACCTCCCATTGGTCAGCAGTCCCATAAACAGCTGCCTGTGATTGTATCTAGCTTGTGTTGTGTTACTCCTGTTTTTTTTCTGCTGACCAATGTTTACTCCTGTTTATTTCCTGCTGACCCGATTAGTTTTCTTTGCTTCCCGACTACGCTTTTGACTGACCCCGTGGATACTGGGACTCTCTGATATACGGCTTCGACCTTTGGCTTTCCCTGGACTTCAGCTTTGTTTACTCCTTCTGTCAAGACACAGGCAGGACTGATAATCTGTTGCAGACCCGACTATCTTTGACTTGTGTATTGACTGTATATTCGGGCAGGCGTGTAATGTCTCACGGCAAACGGGGGCCTTACGGGGGTGAAGACAGTGGTGTTAGATTAGGGGTTGTCATCTGAACTTAGGCTGGTGATCAGCTGGGCATTACCATCCCTCTGCAAAAATTATAGGATTCTTGAGACAGAAAATGTCCTACAAGCAAAACCACTGGATTCGCACCAGGCGATAATGACTCACCAGATAAATCAATAAATTCTTGACAAAGTCTGCTTCTGGGCCTGAATCGTCTTGATGACCCTGGCAGATATGACGCTTTCTGCCAGGATGGAGGTTTCAATCTGGATTGTCAGGTAGCCGCCAGTGCTGGCCTTCCATCATCCCTATGATGCCGATGGGGAGCTACCAGGATGGTTGGGATCCCTTTGTGAGACACCTTTAGTACTCGATCCAGGAGTGGAAATGAAGGGAATGCATAGAGAAGCCTGAATGCTGACCAAGCAAGGGTCAGGGTATTTATTGCTATATGAAAAAAGGGGGGTGGGAGCAGCTAAATCACTATTATTTATACAAAATTATTATTATTATTCAGGGCCTGGGAACTAATTTACCGCCCAGTTTAACCCTCTCATCATCTAAATATCAAGCAACAAACATGTCTAGCTATGTGGAAAGGCAGAGATTTGGTTGCATATATCTGCAGATACATGTGGAAGCCACACTGCCTCGACAAGGCACTCTGTGTTTAGTGTGGTCCCTACTCTTAATTTTGAGTCCCCAAAGTCGGGACATGCAATGCATGCTATAGCCAGAGGGTCCTTGGACCAGGAGACAAATGTCAGAAGTTTCCGATTGTGGCAGGACACGAAGAGGTCCATGCCTGGAGTCCCCAGTGGTTGCATAAGGCCTCGAAAGATCCCCTGACTGAGGAAACATTCCCCCCTGATCCAAAGTCGCACCCTGCTTAGATGATCAGCCTGCACATTGTTCACTCCTGGTGTTTGGATTGCCAAGATGCACAGAACATTCTTCTCGGCCCAGAGCAGGATTCGGCTCACCTTCTTCGCCTGCTTCTGTAGCCCCCCTAGTGGTTGATATAGGCCACCGCCATCATGTTGTCTGCTTGAATCCTGCCAGAATGACGCCTCAGATTGGAGGCCCATTATGTGAATTCCAGAATATTTATAGGTAGTCTGCGCTCCCTTAAGCCCCACTGTCCATGGATCGTTAGGAACACGATGAGGCCACCCCAACCAGTTAAGCTGGCATTGGTGGTGACAATATTCCACTGTACTGTAAGAAAGGGCAGAATCTGCCCACATGAAGAGATTCAGCCACCAGGCTAGAGGACGCCTCACTGAGTGTGTCAAGCAAAAGGGGTGATCCAGGGTCTTTGTGGTTCGATACCAAATCGAGAGCAATTCCAAATGCATGGGTCTTGTGTGGAACTGTGCAATTAGCACTGCCAAGAGGCAAGACACAATCAAGCCTAACAGACGCATACTTTGACGTATCATTGGGTGAGGGCAATATGTGACTTTGGATAGTTGACTATCCAGCCAACTTTGTCCTAGAGTCAATAGGTCTGTTTCTCTCAAGGCCTCCTGAAAAGATGGTGCTCTAATCAAAAGATCGTCTAAGTATGAGGTGATTTGTATCCCCTGGTTCCTTAGAAAAGCCACAAGGCCTGACAGAACCTTGGTAAAAACCCTTGGAACCGAGGACAGGCCAAAAGGCAGAGACACGAACTTGAAATGTAGGCCATCTACTAGGAAACGCAAAAACTTCGGCTTGCCTGGGAAGATAGGGATATGTAGTAGGCATCCCTTATAGCCACTGTGGTCATATAATGACCCTCGCCTAAAGTGCAGCCTTTGTGGATCTCAATGATTCCATGCGAAATATCAGAGTCAGACAAAACTGTTGAGGTCCTTGAGGTCCAATATTGGGCGCATGGAGCCGCCCCTCATGGGGATTACGAACAAATTAGTGTAGAATCCTTAGCCTCTCTCTGAAAGAGTAAAGGGAAGGACTACTAGCTGTAACAGGTGAGCTACAGCGGATCTCAATGCATCTGCTTTCTCCGGATTCCGAGACACCCTTGAAAAAAAGAACCTTCGAAAGGGTCTGGCCCCCAACTTGATCTTGTAGCCCAAAGAAAGTATCTCTTGGATCCATGCATCTGTTATATGGAGCCTCCAAAGAGCGGCAAAATGCAGAAGCCGTCCCCCCACCCGAAAAGGTGAGGGCATCCCTCCATGCCTGGGAGGGCAAAAAGGGGGTTTAGCCGTCCTCTAGAGGAAAAGGAACCTCTGCCCCCGCGGAATGGCAGAGGATTGGAAGATCTACGAAAAATAAAATTCTGTGAAACTCACCTGTAGAATTGTTTTTGAATATATCCAGTCCAGGTCGTCCCAGAAGTGATGACATGTGGGTATTCCGCCCCCAGGGGGCACTCGACTGCAAGATCAAAAGCTGTCGCTCCTCCCGGTCCCCTATAAAAGCAGGTGTCTCACTATGATTTCCCAGTGGTTAAACATCAGTAAGAAAAGAGACAAGCCGGGAGGCCAAGAAACCATGTTACTTCACATTGCTTCAGCATGTACTCTCTCCAATGAAAAAAAGTTAAGGACAACGGTCCAATGTAAAAATGGTCACCATAACAGGCAAACAAGAGATAATGAAAAAAGGGTGGGGTGGGACGACCTGGACTGGATATATTCAAAAACAATTCTACAGGTGAGTTTCACAGAATTGTATTTTTCCCTATATCCAGTCCAGGTCGTCCCAGAAGTGATGACATGTGAGACATCCAAAAGCAGTGTCCATTAGGGCGGGATCCCCAGTGCTGAACAGCATGTAGTTCATTTCACTACTGCCTGAAGCACCTTTCGGCCAAAGACAGCATCAGCTGAGGCCCTAACATCAACCTTGTAAAACTTGGTAAAGGTATGAACTGAAGACCAAGTGGCGGCCTTACAAACTTGTTCCACATAAGCCTGGTGTTGAAAAGCCCAAGAGGCAGCAATAGCTCTGGTAGAATGAGCTGTGATCTGAAAAGGGGGTTCCTTCCCCCTGGAAGGACTTGTCTGGTGGCAAATCCGAACTCCTGAAAGATTCAGTCGCAAACAGGTAATACTTGATGGCTCTGACCACATCCAAGGCATGGAGGGTCCTTTCCTTAGAATTAGTCGGTGCTGGACACAAAGAAGGCAAGACCACCTCATTAAGATGAAAGGGAGAAACGACCTTAGGCAAAATCAGGTTTAAAGCTGAAAACCACCTTATCCTTACGGCGCTCAAAATAAGGAGGCTTCATACAAAGCGCAGCCAGCTCTGACACGCAACGCACCGAGGTGATCGCTACCAAAAAGACCACCTTGAGGGTTAAAATAGGCAATGCAGCATCGCACAAGGGCTCAAAGGGAGGACTTTGGAGAGCAGAAAGTACCAAATTCAAGTTCCACACCAGTAATAAAGGCTTACGTGGTGGACGTACATGGGTGACTCCCTGGAAAAAGGTCTTGATCAATCTATGATTGGCAAAGGATCTCTGGAAAAAGATGGCCAAGGCCGAGACCTGGCCCTTGAGCGTGCTCAGCTGGAGACCCAAGTCTAAACCATGCTGTAAAAACTCCAAGATCCTACAGATAGAGAATGTGCGACAAGGGAGTCTCTTGGATTCACACCAAGCAATGTAGGCATGCCAAACCCTGTAATATATCATGGAAGAAGACTTCGTATCATGCGTATAGGCGCTTTCGATGAACGAAAGCAAATTGGATCATTTGCGTTAGTTCTGATCATTTTCCCATCAAAATCTGATATTTTTCGTTCGTTCAGATAACTTACATTATTGGTATGGGCTTGCGTCTCATTCAGAGAGTTGATTGCCGACGGACCACCACCCTATAAACCCGTTTCCTTTGCGATCCCCTTACGGGACCATTTTGACCTCGAGACTAGCAGCTATGGATGACTCCAGTGTATTTGAGGAGCATGAGGATCTGCAGCTCATGGGCATTGAAATTGTCCGGAGGGCTGAGACCAGATTGCACTGGCGACGCATGCACATCGATGGCATGCATGACTTTGAGCTGTTCGAGCTCACCAGACTTGGTCGCGCTTCCCTCCATAAGTTGTATAGTGAGCTGCGGCTATGGTTAGCCCGCACCACAAGGAAGGGGCAAGCAATTTCAGGTATGACCAAGATGCTTGGCTGCCTGCAATTTTTGGCGAACATCTCGTTCCAGAGGCTGGGTGCCCCCTCCGTGGGGATCTCCCAGCCTATGCTGAGCCACGCACTATCCAAGTTTTTGGAAGGCATGGCTACCATAACTCGGAAATAAATTTGTTTTCCTGATGATATGGTAGCCAGAAACGCGATTAAGCTGGCATTTTATAACATCGCCGACATGCCCAATGTCATGGGTGCCATCGACTGCACCCACGTTGCCCTGGTGCCTCCGGCAGCCGACGAGTATATCTATAGGAAAGTACAATCTGTCATTTTTACAATCACTTTACCTTATTTTTTTTTAATTAAAAAAAAACCTACCTTGTAATTATTCCCTCCTTGTAATTATTCCCTCCTTGTAAAGAGTCCCTGTAAAACAATGGACCGTATTTAGTTTCTCTAAAATTTCACATGTGTTCAAAAGGGAAACATTTTAATGTGTACCTGAAATAGACACTTCAAAGTTAATCTTTACTTTTTCAAACATACATATCCTTTTTTTGGTGTACAAATTACTTATGTACTTGGTTAGTGTTATTTGTATTGGCCCACAGGTTTTGCTTATGGTGTGATTAGTTAGTGTTTCACTAGTTTTCCTTGCCTTGCTGTTTTTATTTTTCCCCGCAAAATGGGCCACTCACTGAATGTCCAAGCAGTGGTGGCCCTGGACATGCGGTTCCGTAGTATGCTCGCCGGGTTCCCAGGCTCATCCCATGATGCCTACATTCTTCGAAGATCTGGATTGTACGGTCGGTTTGAGTCTGGGGAATTTTCCGGTGGATGGCTTCTTGGTAAGTTGATGCCAATAACGTCATTTTTTTTATATGTATGCCTATAAATTTAGTTTGTGTCCCATGTATGAAACTATGCCTATTTGAACACCTTGTTTTCATGTGAAACACGACCTTAACCATTAGATTTTTCAAACAACAAAGCCTTGCCAAATGTTTGTCCTGCATTTGCAAAATTTAAAATTTGAATTTATAGTAAATTAATCATTAGTCTTCCCCACACTTGGCTGAAATTATGTTCTTGACTTTATGATAGGGTCTGTGCCATCTTTGCTTAGATGCATTACACTTACTGAGTAGAGGAGAGCGGGATAAAGTGCAGTAGCTGGGTTAGAGCTGTTTTTGCCTCAGACAAAGCAGATACGGGGTCCTGAAAAGTTAAGACATCCAAGAATGCTGAGCAGCACAGTCCTAAACCAATACCTGTTAGCAGTCTGGCTGATTGGCCATCATCCGCCATCTTTGATGTTTAAATTGTTTCCACATCTATTAGATGTTTTCAGGCTTATTTTTTGCCTGTAAAATATGTATGCTCATGCTGTTTAGCAAATGTGACCTAGCCTCTTAGAGGCCGATTCAGTAATAGCGCCAGGTAGCGACAGATGAGCGCCAGTAGCGTGATTTTCACAGCGCCCGCTAGTATTCGCTGTGCTTGGCCGTTGTTCGGTTGTTGACAGCGACTCAGTCGGTGTGCAGTAATGTTGAATACGGGGTTAGGAGTCGCTGTTTGACAGGTTCCGTGCTGTATGGGAGCGCATGACAGCGAATGGTCATAACGAACGGCTCCCAGCATATTCATTAACAAATCACGCTCAAAAAATTCTCGCGCTGTGAAAAGCTTGTTTAAACCCCAGAGCGCTGGCGGCGATGGCTTAAAAGTAGTTTTTAACCCCCAAACATCCATATTTTTTGATTAAAAAATTAAACAAGTTTTTCTAAACATTTTGTAATATGAATACATTAATATCAGACCTATAATATCAATTCTGCACAAATTTTTTTTTTTTATTTTTTTTTTTTTTACCTTAAAAAAAATATCTAACATTGCCGTGGTCACAGAATTTTTGACACTTAAAAAAAAAAAAAAAAAAACATTAATAACAATTAAATATGAAGATTTAAAGATTGCTCCATTGAAATGCATTGGAGAGCGCCAGGTAGCGAGAGGTCATACCTGGCGCTGTGATGGGATTAGCAGTGGCGCTGTTCGTTGCAGTCCGCTACATGATGAATCCCGCGCTAGCCTCATTTAGCGTGATAAATGCGTGATTGTGTCCGCCGCCTGGCATTCTGGAGTCGGTAGCCGCCGATAGCTGGCGATACCTGGCGCTAGTGAGACACTACCTGGCGCTATCTCTTGATAAATAAGGGCCTTAGTCATTTTGATGGGCCGTTTTTGGGATTCAATTTAGGGAGTAATGTGTAATTTATGTGTTTTGCTTACAATATTTGCAGGTGATTCCGGCTATCCACTCCTTTCGTGGCTGCTGACGCCCGTCCTCCGGCCCCAGAATGCCGCCCAGGATGCATATAATAGGGCACACCGGAAGACCAGGGCCGTGGTGGAGAGGGCTTTTGGCCTATTAAAGACCTGCTTCAGATGCTTGAACCATACCGGGAAGCCCTTCAGTATGACCCCCAAAAGGTCATAGATATTATCATGGCGTGTGCAGTGTTGCATAATTTTGCCATATTGCAGCGTGTCCCCCGGTATGTGGATTTGCCCCCCTCTCCACCTCCCGATGACCCAGAGGACGACTACCGTGGGCCACCTAGTGAGTCTGGCCAAGCCGTGCGGTCAAATTTGATAGCCACACATTTTTCTTAATTTGTTGTCCCTTTGTCTGTTTTGTCACTTTATTGATTGTTAATTTTGTTTTTTGCCCTTTGTGTTGGTTTGTTTATTTTTTATGTACAAAAGAGGAATTAATTACTAAATACCTCACACCTGATTTTTAACCCTTTCGCTGCCAGCCTACCTGGAGTTTTTGTCACCCCTGTCAGACCACTTTACACTATTTTGCGCTCCCCATGTTCAAATGTGATTTTTGAAGGGATTTCCAGGGATTTCCCAGAAAAATGATATATTGTTTTTTTCAGCATAGTCTGGGCTTTAACATGAAATGTCTTGTTTGTCATTTTTAGGTGAATTCTCAATATTTTTGGGTGAAATATGTGAAAAAAAAAATCTATTTTTTACTATTTGTGTTTTTTTGTAATAAAAAATGTAAGTTTGTCCCAAAAATCTTATTGTGTGTGAAATCCCGATTTCTCCCAGTTACAGCGGTACCACATATGTATAGGTAGACACCCTTTCCTGCCCAGGAGACTCCCCCAAACTGAAACAGTGCTTTAGGGGATTTTCAGATAAAATACAACTATGCTATGCGCACCTTGAAGTTTTTCCAGAAAAACAACCCGTTACATTTGAAATACCCCCCAACAAACTATATATTCTCTGGAAGTACACACCTCAAGCTTTCTAGGTGTACCAGGCTTGTTATTGTGGCCACAGTTTTCTGGAAGTAATCCCTCAATGTAATCTTTGGTTGCAAAGAGTTTCCCTAAAAAAAAGGATAAAAAAGCAAAATCAAAGCCACGTTTTCCTAAAAAAACCATATACAAACAAGAAAAAACAAGTAAAATCTGAAAAAACAACATCCCCCAAACAGAACGATATCCAACATGCATAGCTACTGTCAAGGGAAGAGTTGGCAAACACCCCAAAGTAAAGCATGTGCGTAACGGTAATTTTACTTGAAAATTTCAGCTCTGCGTTGGGGATGTAGAGCAAAGATGTTGAGCCGTTACAGGCCAAATAGGCCTTAAAATGGAGGATGCCCATAAAACCCAGGTTGGGGCCCTTGGAGGTGGGCCCTCACCTGGGCCTGTGTGGCATTCAGAATCTGCAACTGTTCCAACATGTTTCTATTGGTAGTTCAAAAATCAGCCATCATGGCACTGAGATGGTTAGTTAAATTCAGTCAGCATGGAGTTTAAGGTATCATTTAATGTCTCTAATTGGCCATGAAGATGCTCGTGGTTTCTTTGATTTCTTAGGCGAAATAACAGCCTCTCATGGTGCCATGCTGACTCCATCATCGGCGCGCCACTCCCCTGGAAAACTGGCCCACGTAGCTGACTACGCCTCCCAATTCCTCGGGTTCTGGGGCATGCAGATGATGGGCCTCTAGGTCCACCAACAGCCACAAGTCTGCTTGGCAAATCCTCAGCAGCAGAGCTAACACTGGGGACTGTCGGCTCAGTCTCTGCATGCTGCCTCACTCTGCTGCTGAGGATTTGTGGAAGAAACATGTTGGGACAGTTGCAGATTCTGTCCCAGGGGGGGCTGTACAGAAGGTCCCATGAAGGTTCCATCCTCCTCCAGCTCCTGGATTTCCTCCATCAGTGTGTGGGTCTGTTGGGACATGTAAAAAAAAAATGTTTAGTTTGGGCACTACATATGTAATTCCGCAAAAAGAAACATGGCAAGTCACATGCATAAGCAAAATCAGAAAAAGACACTTACAGTATATATCGGATCCTGGGTCTGAGGCAGCACGGAAGTTGACGGCATGGACAAACTAGCTGAGGCTTCCCCACTAGCTGAGGGATGATGCTGGGCTGCATTGTTAAAAAAGAGGCATGTAAACAACTATGCATTGCTGATGTGTAAGAATACATATGCTTCACTAAAACTTGTGGGCAAGCATGAATGGCAACTCCCCCAACGGTCTAAGTTGACCTTCACTATGAATGCCATTATCTGTTAGATGTATTAGTCAACAAGTACATACACATTGGTCACCTTAACCCAACTAAACATGCATGTACTGGCTGTTCTGAGGCCTCACACATCCCTAAAAGCCCATTAGGGGACCACACTCAGCTTGCAATTAGCATTTGGCCTCAGATTATTCTGGTTGCCATTCTTTCTAGGTCAACCTTTCAATCACCCCAGATCAAGTCTTTCAGACCAAAGCACAGCTCCAACCCAAGTGGTCTACAGATAAAGATGGAAGTGTTGGGGGGGCGTGTCCCGACCTTGAGGAATGAGCAGCGTGTGACCGAGCTCCGGATCCCAGACCCCGTTAAAAAACCACTTACCAGGCGTTTTTGAGCAGCAACCACAGGATGACCAGACGGGTGAAGAGCCACAGACGCCGAAAAGAGGACAATAGAAGCGCATCGGGCCACCATTCCTCTGAAAAAGCGAGAAGAAAGGAGAGAATGGAGATATCCAAGATGGCGGCGGCGGGAGCGTCCCGGGATAGCAGTGAGGGAGACAGAGTGATGGCAGACTCAGCCTCGTATGAGAGCAGCGAGGGGAGCGGCGCAGAGAGGAGAAGACCGGAGGACAGCTACACCGCAGCACGGGACCCGGCGCGCGTCCGGGAGGCAGAAGTAGCCGAGAGTGGAAAGCACAGAGCTGGGTGCACCAAGATGGCGGCCGTGTACGCCCAGAACGCGGGACCTGCTGAAAGCGATACCTCCCTGGAGAGAGCCGGACGGCATATGGAGCAGGTAGGAGGCGGCAGGATGGGGAGAGAGACTTTTATGGAGGTAGATCCCGAGGACGAGATAAGAAGAGGCCAGAACAGCAGTGGGGCACAGAGGGGTGAGAGCACCAAGATGGCGGCTGTAACCGCGCCTATGACAGAGGACATGCAGGAGACAGGCTGGACCACTAATAAAGGAAGGCAGAGGCATAGTGGAGAGAAAGCCTCTGCTGGTCATTTTAGCCAAAGGATGCAAGCAAACCTGCAGTATCAGGACACAGACAGTCGGGGGGCGGGGAGGGAACAGGAGAATGATGGCTCTCTCTCGCTGAGTGCTGACACCCCAGGCAGGTCCCTGAATGCCATAAACACCCACAGAGGCGCTGGTCCTAGTGGGATAACATCAGATGAAAGGGGAAAACATCAGGTGCAGGGCGGCAGATATGCCACAGACCTGGGACAGTTCGCTTACAAACCCAAAGCGTCAGACAGAGGCATGCCCCATCCCTGTGCCCCCACGGGCTCTCAACCATCGCCCCCCGGAGCACTTTCTGCTGGCCTCCCTCAGAGACCACCTAAACCCCTGGCAGATAGAGGAGAAGCGAGAGACGTGTATGGAGCCGTGCCTGCATGGTTGGGGTCCCCTATGTCCCCGCTCCTGCCCTCCCCGGTCAGATCTGTAGCCGAGACAGGAGGCAGCCCTGAGCTGATGTCCCCCGTGGACGACGTAGCCTCGCCCATATTGCCGTCAGAGGAGATCAGCGGCTGGAGGAACACGTCGACGCTTAATGTGCCTGAACCTGGAGATCCCAGTGACCAGCAGATCCTCTTGGAAACTATCTCCCTACTAAGAGGGATGCCAACCAAATCAGATATCGAGAAACTGATTGAGAAATACGAAGCGGCCCACAAGCGGGAAATAGCTGCGGTTAGACTGGAAGTCTCAGAGGTCCAATCTAGAGTAAAGGTTCTGGAGAGAGCTGGCAGCTCAGTGGACGACCGTATGAGAACACTGGAGGAGCGATGCAACAAGCAAGAAGCTTACATAAGAAACTGCCACCTACATCTAGATGATCTAGAAAACCGCAGCAGACAAAACAACCTACGAATAAGAGGTGTCCCAGAATCCCCAAATGAAGAAGATGTGAGAGCAGTGGCGACAACCATCTTCAATAATGTCCTGGAGAGAGACCTGTCCACGCCAATCGTCTTGGATAGGGCACACAGAGCGTTGGGCCCGAGAAGCACTGACCCTGCATTCCCTAGGGACATAGTGTGCAGGGTACACCTCTTCACAGTTAAAGAAGAGATTCTGAGAATGGCCTGGAAAAGGGGCTCCATGCTTTACAAAGGAAAAGAGATACAGGTTCTCCAAGATCTGTCTACGCGCACGCTCCAAATGCGAAGGACACTGAAGCCCCTGTTGGACGTCATTATAAGCAAAGGAGCCACATACAGATGGGGATTCCCATTCCATCTGATTGTCAGAAATTCGCGAGGAGTTTTCCAACTGAGGACACACCGGGACCTGGAGGAACTATTCGACTTCCTAAATTGTGACCCTGTGACCGTCCCAGATTGGCTGGACCCGGGGGCGCTCCCCTCCCGTCCGAGACCTACTAGTAAGAGGAGCAATGGCCCGAGGAACTTTCGAGATCTTAAGCATCTCAGAGGCCCGTTGAAGCGCCCCGGGGAGGCCAGGGTGGGGGCTTCTCTTCGCGGGGCACCCCCCACAGATGAACTGATGGACTCCAGAGGTGTCGGGTCTGGGAGTTCCCTCTCTCCCCTGGTTCGTCCGTCTAGAGAAGGGGAGGGAACGAGGGCCTGAAAGGCACCTATTGGCTAGGTATGCCATAACCCTCTAGGAAAGATTTCTGTTTTACCGTGAAAGGCCCTCCCTCTTCCACTGTGAAGGGGGATTATCTTAAGTGCTGTTATCTTGTTATCTTAAAGGTTTGATGGTTGCACGGGCCTGCGCCGGGGAGACCCCTGGCCCTCCTGCGCATAGACACGCGCCAGAGAGGCGGATTCCCAGTGAACGCAGGAGGGTTGACTGTGTGCTTGTGATGCGGGAGGGGCCGGGGAGATCCTCCCTCGGCGCGTGCTCTACAGTTAAGAACCCTTCGCCGCATTTAGGCTGGGTCCTCTTTAATGACGCCTGGCTAAGGAGATGGACGTGTCAACATGGGTCGGGAGGCTTCGGGCTGAGACTCCTGAGCGCGCATTTCTCCTTGTCGGATGCATCACCCCCAATAGGCTCAGTCCAGAGGCCGCTCTGCGACCTCATAGACTACAGACGCCCCCATTGTTGTGGGGCGTGTTAGACTTGAATAGTCTTTTGTTAGTTCTTAGTAGTCGCCTACCCCCCCTTACCGATCCTTCCCCACTCCTAGACCTCCCCCTAACCCAACCCCTCCTACCTGCGGTCCTAGTGGTAGACTCCCAGGTTATAACGAGGGACACTGTCTGTAGGGGCCCTAGCCGCTGACCACTAAACGACATGACCGAAATCCGAGTGGTATCCCTTAATGCTAAGGGCCTTAACAGCCCCGAAAAGAGATCTCTTGTACTTGGGAGCCTGAGGGCTCTCAGAGCGCAGGTAGCCTTTGTGCAGGAGACACATTTTAAAGGTAAAAACCCACCCTCATTCGGTAACAGATTTTTTACGAGATCTTATCACAGTTACTCTTCCAGTTCCAGGGCTAGGGGGGTAAGTATCATTCTGGGTGCGGCCCTCCCCTGGGAACTGGTCGACTACCTTACTGATGAGGAGGGCAGATGGATCTTCCTTAAAGGGAAGATCGCCTCCTGCAGCTTTACGTTCGCAAATCTATATGTGCCGAACACGGGTCAGGTGGCCTTTTTGGGGAAGGTACTTGAAGCGCTCTCATCATTTAGGGAGGGCGAGCTTGTACTGGGTGGGGACTTTAATCTGGCCCTTGACCCCCTCCTGGATACCTCCAAGGGGTGCCCACATGAATCCTATACCAGACTCAAAAAGTTGAAAAGCCTGCTCGCTCAACACCAGCTGGTTGACCCCTGGAGGATCATCCATCCACATGAGCGCGATTACACCTACTACTCTCCACCCCACGGGTCTTATTCTAGAATAGACTGGTTTCTGGTGCCCCATGCCTCCCTGTGCCGAGTGTCTAGCGCTTCTATCGGCAATATAACGGTCTCGGACCACGCACCTATCACGTTGAATGTCACTTGTCCACAGTCTGTCCCGAGGAGTTGGTCTTGGAGGTTAAACGCTTCACTGCTCGACGATCAGGCCGTCTTAGCAGAGGTGCAAACTGAACTAAAGAATTTTTTCCACGATAACTCGACACCAGACATTAGCCCAGGGACCCTGTGGGAGTCCCACAAATGTGTCATAAGGGGGTTCTTCATAAAAGTAGGATCTAGAATTAAGAGGGATAAAGCTGAGCAAATGAAGAAACTATTAGAGGAGATTGGGGTCCTGGAAAGGAAACACAAGGAATCTCTCGCTGCCGGCTGCTTGGCCATGCTGACCTCCCTGAGAGAAAAGCTCAGAAAACTCTGCTGCGACAAAATCAAGGCGCAACTGAGCAACTGCCGCAGAGTTTTTTATGAGTCGAGAGACAAGTGTGGGAAGCTGCTGGCGCGAGCACTGAGAGAAAAAAAGGTGAAAACATATGTTCCAAAGATAACTAAAACGGGAGGACAGGCCACACACCTATTTAACGAAATTGGGGAAGTGTTTCGCAGTTATTATGCGCACTTATACAACCTCCGGGGACAAAAGAAACCAGATACTGAAGGGAGACTAGATCAATATATAACAGACTCGGGGATGCCTAAGCTGACGAGGGAAATACTGGAAGAACTGGAGAACCCCATTACTATGACGGAACTCCAGAGGGTGGTATCGGGAGCAGCGAATGGGAAAGCACCAGGACCCGATGGTCTGAGTCCTCAATACTATAAGAAACTGTTCCCGATCCTGGCCCCTAAACTTCTAAGCGTTTTTAACTCCGTTAAAGATGGGAAGCCATTCCCGGCGGACACTTTGAGAGCTCATATCTCTGTTATCCCGAAAGAGGGTAAGGACCCTACTCAATGCGCCAGTTATAGGCCCGTCTCCCTCCTTAATACCGATCTAAAACTATTTGCTAAGATCTTGGCCTCCAGGCTATCTCCTCATCTTTATCACGTGATTGGCTGGACCAGACGGGATTCATGGCACACAGGGAGGCACGGGATAACACGGTAAAGGTACTAAACCTGATCCACTTGGCACAGAGGGAGGGAATGCCTTCGCTCCTGCTAGCGACGGATGCTGAAAAAGCCTTTGATCGAGTAGCCTGGGAGTTCGTGCGGGCTACGATCAGACATGTGGGGTTTGGCCCAAACATGACTAGATGGATCGGAGGTTTGTATGACTCCCCATCCGCCGTGGTACGGGTGAATGGGGTTCTTTCATCCCCCTTTGGGATTGCTAATGGAACAAGGCAGGGCTGCCCACTTTCGCCCCTTATCTTCATACTCACCCTGGAGCCCTTCCTCTGTCGGATTAGCAAAAATCCAAACATCAAAGGTCTGTCTGGTGCCCCTGCCCACTACAAGGTCGCTGCCTATGCAGACGACCTAATTTTTAGCCTGACATGCCCTGAAGTCTCTCTCCCGAATCTAATGTCGGAGCTAAAACTATTTGGCGAGCTAGCAGGCTTTAAGATCAATTATCAAAAATCTGAGGTTCTTAATATCAACATCCCCCCAACACGTTCCCGGGCCTTACAGAACTCATTTCCGTTTAGGCGGGCGAGCGAAAGTATAACTTACCTGGGCACGAAGATAGGAAGGGACCTAACAAAAATCTTTGAATTAAATTTCCCGCCACTTCTGCGGAAATTTGAAGAGGAAATAGTTAAGTGGGGGAAGGCCAGGCTGTCATGGTTTGGCAGATGCAACGCCACAAAAATGAATCTACTCCCGTGCTTGTTATATATATTACAGGCTCTCCCAGTGGCAATCCCCCAGAGCTTCTTGAAAAGGGCTAGAGCGCTGTTTGCTAGGTTCATCTGGGGAGGCAAGAAGCCAAGGCTAAACAGGACCCTGCTTTCTTGGTCCAAGGAAAGTGGAGGGCTGGGCTTTCCAGATCCTGTTAGATACCACGTGGCGGTCCACCTTGGCAGGATAGTGGACTGTTGTCTACATAGTAGTCACAAACGATGGGTAAGTCTGGAACAGGGATTTCTCGAGGTTCCGATCAATGCAACCCCTTGGCTCCGAATCTCAGATGTCCCTCGTGCGGCTAAGCATTCCACAATAGGTGTCACTCTCAAAATATTCCAGCGACACGCGGGACATCAGGACATTTCCCCTACCCCTTCCCCAATGCTCCCAATTCTGGGCAATCCTAGATTCCCCCCGGGAAACGAAGGGTCGAAGGCAAAAGAATGGAGGGAAGCGGGCATTTATAGAGCGACACATTTCTGGGCGGAGGGAGGATGGGCGAATCTGAAGGAGCTGGCATCTGCCGGAGGCCTAGCAGAGTGGACAGATTGGCAGAGAAGCCAGTGCGTACATTTTCTGCACTCACTCCGGGACTACTCGGATGGGATGAGGAAACTGACGCTCTTTGAGAACCTATGCTCCAGGAAGCAGGCGGTGAAGCACTCCCTGTCGTACATACACAAATTGCTGGCCTCTCCCCCGGAGGGGGCAGTGCCCTCTTATCTTGGGAAATGGGAAGGCGATCTCGGTATCTCCTTCACACCTGACCAACGTAAGAGATTACTTGCTATGCCACACAAGACTTCCATCTGCACTCGCTATCAAGAGTGCAACTATAAACTCTTATCACGATGGTACAGAGTCCCGGCATTGATGAGCAAGTGGCGCCAAGACGTTCCAGATAGTTGCTGGAGGTGCGGCATGATGGGGGGAGATACGATGCACATATTCTGGAACTGCCCCGCCCTCAGGCCCTTCTGGGTCTCAGTGAGACGCTTAGCGAGCAAGGTGACGGGAATGGAGGTAGCCGATGACCCAGCGGTCTGTCTCCTTCACATGTCGGCTGCTCCGCTGAAATCATACAGGAAATCCCTACTGTGTCATCTTTTAAACGCAGCTAAGATCTGCATTCCCCAAAAATGGAAAAGCCCAGACCCCCCTTCGATCGCCATGTGGATTCAAAGGGTCAATGAACTTATGAGATTTGAGCATGTGATCCTGTCCCGCGAAGGAAGGTTTGAGAACTTCACTTGCACTTGGTTAGATAAAATTTTCTGACTCGGACGAATGTCGTAGGCTGCTTGACGAGGGTGAGACCAGAGGACCAACCCCCCCCCCCCTGGAAAGAACCAGAAAATACCATTTTGTGAGTACTCACCTGAAAAATGGGTATTGTTGGTGTGCCACACACCCCGCTTCACTTTTAAATATTCTTCACTTATTGGGTTAATCCACCGCCAGGTGACGTAGTGCAGAGAGGAAGTCTTGTAACGAGCCCCCTTCCGGCCTATATATACCTGGTACCTCCCTTCAATCACCAGTATATTAAAAAGCAGAAAGACAAGGTACCAGCATTCCACCGGTAACCTCAAAATCAAATTTGATATAAATAAAAAGCTTCACCATATAAAGGCTTCGGAAATACCGAAAAGGGTGGGAGTGAAGCGGGGTGTGTGGCACACCAACAATACCCATTTTTCAGGTGAGTACTCACAAAATGGTATTATTCTTGGTGTGCCACACACCCCGCTTCACTTCTAAATATTTTCTTCACTTATTGGGACATCCAAAAGCAGTGTCCACAAGGGATGGGCAACTCAAGGTCAGGTGAAGCATAACTTAACTGACTGCAGTCTGCAGAACTTTGCGGCCAAACACAACATCCGCTGAGGCTCGCACATCAACTTTGTAAAACTTAGAAAAAGTATGAACAGAAGACCAGAAGACCGGAAGGCCCAGGACGTGCTGAGTCAGGAGAGCAAGCACCTGACGGATGGCTCTCAGTTCCAGAATATTGATGGGTAAGTGGGCCTCCTGAGGTCCCCACTGCCCCTGGAACTGCAGCTCCTTCCAGAATCCGCCCCATCCCGACAGACTGGCGTCCGTGGTGACAATTTCCCAAAGGGGGGTCAGGAAAGACCTGCCCTTCACGAGATTGGTCGAGACCAACCACCACTGGAGGGACTGCCGGACCCGGGAGGACAACTGGAAGGGCTGATCTAGCGACCGAGGCCGTCGGTCCCAAGACCCCAACAGAAAAAGCTGAAGCGTCCTCGTGTGGAATTGAGCAAAAGGAACTGCCTCGAAGGAGGCAACCATCAACCCTACCAGCCTCATCCCCAGACGGATGGACGGCCGAGGATTGGATAGTAGGACCCGAGCCAACTCCTGAATCAGATGAATTTTGGACTGGGGAAGAAACACTCTGTGCTGATGAGAGTCCAACTGCATCCCCAGGAAGGACACCACCCTGGCCGGAGCGAGGGAGGACTTGGGGAAGTTGATCACCCAACCAAAGCTTTCCAGCGTGGAGACCACCATGCTGGTGTCTGTCTCCGATTGATTGAGCGACGGAGCCATGATGAGAAGGTCGTCCAAATAAGGTACGACACGAACGCCCCGAGATCTGAAAATGGCCATGACCCCTGCCAGCACCTTGGTGAACACTCTTGGAGCTGAGGTAAGGCCAAACGGAAGTGCCACGAATTGATAATGCTGATCCTTCATCACGAATCGAAGAAAACGTTGATGAGCGTGGCAGATGGGAACATGAAGGTAAGCATCCTTGATGTCTATGGACGTCATGAAGTCCCCTTGCCGAAGAGAGCCGACGGCAGTACGCAAAGTTTCCATGCGAAACTTCCGAAACCGGATGAACCTGTTGAGTAACTTTAGGTCCAAGACGGGACGAACTGACCCATCTTTCTTGGGGACTGCAAACAGATTGGAGTAGAAACCGAGGCCCATCTCTAAGCGCGGTACCGGCCGGATGACCGCCATCTCTAGCAGATTCTTTACCGACGCCAGGAGCCCCTGTGCGGCCAAAGGATCGATGGGCACCCGAGACCGAAAGTACCGTGAAGGAGGGTGAGACTCGAATTCCAGCTTGTAACCGGACGACACTATCTTCTGGATCTATCTGTCCGGAACTTCCCGGTTCCAAACCTGGGAGAAGTGTCGTAATCGTCCCCCCACCCGCACGGGTGAGGGCAGCCCCTCATTGCTGAGCGGGCTTACCAGCAGGTTTGGGCTTGGAGCCCCAGGACTGGGCGGGACGGCCACGGCCCCTCCCCCGAGTCCAACCTGTACGACTGGTAGAGGGAAAGGAAGCCCCCCTACCCGCTCTGTATCCTCGACAGGAAGGCCTACCAGAACCTGTCCCCCTAAAGGGATGCCGAGGCCTCTTGCGTTGTGGCATCTTACCACCCTTTGCGACCGAATCAATTCTCTCCCCAAACAGACGCAGCCCCAAAAAGGGGAGAGCTGTGAGCACCTTTTTAGAAGCTGAATCCGCCGACCACTGTCGCAGCCATACAGACCGACGAATGGCCACCAGCATTGCCGCTGTCTTGCTACTCATAGCCAGCGCATCGTCCTGAGCGGATAGAACATAGGACACAAAAGATTCACACTGCTTAAGCACAGTGAACTCTTTACAAGCGGGATTGAGATCCTCGTATAGCCCCTGGTTTACAGATCTGACTGCCAACAGAAGAAGGGCCGAAGCGCACACCGGGCGCATCGTTGACCCAGCATAAATAAAACCATGGCGAGCATACTGGTCAATCCGACGATCCTCCCCATCTTTAGGGACAGTGGTCTCCGCAGACTGTACCATAGCCGTGCTGGAGAGCCCTAGCACAGGGGTATCGACGTCAGGAGGGACGGACCAAAGCTTCACCAATTCTGGCGGAAAGGGATAACGCTTTTCCCAACTGGAAGGGATTCCAGACAACCGCGTGGGATGTTCCCATTCCCTAAGGACCACCCTCTCAAAGTGGTGCTGTCTGGGAAAAACCCAACGCGGCTGAGGCTCTTTAAACAACTGGCCCCTTGGCAGGGTGACAGCCTCAGGCGGATCTAAATTCAAAATCTCAAACATTTGAGCCAGAATAGAGGGGGTGTCAAGGCCAACCCCCGCCGACCAATCGCCAATCGCATCAGCCTCAAGCTGATCTGCAGGCTCATCTGACTTCCTCGTCCGGGGAGCCATCGGACCATTCCACAGGCTCACATAACTCATCCTGTGAAGCCGAAGGTACCGGAGTCAGGCGCTTCCGTTTTGCAGGGGCCTTCAACCCTGCTTTAACGAGCAATACTTTCCGGAGACTGGCCAACCTTGCCGCCACCTCGGATTGCGAATCCCCACTTTTGACAGTGTCATGTGGGGTCCGGAACAAGGAGGGAGAGGCAGGAGATGATGGAAGTTGCGACGGGCCAGCAGCCGGATCAACAGACTGACGCGCAATGCTCTGCTTTGCACAAGGAATGCAAATAAAGACATCATCAGCTGGGAGCGAAGCCCCACATCTTATGCACCCCCTGGACGGCTCTGAAGAGTCGTTTCCGGCAATAACGGAAGCCTCCATATTGGTGATTTATGGTATCGCAATTATTTGGGCTTTAAGGCATAAGCCAACCCGGGATGTCCCCTTATAGAAAAAGTCCCGGAAGGGAGGGTTTTTTTTTTTTTTACAAAGAAAGGTCCCCCTTAATAATCTAAATATATATATATATATATATATATATATATATATATATGTATATATATATATATTATATGTGTATATCTTATATAAAAAATATCCCCAATTTCTTTTCTTTAAAAAGAAAGACTAGCCAGGCAACATAGAGCCGGAGGGCCGCTATAATCAGGGATCCCAGGATCTGAAAGGAAAGGAAACAAACCATCAGATCCCCATATGAGTGTAACACATCCAGCATGTCTTATGCACAATCATAATTATAATAAAAATGATAAGAATGCCTCCTTAAAAACTCGCCCCCATAATAATAGAATAAGGACACAAAAAAATCCCACTCTGACAGTGCCGAACGCAGGACCGGAGGGACGATGCAGCAGCAGCAGCGGCCACAAAGATAAACAAAAGCATGTGCTGCAGCGCGCGCCCCCCCCACGTGACCTCCTTTTACCAAGACAGGAAGGAAGTGAGGCTGGGGCCGCTGAGCGACGCTGCCGCCGGCGCCACGCCCCCGTCACCGCGTCACAGGGAACCGCCCCCTACAGCCCGGTCAGCGCAGCCAATTCATTCAGGGATTGCCACCAGCTGCGCCGCTTAAACACAGACAGGCGGCGGAGGAGGGGGGAGGAGAAGGCATGAGCGCAGCCACACAGGCTGCCGCACGGAGACCAGCGGGGAAGGGGGGAGGCGGGAGGGGGCTGAAGACTGAGGCGGCAAGCCAACCTGCAAAGCGCGGTCCGCCCCAACCGCCCCCCTAAAGCTGACCAAAACACTGGCCACTGCTAATAAAGGATCTGCCCGAAGAGCTCCAGAAATATCAGACTGAGTGCACCATGCTGTGCAGTCTGTTCTATGCATAAGGTTAACACACATATGTTAATGATAGTAATACAGTGAAACACATACATAATACACAACCCTCTACCCCCCCCCCCCCATAGTGAAGGGAGAAGGGACCGTAACGGGAGAGCAAGGGGCTAAGGGGATCATCCCATTTCCGGATCACCATGCCGGATAGCCGCATTGCCCCCAAAAGAGGGGGTTGAGCGGAGGAGATAAGCTCCTAGGCACCAATAGTGCCGTCTACCGATTGCCCAGCGAGCAGCCAAGGCTGGGAGGCTTCCATTTCACCTTTAAGGTATAAACACTCAAACCGGGCAGAAATAGACCAAAAGGGGGGTGCCGGGGTAAGACCCCGGCCTACCTGTAAGCAGGAGACTTCCATCTTCTGACTTGTCGTCAAGCAGAGAGAAAAATACTGGTGATTGAAGGAAGGTACCAGGTATATATAGGCCGGAAGGGGGCTCGTTACAAGACTTCCTCTCTGCACTACGTCACCTGGCGGTGGATTAACCCAATAAGTGAAGAATATTTAAAAGTGAAGCGGGGTGTGTGGCACACCAAGAATATTAACTGTTGACTATAACATGCTGTTAACCATAACGGTTGCTATTTGGTTTTGTTCAATCCAGCTGTGATTATTTACCGATGTTGTATGTTCTTCAGTCATACCACGTATGACACCTCTGTATCCTATAAAACCTTAAACCGGACCTTCACCGTGATTTAATGAAAAGCCCAAACTCTTAAAAAACGGTTCCCCAGCATCTAAAATTAATATATTTTACGTTTTTAGTCACTAACTTATTATTCTTTCCCCCACTGGGCTGCAACTCTGTTCAGGAATTCAGGATACGGGCGCCGCCATCTTGACTCAGAAGCATCACACTTACTGAGGAGAGGAGAGTGGGATAAGGTACAGGGGGGCGGGTTATAGCCGTGCTTTTCTCAGACAGAGCAGAGCTGGGGTCAGGTAAAGGTCAGCACGTCCTGTTTGCAGGCTGCCTGATAAAATGGCGGCTTCCATAAGCCGCCATCTTGGATGTTTAAAGGCTCATAACATGCATTAGATGCAGGTAGGAAGATTTTTAATATGAGCAATCTGTATGTACAGGGTGTGGGAAACATATAAGATAGGCTCTTATTCAGAGTGAAGGACCGCTTTAAATAAAGAATTTATAAAAAAAAAAGATGGAAGTGTTGGATGTAATTGACTATAAATACATAACAGGCAGTCCTTTGCTAATCTCAATAGTGTTCCTAAAGACTCTCAAAGGTCATGTATGGGCAAGCAAATGAGCAAATAATGAGTCCACAGACATAACACACCCTGTTAAAATTGTTACCTCCACTACAAGGCACACCCTAGGGGCATGTGTTAATATATGGCTTTGAGCCTCATTTTACACATAGCTCACATTTCACATACACACTAACATTACTAACCTGCAGGAATAGTCGGGATGTCCGTGTCCTGTCGGGCCGAGTGTCCCTCTTTGATTTGGAGCCACATGGGGGGGTGACGGGGACCCGGGGGGCTGGGGCTTCGCACCCTCTTTGTACCTTTTTTCCCCTCCGTTGGGGTTGGCTTGCTGGCCTGTGGCTTCCTCTTTCCCACTGGCTCCTTTTTTTTGGTGGTTGTGGTGGGTGCCTTTGGCCGCAGCTTAGTTTTTGGCATCTGTGAACGAGTTGTTGGGCCTGCAGAAGGCTTCTGCCGCATTGATGCCTGTTTGCTGCTGCCCTCCTTTGCTGCTTTAGCTGCCATTACTCACGGACTCTCAAAGAGAATGAGCTGTGTGTCCAGGACCCTTTAAATAAGATTGGCTGGGTCTGACGCGTACGCGCGCGTGCGGCTGTTCGTCCGGCCGTGTGGAACCCGGAAACCGCTGGGGCATTACTTATCTGCTGCAGACAAGAGGCAAGATGGCGCCCACAATCTTCACCTGCCAACAAGAAGAGATCATCATGCTTGTGTCTTTTAATGCCTTTGATTTGCCATTTAAATGCATGCCTAGCCCTTAAGGAAGCATAGGAAGAAATGGTTTGTTTTAAAAGTGTCAAAAAACTCTGTGCAAAACGGAAGTGAGGGCCCACACGTGCAAACCAACACTTAGGCCAGCTTCAAGGATTGGATTAGGCTAGAAATGTGTCATTTAGTCAAATGATCGATTGGTGACAGATATTTGTATGCAGTTTGAACTAAATCCTATGTTTTTTTTCTGTTTTTTAGAGCATGCTGGAGCGCAGGTACGACTACCTGCCCAACGCTTTGAGAAGCGCACCGTCGCCCTGGAGATCATTGGGAAAATCCAACATCAGACGGACACCACCTTCACCCACACTCAGATCATGCAGCATTGGTCGGACCTGAAACGGCTGCACATGCCCCGGGTGCGGCGGTTTTTCGGCCTCCATTTCCCTAGTAAGTACATAGGGATTGCATGCCAGATGTAACTAATCCAGAAGGTATGCATTTATTTATAATTGCTTTTCTTTTCTAGTGTTGGAAATGGATTACCGAATCAGCCACACCCGGAGGCGCACAGGCCGACCAGTGCTGCATGAATCTGCAGCTTGAAGTGAAGGTGGTGAAGGTGGTGGATCTCCAGGGCGACGGTCCTACCCCTCCTCTGTTGGGTCCTCCGACCAGCCCCTGGACGGAGGGGCGGCACGGCGTGGGCAGGGAGTCATACCCAGCGACGCAGCCAGTAGCCTCTGGTATGTGACTCTTCATGTAACCGCACTCACATATACATGCTATTTCCACCAAAGCTGATTCCCTTAATCTGTTTTTCTAGATGCTTCTGGAGCGGGTGAAGATGTGGAGGATGCAGCAGATCTCGTCCAGGAGGCACAGTGAGAAGGTGAGTGATGTGACACACACATTGAAATAGACATTTGATTACTGTTGACTAAGACATTATAAGTGACCCTATTTGCGATGTCTCTACAGCCTCTACTTCACAGCAGTGGCAGGGCCCAGCACGTAGGGTTGTCCCCAATGAGGCATCCGTCGGCCACCAACCAAGTAAGTTGTAATGTCATTCTTTGCAGTATGTGGTAATTGACATGATCACCCAGATACATCAAGCCATAGTCAATGGCATTAGCAGAATGACCTCTGCCCACTTCCTTAGAATAATTACTTAGCAGAATGACCTCTGCCCACTTCCTTAGATTAATGACTGAGCAGAATGACCTCTGCCCACTTCCTTAGATTAATGACTTAGCAGACTAACATATGTCGTCATGATTTAGGTTGGCAACTAACAAACATTCCATCCACAGGTGAGAAACATGTATTTGTCGCAAAATAATGTATTTTAAAAAAAATTTATACAGGGACCACACGGGCAAGAGTTGAAGAAATGAATAAAAGGGTACTTGGGTTGGTGGCCGATATGCAGCAGCTGGTTGACTCGTTGGGGACAACAGAAGAAGAATAGTGTTCTGGGTCCTGCCACTGTGTTTTTTTATGTAAATATTTTTTTTTAATTTTTAAACATTTTAAAGTTTAAAAAAAAAAAAACAAAGTTTAAAAAAAAAAAATATATTTTAAGTTTAAGTTTTAAGGGTCCAAAAGGGAAGATGGAGGATAGCGCTAAGTGGTTGGGGTGAGCTTTAAAGGTCAAAATGGGAAGATGGAGGATAGCGCAAAGTGGTTGGGGTGAGCTTTAAGGGTCCAAAAGGGAAGATGGAGAATAGCGCTAAGTGGTTGGGGTGAGCTTTAAGAGTCAAAAAGGGAAGATGGAGGATAACGCTAAGTGGTTGGGGTGAGCTTTAAGGGTCAAAAAGGGAAGATGGAGGATAGTGCAAAGTGATTTAGCTAGTAGAAGTGAGGGTGGCAAATATGTAGGCGAGCACTTTAATGAGTTAAGTTTGTAGTGCGCAGGCGCAAGATCGTAAGGATTTACGTCCGGACGATTATTTATTAAAAAAGGAAAAGCAGGATCTATCGGGAAATGTGGAAGGAGACGATGGAAAAAGGGCAAAATCGAAAGCCGACGTTGTAACATGAGAAAATAAAACAGAAAAGTCACGCTGGAAAATGACATCCTCGTACTCGTACTCTGGCATACAAACGGACGGAAACTTTACTGAAGGTTAGCAATGCATGCATAGAATCGCTCGCACACTCATACGAGAGCGGGAAAAAAAAATGAAAACGGCACAAAAACAAAAGTCTTTTTTTGTCTCTGAATCGAGCCTTATGTCCGCAAACCATATCCTTCTCGGCCAGTGAGGAGCCACTAGGATGGTTGGAACCCTTTCCTGGGCTATCTTGCGCAGCACATGGCCCAGGAGTGGAAATGGAGGGAATGCATAAAGGAGTCTGAACTCTGTCCAAGGAATTGCCAGAGCGTCTGTGGCAAAGGCCAGAGGATCTCTGGACAGGGAGATGAACCTTGGGAGCTTGTGACTGTGTCTGGACGCAAACAGGTCCACATCCGGCTGACCCCAGCGGAGATACAGAGCGTGAAAGATCTTGTAGCTGAGAGACCACTCCCCCAGACGTGAGGCCCCTCTGCTCAGGTAGTCTGCCTCCTGGTTTTCTAAACCGCCGAAATGCAGGGAACATTCTCCTCTGCCCAAGTCAGAATCTGGGTCACCTCCTTGAGGGCTCGCTTGCCCCGAGTCCCACCCTGGTGATTGATGTAGGCGACAGCCGTCTGATTGTCTGAGCGAACCTGGATCGCACAACCCCTTAAATGGAGAGTCAGGCGAAGAAGCACCAACCGGATCGCTCTCAGCTCCAGGAGATTTATGGGCAAGTGGTTCTCCTGCGGACCCCGCTGACCCTGGATCTTCTGCGTCTGCCACACGCCTCCCCAGCCGGTCAGACTGGCATCTGTGGTAAGTAATCTCCCACTGGGGAGTCAGAAAGGACCTGCCCACCAATAGGTTTCTGGAGTCCAGCCACCACCAGAGGGACTGCCTGGCCAGGGGGGACAGTGAAAATTTCTGTTCCAGCCACTCCTGCATCCGGTCCCAGTAGGTCAACAGTATCAATTGAAGAGGTCTCATGTGGAATTGGGTGAAGGGGACTGTCTTGAAGCATGACACCATCAGGCCCACCAGCCTCATCCCCAGACGGATTGATGGCCGCTGACAAGACAGCACCTGCGACCGAAGGCCCACCACCTTCTGCTGTGGCAGGAATACCTTGACCTGAGAGGTGTCCAATGTCATGCCCAGAAAGGACCTCACCATTGAGGGAGAGATCGAAGACTTGGGGTAATTGACTACCCATCCGAAATCCTGGAGAGTGGATAACACCGTCCGGGTGTCGCTCTCGGCCTGCTGAAGGGACTGAGCCGCAATCAGTAAATCATCCAGATAAGGCAGCACACGAATGCCCTGACTCCTCAGAATAGCCATGATGCCTGCCAGCACCTTGGTGAAAACCCAGGGGGCTGAGGATATCCTGAATGGCAGAGCCACAAACTGGTAATGCTGGTCCTCCAGAGCAAACCTCAGGACCCTCTGATATCGGGATGTGCAAATAGGTATCCCTGATGTCCGTGGTCATGAAGTCGCCAGACCGATGCAAGCTCACCGCGGACCATAAGGTTTCCATTCCAAATGTCTGACTCTGACAAACCTGTTGAGACCCTTCAGGTCCAGGATAGGCCTCAGCATTCCATCCTTCTTGGGAACCGTGAACAGATTGGAGTAGAAGCCCTGGCCCTGTTCCGGATGAGGCACAGGGCAAATCACCCCTAACCGCAGGAGGTGCTGCACGGCCATTCTCAGGCCCTGTGCCTGGCATATTCGAGAATGAAGAAATCTTGGGGGCGGCCTGACTGCCAGCTCTATTTTGTAACCGGAGGACACCACCTCCTGAATCCACCGATCCGAGACGCGCTGTCTCAAGATATGAGCAAATAGTAGAAGCTGCCCCCCCCACCCGGATGAGTGAGACCGCCTCCTCATGCCTGAGGAGCCTTGGCAGGGGGCTTGGACTTGGATCCCCAGGACGGATTGGGTCGGCCGCGGGACCTACCTCATCCCCAGGAATCTCTGTGGCCACCTGAAAAAGAAGAGCCTCTTCCTCTTTGAAAGGAGCGATAGGAAGAGGACCCTCGGAAGGGCCGCGCAGGCTTCTGTCGCTGGGGGAGTCTACCAGAAGTCGCTCAAGAAGTCGCTCACTAGTATCCCCTTGGAGGTCAAGATCAGGAGGTCCAGACGCTCCCTGGACAACCTGTGCGCCACCAAGGGGATACTAGTGAGTGACTTCTTGGACATGGCATCGGCCGACCATTGCCGCAACCAGAGCAAGTGGCGAAGCGCAACAAGCAGGGCCAGAATCCTGGCACCGAGCCGGACACCATCGTCCATGGCAGAAACAACGAAGGCAATAAAATCCACAAGCTTTGAGGTCTTTATACTCCTCCACCCGATTGTGAGACTTAGCAATATCCACAAGGCATCTCACCTTCTTCCTGATGGCTAAGAAGACAATAGCCGTGGCACATCACGTAAGGAAGCGGTATCGGGTGACGGCATAACCGTAGTGTTGGACAATCCTGACACGGGGGAATCCACCTCGGGAGGACGGGACCATAAGCGGACCAGCTCCTCAGGAAAGGCACCGACGGTAGCTTGTTATGCCTTTTCCATTCCTTGAAAATCAAATTAGAAAAATGGGCCTGCTCAGGAAAGACTCGCCACTGTATCTCAGGCCGAAACAAATCACCCTGCTTCCCCTTAGCCACTCTTGGAGGGACAATGTGCAACGTCTCAGAAACTGAAGCCAGCAACTTCTCCGTATCATCAGGGAGCCACGTATCCTTGTCCGAGGCAGAGCCAGGCCCGCTGTCATAGCCAGCAGATTAATCCACTGTGGAAATGGAGTCCTCCTGCAACTCGCCTTCTTCCACGGAGCCCAGACTACCAAAAAGATCATCATCATCATTATCCGAGTAAACGGGCTCGATGGGCCGCTTCTTACTCATGGCCTTCTTAGGAGCCGTTCGAGAGAGCTGTCTCTCAAGGCTGGCCACCCGGATTGCCAATTTAACTTGGGACCCCCTGCTGGCTTCCCCCTCGCTGGGGGCTGAGTGCAGCAGTGGGGGATCTGGAGAGGCCGCTGGCAGTAACGGGCTAGGGGCAGAGACGCCTGCCTGATCATGCTCCAAAATGACGCTCCTGGCGCAAGTGACACAAACAGTGCTGAGTTCGCCCAGAGGACTAGCACAGCATATGCAGTCCCCCCAGATGGAGCCCCTAGCTCACTATCCCCAGAAGCCTCCATTATGGTGATTAGCAGAAAAAAATCTTTATGCTGGTTACAAGGCACTGACGACCCAAACCTTTGTAGTCCTCCTATATATTCACTCTTTTTGTGAACCCTCAATAAAAAAGGGGGAGAGGGACCGGGAGGAACTACAACCCACAATCTATCAAAGGGCCTACCTGAAAGACACAAGCAAAAGAAGGGGCCATAAGCATCCCACAGCACATGCGCAATAACAGTAACACAATATTGATAACAATAGGGACTCACAACACCGACAGTGAAGCCACACCGGAGGGGTTCCAGGCAGCAAGGCAGGAGAAGCAGAATCAAAATGGCGCTGAGTCAGCAGCTCCGAGCGCTCCTCGAGGGGAAGGCCGCACGGCAGTGACATGAAAAGCATCATAATGCGACCCTGCCCCCCCGGCGGCGAGGACAGGAAGCCTGCGGTCCCAGGAGAGGCCGCCGAGCAGTGTCCGATCCCCCTCACAGCGTAAAAGCCCAAGATGGAGGGGAGAGGGGAGCAGGAAGAGACAACTTGAGGGAGTGAGGGAGGTACGTATGACATGCGCAAGTGAATCAAAGTACAATGACATAATCACACACACCATAATAAAGCTTGTAGGGCAGAGGGAATAAACAGAGGGCAGTAAGTGGTTCCTCCCCCCCTATAGGCTCACCATCAGCCTATGGCCGGCTACCCTTTAGACAGGGTCTGCGGCCCACAGCCTAGCTCTGCCAAGACGCCTGACCCCGGCGCTCTCCCTACCGTCACAGTCCCGACAGCCGTGGCTGGGAGGCAATAGTGGGTCCACTGGATCAGTGGAAAAAGGGTCCGCAGCGGCCAACAGGCTAGGAGGCCCCGCTCAGCTGCAATATCCGGGAGAGAGTATCCAACGATCTTCAGCAGCCAGACTGCAAGATGAACACTGGGAAATCATAGTGAGACACCTGCTTTTATAGGGGGCCGGGAGGAGGGACAGCTTTTGATCTTGCAGTCGAGCGCTCCCTGGGGGCGGAATATCCACATAGGGAAAATAAGGATTAGACTTCCTTCTTTGCGGAGTCTAGTAGACTTGCCGTCTGTGGCTCTCTTCACATTATCATCCAAATACTCCCCAAAAAGATGACCCCCCCATAAAAAGTCCCATCTTCTTGGAAGTCGTGTTGGCCGACCATTGCTTAAGCCATAGAAAACACAGCTGAGCCACCAACAGGGTAAAACCCTTCACATTTAGTCTAACCAGATCCATAGCAGAGATGACATGTAGACTTCTATGCTGGACTTTATCAACTGAGAGCATAAAGTACAGGAGTGACCAGCTGAATTTGAGAACTCAACTGTTTCAACCACTTTTGGCCTGCCATGGCCACCATGATGCAGCACGTAAGGCCAACCCTATCATAGAAAAGGCATGCCTGGATACCTGATCTGGGTGTTTATCCAACCAAATCTCTTAGGGAAGCACTGCCTAAAGTAGCAATAATACCATTTTGTGAGTACTCCCCTGAAAAATGGATATTGTTGGTGTGCCACACACCCCGCTTCACTTTTAAATATTCTTCACTTAATGGGACATCCAAAAGCAGTGTCCACAAGGGATGGGCATCTCAAGGCCAGGTGAAGAATAACTTAAATGACTGCAGTCTGCAGAACTTTGCGGCCAAAAACAGCATCCGCTGAGGCTCGCACATCAACTTTGTAAAACTTAGAAAAAGTATGAACAGAAGACCAAGTGGCGGCCTTACAAACTTGTTCAACAGAAGCTTGGTGCTGAAAAGTCCAAGACGCCCCAACGGCGCGAGTAGAATGAGCAGTGATACGAAAAGGGGGAACTCTTCCCTTAGCAGAATAGGCCGCAGTAATGGCCTGACGTATCCACTTGCTAATGGCAGATTTGGCTGGTGCCAAACCCTTCTTAGGCCCATGGAGCACAACAAAAAAGGAATCCGTCCTACGAAAAGGAGATGTGATAATCAAGTAGTACTTAACACAGCGTACTACATCCAAACAATGCAAAACCCTCTCTTTGTCATTCTTAGGATTAGGACCCAAGGAGGGAAGAACAATAACTTGGTTCAAATGAAAAGCAGAAACAACCTTAGGAAGAAAGTCTGGCTTGAACCGAAAGACCACTTTATCCTGATGCCTCTCAAAGTAAGGCGCCTGGATAGGCAAGGCCGCCAACTCCGAGACACGCCGGACCGAAGTGATCCCTACCAAGAAGACAATCTTCTGAGTCAGGGTAGACAAAGCAATATCTTGCAAAGGCTCAAAAGGTGAAGAGCAAAAGGTGCCTGAAGAGCAGAAAGAACCAAATTCAAATCCCAAACCGGGAGTAATGGTTTCCTGGGAGGCCGCACATGCGTAACCCCCTGGAAAAAAAGTTTTAACTAAAGGCTTAAGCGCAACACGCTTCTGAAAAAAAAGATAGATAAGGCAGAGACCTGCCCTTTCAACGTACTTAGCTGGAGACCAGAATCCAGCCCTGATTGTAAAAACTCCAGAATCCTGGAGACCGAAAAGACCCTACAAGGAAAAGATCTTATCTCACACCAAGCGATATAGGCTTTCCAAGTCCTATAGTAGGTGACGGAAGAAGACCTCTTCCGGGCACTGATCAGAGTCTTAATGACTGAATCCGAAAGACCCTCCTCCTTCAGGATGGAGGTTTCAGCAGCCAGGCCATCAAACCCAGCGCTGGTAAATTGGGGTAACACAATTGACCCTGAGTGAGCAGAACGGGCCGAAGAGGCAGAACAAACTGGTCCACTGCCAGCCGAACGATGTCTGCGAACCTCACTCGCCTTGGCCACCTTGGGGCCATGAGAACGGCGGACACCTTTTCCAGAGCCAACTTCCGAAGCACCCTGCCCAGCATGGGCATCAGAGGAAACAGGTATAGAAATCCCAGAACTCCCCAGCTCAGGGACATGGCGTCCACTGCCAGAGCCAGAGGATCCTGTGAGAGCGACACGAAGTTCGGGAGCCTGCGAGAGGCAAACGTGTCCACCTCCGGGGTCCCCCATCGGAGACACAGTGAGCGAAACACCCGAGGATGGAGAGCCCATTCTCCCAGACGGGGAGACGACTTCTCTGAGAGCACTCAGACTGCGAGTCCCTCCCTGATGACCGATGTAAGCAACCGCTGTTTGATTGTCTGAACGCACCTGGACCGGAAGGCCCAGAACGTGCTGAGTCAGGAGAGCAAGCACCTGACGGATGGTTCTCAGTTCCAGAATATTGGTGGGTAAGTGGGCCTCTTGAGGTCCCCACTGCCCCTGAAACTGCAGCTCCTTCCAGAATCCGCCCAATCCTGACAGACTGGCGTCCGTGGTGACAATTTCCCAAAGGAGGGTCAGGAAAAACCTGCCCTACACCAGATTGGTCGAGACCAACCACCACAGGAGGGACTGCCGGACCCGGGAGGACAACTGGAAGGACTGATCCAGCGACCGAGGCTGCTGGTCCCAAGACGCTAACAGAAAAAGCTGAAGCGTTCTCGTGTGAATTTGGGCAAAAGGAAGAAACACTCTGTGTTGATGAGAGTCCAGGCCGGGACGAACCGACCCATCTTTCTCGGGGACTCGAATTCCAGGTCGTAACCGGCCGACACTACCTCCTGGATCCATCTGCCTGGAACCACTTGGTTCCAAACCTGGGAGAAGTGTCGCCATAGTCCCCCCACCCGCACGGGTGAGGGCAGCCCCTCATTGCTGAGAGGGCTTATCAGCAGGTTTGGGCTTGGTGCCCCAGGACTGAGTGGGCCGGCCACGGCCCCTCCCCCGAGTCCAACCTGCACCTCTGGTAGCAGGAAAGGAAGCCCCCCTGCCCGCTCTGAATCCTCGAAAGGAAGGCCTACCGGAACCTGCCCCCCTAAAGGGGCCACGAGGCCTCTTGCGTTGTGGCATCTTACCACCCTTTGAATCAATTTTCTCCCTAAACAGACGCAACCTCAAAAAGGGGAGAGCTGTGAGCACCTTCTTAGAAACTGCGTCCGCCGACCACTGACGCAGCCATACTGACCGGCGAATAGCCACCAGCATAGCCGCTGCCTTGCTACTCATAGCCAGCGCATCGTCCTGAGCGGATAGGACATAGGACACAAAAGATTCACACTGCTTAAGCGCAGTAAACTGTTTACAAGCGGGATTGAGATCCTCATATAGCCCCTGAATTAAAGACCTAATCGCCAATAGAAGAAGGGCTGAAGCACACACCGGGCGCAACGCTGACCCGGAATAAATAAAACCATGGCGCGCGTATTGGTCAATCCGACGATCTTCCCCATCTTTAGGGACAGTGGTCTCAGCAGACTGTACCATAGCCGTACTGGAGAGCCCTAGCACAGGGGTATCGACGTCAGGAGGGACAGACCAAAGCTTTACCAACTCTGGCGGAAAAGGATAACGCTTTTCCCAACTGGAAGGGATTCCAGATAACCGCGTGGGATGTTCCCATTCCTTAAGGACCACCCTCTCAAAGTGGTGTTGTCTGGGAAAAACCCAACGCGGCTGAGGCTCCTTAAACAACTGACCCTTTGGCAGGGTGACAGCCTCGGGTGGACCACAATTCAAAATTTTAAACATTTGAGCCAGAATGGAGGGGGTGTCAAAAACATCCCCCTCCGACCAATCGCCAATCGCATCAGCCTCAAGCTGATCTGCAGGCTCATCTGACTCCAACAGGAATTCTTCCTCGTTCGGGGATCCATCGGACCATTCCACAGGCTCACATAACTCGTCCTGTGGAGCCGAAGGTACTGGAGTCAGGTGCCTCCATTTTGCAGCGGCCTTTAACCCTGCTTTAACGGGCACTACTTTCCGGGGGCTGGCCGACCGTGCCGCCACCTCGGACTGCGAATCCCCACTTTTGACAGTGTCATGCGGGGTCTGGAACAGGGAGGGCGAGGTAGGCGATGATGAAGGTTGCGATGAGCCAGCAGCCGAAGCAACAGACTGGCGCGCAATGCTCTGCTTTGCACAAGGGATGCAAATAAAGACATCATCAGCTGGGAGTAGATCCTCATATAGCCCCTCAACTTACGCACCCCCCCGAATGGCTCAGAAGAACCGTTTCCGGCAATAACGGAAGCCTCCATATGGTGATTTATGGTATTCGCAATTTTTGGGCTTTAAGGCATAAGCCAACCCGGGATGCCCCCTTACTTGTAAATGTCCCGGAAGGGAGGATTTTTATATATATATATACTTTTTTTTTTTTTTTTTTTTTTTAAAAGGAAGGTCCCCCTTAATAATCTATATATAAATATAGATTGTATATATATATATATATATATATATATATTTTTTTTTTAAATATATATACGCAAGTATATATAAATAAATTTGTCCCAATTTAGGAGAAAAAGAGACTAGCCAGGCAATAAAGAACTGGGAGGCTACTAATTGAAGGAATCCCAGGATCTGTGGGGAAAAAACAACCAACAGTAAAAAAACCCCAGAAACCAATGGCAACATGCAATATAACATACATACACAGCACCAAGTGCTTTGAAGAGACAATAAAACTGGCCTCTGATTTTCCTCCTTATATATTTTTCCCCTTTTTTTTTTTTTTTAAAACAAAAGTATATTTCCATTAAATATATTACTTTTTAATAAACAGTCAAACCCATAAAAATATAGACGGCCCCACCAGGTGAGGCCGCTTACCTGCCCCAGTAAGGCTTACAAAAGCCCAGCACCCAACCAAAGAGGTGGTGGAGACAGGCAGAAAATGTCAGCTAAGGCGGGAGTGGCCGATTAAAACAAAGGAGAAAAAAGCGGAGGGGGGAGGGGAGCTGGATAAGGTGAGAAAAGTGCAGGCAGCCAAAAGCAAGCCTGACACCATACAGCCTGCCCCGGTCACCCCTAAAGCTCTGGCTCTACAGGCCAGCAGCAGCAGCCCGCAAAACAGAGACTGCCATATAAGGAGGAATCAAAGTCAGGCCATATGCACACTCACTTGCAGTGCAGCCTGACAACGTTAAAATAAGCAAAACACATGAACATACAGTAAACCATACACACAATACACATCCCTCTACCCCCCCCCCCCATAGTGAAGGGAGAAGGGACCGTAACGGGAGAGAAAGGGGCTACGGGGACCCTCGGGACAGGGGCATCCCATTTCCTGATCACCATGCCGGATAGCCGCATTGCCCCACGCATGAGGTCGAGCGGAGGAGATAAGCTCCTAGGCACTTAAAGTGCCATCTACCATTTGCCCAGTGAGCAGCCTAGGCTGGGAGGCTTCCATTCCACCATCAAGGTATAAACACTCAAACCGGGCAGAAATAGACCAAAAGGGGGGTGCCGGGGTAAGACCCCGGCTACCTGTAAGCAGGAGACTTCAATCTTCTGTCTTGTCGTCCAGCAGAGAGAAAAATACTGGTGATTGAAGGGAGGTACCAGGTATATATAGGCCGGAAGGGGGCTCGTTACAAGACTTTCTCTCTGCACTACGTCACCTGGCGGTGAGTTAACCCATTAAGTGAAGAATATTTAAAAGTGAAGCGGGGTGTGTGGCACACCAAGAATAACAGTGTTCCGAGTCCTGAAACAAGGATCATCCACTTCAAAAGGAAAAGACGATCATTTAATTTGGTCTGTGGGAAAAAGGATATTTTGTATCCACTGCTCTAGGAATGGTTAGAATCTTGTCAGACTTTTCCAATTCCTTCTGGATAAGCTTGGTAAAAAGAGACTGCTTGGGAAAAAGCTGTCTCTGTTTCTTGGATCTGTAAGGGAAGACATATTATCCATTTTCTCCTTGAACCCAAATTAATTACTATTTTTCATGCTGGATGAGAGCTCCCCCTCCGAAGAATCCTCCTGAGATTCTATGGCAGCAAAAATCCTCCTCAAAATCGGAAGACTCTGCAGGAACTAAATGCTTCTGTTTCATAGATGCCTTTAAAGAGCGGAGGATCTTTGGGATTTTTCGGTTGGAAGCAGTGGCTTTCCAGGCGGGCCAATCTCTCTATTTCCACCTGATAATGAAAATGGGATGGAGCAGTAAGCCCAGAGGAGCACATCCTGAGGCTTCCATGGAGGGAAATACCTCTGGGAGTGGCAGCTGCCTCCTTAATCTGTACCACTGTGGCGGTGCATTCTGAGCAGATGGGGCTGTCCTCTTCTGGAGGCCTCTGTAGTCACAGAGGAGATAGGGCAACACACTCTGCTAACATACCAGCCCGGACACCCCAGATGACTCAGTCATGTTGAAGTCAGTCTATTATATACTTCGGTCTTAGGCCCTCAGGGATAACTCCTTACAGTTGGCATACAGACAACCCACAAATCTCAGTAAACTAACAGAGGAGGATCATCCCCGTCTAGAAGGGGTTGGCGCTCCTTCGCAAATATTCTCAGCACCCCTATGCTGGGGTTGTAAATGACAACCAGTGGGACACGATCGCTTGGGATTCTTTAAATTTAAACACTGTCACTGGGGATGTGGAGTGCTTTTTGTAACTTGAACAAAGGGGGTGGGAGCAGCTCAATCACTATTATTTATACAAAATTATTATTATTATTCAGGGCCTGGGAACTAATTTACCGCCCAGTTTAACCCTCTCATCAACTAAATATCAAGCAACAAACATGTCTAGCTATGTGGAAAGACAGAGATTTGGTTGCATATATCTGCAGATACATGTGGAAGCCACACTGCCCCAGCAAGGCACTCTGTGTTTAGTGTGGTCCCTACTCTTAATTTTGAGTCCCAAAAGTTGGGACATGCAATGCAGACAAATAACTGAGAGCTACTCACCTGGGAAGCAGCCAGCCTCCCTTTAGAACACTTCACAGGGAGAAATCCATTTTGACTGAATTCCTCCCTGCTTATGCTCATGGCAATTCAAATGAACAAAGGGGGTGGGAGCAGCTCAATCACTATTATTTATACAAAATTATTATTATTATTCAGGGCCTGGGAACTAATTTACCGCCCAGTTTAACCCTCTCATCAACTAAATATCAAGCAACAAACATGTCTAGCTATGTGGAAAGACAGAGATTTGGTTGCATATATCTGCAGATACATGTGGAAGCCACACTGCCCCGGCAAGGCACTCTGTGTTTAGTGTGGTCCCTACTCTTAATTCTGAGTCCCCAAAGTTGGGACATGCAATGCAGACAAATAACTGAGAGCTACTCACCTGGGAAGCAGCCAGCCTCCCTTTAGAACACTTCACAGGGAGAAATCCATTTTGACTGAAATCCTCCCTGCTTATGCTCATGGCAATTCAAATGAACAAAGGGGGTGGGAGCAGCTCAATCACTATTATTTATACAAAATTATTATTATTATTCAGGGCCTGGGAACTAATTTACCGGCCAGTTTAACCCTCTCATCAACTAAATATCAAGCAACAAACATGTCTAGCTATGTTCTAAAGGGAGGCTGGCTGCTTCCCAGGTGAGTAGCTCTCAGATATTTGTCTGCATTGCATGTCCCAACTTTGGGGACTCAGAACTAAGAGTAGGGACCACACTAAACACAGAGTGCCTTGCCGGGGCAGTGTGGCTTCCACATGTATCTGCAGATATATGCAACCAAATGTCTAGCTATGTGGAAAGACAGAGATGTTTGTTGCTTGATATTTAGTTGATGAGAGGGTTAAACTGGGCGGTAAATTAGTTCCCAGGCCCTGAATAATAATAATCATTTTGTATAAATAATAGTGATTGAGCTGCTCCCACCCCCCTTTATACTTTTTGTAACTTGTTGATGGTTTATAGCCCTGTGGATCTGTAGCCATGCTTAATGATGTTCCTTTGTAGACTGTCCACATGTGTAATTCTGTCCATAGTTAAAAGTAAAAAAACAGTGGGGCGTGGCTAGCCGATGGCGGAGTAGGCTGTATAGTTTTGGAGCTCTGCACAGGATCACCCGGACAAACAGTAAAAGGCACCCAGCAGCGACCTCCTTACCTAAATGTCCAGGTGCAGGAAGTCCTCGGTCACCAGGAGACAGCAGCCGGCCTCCATTGTGCGCTACTTCAGAGCAGCAGGCCGGGAGGAAAAGGGAGGAAGTGTCGGCAAGATGGCGGCGACGCGTTGGAAGACGGCGCACGTGGTGCTGCGGGAGGTAGAGACTGGACCGGGGTCTCCCTCCGTGCTACAGGCGGGGGCGGAGGAGCCCGTGTGGGAGCCCCGAGGAACGTCTGCCTCTGTCCACGTACAGAGCAGATTGTCGTCGGAGGAGGCTGTGTGCCCAGAGACAGCTGACAGAATGCCAGCTGTGCAGGTGAGGGAGACAGCGGGGAGCTGCGGGGTGACCTCTCCCATCCGGAGGGGGGGAGGAAGGATTGCCCCCTCGCCTGCCAGCCATCAGCGGAGCAGGAGGGCACGGGGGGGGGGGGGAGACACAGGAGGGCTAGGGCCATCTGATAAAGCGACCCCATCATGTCATATGCATCACTGTGAAGCAGGGGGAAGGGGATACAGTTCTCCCCCAGACCGAGTTAAATCAGCAACACAAGAGTTGACAAGTTGAGCCCCTTTGCCAACCTCATGAGCTCCAGCGCATACTTCGGAGGGAGCTGAAGGGGGGTGCCCCTCTCCCCAACGTGACCTGGATAGGCCCCTGCGAGACTCTCCGATAGGCGCTGCCGCCTACCTCCAATAGCCATACGTGGCGTCACTGGTTGCCCCTGTGGAGTGAATTTTGGATGCCCCTGAAGCGACAGGGGGAGGCGCAGCGCAACTGAGCCGCCTGTCCCCTGAGAGACCCTGGAGCGCGGGGCCCACTTGCTGGGGCGATGGTTGGTACCCTGAAGCCCTTCCCCCAAGGAGTGACGGCAGAACCCTGGCGGAGACATCTGCGACCCTTCCGTGTGGGATGCCCTCAGCTATGCAACATGTGCCCCGTCCCTGATCTCGGCCTTGGCTGACGTGGTTCGTTCCAACATTTCAGATGCCTTATGGGCGCTCCCTTCCCGATCAGATTTCGATGGATACATTGTGCAAATGGAGAACACTCTCCGGAGAGAACTCAGCACGCTGCAGAACTCTATCCCTGAAGTCTCTCACAGGGTGGACTCGATTGAGCAAGGTCAGTCCACGCTAGCCCAGAGAGTGGCGGCCCTGGAACAGCTGCAGCGAGAGGAGGGAAGACACACCTCCGCCCTGTACCTTGGACGTCCTCGAGAACTGAGGCAGACGCAACGTCAGGCTGAGGGGGCTCCCGGAGATGGTTGCCCAGCCGGACCTAGAAAACACAGCTAAAATCATCTTCACCACGATCCTGGGCTCCCCTCCTGCAAGCGACATCATCATCGACAGAATACATTGTGCCTTTGGCCCCAGACCGGCAGATCTGCAACGACCCAGAGACGTGATTTGTAGAATCCACTACTACAAGACCAAGGAGGGGAGTGGGAGAAGGGACCAACCAGATTCGAGGGCTCATCCGTGGCGGTCCTTCCCCTCCTGGCCACTTCAAATGAGGCGAGCACTGAGACCCCTGCTAGAGGTGATCCAGCGTCAGGGGGCCTCCTATCGTTGGGGGTTCCCATTTCACCTTATTGTCCGATGGAATGGAAAACCCTTTGCTTTGAAAACAACCGACCAGCTTCCCCAGCTTTTTGCATTCCTGGACGCTAATCAATACAGGTTCCGGACTGGCTCGCGCCGACTTTGGAGCCCCAGCATGGTGGGCCAGTGGCGAGGGGACTGTGCAGACCACCTGGGAGGGCGAGAGGAGGCCAGAGACGCCGGGAACCCCCACCCGGTAACAGAGCCTTAAAGATGGATCATCGTTGAGCTGTGACTTTTCCCTGCTGCGGGGCCCCTCCGGGGTCGGCTCACACCTTGGCCCTCAAGCGAGGAAGAGGACCACTCTACCAACTCAGATTGACAATAGTTGCCCATCCCCCTCCGCTGAGCCCACTGGGGGATGGCTGTCTTTCGGGCCTCCTCCCTCGGGGGAGGGCTATGCCATAAGAAGGTACGGGGTTCTGTGGGGTTGGAGGCGGGGGCATGCGGAGATTCAGGGGGCTGTTGGGGGAGGGAGGAGGGCTTGTGGTGGGTGAGGCCTTGGGCGGGGGCGGCTGCCTTGGAAGGAGTCCGGCTCGAATTGTTTTGCCCGTTATCATGATGTTGTTAAGTGCTAACCTTTTTGGTTCATAGTTCGGCAGCGGGCCTGGTGGGCGGCCGCAGATGTGGGTGCCACATGTGTGGGGGGGCCCATGGGGTCCGACATACCGCCCCAGCCGTCGGGTCTTGCAGGGCATTAGCCCGGGGGGGGGGGGGCGCGGGGGGCTCGTTCCTGAGTATACTCCCTCACATGGAAGGCGCTTGCAGGTTTAAAAATACCATTTTGTGAATACTCACCTGTAAAATAGGTATTATAAGTATGTCACACACCCCGCTTCAGATAGTCATTACACTTGGGGTTATACTGACCTGTAGAGGGCGATCTTGCAGAGATGTCATGAAAAAAAGGGAGCCCCTCCTGGTCCATAAATACCTGGGACCTCCCACTCATTCCCCAGTATTAAGACAGCAGTAAAGGGACCAGGAAGAGCCAAAATAACCAATAACAGTAAGAAAGGTTCACCATATAAAGGATCCAAAATACCAAAGGGCGGGGTGAAGCGGGGTGTGTGACATACTTATAATACCCATTTTACAGGTGAGTATTCACAAAATGGTATTATTCTAAGTATGTCACACACCCCGCTTCAGATAGTCAATACACTTGGGACATCCAATAGCAGTGTCCATAAAGGGCGGGGATCCAAAACACGGCAACAAAGCACAAACTTAAACCACCGCAGCTTGGCCAAAAACAGCATCCGCTGAGGCCCGCACATCAACCTTGTAAAATTTGGAAAAAGTGTGAACAGAAGACCAAGTAGCAGCCTTACAAACTTGCTCAACAGAGGCCTGGTGCTGGAAAGCCCAGGACGCCCCGACAGCACGAGTAGAATGAGCAGTAACACGAAAAGGGGGAATCTTCCCCTTGGCAGAATAGGCCCCAACAATGGCCTGGCGAATCCATTTACTAATGGAAGACTTGGCGGGTGCCAAACCTTTCCTAGGTCCGGAGGGCACCAAGAAAAAGGCATCAGTCTTACAAAAAGAGGAAGTAGCCACCAAATAGCACTTCACACAACGAACCACATCCAAAGAATGCAAGACCCTCTCCTTGTCATTGCTGGGCTTAGGACACAAGGAGGGTAGAACAATGTCCTGATTAAGATGAAAGGCAGAAACCACCTTAGGAAGGAAATCTGGCTTGAAGCGGAAAACAACCTTGTCCTGATGCCTCTCAAAGTACGGGGCCTGAATGGACAAAGCCGCCAACTCCGATACACGCCGAATGGAAGTGATGGCAACCAAAAAAAGCAACCTTCTGTGTAAGCGTAGAAAGAGCAATATCCTGCAAAGGCTCAAAAGGAGGAGCCTGAAGAGCAGATAAAACCAAATTCAAATCCCAAACTGGGAGCAAAGGCTTCCTAGGAGGCCGCACATGCTTAACCCCCTGAAAAAAAGTCTTAACCAGAGGATGAAGAGCAAAAGACCTTTGAAAAAAAACCGCCAGGGCAGAAACGTGCCCTTTCAACGTACTAAGCTGCAACCCCAAGTCCAGACCATGTTGCAGAAATTCCAAAACCCTAGGGATAGAAAACACCCTGCAAGGCAAGGCCCGGACCTCACACCAATCAATATAAGACCTCCAAGTCCTATAGTAGATGGTAGAGGAAGACCTCTTCCTAGCACTAACCAGAGTCTGAATCACAGCATCAGAAAGACCTTCCTTCAAGATGGAGGTTTCAGGAGCCACGCCGTCAAAGCCAGCGTTGGTAAATTGGGGTAGAATAGTTGAGTTGACCCTGAGTGAGCAGATCCGGCAGAAGGGGCAGAACGAACTGATCCGCTGCCAACCGCACCACATCTGCGAACCAAACCTGCCAACCTTGGCCATCTTGGAGCCACCAAGATTGCTGACACATCCTCTAGCACCAGCTTGCGCACCACCTTGCCTACCATAGGGAACGGAGGGAACAGGTACAGAAACCCCAGATCCCTCCAGCTCAGAGACATGGCATCCACTGCCAGAGCCAGTGGATTCCGCGAGAGAGACACAAATGCCGGAAGCTTGTGATTGTGACGAGAGGCAAAGAGGTCCACCTCCGGAGTCCCCCACCTGTGGCAAAATGACCGAAACACCTTGGGGCTGAGAGACTATTCCCCCCGGCGAGATGAGCACCTGCTCAGGGAGTCCGCCTCCGTGTTCTCCACTCCCAGAATGTACACTGCCGAGATGCATGGGACATTGCTCTCTGCCCAAGCAAGGATCAAGGACACTTCCCTGAGGGCACTCCTGCTGCGAGTCCCTCCCTGGTGATTGATGTAGGCGACCGCCGTCCGATTGTCCGACCGAACTTGGACCGGTAAACCCTGTAACTGATGAGTCAAGTGAGCCAGAACCAACCTGATGGCTCTCAGCTCCAGAACATTGATGGGATCGTGAGCCTCCTGAGGCCCCCACAGTCCCTGAAACTGAAGATCCTTCCAAAACCCCCCCAACCTGACAGGCTGGCATCCGTGGTGACCGTCTCCCAACGAGGGGTCAGAAAGCCCCTGCCCCTCATCAGATTGCTTGGTTCCAGCCACCACTGAAGGGAATGCCAAACCCGGGGGGACATCAGAAACGACTGATCCAATGACAGCGGAGACCTGTCCCAGGCGCCAAGAGATGGAGCTGGAGCTGCCTTGTGTGAAACTGAGCAAAGAGAACCACCTTGAAAGAGCCCACCATCAATCCCACCAGTCTCATCCCTAGCCGGATGGACGGACGAGGGAGGGACAGAAGAAGCTGAGTCAATTCCTGAATCAAACGAAGCTTGGGCCGAGGAAGGAACACCCTGGCCTGAGAAGTATCCAGAGACATTCCCAGAAATGACACCACCCTGGACGGAGAGGGGGAGGACTTGGGGTAATTGATCACCCAGCCGAATCTCTCCAAAATGGATACCACAATCCTGGTATCCAGCTCAGCCCGGCTGAGAGAGGATGCCATAATGAGAAGATCGTCCAGATAAGGCAGGATGCGGAAACCCTGGGCTCTGAGGAGGGCGATCCCCCCTGCCAGCACCTTGGTGAAAACCCTTGGAGCCGAGGTAAGGCCAAACGGAAGAGCCACAAACTGAAAATGCCGATCTCCCACCATAAACCTGAGAAATTTCTGATGTGCCGGGAAGATCGGAACGTGCAGATAAGCATCCTTGATGTCTATGGACGTCATGAAGTCCTCCTGGCGAAGCGAAATTATGGCTGAACGCAGAGTTTCCATGCGGAACTTCCTGGGACAGATAAACCTGTTGAGAAGCTTCTGATCCAGGATGGGACGAATTGAGCCATCCTTTTTGGGCACCGTGAACAGATTGGAATAGAATCCCAGGTCCCGGTCCAAAGAAGGCACCGGGCAAATGACAGCCATGTCCAGGACATCTTTTACCGCCGCCCGGAAGCCTTGCGCTACCGGAGGATCCAAGGGCACCCGAGACCTGAAGAATCTGGGAGGAGGCCAGATCTCGAACTCCAGCTTGTAACCGGAAGACACCACTTCCCGGATCCATCTGTCTGAGACCTCCTGGTCCCAGACCTAGGAGAAGTGATGCAGTCATCCCCCCACCCGCAAGGGTGAGGGCGCCCCCTCATTGCTGAGCCGGCTTGGCAGCGGCTTTGGGCTTAGAGCCCCAGCTGTGACCTGGACGGGCATGTCCTCTGCCCCTGTTCCAGGAATCACCTCTGGAGGGGAAGACAGCCAATCCCCTGCCAGCTCTGGCCCCACGAAAGGAAGGAGTAAAGGAAGCCGCCCCCCGAAAGGGACGACGTTGCTTCTTTCGCTGAGGTAACTTACCCCCCTTTTGCGACTGAATCCAATTTTTCTCCAAAGAGCAGCAATCCCAAAAAGGGAAGAGCCGTAAGCGACTTTTTGCACACAAAATCAGCCTCCCACTGGCGTAACCAAACCGACCGCTGAATAGCCACAAGCAAGGCCGAAGTTCTGCTACACATCACCATGGTGTCATCCAGGGGGGCTAGCACAAATGACAAAAACAACTCGCACCGCTTAAGGGCGATGAACTCATCACTAGCCGGGTCAAGCCTGGAAGTGGACAACAGGTCCCTAACAACCGACCTAGAAGCCACTACTATAAGCGCGGAAGCACAAACAGGCCGCAAAGCTGACCCGACACTGGCAAAACCATGACAAGCCATCTGGTCAATGCGTTTATCCTCACCATCCTTGAGAGTAGAACAGTCAGGAGAATGCAAAACGGAGGTGCTAGACAACCCCAAATCAGGGGCGTCCACCTCGGGAGGGGACGACCATCGTTTCACCGCATCCGCCGGAAAGGGATATTTCTTATCCCAACCCGGAGGAACACCTGGAAGCCGAGTAGGCATCTCCCATTCCTTAAGAATAATGCCATCGAAATGCTTTTGATTAGGGAATTCCAAGCGCAGCTTAGCTGCCTCAAAGAACTCCCCCTTCTGTGGAAGAGCCACTTCCGGAGGAGAAATTGCCAGAACCTCAAACATATGAGCCAGGACCTTAGGGGTATCCCAAGAATCCCCCTGACCCCACTCGGCATCAGTGCCAACAAACTGCTGATCGTCAGAACCGTCCGACTCCTCAAATAGCTCCCCTTCCTCTAGAGGGGGGTAATCAGACCAGTCCAGTGAATCAAACTCATCAAAATCAGAAGCCGGCGTGGCTGGAGACAAGAGCTTTCTCTTAGCCGGGGCCTTTCTGGCAACAGCGCTAGAAAATCATTTTTCAAGATTGGCCAATGTGGTACACACCTCAGATTGCGACTCCCCACAAATGACAGTGTCACATGGGGTATGGGTCAGGCGGGGAGGGGTAGGTGAAGAGACCGGTGGTGCAGAACCCGACGCATGGGATCCGGGCTGCCGCGTAATAGTCTGCTGCGCGCATGGTATGCAAAGGAATACATCATCCCCGGTAAGGGATACCCCACACCCCAAACACTGCCGGGGTTGCCCCAAGGGGCTCCGCAGCGGCACCAGCAGTACGGAGGGAAGAAGGGGGCGGGCCGCAGGATGGCCCCCCGAAACCGCGCCGGGGAGGGGGAAGCTCCCCCGGAGACGCCGGCCTGGCCAAGAAAGCGTACCACATACACACAAGTAGCACAAGCATGCACTCTGAGGGTAAAGGAAAACTAACGGGAAAAGCGCCCCCCCCCCCCCCCCCCAGCTGAAGGGAAAAATGGGTGACCGGGGAAAATAACACCACCAAGGTGTAAGGGCAAGGACAGGGCATCCCAACCGGGATCACCAACCCAGAATACCGCCTACCCCTTATGGGGTCTCACGGTGGAGCATAGCTCCTAAGGCACCATAAGGTGCCGTCTACCCTTGCCCAGACCCGCAGCCTAGGCTGGGAGGCTCATTATTAAAAAAAGGGATTAACAGTAAGTCCAGGCAGAAATAGATCAAAAGAGGGAGGCCGGAAGTTACCCCGGCTACCTGCAAGGAGGAGACATCTTCTGACTTGCTCGCCGTCTGCAGAGATGAAAGACTGGGGAATGAGTGGGAGGTCCCAGGTATTTATGGACTGGGAGGGGCTCCCTTTTTTTCATGACATCTCTGCAAGATCACCCTCTACAGGTCGGTATAACCCCAAGTGTAATGACTATCTGAAGCGGGGTGTGTGACATACTTAGAATAATGCTACGGTTTAAGAAGTTGAAATGTTGATTGAGCTTGTTCCGGGGGCTGCTACTCAGCTTAAAAATACAAATCTGTGATTACTCACCTGTAGAATTGGTATTATACGTATACAGCACATCCTGTTCCAGAATAATCCTTACTCCTGGGTAATACATCCACAAGATGGACTGCAGAGACAGAAAAGTGGCTCCTCCCGGCCCCATATATACCAGAGACCTCCCACAAATTCCCCAGTATTGAAAAGCATTAACAAGAAGCCGGGAGAACTATAACCATAATCAAAAATTGAACATACGAACAATCACCATACAGAGGTACTAGAAATATTGATAACAAGGGCGGGGTGGAACAGGACGTATACGTGTATACGTATAATACCAATTCTACAGGTGAGTAATCATAGAATTGTTATTATTCTAAGTATACATCTCGTCCTGTTCCAGAATAATCCTTACTCCAATAGCAGTGTCCGTAAGGTAGGGTGGGATCCCCAAAAAGTAACATGCAGTTTAACCCACTGCCACCTGCAGAACTTTGCGGCCAAAAGCAGCATCAGCTGAAGCCCGAACATCAACCTTGTAAAACTTTGAAAAAGGTATGAACAGAAGACCAAGTAGCGGACTTGCAAACTTGTTCAACAGAAGCCTGGTGCTGAAAAGCCCAAGAGGCACCAATAGCACAAGTGGAATGAGCAGTAAGGCGGAAGGGAGGATTCTTCCCCTTAGCAGAATAGGCCTGAATCACAGCCTGACGACTCCACTTGCTGATAGTGGATTTAGCTGGAGCCAGACCCTTCTTAGGTCCAGACGGGAGCTCAAAAAGAGCATCAGTCTTCCTGAAGGATTCAGTAGCCACCAAATAGAACTTCAGATTCCTGACCACATCCAAAACCCGCTCCTTAGGGTTACTAGGATTAGGACACAGAGAAGTCAAAACAATGTCCTGATTGAGATGAAAGGCAGACACAACTTTAGGCAGAAAATCTGGTTTAAAGCGAAACACCACCTTGTCCTGGTGTCTCTCAAAGCAAGGGGGTTTGATGGAAAGCGCCGCCAACTCAGAAACACGCCTAACAGAAGTAATAGCCACCAAAAAGACTACCTTAAGCGTAAGAATGGACAAAGCAGCCTCATGCAAAGGCTCAAAGGGAGACCCCTGCAAAGCAAATAAGACCAAGTTCAAGTCCCAGACTGGTAACATAGGCTTACGTGGAGGGCGCACGTAAGTAACCCCCTGGAAGAAGATCTTGACCAGATGATGCTGAGCAAAAGATCTTTGGAAGAAAATAGCCAAGGCAGAAACATGACCTTTCAGAGTAATGAGTTGAAGACCCAGATCCAAACCATGTTGCAGAAATTCCAGAATCCTAGGAATAGAAAACACACGACAGGGAAGCGATTTAGACTCACACCAGTAAGTATGCCAAACCCTATAGTAGATGGAAGAAGAGGACTTTTTCCTAGCCCTGATCATGGTATTAACAACTGAGGCAGGCATCCCCTTTTCCATCAAGATGGAGGTTTCAGCAGCCAGGCCGTCAAAGCCAGCGTTTGTAAATTGGGGTGGCGTAGCTGCCCCTGAGAGAGCAGATCTGGAACCCTGGGCAGGGCGTACTGATCTACTGCCAGCTGCACGACGATGTCTGCGAACCACACTCTTCTTGGCCAACAGGGGGCCATCAGGATGGTTGGCACCCCTTCCTGAACTATCTTGCGCAGAACCCTGCCCAGCAGAGGAAACGGGGGAAACACATACAGGAGCTGAAAGCTCTTCCAAGACATTGCTAAGGCATCCATGGCTAAGGCCAGAGGGTCCTGGGACAGACAGACAAAGACTGGAAGCTTGTGATTGTTACAGGACGCAAACAGATCCACATCTGGCTGGGGGGTGTGGCCAAGATGGCGTTCTGAGCGGACGCACCTGTGCTGGGCTCCGCATATCATCCTGAATTATACCCCTTCCTGGTGGCTGGGCATCGCTCTTATTCCCTCCCCCGGACTCCCCCTTGGCCGAGGGATCGAGCCTGCGTGGGGATCGGCAACAGCGGTGGCCCTGACGACGAGCGGCAGACAGAGAGAGCGGAGCTGAAGGTGTCGGCCGGGCTTGGCCACGTGCGCTCCCTGCGTGGAGAGGGGAGGCGGCGGCTTACCGGACGGTGGTGGTGGCGGCGGCATCGGCCTGTCCTGGGCTGCGGCGGTGTCTGCTGTGTGGCCGAGAGGTGAGCTGCGCACTCCCGCAGGCGGCTGAAGATCGGCGTGCTGGGACTGAGGGAGGCGGCGCCATCTTGGTTGTGGGCGGCTGGGAGGAAGCGTGAGCTGCCGCATCACAGATCTGCCCCGGGCTGCGGCGGTGTCGGGGGAAGACCCGAGAGGGGAGACAAGCCCCTGCACTGGAGGGGAGAAGACGTGAAATAGCTCCTGCGTGCGCTGGGTCTGGCGGATCCCTGCTGTGGGGACAAGGAGAGACTGGCACCATCCCTGCATCATTACACTGAGGTGAGGGGGAGACGGCGAGCCTCAGATAAGTGTGGCGACCTGGTGGGGGGCCCCTCTGAGAGGCTGCTTCATCTGGCCCTCAGGACCGTGGGTCATAACCTCCCTGCTGCTGTGTCTGTGCTGGGACTAGGGGAAGCCTTATAAACCCCTCTGACAAGGGCAGCTGGGAGGCTTCCTGGGACATCCTCAGACCCCCTGCTGCTTGTGGTGGAGGCTGCTGCCCCCATCTATATTGGCAACCAGTGCGTCCCGCGGCATAGGAATCGAGGCCACACGGGGTGCCCCTTGATCGATCCACAAAATATTCTTCCTGCGGCTGCAGAACTGGCCACTTAAATAGGTCGCACGGAACTATTCTACCTTCCCGCTGTTATACTGAGTGGACCTATCCGGGGTCCCCCCCACACATGAAAGGAAATAAAAAAACGCAAGTCGACGGCGGTCACTTGCAGCACGCAAACCATGGAGGCCCCGAAAGGGGTGGGGCAGGAGCTCTCTAATCCGGATACTGCAGTCATAATGGCGGCTATTGCCTCATGTCAGAGCGCCCTCACATCCAAATTTGACGCCCTCCAAGAGCAATTCAATTATGTGCGTCATGATCTGGATAAAATCCGGGACCGTACCGGGGAGGCGGAGAGGAGAATCGGAGAAGCGGAGGACCAGCTTTCAACTCACGCGGGGGAAATTGCTCTATTGAGGAGGCAGGTGACCACTTTGATGGGAAGAGCTGAGGATGCTGAAAACAGGAATCGGAGGAATAATATTAGAATCCTGGGTCTCCCTGAAAAGGCTGAGGGTCCTTCCCCAGAACAATTTGTTGAGAACCTCGTGAGAGAGACGCTGGCCCCGGTCAACTTGACTACATTTTTCACTGTAGAAAGCGCACACAGGATTCCCATGAGACCCCTCCCCCTGGGATCGCCGCCAAGACCCTTCATATTTAAAGTCCTCCACTACAGGGACAGGGACGCTATCCTGGCCGCAGCAAGAATGAAAGGGGTGGTGACCTATGATAACAACCGCCTGTCCTTACACCCGAAGTCCAAAAGATGCGCCGTTCCTTCAACGGAGTAAGAGAGAGGCTCCGGAAAAAAAAAATCAAGTACTCCATGATGTTTCCAGCGCAGCTACGTGTGCAGGACGGAGAATCTACCAGGTTTTTTGTCTCTGCCGAAGAGGCCGATGCTTGGCTGGACTCTCTGCCTGGGGCCTGATAGACTGGGCTCTGGATCGGAGAGGAGCTAATGTCTATTACGTTGATATTGCTGATGGTTTGTAGTCGGGGGGCGCCAGCCTCCGTTAGGTTCCCCGGCCGAGAGGCTTGAGGTGCATCTCGGCTCGGTCCGGTTGGGCTGGGTCGCCGTTGCCAAGCTGGAAAGTTAAAAGTTGTCGTTGTTGTTCTGCCTTGAAATACTGCCCAAGTCACCAATGTATCCTGTCATCATTTTCAGGGAGTGATGCAGGCCCTTTTCCTCACCCCTTTTTCCCTTTTCTCTCTCTCCTTCCCCCTCCCCCCTGCTCCTTGAATCTGCCTGCCCCCCCTCCATTTGCTTTCATGCGACCCTGGGAGCCTGAGACAGCTAGTCTGCCCCCCTGTGATACTTCAATGGTTCATCCTATGTTGCAGGCCCACTAGGCGTAGGTACCTGGACCCCAGTTGCAACAAGTTACACCTGTGTTGTTGATATCGGTTGGGAGGGTTTGATGCTCGCCAGAGTTTGGGGGTGGTGGAGCTGGGTGGGGGGGAGGTGGTTTGGGAATTGTTGGTTTAGTCTTATGTATAGCTTTATCTGTATATGCTGTCTATGTGTTGGTCTGATTGTGCGGTGTGAGTGCGGGACTCGAGAAGAGATGAGATCTTGGTTGGGATGCTTGGAAAGCGCGGAAGACCACGCTCCCGGTTTGGATACATATACCCAGGTTTTTGATAATGGGTGAATGTAGATTTCTCTCCTGGAATGTCTGGGGGCTTAATGATAAAATTAAGCGGGCCACGGTCCTCCAATTTGTCAAGAGATATAAACCTAATGTGGTGATCCTACAGGAGACTCACCTGGTGGGGCGGAGAGAACAAGCACTTAAGAAACCTTGGATTCAGTGCGCTTACCATGCTTCTTTCTCGGCCTACTCCAGGGGGGTCTCTGTACTGATCTCCAAGGGGACGCCATTTGTGCTGTACTTTGTGCAGATGGACCGGGAGGGCCGCTATGTGATCCTGCATGCCAAACTCATGGACACAGATGTGATCTTGGTTGGTGTGTATGTTCCTCCTCCCTTCAGTGGTCAGGTGCTGAGCCGGGTTATGGAGAGAGTGATTGACCTACCTCCCGCGCCAGTTCTTCTTATGGGGGATTTTAATATGGTGCTGGATGCGACCCTAGATCGCCTGGACAGGAATTCAGGCCCCAGAACGCAGCTGCCCTCTTGGGCTGAGGCTCTTGGCCTGCAGGAACTCTGGAGATGGAAACATCCCAACGAAAGGGCATACTCCTGTCACTCGGCCTCCCACAGATCCCTGTCCAGGATCGACCTGGCGTTCTCATCCTCTGACCTACTAGCTAACGTAGAGGCTTGTAACTATCTTCCGAGAGGCATCTCGGATCACTCGCCACTGTTAACGGTAATTGGGTTGTCACATGTACGGTGTAGTAGAGTGGGGTGGACCCTGAGTCCCCTATGGTTGGAGAACTCTGACATCAAAAATAGCCTATTGTCCTCGGCAGAGATGTTCTGGGAGTGTAACTTGGATGAGACGTCAGTGGGGGTAAGATGGGACGCCTTCAAGGCAGTCACCAGAGGCTGCGCCATTAGCGCCATTAAAGCGGTTAGAGAGGAGAACAGGAGGGAAAGGATCGAACTTGAAAATAAACTTGTGGCCGCTGAGGAGAAATTTGTGGCCTCAACCGACAGTGGGGACTACTCGACGCTGATGTCTCTTAAGAGGGAATATAACCTATTGCTGACTGACTCCGCCAGGAAACTGTTGCTATATAGACAGGCGACGATATTTGATAAAGGGGACAAGAACAGGGAAACGTTAGCCTATCTAGCAAGGGCTGAGGCAAAATCCAACAGCATTGCTGGAATATCTGATGGGAGGGGATTGGCAACGGAGGGGACTGAAATTGCTCAGCGGTTCCATGAGTATTACTCGGCCTTGTATTCCTCGAAGTCCAGTTACCGGGTGGAGGAACTGGAAAACTATCTGGACCGGATTGACTTCCCGGTGCTGGCCCCAGAGATGCGGGAGTCCCTGGACGCCCCCATCACTGTGGAAGAGGTCGTGAGCGCAATTGGGGCACTCCCTGGAAGGAAGGCCCCGGGCCCCGACGGAATGCCGACCGAGTGGTACAGACTGGCGCAGGAGCAAATAGCGCCCAGACTACTAGAAGTTTTTTAGATGCGTTAGAAAATGGAAACCTCCCCGCCTCCTTTTGCGAGGCACATATAGTTCTTATATACAAGGATGGGAGACCTCCCGATGCCTGTGCCTCATACAGACCCATTTCCCTTTTAAATCAGGATGCCAAAATATTGGCCAAATTGTTAGCTATCAGATTAAATCGAGTAATATTACATTTGATTGGGCCTGATCAGTCGGGCTTTATGCCGGGTTGCACCACAGGGATAAATCTGCGGAGACTGATGTCAAACCTTCAAATTGTGCATGATAACTGTGGGGGGTCGGGCGATCGTTACGCTTGACAATGAGAAGGCCTTTGACTCGGTGGAATGGGACTTTTTGTGGGCGGTGTTGGCTAGAGCGGGGCTCCCTGAAAGTTTTGTAAAGTATATTAAACTACTATATGGATGTCCCACGGCCCGCGTTCGGGTCAACGGCTGTTATTCTGACCCTTTCACATTGAGCAGGGGAACCAGACAGGGGTGCCCGCTATCGCCGCTGCTGTTTGCATTGGCCATTGAGCCGTTGGCGATTTTGGTTCGGAGTTCCCCAGCCATCACGGGATGGAAACTAGGTGCGGTGGAAGAGAAAATTTCACTGTACGCAGACGATACCTGCTATATTTGGCTGACAGCCACAAGTCCCTAGAGGCCGCCTTAGACGTCATTGATACATTCGAAAGTTTCTCAGGCTTGAAAATTAATTGGGACAAATCCAGCTTGATGCAAGTTGATGTCTGTGACTCTTTGGGTATCTCCCCAAGATCCCAGCTAAAGGTGGTACGAGAATTTAAGTATCTCGGGGTTATGATTGGAAGGCAGCCTAGCCAATTTATGCCTCTCAATATATCACCAGTCATTGCAAAATTGAAAAAGAGGGTCAATCAGTGGGCGGGTCTACCACTCATGGGAAGGATCAACATATACAAGATGATCTTTCTCCCAAAATTATTATACATCTATCAGGCCTCTGCCATATTGCTCCCCGCTTCTCACTTCAAGGCGTTGGAAGCAATTATTTTTGGATTTATTTGGGGGCGTTCTCCTCCTCGGTTAAATAGGCAGGTCATGAAGGCACAAATAGTCGTTGGAGGGCTGGCTGTACCGCACATGAAAAATACCATTTTGTGAGTACTGTTCACCTGAAAAATGGATATTGTCAGTGTGCCACACACCCCGCTTCCCCTTTAATTCTTCACGATTGGGTTACTCACCGCCAGGTGACGCTGTTGCAGAGAGGAAGTCTTGTAACGAGCCCCCTTCTGGCCTATATATACCTGGTACCCATTTAACACCAGTGATTTAAAAAGCAGAAAGACAAGGTACCAGTAATCTAACGGTAACCTCAAAATAAATAAAAGCTTCACCATACAAAGGATTCGGGATACCGAAAAGGGCGGGGTGTGTGGCACACTGACAATATCCATTTTTCAGGTGAGTACTCACAAAATGGCATTATTCTCAGTGTGCCACACACCCCGCTTCCCCTTTAATTCTTCACGATTGGGACATCCAAAAGCAGTGTCCACAAGGGATGGGTATCCGAAGGCGAAAATGAAGCATAACTTAAATGACTGCAGTCTGTAGAACTTTGCGGCCAAAAACAGCATCCGCTGAGGCTCGCACATCAACTTTGTAAAACTTAGAAAAAGTATGAACAGAAGACCAAGTGGCAGCCTTACAAACTTGTTCAACAGAAGCTTGGTGCTGAAAAGCCCAAGACGCTCCAACGGCGCGAGTAGAATGAGCAGTGATACGAAAAGGGGGAACTTTCCCCTTAGCAGAATAGGCCGCAATAACGGCCTGACGTATCCATTTGCTAATGGAAGATTTGGCCGGTGCCAAACCCTTCTTAGGCCCACAGGGCACAACAAAAAAGGCATCCGTCTTACGAAAAGGAGACGTAATAATCAAGTAGTACTTAACACAGCGTACTACATCCAAAAAACCCTCTCTTTGTCATTCTTAGGATTAGGACACAAGGAGTGAAGAACAATATCCTGATTCAAATGAAAAGCAGAAACAACCTTAGGAAGAAAGTCTGGTTTAAACCAAAAGACCACTTTATCCTGATGCCTCTCAAAGTAAGGCGCCTGGATAGACAAGGCCTCCAACTCCGAGACACGCCTGACCGAAGTGATAGCTACCAAGAAGACAATCTTCTGAGTCAGGGTAGACAAAGCAATATCTTGCAAAGGCTCAAAGGGAGGAGCAGAAAGAACCAAATTCAAATCCCAAACAGGGAGTAATGGTTTCCTGGGGGGCCGCACATGCATAACCCCCTGGAAAAAAAGTTTTAACTAAAGGATGAAGCGCAAAACGCTTCTGAAAAAAGATAGACAAGGCAGAAACTTGCCCTTTCAACGTACTTAGCTGAAGACCAGAGTCTAGGCCAGATTGTAAAAACTCCAGAATCCTGGAGACCGAAAAGACCCTACAAGGAAAAGATCTAATCTCACACCAAGCGATATAGGATTTCCAAGTCTTATAGTAGATGATAGAAGAAGACCTCTTCCGGGCACTGATCAGAGTCTTAACAACCGAGTCAGAAAGACCCTCCTCCTTCAAGATGGAGGTTTCAGCAGCCAGGCCGTCAAACCCAGCGCTGGTAAATTGGGGTAACACAACCGACCCTGAGTGAGCAGATCGGGCCGAAGAGGCAGAACGAACTGGTCCACTGCCAGCCGAACGATGTCTGCGAACCACACTTGCCTTGGCCACCTTGGGGCCACGAGAATGGCGGACACCCTTTCCAGAGCCAATTTCCGAACCACCCTGCCCAGCATGGGTATCGGAGGAAACAGGTATAGAAATTCCAGATCCCCCCAGCTCAGGGACATGGCGTCCACTGCCAGAGCCAGAGGATCCTGGGAGAGCGACACGAAGTTCGGGAGCCTGTAATTGTGACGAGAGGCAAACAGGTCCACCTCCGGCGTCCCCCATCGGAGACACAGTGAGCAAAAAACCTGAGGATGGAGAGCCCATTCTCCCAGACGGGAAGAGCCCCTGCTCAACCAGTCCGCTTCCTGGTTCTCCACTCCTGGAATGTACACCGCCGAGAGACAAGGAACATGGGCCTCCACCCAGATCAGGATCAGGGACACCTCTCTGAGAGCACCCAGACTGCGAGTCCCTCCCTGATGATTGATGTAAGCAACCGCTGTTCGATTGTCTGAACGCACTTGGACCGGAAGGCCCAGAACGTGCTGAGTCAGGAGAGCAAGAACCCGACGGATGGCTCTCAATTCCAGAACATTGATGGGTAAGTGGGCCTCTTGAGGTCCCCACTGCCCCTGGAACTGAAGCTCCTTCCAGAATCCCCCCCATCCCGAAAGACTGGCGTCCGTGGTGACAACTTCCCAAAGAGGGGTCAAAGACCTGCCCTTTACGAGATTGGCCAAGACCAACCACCACTGGAGAGACTGCCGGACCCGGGAGGACAACTGGAAGGGCTGATCCAGCGACCGAGGCTGCCGGTCCCAGGACGCCAACAGATAAAGCTGAAGCGTCCTCGTGTGAAATTGAGCAAAAGGAACTGCCTCGAAGGAGGCAACCATCAACCCTACCAGCCTCATCCCCAGACGGATGGACGGCCGAGGATTGGAAAGGAGGACCCGTGCCAACTCCTGAATCAGATGAATTTTGGACTGGGGGAGAAACACCCTGTGTTGACGAGAGTCCAACTGCATCCCCAGAAAGGACACCACCCTGGCCGGAGCGAGGGAGGACTTGGGGAAGTTGATCACCCAACCAAAGCTTTCCAGCGTGGAGACCACCAACCTGGTGTCTGTCTCCGATTGATTGAGTGACGGAGCCATGATGAGAAGGTCGTCCAAATAAGGTACGACACGAATGCCCTGAGATCTGAAAATGGCCATCATCCCTGCCAGCACCTTGGTGAACACTCTTGGAGCCGAGGTAAGGCCAAACGGAAGTGCCACGAATTGAAAATGCTGATTTTTCATCACGAATCGAAGAAAACGTTGATGAGCCTGGCAGATGGGAACATGAAGATAAGCATCCTTGATGTCTATGGACGTCATGAAGTCCCCCTGCCGAAGGGAATCGACGGCCGTACGCAAAGTTTCCATGAGAAACTTCCGAATACGGATGAACTTGTTGAGTAATTTCAGGTCCAGGACGGGACGAACCGACCCGTCCTTTTTGGGGACTGCGAAAAGATTGGAGTAGAAACCGAGGCCCATCTCTAAGCGCGGTACCGGCCGGATGACCGCCATTTCTAACAGATTCTTTACCGACGCCAGGAGCCCCTGTGCGACCAAAGGATCGATGGGCACCCGAGACCGAAAGAACCGTGAAGGAGGGCGAGACTCGAACTCCAGTTTGTAACCGGACGACACCACCTCCCGGATCCATCTGTCCGGAACCTTCTGGTCCCAAACCTGGGAGAAGTGTCGCAATCGTCCCCCCACCCGCACGGGTGAGGGCAGCCCCTCATTGCTGAGCGGGCTTACCAGCAGGCTTGGGCTTGGTGCCCCAGGACTGAGTGGGACGGCCACGGCCCCTCCCCCGGGTCCAACCTGCACCTCTGGTAGCGGGAAAGGAAGCCCCCCTACCCGCTCTGAATACCCGAAAGGAAGGCCTAACCGTACTTGCCCCCCGAAAGGGACGACGAGGCCTCTTGCGTTGAGGCATTTTACCACCTTTTGCAACTGAATCAATTTTATCACCAAACAGTCGCAAGCCCAAAAAGGGAAGTGCTGTGAGCACCTTTTTAGAAACTAAGTCCGCCGACCACTGGCGCAGCCACACTGACCGACGAATAGCCACCAGCATTGCCGCTGTCCTTCTACTCATAGCCAGCGCATCGTCCTGAGCGGCATAGTCGATCCGGCACTAATAAAACCATGAAGAGCATACTGGTCAATCCTCACCATCCTTAAGGGCAGTGGTCTCAGAAGACTGCACCATAGCCGTGCTAGAGAGCCCTAGCACAGGGGTATTGACGTCAGGGGGAACCGACCAAAGCTTCACCAATTCTGGCGGAAAAGGATAGCGTTTATCCCAACTGGAAGGAATTCCAGTTAACCGCGTGGGATGTTCCCATTCCTTAAGCACAACCCTCTCAAAGTGTTGTTGTCTGGGAAATACCAAACGTGGCTGAGGCACATTAAACAATTCACTCTTTGGCAGGGCGACAGCCTCAGGCGGATCTAAATTCAAAATTTCAAACATTTGAGCCAGAATGGAGGGGGTGTCAAGGGAAACCCCCGCAGCCAGATCGCCAATAGCATCGACCTCAAGCTGATCTGCAGGCTCATCTGACTCCACCAGGAGTTCCCCCTCCTCGTCCAGGGAGTAGTCGGACCAATCCACAGGCTCACATCCCTCATCCTGTGAAGCAGGAGCTACAGGAGAAAGGTGTTTCCGTTTCGCAGTGGCCTTCAACCCTGCTTTGACGGAAACTATCTTCTCGAGGTCGGACAATCGTGCAGACACCTCGGATTGCGAATCCCCACCTTTGACAATGTCACACGGGGTCCGGAACAGGGAGGGGGGGTAGGAAATGATGGAAGTTGCGAGGAGCCAGAAGCCGGAGCGATGGACTGAAGCACAATATTCTGCTTTGCACAAGGAATGCATAATATAACATCATCGCCTGGGAGCGGAGTCCCACAGCCCCCACACAGCCTGGATGGCCCAGAAGAACCATTTCCGGTAATATCGGAAGCCTCCATATGGTGATTTATGGTATTCGCACAACCGTGGGTTTTAGGCATAAGCCACCCGGGATGCCCCTTTACATTAATGTCCCGGGAGGATTTAATTTATGATTATAATTATCCCCTTTTTTTTTTAATATACCAATATATATATATATATATATATATATATATATATATATATATAATTATGTCCCAATTTAAAGTAATAGGACTAGCCAGGTATAATAGAACCGGGAAGCCACTGCATTGAGGGAATCCCAGGATCTGTGGGGAAAAACAACAGTAAGATCCCCAGAAAAAAAGGGGCAGCATGCAGTACAACATTCATGCAACAGTATAATACATGGTAAAAACACACCAGAGTGCCTTAAAGAGGTCAAAGAATTTTAACCAGCAAAAACTCTTTTCCATTTTTTTTTTAAAAATCAGTCATAAATATAACAATAGACGGCCCCACACGAGGTGAGGCCGCTTACCTGCCCAAGGCTGAAGCAAGGCTGAAAAACAAGGCACCAGAACAGCAGCAGTAGCAGCAACAGAGGTGATACACTTGTGCGGCTGAGTGCCCCGCACCTGACTTCTGATGAGAGGAAGGAAGTGCGGCTGGGGCCGCGCTGTACGACGACGCCACTCCAGCCACGTCCCCCTCTGACGTCATCCGGGCCCCGCCCCCTCTAGATTCAAACAGTGCGGCCCGCCAAAACAGCGGTGCCGCAAAACAAGAGGGCGCCCAACGTCCTCAGTAAACGGAGGGGGAGGGGGAGGGAAGCCCTCGCTAGGGAGAATGCAGCCATGTGCCTGAAGTGCTGACAGTGTGGCCCGCCGAAGGGCAGGGTCCAAAAACAAGAGGACGCCAGTTTAAAGGGAGGGAAGGGGAGGGGGGGGAAGCGTCACAGGCAGCATCAAGCATGCCTGCCACAGCGCGGCCCGCCCCGGCCGCCCTAAAGCGGAACCAAACTCTGGCTATTCAGGCCAGCAGCAGCCCGCACAATGGCGGAGCTGCCAGTGAGAGAAAAGAGGACAATCAGTGTGCAAGAGAAAGAGATAACCAGTCAGGCCGTGTGCACCCGTCCTGCGGTGCTGACCTGAACACAGACAAGGTTATCCAAATAAGTAAAAACATACAAGTAAAACACCACATGCATATACACATCCCTCCACCCCCCCCCCCCCCCCGATAGTGAAGGGAGAAGGGACCGTAACGGGAGAGCAAGGGGCCAAGGGGAACCTCGGGAGGGGCATCCCAAATCCGGATCACCATGCCGGATAGCCGCATTGCCCCCACGCAAGAGGTCGAGCGGAGGAGATAAGCTCCTAGGCACCTATAGTGACATCTACCAATTGCCCAGTGAGCAGCCTGGGCTGGGAGGCTTCCATTTAACCATATAGGTAACAATCAAACTGGGCAGAAATAGACCCAAAGGGGGTGCCGGGGTAAGACCCCAGCTACCTGCAAGCAGGAGACTTCATTCTTCTGTCTTGTCATGCAGAGAGAAAAACACTGGTGTTAAATGGAAGGTACCAGGTATATATAGGCCGGAAGGGGGCTCGTTACAAGACTTCCTCTCTGCAACAGCGTCACCTGGCGGTGAGTAACCCAATCGTGAAGAATTAAAGGGGAAGCGGGGTGTGTGGCACACTGAGAATATGTACTTTTATGCATCCCAGCTGTTGTATGCCCACTGGTGGATTAGCCGTCCCGGGGATAATCCGGTGATACGTCTGGAGGAGGCGGTGATGGGCTATCCTCCTTGCCCTATAGGGGTACTAGGGGACTCAGGGAGGTGACCACATGTATGAGAACGGTCTGCAGTATCTGGGAACGGGTGGCCAAATTATGTGCGGATCCGGGAGGGAGTAGGACGTATTCCCCCTTCGGGCTAACCCTGGGCTTCCGGAACTCGGGACGGTGCAGGATCCACAGTTCTGGAGTAGGAGAGGGGTACATCAGCTCGGCCAACTTTACAAAGAGAGGGTGCTGGTGTCCTTTGATCAACTGTCTAACTGGGATTTTTTCTGTTACTTGCAGATTAGACATGCCCTGAACGCTCAGTTCTCCAGGGTGGGCCCAAGGGTGTCTGTTTTTTTAAGGTTCGAATCTCTAACCACTTTCTCCACCTGCGAAACCGTCTCCACACTATACAAAACCCTGTTGGGTGAACTGGGGTCCCCTAGGGAAGGGATCGAGATGAAGTGGCAGGCTATAGACCAGAGCCTGGACCAGGATGATTGGGAGGAGGTGCTGGATAATCTGCATTCTTCGGTGGTCGAGGCGAGAGATTAATCCAGACCAAGTGGGTCCACCAGGCGTATATTACGCCGGTCCGTCTGCACAGGATGGGACTCCTGGATAGGGACACGTGTCCTAGATGTGAGGGTGGTAGCGGCACATGGATACATATGACTTGGTCATGTGGAATACTCGCTGGCTATTGGGGGGAGGTAATGGACCTGATCGGCAAAATAGTGGGATTTCGCATAAGGGGATCTGTTTCGCTATGCCTTCTGGGAGTGGTGGAGCCGCTGTCGGAGCTCAGTACATTGAAGGCGCTGCTTCGGCTGCTGCTCTTTTATGCCCAGAAGTGCATACTGATAAACTGGAAGCACCCGGCTAAGCCATCTGTGCAGGCATGGAAAAGACTGGTTAATCAGAAACTTGCCATGTATAAACTGACATATGAGGCGAGAGGTGTGCCGGACAAATTTACCAAGGTCTGGGATCCCTGGTTACAGAGCCAGGATACGGCCTCTGATGTTGGCTGAGGTGAAAGTGTGTCGCATCACGGTGATTATGGCTCTTATGGCGATATGTAGAGCAGAGGAATATGATTGTGGATCGACATCCAATCCTGGGGGGAAGGGGAGGGAGGTGGAGCGTTAGCCTCTATGTAGGAGAGTGTATACCCAGGGGTGCCTTTAACCAACTAACCATTTTCTGCTCATTTGGGTCTCCCCAGAAGGGTTTCTTATCTTGTAGGGCTTGAGTCCGGAGTTAATGTCATGGTGTTGTGTGCATGGACGTCTCTTGTGTAAGTAGGCCAGCTCGCTATTAGGCGCCTGTGGCGTCTTGTTGCTGTAATGCATATTTTATTGTATGTCTTGTATTTACGTTTCATGCAAAATAAAAACTTAAAAACAAAAAAAAAAAAAAACACATCTGGCTGACCCCAACGATGACACAGGGAGCGAAACACCCTGTTGCTGAGGGACCATTCTCCCAGGCGAGAAGTCCCCCAGCTCAGAGAGTCTGCCTTCAGATTCTCCACCCCCGGAATGTACACAGCTGAGATGCAGGGAACATGGTCCTCCGCCCAGGACAGAATCAGAGACACTTCCTTGAGGGCCCTCTTACTCCGGGTCCCTCCCTGATGATTGATGTAGGCAACCGCCGTCTGGTTGTCCGAGCAGATCTCAACAGCCTGACCCCGAACGTGTGGGGTTAAGTGGGCGAGAACCAACCTGATCGCACTCAACTCCAGAATGTTGATAGGGGTGTGGGCCTCCTGAGGGCCCCACTGACCCTGGAATTTCAGGGATTTACAAAAATACCATTTTGTGAGTACTCACCTGAAAAATGGATATTGTTGGTGTGCCACACACCCCGCTTCACTTCTAAATATTCTTCACTTAATGGGTTAACTCGCCGCCAGGTGACGTAGTGCAAAGAGGAAGTCTTGTAACGAGCCCCCTTCCGGCCTATATATACCTGGTACCTCCCTTCAATCACCAGTATATTAAAAAAGCAGAAAGACAAGGTACCAGTATTCCACCGGTAACCTCAAAATAAATTTTGATATAAATAAAAAGGCTTCAGCATATAAAAGCTTCGGAAATACCGAAAAGGGTGGGAGTGAAGCGGGGTGTGTGGCACACCAACAATATCCATGTTTCAGGTGAGTACTCACAAAATGGTATTATTCTTGGTGTGCCACACACCCCGCTTCACTTCTAAATATTCTTCACTTAATGGGACATCCAAAAGCAGTGTCCACAAGGGATGGGCATCTCAAGGCCAGGTGAAGCATAACTTAAATGACTGCAGTCTGCAGAACTTTGCGGCCAAAAACAGCATCCGCTGAAGCTCGCACATCAACTTTGTAAAACTTAGAAAAAGTGTGAACAGAAGACCAAGTGGCGGCCTTACAAACTTGTTCAACAGAAGCTTGGTGCTGAAAAGCCCAAGACGCCCCAACGGCGCGAGTGGAATGAGCAGTGATACGAAAAGGGGGAACTCTTCCCTTAGCAGAATAGGCCGCAGTAACGGCCTGACGTATCCACTTGCTAATGGCAGATTTGGCTGGTGCCAAACCCTTCTTAGGCCCATGGGGCACAACAAAAAAGGAATCCGTCCTACGAAAAGGAGACGTGATAATCAAGTAGTACTTAACACAGCGTACTACATCCAAACAATGCAAAACCCTCTCTTTGTCATTCTTAGGATTAGGACACAAGGAGGGGAGAACAATATCTTGGTTCAAATGAAAAGCAGAAACAACCTTAGGAAGAAAGTCTGGCTGGAACCGAAAGACCACTTTATCCTGATGCCTCTCAAAGTAAGGCGCCTGGGATAGACAAGGCCGCCAACTCCGAGACACGCCGGACCGAAGTGATCGCTACCAAGAAGACAATCTTCTGAGTCAGGGTAGACAAAGCAATATCTTGCAAAGGCTCAAAAGGAGGAGCCTGAAGAGCAGAAAGAACCAAATTCAAATCCCAAACAGGGAGTAATGGTTTCCTGGGAGGCCGCACATGCGTAACCCCCTGGAAAAAAGTTTTAACTAAAGACTTAAGCGCAACACGCTTCTGAAAAAAGATAGATAAGGCAGAGACCTGCCCTTTCATTGTACTTAGCTGGAGACCAGAGTCCAGCCCTGACTGTAAAAACTCCAGAATCCTGGAGACCGAAAAGACCCTACAAGGAAAAGATCTTATCTCACACCAAGCGATATAGGCTTTCCAAGTCCTATAGTAGGTGATGGAAGAAGACCTCTTCCGGGCACTGATCAGAGTCTTAATGACTGAATCAGAAAGACCCTCCTCCTTCAGGATGGAGGTTTCAGCAGCCAGGCCATCAAACCCAGCGCTGGTAAATTGGGGTAACACAATTGACCCAGAGTGAGCAGATCGGGCCGAAGAGGCAGAACGAACTGGTCCACTGCCAGCTGAATGATGTCTGCGAACCTCACTCGCCTTGGCCACCTTGGGGCCACGAGAACGGCAGACACCTATTCCAGAGCCAACTTCTGAAGCACCCTGCCCAGCATGGGCATCGGAGGAAACATGTATAGAAATCCCAGAACTCCCCAGCTCAGGGACATGGCATCCACTGCCAGAGCCAGAGGATTCTGGGAGAGCGACACGAAGTTCGGGAGCCTGTGATTGTGACGAGAGGCAAACAGGCCCACCTCCGGGGTCCCCCACCTGAGACACAGTGAGCGAAACACCTGAGGATGGAGAGCCTATTCTCCCAGACGGGGAGAGCCCCTGCTCAACCGGTCCGCTACCTGGTTCTTCACCTCTGGAATGTAAACCGCCGAGAGACAAGGAACATGGGACACCGCCCAGGTCAGGATCAGGGACACTTCTCTGAGAGCACTCAGACTGCGAGTCCTTCCCAGAAGACCGATATAAGCAACCGCTGTTTGATTGTCTGAACGTATCTGGACCAGAAGGCCCAGAACGAGCTGAGTCAGGAGAGCACGCACCTGACGGATAGTTCTTAGTTTCAGAATATTGATGGGTAAGTGGGGCCTTTGAGGTCCCCACTGCCCCTGAAACTGCAGCTCCTTCCAGAATCCGCCCCATCCCGACAGACTGGCGTCCGTGGTGACAATTTCCCAAAGGAGGGTCAGGAAGGACCTGCCCTACACAAGATTGGTCGAGACCAACCACCACAGGAGGGACTGCCGGACCCGGGAGGACTACTGGAAGGACTGATCCAGCGACCGAGGCTGCTGGTCCCAAGACGCTAACAGAAAAAGCTGAAGCGTTCTCGTGTGAACTTGGGCAAAAGGAAGAAACCGGGACCGGGACGAACCGACCCATCTCTCTCGGGGACTGCGAAAAGATTGGAGCAGAAAACGAGGCCCATCTCTAAGCGCGGCACCGGCCGGATGACCGCCATCTCTAACAGATTCCTTACCAACGGCAGGAGCCCCTGCGTGGCCAGGATCGATGGGCACCCGACACCGAACGAACCGTGAAGGAGGGTGAGACCCGAATTCCGGGTCGCAACCGGCCGACACTACCTCCTGGATCCATCTGCCTGGAACCACTTGGTTCCAAAACTGGGAGAAGTGTCGCAATAGTCCCCCCACCCGCACGGGTGAGGGCAGCCCCTCATTGTTGAGTGGGCTTATCAGCAGGTTTGGGCTTGGTGCCCCAGGACTGAGCGGACCGGCCACGGCCCCTCCCCCGAGTCCAACCTGCACCTCTGGTAGCGGGAAAGGAAGCACCCCTGCCCGCTCTGAATCCTCGAAAGGAAGGCCTACCGGAACCTGCCCCCCTAAAGGGGACACGAGGCCGCTTGCGTTGTGGCATCTTACCACCCTTTGCGACTGAATCAATTTTCTCCCCAAACAGACGCAACCCCAAAAAGGGGAGAGCTGTGAGCACCCTTTTAGAAGCCGCGTCCGCTGACCACTGACGCAGCCATACTGACCTGCGAATAGCCACCAGCATAGCCGCTGCTTTGCTACTCATAGCCAGTGCATCGTCCTGAGCGGATAGGACATAAGACACGAAAGATTCACACTGCTTAAGTGCAGTAAACTGTTTACAAGCGGTATTGAGATCCTCATACAGCCCCTGAATTAAAGACTTAATCGCCAATAGCAGAAGGGCTGAAGCACACACCGGGCGCAACGCTGACCCGGAGTAAATAAAGCCATGGCGCGCGTATTGGTCAATCCGACGATCCTCCCCATCTTTAGGGACAGTGGTCTCAGCAGACTGTACCATAGCCGTGCTGGAGAGCCCTAGCACAGGGGTATCGACGTCAGGAGGGACAGACCAAAGCTTTACCAACTCTGGCGGAAAAGGATAACGCTTTTCCCAACTGGAAGGAATTCCAGATAACCACGTGGGATGTTCCCATTCCTTAAGAACCACCCTCTCAAAGTGGTGTTGTCTGGGAAAAACCCAACGCGGCTGAGGCTCCTTAAACAACTGACCCTTTTGGCAGGGTGGCCGCCTCAGGTGGATCTAATTTCAAAATTTTAAACATTTGAGCCAGAATGGAGGGGGTGTCAAAGACAACCCCCTCCGACCAATCGCCAATCACATCAGCCTCAAGCTGATCTGTAGGCTCATCTGACTCCAACGGGAATTCATCCTCGTCCGAGGACCCATCGGACCATTCCACAGGCTCACATAACTCGTCCTGTGGAGCCGAAGGTACTGGAGTCAGGTGCCTCCGTTTTGCAGCGGCCTTTAACGCTGCTTTAACGGGCACTACTTTCCGGGGGCTGGGCTGTGCCGCCACCTCGGAATGCGAATCCCCACTTTTGGCAGTGCCATGCGGGGTCCGGAACAGGGAGGGAGAGGAAGGAGATGATGAAGGATGCGATGGGCCCGCAGCCGAAGCAACGGACTGGCGCGCAATAGTCTGCTTTGCACAAGGGATGCAGATAAAGACATCATCAGCTGGGAGTAGAGCCCCACAACTAACGCACCCCCCGAATGGCTCAGAAGAACCGTTTCCGGCAATTACGGAAGCCTCCATATGGTGATTTATGGTATTCGAAATACTTGGGTCTTTTAAGGCATAAGCCAACCCGGGATGCCCCTTTATTTGTAAATGTCCCGGAAGGGAGGATTTTTTTTTTTTTTTTATTAAGTTAAGGTCCCCTTTAATAAAATATATATATATATATATATATATATATATATATATATATATATATATATATATATATATATATAGAGAGAGATTTATATATACAAGCATTAATAATATATCCCAATTAATAGCCAGGCAACAGAGCCGGAGGGCCACCATAAACAGGGATCCCTGGATCTGTAAGCAAGAGAAATCACAATCAGATCCTCACATGTGTGCAACAATCATATAAACATGGCACCAAAGTGCCATTAAAAAATGAGCAAAACCATGCCCCCTAATAAAAAATGACTCCCCACCATATTCAATACAAGAGAATATGAAATTCCCCCTTAACGGCCCCACCGAGTGGGGCCGCTTACCTGGCCAAGCGAGAGCAGCAGCCGGAGAGCGAGACAGCAGCCGCAGCACCGGAGACCAAGTGCGGCCGCGCGCCCACGTGACTTCCCCCTTTGAAGGGAAGTGAAACTGGGGCCGCCGCATGACGCCGCTGCCACGCCCCCGTTGCCGCGTCCCCTACGCTGATCAGTGCAGCCAGTACAGCTGGGGATTACACCAGATGGGCCACTACACGTGCGCCCAGGCAGCGGAGGGGGGAGGAAGGACACAAGACCGCATAGCGCAGCCTATGCAAAAAGTAAACTCCACACAGTGCCAGCGAGGGAAGGGGGGAGGCGGGAGGGGGCCGCTTAAGCAATAGTCTGCCTAATTAAAGCGGCCAGCCACCTACCCAGCGCAGTCTGTCATTCAAGCAGACCTAAACCAAATGAAACAAAAAAGTGCACACATGCTGAAATAACTTAATGCATAACATGAACACACACATGTTGAAATAAAGTTATACTAGTGAAAACACACATACTAAATGCACACCCTCAACCCCCCATAGTGAAGGGAGAAGGGACCGTAACAGGAGAGAAAAGGGGCTACGGGGACCCTCGGGACAGGGGCATCCCAATTCCGGATCACCATGCCGGATAGCCGCATTGCCCCACGCATGAGGTCGAGCGGTAGGAGATAAGCTCCTAGGCACTTAAAGTGCCATCTACCATTTGCCCAGTGAGCAGCCTAGGCTGGGAGGCTTCCATTCCACCATCAAGGTATAAACACTCAAACCGGGCAGAAATAGACCAAAAAGGGGGGTGCCGGGGTAAAAACCCCGGCCTACCTGTAAGCAGGAGACTTCCATCTTCTGACTTGTCGTCAAGCAGAGAGAAAAATACTGGTGACTGAAGGGAGGTACCAGGTATATATAGGCCGGAAGGGGGCTCGTTACAAGACTTCCTCTCTGCACTACGTCACCTGGCGGCGAGTTAACCCATTAAGTGAAGAATATTTAGAAGTGAAGCCCCCCCCCCAACCTGTCAGACTGGCATCCGTGGTGACAGTCTCCCAGCAAGGGGGACACAGGATCCCGATCCCATACTGACAAGAGGTGAAGCTGAACAGGTCTCATGTGAAACTGAGCATATGGAACCGCCTCGAAGCAGGACACCATCAGGCCCACCAGCTGCATTCCCTGCCTGATGGACGAATGAGGACAAGACAGAAGGAGCTGTGCTTGCGCTTGAAGACTCTCCATCTTCTGCTGAGGAAGAAAGATCTTGACCTGAGATGTATCCAGAGTCATAACCAGAAAGGACTTCACCATAGAAGGAAACAGGGAATATTTGGGGTGGTTGATCACCCAGCCGAATGACTCCAGTGTGGACACCACCCACTGGGTATCCAGCTCTGCCTGTTGGACGACATTCTCATCACTTCTCAGTCCTTCCAAGTAGGGAAGAAGGGCCAAACCAAATTGACAAGGGTCATAAGAAAGGGGCACAACTCCACAAATACCATAAAATAATATTTTATTAAATGTTACACTATAGCAAAAATAAAAACACACATGCAACACAAAGACTGTTAAGACTGTTAAATCAATTAATCCACTATTCCTGTGATGCTAAAATACTTAGCAATCCATTTTATAGACGACCACAAGGTATCAAAAAGTACGAATAGAGATCAGTATAAAATAGCTCCATAAATAGCCCCCCCCCCCCAAAAAAAAATAACATTTTATATATATATATATATATATATATATATATATATATATATATATATTTTTTTTTTTTTTTAATTCTTTATTTATTTGAATTTTCAGAACAAAACCAATACAGGTGGGAAATCAGGAATAAAGCATTACAGTAAAAAGACAGGTCCAGCACGCAGGCCGGGTCACACTCAGGGCTCGAGAGCCTCCAACAACTCCCACCACTCCCTCCCACTGTAAATTCAGGCAAACTCAAGTCTATGCCAACATCAATATTTAGGCCAGAGACGGGGTCCGAGGGTGAGCCCTGCTCTACCCGGTCCGGGCCCCGTCCGTACTGGTCTTGATTTCTATTCGCCTGTTCACTGTCTGTGGCCCACTCCTTGGTGCACAGCTTGGGCGGCCACGGCGCCCTGTATGTACTCTCTTCCCGTTAGCTAGTAGCAGTTTAAAGTCAAGTTTGGGCTTCTTGGAGGAGTAGAGGTCAGTCGGGAGCGCCCCCCAACCTGGGCCAGACCATTAGAAATTGCAAACAAGAGGAAAGGAAGTGAAGAGAAATAAGGAAGTAGGTGGATTTAGAGTGCAGGAAAGGGAGGGAGAGTGGATAAAAGGGAAAAGGTGTCAGGAGAGGAGGGGGAAGGGTAGAGGGGGGGGCAGGAGAATAACAGGAGGATGGGGGGAGGAGCAGAGGGGCAACAGAAGGATGACGGGGAGGGCGGGGAGAGAGGCGTCAGAACCCTCGACCCACAGCCGGCGAAGGGGCGGGCGGGTGGGGGCAGCACCCCAGACCAGGGTCGCCAAGCAGCTCCCCCCCCCCGTCCATCCCCCCAGCCCATCTTGTGTCCACATTGGAAGAGGGAGGCATGGGGATGACTCCTATTGCACTGAAGCTCGAAACATGAACCAGGAAGTCCACAAAATCCTGGTCTCCTCCTCCTTATCCTGGACTGCGGCCGTCAGCTCCTCCATCTCCATTATTCTATCCACTTCCCTATACCAGTCGTTTTCCGTCGGGACGGTCTTGGTTTTCCATAATCTGGGAAGCAGAGCTCTGGCTGCGTTAATTAGGTGTCTCAGAACCGATTTCTTATGACTAGGAACGCTACATCCAGTTTGGTGCAGGAGCATGAGGGCCGGACAGCACGGGACACGTGAGCCTGTTACCGTAGACATGGTTTCCGTGATTTTTGTCCAGAGTGACGTAATTTTGGGGCAAGACCACAAAATGTGGAACAGTGACCCCTCTTCTGATTCACATCTCCAACAGACGGGCGAGGATCCCGGGAAGATGTGCGCCAACCGCTTCGGGGTATAGTACCATCTGGATAAATATTTGTAGTTGGTTTGAGTTTGCGCCGATATCGACGATTTGTAGGTTATGGAGAAGATTTTCTTCCACTCTTCTCCCGTGAATTTTCTACCTAAGTCTCTTTCCCACTCCTCACAGAAAGCAGGGACCGAGTCCCGATCCTCCTCTAGAAATTGATAGATCTGGGAGATTACCCTTCTCGGGGGGGCTCCGCACGTGGCCAACTTTTGAAAGGGCGTAAGGCCCCGTCCCCACAAGTTTTTGGGTGCCACTTTCTGAAGAAAATGTTGAAAGAGCAGTAAGTACCAAGGGTCCAGATGGGGGCTGTTCCATCTACTCCTTAATTCCTCAATGTCACACCAGTTCCGGCCTCTCATGAGGTCCTTTGCCCTGATCGGTCCCAGATCCCCCCAACTCCTTACTGCTTGGGGCTTCTTGGCTAAGAGGGAATTCAGGGTTGCCTACTACCGGGAGTAGAGATGGCCAAGGCGAGATATCCTCCCCCTCTCTGACTCCATCCCAGACATCGAGGGTGGCCTTAATCAGCGGGTTAGATCCTGCCCATTTGTTCGGAGCTGCCGACGACCACGGGATCTCCCTCAACCCGTGGATCCGGCTTCCACATCCACCAACTTCTTGGTGTCTCCGTTCCTCATCCAATCCACTAATCTCTGCAGGTGGGCTGCTTGCCAATATTTCTTTAAATTCGGTACTGCCAATCCCCCCCTAGTTCTAGACTGTTGTAATAGTGTGAATCTGATTCTCGGTTTCTTAGTCGCCCAGATAAAGTTTATGAATATTGTGTTCAGGTTCCTGAAGTAGCTTGCAGGTATGTGGCATGGAAGGGTTTGAAATAGGTATAGGATCCTAGGCAGGATGGTCATCTTAATGGCACTCATGCGCCCTAACCACGTGAGAGTAAGGGTGCCCCAGCCCAATAGGTCAGACTTGACCTTGTTGAGCAGTGGAATGAAGTTACACCGGAAAATTTCATTGATATCACTCGGAATTTTTGTACCCAGGTAAGTCAACGCAGTTGGGGACCACTTGAATGGGAAGGAGGATCTAATCGGCGACAGCACGGCTTCTGACAGTCCCACATTGAGCGCCTCCGATTTATCAAAATTGATTTTAAAGTTGGAGAAGTTTCCAAAGGTTTCAAATTCTTTCATGAGGACCGGAAGCCCAATCGTTGGGTTGGAAATAAAGAACAGAAGATCATCCGCGTAGGCGGATATCTTATGCTCGATTCCCTTCACCTGGATTCCCTTAATGTCTCTGTTGTTTCTAACATGTCTCAGAAAGGGTTCCACCACCAGGGCGAAGATAAGAGGTGACAAGGGGCATCCCTGTCTGGTTCCGTTAGCTATCCGGAAAGATGGAGAGAGGTGACCGTTTACCCTAACCCTAGCCTGGGGAGTAGAGTATATGCCTAGGATATATTTAAGCGCCCTACCTCGGAGACCAACATCCCTCAGCACCTCAAATGCAAAGTTCCAGTCCACCCGGTCAAACGCTTTTTCAGTGTCTGTGGACAGTAACATTATCGGGGAATTGTCCATTCGTGATCTGTGTATCAGGTTCAGTGTCCTAATGGTGTTATCCCTGGCTTCCCTGCCAGGGATGAATCCACATTGATCCCCATCGATCAAGCTGGGTAGGTATGTTCGCTAGTATTTTGGTGAACAATTTAAGGTCCACGTTCAAGAGTGAGATTGGGCGGTAGCTTTTGCAACTCAGTAGATCTTTTCCAGCCTTGTGTATTACCGTGACGTGAGCCTCTAGTGCTGCAGTGGGGAGAAACCCAGGCTCCTCTTCTGCAGTCGCGTTAACCCTTTCGCTGCCAGCCTACCTGGAGTTTTTGTTACGCTTTGTTGCCAGACCATTTTTCACTATTTTGCACTATGCATGTTCAACTGTGATTTTTGAAGGGATTTCCAGGGATTTCCCAGAAAAATTGTATATTGTTTTTTTCAGCAGAGTCTGGGCTTTAACATGAAATGTCTTGTTTGTCATTTTTTAGGTGTATTCTTAATATTTTGGGGTGAGATATGCGCAAAAAAATAAAAAAAAATCTATTTTTTACAATTTGTAGTGTTTTTTTGTAATAAAAAATGTAAGTTTGTCAATAAAATCTTATTGCGTGTGAAATCCCAATTTCTCCCGGTTACAACGGCACCACATATATATTGGTAGACACCCTTTCCTGCCCAGGAGACTCCCCCAAACTGAAACAGCGCTTTAGGGGATTTTCAGATCAAATACAGCTATGCTAAGCACTATGTGCACCTTGCAGTTTTTCAATAAAAACAACCCTTTACATTTGAAATACCCCCCACAAACTATATATTCTCTGGAAGTACACACCTCAAGCTTTTTAGGCATACCAGGCTTGTTGATGTTGCCACAGTTTTCTGGAAGTTCTCCCTCAATGTATTCTTTGGTTACACAGAACTTCCCTAAAAAAGGATAAAAAGCAGAATCAAAGCCACATTTTTCTAAAGAAAACTATAAGCAAACAAGAAAAAACAAGTTAATCTAAAAAAGCAACATCCCCCGAACAGAATGATACCCAACATGCATAGCTACTGTCAAGGGAAGAGTTGCCAAACACCCCAAAGTAAAGCTTGGGGAGACGGTAATTTTGCTTGAAAATTTCAGCTCTGCAGACAAAGTGGCACCTTGCGCTTTTTCTACCAAAACAACCCTTTACATTTGGAATACCCACCACAAACCATATATTTTCTGAAAGTACACATGATAATCTTTCTAAGCATACCCAGCATGTTGTAGTGGGCCCATCTTTCTGGAAGTAATCCCTCAAAGAATTCGTTGGTCGCACAGGGTTTCCTTAAAAAATGTATAATAAAGCAGAATAAAAAATGAGTTTTCCTAAAATATCAATATGCAAACAAAAAAAAACAAGCTAAATCTAAAAGCGCAAAATCCCCCGAGCAGAACGATACCCAACATGCATAGGTACTACTAACCCTTTTAACTGCCAGCCTACTTTAGGCTTTGTCACCCTCTCTTGACAGGTCATTTTTCACCATTTTGCGCTATGCTTAACTGTGATTTTTGCAGGAATTTCCAGGAAAATCATATATTTTTTTTTGCGGCAGAGTTTAGGCTTTAACATGAAATGTCTTGTTTGTAATTTTTTTACAGTTTTTTTTAAATATTTTTGAGTACATTAAACAAAACAAAATAAAATTTATTTCAAATTATCTCCTTTATTTCAAATTATCTCCTTTATTTCAAATAAAACATTTGTTTTATTAAAGAAAACCATATTGCATGTGAAAGCCCCATTTCTTCCGATTACAACGGTACCACATATGTATCGGTAGCCCCCTGTTACTGTTCAGAAGACCCCCCAAACTGAAAAAACATTTTATAACATGTAAAAATAAAATACAACTACAATCCACACTATAAAGGGTTAAATCAAGAAAAAAAATCGGTGTGGGGTTCCCCTTCCTGGGGGGGAGGTAACCCCCATTTTTTTTATTTTAATAATTCCCATAAAAATGACATGGGGTCCCCCCTACCCAGCATAACCAGCCCGGGGATCAGCTATGCAGGGATTGTAGAACAGGGCGCAGGGTCCAGCTTTGGTGGCCCCCCGCCCTGCCAAGTACAAGCCAGCACCGCCTAAATCAGCCCGGGCCCTTCTGCCCCCCCTGGGCTTCGGGGAGGCAGGTAATAGGGGGGCCGGGGTTAATGGCAAGTCACCCGCTAGCCGCAGGTCACTTGACAGCCCTCGAGCCTTGTGAACTGGTACAGGGGTCTCATGGACTCCTTACAAGTTCACAATGGGTTAAAGTGGACCAACACCCAGGGCTGATCGGCCCCGGAATCTATAAGATTCCTGGACCGTTCTATTCCCTCCCCCTGGGGCATCCAAAATCGGGATGCCCCCCTGTGTGAAACCCCCCGGAACACCTGCTACCACTTACTTGAATCCGGTCCTACGGCGCATGCGCGGGCCGCATCCCCGCTATCCCTCTAGCAGGACGCGTGCCCAGGCCGGCTATTTATGAATGGCCGACGCGGGCACGCTCCCTGTTAGAGGGAAGTGGGGGATGCGGCCGCCAGCGCGCTCAGAGCGGCTGAGTTTAGATGTCTCTTAGACGTCCATAACTCAGCCGTTCTGAGCGCGCTGATTGGACAAGCGGCCGCGCATGCGCCGTAGGACCCGGGTAAGGTGAGTTATTGTGGGTGATCGGGGGGGTTTCACGCAGCGGGGCATCCCCAATCGGGATGCCCCAGGGGAAAGGACCAATACCCAGGAAAGTCAAAATCCTGGGTGTTGGTCCACTTAAAATGTAAAAAAAAAAAAAACACACCACACCACAAAATGCTGGAAGCATTTATTACCAGCTGGGTGACAGGACATAAGGGGTTAATTAAAAAAAAAAAAAATGACATAGGGTCCCCCTGGGGGACCCCTTTTTTTTGGAATTTTAAGGGTTAAAAACCCTTAAAAATCCAAAAAAAAAAAATGACGTAGGGTCCCCCATACCCAGCGTTACCGACCCGGGCCAGCTATGGGGGCTTGTAGAACAGGCCCACATAGCCATAGTGGCCCGGGCCCTTCTGCCCCCCCCCTGGCCTTTGGGGAGGCAGGTAATGGGGGGCTGGGGGGTTAATGGCAAGTCACCCGCTAGCCCGCAGGTGACTTGCCAGACCCAGAGCCTTGTGAGCTGGTACAGGGGTCTGATAGACCCCTTACCAGCTCACAAAGGGTTAACCGTAACAAAAAAAACACACACACAAAATGATTTTATTAAAAAAAAAAAATTTTTTTACTGTACTTACCTCCGATTGCAAGCTCTTGTCCCTCGCCGCTCTGATGACAGATGCCGGTGATCGGCATCCAGAGAAGGGGGGGCAGGAGATCAGAGGATCTCCTGCCACCTCCTTCCAGGTCGCCGATCACCGGCATCTGACAGCTGAAACAGCTGAAGCCAGTGATCGGACCGGGATGACGTCATAGCCCTGCCCCCAAAAGGGGCGTGGCTTGACGGGGAGACGGAACGGGGTGATATCATAGCCCAAGGGGGCGGGGCTTAGCTGCAAGATGGCGGCCGCCATCGAGAAGGAGAGAGGAGAAAGCCCTGGGGGGGGGGATCGGAGGCCCCCCAGGTGAAGAGGAGGGTCGACGGGAGCCAGCGCACATGCAGGTAGGTAAATGTCATTTTTATTTTTTTATTTTTTTTTACAGGAAAGCCAGTGGCAGCTAAAACGGGGGGGGGCACCCTATTCCGGGCCCTCCCCTGCAGCTGGAGGAGGTCCCACGGACGATCGGAGCACACCATCTTAAAGGGGAGACCCGGCCGAATCAAACGAGGGGTCAGGTGAGTGTCTTTTTTTTTTTTTTTTTTGCCAGTTAGCAGGGGGGAAAGCCAGGTACGTAAAATTTACGTAGCTGGCGTTTAATGACAGGAGAGGCAGCTACGTGAATTTTACGTAGCTGGCGTTTAAAGGGTTAAAGGCCTGGAGAAAATGCTTATTCAAGGTGTTCTCAAAGTTTTTGTAATAGGCGATAGTGAAGCCATCTGGACCAGGCGATCGACCGTTTGGAGATGCTTTTATGGCTTGATGCAATTCATCCCCCGATATTGGTTCCTCCAACCGGCTAATGGCCCCGTCTTCCAGTTTTGGCATACCGGATGCTGCTATATATTGTCGCATTTGAGACAGGTCCCTCGGGGAGTTCCCCCCCCCTGCGGTCTCAAATTATACAATGCGTGGTAGTATTCTTGGAACACTTTGGCAATCTCCTCTGTTTTGTGATGTTTCTGTTGCTTTGCATCCTTTATTGCCTCAATGAAATTGAGGGACTGTTGCTTCCTCAGGGCTCTGGCGAGAAGTGAGCCGCTCTTGGTCCCCCATTCGTAATAATATCTTTTACATTTCTTTATGACAAAAGCTGCCTTTTTCAGTAACAGGGAGTTCAATTGTTCTCTGCAGGAGGCCAGCTCCCGTAGGGTGCTTTGTACCTGAGATTCCTTATGCCTCCTCTCCAGGATTTGAATTTGCGAGAGAAGGCGGTCCCTACTCAGTGTGTGTGCTTTCTTTAATCTGGAGGCGTGTTGGATGAGAATGCCCCTTACCACCGCCTTGTGTGCTTGCCAGACCGTCATTGGGGGTACTTCCCCAGAGCAATTCAGCGTAAAATAGTCAGAGAGGGCAGTCTGGACTGCTTGTTCCACAACCGGGTATTTTAACAGGCTTTCATTTAAACGCCAAGTCCACTCTCTTTTGCTTTTTTCCCTCGAGGTCAGGAGTAGCCATACAGGGCTATGGTCCGATAAGGAAGCCGGACCTATGTCGGGGCTCGTCACTCTGGGCAGGAGGCTATGAGACACTAATATATAATCCAGCCTCGCGTAAGTCACGTGGACTGTCGAGAAATGCGAATAATCTCTACCCTTAGGGTTGAAAATTCTCCAGGGATCGCACAGTTGAAGTTTGTGTAACATTTGTTTCACCTTTCGTAGCCCACCGTAAGGTATAGATGACTTACCGGTTGACGAGTCAAGAAGTGGTTCCAGGGCAATGTTTAGGTCACCTCCCAGGAGCACCTTTCCCTCCTGGAAATCTGACAGTTCCGACAGGAACGTCAAAAGGAAATCTACCTGGCCACTGTTGGGGACATACACGGAGGCCATGGTGTATAACTCACCAGATATTGTTCCTTTAATCATTATGTATCTGCCCTCACTGTCAGCAGAAGTTTCCAGTTTCTGAAAGGGGACATCCCTGGCTAACAGTATTGCAACACCTTTGGATTTCGATACCGGAGAGGAGTTCGCGTACCATTGGGGAAAAAACCTGGGAGACATCCTAGGGCAGGCGTCCCTCCTGAAGTGCGTCTCCTGCAGGAATATGATCTTGGCCTTCATCCTCCTTAGGTCCAAGATCATCGCCGACCTCTTCTCGGGGATATTGAGGCCCCTACAGTTCAAGGACACAACCTTCAAGAGTGTCTCCCGTGGGTCACACGGGCCCCCCACCCCCACCCCGGCAGCTGACATCACCAGGAGGCCGACGCACAAATCAGGGGAGGCAGCAGTCTGGTGCAGTGAGAGAAGGGAAGGTTTCGGGAAGTAGGAAGTGGAAGATGAGGGATAAGAAAAGGATAAAGATAAGAACCAGAGAAATGAAACTTTTCAAGTCCGGAGAGCCTAAGAAATCCTTAGGCTGTTAGGATTGTTAATACCGACTTCACTAATATAGGGAAGTCTGGCCACGCAGTTCCCGGGGGAGTCTCCGGCAACTTCCCTCGGGAGAACCCACGGGCTTCTGGGGGAAATGGACACCAGGCGAAGAGGAACCAGAACCCGGTGGATTGTGGTAGCCGACGGTTTCTACTCTTCCATCTAGGCTTCCCCCCCCTAACACATTAACAGTAAAACAGCAACCATAACAGTGTATAAAGCAGCAACAATAACAATATATAGGCTCAGTGAACAAGACATTCCTATTACTAATTTAAACCCTGTACCCGGTGGCTCCCCCTCGCCGGCCCGCCATAGCGACCGTCAACTCGGGGCCGGTGGCTCCCCCCGCTCTTCCTATCCCGGGGGGCAACCCAGATCCGTGGCAGATTGATTATTTCCCCTCAGAAAGGGGGTCACAGACAATGTAAACCCGCACTAGACCTCCCAGGCGATATGGGCCCCGGATTACCCAGGCCTCCGCCCCCCCTGCCAGGTATATTTCTAATTACTCGAGTGTTCAATTACTCCACTTAGTGCAAAAAATACAAGTATAAAAAGGTAATCACTACAAATAATTCATCAAGACTATAAACCTGTGCAATCAATCAAATCTAAAGTGCAAATGCTAGATAAGAAAGATATATTCACCAAGTAAAGCAGGGGATGAGACCCCCAATGTAAACCCAATGCACCTCTCTTTGGGAGACACCATTCAAAGAGACAGCACCCCTGGAGAAGCCGTAGCGGATCGGCGGAACGCGTGGGGTCTCCTGCCTTCAATCCACTGCCTGATGATTAGTCACGTTTGACCACAAGGATAGTATGATCTTTACTTTGTCTTTCCAGTGATTGCTTACTACCTCAGCTCCCTTAAACAGCTCTCTGCACTAACAGCACTTTTGTGTATTGGGTTTACATTGGGGGTCTCATCCTCTGCTTTATTTGGTGAATATAGCCTTCTTATCTAGCATTTGCTATAGTGTAACATTTAATAAAATATTATTTTATGGTATTTGTGGAGTTGTGCCCCTTTCTTATGACTCTTGTCAATTTGGTTTGGCCCATGTTCTAGTAGCTTGAGGGGTCGGGCAGCACACTCCGTTATCAATATTAAAAGCTGTGCCTGCTATTTTGTATAAGTAGTACAAGTAGGGAAGAATGCAAATGCCCTGAGATCTCAGCAGAGCCATCACTCCTGCCAGCACCTTGGTGAATACCCTGGGAGCCGAGGTGAGACCGAAGGGCAAGGCCACAAATTGGTAGTGCTGATCCTCCATAGCGAACCTGAGGAATCTCTGATGACCTGGAAAGATTGGTATATGAAGACCCTTCCACCCCATGGCTTGCACATGAGGTTTAGGGCAACCTCAGGTAAGCTCCTCCCATTTTATCTCTTGCATTGTATGTCCCAAACGGGGCTCTCATAGATTAGAGTTAGGACTGCAGCCATAGAGGCACTTTGGCGTGGTGGTGCAGCTTAGCATACTTCTGCAGATGTGTGTGACCGAGCCTCTGTTTTTACCAGATTTCGAGACAGATTATAGGTTGGTCTGCAAGCTAACAGGGTAGAGTGCTGCGGCTCCTTTAAGTCTTTAGTAACCTAATTGCCCTGCTGACTTGCACCTCCCAGGTTAGTTATAAAATGGTCTGAGCAGCTGCCACTCCCCTTTTGTTCACTTTGAATTTGTGCAAGCACATGGGGTGTGGGGTCTAGGCTGTATTATTATTATTATTATTATTGTTTATTTGTATAGCGCCATCATCTTCCGTAGCGCTTTACAAAGTAGTAATTACAGACAGGGTAGAAACATACGGTACATATACTATTTCAAATGCAGTTTTACAGAGTTGACAATGGATATTCTGAGTACAAGATACAGTAGGGGAGAGAGCCCTGCCCTTGCGAGCTTACAGTCTAAAGGAAGAGGGGTGAAGACGAGGGGGAAGGATCACAAACAGTCAGTATTGAGCTTTGTGGCATGTGCTCTTTAGAAGATTGGTTAGTCCAGATTATATGCTTGTCTGAATAAGTGCGTTTTAAGGGCGCCTTTGAAGGTTTTGAGGGTTGTGGAGTGGCGGATTGGGTGTGGGAGGGCATTCCAGAAGATTGAAGTTGCACGTGAGAAGTCCTGGAGGCGGGCGTGAGAGGAGGTGACCAGGGTGGAGGACAGGAGAAGGTCGGCAGAAGAGCGGAGGCTGCATCTAGGTTGATACTGTTGGATTAGAGATGAGATGTAGGGAGGGGCCTGGTTGGAGAGAGCCTTGTATGCGAGTGTTAGAGTTGCAAGGTCTGTATTACAAGGTCTTGACCCTTCCACCCCATGGCTTGCACGTGAGGTTTAGTGCTGAGGCTCCTTTAAGTCTTTAGTAAGCATCCTTGATGTCTACAGAGGTCATGAAGTCCCCCAGGGGCGTAGTGAATTTACAGCTGAGCGCAGAGTCTCCATGCGAAAGTGTCTGAATCTGACAAATTTGTTGAGGCGCTTTAAATCCAGGATGGGTCCGATGGACCCGTCTCTTTCACTGGGAACAGTGGAAAGATTGGAACAGTAGCCTTTGCCCCTTTCCCTTAAGGGCACCCGGCAGATGACTCCCAATTCCAGAAGGTTTTGGACAGCAAAGGACAGACTCTGAGGCTACAAACTATCTTGTAACCGGAGGACACTACCTCCTGAATCCACCGGTCAGACATGATGCCTCCAGACGTGAGCAAAGCGCCAAAGCTGTCCCCCCCACCCGGATGGGTGAGGGCGCCCCTTCATGCCTGAGGGGGCTTGGGGGAGGAGTTAGGCTTGGGACCCCAGGAGGGACCAGGGCGGCCACGTCCTCCGCCCCAAAAATCTCTGCCGTTCCCAGCAAAGGAAGCTCCCCGTCGAATTCTGGACCCACGGAAGGAAGGAAGAAAGAAAGGTACCTGAACCCCGAAAGGACCGGGGCTGCCTTCTACGCTGAGGCAACTTGCCTACCTTAGCAAACAAGTCCAGACGTTCACCAAAGAGGCGCAGCCCCTTGAAGGGAAAACCAGTGAGGGCCCACTGGCGCAGCCAGAACGAGCGGCGTATAGCCACCAACAAAGCAGATGCCCTGCCACACATTCTAATGGTATCATCTAGGGCAGAGAGAACATATGCAACAAATTCCTCACAACGCAGAAGAGCTCTATACTCTTCACTACCCGCATCATAAGGCGCCCCATCTAAGAGACCCTTGAGCAGGCTCTTGATAGCAACAGCTGTAATGGCATAAGAGGCACAGACCGGAAGCAGTGCGGTCCCCACACAGGCAAAGGCATGGCAAACCAAGCTGATCATTGCGCCGGTCCTCACCATCCTTCAGGGTAGTAGAGGCAGGGGAATGCATGACAGAAGTGTTGGACAACCCCAGAATTGGTACATCCACTTCGGGAGGACATGACCAACGCTTAACCACCTCAGCGGGAAAGGGATACCTCTTTTTTTTTTTTAATTAAATGTTTTTATTGAAAGGAAGCAATAGTTACAGCGCTTAGCAACGCAGTGCCAAGAAAATAAAATGCAAGTATTACAGCCATCAAACAGGGTAGCATCATACAATGTCATTTACCATCAACCAAAATCAGACACGAGGATGGCAAGATAAAATATAGGGCAACGTGGAGCCCTGCGCCAGGTGTCGTAAACTGCAATTCCGCTCAGCAACCTGATACAGCAGCTGCAACCCATGCCTCCAACCATTTTATAAACAGGTAAAAGAACCCACAAGCAAAACTATTAGGAGACAAGTAACGTGGGGGGGGGGGGGGGGGGGAGAGGGGTAGGAGAGACAAAACAGACACATCAAGGGGGGAAAACAAAGGGAGGGAGAGACAAACAATGACAAGAAAAGAGGGAGGGCCAGGGGGGAGATCCAATCCTCAAAAAAAAAAAAAACCCGGGAAGGACCAGGCTATGTATACTGAAGGTTCTCCTATGCTTTTCCAGAGTCCCTTTCAGCGAGGCCGTAAGCTCCTCCATCCTACAAATATCCCGCACGACGGCCAGCCACTGCGCAATTGTGGGGGGATCAAGGGACCTCCACTTAGCCGGGACGCAGGTTCTGGCAGCACTCAAGGGGGGGGGCAAGCAGGGATCTACGCCTGGATCTCATAGAGACCGGTGCAAGGTTAAGTAGATAGCATGCGGGGTCCTCCCCCAAATCAACATCCGTCAATTTCTTGACAATCTCTCTCACACCTACCCAAAAGCTAGACAGCTTCTCACACTCCCAAAAGATGTGTGTCATAGTCCCCCTCGCCTGCAAGCACCTCCAGCAAAGGGGGGAGGAAGAGGGAAACATTTTTGCTAACACCGCTGGGACCCGGTACCAGCGTGATAAAATTTTGAAATTAGTCTCCTGATACTTGCAAGAGATAGAGCTCTTATGGGCCAACTGGACCATAGCCAGTCGTTGCTCCTCCGTAAAGGTCCTACAAAGTTCCCTCTCCCAACCCCTCACGTAGGAGGGAGCAAAGTCCCCAGAAGGCTCCGCCAGCAGCGAGTAGGAATATGACAGGGCACCCCTAAAATTACCCGAATCTAAACAGGTATGTTCAAATTGCGTTAACTGTCTAGACGCTGTGCATTCAACAGACCGCTGGTAATGCAGAAGTTGAAGGGTTTGTAACTGCGTAATAGGTCTGAGTGCAAGGTCAGTGACCAAAGTCTCCGGCCTCCTCCACACACCACCCACCTGCATATGGAGTCTCCTGTAACAATTCTGCCTGATCCAAGCTCTGAAGGGACCTCCCGCTATCTCCAGAAAGGGATACCTCTTATCCCAACTCTTTGGTACCCCGGGAAGCCTGCTAGGCCATTCCCACTCTTTGAGCACCAGATTATTAAAGAGAGTTTGTTCAGGAAACTCCAAGCGTGGTTTAACAGTATGAAACAGCTCCCCCTGCTGCTGCGGAGCCACGGAAGGTGGCGAGATACAGAGTACTTCAAAAATGTGAGCTAAAAGCCTGTCAGTATCATCTGAAGCCCATGGGTCAGACCCAGACTCGGCACCATAAACCTTAGGCTGTTCCTCAGATGATTCTGAATCAGAAAATAATTCCCCCTCTTCCAGGGGAGTATAACCAGTAATGTCAAAAAATTCCTCAGTCTCCATAGGAAAGAGTAACACCAGGTGATAAATGCTGCTTCTTAGTAGAAGCCTTACGTGGGGCAGACCTAGCAAAATGCCTTTCAATGCTGGCCACCCAAGCAGCCAAATCAGGTTGAGACTCCCCACTGGTATGAATCTCACTAGGAGTCAGATGTAAGCGTGGGGGGGTAGGCGAAGCCAGAGGGGGTGCAGGCCCAGCTACAGGTAACTCAGATTGCAGCGCAAGCACCTGCTGGGCGCAGGGTACACAAACCCGCACATCATCACTTATAGTAGACACCCCACACGCCACACACAGCCGGGTTTGTCCTGAAGGAACTTCAAGCACATTATCCTGAGAAGCCTTCATATGGTGATTATCGCAGCACAACAGGCCAATTGGGATTGACGCTAAAATAGCTACCTGGGATGCCCCAATAGCCCGCTAGGGAAGTGGGAGATAATGGAACTCAATAGCCCTCCAATAAGGAGTTAATGCTAAATAGAGGGGATAGGACCGGGAGAAACCACAAAAAAGTTTGACCCGCCTGCAAGACATAAAGCAAAGATCCCGTAAGCATAATGCAAAAAAAAATACAAAAGAAAAGCCAGCCCACAGGTGCACTTACGGGCCGCGATAGGGAGACGCCAGACATGCAGCACAGGAGAACCAAAATGGTGCCGCATATACCTCGAGGGGCGAGCCGCGGAGACAGTGATGCGGAAAACGTCATCCGCAAGGCCCGCCCCCCCCCGAAAGAGCCATCTTCTTGTCATCGCAGCCAGACTGCAGAGAAGAACTGGGGAATTTGTGGGAGGTCCCTGGTATATATGGGGCTGGGAGGAGCCACTTTTCTGTCTCTGCAGTCCAGCGCCATCTTGAGGATGTATTACCTAGGAGTAAGGATTATTCTGGAACAGGACGTGCTGTATACTTAGAATAAATGTCAATAATGATTGATAGATATATGTGTCTTCTGGGCCCGATGGTTTGACTTGGGCGGGAGGGGTGCCCTTGACCCCCAGGGCTGGGCGGGGACCGGGCTACCCCTCTCTGCCCCCCCAAGTTGGTGGGGGACAGATGACGGGGGTTCGGGCTCCGATGAGGTGGGACACGGGGGTTGTTCCCCCATGCCCATGCGCGGTGCCCATGGGCGCCCCCTCTGGACCTTAGGCTCACAAGACCTTTTACAAGGCTATAAAAATGTTTCTTTAGTCCATGTATGATGTGACAATGTTTTTCAGTGTGTGCATCTCCTACGCCTATAATGTTCTCTTCTTACACTCCACCGACTTAGGAGTCCCTGGTTGGGTTTTGTGCCATTTCGGCTGGCGCTACCCTAAACAGGGCAACTAGGGTACTCGTGGTCCTTGTGCACCGCGGGGCCCCTCGTAACAGAGTTTGTTGCGGCTGCACCTAACCCCGGTGTCCTGCTACCCTGATTAATCCCCTCCCAAATAACAACCTACCTAAATATTCCGTCCCCTTGCCCTGCCCTACTTCTTGCAGGTACTTCACCCCTGCCCACCTAGCCCTAACCGTACCACTCTCCTTTTCTACCTTTTCCCCCCTTTCCTCTTCTTTTTCTCTGTTGATCCCCCTTCCCTAATCCCTCCTGGGGCCTTGCCCTTTCCCTCCTGCCACCGGTTCACCCGCCTTCACCTCCCGTCCCCTACCGGGCCGTACACTTGGCACCTTTGGTTCCTACTGTGACCTGTGCTCGTTCCTGTGCCGGCGCCCCTCGTTTGGGATGGCTAAGCTGACAGTCTGCTCTCTGAACATTAAAGGATTCAATGTCCCAGAAAAGCGCTCCAAGGTCCTATATGATCTGCACAAGCAAAGAGTGGGCATTCTTCTCCTCAAAGAGACTCACTTTCAGGAACGTAATGTTCCTACCATGCGCCATAGATACTTTACATCCTGTCGTTAATTTTGCAGTCGACCACGAACAGGATGATTGCACACCAGCAATCCAATGGGAGGCTTTAAAATGTGTTCTTAGGGGTGTCTTTATTCAAGAGGGCTCAAGGTTGAAACGCGAGAAAGCGGCTTTGATCACCAAGACGCTGCAAACCATCAGTGACCTGGAGTCTAAGCATAAGAAAGATCTCATACCGGAATTGCTAGCTGAGCTTTCGCTTAACAGGAATAAGTTACTAAAGCTATACGATCAAGCTCATCTCAGGTACAGACAGGCGACGTGCTACAATGTATGAGTACGCAAATAAGTGCGGGAAGCTCTTAGCCAGGTCGCTCCATTGCAGGTCAACAACAACATTCATCCCAAGCATCAACACGGGAAGAGGAGACCCCTCTAAGATTCCAGAAGTGTTTAGAAGCTTTAACAGCAACTTGTATAACCTCCAACCAGGCCTCACCCGTGTGTCGGCCGCAGCATTGAAGGCAAATATAAATAACTACATAGCAGAAACTCCACTTCCAACAATTTCAATGGACTCCTCGACAGACTTGCAGGTGCCGTTTACGGAGGCGGAGGTCCTGAAAGCTATCAAGGAGGCGCCTGCGGGGAAAAGCCCGGGACCAGACGGCCTCACTCTGAGATTTTTCAAGACCTTGGCCCCCCAACTTGTCCCTTGGTTGATGAGAGCCTACAATCACATAGGGGCTGACAGCCCTTTCCCGAAGCAAGCCCTGGAAGCCACAATTACAGTGAATCCTAAACCAGGCAAGGATCCTACGGCCTGTGGCAGCTACAGGGCAATTTCCTTGCTCAATGTTGACTTGAAATTATACGCAAAAGTAATAGCCACCAGAATCAAACCATTGATCCCTCAACTGATACATTTGGACCAAGTAGGATTTGTCCCTGGCCGAGAAGCCAGGGACAACACCAGTAAACTACTGGACCTGGTCGCCCAGGTCTATAAAAACGACATACCAGCTTGTCTATCCTGCGACGCCGAGAAGGCATTTGATAGGGTGAGTTGGCGCTTCCTCAAGGCAACTCTCTCCCAGATTGGCTTGGGTCAAGAACCTGGCACTATACCAGGAACCCTCAGCCCGTGTCAGAGCCAACGGAGTGCTATCAAACCCCTCCACAATCACAAATGCCCTCTTTCACCCCTGCTGTACATACTAACAATGGAGCACTTAGCGATAGTGATAAGGAACAATCCAGATGTCAAGGGGATTGAATGTGGAGGAAGACCATACAAGGCCTCAATTTTTGCAAACGACTTGCTTCTCCACTTGACATCTCTGGCCATATCCTTCCCGGCGGCTCTCAGGGAGTTTGAGAGGTTCGGTCAGTTGTCCAATTGCATTAACTATGCAAAGTCGGAAGCGGCGAACCTTCCCCTGCCGCAACCCCTAGTGGAGAGGCTCCGAAACAGTTTCCCCTTTAAGTGGCAACCCACCGCAATAAAAATAATACCATTTTGTGATTACTCACCTGTAAAATGGTTATTACAAGTATGTCACACACCCCGCTTCCGAATATTCATGACACTTGGGTAACTGTCCTGTAGAGGGCGATCTTGCAGAGATGACATGAAAAAAAGGAACCCCTCCCGGTCCATAAATACCTGGGACCTCCCACCATTCCCCAGTATAAGACAGCAGTAAAGGGACCAGGAAGAGCCAAATGTAAACAGCAAAGAAAAAGGTTCACCATATAAAGGATCCCAGAAAACCAAAAAAAGGGCGGGATGAAGCGGGGTGTGTGACATACTTGTAATAACCATTTTACAGGTGAGTAATCACAAAATGGTGGTATTCCCAGTATGTCACACACACCGCTTCCAAATATTCCTGACACTTGGGACATCCAATAGCAGTGCCCATAATGGGTGGGGATCCCAAAAAGGCAATAATTCAAACTTAAACTACTGCAGCTTGCAGAACTTTGCAGCCAAAAACAGCATCCGCTGAGGCCCGCACATCAACCTTATAAAACTTAGAAAAAGTATGAACGGAAGACCAAGTAGCAGCCTTGCAAACTTGTTCAACAGAAGCATGATGCTGAAAAGCCCAAGATGCTCCAACAGCACGAGTAGAATGAGCAGTAACACGAAAAGGGGGAACCTTCCCCTTGGCAGAATAGGCCCCAACAATGGCCTGTCGAATCCATTTACTAATGGAAGACTTAGCGGGCGCCAGACCTTTCCTGGGCCCGGAGGGCACCACGAAAAAGGCATCCGTCTTACGAAAAGGAGAAGCAGCCACCAAATAATATTTCACACATCGAACCACATCCAAAGAATGTAAGGTCCTCTCCTTGTCATTACTAGGCTTAGGACACAAGGAAGGGAGAACTACATCCTGATTGAGGTGGAGGGCCGAAACCACCTTAGGAAGGAAATCCGGCTTAAAGCGGAAAACTACCTTGTCCAGGTGCCTCTCAAAGTAAGGAGCCTGCAAGCTAACAGGGTTGAGTGCTGTGGCTCCTTTAAGACTTTTGTATTCTAATTGCCCTGCTAACGTGCACCTCCCAGGTTAGTTATAAAATGGTCTGAGCGGCTGCCACCCCCTCTGTTTCTTTTGAATTTGTGCAAGCACATGGTGTGTGGGGTCTAGGCTGTATTGCAAGGTCTTTGACCCTTCCACCCCATGGCTTGCACTTGAGAGGTTTAGGGCAACCTCAGGTAAGCCTGCTCCCAATTTATCTATTGCACTGTATGTCCCAAATGGGCTCTCAGAGATTAGAGTTAGGACTGCACCCCACAGAGGCACTTTGGCGTAGTGGTGCAGCTTAAGCATACTTCTGCAGATGTGTGTGACCGAGTCCTCTGTTTTTAACCAAGTTTAGAGACAGATTATAGGCTGGCCTGCAAGCTAACAGGGTTGAGTGCTGTGGCTCCTTTAAGACTTTTGTATTCTAATTGCCCTGCTAACGTGCACCTCCCAGGTTAGTTATAAAATGGTCTGAGCGGCTGCCACCCCCCCTTTGTTTCTTTTTAAGGAGCCTGAATAGACAAGGCCGCCAACTCAGAAAAACGCAGAACAGAGGTAATAGCCACCAAAAAGGCAACTTTCTGAGTGAGCAGAGAAAGAGCAATATCATGCACCGGCTCAAAAAGGAGGCCCCCAAGTTTAAATCCCAAACCGGCAGCAAGGGCTTTCTAGGAGGCCGCACATGAGTAAGCCCCTGGAAAAAGGTCTTAACCAGGGGATGAAGGGCAAAAGACCTTTGAAAGAAAACCGGCCGGGGCAGAAACCTGCCCTTTCAAAGTACTAAGCTGGAACCCCGAGTCCAGACCATGTTGAAGAAACTCCAGAATTCTGGGAATAGAAAACACCCTACAAGGCAAGGCCCTAGCATCACACCAGTTAATATAAGACCTCCAAGTCCTATAGTAGACGTTAGAGGAAGATCTCTTCCTAGCTAACAAGAGTCTGAACCACCGCATCAGAAAGACCCTTTAAGATGTAGGTTTGAGCAGCCACGCCGTCAAAGCCAGCGTTAGTAAACTGGGGTAGCGTAGCGACCCTGGGTGATAAGATCCGGAAGAAGAGGCAGATAAAACTGATCTACTGCCAGCCGCACGACGTCTGTGAACCACACTCGTCTTGGCCACCTTGGAGCCACCAGAATTGCTGGTTCCCCTTCTAGAGTTAGCTTGCGCACCACCTTGCCCACCATGGAGAAGGGGGGGGACAGGTACAGAAACCCCAGTTCCCTCCAAGCCAGGGACATGGCATCCACTGCCAGGGCCAGAGGACCCTGAGACAGAAACAAAAAGGCAGGAAGCTTGTGATTGTGACGAGAGGCAAAAAGATCCACCTCCGGAGTGCCCCACTTGTGACAAAGGGACTGGAATACCTTGGAACTTAGAGACCATTCTCCTCGGTGAGATGATCTCCTGCTCAGGGAATCTGCTTTCGTGTTCTCCACTCCCGGGATGTAAATGGCTGAGATGCATGGGACATTGCTCTCTGCCCATACAAGGATCAGAGATACCTCCCTGAGGGCACTCCTGCTGCGAGTCCCCCCTTGATGATTGATGTAAGCGACCGCCGTCCGATTGGACTTGAACTGGCAATCCCTGCAATAGAAGAGTCAAGCGAGACAGAACCAACCAAATGGTTCGTAGCTCCAAAACGTTGATAGGGGTATGAGCCACCCAAGGCCCCCATAACCCCTGGAACTGATGTTCCCTCCAGAAGCCCCCCCCAGCCCCACAGGCTGGCGTCCGTGGTGACCGTTTCCCAACAAGGGGTCAGAAAGGATCTGCCTTTCAACAGATTGCTTGACACTAACCATCACTGAAGGGACTGCTGAGCCCGGGGAAGACAGCAGACAAGACTGATCCAATGACAGCGGATGCTAGAAGATGGAGCTGAAGCGTTCTCATGTGAAACTGGGCAAAAGGGACTGCCTCGAAGGAAGCCACCAGCAGACCTACCAATCTCATCCCTAGCCAGATAGACGGGCGAGGATTGGAAAGCAGAAGCCGAACCAAATCTTGGATCAGAGGAATCTTGGGCTGAGGAAGGAAGACCCTGGCCTGAAAGGCATCCAGAGTCATGCCCAGAAACGAAACCTCCCTGGACGGGGAGAGGGAGGACTTGGAATAGTTGATCACCCAACCGAACCTCTCCAGCGTGGATACCACCACTCTGGTGTCTAGCTCCGCTTGGCTGAGAGAGGAAGCCAAAATGAGAAGGTCGTCCAGGTATGGTACAATGCGAATGCCCTGGAAGAGGGCCATCACCCCCACCAATACCTTGGTGAACACCCTCGGAGCCGAGGTAAGCCCGAATGGAAGGGCCACAAACTGAAAATGCTGATCTTCCACCACGAACCTGAGGAATCTCTGGTGTGCCAGGAAGATAGGTACATGCAGATAAGCATCCCTGATGTCTATTGACGTCATGAAGTCCCCCTGACGAAGAGAATCGACGGCTGAACGCAAGGTTTCCATGCAAAACTTCCTGAAGCGGATAAACCGATTGAGGAGCTTCAGATCCAAAATGGGTCGAATGAAGCCGTCCTTCTTGGGCACCGTGAATAGATTGGAATAGAATCCCAAGCCCCTTTCCGCGAAAGGCACTGGGCAAATGACAGCGATGTCCAGCAGATAACTTACTGCCGCCCGGAGCACCTGTGTGGCCAGTGGATCCGAAGGCACTCGAGACCTGAAGAATCTGGGAGGAGGCCGGATCTCGAATTCCAGCTTGTAACCGGAAGACACCACTTCCAGAATTCATTTGTCTGAGACCTCCTGGTCCCAGACCTGGAAGAAGTGCAGCAGCCGTCCCCCCACCAGCAAGGGTGAGGGCGCCCCCTCATTGCTGAGCTGGTTTAGCAGCGGGCTTGGGTTTGGAACTCCAATTGTGGCCTGGACGGGCACGACCTCTGCCTCTACTCCAGGAATCACCTTTGAGGGTAGATAAGGCCAAAACTCTGCCAGTTCTGGCACCACGAAAGGAAGGGTTAAAGGAGGCCGCCCCCGAAAGGGACGACGTTGCCTCTTACGCTGAGGTAACTTCCCTTTGTGGGATTGCGGCTCTTTGGAGAAAGGTTAGATTCTGTCACGAAAGGAGGGAAGTGCTGTAAGCGATTTTTGGCCACAAAATCAGGCGCCCACTGGCGCAACCATACTGACCGTCGAATAGCTACAAGCAAGGCCGAGGTTCTACCACACATGACCATGGTGTCATCTAAGGCGGCAAGCACAAAGGACATGAACAATTCACACCGCTTAAGGGCGGCAAACTCATCACTAGCCGGGTCAAGCCTGGAGGTACTCAACAGGTCTCTAACCACAGACCTGGTAGCCACTGCCAAAAGCACGGAAGCACAAACAGGCCGCAAGGCTGAACCAACACTAGCAAACGCGTGGCAAGCCATCTGATCAATGCGTTTATCCTCACCATCTTTGAGAGCAGTGGAGTCAGGAGAATGCAAAATAGAAGTATTGGATAACCCGAGCACCGGGGCATCCACCTCGGGAGCGGACGACCATCGTTTCACCACGTCCACCCGAAAGGGATACTTTTTATCCCAACCTTGAGGAATACCTGGAACCCGAGTAGGCTTCTCCCATTCCTTAAGAATAATGCCATAAAAATGCTTTTGATTTGGGAACTCCAGGCGCGGCTTGAAAGTCCCAAAGAATTCCCCTTTTTGAGGAGCGGCCTCCTCAGGAGGAGAAATTGCCAGAACCTCAAAAAGGTGAGCCAAGACCTTCGGGGTATCCATAACATCCCCCTGCCCTTGCTCAATGTCAGCACCAACAAACTGCTGATTGTCAGAACCCTCAGAATCCTCAAATAATTCCCCCTCTTCTAGCGGGGAATAATCAGACCAGTCAAGGAAATCATAATCATCAAACTCAAAGGCCGGCGTGGCTGGAGACAAATGCTTTCATTTAGCCGAGGCCTTTCTGGCAACAGAGCCAGAAATAAATTTCTCAATATTAGCCAGTCTGGCACATACATCAGATTGCGACTCCCCACCTGTGACAACATCACTAGGGGTACGGATAAGGCAGGGTGGGGAAGGAGATGAGGCCGGGACCCCGGACCCAGACGCCTGGGCCCCCGACTGCTGCGTTATGGCCCACTGAGAACAAAGTATGCAAACAAGTACATTATCCCCCGCAAGGGATGCCCCACAACCCACACACTGCGGGGGTTGCCCCGAGGGGAGCCCAAGCCCGGTATCCTGAGAAGCCTCCATATGGTGATTTTAATGTAGTCGCAATGACCAGAGGGATTTACGCTATTAAGCTACCCGGGATGCCCCTTCAGGTCCCAAGTGGGAGGATTTTTTTTTTTGGAAACCCTAAATTAAACTCTAAGGGACCCTAGGACCGGGAGAACTCTCTCTTTAAACTTCAAAAGAAGGGATCCCACCTAGAAGACATGAGAACAGACATAAGTGTCAACATGCACATCACCCACCATATAAGACAGTTAAAAATGGTGAAATAAAATCCACTCACCGCAGCAAAGCAGCGACCGTCAACCCTCACAGCAGCAAGGGAATGAGAGGGAGAGCAGCAAAGCAGGCAGCAAGGCCGGAAAAAGTGCTTGAGAAAAGCCGGCCTCAGGGGGGGTGGCACGCCGAGCGCCCGGCCCCACCCCCTCCCTAACTGCACCTGTTGAAAGTGAAACCGGCCCAGCAACAACGGCCGCAAAAACACATACAAACACACACACACAATGCACACACCTTTTCCCCTAAATAAAGTAAAACAACCCACAGGAGAAAAGGCCTCCCCCCCCCCCCCAAGGGGCACAGAGGGACACGGTAGGGGGGAGAACCCACACCAATAGGTGAAAGGGTAAGAGGGATGGGGCATTCCAACCTGGGATCGCCAACCCGGACACCCTTTGTATGGGGTCTCACGGGCAAGCTCCCATATACACCATAAGGTGCAGCCTACCATTGCCTGGACCTTCAGCCTAGGCTGGGAGGCATACCGCTATAGTTTAAATTAAAAAAGGTTCAGGCAGCAATAGAAACAAAAGGCCTGGGGGTTTCCCCGGCTACCTGCAAGGAGGAGACAACCATCTTCTGACTTGCTCGCCGACTGCAGAGACGAAAGACTGGGGAATGGTGGGAGGTCCTAGGTATTTATGGACCGGGAGGGGTTCCTTTTTTTCATGTCATCTCTGCAAGATCGCCCTCTACAGGACAGTGTCAAGAATATTCGGGAGTGGGGTGTGTGACATACTGGGAATATATCTTGGCGCCCTCAGCTCGTCCGACTTGGATAACCTCTACGAGCTAAATTTCAAGGCATTACAGGCTAAGGTTCACCAAGACCTTACAAAATATGATAGCGGTCGATATTCGTGGTTTGGAAGGATCAACATCCTGAAAATGGATATACTCCCCCGGTTTTTGTACCTCTTCCAAACAATACCAATCATGCTCCCCAGACATTTTTTCAAATCGAAACAAGCGGGTTTCCTGAAATTCATATGGGGCTTGCAGAAACCACGCATCAGATTCAATTTATTGGCCAGACCAAAGAGCGCAGGAGGAACTGGGACCCCTGACCTAAAGCTTTATCATGCTGCGGCTGTCATTACGAGGATGGTGGACTGGATGTAAAAGGAGAGAGGACAAGCTCTGGGTCCAACTGGAGCGAGATATCCTGGGGTTTAACCCGTGCTCCCTCCCGTGGGTTTCCACCGCAGGGGACGCCAGCAGAAAAGGGTTCCCTTGCTTGACCCGACATTTTCTTTCCGGCTGGGACAGGGTGCAGGGGGAGTTGGAAAATAGGCCTGGACCTCTCACTCCACTGTTTAATAATCCGGAGTTCACACAAGGACAGAACACCTCCCGATTCCTGATCTGGAGAGAGAAGGAATATATTAGGTTACATGACATCTTGGTGGTAGGGAGGCTGCCTTCCCTAGCAGAATTAAGGGCACAGAACAAGGGAGGCCACCTGTCCTGGTTACATTATTGGCAGCTCGAGGCGTTCCTTTCCTCAGGAGGGCACCTCAGAAATGCATCTTTACCCTTAACACCCCTGGAGGAATGCCTTACACAGTCGCAGCCGCTGGAACACGTGGTATCAGCTTTCTACGGTATACTGGTAACCGGCAGACACACTTCAGAGCTGGAATTCATGTCCAAGTGGGAAAGGGACCTGGGTACATCAATCACAGGGGAAGAAACCCGGAAGATCTTTGTGTTGACACATAAGCTTGCGGGGGCCAGCTCAGCACAGGAAAAAAATTACAAAGTTCTCACCAGATGGTACAGGTGCCCAATGGACATTGCTTCGTATACGTCGGGGGGATCGGATGCATGTTGGAGATGCGGCACGCCCCGAGGAGGAATCTTACACATCTGGTGGGAATGCCCCTGAAAAAATATCTGCCCCTATTACCGGCAGACACCTAAGAGCGACTTCCACTGAGTCCTCTACCTGGGATTACCTTATTTGTCTGTAGACCAGAGTTACCTTCACACTTCAGAGCTCCGGAGCCCACACCAAGCGCAAGAAAGACACAAAACAGCTATTCTCGGTGTGAACTGTTTATTACATCACGATTTTCAGTATATAAAGCATGATAAGGCCTAGGCGGGGAAAAGCTCTTAATAAGGTTCTAAAGTGGACATTTGCCTTTTAATTGGAGTAGCTGTATCAACACCTTGCTGTCAGGGGTGTGTGCTGGGGGTGGCTGTACATCACCCCATTGTGTGTCATTGTGTGTCATGGGTTTTTCCAGACATTCACCTACCCATGAACATTTTCACAGAAACAGATTGTTATGTTCTTCTGTCTGCACATTCCATTCCCAGAGATAACGGTCACTCCGTTATTCTCACCCTTGAGTCTTAAAGCAATCCCCTTAAGCATAAGCCAGGCATAAGCCATGCAGTAGCCATTTTGTTACTTTGTACCTACACCCTCTCAGGGAAAAGGGATGCCCCTTCTTTCAGCCCCTTCTTCGAGTCAATGACTTCTAAGTCGCTGACTCGCCCATTGCCTTCTCATATTCCTCTTGGTTATGAGCTAGATAAGCAGCATAAATACCTTGGGCCTTGCTAGCACGCATGGCAACTACACACATTATAATTTTAAAAGCTACTACTGCAATTATGATGAGCATAATAATAATAATAAACTGAGTTAAAAGTCCCTTCCAGCTGGAGAAGAAATCTTTAAACCCAGTCCTTTTCTGAGCCAGCATTTGTGTTCATTTCCACAGACAAGGTTTCCAGGCGTTCTATTGCCTTAGTCACTTTCCCATTAGGTCCGGTGTTATCTGGAATGTAGGTACAACATTTAGTACCTACCATTTTACATACCCCTCCCCTTTCAGCTAACATCATGTCAAGTGCCATTCTATTCTGGAAAACCATGTGGGTAGTGGGGCCAAGTTGTTCTGCCATTCCCTTGAATGCCTTTACAGTATCATTAACAAACCGCTGCTGGTTGTAATATAGGTAATTAACCCAATCAGCATTTTTGTTGATGGTGACAATGGGGGCAAAGAATGACTCAAAACCTTCACAGGGTCTCTAGCCTTGAACTCATCAGGTACCCCACGGGGCACCCCTAACCAATCTAGGTACACCTTGGCGTCCAGACTTTCCTTCGGGGTAGCCGCCTCGCGTTTGTTTCGCCTGGAGGTGCCCTGTATCTGCCCCGCGAACACGTCGTTCCCAGTCCAGCGCGGGTGAAATGACAAAGGACATAATTTAACCGGTGCGCACTGTCCTTGCCAACTGAATGACAACCTAGGGTACAACACACTGCCGCCACACAGCCACCAGATATCACCCAGCGCCACCTTATGTGGGCCTAGCTTACCCTGGGTTAAGTTTGCTATCTCTGCGCACCATCCTTCGGGCATCTCACCTACATTCACAGTTCCTTCCTTTCTCTCAAAACAGGTGTAGTTTCCCTTGTATGCGTGTATGCCCGGGCCTATAGCAGCTGGGTGGTCCAGCCGGGGGAAATGTTGAGACCACACTCTACATTCATTATTGCTCAAAGATTCATTCTTATAAATTTTCAGCAAACATTCCTGATCCTCTTGGGGTAAGGGGACAGTACCCAAATGTGGGCTAGTTCCCGCACAAACGTAGCAATCAGACTTGTTATGTTGGTGTGCTGTATAATGAGCCCATTGTATCCAGATGTTTTGGGAGGGATTGAACCCAGTCTCCGTGGCCAAAGTGTCTACAGGGGCAATGTCAGTGTCCACAGCTATCTTTTTTTCAGTGTCCTCTGCAGAAGGCAGGGGTGTGGGGACAGTTGGCTTATTTTTAATGTCTTTAAGTAGGAAACTCCGTAAGCATTCATGACAACTTTTACTACATCCTCCCTGGGGATGGACTCCTAGCCAGTATTTACCTGCATCTCCAGGGCTGGGGTTTTCTAGATTAATTATCAATTGGACACAGGGTTTCGGGAGTTGATGTTTTTGATTGCCGAAAGGGGAGGATCCCTTCGGTAGCTGTTTGGCACAATCTTGTATGGGTACTTGATAATAAACACACCGGGGGCCATAATTTCGGGTTAATGTGAGGCGATGCAAAAGACTCCTTCCTTCCTTATCTCTCCTCTCCCTAGCACTATTAGGGTTGTACCCCCAGTCTTTACCGCCCTTAGCGAACTCGGGATGTGTGTTCCAACCCACAGCCCCCCAATAATCACAATTTTGTCCCCAATATTCATCAGTTACACATATATAATAGATTGTGCTGGGGCTTCCATATTCCAGCATTTGTCGGCTCCCTTTACACTCAAACAGCGCACACAAGTCAAAGGTGTATGTTATAACTTTTGCTGATGTGTTATGCCAAAATATAGGTATGCCATCTTCCCAGGTTACCTGGGTTTCTAGTGTAGACCTAATGTCTCTCCGACATCTTCCCTGGGTAGAGGTGTTCATCTCTAATTGTGGTTCTAGGTGAGTGGCATAGGGTGGCAATAATGACCACAAACTTAATGGCTCACAAATGCTGCTAACTCTTCCTAGCGCAGGGGGGTCATACAGACAGTTGCATACTATCCAGATAATAGATGTTATAAGCCAACTAATAATCAAGCATGTAAGTAAATGATTGGAGCCACATAAGAATCTCAGGAGCCAGTGCGCCTGGCCCTTCTTTGGACCCTCCTTTAGCTGGGAGTCTGTTACCAGCTTCTTCTTGTCCCCTTGGTGGGACGTCTGGCTGTGGCCCTCTAGGTAGGGCGTCTGTTCCTCTAACAGCTTCTTTTTCTCCATCTCCTGGGATGTTGAGGGTATGTAACTTTTTAACCCTCGACGCGTGTAACCAGTTAGGATATCCTTCCACTAGAATTGACGTGCGAGTGACAGCCGTCACCTTAGTCGGTTCTTCGAAAGGGAACTCAATCTTTGGACGATCTCCACACTTTTTCACCAGCACTCGATCTCCCACTTTAAACTCGTGGTATGGTTTCTGAAATAGAGAAGGAAATTTCTGACAATTTCTTGCCTCATTATGGGACATAACCTGCACTAGAGCCCTAGTGTGTTCTTCCTGCCTATCCCCTAAGGTAGCCCTTTTAGTCTCAGATTGCACAATAATTTTGTGCCAGGGTAATGGGAAAGGTCTTCCCATGATTAACTCGTAAGGTGATAAACCAGTAATCCTGCTAGGGGTCATTCTCATTTCCACCAACACTGCTGGTAACTTATTCTGCCAACCCCTGTATGTCCCTTCCGTTGCCTTCCTAAGTTTGTCCTTTATTGTCCTGTTCGCCCTTTCTACCACCCCTGAACTCTGAGGATGATAGGGTATGTGGAATTGCCAATGTATGTTTAAATTCTCAGCTAGTTCCTTGCAAATCGCAGCGGTGAAAGCCGGGCCATTATCTGATCGGAGCTGGGTGGGGCATCCAAATCGCGGTATGATCTCTTTAACCAAAATTTTAACAACAGTTTTAGCATTTTCTTTCTTTACTGGAAAACACTCAGGCCATTTGGAAAACATGTCTATCATCACTAACATTATGTCAGGTTTGCGGCCAGCAGCGGTGGTAATGTGTGTGTGGTCTATGTTCCAGTCCACACAAGGTTCTGTAGGGTACAGCAGATGATCATGTTGTGCTTTGTGGGGGATATTGGGATTGTTGTGCTGACAAGTTAAACAATTCAGTACAAAATGTTTCACTACTCTCCCTCCGTGTGTGAGGAAAAAGTGTCTCCCAAATTCATCATATGTCGCCTGAGCACCTCTGTGTCCTATCCCGTGTGCCTGTGCTATGAAAGGGGCTGCACTCCTAACGGGTATGCAAGGTTTTCCCTCCCTGCTCCACAGTCCACTTTCCGGGGACTGGGTAGCACCGGCTGAAATCCAGTCAGATATTTCTGCTGGTGTGGCATATTCCTGTAAACAGCCTATAGTGTAGTCTAAAACTGGGTACAAAAAAGTAAACATGGCTGTATCCGTGACGAGTGGCGGCGGCTGGGTGCTAGGACCCAGTTGGAATTGAGCAGCAGCCTTTGCTGTTTTATCTGCTAAATCATTCCCAGCTGCTATGTTCGCAGCGTGTCCTTGTCTGGTATGTGCGCGGCAGTGAATTATTGCGAGCTGAGCTGGTAGGAGGATGGCGTTTAACAAATTCCTGACTAGTGTGGCGTGGGAAATGGGCTTCCCGTCGGCAGAGACGAAGCCTCGTCTTTGCCAGATCATACCGTGATCCCAGCAGACCCCGTGTGAATACCGTCTGTCAGTATACACCGTCAGAGATCTACCTTCGTACAATTCACAGGCGCGGGTAAGAGCGATAAGCTCTGCAGCTTGAGCGGATTTAAAAGGAATTCTCCTAGCTTCCAGTACTACATCTGGTAATTGGACAACTGCATACCCTGTGAGAAAGACATCATCGCGGGGCCGGGAACAGGAGCCATCAACAAAGACAACTTCAGAATTGGGTATTGGATTTGATTGCAAGTCAGAGCGCGGAGATGTTTCACTCTGAATTGCCGCCTCACACTCATGGAGCGGAGGTATGTGATCCCCTTCCCCTTTTAACCCTAACATGGCATTTAAAATAGGGGCAGGTCCTTCAGTTAGGGGAGCATATTTAATCTCTAAATGAGGGTTTGAGAGTAAAGTTACTTCGCACCCGCTTAGGCGCTGGGCGGTCATGTGCTGGGTATGTATGTTGTTCATCAAATGTTTGACATTGTGACCAGCGTGTAAGACTGTGTGGTTGCCCAGCGTAACGGAGGTGGTTTGTTCAACGGCCATAGAACATGCGGCAAGCGCACATAGACAACCTGGCATACCTTGCACTTGCTCTGGTAAAAGTTTAGAGAAAAATGCCACAGGTCTCAATTTGCCCCCATGCTCCTGGCATAACACAGAGGCGTAGCTGTACACATCAGCACAAACATACAAATGAAAAGGTTTTACATAGTCTGGCAAACCTGACCCAGGATTACATGACAGAGCCTCCTTTAATTTCACAAAAGCATTTAACATAGCGGGGGACCATTCTATGGTGTCAGGCTGATCCACATGCGTACATTCTCTCAAAATCTTGTCATAAAATGAACAATCTGGTATCCATTGGCGACAGTAGCCAATCATACCCAGGAAAGACAACATTTCTTTCCTTGTTCTCGGGTGCACCAAGCCCGAGATGGCTGACACTCTTTTAGGGCTAATCCTTCTCTGCCCTTCCGACAAGACAAAACCTAGGTAATCAACCTGCTCCTGACACCATTGCAATTTAGCCAGCGAGATTTTCAAACCATGAATACATAGACATTTCAGGAGGAGGACCCCGTCTTCCTGGGCGGTTGCCAAGTTCCGGCTTGCCAGGAGCACGTCAACTGCGTACGCCAGGACAACCGAGCCACGCATAGGTGTAAATGCCTTGAGCACTTCTCTAAGGACAATGGAAAAAACTACCGGACTGTTTAGGAACCCCTGGGGTAACCGGCTAAATGTCAGCTGGGTGGGGCCCCCCTTTAGTCCGGGGTAGACAAATGCAAAAAGGGGTTGTGTCTCAGGGTCTACAGGTATTCCAAAAAAAAGCGTTTTTTAAATCGAAAACGCTAAAGACTGCAGCGTCAGCAGGTATGACTGTGAGCAAGGACACCACGTCCGGCACTACAGGCGCTAGGGGGACCACTAGTGAATTAACCGCTCTGAGGTCTTGGACAAACCTATATGTGCCATCTGGTTTCCTTACCGGATTTATTGGAGAATTATAAGGTGACACTGTAGGCACCAACACTCCATTGGCTAGGAAACCCTCAATTAAAGGTCTTATACCCTCTTCTCTTTCTTGGTTTAGTGGGTATTGTTTGATGTAGCACGGGGTATACCAGGCTTAAGGCATGCCTGGTACGGGGTGACATTTGTAAGACCCACATCGTATTCTCCCTTCGCCCAGACATCCGAGGGGACTTCAGGGTCCTCTCAGGGCAGCAGGGGAAAACACGCGGTGGGGTGGGGACCAATACGGGCCTCCTTTTTCCTTGTTGTGGGGGGTGTTAATGTGAACAGGGCACTGGTAACGTGTACTCCTCCTTTTGGGGTCATGCACAGTGAAATACCCATTTTAGCCATCAAATCTCTGCCCAAAAGATTTATAGGACATGTCTCCATTATTTTAAACGTGTTTGAGTGTAGGACCACCCCTGGTGTCACTAACTGTCAGGGGAGGCGATTCAAAAGTCCTAGTCAAAATCCCATTGATACCCATTGAAGGAGAGGCTTCCCTCTTCTGTTCCTTATACATGTTTCTCCCTATCACGCTGCAGGTGGCGCCAGAGTCCACCAAAAAATTAAGTAAATTACCCTCTACCATTAAATCCACACAAGGCTGCCGAGAAAAATGTTGGGACACAATCGGGAAAATGGGCATGCCTTCTCCTGGGCACCCCTATTGGGGACCCACAGATCTTCAGTTAACATTGATCTTGGGTCCCATGGGAGGAGGAGGAGGGGTTCCTCCCGAGCTCCATTGTTCAGGGGGAGGAGGGAAAAAAGGGGCTTCTGCCGTCTCTCCCTGTGGGGGTTGTTGATGTTGTGGGGATTGTTGGTATTGTCTCTGGTTGCCCTGATTCTGATTCCTCGGATAGGGACACTCATTTCTCCAGTGGGCAGGACTGCCACAATTAAAACAGTATGACCCCTGAGGTGGGTGCTGGGGTATGGATCTACCCTGCCAGAGCCTTCTAGGGTTGCTGCCTGGGGGGCGGTTTTGGTAGCCTCGGTTCTGATAACCCTGGTCAACCCGTTTCATCGGGTATCCTTTGCCCCTCTTCCACGGTTGAGGAGGCGGCATGGCAGGGTATTGGGCTACGGTCCCCTGCATAACAGCATGTGTCACAGAGGATTTCGGTACTTCGAAACATCACGCGGCATCCTTAGCCAAAAGAGCTTTCTCAAGCTCACCTGTGCTCTGTGCAGTCCAGTCAGAGATTTGCTGCCTAATCTGCAACCCAATCCCTGGGAGACAATTGGTCTGATACGTCTGAATGCACAGGGTGTGCATCCCCTCCCGGTCCCCCATTTGGCTCTCACTCTCCCACACCTCCAGAAACCTCTTCCAAAACTCAGTAACTGACTCTCCCTTGCGTTGCTTACAACCCAGGGAGGGGGCCATACTAGCACGGGGTTTGAAGGATTCCTGTAACTGTTGATAGACCTGTCCCCACATCCGATCCATATTGTTACCTTTGTACAACTCAATTTCCACTGGTGGCGCTGACACATTAGTCTTATCCATGTGTGCTGTTTCCAATCAATGAGGTGACTTTCCCCGGTGATGCGGTCTACAACTAACTTAATGTCCTCTGGTATGTAGTTCTTTCCTTGTAAAGCTCTTTTTAAATATTTAATAGTGGCCCTTGAGGATTCGGAAAGATGGGGACAATTCTTTACAATGTGGTCAATCTCCTTAAAATTAGGTGGTGTTCCTACCATGATTTCCCCTGCAGTAAGGAATGGATATTCCTCTGTACTCTCCTCTATCACTTTTTCCAACTGTTTCCTTTCCCCCCTCGTCCTCTTGTCCATCACCGCGTTACTATCCAAATGCTGGTCTATTTTTCTGGATGAGACGGTAACACTTATAGGGCTCAATTTGGGGCTAGGTCCCGGAGGACTAGGGGACTCCATTCACGTCTCTTCTCTACCCCTGTTACTGGCCTCCACCTGTCTCTTATGAGCCTCATAGAATACTGTACTTGCGGCGGCTTCACTGAGTCCCGCAAGAGAGGGGTACGCTGTCGTTGTGACAGTTTCAACTGTTACAGTCTTAAGCTTGCTTTTGTCCTCATAAGGAGGGGGCGGTACATTGACTTTCTTAGCCCCGTACCTGGCTCTCTCTTGATCATACTTCGCTTTTAACTCCTTCTTGCTCATCTTACTCCTAAAACTCATCAGCCCGTTTCTTCTGTACCACCCGGGGGCAACTTCCAACCATTTCTGGCCATGTTCCCTCATGTAACCCATATCCCAACTAGGATCTCCTGGATAATAGGGCCAAGCTTTCTTATCTCCCAAACACATGCCCTTTATCATATTTAAATGAAAAACATCACTAGCACCATTCCGGGGAAACGGGTCATCACTACCCATCCCCTCTGTCCACCCTGCCAAATTGTCTACAAATGGCAGCGTATAGAAAGCCCCTCCAGTTAATCTCTCTACGTGAATACAATCCTCGGCAACATGGGGCACTTTAGACTCAGACTGACCCATTATCAACGCAGCACAATATTACAATAATTATAAAATGTCATTACTTTAAGCAATTGTCTGGACCTTGGTCACTTTCAAGGTCGTCCAACAATACAACAAATAATCTTAACACTCTATGTTTCAGAGAGAAAGAGAGAGAAAGGTTTCAGTGGTCAGGCAAGCTCACAGTAAACAGACACATCTGTTCCCAAACACAAATAACCACAAATAATCACAATTTATATAGCGCGCTTCAAATAACCAAGCGGCGGTTCCCTACGAACCCTGCAACACCTCGCGCGAGAGGCACAAGGGCACAAGTCCTTTAACCTTCCCTCGGGGTTAAGCGTATAAATCACTCTCTCCCTTCAAGGAGACTTGCCCCGCATAAACTCCACCACTGAAAAAATATCTGCCCCTATTACCGTCAGACACCTAAGAGCGACTTCCACGGAGTCCTGGGATTACCTTATTTGTCTGTAGACCAGAGTTACCTTCACACTTCAGAGCTCCGGAGCCCACACCAAGCGCAAGAAAGACACAAAACAGCTATTCTCGGTGTGAACTGTTTATTACATCACGATTTTCAGTATATAAAGCATGATAAGGCCTAGGCGGGGAAAAGCTCTTAATAAGGTTCTAAAATGGACATTTGCCTTTTAATTGGAGTAGCTGTATCAACACCTTGCTGTCAGGGGTGTGTGCTGGGGGTGGCTGTACATCACCCCATTGTGTGTCATGGGTTTTTCCAGACATTCACCTACCCATGGTCATTTTCACAGAAACAGATTGTTATGTTCTTCTGTCTGCACATTCCATTCCCAGAGATAACGGTCACTCCGTTATTCTCACCCTTGAGTCTTAAAGCAATCCCCTTAAGCATAAGCCAGGCATAAGCCATGCAGTAGCCATTTTGTTACTTTGTACCTACACCCTCTCAGGGAAAAGGGATGCCCCTTCTTTCAGCCCCCCGATCAGGAAGCTTTGGGATACGGTTCTCAAGATCCATACGGAGGTAGAGGGCTCTGTGGTACCGAATAACCCGAGAGTTACCCTCTCTCCCCGATTCCGGGCTACATTGTCAAGGCTAAGAAAGGTGTTCTCAAATACTTCCTGACAGCTGTAAGATCAATAATCCCCAGACATTGGAAGCCCCCTCTTCCGCCAAGTTTGGCGGAATGATTTGCTGAAATGGATCACATTTTGAGGATGGAAGAGTTGATGTTGGAGGATGGAGGGGGAAATGAGGTGCACTGGACAACTTGGATGAATTGGATCAGATTCAGAGGGTCGGACGAGGCAAAGGCCTTCTTGACGATGGACGTGGGCAAGAGATGATGCGACTTGCAGGTGGGCCTGTGGCGACCCGTCGGTGTGTGGCCCCTCAGCACGACTCTCCCCCCACCCCGCCCCCTCCCTGTTATCTTTCCCCTCCCTCTTTCTCTTCCCTTCCTTCTCTTGCCCCCTTTCCTCTCTTGTCTCGTCTCCTCTCCCGTCTCGCTCATTCACCCCTTTTCTACATGATGGGTTCCTTCTCCTCCCTCCGTCTCACCTTCAGCCCGCCCCCTCTGGTCTCTCTTTGGTCCTGACATGTACCCCGCGGTGGGATCGCTGATAGGGCCCATACGCCCCAGACCCCCTTGCCGCCCCGGCGGCTGGCGGGGGAAGCCCTTAGCCCCTGCTTTGGGCGCCGAGGCGAGGGATTTGGTTCGACGCGATGCAGCACAGATGGCTCCCTCTCACGGGCCCAAAAGGACGCAGAGTACAACCCCTTGTGGTGACCCTTGCCTTGTGATATTTATGAGGACTAGTTAACTTTCGCCCTGAAAATTCTGACTCTCGCCATCGGGGGTATGAGATGCAAACACAGTGTACAGTTAATTTATAAAACGTTCGGTGGGGGTGGCTTGTCGGTGGCGGGGGGATTGCCGATGCCCCAGCTGCGTCTGGAGGCGGGGGTGGTGCGGGAACCCGGATTGATTCTATGTCTGTATTGCCTATCCTTTTGTACTTGTATTGTTTCTTGTCTTTATATTTGAAAATCTTAATAAACAGGAGATTAAACTAAAAGTAAAAAAAAATACAATTCTGTAGAATTGATATTTGTATACAGTACGTCCTGCTCCAGATATAGTACTTACACTTGGGTTATCCTCCACCAGATGGCGCTGCAATGCAGAGACATGCAAACACAGGCTCCTCCCGGCCCTTCAAATACCCGGGGACCTCCCACAAATCCCCAGCATTGAAAAGCAGTGAACAAGAAGCCGGGAGAATTTAACAATGATACAACTATAACAATAACAATCACCATACAGGGGATCCAGAATAATGCAACAACCAGGGTGGGGTGGAGCAGGACATACTGTATACAAATAATATCAATTCTACAGGTAAGTATTTCACAGAATTGTATTATTCTTCGTATACAGTACGTCCTGCTCCAGATATAGTACTTACACTTGGGACATCCAATAGCAGTGTCCATAAAGTAGGGTGGGATCCCCAACAAGAAGGTAACAGCAGGCAGTTTAAACCACTGCCACCTGCAAAACCTTGCGGCCAAAAACAGAATCAGCTGAGGCCCTAACATCAACCTTGTAAAACTTTGAAAAGGTATGAACAGAAGACCAAGTAGCGGCCTTGCAAACTTGTTCAACAGAAGCCTGGTGCTGGAAGGCCCAAGAGGCACCAATAGCACGAGTAGAATGAGCAGTAAGGCGGAAGGGCGAGCTCTTCCCCTTAGCAGAATAGGCCTAAATCACAGCCTGACGAATCAATTTGCTAATAGTAGACTTGGCAGGAGCCAAACCCTTCCTAGGTCCAGAAGGGACCACAAAAAGAGCATCAGTCTTCCTGAAGGCTGCAGTGACTACCAGGTAATACTTCAGACACCTGACCACATCCAAGGAATGCAGAACCCTTTCCTTAGCGTTGCTAGGCTTAGGACACAATGAAGGAAGAACAATATCTTGATTCAAATGAAAAGCAGACACCACCTTAGGCAGAAAGTCTGGCTTAAAACGGAACACCACCTTGTCCTGGTGTCTCTCATAGTACGGAGGCTGAATAGACAGAGCCGCCAGCTCAGACACTCGCCTGACCGAAGTAATAGCCACCAGAAAGACAACCTTGAAGGTAAGAACAGCCAGAGCAGCATCCTGAATAGGCTCAAAGGGAGCACACTGCAAGGCAGACAAAACCAAGTTCAAACCCCAAACAGGAACCGTAGGTTTACGTGGAGGACGCACATGAGTGACCCCCTGAAAGAAGATCTTAACCAAGGGATGCTGAGCAAAAGACTTCTGAAAGAAGACGGACAGGGCAGAAACCTGACCCTTCAGAGTACTGAGTTTTAGACCCAACTCCAATCCATGCTGTAAAAATTCCAGAACCCTAGGGACTAAGAACTCCCTACAGGAAAGAGACCTAGACTCACACCAATCAATGTAGGAACTCCATACCCTATAATAGATGGCAGAAGAAGTTTTCTTCCTAGCCTGCACCATGGTATCCACCACCGAGGCAGACAAGCCTTTCTCCATCAAGATGGAGGTTTCAGCAGCCAGGCCGTCAAAGCCAGAGTTTGTGAATTGGGATGGCGTAAGGAGCCCTGAGTGAGAAGATCTGGGGCCCCTGGCAGGACTTTCTGGCCTACTGCCATTTGTAACCACGTCTGCGAACCACACTCTTCTTGGCCACCTGGGGGCCACCAGAATCACTGGCACCCCTTCCAGAGCAATCTTACGCCGGACCCTGCCCAGCAGGGGGAATGGAGGAAAGACATACAGGAGCCGAAATTCCTTCCAAGACATGGCCAGAGCATCCGTGGCCAAGGCCAGAGGATCCTGAGACAGGGAGACAAAGGCCGGGAGCTTGTGATTGTGACGGGATGCAAACAGATCCACATTCAGTAGACCTAAACGGTGACACAGGGACTGGAATACCCTGTTGCAGAGGGACCACTCCCCCTGACGGGACGTCCCCTTGCTCAGAGAGTCTGCCAGTAGATTCTCCGCCCCCGGAATATACACAGCCGATATGCATTGAACATTGGCCTCGGCCCATGTCAGAATCCGCGACACCTCCTGGAGGGCACCCCTGCTGCGGGTCCCTCCCTGATGATTGATGTAGGCAACCGCCATCCTGTCTGAGCGCACCTGCACAGACAGACCCTGCAGGTGATTGGTCAACTGCTCCAGAACCAACCTGATTGCCCGTAATTCCAGAATGTTGATGGGCAAGTGGGCCTCCTGAGGGCCCCACCTCCCCTGGAAGCGCAGGGACTTCCAGAATCCCCCCCAACCTGACAGACTGGCATCCGTGGTGACCATCTCCCAAGAGGGAGCCAGAAAGGACCTGCCCCCTAGCAAGTTCCTGTGGTCCAGCCGCCACGAAAGTGACCAAGGGGGGGAAGCACACAGACCTCTTCCAAGGACGTTTGTTTCTTGTCCCATACTGACAGAAGGTGAAGTTGCAGAGGCCTCAAACGGAACTGAGCAAAGGGCACCGCCTCGAAGCCCACCAGCTGCATTCCCTGCCTGAGGGAGGGCTGGGGACACGAGAGCAGGAACCTCACCTGCGAGCTTCCACCTTCTGTTGAGGAAGGAATATCCTTGACTGAACTGTATCCAGAATCATTCCCAGGAATGGGGTCACCGAAGAAGGGGACAGAGAGGACTGGGGATGATTGATCACCCAGCCGAAGGACTCCAGGGTGGACACCACCGTCTGAGTGTCCAACTCTGCCTGCTGTAGCGACAGAGAGGGGATGAGAATGTCGTCCAGGTAGGGCAGCACGCGTATGCCCCTTGACCTTATCAGAGACATCACCCCCCGCCAGCACCTTGGAGAACACTCTGGGAGCTGAAGTGAGGCCAAATGGCAAGGCCACAAATTGGTAATGTTGAACTTTCAACGCGAATCTGAGAAACCTTTGGTGTCCCGGGAACACAGGGATGTGAAGGTAAGCATCTTTGATGTCCACAGACGTCAAAGTCCCCTGGGCGCAGAGAGCTGATGGCTGAGCGCAGAGTTTCCATGCGAAAGCGCCTGTTCTTGACAAACTTGTTGAGGATTTTTAAATCCAGAATGGGCCTGACTGACCCATCTTTCTTGGGCACTGTGAAAAGGTTGGAATAGAACCCCTTGCCCCTTTCTCTTAAGGGGACCCTGCAAATGACACCCAGATCCAGGAGTCCCTGCACGGCCAGCATCAAGACATGAGCTGAGACCGGGTCCTGTGGGATCCGGGACCTGATGAATCTTGGGGGAGGCCGCACAGCAAACTATCTTGTAACCAGAGGACACTACCCCCTGAATCCACCGGTATGAGACGTGATGCCTCCAGACGTGCTCGAAGTGCTGTAGCCGTCCCCCCACCCTGACAGGCGAGGGCACCCCATCATGCCTGAGGGGTATTGGGAGGGGCTTTGGCCTTGGACCCCCAGGAGGGTCCCTAACGTCGTCCTCTGTTCCTATGCCAGGAATCGGCGCGAGCCCCCACGAAGGACACACCCTTTCCCTGCTTAGCACCTCGGTAGGGGATGGAAAGGGGGCCCTGGCCCCGAAAGGGCCGAGACTGCCGCCTGCGCTGGGGTAACTTACCTCCTTTAGCAAAGAGGTCTAGACAATCCCCAAACAGACGTAGCCCCTTAAATGGAAGTCCAGTAAGGGCTTTCTTAGCATTGTCAGCAGCCCACTGTCGCAGCCACACCGCGCGGCGTATAGCTACAGGATAAAGTTTACAAACACATCAAAGTTAGACAGTGCATAACCGTATCAGGTGGTAAATCATCTGGGCCTTCAAGTACATTTCTGACCATGGCCCTGAGCGCCACAGAAGTAATGGCCAAGGCGCAAACCGGGCGCAGCGCCGCCCCCACAAACGCAAAGGCATGGCATGCCCATTGGTCAATGCGCCGGTCCTCGGCATCCCGCAGCGTAGTAGTGTCGGGGGAGTGCATGATAGAGCTGTTAGACAGCCCCAGAATAGGAGCATCGACCTCGGGGGGGCGATGACCAACACTTGACCATATCAGCAGGAAAAGGATACTTTCTGTCCAAGCTCTTAGGTATCCCGGGAAGTCTACTGGGATGTTCCCACTCCTTAAGCACAAGGTTATTGAAATGGGTTTGCTCAGGAAATTCCAATCGAGCCTTAGCAGTATGAAAGAGCTCACCCCTTTGTCTGGGAGCCGCAACAGGGGGAGAGATAGACAAAACCTCAAAAATCTGAACCAGCAATCTGTCAGTATCATCCGGAGTCCAGAGATCAGAGCCAGAATCGTCGTGACCCCTAGGCCCCTCGTCAGATGACCCCGAGTCAGAGAACAGCTCCCCTTCGTCCGAGGGGGTATAGCCATATAAATGTGTCAGACTCCGGAGGGAAAAGAGTGGCATCAGGGGTTAAGTGGCGCTTCTTAGCGGTGGACTTACTCGCTAAGGAATTAGCAATCAATTTTTAAACACTGGCCAGTCTAGCGCTAATGGTACAACCTGTCCCTCCGGTGGCCGGGCCTGCATGCCTCACTTCACCTACTCCCCCAAGCATGAGTCTAACCCCCAATACAAGTGGGGATTCTCATCCTGATGGCGGCCCTTTGAACAGGGCCCACCGCTACACGGGGCAATAATGCGGGAGGGGCATCCCATAGAGGCTCACCATCAGCCTATACCGCCTACCCTTTGGTGGGGGACTGCGGTGGAGCAGCGCTCCATAAGCACGCATGGTGCTGCCTACCTTCACCCAACCAGCGCAGCCCAGGCTGGGAGGCACATCACAAAGAGGACGGGTGGGAATAGTCCAACAGGGCGCAGGCTGTAATAGCCCCGCTCACCTGCGAGAGAGTGATACTTCACGTCTTCGCAGTAAGCACTGCAGAGAAATCTGGGGATTTGTGGGAGGTCCCCGGGTATTTGAAGGGCCGGGAGGAGGAGCCTGTTTTTGCATGTCTCTGCAGTGCAGCGCCATCTGGCAGAGGATAACCCAAGTACTATAGTACTAAACCCAAGTACTATATCTGGAGCAGGACGTACTGTATACTAAGAATACAGAAAAAGTCTTTTTTTTTTTTTACATACCTCTGTTCCTGATGCCTCAACGATCACTGACAGCTGGAAGCCGGGTGTGGGGGCAGGATACTTGATCCACAAAGCGACTACCTCCAATCAGTCCCAGTTTCTGCTATCACCCCTGCTGCCTTTATGCAGGTGTAGTGAGATGTTGGCGGAGGAGACGCCACCGAATGCTAACCGGGGAAATTGCCCAAAACAGAATTTACAGGCTTGGCACGGAAAGGGTTAAACCTAACATGTTTGGTTTAACACTGGTATCATGAGAATTTAATTCTCAACCTGTGTGTGTACTGTTGTGCTCCCCTAGATGCCTGGACTTGGAATTACTATTACTTTGTGGTGTGCTTTTGTTTTTTTTTTTTTTTTACAGACTTCAATATGTACATAGTTTATCCCGTTTTGGGGAAGTTACCTGAAGCTTATAGGTGCCATTAGATTAATGTAAAATTTAAAACAAGCACAAAATCTGATGTTGAGATAAACTAAGGTATATGGCTTACCAATATGTTACATTCTTAAATGCTAATACTCCGTAAATGTAATGCCTAGAGCCTAGGTAGGGAGGTGGTCTCCCTCTATGTGGGGCATCCTGATTTCTGAATTTTGAATTTCCCCAGATAGCCCTGTAGACTCTCATCACCAGCAATCCCATGGTGCATGAGCAGGGAATGGCCCCATCTGCACTCGCCTTCAACTGAGGCATATACTCGTGGAAGGTATTTTTTACCGACTGGCACAGATACGTGGAGGAGCAGTCAGTGAATTGTTAGTCATTCAGCTTTTGCTTGCTGCTCTGAGCTGGTTGGCTTTATGTGCTGTGGGATTGGCGCATGTGCTGTGGGATTGCCTTAATGGTAAGTTTAGGGGTTATCTGGGGATTTCACACAACAGGATATCCTAAATTGTGATGCTCCGAGCAGGAACAAACCAAGGACCTGGGTTTTTGTTCCTCTTTAACTTCTCAACTTAAAGTGGACCAACAGCCTTGCACATTTGGAAAAAAAAATCCCAGCTTCCATTTGCATGCATGATACTGAATCACTGTCCTACCTGCAGCTGTACCCACTCAACCCTAAAACGTTGCCTCACAGATTTTTTCCTGGTAGCAGCCTTTTGGGAGCTTCCTTTCCCAGCATCCAAGATGTGCCGTTGCCTGAATTTAACTGTCATGTTATAAGCCAACAATGCACAGTGTCAGGAAAGTTCCTTTTAGTAGGTAACTTGCAGCTCCAGATTGTGTCTGCTCAGACCTGAATATCTGCTGACAGAGGTGCACACTGGAAATAAAATGTGGATGCTGCTGCAGAGAAGGACCATTCCATGGAACTCCCTGCACAGAATGGTGCTGTGCAGGGCATCCAGATTGTGATTGTACATTGAAGTTCCCTGGAGGCGAACAGTGAGTGGGAACCAGATGTATGCAGCCCCCACACATACACTTTGCAAACTGATCTGCAGCACAAAAAGTTTGGTATTTATGGCACCCACGTTCTGAGGTTTTTTAAATGTCAGTGAAAGTAGACTTTAAAGTTTCCAGGCAAAGGTTTTTGTTTTGCAAGTCAAGCTATGTATAAAGCTCATGGGCAGTTTAACTAAAAATAAGGAATATAATATACATAATTGCTGAAACACCACAGAAGCACAAACTGCTACCAGTTAAAAGGTTGATGATTTATTGAAATAAGGAGTCCACAAACATAAATGTGTGCAGTTACTGATAATATAATGCTAATATCCTTGAAGTCCATTGTACACGTTTTGTACTGGTCCATGCTTCAAATGCTTCACAGCTAAAAAATAAAAAAATAGTGATTAGTATGTTACTTACAATGAGATATGCTCACCAGGGCTGTGGAGTCAAAATTGGGGCTAGTTTTGGCTGGAGTAGACAAATCCCAATTAGCTTACCGGTTTGTGGTTTTCCTGTAGTCCTCCAGGACGGCCCAGCCGAGTACCTCCTCCCTCCTACAGGAAACACAACTGAACACCATAAATACCCCTCCCCTTCCTCCAGACCCTCAGTGTTTTAACCGAGTAGTCCTGAAATAAACATTCATATAACAAAAAATGCTTCACCTCTAATCATACTTATCTTGAACAGGTAGTAGGACGGCGTCCTGGAGGTCTACCGGAAAACCAATTACCGGTAAACTAATTGGGATTTTCACAAGGCGTCCTCGAGGACGGCCCAGCCAATGATAAGCGAGTAACAATATATGCGTCCTACCTCAGGGAGGGTTAACCTTCTGAAGTATGTTTCTGCCAAAAGCTTGCTTGGTGTCTGAAGCCAAATCCACTCTGTAGTGCGTCAGAAACATGTTGCTGCTCTGCAGATTTCTTCCAGAGAAATTCCTGTCTGATTAGTCCAAGAAGCAGAAATTGCCCTAGTAGAGTGAGCTTTTAATAACCCAGGGGCCTGTTAACCCATACTATCATAGGCTCTCTGTATGGCATCCCTAATCCACCTAGCAATAGAGGCCTTAGAAGCTCAGAACCAAACAAACGTTTTCCCTCAAAAGGGATACCACACAGGTGCGACTTGGAAGTTTGGTCGCCCTGCCATGTCTTGAGATAGAGGGCACGGCGAACAGAATTAATCAGAGCCATATTCTTTGCTATGGCTCTGACTGCTTCTGACACTGCATCACATATATAATTCACTGCTTTACACACAAACATTAAAGCATCCTCAAGCTCCTCCTTGGGAGCCCCTTCCTAATTATTAGTCCTTACTTTCTCTAACCATACCTCAGACATCCTGCTGAGGCAATCAGCTGCAAGCAGCGGTCTAAGCAAAAAAGAATCAGTATCCCAGGCTCTTTTGAGGAGGATATTTGCTCTCTTATCCATTGGATCCCTTAGTGAACTCATATCATCAAAGGACAGATCCGATCTTTTAGATACTTGTGCCAGAGGGGCATCCACTTTGGGACATTTTGCCCACTGTCCAACATCTGATTCCTCAAGGGGGAATCTTCTCAACAAGGTTTTATGACAGAAAAAGCGAGCTTCCGGAGCTAGCCATTCCTTGACCAAAATGTCTTTAAGAGATTGGTGTAAAGGGAAACACGACTCTTCCTTCACAGTTAAACCTCTATACAGAGAGTCATGAAGTAAAAGCGCTCTGCTCTCATTCCCATAACTAAGGGGAGCCCGAACAGCCTTAACAAGATTGGGAACCTCCTCCAGACAGAAATTAAATCTTCCTGGCTGGTCTGCTCTAGCAGAGGAATGGATCGACTCATCCGAAGATACCATTTGCTCATCTTCCCCCTCCGGCACCACTCTAGTGGATTCCTCCGGAATCTGGGTGGAAGGTAACTCCTGAGTGGCTGGTAGCTGCGAACAAGAGGGCCTGGCCTCTAAGTTATCCCCAGAGACCTGCAAAAACCAGGACCTGAACTGCTTCAGAGTGTCAGATAATTTTGAGTCAGTATTCTCAAAATATCTTATCAGGACCTCTGGTACACGATCCCCCGCAGCCTCCTCCAAACATTCCTTACATAGCATTTTGGAGTGCCCCTCGGGGAGAGGCCCCAAATAATTGGAGCATGACCTAAAGTGACCCACTCTATCCCTGGGCTCCTTCTGCTCCCTGGACTCCCTATGGCTTCTGGAGTCTCTTATGGGATCCTTAGTGGCTTTATCCTCCTTTACTTTGGGCTCTTTAGCCTACAATGACACAGTTCAACATACCATTAGTTATTGTGAGAGTGGGGGGGGAGGGGGTTTGGGGAACTCAGGAGAACCCAAAGGCCCCCTCCATCGGTTTCAGCAAACCCACTGGGGGTGCCGCCGGTACCAATTTGCCCAGTCAGCAGCACGAGGCCAGCGTCTTCCTGAGGCCTTGCTGGCCTTAAAATGGGGGAGGGGCCTCCGGCCACGCGGAAATGCATCACTGGAACGCATAGCCCCGCCCCCTAAAACAGGAAACAGTATGGCCGACGCCGGCCGGCTTCTGCACGTGTGCTCCGGCCGGCCTGAACAATCACCTGGAACAGCTGCAGCAGCGTTCCTGCGGACCCCCGACCCGGAGCCCAGAAGGAACAGGTAAGCCCTCCCAGGCCCCCTACTACTTCCCCATGCGAGTCCCTGGGATGGGGGGGTCCTCACCCAAACCCCGTAATCCTACTAACCTGTAGTGGATAAGATGGGATCCAAAGCCCCTTGCTGGGGTCCTATCTTGGAGACTGCCGCCCAGACTAGCTCCAGGATGAGGAATTCCCTCGGGATCGGATTCCAGGAGAGGCATCTCCACCTGTAGCAGGCCAGGGGCCACCCGGACCCCGAACGGCCTGCTAGAGCACAGAGAGGGTGTCCGGACCGGCCATTCTCCCTGGGAATAAAACAAAAACTGGGACGATGTCCAGCATGTTTCCTTGGGAGAAAACACTGAGGGTCTGGAGGAAGGGGAGGGGTATTTATGGTGTTCAGTTGTGTTTCCTGTAGGAGGGGGAGGTATTCGGCTGGGCCATCCTGGAGGACGTCTTGGGAAAAAGGTAACAACTCCAACATAAAAAATTAAACTCTTACTAATATTGTATAAGGAATGTAACAGTGATAGAAACAGTGATAAGCAGCAGCCAGGTGTTCTACTGTTGATAGAATTCTCCAATTTCCCCTTGTTCCTTATGCTCATAATCTTCATGCTGCCCCAAATCCCTTAGTTACAATGGCTGAAACTTATAGGAATTTAAAAGATATTGTCCAGGCAGAAAAATAAGTCTATACTCACCTGCAGCTGCTCCATGCCAGTCTGGTGTTCCCCCACAGCTCCTACATGCAGAGCCAACACCTTCATTCTTACCAATGGTGGGGATTGCACTTTCCAGCACCTGCAGCCTTTCTTGGAGGTGTCCGTGGAGCCCTGTTTATGACACACAAGCCTAATCCATTTATTGCAATTCAGGGGTCATGGTCATCCCAAAGCAGGTTCAGCACACCTGGGCTCAGCATGCTCCCTCCATTGGAATAAATGGAGTAGGAGTGTTAGGGGTTGTAAAGCCATTATGATGAATGCTACTGTCTTCCCAGCGATGGAGGATGGAATTGCTCATTCGGTAAGTATGAAGATGCCGAACTGCACAGAGAAGCCGTGAGGGGAAAAGGTGAGGCTTATAAGCCTTAGTGATCTCCCTTCTGATGGGTCTCCGCAGCAGCATAGGATGACTTATCCATGCATTCTTTAGTAACAGTCCCCTCCAAAGTGATTTCATCTTGAAGACTGAGAAAGAGGAGTCAAAGTTTAGCAGGGTGTACCAAGGAATGCAAAGCGCTGGTGAATGAAAAACACCACCCCTGACAGCGAGCATGCGTAAGCAGATAATTTAACATTTTGCTTGGAATGTTCCTTTAAGTCACATGTGCTCAACCTATGGCCCTCTGAGCCATCTGATAAGGCAGTTGACTTGCTGTGGGGAAATTGGGAGGGTTAAATAGAACTGTGTGTAAAGGTAAATAGAGGCTCACTTAGGATGAGAGGTTGCATGAAGACGGATATTTTTTTGGTCAGTCAGACCAAAAATTCACACATGTATAATTGGAGTTCATTGTATTAAAAGATTTATTTTGCACCTCTACACATGATTAAAAATCATTATGTCTTGTACTAACATGATTCAATATATAAAAGATATAAGATGCAATTTTTGCATTTTTTTAAAACAATGTAACTGACTGATTAATAATCTCAGAGCATCTTTGAGCAGCTGTTTTTTATTGACTGATGTTATTGACATGTTTCATGCTGATCTCAAACAATCAATGGATCAGAACTTGCAAAATATATATAATGAATGCCAGGTAATATGACAGAACAGTGGTCTCTCTCTCTCGAATCATCATTAAATTTGCTGTATAAGAAAATAATTGAATATAACAAAAGTTGGGTTATGTATACATATGTACACTGAAATAGAGGTTTTTCTCTGAATGGCTTTGTGTAGTTGATCATTAATTAACTGTGGTTATTTAAACTTTAGATTCTTAACAACAAATCTTTATTGATGCTAGCCAGGTATGCTACAGGTAAGATGGTGAAGCCATCCCGTCCCACACCGGGCTCACATCCCTCGGGCTGGAGAGGGCACGAGGCTATTACCACATCACCCATCTGCGCCCCCCCCCGGCCACCCCAGCCGCCGCAGCAAGAGAGGCGAGCAAGGGTCCATCAGCTCCTCCCAGGGAGAGGCAGGGTAACTGGGGTATCAGTCTTCTCAGCATCATGGGGAGGGACGAAAAGGAAAAAAGAGGGGGCATAGTGCATAAGTAGGGAGGGCAAGGAAAGAGGGGTGGGAGAGGGTTAAGGAGGGAAGGGGAAATTCTTCCAGATCTGGTGCTAAGCATTTCTCATTCACCCAAGCCTCTCTGGTTAGCAGGATGCTCCATGTACGATTTTGTCTTCAGCTCATGAACAGCTCATCTCAGAGAATCAGCTTGCCTCAGAGAAGCTGTAAGGTCCTCCATGCGCCTATCTTCTACTCTCCGAATCCACAAGCTCACAGAGAGCGGCGTCGGGCCCCTCCAGCATATCGGGTTACAGACCCGCGTAGCATTTATTAAGTAAATACATAAGGATTTCCTTATGTAACATAAAAAGGAAGAGCAAGGCCTCAGGATAAGGGGAATACTCTCTCCCGTTATCTTGTGGACCTCTCTACCTCTGTTCTATATTTTCTTACACTCGCAGAAATTATGAAGCAGAGTGCCTTGGGCTTTCCCACACCTCTAACAGAGGGAGGAGACCATCCTTTAGCTGAGGCATGAGCTGGACTCCTATGTATTTAATTGAGCCCAAGGCCTAGCAGAGGGGAAAGCTATTTTTATAGTGTCTAGGATCTTCTGCGGCACCAAGATGTTTAGCGCTTTGGACTTCTGGATGTTGATTTTAACATTTGACAGGAGAGTATACTCCTTAAACTCTTGGAGTTCACTAGGTAAGGTTGTCACTGGGTGAGCGATGGAAAAGAGCAATCATCATCTGCAAAGGCCGCCACCTTATGCTCTGTACATTCACTAAGTACTCCTTTTATGTCTGGGTTTGTCCTTATCCGCTTGAGGAAGGGTTCCAGAGAGAGAATGAAAATAATTATAGAGAGCGGGGAGCCCTGCCTTGTGCCATTTGTTATGCCCGGGGGGTCCGAAAGTACCCATTTACAGACAGGCTGAAGGGGCAGAATATAGGGACAAGATCCAAGCCTCATTCTCCAATGTTCCATGTATGAAATCCCAATGTACTTTATCAAATGCTTTCTCTGTGTCTGTGGATAATACCAGTGCTGATATCCTATCCATGTGGATCCGTTGAATGATTGATTATTCTGGTCACATTGTCCCTGGCCTCCCTCCCTGGAGTGAATCCCCCTGTATTCAAGGAGCATAGGCTGGGAACAAGGATCTAAAATCTACGTTTAGGAGCAAGATCGGCCTGTAGTTGGAGCATAGAAGCAGTCTTACCTTGCTTGTGGATGACCGTTGCCTGGGCTCTTATGTCTGTCTGGGGGAATAGCCTGCTCTGCAGACCCGGAGTTGCAGGCTGCGCATGGAGTCAGAATATCACCCAACCACCTTTAATAGGACAAGGTAAACCCATCTGGGCCCACAGATTTACCTGGCTCGGAGGATTTAACAGCTTGTGTCCACTTCTGTTCAGTTAGTTGCGCCTCTAGTGCCTCCACCACATCTTGGTCAACACTGGGAGGCAGGAAGAAGCAACGTATGTCCGCGCTTTCAAGAGTGTATCTGCCCAGCTGTTTCCCTTTTCCACCAGGTTATACAGTTTATGGTAAAACTCTGAATGTCTTTGTGATATCCTCTGGGTTGGAGACTTACTGACCACTTTGACCCAGTATCTGCAGAATAAAGCTCCTCGCTCTTTGTTCCCTTTTTGCCCTTGCCAGTGTGTGGCTGCACTTGTTGCATCTGACTTTCAAGGGGGTAGCTTTGGTGTTGATCACTAGGGCATCTTTTAATTTGTCTCAAACTGCAGCCAATTCTAGCCCGACCCTTAACACCTGCTCTGCTTCAAGGCTGGCTATTCTCTCCACTAGATCTCAGACAGCCTCTAAAAGAAAGAGAGAGAGGGAGAGGACCATCGTCAGGGTAATTCCTCTATTGTAACACTTGTGAGCAGCTCAAAAGTACATGGGGGCGTCTCTGGTCTAGTGTTTAAATCAAAATACGTTCTCAGTTCTCAGATCTCCTCCTTTAAAACCAAATCCCGCAGAAGTGATTCATTGAGCATCCATGTACCTGGACTAGACAATACTTCTGTCAAATCCAGGGTTATGGAGATCAAGGCATGGTCTGAAATTGTAATAGGGTCAATCTCGGTTTTTACCACTAACTCCATATGTTTATGTTCTACAAAAAGGTAATCTATTCTGGAATACAAGTCAGAATTAAAAGTGTAGTCCCGTGCTCTAGGGTTCTGCACCCTCCGAGGGTCTATGAACTGGGAAAGGCAGAACGCACTCTTTAGTTTCTTAAGCGTGGAGTAGGACAAGTGTGAAGTCTTCCTTGATATGTCTAGATCCCCTCCAAAGACCACCACTCCCTCTGAGAAAAATCGAAGGGTGGACAGTGCTTAGTCTATGAAATGCACTTGGTCTGCAATGGGTGCATAAATGTTTGCAAGTGTGCGCACCCGGTTACCGATCTTCCCTTAAAGGAATAAGAACCTCCCTTATTCATCTGACAGACAATTCAGTACGGTCCAGGGGAGTGTCACCATTGGCAGGATATCCATCCCCCTAGATCTGGAGTCTGAAAAAGCAGAAAGGACCAGCACTCCAATTAAGTATTCATAATAATATAATGGTGTAATAAGGCATAACACCACAACACGCCAATAAATCAAAGTCTCCCAGAAGAAGGGGGATTTGAGACCCCCAAAATGTTGGAATCTGACCATATTGTCCCTCCTCCCCCCTGCCACCCGTCCTTTCCAACCAAGGGTGGACGCCCTTCATTTGCTAAATTAACTTCAGTCAGAGGGGCCCTAAAATCGCCCCCGTCTGCCAAGCCGCCCCCTGCCACCCCCATCCTGCCGTACAACCAGCAGGGCGATAGTCTACCTGGCCGAAATGGACACTCAGAAGGAGAGGCAAGGGGGGCGGGTGGCCCGCAGAGTATACATCAAAACAAGCAGAGATCCCATACTGGACACCCTCCATAAGCCCCTCAAACCTCCAGGGGTCCCCTTCCGGGCAACCAGCCCCACCATTGCCCCAGCCCCCCTTGCAAGCCCAGTGCCACTGCTACACATCTCCACATGCCTAGCCCGACCGCCACACCCCAACCCCCACTCAGTCAGTCTCCGAAGTTCTTCAGCGGTCCAGGTTCGGTGCCATTTTGTTGGGGGGCTTACTCCTCTCACCACCAGCCTCCCACTGCTTAGTCAGAGAGGGGATGTGCCCAGCTCGACCCTGCTGCCTCTCACCCTGAGCCCTGCTGTCGGGAGCCAGCTCCTCTGCTTGCTCTCCTGCCGCCATCTCCTCTCTAGCATCTAAATGGTGCCAATTTGGGTTTAAAATGGTGGTGGTATTTTCCTTTGGATGCTTGGAGGAAACTCAATAGACAGCGTGTGCCAGTGAAGACTGCCACAGTGTTGCCTGTCACAGCCAGTGCATTAAATGCATTTACTAGTCTTAGCACAGCTGAGTAATGGAGGGGGCTCTGCGCTGGAAGGGAACTATGCTCCAGAGTTTCCGGTTCTATTGTTCCTTCTGTGGTTGTGGCATCTTGTTCTGGAGTGCAGTGCCACCATGTCACCTAAGAGGAGGGGAAGGGACATCCTCCTTCCTCAAATATGACAGACACAAGCCTGCACTTCCACAGGCGAGGATGGCTGCCATCAGCACATGTGAGCTCTGCGCCCACCATCTCTTGTCTGCCTTGCACATCCAAAGGCAAGTCTTCAACACCATTTTCTCAAATTTTTTGAATCATCAATGGTGCTATATGGATATTAATTGTATTGCAGCTTTTTGGCATTCATTCCTAAATGAAAAGAACCCATGCTGCCACATATCATAAGGTATAATTCACTCTTTGTAGTTTCTAGATCCATACCTTCAATTAAATGTAATGTATTTATATTAAACAGATATAAAAATGGCTGGACATATTGGTTAACAAATGTAATTAATACAAAAAAAAATATATATATATATATATATATATATATATATTTAATTAAAATACTATTGCTTTAAGATTATGATTAATTTTAAATTTTCGTTAATTTAATTGGTAATACGGTATATGGTGTAGCATAGTTGGTAACCTTTTTATATCTATAAGTTAAATTTTGTTTTAAAATAATTTTTTTTTAGAGATTCAAACTTTAAAATAGATCATTGAACATTTTTAGTGAGTATGTCTGCTAGGGTGGGAGTAGGGATGAGTGAGCACCGCGATATACTGGGAGACCACTCTTATGTCATATCATCTGGTAGATCTTGAATCATAGTAGTAATCAAAGGAGTAAGCAGTTCTCTACTTTTCTTAAGAGTAAAAAACTGCCATTGACTTTCATTGTTTACTGTTTACTGAATTCTCAGGCTTTTTTCTCATGAATTGAATCTTACTACCATGGGAATTTTTTTCTACCTTTATTGAATCGAGGCCATTGTGATCATGGAGGGATTATTGTGGGGATGCCTTGATTTGGTGGTAATGGCTGATAAAGGGCTGGTCTCAGTTTTATAAAACATGTTCAGCAGCCCCATTTGGTTCAATGCCTGGGGGGCAATATTACACCAACTGTGTGACCATGGCTATACAGTGGTGGTGCCAACCTGATTGCATTTTGGTGTAGCCTGGGGCTGCGTGAGACTGGGGCACATTTTGAAAAAGAGATGTGAACCTGGGCATCCCTCGGTGCATGCACTGAATAGTATAGCCTGGTTAGAGGTAACTAGCTGATAAAATACAATGCTCAAGTGCTCAAGGTGCTGAGCTGATCAAAAATTCATATATATATATTCTGTCCTCTATAGACTTCTGAATGCCTGAACCGTTGAACCCAAATTTGGAACGCAGGTACATCGAGTTAGAGCGAAGTTCCCGTCCTTGCCAGATGTACAGGAGAGGAGGGGGATGGGGAAGACTGGCCCATAGAAATGGATGGGATAATCTCCACACAAGTGCACAGGTGACACAATTAGAGATGCAGCTCTCCCCAGCAATGCACAGGTGAGATAATTAGCACTCAGCCAGAGCTCTAGAGCCACAAATGTGCAGATACAAAGAATCCAAATCAGTTTATTGATCCCCATGTATATACATTACATACATACAAGGAATGCTTTGGCAGTATTCAAGCATATGGATATGAGAGAACAAGAAGTTGACAGCCAGGCCTGTTGGTAGCTCACGAGGAGAGGGTTGGGAAAGGCTTTGTGAGGTAAAATGTGATCTCCAGAACATTCTACCATTTATGTCAGTGTCTGACCAAACCTCCCTCCTCACACACACACACTCACCTCATGAGATTACATAATATATATATATATATACATACACACACAGTTTTGGCCGTAAACTCCCAAAATGGGCTGGACAAGAGAATTGGCACCCTTAACTTAATATTTGGTTGCACACCTTTTAACTGAAAAAATAACTGAAATCAGTAGTTTCCAATAACCATCAATAAGCTTCTTACACCTTACATTGCTAACCACTTCAGAACTCTCCAGCGCTTGGTTGCCATCAATTTCTGGGTGCTTTTTGACATATATTGGGGATCATTGTCCTGCTGGAAGTCCCAAGATCCAGCAAACCCAGCTTTCTGACATTGGGCTGTACAGTGCAATCCGAAATCTGTTGGTAATCCTCAGATTTCATGATGCCTTGCACACATTCAAGGCACCCAGTGCCAGAGGCAGCAAAACAACCCCAAAATACCATTGAACTTCCACCATATTTCACTATAGGTACTGTGTTCTTTTCTTTGTAGGGATCATCCCGCTTTTGGAAAACAGTAGAATGATGTGCTTTGCCAAAAAGCTCTATATCTGTTTCAGAAGACGTTTTCCACAGAACTTGGCTTACTCAAGTTCATTTCGGCAAAATGTAGTCTTGCTTTTTTATGTATCTGTGTCAGCAGTGGGGTCCTCCTGCCCAAATTCTTATATTTAGCTAGGACCCAACCGGTCTGGATCCCACCACACTATTTGAAAATATTACAGGGCAAGATAATGGATTTTATATGGAATGGGAAACGCCCAAGAGTGGCAAAGAATACCATGCTGAGACCTAAAAGAATGGGGGGGTTCAGGTGTCCCCAATGTAACTAAGTACTACCAGGCAGCCCAATTATCCCAAGTTCTTTCATACCACCCAACTTTAGATACCCCTTGCTGGGTGCAAACTGAATCAACATTGTGCCACCTGATCCCAATAGAGGGCTTATTGTGGGTATCCCCAAAAGTGAGATCTATTCAAAACCCTATTTTAACCCTTTAAATGCCAGCCACGTAAAATTTACGTGGTTGCCTCTCCGTCACTTAAGTGCCAGCCACGTAAAATTTACGTGCCTGGCATTTACCCCCGGGTCTCCTCTTTAATTTGGTGCCATCCGATCCCCCGTGGGGTGTCGGATGGCTCCAGGAGAGCCCCCGGAATAGGCCGCCCCCCCCCGCTTCTGCAGCAGCAGCTGCTAACTGTAAAAAATAAAAATGACATTCACTTACCTGTGTGTGCGCTGGCTCCCGCTGTCCCTCCTCTTCACCTGGGGGGCCTCCGATCCCCCCCCAGGGCTTACCGATCTTCAGGAGAGAGCCCGGGAGGCTCTCTCCCCCCCATGGGGGCGGGGCTATGACGTCACCCCGCTCCGTCTCCCCGTCAAGCCCCGCCCCTTTTGGGGACGGGGCTATGACGTCATCCCGATCACCGTCTTCAGCTCTTTCAGCTGTCAGATCCCGGTGATCGGTGCCCGGGGAAGGAGGTGGCAGGAGATCCTCTGATCTCCTGCCTCCCCCTTCTCTGGATGCCGATCACTGGCATCTGTCATCAGAGCGGCGCGGGACAAAGGAGCTTACAATCGGAGGTAAGTACAGTAAAAAAAATTTTTTTTTTTTTTTAATAAAATACATTTGTGTGTTTTTTTTTTTTTTTCAGTTAACCCTTTGTGAACTGGTAAGGGGTCCATGAGACCCCTTATACCAGTTCACAAGGCTCTGGGTCTGGCAAGTCACCTGCGGCTAGTGGGTGACTTGCCATTAACCCCCAGCCCCCCATTACCTGCCTCCCCAACGGCCAGGGGGGGGCAGAAGGGCCCGGGCCGCTTAGTGGGCTAGTAGCCTGCAGGGCCAGGGGCCACCAACGCTGGCCCCTGCGCCCTGTTCTACAAGCCCCCATAGCTGGCCCGGGTCGGTAATGCTGGGTAGGGGGGACCCTACGTCTTTTTTTGGGGATTTTTAAGGGTTTTTAACCCTTAAAATTCCAAAAAAATGGGGTCCCCCCTACCCATGACCCCTATACCAGTTCACAAGGCTGGGGGAGGTGGCAAGTCACCTGCGCTAGCCGGTGACTTGCCATTAACCCCTGGCACCCCCATTACCTGCCTCCCCAAAGCCCAGGGGGGGCAGAAGAGCCCGGGCCCACTGGCTATGCGGGCTTGTAGCCTGCAGGGCCAGGGGCCACAAAAGCTGGCCCCTGCGCCCTGTTCCTCCAAACCCTGCATAGCTGGTCCTGGGCTGGTTACTTTGGGTAAGGGGGGGCCCATGTCATTTTTTTTTTTTTTAAGGGTTTTTACTTGTTTCAGTTAGGGGGGGTCTCCTGGGCAGGAACAGGGGGCTACCGATAAATATGTGGTACCGTTCGAATCGGTAGAAATGGGGCTTTCACAAGCAATATGGTTTTCCCTAATCAAATACATTTTTTATTTAAAATAAAGGAGGCAATTTTCTAAAAAAATTTTTTATTTATTTATTTTTTTTACTTAATAATAAATACAATTAATAATAAATAAAATTTACAAACAAGACATTTCATGTTAAAGCCTAAACTCTGCTGCAAAAAATATATATATAATTTTCCTGAAAATTCCAGCAAAAATGGCGCAAAACATGGCGCAAAATGGGGAAAAATGACCTGCCAACAGAGGGTGACAAAATCTCAAGTAGGCTGGCAATTAAAAGGGTTAATAGTACCTCTGCATGTTGGGTATTGTTCTGTTCAGTGGACCTTGCGCTTCCAGACTTAGCTTGTTTTTTTTTGTTTGCATATTTATATTTTAGGAAAAGGTGTTTTTATTCAGCTTTTTTATACATTTTTTAGGGAAACTCTGCGCAACCAAAGAGTTCTTTGAGGGATTAATTCCAGAAAGATGAGCCCACTACAACAAACTGGGTACGCTTAGAAAGCTTAACGTGTACTTTCAGGGAATATATGGTTTATGGGGGATATTCCAAATGTAAAGGGTTGTTTTGGTTGAAAAATCGCAAGGTGCGCACTTTGTCTGCAGAGCTGAAATTTTTGGCAACTCTTCCATTGACAGGACCTATGCATGTTGGGTATCGTTCTGTTCGGGGGATGTTGCTTTTTCAGATTATACTTGTTTTTTCTTGTTTGTATATAGTTTTTTTAAGGAAAATGTGGCTTTGATTCTGCTTTTTTATCCTTTTTTTTAGGGAAACTCTTTGCAACCAAAGAATACATTGAGGGATTACTTCTAGAAAACTGTGGCCACATCAACAAGCCTGGTACAAATAGAAAGCCTGAGGTGTGTACTTCCAGAGAATATATATAGTTTGTGGGGGGTATTTCAAATATAAAGGGTTGTTTTTCTGGAAAAACTGCAAGGTGCGCATAGCGCATATCACAGTTGTATTTTTTCTGAAAATCCCCTAAAGCTCTGTTTCAGTTTGGGGGAGTCTCCTGGGCAGGAAAAGGTGTCTACCTATACATATGTGGTACCGCTGTAACTGTGAGAAATTGGGGTTTCACACGCAATAAGATTTTATTGACAAACTTACATTTTTTATTACAAAAAAACACTACAAATTGTAAAAAATTTATTTTTATTTTTTTGCACATATTTCGCCCAAAAATATTGAGAATACACCTAAAAAATGACAAACAAGACATTTCATGTTAAAGCTCAGACTCTGCTGAAAAAAACAATAATACCATTTTGTGAGTACTCACCTGAAAAATGGATATTGTTGGTGTGCCACACACCCCGCTTCACTTCTTAAATATTCATCACTTCATGGGTTAATCCACCGCAGGTGACGTAGTGCAGAGAGGAAGTCTTGTAACGAGCCCCCTTCCGGCCTATATATACCTGGTACCTCCCTTCAATCACCAGTATATTCAAAAAGCAGTAAAACAAGGTACCAGTATTCCACCAGTAACCTCCAAAATTAATTTTGATATAAATAAAAAAGGGCTTCACCATATAAATGCTTCGGTAATACCGAAAAGGGCGGGTGTGAAGCGGGGTGTGTGGCACACCAACAATATCCATTTTTCAGGTGAGTACTCACAAAATGGTATTATTCTTGGTGTGCCACACACCCCGCTTCACTTCTTAAATATTCATCACTTCATGGGACATCCAAAAGCAGTGTCCACAAGAGAAGGGCATCTCAAGGCCAGGTGAAGCATAACTTAAATGACTGCAGTCTGCAGAACTTTGCGGTCAAAAACAGCATCCGCTGAGGCCCACACATCAACTTTGTAAAACTTAGAAAAAGTGTGAACAGAAGACCAGGTGGCGGCCTTACAAACCTGTTCAACAGAAGCTTGGTGCTGAAAAGCCCAAGACGCCCCAAAAGCGCGAGTGGAATGAGCAGTAATACGAAAAGGGGGAACTCTTCCCTTAGCAGAATAGGCCGCAGTAACGGCCTGACGTATCCACTTGCTAATGGCAGATTTGGCTGGTGCCAAACCCTTCTTAGGCCCATGGGGCACAACAAAAAAGGAATCCGTCCTACGGAAAGGAGACGTGATAATCAAGTAGTACTTAACACAGCGTACTACATCCAAACAATGCAAAACCCTCTCTTTGTCATTCTTAGGATTAGGACACAAGGAGGGAAGAACAATATCTTGGTTCAAATGAAAAGCAGAAACAACCTTAGGAAGAAAGTCTGGCTTGAACCGAAAGACCACTTTATCCTGATGCCTCTCGAAGTAGGGCGCCTGGATAGTTAAGGCCGCCAATTCTGAGACACGCCGGACAGAAGTGATCGCTACCAAGAAGACAATCTTCTGAGTCAGGGTAGACAAAGCAATATCTTGCAAAGGCTCAAAAGGAGGAGCCTGAAGAGCCGAAAGAACCAAATTCAAATCCCAAACAGGGAGTAATGGTTTCCTGGGAGGCCGCACATGCGTAACCCCCTGGAAAAAAGTTTTAACTAAAGGTTTAAGCGCAACACGCTTCTGAAAAAAGACAGATAAGGCAGAGACCTGCCCTTTCAATGTACTTAGCTGGAGACCAGAGTCCAGCCCTGATTGTAAAAAAACTCCAGAATCCTGGGGACCGAAAGGACCCTACAAGGAAAAGATCTTATCTCACACCAAGTGATATAGGATTTCCAAGTCCTATAGTAGGTGACGGAAGAAGACTTCTTCCGGGCACTGATCAGAGTCTTAATGACTGAATCAGAAAGACCCTCCTCCTTCAGGATGGAGGTTTCAGCCGCCAGGCCATCAAACCCAGCGCTGGTAAATTGAGGTAACACAATTGACCCTGAGTGAGCAGATCGGGCCGAAGAGGCAGAATGAACTGGTCCACTGCCAGCCAAACGATGTCTGCGAACCTTAATCGCTTTGGCCACCTTGGGGCCATGAGAACGGCGTACACCCTTTCCAGAGCCAACTTCTGAAGAATTCTGCCCAGCAAGGGCCACGGAGGAAACAGGTATAGAAATCCCAGAGCTCCTCAGTTCAGGGACCTGACGTCCACTGTCAGAGCCAGAGGATCCCGGGAGAGAGACACGAAGCTCGGGAGCCTGAGATAGAGATGAGGGGCCCACAGGTCCACCTCCGGAGTCTCCCATTGGAGACACAATAAGAGAACCACCCGAGGATGGAGAGCTTATTCTTCCAGACGGGGAGAGCACTTGCTCAACCGGTCCGCTACCTGTTCCATCACCTCTGGAATGTAAACCGCCGAGAGACAGGGAACATGGAACACTGCCCATGTCTGGATCAGGGACATTTCTCTGATGGGTAAGTGGGGCCTCCACTGCCCCTGAAGCCGCAGCTCCTTCCAGAATCTGTCCCATCCCGACAGACCGGTGTCCGTGGTGACACCTCTCCAAGGGATGGTCAGGAAAGACCTGCCCTATACAAGATTGGTCGAGACCAATCACCACAGGAGGAACTGCCGTACACGGGAGGACAATTGGAAGGACTGATCCAACAACAGAGGTTGCTGGACCCAACACGCTAGCAGAAATAGCTGAAGTGTTCTTGTGCGAATTTGGGCAAAAGAAAGACACACAGCGTCTTGATGAGAGTTCAGGCCGGGATGAACCGACCCCTGAATGGACCGCGAGGGAGGGTGAGACTCGAATTCCAGGTTGTGACCTGTCGACACTACCTCCTGGATCCATCTGCCTAGAACCACATGGTTCCAATGGTAGAAGTGTCGCAATAGTCCCCCCACCCGCACAGGTGAGGGCAGCCCCTCATTGCTGAGTGGGCTTATCAGCAGGCTTGGGCTTGGTGCCCCAGGACTGAGTGGGCCGTCCACGGCCCCTCCCCCGAGTCCAACCTGCGCCACTGGTAGCGGGGAAGGACGTACCTTTTCCCGCTCCGAACCTTTGAAAGGAAGGCCTACCGGAACTTGTCCCCCTGAAGGGACCATGAGGCCTTTTGCGTTGTGGCATCTTACCATCTTTTGCGACTGAATCAATTTTCTCCCCAAACAGACACAACCCCAAAAAGGGGAGGGCTGTGAGTACCTTTTTGGAAGCCGTGTCTGCTGACCACTGACGCAGCCATACTGACCTGCGAATAGCCACCAGCATAGCTTCCGCCTTGCTACTCATAGCGCATCGTCCTGAGCGGCCAGAACATAAGCCACAAAAGATTCACACTGCTTAAGTGCAGTGAACTGTTTGCAAGCGGGATCAAGATCCTCATATAGCCCCTGAATTAGGGACTTAATTGCCAATAGAAGAAGGGCTGAAGCACATACTGGGCGCAATGCTGACCCGGAATAGATAAAACCATGTCGAGCGTATTGGTCAATCCTGCGATCTTCCCCATCTTTGGGGACAGTGGTCTCAGCAGATTGTACCATAGCCGAGCTGGAGAGTCCTAGTACAGGGGTATCGACGTCCGGAGCGACAGACCACAGCCTCACCAATTCTGGTGGAAAAGGATAACGCTTTTCCCAACTGGAAGGAATTCCAGATAACCGTGTGGGATGTTCCCATTCCTTAAGAACCACCCTCTCAAAGTGGTGCTGTCTGGGAAAGACCAAACTCGGCTGAGGCTCTTTAAATAACTGACCCTTTGGCGGGGCGGCCGCCTCAGGCGTATCTAAACTCAAAATATTAAACATTTGAGCCAGAATGGAGGGGGTGTCAAAAACAACCCCCTCTGACCAATCGACGATCTCATCAGCCACATGCTGACCTGTCGGCTCATCTGACTCCGACGGGAGTTCATCCTCGTCAGGGGATCCATCGAACCATTCCACAGGTTCACAAAACTGGTCCTGTGGAGCCGAAGGTACCGAGTCAGGTGCCTTCGTTTTGTAGCGGTTTTAAACGCTGCTTTAACGGGCATCATTTTCCGGGGGCAGGGCTGTGCTGCTGCCTCGGAATGCGAATCCCCACTTTTGACAGTGTCATGCGGGGTCCGGAATAGGGATGGAGAGGTAGGAGATGATGAAGGATGCGATGGCACCGCAGCCGAAGCAACGGACTGGCGCGCAATAGTCTGTTTTGCACAAGGGATGCAAATAAAGATATCATCAGCTGGGAGTGGAACCCCACAACCTACGCACCCCCCAAACGGAACAGCAGAACCATTTCCGGAATCTACGGAAGCCTCCATATGGTGATTTATGGTATTCGCAATAATGGGACTTTTAAGGCATAAGCCGACCCGGGATGCCCCCTTTATTTTAGTAATGCCCCGGAAGGGAGGATTTATATAAATTTTTTTATTTAATTCAAATCGATCCCAATAATTAGCCAGGCACATAGAGCCGGAGGGCTAGCATAAGCAGGGATCCCAGGATCTGCAAGGCAAAAAAACAACCATCAGATCCTTCACATGTGTATAACATATAAGTATGGCACCAAGTGCCCTTAAATGACGCCCCCTTGATAATAGTGATTTCTCACTGTATTATTAAACAATATCTCCCATTTAACGGCCCCAACGGGAGGGGCCGCTTACCTGTACCGCAATCAGCCGGTAAGCCTGCAGCCAGCAGCCATGAGCCGGCAGAAGACAAAGTGCGGGCGTGCGCCCACGTGCCTTCCTGTTTTGAAGGAAGCTGGGACGCTGGGCCCGCCGCTGACGCCGCATGACGTCGGCGCCGCGCCTCCGGCGCCGCGTCAGCGGGCCCGCCCCCCCCCCACGCTGATCAGCTGGAACACTTTACAGCTGATCCAGCACGCGCGTCCAGGCAGCGGAGGGGGGAGGGTAAAAACCGCATGTGCTGACAAAGCTCAATGAATGCCAGGCGAGGAGAGGGGAGAGGGGGGAGGGGGTAGGGGGCCACAAGCAACCAACTGCCAGAGAGGTGGCCAGCCCATACCCAGCGCAAGCTGCCCTAAAGCAGACCCAAAATATACACATGCTACAGTGAATGTATAAACATGACATATGTTAACATGCAGTGATACAGTGAAACACACATACTAAAGCACACCCTCACCACCCCCCCAACAGGAGAGAAAGGGGCTACGGGGACCCTCGGGACAGGGGCATCCCATTTCCGGATCACCATGCCGGTACGCCGCATTGCCCCACGCATGAGGTCGAGCGGTAGGAGATAAGCTCCTAGGCACTTAAAGTGCCATCTACCATTTGCCCGGTGAGCAGCCAAGGCTGGGAGGCTTCCTATTTCACCATAAAGGTATACAAACTCAAACCGGGCAGAAATAGACCAAAAGGGGGGTGGCGGGGTAAGAATGCCCCGGCCTACCTGTAAGCAGGAGACTTCCAACTTCTGACTTGTCAGCAAGCAGAGAGAAAAAATACTGGTGATTGAAGGGAGGTACCAGGTATATATAGGCCGGAAGGGGGCTCGTTACAAGACTTCCTCTCTGCACTACGTCACCTGCGGTGGATTAACCCATGAAGTGATGAATATTTAAGAAGTGAAGCGGGGTGTGTGGCACACCAAGAATATATAATTTTCCTGGGAAATCCCTTGAAAAATCACATTTGAACATGGGGAGTGCAAAATAGTGCAAAATGGTCTGGCAACAGAGTGTGGCAAAAACTCCAGGTAGGCTGGCACTTAAAGGGTTAAATCCTTCCCTAAAAGTCTGTGACAACCTCAAGCATATAGGAGGATTGGCCTCAGCTTATTTACCTTTGATGCCACTGTGGGACAATCCTATGTTTCCCCCAGCAGTGAGATCTGGCGAGATTTAGTGGTTGGAGGAGGGCAGGGATCGTGAGACTGGAGGACTGTCTACAGGGAGATAGTATAGCCACCTTTCAGCATTTAAGGGATAAGTTTTGATTGCAGCCAAAAGATCTGTTTGGGTATATGCAGGTAAAACACTTTGTGAAATCAATACTAAGGGATATTGAAGGAACAAACAAAGCCACCCAATACTCGTTATTTGAACAGCGATGTAAGAAAGACCCTAGGGGTAGAGGGGCTATCTCCGAGATCTACGAGTTATTAAACAAAAAATGCAGCGCTTCTAGCACAGGTTATAGTCTCAAATGGGAAAGAGATCTGGGAGAGGTCAAAGACCCGAAGGAATGGCAAAATATGCGGCGGGCATCTTTTGGATCAGCAGCTTCAGTAGCCTCAATTGAAGCCAACGTTAAGATGGTACCTGGTCCCCAAGTGGCTGATTAATTTTACAAATGACAACCAGGGGCTCTGTTTCAGGGGATCCAAGCAGAGGGGACGTTTCGGCACATATGGTGGGACAGCAATATAGTGAGATGCTTTTGAGTAAAAGTTTTTAGAGCAATTAATAAAATGCTGGGCAGTCAGATCGAGCTGAATCCTTGGATAGCCCTACTGAATAGCCCTATTGAAGGGAGAACTAGGGGTGATATGCAATTAATCTACCATGTCTTGACGGGCGCTAAAATGGTTATAGCCAGGGCTTGGAAAACGGGAACACTGCACTTTAGGGAATTTAAAAATAAGGTAGGCCAGATAATGGCGATGGAAAAGCTGACAGCTATACAGGAAGATGGTCTGGAGAGATTTCGTGAGGTGTGGTCTCCCTGGATACAGGAATTTATGCCAGCAGGCGTCGACGTAAATCTACTATTAGTATAAGTCCGTAACTAGAAGCGGACCTTAGGTATGATATTTTCATCCTCTGTCTTTTCCTCCTCCCTTTTTTTCTCTTTTTCCTTCTTCTGCTCTCTTCTCTTCCCTCCGCTCCCCCCCTTCTCACCCCATCCCAGTTACCCCCCCTCTCCACCCTCCCCTTTCTAAGTTCCATAGAGTTGCCTGTAGTCATAGGTGTTTCGTGTCACCTATCCTTATATGGGAACTATTTCCCCTAGAGCAGCGGGCTCATTATGGTAGCGATACGATGTGTCTACAGAAAGAGTTTACAGTGTTGTATATGTACCATCTAGAACTGCTGCCTCTGTGACTACAGCACTGTACTTATTGTATTTGTCATGCGTGATGAAAATAAAGAAAATTTAAGTTTAAAAAAAAAAAAAAAAAAGTACCACAGTACATGTACAAAACAAATACACAAAAATGGTATATTGTGGGAAGGCAGCCAAAAAGAAGATTATAATCCCCATGGTTCCCCTTGAAGGCTCACCAGACAAAAACCTGCATCTGGTTGTTCCTTTCAGGTGGGAAGTCCAGCCCTTGAGGGTCAGCTTTTTTTTTTTTTTTTTTATAAACCAAGGTGACCCCCGTAGCACCACAGGGCCCTGGTGTGGCCCCCTATATCACCCTGATCCGCATGGTTTAACCAATCAAGGAGGCAAAGGTGGGTCCAACGGATCAGTGGGACCATACGGGCCTGGAAGACAGATGGGGGTTAAATCCTCCGCTTCCTGAGTAAAATCCTATAAAAAAAGGGGAAAAAAAATGAATTCGAGAATATAAATCCAGCACACCTTTGCAGTCCAGTCCAACTGGAAAAATGAAATCTGGATTGCGGAGAGCAGAGAGGAACCACACCTTGCAGTCCCCGTCCTTCGGGTGAGAGTTAACCCATTTGTTTCTTACTTCCTGACGCCTTGGAGTGGAATATGATTTGTCCACCAGAGAAGACCTTGGAAGGTATTTTCCAGTACGCAGACGACCGGATCAAAACACGTCGGCCTTCTGTCCCACTGGGACAAAAGGAATTTCTTCAGACATATTTACAGTTGTGCCCATCCAAGTTGGAATTGCTGCGGTCATGAATCCCAGTAAGTGAAACTGTCAGGTCCTGTATAAGGCCCTGAACTGTTGTGATAGTTCTGTCTCCACTGGGAGAAATACTATTTCGTACCCCAGAAACCTGCAACAAGTGATGGGTACCAGGTTTGATTTCTACTTTTGGTGACTCTGGACTGGATTTTAAACCTGGAGAAGAGTTTTCTCCACATCTGCAAATAGAGCCTCCCTTGACCTGTTTAGTAGCAAGTACGGGATGAGTGTGACTCCCCGCCCGGCGCCCAATTGTGGGACTCCGTTCTTGCAGCTGTCTCGGTATGCAAGTGAGTAAAACAAGCTATTTATGTGTTTTGCTGCGAGGGGGGCTCCAGTATTCTGGGAGCCCCCCCTCACTTCTTACAATGACCACACAGCCAGACCAACACCCGTTAAGGTAAAAACGGGTATTGGTCCAGTTTAAACCATCGCCATAAGGGATACAGGAGTCTGGTCTCCTGCATCAGTGGGAATAAATACGCCTGAAGTGGATGCCAGCCTTGGTACTAATTGACTTCTGTGCCTCATAGAAGGAAGCCATTAAGGTTTCTCATGGCTAACATTTCCCTGTACAATGTCGCAGACACCTCTCCCATTTTGAGCTGATGTGTCAGGCAGCGTAGCACTGCATCATTCACCAATTTTAATGGGCCTGGAATCTTTGGCCTTTTCTTTGGGGTGGGGCTCATTTTCCCTATCCTTTTCCCTCTCGATTTCTTTAAGTTTAGGTGGGTTAGGCTAAGGAGACAAGATAATACATTACACACCCCAAGAAATATCATCAGCAGAAAATAACAGTCGTGATCTGTACATTACCAGCGTATGAGGCTTCTCTGACAGGTGCAGGAGGCTGAACCTGCTGCCAGCACCCTGTCCCCACAACATCCGATTGGGATTGTAGTACGAGGGTCCCCTCGCGTAGCCACTGCATCGCTGAAGTGCTGCTCCTGAGATCAGCTGGGATTCCTCTCCCCTCCTCACATGATGTTCTGCTGGAGCAGCCAGTGCTTCAGGTTTGCCACGCGATCGGGGTTGCCCCCAATAATGACGTTGTAGCAACTTGAAGGCTCACCACTCCCATCCCTCCACAAGTGTTTCCCCGACTGTATGTGAGTATGCCCTGCGAGGGCTGGGGTCGCAAGAGGCGGCGGGCCAAGCTTTCTGTTCCACAGCACAGTCGCACAGCTACAATAAAGGGAGAAGAAGGAAAGTGTACAGCTAGTACACTGGAAATTATGGGAGACAACCCTAGACAACCCAGGCCGCCTCCAGACCACGGGTGAACTCGGCAAACAAGGGTGCAGGGGCTCAACGGATTTCTCTAGGCTCCCTTGGGGCTGAAAACAAACTAAAAAAATAAATGGGACATAGCCTCCTGTCCAGTGGTTTCCTAGAAGGAAACACAAACTGCATTGCAGGGGAAGGGGTGGGGTTTTTAACCTTTGTTCAGTTTATGTTTTTCTCCCAGGGGGAGTGGTCTCCAGGGGTCGTCCTGAAGGACAAGGGGAGAAAAAATAAAATTCTGTGATTCTCTACTGTAGAATTGTTTTCTCTTTTTCCACTCCAGGGTGGCAGGATATCAGAAACAGATGGGTTAACTCTCAAGGACGGGGACTACAAGACAAAAGGTGTGCTTCCTCCCGGCCTATATATATTTCTGGCTGCTCTCCACAATCCAGTAATTGAAAAGCAGTAGACACCGTCACCTGGGAGGATAAGGCATTCTAAGGAGCCTTATATCTTGTTGAGAGACAAAAAGGGGTGAGTTAAGCTTTTCTCTTACCTTCTCTCTTTATTTTCTTTTTTGTTTATGCTGATCAACTATTTGCATATATACAAGCTCCACTATGACTATGGCATCCGAGTTAACATATATAGTAGTCTAGCAGATAGGGTGGGCCTGCCGCCCTAGAGTGGAAAGAGAGAGAAAACAATTCTACCAGGTGAGAATCACAGAATTGTATTCGCTCTCTCATATTCCACTCCAGTGTGCCAGGAATTCAGAAACGAATGGGAACTCCAAAAGCAGTGCCCTTACTTCAGGGTGGGAACCCAGGTGTTACGCTTATTCCTTTTATGAGGAATTCATCCTTCCCAAAAACAATCCTCAGCTGAAGTGCTTACTATTATCTGCAACGCCTGGTAGCATCCACTGAAGCCATCTTATAAAACTTGTAAATGTATGAACTGTAGCAGCCTTGCACACCTGCTCTACCAAAGCCTGGTGCTGAAAAGCCCAGGAAGCTACAATAGCCTGTGTAGAGTGGGCCATAACCCAGAAAGGAGGATTCTCCCCCTCAGAAATGTAAGCCCTTATTACTGCATTTCAAATTCATCGGCTGATGGTAGACTTAGCTGGTAGTAGACCGTTCCGCAGCCCCTCACATACAATACATACGCCTGTGTAGCCGAGATATACAAATTTATGGGCCTTTACTACGTCCAGGGAGAGAAGAACTCTCTCCTTATGGCTGACCGAAGCAGGACATAAAGAGGGTAAAACAACCTCTTCATTAGGATGAAAAGGGGAAACCACCTTAGGCAGATAAATACCGTTTTGTGAGTACTCACCTTTAAAACGGATATTATAAGTGTGACATACACTCCGCTTCAACTCTTCATGACATTTGGGTTATTCTCCAGTAGAGGGCAAACTTCTGCAGAGATGAATGCAAAAAAAGGAGCTCCTCCCAGTCCATAAATACCTGGGACCTCCCACCAATTCCCCAGTGTAAAATAGCAGTAAGGGGACCAGGAAGAACAAAATATAACAATACTAACAACCAAGAAACAAAGGTTCACCATATAAAGGATCCAAAATGCCAAAAGGGTGGGGTGAAGCGGAGTGTATGTCACACTTATAATATCCGTTTTAAAGGTGAGTACTCACAAAACGGTATTATTCCAAGTGTGACATACACTCCGCTTCTACTCTTCATGAAATTTGGGACATCCAATAGCAGTGTCCGTCATGGGAGGGAACCATAAACAGTAAAGAATGCACCAACTTAAACCACTGCAGCTTGCAGAACCTTGCGGCCAAAAACGGCATCCGCTGAAGCCCGCACATCAACCTTGTAAAAGTTGGAAAAAGTATGAACGGAAGACCAAGTAGCAGCCTTACAAACTTGTTCAACAGAAGCCTGGTGCTGAAAAGCCCAGCACCGACAGCACGAGTAGAATGCGCAGTGACCCTAAAAGGGGGAGTCCTCCCCTTAGCGGAATAGGCCCCAACAATGGCCTGACTAATCCATTTGCTAATGGTAGACTTGGCGGGTGCCAAACCTTTCCTGGGCCCGCAGGGCACCACGAAAAAGGCATCCGTCTTGCAGAAAGAAGAAGTAGTCACCAAATAGTACTTAACACAGCGAACCACATCCAAATTGTGCAAAACCCTCTCTTTGTCATTGCTAGGCTTAGGACACAAGGAAGGGAGAACAATATCCTGATTGAGATGGAAAGCAGAAACCACCTTAGGAAGGAAATCTGGCTTAAAGCGAAAGACCACCATGTCCTGGTGTATTTCAAAGTAAGGGGCCTGAATCGACAGAGCCGCCAACTCAGAGACACGCCGAACAGAGGTAATAGCCACCAAGAAGGCAACCTTTTGAGTGAAAACAGAAAGAGCAATATCCTGTAACGGCTCAAAAGGAGGACCCTGGAGAGCCAAAAGAACCAAATTCAAATCCCAAACAGGAACCATAGCCTTCCGAGGGGGTCGAACATGAGTGACCCCCTGGAAAAAAGTCTTAACCAGCGGGTGTAAGGCAAAAGATCTTTGGAAGAAAACAGACAGAGCAGAGACCTGCCCCTTCAAGATACTAAGCTGGAACCCAAGATCCAGACCGTGCTGAAGAAACTCCAAAATCCTAGGGATCGAAAACACCCTGCAAGGCAAGGCCCTAGCCTCACACCAGTCAATATAGGACCGCCAAGTCCTATAGTAAACGCCAGAAGAGGACCGCTTCCTAGCTCTAATCAAAGTCTGAACAACAGCCTCAGACAAACCTTCCTCCTTCAGAATGAAGGTTTCAGCAGCCAAGCCGTCAAAGGCAGCGTTGGTAAATTGGGATAAAGTAGTTGACCCTGAGATAACAGATCCGGAAACATGGGAAGCCGGTACTGATCTACCGCCAGCCTTACAACGTCTGCGTACCAAACCCTGCCACCTTGGAGCCACCAGAATTGCTGGTGCCTCTTCCAGAGCCAGTTTGCAAACTACCTTGCCCAGCATGGAGAAGGGAGGAAACAGGTACAGAAACCCCCTTCCAAGCAAGGGACAAGGCATCCACTGCCAGAGCTAGAGGATCCTGAGATAGAGACACAAAGGCCGGGAGTTTGTGATTGTGCCGTGAGGCAAAGAGATCCACCTCCGGAGTCCCCCACTTGCGACAAAGAAACCGAAAAACTCCGGGGTTGATAGACCACTCTCCTTGGCGAGAGAACCCCCTGCTCAGGGAGTCCGCCTCCGTGTTCTCCACTCCCGGAATGTAGATTGCCGAAATGCAAGGAACATTGCTCTCCGCCCAATGCAGGATCAGAGAGACTTCCCTGAGGGCACTCCTGCTGCGAGTCCCTCCTTGGTGATTGATGTAGGCTACCGCCGTCTGATTGTCTGAACGAATCTGAACCGGAAGACCCTGTAAGTGCGACGTCAGCCGTGACCGGACAAGCCGGATGGCTCTGAGCTCTAAGACATTGATGGGGTTGTGAGCCTCCTGAGGACCCCACACCCCGTTGAACTGATGACTTTTCCAGAAACCTCCCCAGCCCGACAGGCTGGCATCCGTGGTAACCGTCTCCCAGCGAGGAACCAGAAAGGATCTGCCCCTCAACAGGTTGCTCGACTCCAGCCACCATCGAAGGGACTGCCGAATCCTGGGAGACATCCTGAATGGTTGATCCAATGACAGCGGACACCTGTCCCTATGCGTCAACAGATGAAGTTGAAGAGATCTCATGTGAAACTGCACAAACAGGACCCCCTCGAAGGAGGCCACCATCAATCCCACCAGTTTCATCCCCTGTCGGATAGAGGGGAAAGGATTGGCCAGAAGACAACGGATAAGATCCTGAATCTCCTGCACCTTGGTCTGGGGTAGAAACACTCTGGCCTGAATGGTATCCAGATTCATGCCCAGGAATGAAATCACCCGTGATGGCGAGAGAGAGGACTTGGGGCGGTTGATCACCCACCCGCTCCAGGGTCGACACCACCTGGTGGGTGTCCAGCTCCGCCTGACTGAGGGAAGAAGCTGAAATCAATAGGTCGTCCAGATACGGCACAATGCAAATTCCCTGAGCTCTGAATAAGGTCATTATGCCCGCCAGAACCTTGGTGAAAACCCTTGGCGCCAAGGTCAACCCGAAGGGAAGGGCTACAAACTGAAAATGTTGATCGCCCACCTCGAACCTGAGAAATCTCTGATGCGCTGGAAAAATTGGAACATGCAAATAAGCATCCTTGATGTCTATGGATGTCATGAAATCCCCTTGACGAAGGGAATTGATGGCCGAGCGCAGAGTCTCCATGCAGAACTTCTTGGTTCTGATGAATCTGTTGAGGATCTTGAGGTCCAGAATGGGTCTTACAGAACCTTCCTTCTTGGGAACCTTGAAAAGATTGGAGTAGAAACCCCTGCCTCTCTCCGACGGAGGCACCGGCCATACAACTCCCATGTCCAGAAGGTTTCTTACTGCTAACAGGAGCCCCTGTGCAGCCTGAGGGTCCAAGGGCACCGAGACAATAAAAAATACCATTTTGTAAGTACTCACCTGAAAAATGGATATTGTCAGTGTGCCACACACCCCGCTTCCCCTTTAATTCTTACGATTGGGTTACTCACCGCCAGGTGACGAAGTTGCAGAGAGGAAGTCTTGTAACGAGCCCCCTTCCGGCCCATATATACCTGGTACCTCCCACTTAACACCAGTGTTTTAAAAAGCAGAAAATACCATTTTGTGAGTACTCACCTGAAAAATGGATATTGTCAGTGTGCCACACACCCCGCTTCACTTTTAATATTCTTCACGATTGGGTTACTCACCGCCAGGTGACGCTGTTGCAGAGAGGAAGTCTTGTAACGAGCCCCCTTCCGGCCTATACATACCTGGTACCTCCCATTTATAACCAGTGATTTAAAAAGCAGAAAGACAAGGTACCAGTAATTCAACGGTAACCTCAAAATAAATAAAAGCTTCACCATATAAAGGATTCGGGATACCGAAAAGGGTGGGAGTGAAGCGGGGTGTGTGGCACACTGACAATATCCATTTTTCAGGTGAGTACTCACAAAATGGTATTATTCTCAGTGTGCCACACACCCCGCTTCACTTTTAATATTCTTCACGAGTGGGACATCCAAAAGCAGTGTCCACAAGGGATGGGTATCCCAAGGCAAGGTGAAGCATAACTTAAATGACTGCAGTCTGCAGCACTTTGCGGCCAAAAACAGCATCCGCTGAGGCTCGCACATCACGTGTAAAACTTAGAAAAAGTATGAACAGAAGACCAAGTGGCGGCCTTACAAACTTGTTCAACAGAAGCTTGGTGCTGAAAAGCCCAAGACGCTCCAACGGAGCGAGTAGAATGAGCAGTGATACGAAAAGGGGGAACTTTCCCCTTAGCAGCATAGGCCGCAATAACGGCCTGACGTATCCATTTGCTAATGGCAGATTTGGCCGGTGCCAAACCCTTCTTAGGCCCACAGGGCACAACAAAAAAGGCATCCGTCTTACGAAAAGGAGACGTGATAATCAAGTAGTACTTAACACAGCGTACTACATCCAAACAATGCAAAACCCTCTCTTTCTCATTCTTAGGATTAGGACACAAGGAGGGAAGAACAATATCCTGATTCAAATGAAAAGCAGAAACAACCTTAGGAAGAAAGTCTGGTTTGAACCGAAAGACCACTTTATCCTGATGCCTCTCAAAGTAAGGCGCCTGGATAGACAAGGCCGCCAACTCCGAGACACGCCGGACCGAAGTGATCGAAAAGACCCTACAAGGAAAAGATCTCATCTCACACCAAGCGATATAGGCTTTCCAAGTCCTATAGTAGATGATAGAAGAAGACCTCTTCCGGGCACTGATCAGAGTCTTGACGACTGAGTCAGAAAGACCCTCCTCCTTCAAGATGGAGGTTTCAGCAGCCAGGCCGTCAAACCCAGCGCTGGTAAATTGGGGTAACACAACCGACCCTGAGTGAGCAGATCGGGCCGAAGGCAGAGGCAGAACGAACTGGTCCACTGCCAGCCGAACGACGTCTGCGAACCACACTCGCCTTGGCCACCTTGGGGCCACGAGAACGGCGGACACCCTTTCCAGAGCCAACTTCCGAACCACCCTGCCCAGCACGGGTATCGGAGGAAACAGGTATAGAAATCCCAGATCCCCCCAGCTCAGGGACATGGCGTCCACTGCCAGAGCCAGAGGATCCTGGGAGAGCGACACAAAGTTCGGGAGCCTGTGATTGTGATGAGAGGCAAACAGGTCCACCTCCGGTGTCCCCCATCGGAGACACAGTGAGCGAAAAACCTGAGGATGGAGAACCCATTCTCCCAGACGGGGAGAGCCCCTGCTCAACCGGTCCGCTTCCTGGTTCTCCACTCCTGGAATGTATACCGCCGAGAGACAAGGAACATGGGCCTCTGCCCAGGTCAGGATCAGGGACACCTCTCTGAGAGCACTCAGACTGCGAGTCCTTCCCTGATGATTGATGTAAGCAACCGCCGTTCGATTGTCTGAACGCACCTGGACCGGAAGGCCCAGAACGTGTTGAGTCAGGAGAGCAAGCACCTGACGGATGGCTCTCAGTTCCAGAACATTGATGGGTAAGTGGGCCTCTTGAGGTCCCCACTGCCCCTGGAACCGAAGCTCCTTCCAGAATCCGCCCCATCCCGAAAGACTGGCGTCCATGGTGACAATTTCCCAAAGATGGGTCAGGAAAGACCTGCCCTTCACGAGATTGGCCGAGACCAACCACCACCGGAGGGACTGCCGGACTCGGGAGGACAACTGGAAGGGCTGATCCAGCGACCGAGGCTGCCGGTCCCAGGACGCCAACAGATAAAGCTGAAGTGTCCTCGTGTGAAATTGAGCAAAAGGAACTGCCTCGAAAGAGGCGACCATCAACCCTACCAGCCTCATCCCCAGACGGATGGACGGCCGAGGATTGGAAAGAAGGACCCGAGCCAACTCCTGAATCAGATGAATTTTGGACTGGGGGAGAAACACTCTGTGTTGATGAGAGTCCAACTGCATCCCCAGAAAGGACATGACCCTGGCCGGAGCTAGGGAGGACTTGGGGAAGTTGATCACCCAACCAAAGCTTTCCAGCGTGGAGACCACCATCCTGGTGTCTGTCTCCGATTGATTGAGTGACGGAGCCATGATGAGAAGGTCGTCCAAATAAGGTACGACACGAATGCCCCGAGATCTGAAAATGGCCATCACCCCTGCCAGCACCTTGGTGAACACTCTTGGAGCCGAGGTAAGGCCAAACGGAAGAGCCACGAATTGAAAATGCTGATCTTTCATCACGAATCGAAGAAAACGTTGATGAGCCTGGCAGATGGGAACATGAAGATAAGCATCCTTGATGTCTATGGACGTCATGAAGTACCCCTGCCGAAGGGAACAGACGGGCGTACGCAAAGTTTCCATGCAAAACTTCCTAAAACGGATGAACTTGTTGAGTAATTTCAGGTCCAGGACGGGACGAACCGACCCGTCCTCTTTGGGGACTGCGAAAAGATTGGAGTAGAAACCGAGGCCCATCTCCAAGCGCGGTACCGGACGGATGACCGCCATTTCCAACAGATTCTTTACCGACGCCAGGAGCCCCTGTGCGGCCAAAGGATCGATGGGCACCCGAGACCGAAAGAACCGTGAAGGAGGGCGAGACTCAAATCCAGCTTGTAACCGGACGACACCACCTCCCGGATCCATCTGTCCGGAACCTCCTGGTCCCAAACCTGGGAGAAGTGTCGCAATCGTCCCCCCACCCGCACGGGTGAGGGCAGCCCCTCATTGCTGAGCGGGCTTACCAGCAGGCTTGGGCTTGGTGCCCCAGGACTGAGTGAGACGGCCACGGCCCCTCCCCCGAGTCCAACCTGCACCTCTGGTAGCGGGAAAGGAAGCCCCCTACCCGCTCTGACTCCCCGAAAGGAAGGCCTAACAGTACTTGCCCCCCGAAAGGGGCGACGAGGCCTCTTGCGTTGCGGCATTTTACCACCTTTTGCAACTGAATCAATTTTATCACCAGCCGCAAGCCCAAAAAGGGGAGAGCTGTGAGCACCTTTTTAGAAACTAAGTCCGCCGACCACTGGCGTAGCCAGACTGCCCGACAAATAGCCACCAGCATTGCCGCTGTCCTGCTACTCATAGCCAGCGCATCGCCCTGAGTGGTCAGAACATAAGAAACAAAAGACTCACACTGCTTGAGAGCAGTAAACTCCTTACAAGTGGGATCAAGATCCACACACAGATCCTGAATAACAGACCTAACCGCCAATAGAAGAAGCGCCGAAGCACACACCGGGCGCATCGTTGATCCGGCACTAATAAAACCATGGCGAGCGTACTGGTCAATCCGACGATCCTCACCATCCTTAAGGGCAGTGGTCTCAGAAGACTGCACCATAGCCGTGCTAGAGAGCCCTAGCACAGGGGTATCGATGTCAGGGGGAACCGACCAAAGCTTCACCAATTCTGGCGGAAAAGGATAACGTTTCTCCCAACTGGAAGGAATCCCAGTTAACCACGTGGGATGTTCCCATTCCTTAAGCACAACCCTCTCAAAGTGTTGTTGTCTGGGAAAAACCAAACGCGGCTGAGGCACATTAAACAACTGACCCTTTGGCAGGGTGACAGCCTCAGGCGGATCTAAATTCAACATTTCAAACATTTGAGCCAGAATGGAGGGGGTGTCAAGGGAAACCCCCGCAGTCAAATCGCCAATAGCATCAACCTCAAGCTGATCTGCAGGCTCATCTAACTCCACCAGGAATTCCCCCTCCTCGTCCAGGGAGCAATCAGACCAATCTACAGGCTCACATACCTCATCCTGTGAAGCCGGAGGTACAGGAGAAAGGTGCTTCCGTTTCGCAGTGGCCTTCAGCCCTGCTTTGACGGAAATTATCTTCTCGAGGTTGGATAATCGTGCAGACACCTCAGATTGCGAATCCCCACCTTTGACAATGTCACACGGGGTCCGGAACAGGGAGGGAGGGAGGAGTAGGGGATGATGGAAGTTGCGAAGAGTCAGCAGCCGGAGCGACATACTGACGCGCAATATTCTGTCTTGCACAAGAAATGCATAATATAACATCATCGCCTGGGAGCGGAGTCCCGCAGCCCCCACACAGCCTAGATGGCCCAGAAGAACCATTTCCGGTATTATCGGAAGCCTCCATATGGTGATTTATGGTATTCGCAAAACCATGGGTTTAAGGCATAAGCCACCCGGGATGCCCCTTTATGTTAATGTCCCGGGAGGGAGGATTTAATTAATAATAAAGATCCCCTTTTAAATTAATTTCTTTTCTTAAGAGATATATATATATATATATATATATATATATATATATATATATGTCCCAATTTAGAAAAAAAGGACTAGCCAGGTATAATAGAACTGGGAGGCCACTGTATTGAGGGAATCCCAGGATCTGTGGGGGAAGAAAAAACCAACAGTAAGACCCCCAGAAAACAAGTGGCAGCATGCAATACAACATTCATGCAACAAAGTAACACATGATAATGCACACACCAGAGTGCTTTAAAGAGGCAAAAGAATTTGTTCCTCCTTTTCTTACTAACTATAATATATATATATATATCTTTTTTTTTTTTTTTTTATAAAAATCAGTCATAACAACAATGGATGGCCCCACGCGAGGTGAGGCCGCTTACCTGCCCAAGTGAGGCTGAGAAGCCAAGGCACCCGACCAGCAGTAATGGCAGTATTAGCAACAGTAGCAGCAATGGCGGCAGCAGCGGCCGTGGAGGTGAAACACATATGTGGCTGAGAGCCCCGCACCTGTCCTCTTAATGAAGGGAAGGCAGTGCGACTGGGGCCGGGTAGAATGACGCAGCCGCCGTAAACACGCCCCCCACTGACGTCATCCGGGCCCCGCCCCCCTCCAGATTCAGCCAGACGGCGGCGCCGCAAAACAAGAGGGCGCACGATGCCCTCAGTAGATGGAGGGGGGTGGGGGGAGAAGAGAGCTAGCTAGGCAGCCTGCGCTGCAATAGTGCTGACCATGCGGTGCCGATTAAAAGAGGAGACAAAGGGGGGAGGGGAGCTGTAACCACCTGAGAAGGGACGCAGGCAGCCTCAGACAAGCCTGCCACAGCACGGCCCGCCCCGGCCGCCCTAAAGCTGACCCAAACTCTGGCCATGCAGGCCAGCAGCAGCCCGAAAAAATAGCAGAACTGCCAGAGGAGATAACAACGTGCCATGTAAGGAGGAATCAGTCAGGCCAAGTGCACCCTTGCTTGCGGTGCAGCCTGACAAGTGTTAAATAAGTAAAACACATGCAAATAAACATCCCTCTACCCCCCCCAGTGAAGGGAGAAGGGACCGTAACGGGAGAGCAAGGGGCCAAGGGGAACCTCGGGACAGGGGCATCCCAAATCCGGATCACCATGCCGGATAGCCGCATTGCCCCCAAAACAGGGGGTCGAGTGGAGGAGATAAGCTCCTAGGCACCTATAGTGCCATCTACCAATTGCCCAGTGAGCAGCCTAGGCTGGGAGGCTTCCATTTAACCACAAAGGTAACAAACAATCAAAGCTGGGCAGAAATAGACCAAAGGGGGTGCCGGGGTAAGCCCCCGGCTACCTGCAAGCAGGAGACTTCATTCTTCTGTCTTGTCGTCATGCAGAGAGAAAAACACTGGTGATAAATCTTGCAATATCTTTCAAAGGCTCAAAAGGAGGAGCCTGAAGAGCAGAAAGAACCAAATTCAAGTCCCAAACAGGGAGTAATGGTTTCCTGGGAGGCCGCACATGCGTAACCCCCTGGAAAAAAGTTTTAACTAAAGGATGAAGCGCAAAACGCTTCTGAAAAAAGATAGATAAGGCAGAAACTTGCCCTTTCAACGTACTTAGCTGAAGACCAGAGTCCAAGCCAGATTGTAAAAACTCCAGAATCCTGGAGACCGAAAAGACCCTACAAGGAAAAGATCTAATCCCACACCAAGCGATATAGGCTTTCCAAGTCGTATAGTAGATGATAGAAGAAGACCTCTTCCGGGCACTGATCAGAGTCTTAACAACAGAGTCAGAAAGACCCTCCTCCTTCAAGATGGAGGTTTCAGCAGCCAGGCCGTCAAACCCAGCGTTGGTAAATTGGGGTAACACAGCCGACCCTGAGTGAGCAGATCGGACCGAAGAGGCAGAACGAACTGGTCCACTGCCAGCCGAACGATGTCTGCGAACCATACTCGCCTTGGCCACCTTGGGGCCACGAGAATGGCGGACACCCTTTCCAGAGCCAGCTTCCGTACCACCCTGCCCAGCATGGGTATCGGAGGAAACAGGTACAGAGACCCCAGATCCCCCCAGCTCAGGGACATGGCGTCCACTGCCAGAGCCAAAGGATCCTGGGAGAGCGACACAAATTTCGTGAGCCTGCAATTGTGACGAGAGGCAAACAGGTCCACCTCCGGCATCCCCCACCGGAGACACAGTGAGCGAAAAACCTGAGGATGGAGAGCCCATTCTCCCAGACGGGAAGAGCCCCTGCTCAACCGGTCCGCTTCCTGGTTTTCCACCCCTGGAATGTACACCGCCGAGAGACAAGGAACATGGGCCTCCGCCCAGGTCAGGATCAGGGACACCTCTCTGGGAGCACCCAGACTGCGAGTCCCTCCCTGATGATTGATGTAAGCAACCGCTGTTCGATTGTCTGAACGAACCTGGACCGGAAGGCCCAGAACGTGTTGAGTCAGAAGAGCAAGAACCCGACGGATGGCTCTCAGTTCCAGAATATTGATGGGTAAGTGGGCCTCTTGAGGTCCCCACTGCCCCTGGAACTGAAGCTCCTTCCAGAATTCCCCCCCATCGCGAAAGACTGGCGTCCGTGGTGACAATTTCCCAAAGAGGGGTCAGGAAAGACCTGCCCTTCACGAGATTGGCCGAGACCAACCACCATTGGAGGGACTGCCGGACCCGGGAGGACAACTGGAAGTGCCGATCCAGCGACCGAGGCCGCCGGTCCCAGGACGCCAACAGATAGAGCTGAAGTGTCTTCGTGTGAAATTGAGCAAAAGGAACTGCCTCGAAGGAGGCAACCATCAACCCTACCAGCCTCATCCCCAGACGGATGGACGGCCGAGGATTGGAAAGTAGGACCCGAGCCAACTCCTGAATCAGATAAATATTGGACTGAGGGAGAAACACCCTGTGTTGACAAGAGTCCAACTGCATCCCCAGAAAGGACACCACCCTGGCCGGAGCGAGGGAAGACTTGGGAAAGTTGATCACCCAACCAAAGCTTTCCAGCGTGGAGACCACCATCCTGGTGTCTGTCTCTGATTGATTGAGGGACGGAGCCATGATGAGGTCGTCCAAATAAGGTACGACACGAATGCCCCAAGATCTGAAAATGGCCATCACCCCTGCCAGCACCTTGGTGAACACTCTTGGAGCCGAGGTAAGGCCAAACGGAAGTGCCACAAATTGAAAATGCTGATCTTTCATCACAAATCGAAGAAAACATTGATGAGCCTGGCAGATGGGAACATGAAGATAAGCATCCTTGATGTCTATGGACGTCATGAAGTCCCCCTGCCGAAGAGAAACGATGGCCGTACACAAAGTTTCCATGCGAAACTTCAGAATACGGATGAACCTGCTGAGTAATTTCAGGTCCAGGACGGGACGAACCGACCCGTCCTTTTTGGGGACTGCGAAAAGATTGGAGTAGAAACCGAGGCCCATCTCTAAGCGCGGCACCGGCCGGATGACCGCCATTTCTAAAAGATTCCTTACCGACGCCAGGAGCCCCTGTGCAGCCAAAGGATCGATGGGCACCCGAGACCGAAAGAACCATGAAGGAGGGCGAGACTCGAACTCCAGTTTGTAACCGGACGACACCACCTCCTGGATCCATCTGTCCGGAACCTCCTGGTCCCAAACCTGGGAGAAGTGTCGCAATCGTCCCCCCACCCGCAGGGGTGAGGGCAGCCCCGCATTGCTGAGCGGGCTTACCAGCAGGCTTGGGCTTGGCACCCCAGGACTGAGCAGGACGGCCACGGCCCCTCCCTCGGGTCCAACCTGCACCTCTGGTAGCGGGAAAGGAAACCCCCCTACCCGCTCTAAATCCCCGAAAGGAAGGTCTAAAGGCACTAGTACCCCGAAAGAGGCGACGAGGCCTCTTGCGTTGAGGCAATTTACCACCTTTTGCAACTGAATCTAATTTATCACCAAACAGTCGCAAACCCAAAAAAGGAAGTGCTGTGAGCACCCTTTTAGAGACAAAGTCCGCCGACCACTGGCGCAGCCACACTGACCGACGAATAGCCACCAGCATTGCCGCTGTCCTGCTACTCATCGCCAGGGCATCGTCCTGAGCGGTCAAGACAAAGGAAATAAATGACTCACACTGCTTAAGAGCAGCAAACTCATCACAAGCGGGATCAAGATCTGTGCACAGATCCCGAATAATGGACCTAACTGCCAACAGAAGAAGCGCCGAAGCACACACCGGCCACAGCGTCGATCCGGCACTGATAAAACCATGGCGAGCAAACTGGTCAATCCGACGATCCTCACCATCCTTAATGGCAGTGGTGACAGAAGAATGTACCACAGCTGTGCTAGACAGCCCTAACACAGGGGTATCGACGTCAGGGGGAACTGACCAAAGCTTCACCAAATCCTCCGGAAAAGTATAGCGTTTATCCCAATTAGAAGGGATTCCAGCCAGTCGCGTGGGTTGTTCCCATTCCTTAAGCACAACCCTCTCAAAGTGTTGTTGCCTGGGAAACACCAAACGCGGCTGAGGCACATCAAACAACTCACCCTTTAGTAGGGCGACTGCCTCAGGCGGATCTAAATTCAAAATTTCAAACATTTGAGCCAAAATGGAGGGGGTGTCAAGGGATACCCCCGTAGCCTGATCACCAACAGCATCAATCTCAAGCTGGTCTGCAGGCTCATCCGACTCCAAAAGGAGTTCCCCCCTCCTCGTCCAGGGCATAATCGGACCAATCCACTGGTTCGCACCTCTCATCCTCCGAAGCAGGTGCTGCTGGAGAAAGGTGTTTCCGCTTCGCTGTAGCCTTCTGAGCTACCTTGGCGGAAATTATCTTCTCGAGGTTGGTCAATCGCGCACACACCTCGGATTGCGAATCCCCACTTTTGACAATGTCACACGGCGTCCGGAATAGGGAGGGGGGGTAGGAGATGACGGAAGTTGCGAGGAGCCAGAAGCCGGAGCGACGGACTGACACACAATATTCTGATTTGCACAAGGAATGCATAATATAACATCATCGCCTGGGAGCGGAGTCCCACAACCCCCACACAGCCTAGATGGCCCCGAAGCGCCATTTCCGGTATTGTCGGAAGCCTCCATATGGTGAATTTATGGTATTCACAACAACCGTGGGTTTTACGCATAAAGCCACCCGGGATGCCCCTTTAAATTAATGTCCCGGGAAGGGAGGATTACATTTTATTATCCCTCTTTTTTTTTTTTTTTTAATTTCCCAATTTGGAGTAATAAGACTAGCCAGGTATAACAGAACCGGGAGAGCCACTGCAGTGAAGGGATCCCAGGATCTGTGGGGAAAAGAGACAACAGTAAGATCCCCAGAAAAAAAAGGGCAGCATGCAGTACAAACATTCATACAAAAAGCAGCATATACAAATATATAGCAAAAGCCCCAAAGTGCTTTAAGAGGCCAGCCAGCATACTTTTTTTTTTTTTTAAACAAGCTGAAGCAAACCTGATAATAAACAGAACGGCCCACACACGAGGTGGGGCCGCTTACCTGAACAAGGCACGAAGAGCAAAGGCAGCAGCAGCCAGCCAGATACACCGCTTCCTGCAGCCGAGTCCCCCGCACCTGAGTCCTGATTAGAAGGAGGAAGTGCGGCGGGGCCAAGCTGCGAGACAACCAGCTCCGGCCACGCCCCCACCATCGCGTCATCAGGGCCCCGCCCCCTTAATTCAAACAGTGTGGCCCGCCAAATGGCGGTGCCGCATACAGAGAGGGAGCCTATACACAACCCTGGCAGTTCAGGCCGCGTGCGCGCATCCCGCGGCGCTGAGCCTGAAACTGCCAACAGCGCGGCCCGCACAATGGCGGTGCCGCATACAGAGAGGGCGCCCCGACGCCCTCGGATCAGTGGGGGAAAACAGATACAAAATACATAGCCCAAGCAGTTCAGGCCGCGTGCGCGCATCCCGCGGCGCTGAGCCTGAAACTGACAATACTTCAAATACACAAGTAAAGTAAAACACCAAATGCATATAATACACCCCCCAACCCCCCCCCCCCCCCCCCCCAAGTGAAGGGAGAAGGAACCGTAACGGGAGAGAAAGGGCCAAAGGGGAACCTCGGGACAGGGGCATCCCAAATCCGGACCACCATGCCGGATAGCCGCATTGCCCCACACGTGAGGTCGAGCGGAGGAGATAAGCTCCTAGGCACCTATAGTGCCATCTACCGTTTGCCCAGTGAGCAGCCTGGGCTGGGAGGCTTCCATTAACCATCAAGGTAACAAACAAACTGGGCAGAAATAGACCCAAAGGGGGTGCCGGGGCAAGACCCCGGCTACCTTCAAGCAGGAGACTTCTTTCTTCTGTCTTGTCGCCATGCAGAGAGAAAAACACTGGTGTTAAGTGGGAGGTACCAGGTATATATGGGCCGGAAGGGGGCTCGTTACAAGACTTCCTCTCTGCAACTTCGACACCTGGCGGTGAGTAACCCAATCGTAAGAATTAAAGGGGAAGCGGGGTGTGTGGCACACTGAGAATATCTTGGAGGCGGCCAGTACTCGAACTCCAGTTTGTACCCGGAGGAGACCACCTCCAAGATCCAATTGTCTGTGACCTCCCGGTCCCAGACCTGGAAGAAGAGCCGCAGCCGCCCCCCACCCGTGCGGGTGAGGGCGCCCCTTCATTGCTGAGCTGGTTTACCCATAGGCTTGGGCTTGGAACCCCAGGCAGAAGTGGGACGGGCCCGACCTCTGCCCCTGTTCCAGGAAGAGCCTCTGACCCCCGAGAAGGCCAAACCTCTACCAGCTCTGGCACCCCGAAAGGAAGGATTGAAAGAGCCTGCCCCCCGAAAGGGACGGCGCTGTTTCTTCCGCTGAGGTAACTTACCTCCCTTTGCCACAGCATCCAACTTATCTCCAAACAGCCGCGTACCCAAGAAGGGAAGAGCTGTGAGCGATTTCTTGGCCGCAAAGTCCGCCGTCCACTGACGGAGTCATACCGATCGGCGCATGGCTACCAATAAGGCTGAAGTCCTACTACACATAACAATAGTGTCTTCCATAGCAGCCAAGACAAAATCCATGAACAATTCAAATCTTTTCAGCGTAGTGAACTCAGCGCTGGCCAGATCAAGGTGAGCGTAATTTAACCAGTCCCTAATCAGAGACCTAGCACCCACCGACACTAGCGCAGATGTACAAACAGGCCGCAAGGCCGAACCAACACTGGCAAAGGCATGGCATGCCATCTGATCAAGGCGCCTATCCTCACCATCCTTTAGGGAAGTGGCGTCTGGGGTGTGAAGCACGGAGGAGTTGGTCAACCCCAAAACTGGCGCATCGACCTCGGGAGGAGAAGCCCAGTGCTTAACAGCTTCCACCGGGAAAGGATACTTCTTGTCCCATCCCTGAGGAACACCCGGAAGCCGACTAGGTTTCTCCCATTCCCTAAGGATCAATGCATCAAAATGACCCTGGGTAGGGAACTCAAAACAAGGCTTGTGGGCCCCAAAAAATTCCCCCCTCTTGAGAGGGGGCGCCTCAGGCGGCGCAATATCCAAAACCTCCAAGAGATGTGACAAAACCGTGGCCGTGTCAGCAGCATCCCCCAGCGCCTGCCCAACATCAGCCTCGCCAAACCCTACATCGTCAGCCTCTGACTCCTCATACAATTCCCCCTCCTCTAACGGGGAATAATCCGACATATCGAATTAATCATCATCAATATCCTAAGTCGCCTGGACTGACGACAAATGTCTCTTTTTAGCCTGGGCCTTCTTGCCCACCACGCTAACCATAAATTTCTCGATGCTGGCCAACCTAGCACAAACATCGGAATGCGATTCCCCGCTGGCACCAATGTCACTTGGGGTACGGATAAGGCGGGGAGGGGAAGGCGATGAAGCGGGGGGCGCCGACCCAGAAGGCTGGGCACCCAACTGGCCTTTTGTGCACAAGGTATACAAATAAGCACATTCTCACCCGTAAGGGATGCCCCACAACCCACACATGGCCGGGATTGTCCCAGAGGGAGCCCGAGCCCAGTATCCTGTGGGGCCTCCAAATGGTGATTCTTGTGGTCAGTCGCAAGACTGCAGGGAATTTAAGCAATAAGCAACCCAGGATGCCCCTTAAAAGTCCCAGTGGGAGGATTTGTGGTGATCTATTTTAAGACCAGGGACCCCAGGACTAGGAGGATCCCCTTATCATGCACATATACGATGCAATCTGTAACACACAATGAAGGCAACATAAGTCACAATCGCCTCAAAGTATATATATATATATATTATATATATATATATATATATATATATATATATATATATATATATATCTCCATATAAATCTAAATTCACACATGCGAGAGAAAAAGAGGCCCCCCTGCTAAAGAGGGGCCCCCACATAAGCTAAGGAAGTGGCCAACAGGCCCTTACCGGCCAGGAGCACGCAGGATCAGCTCCAGCAGCACCAAGATGGCCCCCGGAGAAGAGCCTCATGAGAAAAGGAGGAAGAGGAGGGGGGCGGCCCAGCGCAGAATGCGCGCTCGCCCGGCCCCCCTCCCAGCCACGCGGATCCCAGCCATGGGCTGTCCCGCAGCATTGCGCCAAACGAGGGGGCGGGGCTACCGCGGCCACGCCGAGAGCCCGGCCCTGCCCCCTCCCCGAACAAAGCCTGAGGGGGAGAAGCTCCCTAGGCTGAATGAAGGAGGCCAGTACAGTTAAGGCCCCCCATGTACAAGCAAGCACCTGTCACAGTAAAGACACAAGTGAAAACACTCACACACAGTGTCACACACACATAAGACCAAAAAAACAACCGAGTATAAAGGCCAGCCAGCCCCCCCCCCTCCCCCCCCCAGAAGGAAGTAAGGGACCCGGAAGGGGGGAATCCCAGCCAGAATCTGGTCATAGGAATGAAGGGACAGGGCATCCCACACTGGGATCACCAAACCCGGGGCAACCGCCTACCCCTTGTAATGGGGTCTCACGGTGAAGCTCCTTGCACACCCATAAGGTGCTACCTACCCTCACCAGGACCCGCAGCCAAGGCTGGGAGGCTCAAATAGGGATAATTTAGGAAAGGTCCTGGCAGCAATAGGGGCAAAAATGGCTTACCTGCAAGGAAGAGAAGTCTTCATCTTCTGTCTTGCTTGCCTTCCTGCAGAGAAGAAACTGGGGAATTGGTGGGAGGTTCCAGGTATTTATGGACTGGGAGGAGCTCCTTTTTTGCATTCATCTCTGCAGAAGTTCGCCCTCTACTGGAGAATAACCCAAATGTCATGAAGAGTTGAAGCGGAGAGTATGTCACACTTGGAATATACTGCTTAGCATGAAAGACAGCCTTGTCCTTACGCAAAACTAAATAAGGAGACTTAACTGATAAAGTTGCTAGCTTAGAAACCCACTGCATAGATGTAATTGCCACTAGGAAGATCACCATAAGTGTCATTAAGCTTAGTGATGCTTCTGCCAGTAGCTCAAAAGGAGGATTCTGAAAAGCTGATAAACTAAAATCATGTCCCAGACAGGCTGAATAGGCTTATGTGGAGGACACCTATGAGTGACCACTGCAAAAAACTAATAAAAACTTAGAGCAATGGGTTTCTGAAAAAAGATAGTTCTGCGAGCAAAACCCCTAGATTTGCATCAAGCGATAAAAACTCGCAGATTAACCTCTCTGCGCCAGGATGGAGGTTTCAATAGCCAGGTTGTCAGAACTCGTAAATTGGCGTGCCATAGGAGACCCCTGTGTGAGAAGGTCTGGATCGCCATGGTCGCCTTTCGACATCCTTACTAGGTCTGAAAACACTTATCCTTTGCCAACGAGGAGCTGCCAGAATGGTTGGAACTCCATCACAAGCTATCTTTTTTAGTACTTGACCCAGGAGTGGGAACAGAGGAAACGCATAAAGAAGCCTGAATGCTGACCAGGAAAGGGTCAGGGCATATGTTGCTATTGCTAGAAGGTCTCTGGATTGAGACACAAATCTCGTAACCTTCCGTTTCTCAGCGAGACGCAAAGAGATCTACATCTGGGAGCCCCCAACGCTTGCAAAATGTCTGAAAACCCCCCTGAAGAAGAAGGGACCACTCTCCCGGATGAAGGACTGTTCTGGTCAGACAATCAGCCTGCAAGTTGTCCACTCCTGGTTTGTGAATCACCGAGACGCATTGTACATGCTTCTTGGCCCAAAGAAATATCCGGCCCACCTCCTTGAGAGCTCTCTTGCCCCCCTGGTGGTTAATATATGCTACCACGATCTGGTTGTCTGTCTGAATCCTGACAGGATGACCTCTCAGATCGTCCAATGTGTGAGGAACAATAGAATCACTCTCAGTTCTAGGATATTTATGGGGAGTTTGCTCTCCCCCAGTCCCCACTGTCCCTGGATCGTTTGGGACCCCATTACACCCTAAACCTATTAGGCTGGCATCCGTAGTGTCTTTCTTCCATTGAACCGAAAGAAAATAATATCTGCCCACCTGAAGAATCTGATGATTCAGCCACCAGGTCAGGGACTGCCTGGCTGAGTGTGTCATGAAGAAGGGGTTATCCAGAGTTTCTGATTGAGAGCTATTCCATCTGCAGTGGTCTTGTGCGAAACTGTGCAAAGGCACTGCCTCGAAGCAGGACACCATCAGGACCAACAGACGCATTCCCTGATGAATCATCAGGCGAGGGCAGGTCAAGAGAGCCTGTAACCTGGCTTGAAGTGAGAGTCTCTTTTCTTCCGGAAGAAATACCTTGGCCTGAGTTGTGTCTTATGTCATTCCCAGGAAAGAGATAACTCTTAAGGGAATATGTGACTTTGGATAGTTGACTATTAAGCCAACCTTTTCTAGAGTTGATAAGACAATTTCTGTATCCCTCTGGACCTCCTGAAAGGATGGGGCCTTGATCAACAGATCATGTAAGTAAGGGATTATCTGTATTGCCTGGTTTCCTAAAAGAGGCATGAGTTCGACCAGCAACCTTGGGGCTGAAGACAGGCTGAAGGGCAGAGTCATGAACTGACGATGTAGGCAGTCTACTGCAAAGCACAAATATTTTTGATGACGCGGGAAGATAGGGATATGTAGGTATGCATCCGTTATATCCACTGTGGTTATAAATTCTCCTGGCTGAAGCGTCATCACTTAAGAACTCCATGCAAAATTTCCTCAGACGGACGAACCTGTTGAGGCCCTTGAGATCTATTAGGCGCATGAAACCGTCCTACTTGGGAATTATGAACAAATTGGAATAACATCTCTCTAAAAGGGGAATGTGACAGACTACTCCAATCTCCCAATAGATTGGCTACAGTAGATCTCAATGCTTCTGCTTTTTAAGGATTCAGGGATACCCCTGACCAAAAGAACCTCTGAAGAGGTCTGGCCCCCAATTCGATCGTGTAACCTGAGTAAACCACTTCCGTATCTAAACATCTGTTACATGAAGCCTCCAAATGGGCGCAAAATGCAGAAGTCGTAAGTGGCAGGGGTGTTCCCTCATGCCTGAGGGTGCTTTGAAGGGGGTTTTGACTTATTTTGCCAAAAAAGTCTTGCCCTATTTTGAGGCTTTGGTTTATTCCAAAAATCTCTTTAGTATCATAAGAAGGCAGAACCTCTAACCCCACAAAAGGGCCAGGATTTGGAAGATCTGTGAAAAAAACTGTTACAATTCCTTCTTTGTGGGAGTCTAGTAGACCTACCACCAGTAGCCTTCTTTACCATAACATCCAAATGTTCCCCGAACAGACGCTCCTGCGTCTGCCGACTGTTGCTTGAGTCATAATGAACACCTTAGAGCCACTAGCAGAGAAAAGCCTTAGCGCTCAACCTGACCATATCATCCAAGGAAGAAAATGTACCTGAAATAATGACCTGAAACGGATCATCCACCTTAGGGAGAAAAAGGCCAAAACCTAATCAGGTTTGAGGGAAATAGGATATTTAGCATCCAGAACTAGGAATGGAGGGGAGCTGGCTTTTCTCATTCTACTAAAATAATTTTGATCAGGAAACAGCCATCTCTGCCAATCCCCCTTCTTTCTCTTGGGGGCCTCAGGGGCCGTGATATCCTAAATCTCTAACAGAGGATATTAAACTCCTCGGTGTGTTCTCTAAACAGAGAACCCCCCTGTCCTGAAGACCCTGAATCTGAAATACTCTCCTCCCTACTGGACGAGAGCTCACCTTCCGATAACTCCTCATGAATCTATGGCAGCATAAAAACCCTGGAAACTAAATGTTTCCGCGTCTCTGATGCATTCAAAGATCTGAACACTGGAGGCTCTCAATGGCTTTATATAGAGGCCAACCTTTCTGCAATATCAAGCTGGACAATATATCCTGCTTGTCCAAGTGAGGTGGAACTGCCAGAGGAGCCATAAGATCTGAGGGTCCAGACCCAGAGGGTTCCATAGGAGACCTCTTTGAAGGTGACAACTGCCTCCCAAATTTGGAAAGTACCACCCTGGTGTATACAGCAGAAATAGGACTGCCCTCTTCCGGGGGCCTTTACTAGACGGGGTTACTCCATGTCGTGTGTCTGCAAAGTACCAGACCCAGTTAAAATACAAACATAGGTAAATAACACAATAACCACTTACCTGCTAACCCAGGGAAAACCACTCAGTATGGAGCTCTGGAAGCAGCAGGAGCGGCCCAAGAAAAGCAGCCCCATGGAATGCAAACGGGCCAGGGAAAGAGACCTCCTTGGAGCAGAGGACCGAAGCAGCATCTGGCGCCGGCCAAAAGAACAGTCCCACAAGTGACCAGAGAACCACAGCAACAGTTGCAGCAGCACGAGCCCCTGACCAAGGCCTAACCATTTTATGACAAACCGTACAAGCAGCGGCCCCACTCAAACAGCCAAGCCGGAAGGAAGCGGCGTCCTCCTTCCTTCCGAGACCCGGCCCGCTCCCTCCCCGAGCATTCCTGCACCGAAAGAAGGCACAAAAATACAATTCTGTGATTACTCACCTGTAGAATTGGTATTATGAGTATACAGTACGTCTTGCTCCAGATAGACTACTTACACGTGGGTATTACTCCGCCAGATGGCGCTGGACTGCAGAGACATTGAAAACAGGCTCCTCCCGGACCCTCAAATACCCAGGGACCTCCCACAATGCCTAGCATTGAAAAGCAGTTAACGAGAAGCCGGGAGAACTAAAACAAACCCAAACTGGTAACTATAACAATGATCACAATCACCATACAAGGGATCCAAGATAATGCAAAACCAAGGGTGGGGTGGGGCAGGATGTACTGTATACTCATAATACCAATTCTACAGCTGAGTAATCACAGAACTGTATTATTCTTAGTATACAGAACGTCCTGCTCCAGACAGATTACTTACACGTGGGACATCCAATAGCAGTGTCCATAAAGGAGGGTGGGATCCCCAAAGGTAACAGCAGACAAGTCATAACACTGCCGCCTGCAGCAAAAGCAGCATCAGCTGAGGTCCTAACATCAACCTTGTAAAACTTTGAAAAGGTATGAACAGAAGACCAAGTAGCGGCCTTGCAAACTTGTTTAACAGAAGCCTGGTGCTGAAAACCCCAAGAGGCACCAATAGCATGAGTAGAATGAGCAGTAAGGCGGAAGGGAGGATTCTTCCCCTTAGAGTAGGCCTGAATCACAGCCTGACGGATCCATTTGCTGATAGTAGACTTGGCAGGAGCCAAACCCTTCCTAGGACCAGAAGGGACCACAAAAAGAGCATCAGATTTTCTGAAAGTTGTAGTAGCCACCAAATAGTACCTCAGACACCTAACCACATCCAAAGAATGCAAGACCCTCTCCTTAGCATTACCAGGATTAGGGCACAATGAAGGAAGAACAATGTCCTGATTCAAATGAAAGGCAGACACGACCTTAGGCAGAAAGTCTGGCTTGAAGCAAAACACCACCTTGTCCTGGTGTCTCTCAAAGTAGGGGGGCTGGATGAAAAGCGCCGCCAACTCAGACACACGCCTAACAAAGGTGATAGCCACCAAAAAGACAACTTTGAGAGTAAGAACGGCCAGGGCAGCATCCTGCACAGGTTCAAAGGGAGCACCCTGCAAGGCTGACAAAACCAAGTTCAAATCCCAAACAGGCAACATAGGCTTACGTGGGCGAAGCACATGAGTAACCCCCTGGAAAAGTCCTAATCAGAGAATGCTGAGCAAAGGACTTCTGGAAGAAAACAGCCAGGGCAGAAACCTGCCCTTCAGAGTACTGAGTTGGAGCCCCATCTCCAACCCATGCTGCAGGAACTCCAGGATCCTGGGAATAGAGAACACACGACAGGGAAGAGACTTAGACTCACACCAGTCAATGTAGGCACGCCAAACCCTGTAGTAAATGGAAGACGACTTCTTCCTAGCCTTTACCATGGTATCAACAACAGAGGTAGACAGCCCCTTCTCCATCAAGATGGAGGTTTCAGCAGCCAGGCCGTCAAAGCCAGAGTTTGTAAATTGGGATGGCGTAAGTGACCCTGAGTGAGCAGGTCTGGCACCCTGGGCAGAGCGAACTGATCTACTGCCAGCTGCACCACGTTTGCGAACCACACTCTTCTTAGCCACCTGGGGGCCACCAGAATTGCTGGCACCCCCTCCAGAGCAATCTAGTGCGGAACCCTGCCCAACAGGGGGAATGGAGGAAAGACATACAGGAGCTGAAAGTCCTGCCATGACATTGCTAGCGCATCCGTGGCCAAGGCCAGAGGATCCTGGGACAGGGATACAAAGGCCAGGAGCTTGTGATTGTGACGGGACGCAAACAGATCCACATCTGGTTGCCCCCAACGGTGACACAGATTGAAACACCCTGTTGCAGAGGGACCATTCTCCCAGGCGAGAGGTCCCACTGCTCAGAGAGTTTGCCTGCAGATTCTCCACCCCCGGGATGTACACAGCTGATATGCAGGGAACATTGGCCTCCGCCCAGGTCAGGATCAGAGACACTTCCTGGAGGGCCCTCTTGCTCTGGGTCCCTCCCTGATGATTGATGTAGGCAACTGCCGTCTGGTTGTCCGAGCACACCTGAACAGGCCGGCCCCGAAGGTGATGAGTCAACGGAGTCAGAACCAACCTGATCGCCTGCAGTTCCAGAACGTTGATAGGTGTGTGGGCCTCCTGAGGGCCCCACCTCCCTTGGAACTGCAGGGACTTCCCGAAACCCCCCAACCTGACAGACTGGCATCCGTGGTGACCGTCTCCCAGGAGGGGGTCAGAAAGGATCTGCCCCCCAACAGGTTCCTGGAGTCCAGCCACCACGAGAGGGACCGCCTGACCAGGGGGGAAAGCGCAAAGACCGGTCCAGGGATGCAGGATCCTTGTCCCATACAGACAAGAGGTGGAGTTGCAGAGGCCTCAAGTGGAACTGAGCATAAGGGACCGCCTCGAAGCACGCCCCCATCAGGCCCACCAGCTGCATTCCCTGCCTGATGGAGAGATGAGGGCAAGATAGCAGGAACTGAACCTGCGCAATCAGACTGTCCACCTTCTGCTTAGGAAGAAAAATCCTTGCCTGAACTGTATCCAGATTCATTCCCAGGAATGGAGTCACCAAGGATGAGAGAAGACTTGGGATGGTTGATCACCCAGCCAAATGACTCCAGGGTGGACACCACCAGCTGAGTATCCAACTCTGCCTGATGTAGGGACTGGGAAGTGATAAGAATGTCGTTCAGGTAGGGCAGCATGCGGATGCCCTGAGACCTGAGTAGAGACATCACTCCTGCCAGCACCTTGGTGAACACTCTGGGAGCTGAAGTGACACCAAAGGGCAATGCCACAAATTGGTAGTGCTGATCCTCCAGAGCGAACCTGAGGAATCTATGATGACCTGAAAACACAGGAATATGAAGGTAAGCATCTCTGATGTCCACAGACATCATGAAGTCCCCTGGATGCAGGGAACTGATGGCAGAGCACAGAGTTTCCATGTGAAAAGGCCTGCACCTGACAAATTTGTTGAGGATCTTCAAGTCCAGGATGGGCCTGACTGACCCATCTTTTTTGGGCACGGTGAAGAGGTTGGAATAGAAGCCCTTGCCCCTTTCTCTTAAATGGACCTGGCAGATGACCCCCAGCTCCAGAAGGCTTTGCACCGCCTGCACTAGAGCCTGAGCTGACACAGGGTCCTGAGAAATCCGGGATCTGATGAATCTCGGGGGAGGGGGGGGGGGGTTCAGGCAGCAAACTATCTTGTAACCGGAGGACACTACCTCCTGAATCCACCGGTCTGAGACATGAAGCCTCCAGACGTGAGCAAAGTGCTGAAGCCGTCCCCCCACCCGGATGGGTGAGGGCGCCCCTTCATGCCTGAGGAGGCTTGGGAGAGGACTTAAGCTTTGAGCCCAAGGAGGAGCCAGGGCGTCCACGTCCTCTGCCCCTACCCCAGAAGTCTTCTCGGGCCCCAGTAAGGGTAACCTCCCTCCCTTGTCTAGCACCACGGTAGGGGGAGGAAAAAGAGCCCTGGACCCCGAGACTGCCGCCTGCGCTGGGGTAACCTGCCTCCCTTAGCCAACAGGTCCATGCGGTCCCCAAACAGGCGTAGTCCTTTGAAGGTAAAACCAGTAAGGGCCTTCTTGGCAGCTTTGTCAGCAGCCCACTGGTGCAGCCAAACCGAGCGGCGTATAGCCACCACAAGGGCAGAGGTTCTGCCAAACATTCTAATGGTGTCATCCAAGGCAGAGAGGACATAAGTCACAAAAACATCACAACGAGAGAGTGCATTAAACTCCTCACTAGACATATCATCAGGGGCACCATCAAGGATACTTCTGAGCAGGGTCCTAATAGCCACAGCCGTAATGGCAGAGGCACAGACCGGGCGCACATGCAAAGGCATGGGACGCCAGCTGATCAATGCGCCGGTCCTCAGCATCCCGCAGCGTAGTAGAGTAAGGGGAGTGCATGACAGAGGTGTTAGATAACCCTAGGACCGGGGCATCCACTTCAGCAGGGGATGACCAGCGCTTCACCACATCAGCAGGGAAGGGATACCTCTTATCGCAACTCTTAGGTACACCGGGAAGCCTGCTGGGGTGCTCCCATTCCTTGAGCACAAGATTATTAAAATGGGCTTGCTCAGGAAATTCCAAACGCGACTTAGTAGTATGAAACAATTCCCCCTGTTGCCTGGGGGCCGCAACCGGAGGAGAAATAGACAGAACCTCAAAAATCTGAGCCAAAAGCCCATCAGTATTATCAGTATCATCTGGGGCCCAGGGGACAGAGCCAGAATCGTCATGACCCCTGGGCCTCTCATCAGATGAGCCTGAGTCAGAGAATAACTCCCCTTCTTCCAAAGGGGTATAGCCAGACAGTTCCAAAAACTCATCAGCTTCCATAGGGAAAAGCGTGACATCAGGCGTTAAGTGCTGCTTTTTTGCAGAGCCCTTACGCGCCAAGGTATTAGCAATCAACATCTCAACACTAGCCAGTCTGGAAGACACATCAGGCTGAGAATCCTCACTTGTATGCAACTCAATGGGAGTGAGATTTAAGCTTGGGGGCGTAGGTGAAACCATCCGAGTCGCAGGCCCAGCCACTGGAAAACCAGGCTGCAGCGCAAGCACCTGCTGGGCACAAGGTACACAGACCCTCACATTGTCAGCACTAATAGGGGACACCCCACAAGCTACACACAGCCAGGCTTGTCCCGAAGGAACCCCAAGCACATTATCCTGAGACGCCTCCATATGGTGATTATAGCGGCACAATAGGCCGATAGGGATTGACGCTATTAAAGCAACCCAGGATGCCCCAATAACCCGCTAGGGAAGTGGGAGTAATTAAACACTAGGCCTCACAAGTTAATAACTAAATAGAGGGAGTAGGGCCGGGAGAAGCCAATAGGGTTCTGCCCGCCTGAAAGACATAAGCAAAGGGGAACCGTAAGTGACATGTAAATGACAATGGTAAATAAAGCTGCCTGCGAGGGCACTCACGGACTGCAGTAGGTAGATGCCAGTCACGTACCAGCCAGAGCCAAGAAAAAATGGTGCCGAGTATACCTCGAGGGGCAGGCCGCAGGGACCGTGACACGGAGCGCACCAAACGCGGGCCCCCCTCCCCCGAAGAGCGCAAAGCTGTACACGTGCCAAGCAGCCAATAGCAATTTTAAAAAAAAGACTACCAGTGCCACCAAGTCAGCGCGGCGACTGACACCAATCATAAGAACATAATACAGTGAAGCACAAAGGCAAATACACATACAAACCCTCCTCCCCCGAGGGCTACAAGGGAGAGCGAGGGAGGACAGCGGCCACTTAACAGGACCCACCGATAGACAGGGGCAAGGGGCAATAGGGAAAAAAACAAATGATTCTAGAGGAAAATAAATCCAGCACACCTTTGCAGTCCAGTCCCAACTGCAAGAATGAAACTGCATAGCGGAGAGCAGCCCGAAGTATATATAGCCAGAGAGAAACCACACCTTTTGCCTTGCAGTCCCCGCCCTTTGGTCGGGAGTTAACTCATCCATTTCTGCTTTCCTGCTGTCCTGGAGTGGAATATGAGAGAAAATTCTGAAATGTTGTGCTAAAACACAGTCATCCCAAATAATAGGCAGGGTGCAGAATTTTAGACAGAGTGGCATTCTCCCCCTCCCATTCCCCAAAAGCAGGGTGGCATTCCCCCCCTCCCATTCCCCAAAATCAGTTTGGCATTACTCCATCCGATTCCCATAGGCAGCGTGGCATTCCCCCATCTCATTCCCAACAGCCAGTATGACATTCCCCAAACGTCATTCCCCATAAGCAGTGTGGCATTCTTCCTGTCCCATTCCCATAGGCATTGTGGCATTCCCCCATCCCAATCCCCAAAGGCAGTGTGGTATTCCCCCATCCCATTCCTATATAGGCAGTGTGGCATATCCCCATCCCATTCCCAATATAGGCAGTGTGACATCCCCCATTCCATTCCCCATATAGGCAGTGTGGCATTCCCCCCATCCTATGCCCCATATAGGCAGTGTGACACCCTCCATCCTATTCTAATATGCAGAGTGGCATTCTCACCCTCCCATTCCCCATATAGGCAGTGTGGCATTCCCCCCATCCCATTACTATAGGCAGTGTGGCATCCTCACCATCCTATTCCCATAGGCAGCATGACATTCCCCCATTCTCATAGGCAGTATGGCATCACCCCAATCACTTTCCCCATATAGGCAGTGTGGCATTTTCCCATCCTATTACCCATATAGGCAGTGTGGCATTTTCCCCATTCCATTCCCCATATAGGCAGTGTGGTATTTTCCCCATTCCTTTCCCCAAATAGGCAGTGTGGCATTTCCCCCATCCCATTCCCCATATGGTCAGTGTGGCATACCCCTATCCCATTCCCCATATAGGCAGTGTGACACCCCCATTCAATTTTCATAGGCAGTATGGCATTCCCCCAACCCATTCCACATATAGGCAAGTATGGCATTCCACCCATCCCATTCCCCATATAGGCATTGTGGCATTCCCTCTATCCCATTCCCCATATAGGCATTCCCCCTACTCCATTCTCATAGGCAGTGTGTTATTGCCTTCATCCCATTCCCATAGGCAGTGTGTTATTACCCCCATCCCTTTCCCATAGGCAGCGTGGCAATCCCCCCCCATTCCAATCCCCATAGGCAGTGTGGAATTCCTCCTTCCTATTACCCCTATACAGTGTGGTATTCCCCCATCCCATTCCCCATATACGTAGTGTGGCATTCCCCCCATCCTATTCCCCATATAGGCAGTGTGTTCTTGCCCCATCCCAATCCCGATAGGCAGTGTGGAATTCCCCCTTCCTATTACCCATATGCAGTGTGGCATTTCCATCCCATTCCCATAGGCAGTGGGCATTCCCCCCATCCTATTCCCCATGTAGGCAGTTTGGCATACCCCCATTCCATTCCCCATGTAGGCAGTGTAACATATCCCCCATTCCCAATACAGGCAGTGTGGTACCCCCCCCCATCCCATTCCCCATATAGGCAGTGTGGCATTTCCCCATCCCATTCCCAACAGCCGGTATGACATTCCCCAAACGTCATTCCCCATAAGCAGTGTGGCATTCTTCCTGTCCCATTCCCATAGGCATTGTGGCATTCCCCCATCCCAATCCCCAAAGGCAGTGTGGTATTCCCCCATCCCTATATAGGCAGTGTGGCATATCCCCATCCCATTCCCAATATAGGCAGTGTGACATCCCCCATTCCATTCCCCATATAGGCAGTGTGGCATCCTCACCATCCTATTCCCATAGGCAGCATGACATTCCCCCATTCTCATAGGCAGTATGGTATCCCCCCAATCATTTTCCCCATATAGGCAGTGTGGCATTTTCCCATCCCATTACCCATATAGGCAATGTGGCATTTTCCCCATTCCATTCCCCATATAGGCAGTGTGGCATTTCCCCCATGCCATTCCCCATATGGGCAGTGTGGCATACCCCTATCCCATTCCCCATATAGGCAGTGTGACACCCCCATTCAATTTTCATAGGCAGTATGGCATTCCCCCAACCCATTCCACATATAGGCAAGTATGGCATTCCACCCATCCCATTCCCCATATAGGCATTGTGGCATTCCCTCTATCCCATTCCCCATATAGGCATTCCCCCTACTCCATTCTCATAGGCAGTGTGTTATTGCCTCCATCCCATTCCCATAGGCAGTGTGTTATTACCCCCATCCCTTTCCCATAGGCAGCGTGGCAATCCCCCCATTCCAATCCCCATAGGCAGTGTGGAATTCCTCCTTCCTATTACCCCTATGCAGTGTGGTATTCCCCCATCCCATTCCCCATATAGGTAGTGTGGCATTCCCCCCATCCTATTCCCCATATAGGCAGTGTGTTCTTGCCCCATCACAATCCCCATAGGCAGTGTGGAATTCCCCCTTCCTATTACCCATATGCAGTGTGGCATTCCCATCCCATAGGCAGTGGGCATTCCCCCCCTTCCTATTCCCCATATAGGCAGTTTGGCATACCCCCATTCCATTCCCCATGTAGGCAGTGTAACATATCCCCCATTCCCAATACAGGCAGTGTGGCACCCCCCCATCCCAATACCCATATAGGCAGTGTGGCATTTCCCCATCCCATTCTCATAGGCAGTGTGTCATCCCCCCAAACCATTCCCCATATAGACAGTATGGCATTCACCATCCCATTCCCCATATAGTCAGTATGGCATTTCCCCATCCCATACCCATAGGCAGTATGGCATTCCCCCATCCCATTTTCATTGGCAGTATGGCATCCCCCCCATCCCATTCCCCATACAGGAAGTGTGGCATTTCCCCCTATCCCATTCCCCATATAGGTAGTGTGGCATTCCCCATCCCATTCCCATAGGCAGTATGGCATTCCCCCATCTCATTCCCATAGGCAGTGTGGCATCCTCACCATCATATTCCCATAGGCAGTATGGCATTCCCCCAGTCTCATAGGCAGTGGGGCATTCCATCCATTCCATTTCCCATATAGGCAGTATGGCATTTCCCCATCCCATTCTCATAGGCAGGGCACCCCCATCCCATTTCCAATATAGGGAGTCTGGCATTCCCCATTCCCATAGGCAGTATGTCATTCCCCCATCCCATTCTCATAGGCAGTGTGGCATCCCCCCCCCATCTCATTGACCATATAGGCAGCATAGCACACCCCCACCCCAATCCCCATAGGCAGTGTGGAATCCCCCCTTCCTTTTACCCATATGCAGTGTGGAATTCCCGTTCCATTCCCATAGGCAGTGTGGCATCCCCCCATCCTATTCCCATAGACAGTATGGCATTCCCCCATTCTCATAGGCAGTGGGGCAATCAACCCATTCCCCAGATAGGCAATGTGGCATTACACCTATCCTATACCCATAGGTACTGTGTCATTGCCCCTAACCCATTCTTATATGCAGTGTGTCATTCCTCCATCCCATTTCCATAGGCAGTGTGGCATTCCCCCATCCCATTGCCATAGGCATTGTGGCATTCCTCTATCCCATTCCCTTAGGCAGGATGGCAATCCCCCCCATCCCATTAACATAAGCAGTGTGACATTTCCCTATCCCATTTTCATAGGCGTTATGGCATCCTCCCATCCCATTCCCCATATAGGCAGTGTGGCACTCCCCATCCTACTCCCCGAATAGGCAGTGTGGCATACCCCCATTCCATTGACAGTATAGCATTCCCCCATCCCATTCTTATAGGCAGTGTGGCATTCCCTTATCCCATTTCCATAGGCAGTGTGACATTCACATCATCCAATTTTCATATGTCTTATGGCATTCCCGCATTCTCATAGACAGTGTGGCATGCCCCCCATCCCATTCCCCATATAGGCATTGTGCCATTTCCCCTATCCCATTCTCATAGGCAGTCTGTTATTGCCCCCATCCCATTCCTATAGACAGTGTGGCATTCCCCCTTACCATAGACAGTGAGCCGATCCCCCCATCCCATTCCCATAGGCAGTGTGACATTTCCCCCATTCCATTTTCATAGGCCTTATGGCAGTCCCCCACTCATCCTATTTCCCATGTAGGCAGTGTCACATTCCCCCCATACCATTCCCCACAAAGGCAGTGTGGCAACCCCAACCCATTCCCATAGGCAGTATGGGATTCCCACATCCCATTCCCATAGGCAGTGTGGCGTCGCCCCCATCCCATTCCTCATATAGGCAATGTGGCATTCCCCATACAGGCAGTATGGCATTCTCCCATCCCATTCTCATAGGCAGTGTGGCATTCCCCCATCCCATTCCCCAAATAGGCAGTGTGGCATTTCCCCCATGCCATTAGGCAGTGTGGCACCTGCCTCCCACCCACCCCAATCCCCATAGGCAGTATGGCATTCCCCCTCTCTCATAGGCAGTGGGGCAATCCACCCATCCCAATCTCCATATAGGCAATGTGGCATACCCCCATCACATTCCCCATACAGGTATTGTGACATTCCCTATATGTAGAAAGAGGAAAATTGAACACCCAACAAGCGCTGCTAAATTTTGAGAAAGTGCAAAAAAAGTAACAAGGATACTTGATAACATATGTAATCACAATTAACCTGGTGTATATACAGTTTTATATACAGGTGGTACAAACATAATAGCAAAAGGAACAAATGGACCTCTTGGTACATAAGATTGGTGCAATGCCCAGCTCTATAGGGGGCAATCTGCCAAATATCGCAGTGGCATGTGAAAAGGTACAATCGAATGCATAGGAACAGGTAAAGGCAATGAATAGTCCACAGGGTAAGAATGGCAGGTTATTCCCCAATACAGACCCAAAAACGCAGAGCAGGCAGAATCAAATCAATAGAACATATGTACAATAAAGGCATAGGCTTACAGGCAAGGCACAGAGTGGATAAAAGATCAAACCTCGACGTTTTGGCTAGGATAAACCTTTCTCAGGAGGAGCGGTGTGCTCCTGTCTCCTTCGCGCATGTGCTGTAATCTGTATCAGCTCCTACGAATCTACTTCCGTCCAGAGAACTGGAAATACTTCCGCCGCCATCTTCCCGGCTACTGTAGCCGACTACGGTGCCACCATCTTTTTGTTTGTTTACACAGCCTCATCTTACATGCAGGAACGGCGTCACACCCGGCCCAGCGCGCCATTTCCGGTTTTGGATGGCAGGCTTTGCCATCCACACTGTGAGTGGCCGGGACAGGTGATGACAGACGGAAATGACGTCAGCGGACGGCGCTAGTTCGAACGCCATTTATGCAAACGCTAGAGGCTCATCCTGAAAAAGGCTTATCCTAGCTGAAATGTCGAGGGTTTGATCTTTTATCCATTTGGTGCTTTGCCTGTAAGCCTGTGCCTTTAATGTACCATTTGTTGCTTTTGCTATAATGTTTGTTAGTACCACCTGTATATAAAACTGTATATACACAGGTTAATTGTGATTACATATGTTTTCAAGTATCCTTGTTACTTTTTTTGCACCAGCATTAAAAAAACGTTCTCAAAATTTAGCAGCGCTTGTTGGGTGTTCAATTTTCCTCTTTCCTACATATGCTACGTATGGTGCGCAGAGAGGATGCACTGTGGGATATTTTGAACCCCTTATCTTCATTTGATCCTTTTTTCTTTACTTTTATGATCTTTAATCTTTAATTGTGCTACAACTGTTCTAATATTGTATTTGCTCTCTACTCAATAGGTTGAGTCTGACTGAAAAGTCCTTTGAAGACATTAATTCACTTACCAGGCAGACACCCTGGCTTTCAGCCAGATTGAAGTGGATAATATTGCTCAATTTTCCCGGGCAGAAAGCTCACTAGTTAATGATAACATGGCTATAAAAAAAACTATTCGAGTCCCAATCCAAGAAATTAATTAAATATCAACTTCATTCAGATACACTCAGAGTATCTTGAAGCCAAACGCATTCCCATGGGTCTCCGCCTTCCGATTAAACCCACCTTTTGCCAGAACAATAAGGAATTTGTGTCCAACTGGCAAAGGATACTAAAGTGCAGCTTGGATTTGATTGCCCTCACCATCGCGGGCATCCAATCTAAAGTTAACACCATCAGTGATACAATCCATACCCTCAAGACTCAATTAGAGGCCAAGCTACCCTTGGACACATACAAGGCCTATCTGGAAACTTGTGACCTCAGTCTACAACAATTTAGACAGGACACTACGCAATTTAAACAAAATAAATACAGGAGAGACGCATTGGACTATCAAGAGGGCAGAGTGTACACCTGGCGTGACCAAAGGAGATATAGATCACGTAATCCTGCCAAACCCATACCGGATTCAAAACCAATAGTTCATCCACTTCCTCTGGCAGTGATTTTATGGAGCAGATCAGGTCCCAAAAGGAACACACAAAAGAAGCCAACAAAAAGGACACAACACAAGGCAACAGTCAACAGCCATCACAGATCCCATACTACACCAGGAGCAGGACCACGGCTCCACTGTGATCAATATTTCGGATCACACACTTTCTCCGCTGGAAATCCAGGTATTGTCCAAAGGTCTTACATTCGTACCAACAACTGCAGGTGATCCCTTTGACTTAGAAGTCCACCTACAGAGGTTCTTCAGCTCTCTCCGTATTAAGTCCCTTATTCTAAGTATACAGCACGTCCTGTTCCAGAATATTCCTTACTCCTGGGTAATACATCCACAAGATGGCACTGGACTGCAGAAAACAGCTTGTGGCTCCTCCCGGCCCTATATAAGTCAGGGACCTCCCACAAATTCCCCAGTTCTTTTCTACAGTCTGGGCTGCGAAGATAGAAGATAGCTCTCTATGTGGCGCAGGTGAGCGGGGCTTATATGCCTGCGGCCCTGCAGGACTATTCCCACCAGTTCCGTACCATATACTGCCTCCCAGCCTCAGCTGACAAGGTTCAGGTGAAGGTAGGTTAGTTAGTATCAGTTAGGTGCTGAGGAGCTATGCTCCTACCGCAGTCCCTGCTCTGACAGGGTAGGCGGTATAGGCTGATGGTGAGCCTTTTGGGATGCCCCCACTGCTTCATGGGTTTTTGCCAGGCTCAACCTGTGCAGTTAACCCTTATTCTTATAGGTGTTCCCCTCCATCCTCACTCCTCCCATTGTCCCCTGGGTGCTGTTGTCTCCCTGGGAATCCTTTCTGTTATCCTCCCTCGGGGAGATCTCCGGCCCACCCCTCGAGGTCTGCGGACGCCATTTTGTCTGTCCTTTGCTGTGTGTGCTGCTGGCTCCCTGCGGTCTGTGAGTAACCCCGGGTGGGGTGATTTTTTTCTGGATTTCTTTCTGCTGTATGCTCATGGGAATGTTTTTGTTATGTCTTTCAGGCGGGTTAAAACTTCGGCACTGTGGTTTCTCCCAGCCATCTCCCCTCATTATCTCCCACTTCCCTAGCGGGTTCTTGGGGCACCCCGGGTAGCTCTTCAGCGTTAACCCTTACTGGCCTGTTGTGCCATTCAAATCACCATATGGAGGCTTCTGGGGATAATGGACCTGGGGTTCCTTTGGGACAAGCCCGGCTATATGTTGCGTGTGGGGTATCCCCAATAGGCGATGATGTCAGGGTATGTGTATCCTGTGCCCAGCAGGTCTTTGTGCTGCAGTCTGGGCTGTCTGTTACTGGGCCTGGTGGTGCGCCCCCTCTGGCCTCACCTACCCCCCCATGCTTACATCTGACCCCCACCTAGGGGCAGACTAGTGGGGAGTCTCAACCTGATTTAGCTGCACGGGTGGCCAGCATTAAAAAACATCTTGCTGGGTCTGCCCCGCGTAAGGCTTCTGCTAAGAAGCGGCATTTATCACCCGCGGTTTCCCTCTTCCCTGTGGAAGATGAGGGCCCTTACTCACTATCAGGTCCCTACCCCCTTGAGCAGCCTGGCCACCCCCAAAATTCATCAAATCTCGGATGGCTCAAAACCCCGTCAGCTCAGGGTCTGTGCCTTGCTGTCCAAAACCTTCTGGAGTTGGGGGTCATCTGCCAGGTGCCTTTGAGGGAAAGGGGCAGAGTTTACTATTCCAATCTTTTCACTGTTCCCAAAAAAAAGACGGGTCCATCAGATCCATCCTGGATTTAAAGCGCCTCAACAAATTTGTCAGATTTCTTTCGCATGGAGACTCAGCGTTCAGCTGTCAATTCACTACACCCGGGCGACTTCATGACCTCTGTAGACATCAAGGACGCCTACCTTCATGTACCAATCTTTCCAGGTCATCAAATTCCTCAGGTTCACTCTGGAGGATCAGCACTACCAATTTGTGGCCTTGCCTTTCGGTATCACCTCGGCTCCAAGGGTATTCACCAAGGTGCTGGCGGGCGTAATGGCTCTGCTGAGATCTCAGGGCATTCGCATCCTTCCTTACTTGGACGACATTCTCATCACGTCTCAGTCCTTCCAGCAGGCCGAGCTGGGTACCCAGCTGGTGGTGTCCACACTGGAGTCCTTCGGCTGGGTGATCAACCACCCCAAGTCTTTCCTGTCACCGTCAATGGTGAGGTCCTTTCTGGGCATGACTCTGGATACATCTCAGGTCAAGATTTTTCTCCCTCAGCAGAAGGTGGAGAGTCTTCAAGCTCAAGCCAGGCTTCTTCTGTCTTGCCCTCATCCCTCCATCTGGCAGGGGATGCAGCTGGTGGGCCTGATGGTGTCTTGCTTCGAGGCGATTCCATACGCTCAGTTTCACATGAGACCTCTTCAACTTCACCTCTTGTCAGTATGGGATCGGGACCCTGTGTCCCTGGATCAGGTGTTTGTTCTGTCCCCTCTGGCCAGACGGTCTCTCTCGTGGTGGCTGGACTCAAGGAACCTGTTGGTGGGCAGATCCTTTCTGGCCCCTTGCTGGGAGACAGTCACCACAGATGCCAGTCTGACAGGTTGGGAGGGGGGCTTCTGGAAATCCCTGAAATTCCAAAGTCAATGGGGCCCTCAGGAGGCCCACACCCCTATCAACATTCTAGAACTGAGGGCGATAAGGTTGGTTTTCGCCCAACTGAGTCCACACCTTCAAGGTCGGGCTGTTCAGATCCGCTCGGACAACCAGGCGGCGGTTGCCTACATCAATCATCAGGGAGGGACCCAGAGCAAGAGGGCCCTCAAGGAAATGTCCCTGATACTGTCTTGGGCGGAGGAGAATGTTCCCTGCATCTCAGCTCTTTACAACCCGGGGATGGAAAATCTGGAGGCAGACTCCCTGAGCAGGGAGACTTCTCGTCTGGGAGAATGGGCGCTCAGCAGCAGGGTGCTTCGCTCCCTGTGTCACCGTTGGGGTCAGCCAGATGTGGATCTGTTTGCGTCCTGTCACAATCTTGTCAAGCTCCAGTCTTTGTCTCTCTGTCCCAGGACCCTCTGGCCTTGGCCATGGATGCACTAGCAATGTCTTGGAAGAACTGTCAGCTTTGTGTGTTCCCTCCATTTCCTCTGCTGGGCAGGGTGCTGCACAAGATAGCCCAGGAAGGGGTGCCAACCATTATGGTGGCCCCCTGTTGGCCAAAAAGAGTGTTGTTCGCAGACATCATGCAGTTAGCAGTAGATCAGTACGCCCTGCCCAAGGTTACAGACCTGCTCAATCAGGGGCAGCTACGCCATCCCAATTTACAAACGCTGGCTTTAACAGCCTGGCTACTGAAACCTTCATCTTGATGGAAAAGGGGCTGCCTGCCTCTGGTATTACCATGATTCAGGCTAGGAAGAAGTCATCTTCATCCATCTACTATAGGGTATGGCATGCTTACATTGACTAGTGTGAGTCTAAGTCGCTTCCCTGTCGGGTGTTTTCTATTCCTAGGATTCTGGAATTTCTGCAACATGGTTTGGATTTGGGTCTTCAACTTAGTACCCTCAAAGGTCATGTTTCTGCTTTGGCCATTTTCTTCCAAAGATTCTTTGCTCACCATCGTCTGGTCAAGACCTTCTTCCAGGGGGTTACTCACGTGCGTCCTCCACGTGAGCCTATGTTACCAGTCTGGGATTTGAACTTGGTCTTATCTTTTTTTGCCTTGCAGGGGTCTCCCTTTGAGCCTTTGCGTGAGGCTCCTTTGTCCATTTTGACGCTTAAGGTAGTCTTTTTGTTGGCTATCACTTCTGTTAGGCGTGTTTCTGAGTTGTGTCTGCTTTTCATCTCAATTAGGACATTGTTTTGCCTTCTCTGTGCCCTAATCCCACCCTTGTTATCATTATTCTTCGTTATCTCTGTATGGTGATTGTTCATATGTTCATTTTGAATTCTTGTTATTCTTGTTCTCCCGGCTTCTTGTTAACTGCTTGTCAATACTGTGGAATTTGTGGGAGGTCCCTGACTTATTTAGGGCTGGGAGGAGCCAGAAGCTGTTTTCTGCAGTCCAGTGCCATCTTGTGGATGAGTTACCCAGGAGTAAGGAATATTCTGGAACAGGACGTGCTATATACATATAAATCCAATTCTACAGGTGAGCAATCACAGAATTGCATTTTTTGTTACCATCCACCTTCCAACCCCACTACATCCAGTGTGCACTCAGGCGTCAGCTCTAACATGTGTAAGCCTAAGAGTATGTGGAACCGTCCAGCCACCTCCCATGCATTATTTTATTAAATTGGTACAGAGGGACATCAATAAATTGAAACCCCATATCCCGACTAGAAGCACTAACTTTTCACTCAAAGAAAGAAACGCTTTACGCACCTTGAGTGAAAACTCTAAGATTACAATCAAACCAACGGATAAAGGGGCGCAATTGTAGTCATGAATATCACCGACTATCATAACAAGATCATGGGCCAACTCAATGACTCCACTGTTTACACAGCTATAGAGCATGACCCCATACGTGAGATTAAAAGACAAATAGATGACACTATTCTTTCTGCTCTTGAAAACACTATAATTGACAACAAAACAGCCAAATTTCTCATGACGGAATTCCCTATGACTCCACAGTTTTACTGCCTCCCCAAGGTGCATAAAAGACTTGACAAACCACCAGGTAGACCCATAGTGGCCGGTTGCAAATCTGTCTTTCAAAATCCAGTGATCTATATCGACCAACTACTACAACCACTAGACATAATCACCCCCTCTTACATTAAGGACACCACAGATTTTCTCAAATCATATTTCCACTGTAGGTACACTCACTGATAACTGTATTTTAGTTACCATGGACGTGTCAAGTCTTTATATTTCCATACCCCATGAAGCTGGCATAAGCCTAAAGCAGAATTATTTCTCCTTTGTCTGCAAATTCCATCTCCAAGCACAGGGCACAGCTATGGGTTCTAATATGGCCCCTAGCTAAGCCAACTGTTTATGGCCAACTTCGAATCCAAATTTGTGTACCCATCTGAAGCTTACCAATCTAACATTCTCCCCTGGCTCCGTTACATAGATGATGTTTTCCTCATTTGGCAGGGGGACTCTTCTCAATTGCAGACATTTCATACTTACCTGAACCAGTGCCTGCCTACTATTTCACTACAGTCCCCACCAGATACATTTCCTTGACGTCCAGATCTCCAATCATCAGGGCACACTCATCACTGACGTATAAAAAAAGCCCACGGATCGCAATACCTTCCTGCACACAAAAAACTTTCACCCACCATCTCTCATTAAAGCTTTACCATTCTCACAATTTTTGCGTATCCGTAGAATCACTGCCATGGATGACCTCTACGATACCAGATCCATGGAACTTATCGATAAATTCATTGAACGAGGGTATAATCCATCAGAATTGAGAATGGCACAAGAAAGGGCCCGCAATATGGACAGGACCTCCCTTCGGAAATGTAAGCCTAAACAAATTAATAAACCCATTCCCTTAGTGCTAACCTTCTCTAACCTCTCCGCACAGGCACAAAGAGTAATCAGAAGACACTGGCCAGTTATTGGCACTGATGATAAACTTGCTGATTTCGCCAAAGAACCACCGATGACGGCATACAAAAGGGCCAGGAACCTGAGATCTACATCGGTACAGGTGGATTTCTACACTACCAGCCAGATCTAATTGGCTAAATGACCTACAAGCCCCTACAGGTATGTACCCTTGTGGCCATTGCACACAGTGCAGTTTTACCTACAAAACGTCTACCTTCATGCATCCCAGCACAGGGAAGCGCTATTTGTGACTGCCAATTGAGCGACTAAGAATGTCATATATTTACTTAAGTGCCCTTGAGGTAAAGGTTATGTAGGAAAAACAAAACGTGAAATCAGACACAGAATTAGCAAGCACTGCTCAGATATTAGGAATGGTAAGCTGGAATCCTCTGTGGCCAAACATTTCTTGGAAATGAGGCATTCCATCAGTCAACTTAGGTTCCTGGTGATAGAAGTAGTTAAACCACCTAAACGAGGAGGGACTACTGAGAAAAAACTGTTGCAACGTGAATTATTTTGGATTCACCAATTAAATGCTCCTGTCCTGTAATCTGTATCAGCTCCTAAGAATCTACTGCCATCCAGTTAACTGGAAATACTTCCGCAGCCATCTTCCCGGCTACTGTCGCCATCTTTTTGGCTGTTTACACAGCCTCATCTTACATACAGGAACGGCGTCACACCCGGCCCTGCGTCACTTTCGGATTCGGATGACAGGCTTTGCCATCCAGACTGTGAGTGGCCGGGACAGGGACAGGTGATGACAGCCAGAAATGACGGCAGCGGACAGCGCTCGTACGAACGCCGGCGTTTGGTGCCATTTACGCACACGCTGGAGGCTCCATACACTTCAAATACTCCTCTCCCTGTACATGATACCGCTCCTCCTGAAAAAGGCTTATCCTAGTCGAAACATCGAGGGTTTGATCATTTCGGCTAGGATAAGCCTAGACGAAATGATGTATGTACCAAGCGGTTCATTTTTTGCTTTTGCTATTATGTTTGTTAGTACCACCTTTATATAAAACTGTATATACACCAGGTTAATTGTGATTACATATGTTATCAAGTATCCTTGTTACTTTTTTTGCACCAGCATTAAAAAAAGTTCTCAAAATTTAGCAGCGCTTGTTGGGTATTCAATTTTCCTCTTTCCTACATATGCTATGTATGGTGCGCAGAGTGGACGCACTGTGGAATATTTTGAACCCCTTATCTTCATTTGATTCTTTTTTCTCTTTTATATGATCTTTAATCTTTAAGTGTGCTACAACTTTGTTCTAATATTGTGACATTCGCTCCATCCCATTCCCCATATAGGCAATGTGGCATTTCCCCCATCCCATATGCAAGTTAGCATTCCTCCATTTCACCCATTCCATTCCCATGTTAAAAAAAAAAAAAAAAACAAGCAAAAAATAAACATACTCACATGTCCTGGTGCTCCCGCACTGCTGGCCGGGGATGCCACAGCCGCCAGGAGGCCAGAAGATCGAGGAGCAGCAAGCGAGCAGGGTAACTGAAGCCTGTCCGCTGTTCCAGCTGCCTCCCAGCAGACGCTGCTTCTGTTCTGGTTCGGGCACACGCAAACGGCCAGCTCCATGTAGTGGCTGGAAGTGGCCTGCCCGCTGGCCATGCCCACCCGCTGCATGGAGCCATGTGTTTTTCCCTGTCCGCAACTGGGAAGCAGTGGCAGCTGTGGGGAGGCAACGGGGAAAGAGGGCAGGCGTCAGATACCCTGCCCGTCTGTTGCTCCTCAATCCTTTGGCCTCCTGAAGGCTGTGGCAGCCCGGCCAGCAGCGCGGCAGTGCCGGGACATTTGATATATGTCTTATGTCTTGTGTCTATGTGTCTTTTGGAGTGGAAAATACTGTAAAAACTTGGGAGACACGGGGGTATGGATTCAAAAGAAGGACAGTCCCACCAAATCAGGGACAGTTGGGAGGTATGCTTTTTCTGATGAAGTAGAGCTTCAGTTTTTTCAGGATAGGGTCAGTGTTTGGGTATGCAGGATGGAATTTATGGATTTGGCTGGGTACCAAATACCAGCAAAATAAAACTTTGTATGCCGCCTCTAAGTTGAGGACATTGATTTAACATTTGTCGGCTGAAGACCAGGTAGAAGTCTTGGCGTGAATAATGCAGAGTAACCACTAACGGAAGCATCCCAGCATCTGCTGTGTGATCTCCCAGATCCGTTGTCCAAAGGGCCCGCAGCGCAGGAGGGATGGCGAGTGCCATAGTGGTTGTCGCATTTCTGGAATCAGAGGCATGAGAGACGCGCTCAGGCAGAGGAGAGCTGTACATCACAGAGCTGTGTGTGACATGCTGAAATCACTTGTTGCCAGCATAGCTTCATTGGCTGGCTGGGGGGCACTTGCAGTAAACTGGGACCATCCTAGTTGCAGTTCATTAGCTGGCTAACAGAGGAGGGGAGGAAGGCATGTTTCGTGAGCTGGGAGGCCCTGCAAGTAAATCCAGGTAGTTTTTGAACAGAATGGAGCTCTGTGTGTGAGGAGCTGATTTGTCAGCCTAGTAGCATTTTACTCGATTGCTGGAGGGGGGGAGGAAGGTAGGGAGACACATGCAGTGAGCACAAGCAAGGCTGTGATATACTGAGAAGGCTGTGCTGCTCATCTCAATCAGTTATTCAGGTTGTTTTATATATATAAAATATGTAAGACATAACTGGATTTCCCTTAAGTGCAGAAGTAGGAAGCATCCCGAATTAAAGAGGAACAACTTGAATGGCCGGGTCCTCCAGGGGCAGCCAGTTTACTACCCCATCCCTATTAGGATACCCTGCTGAGTGAAACCCCACTGGATCGCTGATAAAAACCTTTCCTAGGGATCCCATGCCGCATTGCCACAGCAGAGACATGCTCCCAAGCCCAGCCATTCAGATAGGCTGGGTGCTGGAGCATGCCGCAGACAGCAGAAATGTCTGGAGCACTGTCTGATACAGGACCTTAAAGGAGCAGTATCGCGAACATTTGCATTCAAAAAGATAAATAATTTAATAGCCACACAATAGCTTCTAACACGTGTATAAATAATGTGGCGATAGAAAAGAAAAAACATGTATGCCTTACTTTTAAATTGTAAAATGAAAATGGCTCAGTCCATTTGCTGAATGGGGGGATCTGCTGTTTTTTATTCAGTGAGGTGATTGAGAGCTGCCACTGGTCTCCTAGCAACAGGCACAGTAAACTTGCTCCAGCTTTCTTCCCAGGGCAGCAATGTACACGGCAGTAACAGCTCTGTGTGTGTGTGTGTGTGTGTGTGTGTGTGTGTGTGTGTGTGAGGTGCGGCTTCTGTGATGAGACCACCAGGTGACAATATATATATATATATATATATATATATATATATCATTCCTACTAAATAAATGGACCAAAATCCACCCTAGATTATATGAACCTCCAGGGCAGGCATACTTGCTCCAGATTCGGGATGCCCCACTGTGTCAAATCCCCCAGGTCACCTGAAAACTCACCTTCTTTCCCGGTCCAACAGCACATGCGAGAGCCGTGGCTGCATCCTCGCTATACTCTTAGCAGGGCGCGTGCCAGCGCCAGGCATTTGTGAATGTTCAGCACAGGCAACCATGTTAAAGGGTAGCAGGGGATGCGGCAGACAGCGTGCTCGGATCCGCTCGCCTTAGACGAACGGGCGGCAGTGAATCCGAGTGCGCTGACAGCTGAGCATGTGCTGTAGGACCGTGAAAGGGTGAGATCGGGCAACACAGTGGGGCATTCCTATCAGGGGGGAATCCTGGGTTTTGGTCCACTTTAAAGTGGAACAAAACCCTGAGTGGCCAACCCTGGAGTCTAAAACCTAAAAGAATTCCCTTGGCGCATCGCAATACAAGATGCCCCAGTGTGTGAAACACTGCCCGGGTCGCCGCAATGCTCACCTTTTCCCTGGCTCCCATGGTGATATAAATAGCTGCAGCCGCATCCTCAGCATCTCCGGGATGAGGCACGCTCCCATGGATAGCCATTCAGAGAGGCTGGGTGCCCAGGGATGCTGCCGCTCCAGGTTCTCGTTGCCAAACTGTGTGTGCGATTGGATGACAGCCTGTGCATGCCCAATGGGACAGGGAAAGGTATATTTTGACAGCTGAACTGGTGGGGGGTCACTTAGTTGGGATGCCCCTGGGGCAAGAAAAAGACTGGGGCTAGTGAATGGTTTTGTTCTGCTTGAAACACACAAAGCTGTAAAAAAGAGAAAATGGGAATCGGAAAGATACTGCAGACAGCAGCAAAGGTAAAAAGAAAGAAAAATTGACAAAATAAATCTGTAGAGCAACAAAAACAAGATAAAAATAGAAAAATCCAATTGGAAAAAAAAGTAAAAAAAAAATACAGTTCTTAGCTGGGCTCGAACCTTAGACCCTCTGCACCGTATCTAAATGCTCTACCTGATGAGCCATTCAGCCAGCTGATAATAAACTACACTTTATAAGGTAACATATCTGAAACAATGTTGCATAATGCAGTCACTATCTCTCTCGTCCTGCAGTCTCTCTTCTCTAGTCCCAGCCGAACAGTAAAGACACACACACCAGCTACCTTCTGGCCGGCACCATGCAAACACACACACACACACACACACACACACACACACACACACACACACACAGCAGCCATCTCCTGGCCGGCCAGCAAAGACACACACAGCCATCTCCCAGCCAGCACACACACAGCGTCCTCAACGCTGCGCTCCTTACATAGAAGTGTCAGGGAGCCGTTCTCCCCCCGCACAGCACTTGGTATAGCCTGAAGTGACGGAGCCCGTCAGTGAGACACATTTTAAAACAGCTGCCATTCTGCAGCAGCACAATCTACAACTTTTTTGGAAACACATATTGCCTTCTGATTACTATATGTACTCACATGGAAAGTACATTTTAAATCTGTGTTCCAAGATAAATTTCGCGATACTGCTCCTTTAAGCCATACATAATATGTATTGCATAAAGTGCCGATTTGAGCAGAGCCCCACATGTGCCCCAACGAAATAGACCAAAACCTAAGGCAAAACAAAAAATCCACCTAGCTGGCATTCCCCTGGGGATCCCAAATCAGGATGCCCCGCTGTGTGAGACTCCCAAGAATGGTGCTATTCACTCACCTCTTCCTCGTTACAATGTCACATTCGAGGGCTTTCATCCAATGAGAGCCGCCTGCAGTAACAATGTCATTCGGCAAACTGCTCTCATTGTTTTCAATGGGGACGCACCAGACCACAAGACTCACCTATAGTTTAGAGTAGAAAAATAAGAAAAAAAATATTCTGAACCAAATGGTGTGCCAAAATATTTAATATCTGAATGGCTGCAGCAGAAGCGCACACATGACACTGGAGATGCAGGGGTTGTGGCAGTGTATGCTCCTGCCCCAGCCATTTGGATATTAAATATTTAGCACACTATTTGAAACATTTTTCCCTATTTTCCTCTAAATAGCACCTATTTAGAGGAAAATAGGGAAAAATGTTTCAAATAGTGTGCTAAATATTTATGGTTGGGCACTTCTTATGTAGTGAAAAATAGGGTGAATGAATCCCACATTGCCAGGGAATGTCTCAGCAAAGGAATGATAGTGTCAGGTCGGTCAGTTGAAGCTATCCATTGTGTGGAGTCTAGTGGAGTTGGTTGCAGCACGGGATCTCTAGTAGGACCCGGGGGGGGGGGGGGGGGGGGGGGCGGAGACTGTCCCTAGAGTGTATAGGAGCAATTTGAGCTATCTGGGCCGCTCTATAATAATAAAAGTTTGGAACTAAAGCACACCAGTGCTATTAATAAGTCAAGCCATAAAGTTACAAATCTTCCAATTCTAACAACCACATGTGCAGTGCCATATGATTAACAAAATAGCATAATCAATACTAATTAAGAAAGGGGGTATAATGAGAAACAATATCTCAATGTGCAAAGAGCATAATCATCAGACTTCAATAAATGCACAGATACAATGTGCAGAGTGCAATACATTAATCAAATGTGTATTCAACGTGTATTTTTTTGGCATAAATTATTATTAGCACTGGTGCACTTAAAAAGCAGGTAGTGGTTTTAGAATATGGCAGGGTCCAATGTGATGCTGTGTTTTTAAAATGTCTTGTGTTTTGTGTTAGGTATATGTCATTTTGATGATCTACTAAAAACTGAGATTTTTAAAAGGCGTTGAAGCAGCTGTTTTGTAATATGCATTTCTTGGTCAGCACTTATTGGTAGCTCCTAATTAAAGAACTGGATCTGTGGTTTGGACCCGAGCCACTCCGCTCCTCTTTTTATTGGATGCCATTTATGTGATGTTACCTTTGAGTACCAGACACTAATTATTGATCATGTGAATCTAGCAGTTCTTTGAAGTCCTTGGCTTATCCATCTGATCCCCCCCCCCGGGAGACTGTGTTCTATCCATATTTGGGTTGATGACCAAGTTCAAATCACCCACCATGATTAGAGTACATTTACTGTGGGACATTATCCCCCCCCCCCCCAATTAGGTGTTTTGGTATTGTAGTGTATTGGGTCATCTTGACAGATTGTGAAATTGCAACTGGGCCAAGGCCTGCTGAGGGGAACTGCAACAAAAAAAGAGAAAAGGAAAAGAAAGTCCAGTTAAGAGAAGATGATAAAAAGTACCATCACCAGATGATTAGCAATTAAGCAGAGAAAAAGCGCATATAAAATACAGTAAACCAGGGTATTTTGAGACCCAGTCCAGCTTTTGCAAGTGTGGAGGAAAAAATACATTAGGGATCAGCAAAGGGTCCCATGCTACTATAGTTTTGTAGGGTTATATGACCCAGAACACAAGACACTTTAATTCAATCGGACCAAAAGTCTGGTACAGTTGGACGAAAAAAAGCACTGAAGCATTGTCAGCACTTACATTTGCTCTTGCATCCACTCAAAGCTGAAACGTCACCTCACCAGCCATTTTGGAGCTTCCTTTCCCAGCATCTCAGCCATACTGCTGCCTGGATTCAACTGACAATGCACAGTAACAGGAAACCCAGCAGCACTTCCACTTTGCAGGTGGCCTGCAGATACATGAGCCGACATGAGGCCAAACCATCCCAATCAAAATCTCAACTATCGCCCTGTGCAGGTACCGAATCCCAACCCTGCTCCCAGATGTCACCCTCAGCACCAAAAAATTAAACATCTTTAGAGGCAAGTCTACACAACAAGGTCAACAAATCCATACTTAACAATGGTGTCTTCTATGATTAAACCAGTTAGACAGTTTGCCAAGAGGGCTACCTCCCATCCACTCGAGGGACGGGAGGATGAAAATCCACAGAGTGTCAACCAACCCCTAGCCACACCTACGTGCTCGCATGTCCAGGCATTAAGTGCCAAGCACGTAGGTGTTACGTGCTTGACTCCCCCCCCCCCCCCGCTAGTTAAAAAAAAATACTCACTTGACCCCTCTATCGATCCGGCTGGGTCTCCTCTTTAATTTGGGGTCTCGGATGACTCCAGGAGAGCCCCCAGAATAGCGAAATCCCCCCGCCTCCCCCCAGTTTCAAGGCAGCAGCAGCAGGAGAGCAGAAGCCAGATTGACCAGCGTGGGACACAGGGATGGATGGGAGGCAAGTATTAAAAAATACAATTCTGTGAGATACTCACCTGTAGAATTGGTATTATACGTATACAGTACGCCCTGCTCCAGATATAATACTTACACTTGGGTAATCCTCCGCCAGAGGGCGCTGCGCTGCAGAGACACGAAAAAACAAGCTCCTCCCGTCCCCACAAATCCCCAGCATTGAAAAGCAGTGAACAAGAAGCCGGGAGGATATAACCACCAAAACTGGTAACTATAACAATGATAACAATCACCATACAGGGGATCCAGAAAAATGCAAAAACCAGGGTGGGGTGGAGCAGGACGTACTGTATACGTATAATACCAATTCTACAGGTGAGTATCTCACAGAATTGTATTATTCTAAGTATACAGTACGTCCTGCTCCAGATATAATACTTACACTTGGGACATCCAATAGCAGTGTCCATAAAGCAGGGTGGGATCCCCAACAAAAAAGGCACAGCAGACAGTTAAAAGCACTGTCACCTGCAAACCTTGCTACCAACTAATGTCAACCTCATAAAAACCTTTGAAAAGGTATGAACAGAGAACAAGTAGCGGTCTAGCAGACTTGTTCAACAGAAACCTGGTGCCGAAAGGCCCAAAGATACCGAAGCACAAGTACAATCAGAAGTAAGGCGAGAAGAAGATTCTTCCCCTTAAAAGAATAGACCTGAGTAACAGCCTGACGAGTCCAAACGCTAACAGTAGGCTTGGCAGAAGCCGAAACCTTTCCTAGGACCAGAAGGGACAATCCATCCAAGTAAAGACCAGGCCAAAGGCCGCTTAACCCCTGGAATCAGACGAAATCAGGCACATACAGGATGGAGACAACCGCAAACCCCAAGGGGCATCAGTCCCCCTAAGGGACAAGAGACAATCCAGGAAAACACTTCCAACACCCGTTGAGGGAATGTAGACCCCCTTTTCTCAGCGTTACTAGGAATAAGGCACAGAAAAAAGACAAGATGTCTTGAATACATGAGCATAAGACACCACCTTAGGCAGAAGGTCCGGCGTAAAGCGGAACACCACCTTATCTTGGCGTATATCAAAGAACGAGGGCTAGCTAAACAGAGCCGCCCGCTCAGGCACACGTCTGACTGAAGCAACAGCCTCCAGGACGACAACCTTGAGGGTAAAAATAGTCAGACAGCATCCGGAATAGGTCCAAAGGAAACACCCTGCAAGGCAAACAGAATAAATTCAAATCCCTACGGGGACCATAGAATTACGTGGGGAATGCACATGAGCAATCCCCGAAAGAATGCTTAACCAAGGAAAAAGTGAGCAAAAGACTTCTATAGGAAGGCGGACAGGGCAGAACCTGAACCTTCAGAGTACAGAGATGGAGAGCCAACTCCAACCCATGCTGTAATAACTCTATAACCCCGAGAACAGAGAACACCCAACAGGGGAGAGACCTAGACTCACACCAATCAATATGGGTACGCCATACCCTATAAAAGACGGAAGAAGAAGAAGCAGCTTGCTCCTAGACTTCCAATAGTCACAGTCACCGAGAAGATAAGCCCGTCTCCATCAAGATGGATGAATCAGCCGTCAGGCCGTCTAGACCAGAGCCTGTAGATCGGGGTGACATAAAAGGGGCCATGAGTGAGCAGATCAGCACTCCTGACAGAACGTACAGGTCCGCTGTCCTCAGTACCACGTCTGCGAACCACACTCCACTAGGCCACCCAGGGGCCACCAGTATCACTGGTCCCCCCTTCCAGAGTAATCTTGCGCAGAACCCCGCCTAGCAGGGTGAATGAAGATAAGACATAAGCATAGAATGTCCAGTCATAACGTAACTAAGCCTACTGACCACAGTCAGAATATTCTAGGACAGGGAAACGAGGGCCGAGAATTTGTGATAGTGACGGGGCCCAAACAGATCCACACTAGTTGGATCTCATAGTGACACAAGGATTAGCACATTCTGTCTCAGAAGGACATCCACCGGAGCGAAAACCACTGATATGCAGGGAACGTTGTCCTCCACCCAGATCAGGATCAGATACCTTCCAGGAGGATCATCCTGCTCCGAGTCCCACACAGATAATTAAAACAGGCCACTGTCGTCAGACAGACCAAGAGCCCCCAAACAGACATGTTCCTGAAGAGGAATAGTCCAGCAAGATAGAGCCAACCTGAAGGCTCACGGTTTCAAAAATCGATAGGTGTATGGACCCCCTAAGGGCCCTACCTCGGGACCACCGGGGATTTTAGAAGAACCCCCCCCCCCCCCCTGTCAACCTGCTAAATTTTGTAACCATGGTGACCAGCTACAGGAAGATGCAAGGAAGGAGGTGCCCCCTGACGGGTTCCTTGAGTTCAACCGCCTCAAGAGGAACCACCGTACCAAGGGGGAAGGTACACAGACCCAGTTCCAGGGATGCTGGAACCCTGTCCAGTATTAACAATAAAAGTTGCAGAAGAGCCCAAGGGAACTGAGTATAAGGGACATCCTCTGAGCGAGCCACCAATGGGCCCACCAGCTGCAATCCCGCCAGGCGAAGGGATGGGGACAGCAATGAAGGACAGAGCCCATGCAACCCAATAGTCCACTTCATTGCCGAGGAAGGAAGATTCTCGTCTGAACCGAATCCAAATTCATCCCTAGGAATGGAGTTACCAATTAGGGGGAAAATGAGGACTTGAGGTGATTGAGCACCCATCCAAATGACTCCCAATAGACACCGTCCGCCGAGTAACTGACGTAGAGATTGGGAAGTGAACAAGGACGTCCGGGTAGGTCCTCGCGCGGACGCCCCTTGGTCTCATCAGAGACATCACCCCCGTCAGTACCTTGGTGAGCACTCTGGGAGCAGAAGAGAGGCCAGATAAGGCCACAAATCAGCAGTGTTGGGCCTCCAACACGAACCTGAAGAGCCTCAGTGCCCAGAAGGCACAGGAATGTGAACATAAGCATCTTTGATCTCCACAGACGGCAAGAAGCCCACTGGGCACAGGGCGCTGGCGGCCCAGCTAAGAGTTTCCATGCAGAAACTGTCCGTAATTTTAGAATTGCCGAAACATGTGAAAACCAGAATGGGCCAGACTGACTCATCCTTTTGGGGGAATGTGGAAAGGCTGGTGTAGTGGCCCCTGCCTCTGCCTGTTAAGGGCAACCTGCAAGCGACCCCCAGACCCCGTAGGCCGTGCATGGCCTGTACCAGCACCTGAACAGAGGCAGGGACCAGGAGTACCCTGAGAATTTTGGGGAAGGCCGCGCAGCAAACTCTATCCTGTATCCGGAGGGCACTACCTCCTGAATCCACCAGAATGAGGCAAGATGCCTTCTGATAGGAGCGAAGTGCTGCAGCCATCCCCTCACCCAGATGGGCGAGGGCGCCCCATCATGCTTGAGGGTGCTTGGTGGAAGATTTAGGCTTAGGCCCGCCGGAGGGGCCAGGACGTTGTCTGCCGCTCCTGGGGCAGGAGTCTGCACAAGCCCTCAGGAAAGACACCCCCGGTTCCTGTTTAACACTACGGTATGGAGGGGGAGGGGTGTCCCTGCCCCGAGGGGGCCGAGACGGCCGCCTGCATTGGGGTGATTTGCCCTTTTTACTAAACAGGTCCAGACGGGCCCCAAACAGGCGTTGCCCTCTGAAGGGAAGCCCAGTCAGAGTCCTTTTAGCAGCATCGGCAGCACCCCACTGTCGCAGCCAGACCAAGCGACGTATAGCCACCACAAGGGCAGAAGTCCTCGCACACATTCTGATGGTGTCATCCAGCGCTAAAAGGATCAATTTTACAAATATATCACAACTGGAGAGTGCATTAAACACCTCCCAGGGGAGATCCTCAGGGTGATGCTCAAGCATCTTTCTTATGAGGGTTCTAGCGGCCACTGCAGTGATGGCCGCGGCACAGACCGGGCGCAGCGCTGTTCCTGCACAAGAAAAGGCGTGGGAAGCCAGCCTATCAATGCACCGGTCCTCGGCATCCCGAAGGATACTATAAGCAGGGGCTGTAATGAAGGGGGGGGTTAGGAACCCCAATGATCGGTGCGTCCACCACGGGGGGTGATGACCAACAATAAACCACCTCAGGGGGAAAAGGGTATTTCCAATCCCAGTCCCCTGGAAGTTTCCTGGGGCATTCCCACTCCTTGATTACAAGCGCATGGAAGTGAGCCTGCTCTAGAAATTCTCTAGGTCTTGTCCCAGAGGGACCCTGGTCACATAATTCTGAGATGCCTCCATATGGTGATTATCTAGGCACAATATGCCAGTAGGGATTTACGCAATAGGCAACCCTGGATGCCCCAAAGACCCGCTAGGAATGTGGGAGAATTTTTTACAAGCCCGCTAAATTTATGTCAGGCCGGGAGAAGCCACCGGAGTCTATGACATCTGAAAGACATAAAACAGAATAAGAGGTGTCAGAGCCATGCGCAGCAGAAAACATTTTATAATGAAAACACCCGCGAGGGCACTTACAGACCAAAGGAGGAGGGGGACCGCAACCACACGCGCGTGCGAAGATCATCAAAATGGCGCCCAGCGAACCTCGAAGGGCGGGCCCAATCTTTGGCCGTGACGCGGAGCGCGCCAAGCCAAGTCCCCGCCCACCCCGAAGAGCGCAAAGCTCTGAGGTAGCAGTCAAACACGCAAAGGATAAGATAAACTTAGTATAAGCCTTTGCTAATGGAGACGCCGCAGCACACTTTTAGTAAAAGAAAAGACACACGCACGGCGGCAGCCAAACAATTATAAAGAGCAAGCAGCACGGCTCTGACACCCAGTTGCAAGTCAAGGGCAATACTACGGCCATAAGCGTGACACTACAGTACAATGAGACCGCCACACACATACCCCCCCCCCCTTTCTTTTCCCCCGAACTACGGGGGAAACGAGGGAGGATGGCGACCCTTTACACAGGGTCCACCACTACACGGGGCATGGGCAATAATGCGGGAGGGGCATCCACTAGAGGCTCACCATCAGCCTAAACCGCCTACCCTTTTTGGTGGGGGACTGCGGTGGAGCATGGCTCCATCGCCACGCATGGTGCTGCCTACCTTCACCCGACCAGCGCAGCCCAGGCTGGGAGGCACATCACAGGGAGGACGGGTGGGAATAGTCCAACAGGGCCGCAGGCTGTAATAGCCCCGCTCATCTGCGAGAGAGTGATACTTCATGTCTTCGCAGTCAGCACTGCAGAGAAATCTGGGGATTTGTGGGAGGTCCCCGGGTATTTGTGGGTCCGGGAGGAGCTTGTTTTTCCGTGTCTCTGCAGCGCAGTGCCCTCTGGCGGAGGATTACCCAAGTGTAAGTATTTATATCTGGAGCAGGACGTACTGTATACTTAGAATAAATAATTTTTTCTGCTTGTTTTTTTTTTTGTACACTTAACCCCTTGTAAACTGGTAACGGATCTATGAGATCCCTATACCAGTTCACAAGGCTGGGGGCTACTAAGTCACCTGCAGCTAGCGGGTGACTTGCCATTAACCCCCAGCACCCCCAATTACCTGCCTCCCCAAAGCCTGGGGGGGGGGCAGAAGAGCCCGGGCCATGGCTATGTGGGCTTGTAGCCTGCAGGGTGGAGGGGCCACCAAAGCTGGCCCTTGCACCCTGTTCTACAAGCCCCCATAGCTGGTCCATGGCTGGTTATGATGGGTAAGGGGGACCCCATATCATACTTTGGGGAGTTTTAAGGGTTTTAAACCCTTAAAATTCCCCAAAAAATGGGTCCCCCCAGGAGGGGGGACCCTATGTCATTTTTTTTTTTAAATTAACCCCTTATATGTTTATAGTGTGGATAGTAGTTGTATTTTATTTGTAAATGTTATAAAGTGCTATTTTCAGTTTGGGGGGTCTCCTGGGCAGGAACGGGGGGCTACCGATACATATGTGGTACCGTTGTAATCGGAAGAAATGGGGCTTTCACGTGTAATAGTTTTCTCTAATAAAGTAAATGTTTTATTTAAAATAAAGGAGACAATTGTCTAAAAAATTTTTGTTTTTTTTTACACAAAAATATAAAAAAAAACAGTAGAAAAATTACAAACAAGACATTTTATGTTAAAGCCTAAACTCTGCAACCCTATATCTATAATTTTCCTGGTAATTCCGGCAAAAATCACGGTTAAACATGGCGCAGAATGGGGAAAATGACCTGTAAACAGAGGATGACAAAACGTCAAGTAGGCTGGCAATTAAAAGGGTTAATAGTACCTATGCATGTTGGGTATTGTTCCGCTCGGGGGACCTTGCTCTTTCAGATTTAGCTTGTTTTTTCTTGATTGCATATTGATATTTTAGGAAAACATGTTATTTATACAGTTTTTTTATTTATTTTTTTTTTAGGAAACCCTGTTCAACCTAAGAATTCTTCGAGGGATTACTTCCAGAAAGGTCAGCCCACTACAACAAGCTGGGTACTCTTAGAAAGCTTGCTGTGAACTTACGGCTTACTGCCGCTTCCATAGCCGCAGCTCCCTTCTGCCTCCTACAGAGGCAGTGGGGAGAGGCGGCGGGGATCGGCAGTCAGCTGCAAGTTCATAGCGAGCACAGTGAGCCAATATCGGGCAGAGGTGGGCGTGGCCTGTGTCTCCTACCAGTGTCGCACTGGTAGGAGACAGGCCACACCCACCCCGGCCCGATATCTGCTCACTATGAACTTGCGGCTAACTGCCGCTCTGCGCTGCCTCACCCCACTGCCTCTTACACTGTTACAGAAGCGGCGGCGGGAAGCGGCAGTCAGCAGTAAGTTCACAGCTGGCGAGTTCCGGTCAGGCGTGGGCGTGGCCTGTGACTTCTGCTAGCGTCACTGGACGCTGGCAGGAGTCACAGTCCACGCCCCCCGGGAAGGGAATCGGCTTGCTCTGAACATGCGGCGGGGAGCGGCAGGAACGCCGGGGAGTACACAGTACGTTTTTTTTTTTTTTTTTGGGGGGGGATGCCAGCACATAGGGGAAGCCATCACATTGCGGAAGCCTGCACATGGGGGATGCCTGCACATTGGGAAATGCCAGCATAGGGGGAATGCCAGCACATGGGGGAAGCCTACACATGGGGGATGCCCACACATCTCCCGTATTGGGGTTGCCTGCATAATACCTGTAATGTGGGATATTGCTCACTGCCTGTAATTGGAATACTGCTTACTGTCTGTAATGTGGGGTCTGTAATGGTGTGATCGGGGGGCGGGGGATTCTGCACACTGTCTATAGTGGGGTGATTGGTAGGGGATATTTTAGCACATCATTTGGTTCAGAATATTTTTTTCCAATTTTTCTCTTCCAAATCCAGGATGCGTCTTATAGGGCAAAAAATACGGTATATGGTTTATCAGGGATATTCCAAATGTAAAGGGTTGTTTTGGTTGAAAAATTGCAAGGTGCACATTTTGTCTGCAGAGCTGAAATTTTCAAGTAAAATTACCTTTATGCGCATGCTTTACTTTGTGGTGTTTGCCAACTCTCCCTTGACAGTAGCTATGCATGTTGGGTACCGTTCTGTTCGGGGCATGTTGCTTTTTGAGATTTAACTTGTTTTTTCTTGTTTGCATATATTTTTTTTTTCAGGAAAATGTGGCTTGATTCTTCCTTTTTATTCTTTTTTAGGGAAACTTTGTGCAACCAAAGAATACATTTAGGGATTACTTCCAGAAGACTAAGCCCACATAAACAAGCTTGGTAAGCCTAGAAAGCTTGAGGCGTGTACTTCCAGAGAATATATAGTTTGTGGGGGGTATTTTAAATGTAAAGGGTGCGCATAGCGCATATCACAGTTGTATTTTATCTGAAAATCTCCTAAAGCTCTATTTCAGTTTGGGGGGAGTCTTCTGGGCAGGAAAGGGTGTCTACCAATACATATGTGGTACCGCTGTAACTTACATTTTTTTATTACAAAAAAACACTACAAATTGCGAAAAATTGATTTTTAAATATTTTTTATGCACATATTTCACGGAAAAGTATTGAGAATACACTAAAAACAAGCCAAACATTTCATGTTGAAGCCCAGACAAAACAATATATAATTTTCCTGGAAATCATGAAAATAGTGAAACATGGTCTGGCAACAGAGGGTGACAAAAGCTGCAGGTAGGCTGGCACTTAAAGGTTTTAAACTTAAGTAGAAGGGAGATGCTCAGGAAACATGATCCCCAGTTGTCCATAAGCAAGCAGACTGGCGGACAAAGACCCGCTGAGGGTCCAACCACCCCGATGTAAACTCCGGGGGGATAGGGATACCCAACAGGAAGCCAGCAGAGGCAAAGAAAGTAAAGACCCACACAACCAACTCAACTTTTAGACTTTGTATACACTCCACAGTCAGCCATTAAAGCAATATGTTGGCCAAAATACTAATTCCCATCCTCCCAAGAAATGAGCAGCCGGAGACCTGTAGAGTGCCAACACAGCAGAAAAGCTGAGACTTTTAATACATGACTGAAATTTGAAATTAATTATAATAATTTGGCATCAAGGCCCATTAACATGCCTGATGAGGTGATCTCCTGCTTAAAAACAATTTGCCCAGACACCTTTTCTTTTTTCCCCCGAACCACCACCCATTACGGCTTACTCTTAAGCAAGCCCTTATCACATGGGTCACTATTAGGTTTGGGCAAATAGTTGTCCTGAAAATGAACATACGCTCAAAAAATTTGATATCTGTTGCAATATATCCGGATTTGATTTCATCAAACAGATTGAATTCCTTCGTCAGAGCCGGAAGAGAGATATGGGGCCTAATTATAAAGAACAGCATGTAATCAGTGTATGCTGCAGACTCTCTCCATCAGGATGCCCAATATATCCCTATTTTTCTTTATATGTGAAAGAAAAGCCTGTAATAGCAAAAATCAAAGGCAACAAGAGACAACTTTGACGTCTTCGGTTCTTAATATCTTTTGAAATGGAGAAGTATGCTTCACACAGCGAGGCATCCCGATTTTGGATGCCCTGGGGGAGGGCATAGATTCCTAGGCCGATCGTACTGGGTTTTGGTCCACTTTAATCTGGAGCCTTCTCTGATTAGTATGCCTCTTATTGTGCAAGTATGTGCTTCCCAAAGCATCAGTTTATGCCATCTCTGATCTCTTTAAAAAACAACCAATTTCTTTAGATATGGTATTAAGATTCCCCTAGTAGCCACAGTGTTTAACTTCCATATTCACTCTTTTTCTATTCTATGTGGGAGTGAGACTGAAAGAAAGATGGGTGCGTGTTAAAAAGTAAAACTGCTCTATACCAGTACCCAAGATCCTATCTAGATCTCTGTGCGCGATAAAGATGTAGAAAGTCTGGAGTATTTAGACTGAGCAGATGACAAAAAGGCAATTCTGTGAAACTGTAGAACTGCTTTTGTTTCCGATCCATTCTAGCCAGTCCAGAAGTCATCACGATTGGGAGTTCACCCCTAGGGGGCGATGACTGCAAGATCAGAGATGTAGCTCCTCCCGGCCCCCTATAAAGACAGCTGCCTCTCAACCCAGCCACAGTAATTTAAAAGCAGTACTTAATAGAAGAAGCAGGCCGGGGGATCCAAAAATAGGAAACCATGTTACTTCACATAGCCTCCGCTTGTACTCTCTTGAATCAAAAACATAAATCAAAAACATGTATAACTAGTGTCCTATGAACAAAAATGTTTCAAGCACCATAACAGGCATGCAGGCCATAATAAACCTCAAGGGCGGGGTGGACGGGCTGGAATGGATCGGAAACAAAAGCAATTCTACAGGTGAGTTTCACAGAATTGCCTTTTTCTTTCCAATTCATTCCAGCCCATCCAGAAGTCATCACGATTGGGACATCCAAAAGCAGTGTCCATATGGGCGGGATCCCCAGTGTGGAACAGCAGATAGTTAATTTCACTACCGCTGAAGCACCTTTCGGCCAAAAACAGCGTCAGCTGAGACCCTGACATCCATCTTGTAAATCCAACTTGTAAAAAAAAAAGCAAATCCCATTTCCGAAAGGATGCAGTCGCAGCCAGGTAATACCTTATGGCTCTGACCACATCCAAAAGCATGGAGAATTCTTTCTTTGGGATTAGCCGGTGCTGGACACAAGGAAGGTAAGACAACTTCCTCATCCGTCTTAAAAAGAAAAATCACCTGCATCTCAAAATAGGGTGGTTTCATACATAGCGCGGCTAGCTCTGATACGCGACGCACTGAGGTGATCGCCAGCAGAAAACCCATTTTGTGTCAGCATAGACAATGTACTGTCATTCAAAGGCTCGAAGGGTGCACCCTGGAGAGCAGATAACACTAGATTTAACCATACCGAAGACTAATTTACGCGGTGGACGGACATGGGTGACCCCCTGGAACAAAGTCTCGATCAATCTATGATTGGCAACGGACCTCTGGAAAAAAATGGATAAAGCCGAGACCTAACCCTTGAGGGTGCTCAGCTGGAGGCCCAAGTCTAGAACGCCTTGTAGAAATGCAAGGACTCTAGAAACAGAATATTTTTGACAAGGAAGGCTACTGGCCTCGCACCAAGCGATATAGGCCTGCCAAACTCTGTAGCATATCATGGAAGAAGACGTTTTCCGTGCCTGAATCATTGTGTGAACAACCGTGGCAGATAACCCCTTCTCCGTCAGGATGGAAGTTTCAATAGCCAGGGCGTCAAAGCCAGCGTCCATAAATTTGGGTGCCGTAGCAACCCCTGTGTGAGAAGCTCTGGATCGTCTGACATGATGTAGTGATCTATTGACATCTGAACTATGTCCGCAAACCAACTCCTCCTTGGCCAACGAGGAGCCACCAGGATGGCTGGTACCCCCTCCTGGGCTATCTTGCGTAGCACTCAGCCCAGGAGCAGAAACAGAGGGAATGCATACAGAAGGTTGAACTCCGTCCAAGGGATCGCCAGAGCGTCTGTTGCTATGGCCAGAGGGTCTCTTGAGAGAGACACGAACCTTGGAAGCTTGTTATCGAGTCTGGACGCAAAAAGATCTACGTCTGGTTGACCCCAGCGGAGGCATAAAGCCTGAAAAGTCTCGTTGCTGAGGAACCATTTCCTCAGGCGCAAGGAGCTCCTGCTCAGGGAGTCTGCCTCCTGGTTTTCCACCCCCGGGATGTAAACTGCCGAGATGCAGGGAACATTTTCCTCTGCCCAAGTCAGAATCCAGCTTACCTCCCTGAGGGATCTCTTGCTCCGAGTACTGCCATGGTGGTTGATCTAGGCTACAGCTGTCTGATTGTCCGAGCGGACCTGAACCGCATGGCCTCTTAAATATGGGGTCAGGCGTAGTAGAACCAACCAAATTGCTCTCAGTTCCAAGAGATTTGTGGGCAACTGGTTCTCCTTCGGACCCCACTGATCCTGGATCTTCTGGGTCTGCCAAATTCCTCCCCAGCCTGTAAGACTGGCATCTGTGGTAACTATCTCCCATTGGGGAGTCCAAAAGAACTTGCCTATCAGCAGGTTCAGAGAATCCAACCACCACAAGAGGGATTGCCTGGCCGTAGGGGACAGCAAAAATCCTTGTTCCAGGGACTCCGGCGACTGATTCCAGCTGGTCAGCAGGTTCAGCTGTAGAGGTCTCATGTGGAATTGGGCAAAGGGCACTGCCTCGAAGCAAGCCACTATTAGGCCCACCAATCTCATCCCTAGACGCACCGATGGCTGTTGACAAGCCCGCAAGGCCTGTACTTGCGTCTGGAGTCCCAAGACTTTCTGCTGCGGCAGAAAGACCTTGACTTGACCGGTGTCTATCATCATCCCCAGGAAAGATCTCACTGTTGAAGGTGTGATATACGACTTGGGGTAGTTGATCACCCAACCGAAGGCTTCCAAGGTTGACAGTACAGTCCGGGTGTCTCTCTTGGCCTCCTGAAGGGACCCGGCCGAGCTCAGAAGTCTATCGTCTAGATAGGGTAACACACGAATACCCTGACTTCTCAGGATAGCCATGATGCTCGCCAGAACCTTGGTGAACACTCGGGGAGCTGAGGATATGCCGAAGGGGAGTGCCACAAACTGGTAATGTTGATCCTTTAGTGCAAACCTCAAAAACTTTTGATGTCCCTGGAAAATTGGGATATGCAGATACGCGTCCCTGATGTTCACCGTAGTCAAATGTCTGGGTCCAAGATCGCCCGCAGCGATCCATCCTTCTTGGGGACCGTGAACAGGTTGGAGTAGAATCCCCGACCCTGCTCCTGCCGGGGCACATGGCAAATCACCTCTATCCGCAGGAGGTGCTGAACAGCTGTTCTCAAAGCCTCTGCTTTTAGCGGATTTCTGGATTTCCTTGAACACAGAAATTTTGTGGGTGGTCTGGCTGCCAGCTGTATCTTGAACCTGAAGACACCACCTCCTGAATCCAACGATCCAAGACGTGACGTCTCCACATTGGAGCAAACAGCAGAAGCCGTCCCCCCACCCGTACGGGTGAGGGCGCCACCTCATGCCTGAGTAGGCTTGGCTGGGGGTTTGGGCATAGCTCCCCGGACGGGGTTGGGCCGGCTGCGGGACCTACTTCTGCCCCAGGTATTTCTGCGGGCACCGGAAAATGAAGAACCTCTTCCTCCCCAAAAGGGCCGGTAAGAAGAGGAGTGCCGAATGGGCCGAATAGGCCTTCTTCGCTGAGGGAGCTTACCATCCTTGACCAAAAGGTCTAGTCGCTCCCCGAACTGCCCACTTCCCACAAAGGGAAAACTTGTGAGGGACTTCTTGGCGGCCGCATCGGCCGACCACTGCTTCAACCACAGCGAACGGCGTAATGCTACAAGCAAGGCCGAAATTCTGGCACTGAGCCTGACCACATCATCCATGGCAGTAACAACAAAGCCGACGAAATCCAAACAGGCCTTGAGTTCCTTAAACTCCTCTGCCCATTTGCGAGATTTAGGCTTAGCCACAAGGTGTTTAACCTTTCTCCTCGTGGCTAGGGAAACAATTGCCGTGGCACACGCAGGCCGAAAGAGGGCACCAACAAAGGTGAAGGCATGGCAGGCCAACTGATCCATGCGTTTGTCTGCAGGATCATGTAAGGAAGCATGGTCAGGTGACGGCATAACCGTGGTGTTGGACAGACCTGAAACCAGATGGTCCACCTTGGGAGGATGAGACCACAACCGAATCAACTCGGCAGGGAAAGGATACCGCCTATCCAGGCCCTTAGGAACCAATGGTAGCTTGTTGGGCATCTCCCATTCTAAAAACCCGCCGCTGTCTTTCAGGCCGATACAAATCACCCTTTTTCCTCTTAGCCACTCTGGGAGGAACAATGTGCAAGGTATCAAAAACGGAAGTAAACTTTCTGTATCATCCGGAAGGAAGGAATTCTCACCCGAGGAAGAGCCAGAAATGCTGTCATCTCTGGCGGAGAGCAACTCAGTCACTGAAAGTGGGACATCTGGCGAATCACCGTCCTCCGCAGATCCCAAAGAATCATAAAAATCATCATCCGAGTAAACTGACGCAAATGCCGCTTCTTACTCGAGGCCTTTTTAGGGGCTGCCAACGAGATCTGTTTCTCAAGGCTAGCCAACCTGTGTGCAAAATCAGCCTGTGTCCCCTTTTTGGCTCCCCTTTCATTAGGGGCTAACTGCAGCAGCGGAGGATCCAGAGAGGCCAGTGGTAACGCAGGACTAGGGTCAGGAGCGACCGTCGGCTCATGGTCCAAAACAATGCCTCTGACGCAAGTGGAACAAATTGAGGAGTGCCCGGCTCACTATCCCCTGATGCCTCCATTATGGTGATTTTAAATAAAAATATTCAATAAGGCCAATAGACACTAATGGCCTAAGCCTAATAGCCGATCCCTCTTTTTAATAACGGGGACCGGGAGAAACCACAACCCTCAACCTTCAGCACACAGTCTAAAATCAAAAAGAGAAAAAAAATACCAATTCTACGGGTATTTCACAGAATTGTATTATATGCATACAGCACGTCCTGCTCCAGATGTAGTAATTACATGTGGGTAATCCTCCGCCTGAGGCGCTGTTCACTGCAGACATGTAGAAAACAGGCTCTTCCCGGCCCTACATATACCGAGGGACCTCTCACAAATCCCCAGCATTGAAAAGCAGTGAAAGGAGAAGCCAGGAGAAACCAACCACCCAAAAACTGGCAATAATAATAATGATAACAACCAAACAGGGGATCCAGAACAACATGAAACCAGGGTGGGTTGGAGCAGGACGTGCTGTATGCATATAATACCAATTCTACAGGTGAGTATTTCACAGAATTGTATTATTCTAAGCATACAGCACGTCCTGCTCCAGATGTAGTAATTACATGTGGGACATCCAATAGCAGTGTCCGTAAAGTAGGGTGGGATCCCCAACAGAAAAGGCAACAGCAAGCAGTTTAAACTACTGCCGCCTGCAAAACAGCTGAGGCCCGAACATCAACCTTGTAAAACTTAGTAAAGGTATGAACAGAAGACCAAGTAGCGGCCTTGCAAACTTGTTCCACAGGGGTCTGGTGCTGAAAAGCCCAAGAAGCACCAACAGCTCGAGTAGAATGAGCAGTAAGACGGAAGGGGGGAGACTTGCCCTTAGTAGTATAGGCTTGAACCACAGCCTGACGAATCCATTTACTGATGGTAGACTTGGCGGGAGCCAAACCCTTCCTAGGCCCGTGAGGCACAACGAAGAGAGCATCAGTCTTCCTGAAGGCCTTAGTGAAAACTAGGTAATACTTGACACACCTAACCACGTCCAAGGAATGCAAAACCCTTTCCTTAGGGTTACTAGGATTAGGGCACAGAGAAGGAAGCACAATATCTTGATTGAAATGAAAGGCAGACACCACTTTAGGTAGAAAGTCTGGTTTGAAGCGGAACACCACCTTATCCTGGCGTCTCTCATAGTAGGGAGGCTGAATAGATAAGGCAGCCAACTCAGACACACACCTAACAGAAGTGATAGCTACTAAGAAGACAACCTTGAGCGTGAGGACAGCGAGAGCAGCCTCCTGAATAGGCTCAAAGGGAGCACCCTGCAGGGCCGATAAAATCAAGTTTAAATCCCAAACAGGTACCATAGGCTTGCGGGGGGGGGGGGACGCACGGGAGTGACCCCCTGAAAGAAAGTCTTGATGAGAGGATGCTGGGCAAAGGACTTCTGAAAGAAGATAGACGGGGCCGAAACCTGGCCCTTCAGAGTACTAAGCTTAAGGCCTAAGTCTAGACCATGTTGTAAAAACTCCAGCACCCTAGAGACTAAAAATTCCCAGCAGGGAAGAGACCTGGACTCACACCAGTCAATGTAAGAACGCCAGACTCTATAATAGATAGCAGAGGAAGTCTTTTTCCTGGCTTGCACCATAGTAGCCACTACAGATGCAAACAAACCCTTTTCCATCAGGATGGAGGTTTCAGCAGCCAAGCCATCAAAGCCAGAGTTAGTAAATTGGGATGGCGTAGGGACCCCTGAGTTAGAAGATCTGGCAACCTTGGCAGATCGTACTGATCTACTGCCATTTGAACCACGTCTGCGAACCACACTCTTCTTGGCCACCTTGGGGCCACCAGAATCGCGGGTACCCCTTCCAGAGCAATCTTGCGCAGAACTCTGCCCAGAAGGGGAATTGGTGGAAACACATACAGGAGCCGAAACTCCCTCCAAGACATGGACAGGGCATCCGTGGCCAGAGCCAGAGGATCCTGAGACAGGGTTACAAAGCACGGGGGCTTGTGATTGTGACGGGACGCAAACAGATCCACATCTGGCACACCCCAACGGTGACACAGGGACTGAAATACACTGTTGCAGAGGGACCATTTCCCTTGACAGGACGACCCCCTGCTCAGAGCATCTGCCAGCAGGTTCTCCGCCCCCGGGATGCAGACAGCCGTGATGCATTGGACATTGGCCCCACGCCCATGTTAGAATCAGAGATACTTCCTGAAGAGCCCTCTTGCTCCGGGTCCCTCCCTGATGGTTGATGTAGGCAACCGCCGTTCTGTAGTATGAGCGTACCTGAACCGCCAGACCCATCAGGTGATGGGTCAATTGTTCCAGCACCAATCTGACCGCCCTGAGTTCCAAGACATTGATAGGCAGATGGGCCTCCTGTGGGCCCCACCTCCCCTGAAAGCGCAGGGACTTCCAGAATCCCCCCCAACCCGACAGACTGGCATCCGTTGTGACCATCTCCCAGGAAGGATCTGCCCCTTGTCAAGTTCTTGTGGTCCAACCACCACGCAAGGGATTGTCTGACCGAGGGGGGAACCACCCATATCCCATCCAAGGACGCTGGGTTCTTGTTCCAAACTGACAGAAGGTGAAGCTGTAGGGTTTTCAAATGAAACTGGGCAAAGGGCACCGCTTCGAAGCTTGCCACCATTGAGCCCACCAGCTGCATTTCCTGCTGGATGGAGGGATGAGGGCTCGAAAGCAGGGACATCGCCTGCGTTGTTAGAGCTTCCATCTTTTGCTGAGGAAGGAATATCCTTGACTGAACCGTATCAACCCAGAATCATCCCCAGGAACGGGGTCACTGAGGAGGGGGACAGAGAGGACTTGGGGTAATTGATCACCCAGCCGAATGACTCCAGGGTGGACACTACTAACTGAGTGTCCAGCTCTGCCTGTCGCAAAGACCGAGAGGTAATGAGTATGTCGTCCAGATAGGGCAACACGCGTATGCCCTTTAGTCTTAACAGGGACATCACCCCTGCCAGCACCTTGGTGAACACCCGGGGAGCCAACGTGAGGCCGAATGGCAGGGCCACGAACTGGTAATGCTGATCCAGCAGCGCAAATCTGAGAAACCTTTGGTGTCCTGGAAACACCGGAATGTGCAGATAAGCATCCTTGATGTCCACAGATGTCATGAAGTCCCCTGGGCGCCGCGAGGCGATGGCCGAGCGCAAAGTTTCCATACGAAAGTGCCTGTTTCTGACAAATCTGTTGAGGATTTTTAAATCCAGAATGGGTCTGACTGACCTGTCCTTTTTGGGTACCGTGAAAAGGTTGGAATAGAATCCCCTGCCCCTGTCTCTTAAGGGGACCTTGCAAATGACCCCTAGATCCAGAAGGTCCTGCACAGCCAGCATCAAGACCCGTGCTGATACAGGGTCTTGAGGGATCCGAGACCCAACGAACCTGGTAGGGGGCAGTACAGCAAATTCTGTCTTGTAACCGGAGGACGCTACCTCCTGAATCCACAGGTCTGAGACGTGTCGACTCCAGACATGTTTGAAGTGCTGTAGACGTCCCCCCCGCCCTGACGGGCGAGGGTGCCCCTTCATGCTTGAGGGGTCTTGGGAGGGGCCTTGGGCTTGGGCCCCCAGGAGGCACTGGGACGGCGTCCCTTATTCTTGTTCCAGGGCTCTGCCCGAGACCCAGCGAAGGACACTTGCTTAGTCCCCCGGTAGGGGGTTGATAGGGAGCTCGGGCTACGAAAGGGCCGAATCTGACGCTTGCGCTGGGGTAACTCGCCACCCTTGGCAAAGATATCTAACCTTTCTCCAAACAGGCGCAATCCCTTAAATGGAAGCCCCGTAAGGGCCTTCTTGGCGGCGTTATCAGTGGCCCACTGGCGCAACCAGACCGCTCGGCAAATAGCTACCACCAGAGCAGAAGCCCTAGCACTCAACTTAATAGCATCGTCCGATGCAGATAGGATATAGTTCACAAAAGTTTCACAGGTGGCCAGAGCATTTACAGCATCAGAGGGCAAGTCATCCGCCCCTTCAAGAGCAGTCTTAACCACGGTCCTGAGCGCCACCGCCGTGATGGCTAAGGCGCACACTGGGCGGAGCGACGCTCCCCCAAATGCAAAGGCATGACATGCCAGTTGGTCAACACGCCGATCCTCCGAATCCCGCAGCGTAGTAGTGTCGGGGGGAGTGCATAATAGAGGTGTTGGACAGTCTTAGGATTGGGGCATCAACCTCTGGTGGTGATGTCCAACACTTGACCAGGTCAGCAGGAAAGGGATATTTCTTATCCACACTTTTAGGGACCCCATGAAGTTTGCTGGGGTGTTCCCATTCTTTCAGCACGAGGCTATTAAAATGGGTTTGTTCGGGAAACTCCAACCGCGCCCTAGCGGTGTGGAACAGATCCCCCCTTTTGCCGGGGAGCAGCGGCAGGGGGAGAGAAGGACAATACGTCAAAGATCTGGGTCGACAGTCTATCCATGTCGTCCGAGGACCAATGATCAGAACCAGAATCTTCCTGTCCCCTGGACTCGTCATCGTATGACCCTGAGTCAGAGAGCAATTCCCCTTCGTCTGAGGGAAAATGAGCGTAGGAAAGAAGTAAATCATCAGATTCTATAGGAAATATAGTAGATTCAGGATTCAAATGTCGCCTCTTGGCGGTGGCCTTGCGCGCCAAGGAGCCAGCAATTACGTTTTCCACACTAGCCAGCCTAGTGGCCAAATCGGAATGAGAATCCCCACTGGTATTGGGGGTTAGGCTCAGACTTGGGGGAGTAGGTGAAGCAAGGCGAGGTGCGGGCCCAGTCTCAGAAGAGGTGGGAAGACCGGCTAGCGCCTGCTGTGCACGAGGGACGCAGACCCGTACATTGTCACCGCTGCTAGGTAAGACCTCACAAGCTACACACAGACGGGCTTGTCCCGAAGGAACCCCGTTCACAATATTCTGAGATGCCTCCATATGGTGATTATTATGTGCAATATGCCAGTAGGGATTGACGCTATAAAGCAACCCTGGATGCCCCAATGACCCGCTGGGAAGTGGGAGTGATTTTTTAGAAGTCAGGGCCGGGCGTTACGTCGGGCCGGGAGAAGCCACCGAAGCTCACGGTCTGAAAGACACAAGGGGAAGAGCGATGTCAGAGCCAAGCGAGGAGAAGCGAAAGCTAAAGAAAGGTCGCCATTGAGGGCACTTACAGAACAGCGAGGGGAGGACAGTCTTCACCACGCGCACGTGAAAGGAATGGCGCCAGCGAACCTCGAAGGGCGGGCCAGAGCTGAACATGACGCGGAACGCGCCACATCAGACCACGCCTCCCCTGGAGAGAGCGAAGCTCGGCGCGCGTAACCAATAGAAAAAAGAGTAGTTAGAAACTGAGCCCCTACCGAGTGAATCACCTCAGGGACTGACATGACAGGAAAGAAAAGAGAGAATTAACCCGTAGCCTCCGCGATCGGAGCCGCCGTACGCGCCGAGTAAACTACATTAAGGGCACTGCGACTAAGGTTAAGATAAGTGTTGAAAAGCGGCTCTGACACCCAGTAACCGTCAAGGGTTTCAATGGGGCAATGTTAAGCCGTCTGTACACACAACCCCCCCCTCTTTTCCCCCCAATAGCGGGGGAAACTAGGAAGGAAGGTGACCAAATACTCGGGGTTCACCGCTACACGGGGTATGGGGCGCTGATGCGGGAGGGGCATCCTCTGAAGGTTCACCATTAGCCTTAACCGCCTACCCTATGGTGGGGGATTGCGGTGGAGTCTAGCTCCGTAAGCACCTAAGGCGCTGCCTACCTTCACCCGACCGACACAGCCCAGGCTGGGAGGCATATTCTTTCATAAAGAGGACGGGTGGAAATAGTCCCGCAGGGCCTCGGGCTGTAAAGCCCCTGCTCGCCTGCGAGAGCGTGATACTTCATGTCTTCGCAGTGAGCAATGCAGAGAAATCTGGGGATTTGTGGGATGTCCCTCGGTATATGTAGGGCCGGGAGGAGCCTGTTTTCTACATGTCTGCAGTGAACAGCGCCTCAGGCGGAGGATTACCCACATGTAATTACTACATCTGGAGCAGGACGTGCTGTATGCTTAGAATATGAAAATTGCATGAGTGACGCTGTGTGTGGCTCAGTCCATTCACTGAATAGGGGAATCCACTTGGTCATAATAAGTGAAGTGAGTGCAGACAGCGGACCAACTGAGGGGAAAGCAACCAAGGTTGTGAGCATGCTAGTGTTTTGGTCTTCTAGCAAGAGACAAACTGGTGTGATATAGCGCCATCATCTTCCGTAGCGCTTTACAAAGTAAAAGTTACAGACAGGGTAGAAACATACGGTACATATATCAAGTGCAGTTTTACAGAGTTGACAATGGATATTCTGAGTACAAGACACAATAGGAAAGCGACCCCTGCCCTTGCGAGCTTATTTATTTACAGGGTCAGCTCTAGGATTATGTGGGCCCTTGGGTGACAGTCTCCTTTGCTATCCTCCTCAGCTTTAGTGCTGCAACACCCAGCGTTACTCGAGAGGAAAGATCATGTGAGGGAAAAAAAAATAAGATAAAAGAAAAACTGGAAATAACAAATAAGAAATATTGGAGAATTATGTCAAAGACGTATGTATAAGATTGATTCTCTCCCAACTGAGCCATTCAGATAGCATACTTTTACTCTGATAGCTATCCATTCACACTGGGGTTTCTTAACCAACGCATTACTGATTTGCATATTCACCCGCTTCTTTGGATTAATTCAGTATCGTCTCAGCCCGAGACTAAACTATGCACAAATGCTTACCCAATGCTTTGCCTCATTATTGATTGTGCTACTACTGGGGGATTGGGGGGGGGGGGGGCTAGAGAAGATGTGCCCTTATATGCTGCAGCCATTCTGCCTCAGGGCATTATTCACAGCAGAGGCAGATGCCCCAATGCAGCAATAGACTGATCCAGACAGGAGATGGCTCTTGTCTTCCTTATCAAAACTACCACCTGATGTATGAGGTACAGACTATTTTTTTACATTTGTTTTGCCATTGTTTATTTGTCTATTAGCCAAACAATTATATGGTCAAGTATTTTTTATAGGGCTATATTTTTCGCAATAGTTCTCCCTCAAATTTGTTGAAAAGTAAACAAGACACTGCATCAGCAAGTAAAGAACCATAACAACATTGTTTTCAGGTTTCAAGCAATCAGCTCAACACTGGTAGAAACCAGAGGGATCCATGTAAATCCATCTATCGTTTGAAGAAGTTTTCTTCATACAAAGACTGTGCCCAGAAGTGTTGACAGGTTGGACCAATAGTTCTATTTGCAAAAATTACCACTGAGACTGGGGGATTCCTAAATGCCAATGCCCCCCGGATATACCTCGCAAGCTTGGTTCCGTGGGTCCTCATACATACTTCCAGCACAGCAAAAAATACCATTTTGTGAGTACTCACCTGAAAAATGGATATTGTCAGTGTGCCACACACCCTGCTTCACCTTTAATATTCTTCACGATTGGGTTACTCACCACCAGGTGACGCTGTTGCAGAGAGGAAGTCTTGTAACGAGCCCCCTTCCGGCCTATATATACCTGGTACCTCCCATTTATCACCAGTGATTTAAAAAGCATAAAGACAAGGTACCAATTTAACGGTAACCTCAAAATAAATAAAAGCTTCACCATATAAAGGATTCGGGATACCGAAAAGGGTGGGAGTGAAGCGGGGTGTGTGGCACACTGACAATATCCATTTTTCAGGTGAGTACTCACAAAATGGTATTATTCTCAGTGTGCCACACACCCCGCTTCACCTTTAATATTCTTCACGATTGGGACATCCAAAAGCAGTGTCCACAAGGGATGGGCATCCCAAGGCCAGGTGAAGCATAACTTAAATGACTGCAGTCTGCAGAACTTTGCGGCCAAAAACAGCATCCGCTGAGGCCCGCACATCAACTTTGTAAAACTTCGAAAAAGTATGAACAGAAGACCAAGTGGCGGCCTTACAAACTTGTTCACCAGAAGCTTGGTGCTGAAAAGCCCAAGACGCTCCAACGGCGCGAGTAGAATGAGCAGTGATACGAAAAAGGGGGAACTTTCCCCTTAGCAGAATAGGCCGCAATAACGGCCTGACGTATCCATTTGCTAATGGAAGATTTGGCTGGTGCCAAACCCTTGTTAGGCCCACAGGGCACAACAAAAAAGGCATCCGTCTTACGAAAAGGAGACGTGATAATCAAGTAGTACTTAACACAGCGTACTACATCCAAACAATGCAAAACCCTCTCTTTGTCATTCTTAGGCTTAGGACACAAGGAGGGAAGAACAATATCCTGATTCAAATGAAAAGCAGAAACAACCTTAGGAAGAAAGTCTGGTTTAAACCGAAAGACCACTTTATCCTGATGCCTCTCAAAGTAAGGCGCCTGGATAGACAAGGCCGCCAACTCCGAGACACGCCGAACCGAAGTGATAGCTACCAAGAAGACAATCTTCTGAGTCAGGGTAGACAAAGCAATATCTTGCAAAGGCTCAAAAGGAGGAGCCTGAAGAGCAGAAAGAACCAAATTCAAATCCCAAACCGGGAGTAATGGTTTCCTGGGAGGCCGCACATGCGTAACCCCCTGGAAAAAAGTTTTAACTAAAGGATGAAGTGCAAAACGCTTCTGAAAAAAGATAGATAAGGCAGAAACTTGCCCTTTCAACGTACTTAGCTGAAGACCAGAGTCCAGCCCAGAATGTAAAAACTCCAGAATCCTGGAGACCGAAAAGACCCTACAAGGAAAAGATCTCATCTCACACCAAGCGATATAGGCTTTCCAAGTCCTATAGTAGATGATAGAAGAAGACCTCTTCCGGGCACTGATCAGAGTCTTAACGACTCAGTCAGAAAGACCCTCCTCCTTCAAGATGCAGGTTTCAGCAGCCAGGCCGTCAAACCCAGCGCTGGTAAATTGGGGTAACACAACCGACCCTGAGTGAGCAGATCGGGCCGAAGAGGCAGAACGAACTCGTCCACTGCCAGCTGAACGATGTCTGCGAACCACACTCGCCTTGGCCACCTTGGGGCCACGAGAACGGCGGACACCCTTTCCAGAGCCAACTTCCGAACCACCCTGCCCAGCATGGGTATTGGAAGAAACAGGTATAGAAACCCCAGATCCCCCCAGCTCAGGGACATGGTGTCCCCTGCCAGAGCCAGAGGATCCTGGGAGAGCAACACGAAGTTCGGGAGCCTGTGATTGTGACGAGAGGCAAACAGGTCCACCTCCGGTGTCCCCCATTGGAGACACAGTGAGCGAAAAACCTGAGGATGGAGAGCCCATTCTCCTAGACGGGGAGTGCCCCTGCTCAACCGGTCCGCTTCCTGGTTCTCCACTCCTGGAATGTATACCGCCGAGAGACGAGGAACATGGGCCTCTGCCCAGGTCAGGATCAGGGACACCTCTCTGAGAGCACTCAGACTGCGAGTCCCTCCTTGATGATTGATGTAAGCAACCGCTGTTCGATTGTCTGAACGCACCTGGACCGGAAGGCCCAGAACGTGTTGAGTCAGGAGAGCAAGAACCCGACGGATGGCTCTCAGTTCTAGAACATTGATGGGTAAGTGGGCCTCTTGAGGTCCCCACTGCCCCTGGAACTGAAGCTCCTTCCAGAATCCGCCCCATCCCGAAAGACTGGCGTCCATGGTGACAATTTCCCAAAGAGGGGTCAGGAAAGACCTGCCCTTCACAAGATTGGTCGAGACCAACCACCACTGGAGGGACTGCCGGACCCGGGAGGACAACTGGAAGGGCTGATCCAGCGACCGAGGCTGCCGGTCCCAAGACGCCAACAGATAAAGCTGAAGCGTCCTCGTGTGAAATTAAGCAAAAGGAACTGCCTCGAAGGAGGCAACCATCAACCCTACCAGCCTCATCCCCAGACGGATGGACGGCCGAGGATTGGAAAGTAGGACCCGAGCCAACTCCTGAATCAGATGAATTTTGGACTAAGGGAGAAACACTGTGTTGATGAGAGTCCAACTGCATCCCCAGAAAAGACACCACCCTGGCCGGAGCGAGGGAGGACTTGGAGAAGTTGATCACCCAACCAAAGCTTTCCAGCGTGGAGACGGAGCCATGATAAGAAGGTCGTCCAAATAAGGTCCGATACGAATGCCCCGAGATCTGAAAATGGCCATCACCCCTGCCAGCACCTTGGTGAATACTCTTGGAGCCGAGGTAAGGCCAAACGGAAGTGCCACGAATTGAAAATGCTGATCTTCCATCACGAATCGAAGAAAACGTTGATGAGCGTGGCAGATGGGAACATGAAGATAAGCATCCTTGATGTCTATGGATGTCTTGAAGTCCCTCTGCCGAAGGGAACCGACGGCCGTACGCAAAGTTTCCATGCGAAACTTCCGAAAACGGATGAACTTGTTGAGTAATTTCAGGTCCAGGACGGGACGAACCGACCCATCCTTTTTGAGGACTGCGAAAAGATTGGAGTAGAAACCGAGGCCCATCTCTAAGCGTGGTACCGGCCGGATGACCGCCATTTCTAACAGATTCCTTACCGACGCCAGGAGCCCCTGTGCGGCCAAAGGATCGATGGGCACCCGAGACCGAAAGAACCGTGAAGGAGGGCGAGACTCGAATTCCAGCTTGTAACCGGACGACACTACCTCCCGGATCCATCTGTCCGGAACCTGCAGGTCCCAAACCTGGGAGAAGTGTCACAATCGTCCCCCCACCCGCACGGGTGAGGGCAGCCCCTCATTGCTGAGCGGGCTTACCAGCAGGCTTGGGATTGGTGCCCCAGGACTGAGTGGGACGGCCACGGCCCCTCCCCCGAGTCCAACTTGCACCTCTGGTAGCGGGAAAGTAAGCCCCCCTACCCGCTCTGAATCCCCGAAAGGAGGGCCTAACAGTACTTGCCCCCCGAAAGGGACGACGAGGCCTCTTGCGCTGCGGCATTTTACCACCTTTTGCAACTGAATCAATTTTATCACCAAACAGCCGCAAGCCCAAAAAGGGGAGAGCTGTGAGCACCTTTTTAGAAGCTAAGTCCGCCGACCACTGGCACAGCCACACTGACCGACGAATAGCCACCAGCATTGCCGCTGTTCTGCTACTCATAGCCAGCGCATCGTCCTGAGCGGACAGAACATAGGAAACAAAAGACTCACACTGCTTGAGAGCAGTAAACTCATTACAAGTGGGATCAAGATCCACACACAGATCCTGAATAACAGATCTAACCGCCAACAGAAGAAGCGCCGAAGCACACACCGGGCGCATCGTTGATCCAGCACTAATAAAACCATGGCGAGCATACTGGTCAATCCGACGATACTCACCATCCTTAAGGGCAGTGGTCTCAGAAGACTGCACCATAGCCGTGCTGGAGAGCCCTAGCACCGGGGTATCGATGTCAGGAGGTACTGACCAAAGCTTCACCAATTCTGGCGGAAAAGGATAACGTTTCTCCCAACTGGAAGGAATTCCAGATAACCGAGTGGGATGTTCCCATTCCTTAAGCACAACCCTCTCAAAGTGTTGTTGTCTGGGAAAAACCAAACGCGGCTGAGGCACATGACCCTTTGGCAGGGTGACAGCCTCAGGCGGATCTAAATTCAAAATTTCAAACATTTGAGCCAGAATGGAGGGGGTGTCAAGGGAAACCCCCGCAGACAAATCGCCAATAGCATCAACCTCAAGCTGATCTGCAGGCTTATCTGATTCCACCAGGAATTCTCCCTCCTCGTCCAGGGAGCAATCGGAGCAATCCACAGGCTCACATACCTCATCCTGTGAAGCCGGAGGTACAGGAGAAAGGTGCTTCCGTTTCGCAGTGGCCTTCAACCCTGCTTTAACGGAAATTATCTTCTCGAGGTTGGACAAACGTGCAGGAACCTCGGATTGCGAATCCCCACCTTTGACAATGTCACACGGGGTCCGGAACAGTGAGGGAGGGGTAGGGGATGATGGAAGTTGCAAAGAGCCAGCAGCCGGAGCGATGGACTGACGCGCAATATTCTGCCTTGCACAAGGAATGCATAAAATAACATCGCCTGGAAGCGGAGTCCCACAGCCTCCACACACCCTAGATGGCCCAGAAGAACCATTTCCGGTATTATCGGAAGCCTCCATATGGTGATTTATGGTATTCGCAAAACCCTGGGTTTAAGGCATAAGCCACCCGGGTTTAAGGCATAAGCCACCCGGGATGCCCCTTTATGTTAATGTCCCGGGAGGGAGGATTTAATTTATGATAAAGATCCCCTTAAAATAATTGTATAAATAAATATATATATATATATATATATATATATATATATATATATATATATCCCAATTTAGAGAAAAAGGACTAGCCAGGTAAAATAGAACCGGGAGGCCACTTTAATGAGGGAATCCCAGGATCTGTGGGGGAAGAAAAACCAACAGTAAGACCCCCAGAAAACAAATGGCAGCATGCAATACAACATTCATGCAACAAGTAACACATGATAATGCACAGCACCAGAGTGCTTTAAAGAGGCAAAAGAAATTTGCCCTCTGTTTTTCCTCCTTTTCTATTAAATATATAAATATATATATATATATCTCTATATATACCTTTTTTTTTTTTTTTTTTTTTTTTAAACATAAAAGTCAGTCATAATAAAAAAAAGACGGCCCCACGCGAGGTGAGGCCGCTTACCTGCCAAAGTAAGGCTGAAACGCCTAGGCACCCGACCAGTAGTAATGGTAGGAAAAAATGGCAGCAATGTTCAGGAATGGCAACAGTAGCAGCCTGAAGCGGCAGCAGCAGTAGTAGTAGTAGAGCGGCAGCAACGGTAGCAGTGACAGAGCGGCCGGTAGCAGCCAGACACATATGCGGCTGAGAGCCCCGCACGTGTCCTCCTAATAACAGGAAGGAAGTGCGGCTGGGGCCGAGTCGCATGACGCCGCCACCACGCCTCCACCTCTGACATCATCCGGGCCCCGCCCCCTTCCAGATTTTAAACAGTGCGGCCCGCCAGACGGCAGCCGCAAAACAAAAGGGCGCACAACACCCTCCAATACACTGACAAAGCGGGCCGCCAAACGGCGGCCGTTTAAAAAGAGGAGACAAGGGGAGAGGGGGGAGGGGAGCTGTAATCACCAGGAAAAGGCGCAGGCAGCCAAAAGAAAGCCTGCCACAGCGCGGCCCGCCCCGGCCGCCCTTAAAGCAGACCCAAAACAGCCGCTTAAAGAGACAAAACTGCCAGAGGATAACAATGTGCCCTATAAGGAGGATTAGTCAGGCCAAGTGCACTCTTGTTTGCGGTGCAGCCTGACAAGTGTTAATAAGTAAAAACACACATGAAATATAAACATACAGTGAAAACACACATGCAATACACATCCCTCTACCCCCCCCCCCCCCCCACCCTAGTGAAGAGAGAAGGGACCGTAACGGGAGAGCAAGGGGCACCTCGGGACAGGGGCATCCCAAATCCGGATCACCATGCTGGACAGCCGCATTGCCCCCAAAACAGGGGGTCGAGCGGAGGAGATAAGCTCCTAGGCACCTATAGTGCCATCTACCAATTGCCCAGTGAGCAGCCTAGGCTGGGAGGCTTCCATTAAACCACAAAGGTACAAACAATCAAAACCGGGCAGAAATAGACCAAAAGGGGGTGCCGGGGTAAGACCCCGGCTACCTGCAAGCAGGAGACTTCATTATTCTGTCTTGTCGCCATGCAGAGAGAAAAACACTGGTGATAAATGGGAGGTACCAGGTATATATAGGCCGGAAGGGGGCTCGTTACAAGACTTCCTCTCTGCAACAGGGTCACCTGGCGGTGAGTAACCCAATCGTGAAGAATATTAAAGGTGAAGCGGGGTGTGTGGCACACTGAGAATACACAGTTGGCTGCCTGCTTTAACCATAGCTGCTGTGATGAGGGAGGGAAGAAATTGTATGCTTGCTCTGTTTGTTTATATTAATGTGAAGATGAAACGAACATACCATTTTTCTGTTCTTCTGTTAAAGGTTCTTTGGGAAATTCAACATCAAAAGTAATAATCAGAGAGCCTTTGATGTTATTGTTATCGAAATTTGGCATGCCTTCTCCCTTTTTCCAAATCTTTGCACCAGGTTTAGTTATTTTATCCCGAATTAAATGAACCTAAGGAGAAATAGGAAAAAAATTAAAATTCTGTGAGCCTCACTTGTAGAATTCTCTTCCATATCCTCTTTAGGCTGTCAGCATTCAGTTACAAATGGGTTAAGCTCTCGACCGAAGGGCGTGGACTGCAAGACAAAGTTGTGGCTCCTTCCGGCTGCACTTCCATAATCCAGTAATTCGAAAAGCAGTAGAAACAACGACCCGGAGGAATAAAGCATCTTTGTTAGAGACAAAAGAGAAGACCAAATAAACTCCTATCCATTTATTTTCAGTTTTTTTTTTTTTTTTCCCCGATACTGATCAACAATTTACATATATACAAACTCCCCTAGGACTAGGCATCCAAGGAATAGATCTAGTAACCTAGCAGAAAGGGAGGTCTGACGCCCTGGAGTGGATATGGAAGAGAAAACAATTCTACAGGCAAGGATCACAGAATTGTATTTCTTCTCCCAATCCACTCCAGGCCATCAGCATTTAGCAAAAAATGGGACCTTCAAAAGCAACACCCCTTACTTTATGAAGACTAAGCTACTGTAAAACCAAAAACATCTTTGCTTACTACTGTCTCTCATACCTTCCTACCAAATACGGCATCTGCTGAAGCTCTAGCATATACCTTATAGAACCTGGTAAATGTATGAACTAAAGACCAAGTAGTAGCCTTGCATACCTATTCCACCGAGGCCTGGTGCTGAAAAGCCCAGGATGCTCCAACAGCTTCTGCAGAATGGGCTGTAACCCAAAAAGGAGGATTCTTCCCCTTGAAGGTATAGGCCCATATTACTGCCTGTCTAATCCATCGGCTAATGGTAGACTTAGCTGGTGGCAGACCTTTCTGTGGCCCCTCAAATATAATAAATAAGGAGTCAGACTTGCGGAAGGTCTGCATATAAGAAAGATAATATTTAAGGGCTCTCACTACATCCAAGGAGTGGAGGACTCTCTCCTTATGGCTGACTAAGGCAGGGCATAAACAGGGTAAAATGACCTCCACCAAAACCTGCTTAAAATGGAAGACAACCTTATCTTTCTGCAGAACTAAATAAGGAGGCTTAACCAATAAAGCTGCTATCTCAGAGACCCTTGAACTTAGGGGAATGGTAATTGACCAAACCCCCAAACCTCAACGCGGTGGTGATCGCGAACAACTTCTTTTACAGAAAGACATTCTGGATTCACAAAATGGATACTGTGACTCCACGCGGACTGAATACTTCATTTGACTTTCACAGCTTCTTAGAATTGAGATAACTGTCTTATCTGCTGCCTCACTTCCTCACTGCTATTTAGTCCCTCTTTATCCTCTTGTTTCTGTCGTTTTTCCCTACTGTTGCTTATCTCTGAATCTACTTTACTTCTATTCAGGTCCTCTTTATTCTCCTCTTGCTTTGCTTTTTCACTTTTTTCCTCTTCACTTCTATTCGGGTTTAGTTCCTCTTTATTCTTCTCTCTCTTTGCCTTCTCTTTTCTGCCTTTTCCTGCGCCCACACACTAATCATCAATCACGCCAGTTAGTTCTTCCTTATTACGGTCTCTTTGGATTCTGACTGTCTTCTATATTTCTTTTCTGGTTCATTCTCTTCTTGCCCCCCTTTTTGCTTAATGGTCTTATCTGCTACCTTACTCCTTCACTTCTATTCAGTCCCTCTTGTTCCTCCTCTTTTCTCTATTCTGCCTTTTTCCTCACTATTATCTTAGTTTAGTTCTTCTTTATTTTCCGCACTCCCAATGGTCTTATTTGCTGTCTCACTCCTTCACTTCAATTTAGTCCCTCTTTATTCTCCTCTTGCTTCATTCTGTTTTCCTACTTACTGTTATCCGGGTTTAGTTCCTCTTTATTCTCCTTCCTTTCTTTCTTTCTTTCTCTGCTCCCTTACACTAACCACTCCAGCTAGTTTTTCCTTACTATGGCCTCTTGTTTTGCCCTCCTCCTGTTTTTCGCCTCTCTCTCTCACACATCCCAGCTGTGTTTTCCTGACTTTTCTCTATTTGTTTCTTCACTCTTTGGCCTCGATCCACAGCATCAAAGCCGTTGCCCCTGACGACTTGGCCCTTAGTACCTTTCTTTAACACCCCCGTTTTTTAGGGGGCCACATTGCACTATAATGTCACACACAGTGGATAGGTTTCCTGTCACGCTGAGTGTGATCGTTCATTTGGGCTCTGTGCTTAGTTGTGCTCCCTCTATTTCTACGGGCCAATCCGGGGGGCTCTGTGTAATATCCATTTATTTTTATGGTTACATATGTATTCTTATAACTGTTTTGTTCTTAGTCTCTCCTGGTCAGGGTTCCCCTGCAGGCACACACTTTGTCTTCAGTGACAGAAGCTGCGCCCAGAGCCTGTCAGGCTCCTTTGGGCGGACGTCATCATGTGAGGGCTTCACTGCCCTCACTGTGACGTCACTTTCGCCTCCCCTCATTGGAGGCCTGGCCAGGCTGGTTCCCTAGCAACCGGCCTGCCAGCATGAGTGTGTTACCAGCTGCTGCTGCCATACAAGTAGTGCAGCACAGCGTTTTTTTGCCTGGGGGGGCTCTGCCAGTGAGTATTTTTGATTATTATCTGTTTGATGCGTTTATTATAAGATGCCACTGTCGGTCCTGACAGCGGCACCGCTGTGACGTCATTTTGACATCAGGTGGGCTTTTCTGACTGACTGCTATTGGTTACTCATGTATATATAATGTGCTGTGTCTGTGTGCCACTTGTTGTGTGTTGACCCTGATGAAGGGGGCCTGCTGTAACGCCCGAAACGTTGGATTGGATTGAAACTCACTAATATAGTTCTATTTGTGCTTACTACTGGAGTGCTGGTTTTCTCTCGATTTCTGGATTTGCGGTGTCACCGCTAACCGTGCACCCCCCTCTCCTACGCTCGATTGGTGTGCGGCGGTATACGATATAGCCTGGACTGAGATAATTGCCACTAGGAAGATGACCTTAAGCATCATTACCCTTAGAGGCGCTTCCGCCAGTGGTTCAAAGGGAGGACCCCGAAGGGCTGACAAAACTAAGTTCAGGTCCCAGACGGGCAGAAGATCGCACATGGGTGACCCCCTGCAAAAATGTCCCTTTAAGTTTATTTTCCGCAATGGGTTTCTGAAAAAAGATGGATAAAGTAGATATCTGTCCCTTTAGAGTGCTCAATTCAAGACCCTCATCGAGACCCTTCTGCAAAAATTTGGAGACGGAAAAGGACCTACAAGCAAAACCTCTGGTTTCACACCAAGCAATAAAGACCCAGCAGACTGGTAAATCTTTGATGTAGTCTGCTTTTGTGTTTGAATCATGGTCCAAATGACCCCGGCAGATAAACCTCTGCAAGGATGGAGGTGTCAATAGCCACTCAGTCAAAGCCAAGAGCCCTAGAGGCCCCTGCGTGAGGAGATCTGGATCATCTGGAAACGACCAATGGTCATCTTCTAACATTCTCCGAGTGTTGGGTACATTCGGCCCCAGCGAGATGCGGCGGTGAAGAGGAGCGAAAATCTTTGAGAAGTCTCGGAGGCTGTGGAGGGAAGAAGAAAGGCGCTCTGACAACTGATGGTGTCAAACCGCTGGAGGCAAGGGTGGTGCACCGTGGGGAGGTGCGGAAGGCTGCCTAGTGCGGAGAGACTGAGATTTGGCACCATCTTGAAAGAGGTGAAGGGGAAGAGGTTGACTTGGGGCTGCCCCTCTCGCGGAAGCACAGAGGAGCAGTGTGATCAAAATGGATGGCGGGCCGGGGGTGGAGGGGAGAGGTGAGGAGGAGAAAGAAGACAACAGCTGGGCGACATCTTCCAGACATGGGACCGTACCGCCTGTATACCATTCTTCAGGGCAGGAATCTCTCCTTGCCATTAAAGTCGGACTCTCACTGGTCGGTACAATTTACAACCCCCCCTCAGTCAGGGAACATCAATATTTGCCAAACAGCACAGAGCTATAATGTATTAAGTCCTGTTCTTCAATAAATCTTGTTCAGAATATCAATGACTCATATTTTTAGTGCCACGTGTGAAAATCCATCCATCCACAATATTTGCCCACCACCAAGGACTGGGCTGGGGGGAACATGCAATTAGAGTAATACACTGGAAGGGGGGGGGGTAGGTGGATATATAGCAGATGGGGAAGAGATTAGCGCAGGAAATTAGGAGAAAGTGATGAAGAAGCGCACAGGGCCCTAGGGCAACTCCAGAATTGCTTTACATTCATCAGAGTCCAGAAACACCATCCAACTATACCAAGTGATGGTGAATTTCTCGAATCCACCGTCCTTTATTAGCAAGAGATTCTCATACCGCATTATATCGATCACTTTCTGGACCCACATTGTGAGGAGGAGGAGAAGGAGGGTTCTCCTGTTTCCACTTTAACAGGATGCACGCCTTAGCCGCGTTCAGCAGCAGACATTGAAGTGATTTTTTTGTAATCCTTGAGGGGGGCCTTTGTTAGGTGGAGTAGACACACGCCTGGGTCATCTGGAAGGTGGCAGTACGAAACCGAATCTGCAATCCTCCTCACAGAATCCCAGAATGGTCTGAGTTTGGGGCATGACCAAAAGATGTGTAAAAGGTCACCCCTCTTGCACCACATCTCCAACAATTCGCTGAAGAATCTGGGAACCACTTGTTACCCATTGGTATGTGGTCCCCAGTTTGGTTAAGAATCTTGTAGTTGCACTCCTGGAATTTGGTACAAATGGATGTTTTGTGCGCTGCGGATAGGAGCTTCCTGATCCTGTGAGGAGAAAAGGAAACGTTTAAATCCCTCTCCCATTTTCTCACAAAATACAATTCTGTGAAATACTCACCTGTAGAATTGATATTATTTGTATACAGTACGTCCTGCTCCAGATATAGTACTTACACTTGGGATATCCTCCGCCAGATGGTGCTGCACTGCAGAGACATGCAAAACAGGCTCCTCCCGGCCCCTCAAATACCCGGGGACCTCCCACAAATCCCCAGCATTGAAAAGCAGTGAACAAGAAGCCGGGAGAATTAAACCACCAAAACTGGTAACTATAACAATGATAATCACCATACAGGGGATCCAGAATAATGCAAAAACCAGGGAGACGTGGAACAGGACGTACTGTATACAAATAATATCAATTCTACAGGTGAGTATTTCACAGAATTGTATTATTCTTAGTATACAGTACGTCCTGCTCCAGATATAGTACTTACACTTGGGACATCCAATAGCAGTGTCCATAAAGTAGGGTGGGATCCCCAACAAAAAAGGCAACAGCAGACAGTTTAAACCACTGCCGCCTGCAAAACCTTGCGGCCAAGACAGCAAGAGCTGAGGCCCTAACATCAACCTTGTAAAACTTTAAAAAAGGTATGAACAGAAGACCAAGTAGCGGCCTAGCAAACTTGTTCAACAGAAGCCTGGTGCTGAAAGGCCCAAGAGGCACCAATAGCACGAGTAGAATAAGATGTAAGGTGAAAAGCAAGATTCTTCCCCTTAGAGGGATAGGCCTGAGTCACTGCCTCACAAATCCATTCGCTAATAGCAGACTTGGCAGAAGCCAAAAAACCTTTCCTAGGACCATAAGGAACCATCCCATCCAAGTAATGACCAGGCCCCACACCTCCTAGCCCCCGAGATCAGACGAGATCGGGCGCATTCAGGATGGAATGGCCGTAGGCCCAAAGGAGCATCAGTTCTCCTAAAGACACAGTGACTACCAAGGAACACTTCCAACACCAAGGAATGCAGAACCCTTTCCTCAGCGTTGCTAGGAATAGGGCACAAGAAGGAAGAACAATATCTTGAATCAATGAACAGAAGACACACCTTAGGCAGAAAGTCCGGCTTAAAGCGGAACACCACCTTATCCTGGTGTACCTCAAAGAATGGGGGCTAGATAGACAGAGCCGCCAGCTCAGACACACGTCTGACCGAAGTAACAGTCACCAGAAGGACAACCTTGAGGGTAAGAACAGCCAAACAGCATCCTGAATAGGTCCAAAGGGAACACCCTGCAAGGCAGACAGAACCAAGTTCAAATCCCAACAGGGACCATAGGATTACGTGGGGAACGCACATGAGTAACCCCCTGAGAGAAAGTCTTAACCAAGGAAAGCTGAGCAAAAGACTTCTAAAGGAAAACGGACAGGGCAGAACCTGACCCTTCAGAGTACTGAGTTGGAGACCTGACTCCAAACCATGCTGTAATAACTCTAGAACCCTGGGGACAGAGAACACACGACAGGGAAGAGACCTAGACTCACACCAATCAATATGGGTACGCCATACCCTATAATAGATGGAAGAAGAAGTTTGCTCCTAGTCTTCCCATAGTCTCAAACACCAAGACAGATAAGCCTGTCTCCATCAAGATGGATGTTTCAGCAGCCAGGCCGTCAAGGCCAGAGTCTGTAGATTGGGGTGACGTAAGGGGCCCTGAGTGAGCAGATCTGGCACTCCTGGCAGAACGTACTGATCTACTGCCCTCTGTACCACGTCTGCGAACCACACTCTTCTTGGCCACCCGGGGGCCACCAGAATCACTGGCCCCCCTTCCAGAGCAATCTTGCGCCGGACCCTGCCTAGGGGGAATGGAGAAAAGACATACAGAACAGAATGTCCTGCCATGACGTTACTAAGGCATCCATGACCACAGCCAGAGGATCCTGGGACAGGGAAACAAGGGCTGAGAGCTTGTGATCGTGACGGGACACGAACAGATCCACAACCGGTTGGTCCCCATAGTGACACAGGGATTGGCACACCCTGTTGCAGAGGGACCCCCTCCAGAGCGAATACCGCCGATATGCAGGGAGCATTGTCCTCCACCCAGATCAGCATCAGAGACACTTCCTGGAGGACCCTCCTGCTCCGGGTCCCTCCCTGATGATTAATGTAGGCCACTGCCGTCAGATAGACCAAGCGCCCCCCGAACAGGCAGGTCCTGAAGAGGAGTGTTCAAGTGAGTTAGAACTAACCTGAACGCTCACTGTTTCAAACATTGATAGGTGTATGGGCCTCCTAAGGGCAACACCTCCCCTGAAACCGCAGGGAGTTCCAGAAGAAACCCCCCCCACAACCTGATAGATTGGCATCAATGGCGACTGTCTCCCAGGAAGGGGCAAGAAGGGAACTGCCCCCAGACAGGTTCCTTGAGTTCATCCACTACAAGAGGGACCTCCTTACCAGGGGGGGAAGGCACACAGACCCTGCTCCAGGGATGCTGGATCCTTGTCCCGTACTAACAATAGGAGAAGTTGCAGAAGGGCCCAAAGGGACTGAGCATAAGGGACCTCTTCAGAGCACACCACCAACGGGCCCACCAGCTGCATCCCCTGCCTGGTGGAGGGACGGGGACAGCTATGAGGGACTGAGCCCGTGCAACCAGATTGTCCACTTTATTGGAGGAAGGGAGATCCTTGCCTGAACTGTATCCAGATTCATTCCTAGGAATGGAGTTACCAATGAAGGGGACAATGAGGACTTGGGGTGTTTGATCACCCATCCAAATGACTCCCAAATGGACACCACCAGCCGAGTATCCAACTTAGCCTGACGTAGAGACTGGGAAGTGATAAGGACGTCCAGGTAGGTCATCTCATGGACGCCCCTTGGTCTCATCAGAGACATCACCCCCGTTAGCACCTTGGTGAGCACTCTGGGAGCTGAAGAGAGGCCAGATGACAAGGCCACAAATTAGCAGTGTTGGTCTTCCAATGCGAATCTGAAGAACCTCGGTGTCCAGAAGACACAGGGACGTGAAAATAAGCATCTTTGATCTCCACAGACGGCAAGAAGCCCCAGGGGCGCAAGGAGCTGATGGCCCAGCGCAGCATTTCCATGCAGAAACCGCCTGTAATTGACGAATTGCTGAAAATCTGTGAATCCAGAATGGGCCAGACTGACACATCCTTTTGGGGAACTGTGGAAAGGTTGGTGTAGCGCCACCTGCCTCTGCCTGTTAAAGGCAATCTGCAAATGACCCCCAGACCCCGCAGGCCTTACATGGCCTGCACCAGCACCTGAACAGAGGCAGGGACAATGAGTACCCGGGACCTGATAATCTTGGGGGAGACCGCACAGCAAACTCTCTTGTATACGGAGGACACTACCTCCTGAATCCACTAGTCTGAGGCGTGATGCCTCCTGACATGAGCAAAGTGCCGCAGCAGTCCCCTCACCCAGACGGGCGAGGGCGCCCCATCATGCTTGAGGGGACTTGGTGGAAGATTTGGGCTTAGCCCCCCCGGAGGAGCCAGGGCGTTGTCTGCTGCTCCTGGGGCAGGAATCTGTGCGAGCCCTTGCGAAGGACACCCCTGGTTCTTGCTTAACACTATGGTAGGGGGTAGAAGGGGTGCCCTGGCCCTGAAGGGGCCGAGACAGCCGCCTGCGTTGGGATAACTTACCCTTCTTACCAAACAGGTCTAGACAGGCCCCAAACAGGCGTAGCCCTTTAAAAGGAAGCCCGGTAAGAGCCTTCTTTGCAGCATCATCAGCACCCCACTGTCGCAGCCAGACCAAACAACGTATAGCCACCACAAGGGCAGAAGTTCTTGCACACATTCTAATGGTGTCATCCAATGCTAATAGGATAAATTTTACAAACACATCACAACTGGAGAGTGCCTTAAACACATCCCAAGGGGGACGATCAAGCATTTTTCTGATGAGGGTTCTAGCGGCCACGGCAGTAATGGCAGAGGCACAGACCGGGCGCAGCGCCGTCCCTGCACATGCAAAGGCGTGGGAGGCCAGCAGGTCAATGTGCCGGTCCTCAGCATCCCGAAGGGTAGCATAAGCAGGGGCTGTAATGAAGGGGGAGTTAGGAAGCCCTATGATCGGGGCATCCACCTCGGGGGGGGGGGGGGGGGGGGGGAATGACCAACATTTAACCACCTCAGGGGGAAAAGGGTACTTCCTATCCCAGTCCCCTGGGACCCCGGGAAGTTTACTGGGGCACTCCCATTCCTTGAGCACAAGGGTATGGAAATGTGCCTGCTCTAGAAATTCCAAGCATGCTGATGTTGTATGGAAACGCTCCCCTCTTTGCCTGGGAGCCTCACCAGGGAGAGAGATAGACAGAACCTCAAAAATCTGGATCAACAAATTGTCAGTGTCAATCTGGGCCCAGTATTCAGGGCCAGAATCGTCACTCCTCGGCCTCTCAGATGAGCCTGAGTCAGAGAAGAGCTCTCCATCAGAAGGGGTATAGCCACACAGATTCATAAACTCCTCAGATCCCATAGGGAAAACAGTAACATTAGGCGTCAAGTGCCGCTTCTTACCAGGGCCCTTACGCGCTAAAGACCTCGCAATAATCTGTTCAGCCGTAGGCAGAGACAAATCAGGCTGAGAATCCCCACTTGTGCGTGACTCAGCAGGAGTGAGATTTAAGCCTGGGGAAGTAGGTGAAGTGAAACGAGGTGCAGCCACTGGCAGGCCAGAATGCAAGGCCAGCGCTTGCTTAGCACAGGGTACGCAGACCCGTGCCCTGTCAGCGTCAGCATGGGGTTGTTCACACGCCATGCACAGCCGGTCTTGTCCCAAGGGGACCCCGGTCACATTATCCTGAGATGCCTCCATATGGTGATTTTTTAGGCACAATATGCCAGTAGGGATTGACGCTATAAACAACCCTGGATGCCCCAATGACCCGCTAGGGAAGTGGGAGAATTTTACAAGGCCCGACTATTAATTACACCGGGCCGGGAGAAGCCAACGGATTCAGCCGTCTGAAAGATACAATGAGAAGTAAATGGTGTCAGAACCGAAACACTACAATGAGTATAAAAGCCCGCGAGGGCACTTACGGACCACAGTAAGCAAGAACGTCACACGTGCGCACGCGCGAACAGGCAAAATGGCGCCGAGTACCTCAAAGGGCGGGTCAGAGCGCGCCATGACGCGGAGCGCGCCAGGCCAGGCTCTGCCCTCCCGATGAGCGCAAAGTCCAACCATCAGCCAATGAGGACACAGAGGCGTCTGAGGTAACGCCGCCGCCCAGCGCGGAACATCCAATAAAGGAAAAAGCGCACAAGCCGGCAGCAGTTATACGAGTAAAAATACAAATCAGCGTGGCGGCTGACACCATATATACAAGTCCAAAGACATTACAAAGGCCATATGCATGTAATCACAATACACTGACACTCACACAATACACTGACGCTGGAAGCCCATCTGGGCTTGGTGCTTTCCCTCCAGCCATCCCCGGGACTGCTTTCTGTAACTCCATAAGACAGATGGGATCCTCCATCACTTCGGGTGGCAGACTGGGCATCCCTTATTCCCTGATGTATTTGGCTATCAAGGCCATTAGGTCAGACCCCTGCACTTTAGAAAGATTATACAAATGGTAGAACTTCCTGAAGGTTTCTGCAATCTCACTGGTCAGATGTCTAATCTGGCCCTCTGAATCTGTATTTTTCGGGACATAAGTCCTCGCCCTCTCCATCCGTAGGGCCCTGGCCAAAAGTCTACCACACTTATTCCCCGAATCATAAAAAGCTTTCCGGCATTTAGTCAACTGAGCCCTCAACTTATCGCAACATAGTGTTTTAGGTTTTTCCCTCAATGTTGTCAAAGCGGCCAGATAGGCGGCTGCCAGGGACTGTTTATGGGGTCTTTCAAGCTTCCTATTCTCTGCCATGGGGCTTCATTGTATGTTTCGCCTTTTCCTTTTTAATTCTAGACCCAATTTTGATAAACACCCCCCGAATGACACATTTGTGAGACTCTCATAGGATCCCGGGATCTATTTCAGTGGATGAGTTCAGGGCAAAGAATTCTTGAAGTTCTTTTTGGATTTCACCTAAGCTGGTACTCCAGCAGAGAGGTGTTAAGCCTCCAAGACCACGCTTTCATGAGTGGACTCAGAAGGACAGCTGTTAGTATAACTGGGGCATGGTCCGAGATGGTAATGTTGCCAATTTCCGTAGCCGATATCCTAGACAGCGAGGCGTGTGGTATTAGAAAAAGGTTGATTCGGGAGTAGGAATCGTGGGGGGTGGAAAGAAGGTATAGTCTATCAGATGGGTGTTGGATTCTCCATGCATCTGTTAGCTGTAAGGCGAGCACTTTTTTACGACTTTTCAGTTTAGCATAGGATGGGCGTAGTGAGCCCCTGGAGGTGTCGATGAGTGGGTCCAATGTTAGATTAAAGTCATCACCGATAATCAGCTCCCCTTCTCTAAAGGTGGAGAGAGTCTCTAGTACCCTTTCAATGAAAGTGGTCTGACCCGAATTCAGCAGGTAGAGGTTAGCAAATGTATAGGGATAGGACGCCATCTTCCCTTTCAAGAAGATCCAGCGTCCCAGCTCCCACCGGCTCCCAACACATATTGTCGCTTCCCGTGACTTTAGCTAGGTGAGCTGGCATGGTGTAAAGCAAATTTATATAAAAATCAGTGGGCTGGAATTGGGCGTGATTCGTCCACCCCTACAATCAGCAACAGCCAGGCATGTCAAGCTATAGTGACGTGACTGTCGGCAGTCACCACAACAAGCTGGGTACACTTAGAAAGCTTAACGTGTACTTTCAGGGAATATATGGTTTATAGGGGATATTCCAAATGTAAAGGGTTGTTTTGGTTGAAAAATTGCACGGTGCGCACTTTGTCTTCACAGCAGACATTTTCAAGTAAAATTATGGTTACGCACATGCTTTTCTTTGGGGTGTTTGGCAACTCTTCCCTTGACAGTACCTATGCATGTTGGGTACCGTTCTGTTCGGGTTCAGATTTTACTTGTTTTTTCTTGTTTGCATAGTTTATTTTTTTTTATTTTTTATTTATTTTTTTTAGGAAAATGTGGCTTTGATTCTTCTTTTTTATTCTTTTTTTTAGGGAAACTCTGTGCAACCAAAGAATTGATTGAGGGATTACTTCCACAAAACTAAAACCACATAAACAAGCCTGGTACGCCTAGAAAGCTGGAGGCGTGTACTTCCAGAGAATATATAGCTTGTGGGGCGTATTTCAAATGTAAAGGCTTGTTTTTCTGGAAAAACTGCAAGGTGCATAGTTGTATTTTATCTGAAAATGACCTAAAGCTCTGTTTCAGTTTGGGGGAGTCTCCTGGGCAGGAAAGGGTGTCTTCCTATACATATGTGGTACTGCAGTGACTGGGAGAAATTGGGGTTTCACGCGCAATAACATTTTATTGACAAACGTACATTTTTTATTACAAAAAAACACGGCCAACAAGGCCAAACAAGACATTGCATGTTGAAGCTCAGACTGTGCTGAAAAAAAACAATATAAAACATTTTCAACAATAACCAGCAAACAACAACAATTACCATACAGGGGATCCAAGGATAATGAAAACCAAGGGTGGGGTGGATCAGGACGTACTGTATACTCATAACAATTCTACAGGTGAGTAATCACAGAATTGTATTATTCTTAGTATACAGTACGTCCTGCTCCAGATGATAATCCTTATGTCTGGGACATCCAATAGCAGTGTCCGTAAGGTAGGGTGAGCTGAGGCCCGAAAATCAACCTTGTAAAACTTGGAAAAGGTATGAACAGAAGACCAAGTAGCGGTCTTGCAAACTTGTTCAACACAATCTTGGTGCTGCAAAGCCCAAGAGGCACCAATAGCACGAGTAGAATGAGCAGTAAGGCGGAAGGGAGGATTCTTCCCCTTAGCATTGTAGGCTTGAATCACAGCCTGTCGGATCCATTTGCCGATAGTAGATTTAGCTGGAGCCAGACCCTTCCTAGGACCAGAAGGAAGCCACCAGATAGAACTTCATATTCCTGACCACATCCAAGGAATGCAAAGCCCTCTCAGAGCTACTAGGATTAGGGCACAAGTAAGGTAGAACAATGTCCTGATTGAGATGAAAAGCAGACACAACCTTAAACAGAAAATCAGGCTTGAAGCGAAACAACACCTTGTCCTTTTTTTTTTTTTTAATTCTTTATTTATCCAAGCTTGTGCAAAACATACAAAGTTCGAGTGCATGGTATTACAAGAATGATGCAGACACATAAATATCCATCAAAGGACGAGATATTGCAGCATATATAACAGAGCGTCTTGAAATTTGAGTCGAAAACAACACAACTTAATAAACCACGCCTCCCTGAAGAGATCTGGGGGCAGGAAAGTAAAAAGTACTATGAAATCAAGCTATTACTAGATATCTATATAATAAATCTACCACTTGAACAATACAGTGCACTTATTTTAATCAGTGAAAGAACAAATGGAAAAACGAGAGAAAAGGGGGACGATCAAGTGAGGGAAGGGGGGGGGGGGTGCCAGGAAGGATAATCAAAGGTAAAGTAACCTCGGGGATGGAGGCCTATATTTCCACTATGAGGCGCTTATAGTCCTCGGAACCAAGTCGCCATGTACTTCTCATAGCTATCCTCCCCAGGCGTCATTAGGTCTTCAAACCTCATTATTTCATTAATTTTTAGGGCCCACATTGCAAGGGTAGGGGGGTCCTCCTTTTTCCACAGTTGCGGGATACACAACTTGGCTGATGGCACATTAAAGAACCACGATACTTCCTGAGTGGGATTTTTGTCAAGTGGAGCAAGCACAGGGCAGGGTCATCTGGGATCTCTTCATTCAACAGGCTCCCTGTCACCTCTCTAACCCCATCCCAAAAGGTCTTCAGTCTAGGACATGACCAGAAGATGTGAAGCATGCTTCCTTCCCCTCCATTACACCTCCAACACTTTGCCTCCACCTCGGGGCACCACCTGTTAATCGCGGACTCTATACCACCTTGTTAGGACCTTGTTAGCTACACTCTTGAAACCTGGTACATATCAAGGTTTTATGGGGGTTCTCCAGCAATCTACTTATCTGCTTCGAAGTGAAGACCCTGCCCAAGTCTCTCTCCCACTTCCCTAGGTACGACGGCGGTGCTATATCTGGAGGGTTGATCAGCATCTTGTATATGCACGAGAGGGTGTGACTCACATCTTCTCTACTGGAGCACAGCTCTTCAAAGGGGGTAAGGCCTCTTTGTACCCTTCTATGTTCTCGCAGCGTTGAGAGGAAGTGTGTCAGCTGTTGTTGCTGCCATGACGTCCATACAGGAAGCCCTCTCTCGGTAGCCAAATCCCCCGTTGCACCCCACTCTCCCTCTCGCAGAAAGTGACCCACTCTAAAGACACCTGCTGCCTTCCAAGCCCCGGGGGTAGTCCCTCTACAACCAGGGGGGAACCCGAGGTTGCCCAAGACCGGGACCATTGGTGAGGGCGCCGGAGAGAAGTCTGACCGCTGAAAATACTGGCCACATACTCTTAACGTGGTTCCTACAAGGGCGTGCTTCATTGCTAGTGGTATGTCTTTCTGGTCGACCCATGGAATACAATCGACTCTGACCCCCACAAGGTTCTGTTCAATAGACACCCACTGCTTATGTCCCCGGTGCAGACACCAACCCACCACTCTGTTAAGATGGGCTGCAGCGTAGTAAAGCCCCGGATCAGGGAGACCTATACCGCCCTTATCTTTAATCCTAATGAGTATGGTCATACGTATCCTCGCTCTTCCTCCTCCCCATACAAATTTCCGAAAGAGCGCATCTACCTTCCGGAAGAAGGCTTGCGGGATAGCCACTGGGAGGGCCTGTAATAGATAAAGAAGCCGTGGGAGCAGCACCATTTTTAAAGCGTTGCAGCGTCCGAACCACGAAAGTCTCCCACCCGACCATCTGACCCACTTCCTCCTCAAATCTTTTGAGCAAAGGGGGGAAGTTAAGGGCAAAGACGTTCGCCAAGTTCCTACATATTTTTGTTCCAAGATAAGTAACACTTTCCTCTGAGCATCTAAAGGGGAAGGATTTCTGTATATTATCAAATCTTTTCGGAGGGACATTAATATTGAGATCTCCGTATTCATTTAATTCTCTCATTAGGTTCGGTATAGAGGTTTCTGGGAGTGTTAGTCCAAAAATGAGATCATCAGCAAAGGCTGCAACTTTGTAGCTACCCATTTGGTCTCCCATACTTTATGTCACTATTTCCACGGATTCTACACAAAAGGGGCTCCAAGGTGAGTATAAAAATTAGAGGGGAGAGGGGGCACCCCTGTCTCGTTCCATTTGTGATCTTAAAGGAGCCCGAGAGAATCCCATTCACTCGCACCGATGCGGAGGGGGCACTGTACAAACTGCTTATCCAGCCTAAAGCATTGGGGCCGAAGCCGATGTGACTAAGAGTGTTCTGCATAAAGCTCCAATTGACTCTATCAAAAGCCTTCTCCGCATCGGTGGCAAGCAAGAGGGATGGGACACCGCTTTTTTTGGCCCATTGGATTAAATTTAGAACTTTAATAGTATTATCCCTCGCCTCTCTATGTGGCATAAAGCCGGCTTGGTCAAGGGATATGATTTGGTGGAGATGTGGGGCTATCCTGGAGGCGAGTACTTTTGCAAAAATCTTGATGTCCGTATTTAATAGGGATATGGGCCTATAGCCAGAGCAAAGGCCAGGGTCCTTCCCCTCCTTTGGGATGACTGATATGTGCGCCCTAAGCGAGTCTTGGGGGATACATCCTGGTTCCTTAAATGAATGAAAGGCATCCAAGAGTCCCCGGGCCAATAGAGGGAGCAACTTCTTGTAAAATTCTATCGTAAAGCCATCAGGACCCGGTGCCTTTCCCCCTAAGGCCCCTGACACTGCCCTCTGGACCTCCTCCAACAGAATCGGCCCTTCCAACTCCTCTACAATTTCACAAGGCAGAGTTGGGAGACCAGACTCTCTAATATATTGCCTCATTGCTGCATCCCGTTCCCTACCTTCTATCTTCGGGAGATTGTATAACCCCTCATAAAATTTCTTAAAGGCCTCCGCAATTTCGTCAGTTAGGTGAACCATCCTACCCTTCAAATCTGCAATTTTTGGGACAAATGCCTTCACCCTCTCTGCCCTCAAGGCTCGCGCCAGGAGTTTCCCACATTTATCCCCTGATTCATAGAATTTGCCACGGCATTTGAGTTTTTGCACTTTGAGCCTCTCGCAGCACAGCAGTTTAAGTTTTTCTCTGGCTGCCGTCAGCGCCGAGAGGTGGATGACAGAAAGACTTCTTGTGTAGAGTTTCCAGGTTTCTGATCTCATTCAGCAATTTCAGGACACTTTCTTTTTTTAACCTCGAGCCCATTTTTATTAGGGTTCCCCTGATGTAACACTTGAAAGTCTCCCACAGAGTCCCAGGGCTGATCTCAGGCAATTTGATCAATTCAAAGAACTCCTTGATGTCTTTCTGGAGCTCTACCATAACCCTTTGATCTCCCAACAGAGTTATTGAGGCGCCAAGTCCAGCTCTTTGGTCCTGGGTGGGGAAGTGCAAGTCTAATCGAGATTGGTGCATGATCAGAGATGGTGATACATCCTATCTCTGTGTCGATAACACGGTTTAAGGAGCCATGCGCTATCAGGAACAGGTCAATTCTAGAATATGACCCGTGGGGAGGAGAAAAAAAGGTGTAATCTCGTGTGTCTGGATGCTGTATCCTCCATGGGTCAATTAATTGATGTTGGGCGAGTGTCTTTTTGAGCCTCTTCAGTTTGATGTAGGATAGGTGAGGGGCCCTTTGGAGGTGTCTAAAAGTGGATCTAGGGTCAGATTAAAGTCACCTCCCACCACTAACTCTCCTTCCCTAAACATTGCAAGTTCCTCTAGGACCTTGCCTAGGAACGTCAACTGGGCAGAGTTTGGCATATAGACATTGGCAAACGTGTACAGCGAGGACGAAATCCGTCCCTTTAGGAATATCCATCTCCCTTCCTCATCAGTTTTAAAATCAACTAACTCCCAAAACAGGGATGCCACAACGGCGATGCTTACTCCTCTTGATCTCGAATCTGGGGAGTAGCTGTTGTACGTTTTCGGGAAATGTCTATTGCCAAAGGAGGGTGGGTTAGAAGCCCTAAAATGGGTCTCTTGGAGGAAAGCCACCTGAGCTCCCAGTCCCCTCAAGTTCCCCAATACCAAGGACCTCTTTTCCGGACTATTCATCCCTTTCGCATTGAGCGAAACTAATTTAAAGTCCGCCATCTTAACTCTCAGCGGTATCTCTACCCTTGTATCTTCCTATCTAAGTAGATCAGTCAGCGCCTCACCACCTCTGCCTAGGGTATCTCACCAATTCAAAGGGGCACTCAAGTATATCTGCCTGGCACGGTTGGGGGGGGGGGGGGGGGAGGGGGGTGATAGACGGGAACAGGGGGGGGGGGGAAGAAAGAGCTCGGATTCCAAGAACTACCGGGAAAGAAGGGGGTAACACCCCTAAACCAGGGAAAAAGAGTGAGTCCTATCGACCACTGGGGTCAACAAGGCCCACCCACTGGGGGATCGCGTCCGAACCAAGAGGAGAGCGTACAGGAGCACCTGCTCGCCCACCCCTGGTCGGAGGTCACTAATAAGAACCAAAACCAAGAAAAAGGGAATAAGTCTAGTGCGGAGGTACACGCTCACGCACTAGAAGGAACAGACACTAAAGTTCCCCTCAAACGGAGTAAATACAGTCAACAAGTTCACGGTAAGATTTTAAGATGAAAATCCCAGCCGCATTCCTCACGATCAGGTGAAATGGGAAACCCCATCTATACGTTGCTCCCTGACTGATGATTGTTTCGAGGAGGGGCTTCATCATTCTACGCATCTGGAGAGTCCGCCTGGACAAGTCCTGTAGAATCTTGATCGGCGCTCCTTCGAAGCTGAGGGTGCCCTTGTTCCACGCTCTCCTCAGGATTTCCTCCTTCAATGAAAAAAGGTGAATCCTGCACACAATGTCCCTGGGAAAAGCTGGGTCTGTCCTCTTAGGACCCAAGGCCCTATGCGCTCTGTCAAGTTCAATAGGGGTAGAGGGCTCCCTATCCAACACTTCATTGAATATTGCGGTGACCATAGCCTTAATGTCCTCTGTGTCTCACGGCTCCGGGATACCTCTGATCCTCAGGTTGTTCCTTCTATTGCGATTCTCGAGATCGTCAAGGTGCAGCTGGCAGGTCGACAACATTGCTTCTTGGGAGTCGCATCTCGCCTCTAGAGCCCGCAGGCGGCTGGTGCAAGAAGGCCCTTCCACCTCCAAGGCCCGAATTCTAGTTTCAACTTCGGCCACTTCATGACCTACAGCGAGGATCTAGCGCTTGAAGCTTGCTTCATATTTCGCGATCAGATTTTCAATCTCCCCCCTGGAGGGGATACCCCTCAGAAGAGAGATAGTCTCCAGGTGAATCTGACTCTCCTGCAATTTCTCCTCTGGCGGAACTTCCACCTGGGTATCCATGCTCCACTCGCCAGGCACTTCAGTAACCGGGGTCATTGGCGAAGGGTCGTCAGCCTGAGGAAATAGACTTTTTTCTGGAGAGGGTTGGAGTGGGGATAGAGGCGATCTCGACCTTTCATCTAAATTCCCCGGCGACTCGAGGGCATCCCCTTTCACTGGTCTCAGCTTCGCTGGTCTCTGCGGGAGATTAATGCTTTGGGCTTCAGGGGCACGCTCCAAGTCCCCCAGAGGGGAGCGGGGGGCACGAGCCGACCGCCGCTCCCCTGCAGGCGCATATGCAAATCTGCTGAGATTCGTTGAGAGCCCCTGACGGGGTCCAGCGGCGCGCCCCCCGCCACGGGTCCGCCGAGAATCAGCCTCCATTTCCCCATCATGTGACACACCAGCTGCGGGGGTCTCACCCCCGAACCCCGGGGGGAGAGGCCTCACCCCATATGGTGTTGTGCCCGAGGTATGCGGGAGCAGAGCAGGGGGTACACGCGGGGCAGCACCGTGGCAGTCCGGGGGGAGCCCCTCCATTCCCAGGGCTCTTCCTTTATGTCTCCCGCTAGGGCCTCCTATTCCATTAGGCTGTGTATACTGTGCCTTTAAGAGGCTGCAGCCGGCACGGGGCTCAGCAGAGGTAGCGACCGCCATCTTGCTCCACCCGGAGGACGGTTCTTCTCCCCCAGCAGCTTTACTGTGCGGCTCCTCCGCCTGTGCTAGGGCGCAGTCTTCTCCAGTGTCCCCCGGGGGACCCGCAGCACTCCCCCTACGGGCACCGACATCAGGGTGACCTCCTCCGCTTCCGCTCTCCGAGCCGGGCGGGCGCCGGATGCCATCTTGGTCCTCCCGCCGGTCTCCGTTTCCCGCAGCTCCCGCAGCTCTCCGCCGTCAAAGCCAGCAGCCAGCGCCCCACACCGCGGTCCCGCCGGCAACACTCCTCCGCTCTCCCCGCCGGACCCCTCCAGAGATGAGAAGGATGCACGCTCCGATCCTGTAGGGATTTCCAGAAGCCCCCCCAACCTGTCAGACTGGCATCTGTGGTGACCGTCTCCCAGCTTGGGGCCAGAAAGGATCTGCCCGCCAACAGGTTCCTGGAGTCCAGCCACCACGAGAGGGACCGTCTGGCCAGGTGGGACAGAACAAAGGCAAAGGCAGAACAAAGGCCTGGTCCAGGGACGCAGGGTCCCTGTCCCATACTAACAAGAGGTGGAGTTGAAGAGGCCTCATGTGAAACTGGGCATAAGGAACAGCCTCAAAGCAGGACACCATCAGTCCCACCAGCTGCATCCCCTGCCTGATGGAGGGATGGGGACACGAGAGAAGGAACTGAACCTGAGCAAGCAGACTGTCCAACTTCTGTTGGAGAAGAAAGATCCTTGCCTGAACCGTATCCAGATTCATTCCCAGAAACGGAGTCACCAAGGAGGGGGACAGGGAAGATTTGGGATGGTTGATCACCCAGCCGAATGACTCCAGTGTGGATACTACTCTGAGTGTCCAGCTCCGCTTGATGGAGAGACTGAGAAGTGATGAGAATGTCGTCCAAATAGGGCAGAATGCGAATGCCCTGAGACCTGAGCAGAGCCATGACTCCTGCCAGCACCTTGGTGAACACTCTGGGAGTTGGAGACCAAAAGGCAAGGCCACGAATTGGTAATGCTGATCCTCCAGAGCGAACCTGAGGAATCTCTGATGACCTGGAAAAATAGGAATATGAAGGTAAGCATCCTTGATATCCACAGATGTCATGAAGTCCCCTGGGAGCAGGGAGCTGATAGCCGAGCGCAGAGTTTCCATGCAAAAGCGCCTGAATCTGACAAACTTGTTGAGGATCTTTAGGTTCAGGATGGGTCTGACTGACCCGTCCCTTTTGGGCACAGTGAAAAGGTTGGAATAATAACCCCTGCCTCTTTCCAGCCCCCAGCTCCAGAAGGTTTTGCACTGCCAGCAGCAAGGCCTGAGCTGACAGGGGATTTTGAGACACCCGGGATCTGATGAATCGGAGGATCTTTTAACCGGAGGACACTACCTCCTGAATCCAACGGTCTGAGACGTGATGCCTCCAGACATGAGCAAAGTGCTGAAGCCACCCCCCCCACCCGGATGAGTGAGGGCGCCCCTTCATGCCTGAGGGGGCTTGGTGGAAGACTTAGGCTTAGGTGGCCCTGTCCTCGGCCCCTGCCCCAGAAATCTCCTCGGTCCCCAGCAAAGGAAGCCCCTCTTCCTGCTCTAGATCCACTGTAGGAGGGAGAAAAGGGCACCTGAACCCCGAAAGGGCCGGGACGGTCTTTTCCATTGGGGTAACTTGCCTCCCTTGGCAAACAGCTCCAGGCGGTCCCCAAACAGGCGTAGTCCTTTGAAGGGGAAACCAGTGAGAGCCTTCTTGGCAGCAGCCCACTGGCGCAGCCAAACTGAGTGGCGTATAGCTACAACCAAGGCAGAGGTTCTAGCACACATCCTAATAGAATCATCCAAGGCAGAAAGTACATAGGTAATGAAAACCTCACAGCGCGAGAGAGCATTGTACTCCTCAACAGAAGCATCATCAGGAACTCCATCTAAGAGATTCCTGAGTAGAGTCCTAATAGCCACGGCTGTAATGGCAGAAGCACACACTTTTCATAAGGCAGTTCCCACGCAGGCAAAGGCATGTGAAGCCAGCTGGTCAATACCCCGGTCCTTACCGTCCTTCAGGGTAGTGTAGTCAGGGGAATGAATGACAGAGGTGTTAGACAACCCCAGAATTGGCGCATCCACTTCTGGAGGGGATGATCAACGCCTAACCATATCCGCGGGAAAGGGATACCTCTTATCCCAACTCTTAGGGACCCCGGGAAGTCTACTTGGATGCTCCCATTCCTTGAGCACAAGATTATTGAAATGGGCTTGCTCAGGGAACTCTAGACGCGGCTTAGCCGTATGGAACAGCTCCCCTTGCTGCTTAGGGACCGCGGCTGGGGGAGCAATAGAGAGCACTTCAAACATCTGAGTCAAAAGCCTGTCAGTATCATCTGGGGCCCACGGGTCGGGGTCAGAATCAGCATAACCCTTAGGCTGCTCATCAGAGGATTCTGAGTCAGAGAACAATTCCCCCTCCTCTAGGGGGGTATACCCAGACAGTTCCAAAAATTCATCAGCCCCCCATAGGGAAAACAGTGACACCGGGCGCCAAATGCCGCCTCTTAGCCGGCGCCTTGCGTATTAGCAATAAGCTTTTCCACACTAGCCAGTCTGGAAGAGACATCAGGCTGAGACTCCCCACTGGTATTCACCTCACTGGGAGTCATATGTAAGCATGGGGGAGTGGGTGAAGACATAAGGGGTGAAGGCCCAGCCACTGGCAACCCAGACTGCAGCGCAAGCACCTGCTGGGCACAGGGTACACAAACCCGCACATCATCGCTTATAGGGGACACCCCACATGCCACACACAGCCGGGCTTGTCTCGAAGGAACCCCGAGCACATTATCCTGAGAAGCCTCCATATGGTGATTATAGCAGCACAACAGGCCAGTAGGGGATTACGCTGTAAAAGCAACCCGGGATGCCCCAATAGCCCGCTAGGGAAGTGGGAGGAATTTAAACACTAGGCCTCAATAAGTTTGTTAAAAAACTAATAGAGGGGATAGGGCCGGGAGAAACCAAATGAGTTCCACCCGCCTAAAAGACACAATAAAAAAGGACCCGTAAGCAGCATGCATACAAACAAGTCTAACAATAAAATAAGCCCGCAGGGGCACTCACGGACCGCGGAGGGAAGACGCCAGCCACGCAGCACCAGAGGATCAAAATGGCGCCGAGTATACCTCGAGGGGCGGGCCACGGAGACATGATGCAGAACGCGCCTTCCGCAGGAGCGCGAAGGTGCACACGTGACCGGCCCAACCAATGGAGGCACAGCAGCGCCTGAGGTAATGTCACCGCCGCCCGCCGTTGAGCGCGCGCGGCGGCAAATTCAAATACATATAGTAAAACGCGGTGACTGTAAATGCAAGCACACTAACCAACAGTGAAGTGCAAACAGAACAAACACACCATACACCCCCCCGCCCGTGAGCTGCAAGGGAGAGCGAGGGAGGTCGGCGGCCACCCGGTAGATAGGGGCGAGGGGCAAGTTGCAGGAGGGGCATTCCATAAGGCTCACCATGGTCTATACCGCCTACCCTTTGGTGGAGGATTGCGGTCGGAGTAGCGCTCCATAAGCACCATACAGCGGTGCTGCCTACCATCACCCGACCAGCGCAGCCAAGGCTGGGAGGCTATTAAAAAATGAAACAGGTGGGAATAGTCCTACAGGGCCGCAGGCTAATAGCCCCGCTCACCTGCGAAAAGAGAGATCTTCTTGTCCTTTGCAGTCCAGACTGCAGAGAAGATCTGGGAAATTTGTGGGAGGTCCCGGGTATTTGAGGGACCGGGAGGAGCCAATTTCGCTGTTCTCTGCAGTCCAGCGCCATCTGGCGGAGGTAAACCCCGACGTAAGGATTATCATCTGAAGCAGAACGTACTGTATACTAAGAATAATTCAACACTTCAGAACTAATTTCCACCCTAAATTCCAGCTTATAGGAATTAGTATTGAGCATTCTAAAGAAACTTTCAAGTGTCTCCAAAGGCCCTTCCCATATACATAACACATCATCTATGAATCTTTTCCATAGCTTCAAGTAGGGCCAGGTATGCCTAAATATGAACTGGGCCTTCCAACAAATAAATTGGCCATGCTAAGTGCAAACTTCACACCCATTGCCACGCCCTTTTTCTGTAAAAAGAACTGGCCCCCCCAAACCAGAAATAATTGTGGTCCAGTGCAAGTATCAGGCATTCCACAATAAATTCAATCTGGGTAGATGGTAAACCTGAAGCTCGATTAAGGAAAAAACAGACCGCTTCAACGCCCTTGTCGTGCGGGATGTTTGTGTTGTCACTAAAGTGGCTTGATTCGTCTTTTGTTCCTCACAGAGGGCCAATATATATATTGTGTTGCCAATAAAGTGGCTTGATTCGTCTTTTGTTCCTCACAGAGGGCCAATACATGGCCTGAATCTCTTAGATAAGCTGGAAGATTCATAGACGATGGAAAAGATTCATAGACAATGTGTTATGTATATGGGAAGGGCCTTTGAAGACATTTGAAAGTTTCCTTAGAATGGTTAATACTAATTCCTATCAACTGGAGTTTACGGCGGAAATTAGTTCTGAAGTGATGAATTTTTTGGACCCAACTATAAAAAATGATGTTCCATGCTTAACCACTTCGACATACTTTAAGCCAAAGGATAGGAATGGGTTCGTACCATCAGTTGTCACCACCCTAACTGGATAAAAGCGATCCCACAGGGCCAATTTATGAGATTAAGAAGGAACTGTAATAAAATTGAAGATTATGATATATACAGTCAGGGCCAGAAATATTTGGACAGTGACACAATTTTCGCAAGTTGGGCTCTGCATGCCACCGCATTGGATTTGAAATGAAACCTCTACAACAGAATTCAAGTGCAGATTGTAACGTTTAATTTGAAGGGTTGAACAAAAATACCTGATAGAAAATGTAGGAATTGTACACATTTCTTTACAGACATTCCACATTTTAGGAGCTCAAAAGTAATTGGACAAATAAACATAACCCAAACAAAATATTTATTTTCTCAATATTTTGTTGCAAATCCTTTGGAGACAATCACTGCCTTAAGTCTGGAACCCATGGACATCACCAAACGCTGGGTTTCCTCCTTCTTAATGCTTTGCCAGGCCTTTCCAGCCGCAGCCTTCAGGTCTTGCTTGTTTGTGGGTCTTTCCGTCTTAAGTCTGGATTTGAGCAAGTGAAATGCATGCTCAATTGGGTTAAGATCTGGTGATTGACTTGGCCATTGCAGAATGTTCCACTTTTTTGCACTCATGAACTCCTGGGTAGCTTTGGCTGTATGCTTGGGGTCATTGTCCATCTGTACTATGAAGCGCCGTCCGATCAACTTTGCAGCATTTGGCTGAATCTGGGCTGAAAGTATATCCCGGTACACTTCAGAATTCATCCGGCTACTCTTGTCTGCTGTTATGTCATCAATAAACACAAGTGACCCAGTGTAATTGAAAGCCATGCATGCCCATGCCATCACGTTGCCTCCACCATGTTTTACAGAGGATGTGGTGTGCCTTGGATCATGTGCCGTTCCCTTTCTTCTCCAAACTTTTTTCTTCCCATCATTCTGGTACAGGTTGATCTTTGTCTCATCTGTCCATAGAATACTTTTCCAGAACTGAGCTGGCTTGTTGAGGTGTTTTTGGGCAAATTTAACTCTGGCCTGTCTATTTTTGGAATTGATGAATGGTTTGCATCTAGATGTGAACCCTTTGTATTTACTTTCATGGAGTCTTATCTTTACTGTTGACTTAGAGACAGATACACCTACTTCCTTGAGAGTGTTCTGGACTTCAGTTAATGTTGTGAACGGGTTCTTCACCAAAGGAAGTATGTGGCGATCATCCACCACTGTTGTCTTCCGTGGACGCCCAGCCCTTTTTGAGTTCCCAAGCTCACCAGTCAATTCCTTTTTTCTCAGAATGTACCCGACTGTTGATTTTGCTAATCCAAGCATGTCTGCTATCTCTCTGATGGATTTTTTCTTTTTTTTCAGCCTCAGGATGTTCTGCTTCACCTCAATTGAGAGTTCCTTTGACCGCATGTTGTCTGGTCACAGCAGGAGCTTCCAAATGCAAAACCACACACCTGGAATCAACCCCAGACCTTTTAACTACTTCATTGATTACAGGTTAACGAGGGAGACGCCTTCAGAGTTAATTGCAGCCCTTAGAGTCCATTGTCCAATTACTTTTGGTCCCTTGAAAAAGAGGAGGCTATGCATTACAGAGCTAGGATTCCTAAACCCTTTCTCCGATTTGGATGTGGAAACTCTCATATTGCAGCTGGGAGTGTGCACTTTCAGCCCATATTATATATATATATATATATATATATATATATATATATATATATATATAAAACAATATATACACAGAGCTAGTTTTCTTCAAAAGATGAATAAAGTGTCCATATGTGCATACAAATAAACTATAAAGTCTCTAAATGCTTTGACCATATCCCGAAGTGCAAGTGCTCCAAAACGTCTTCTGTGCTCTTATCACCCCTATGTGCACATCCTTACCAAAAGGGAATCTTTAATACAGCCAAAAAAACGAATGATCAATCGATGCTCCCCCACATCAATAAATGGTACGCTTGATATCAGATTATCCACATCCAATCAAGGTTCAATGAGATGTATCAGATAGAGTCTCCCACAGATGCTCGATATTATAAATGACGGACCGCATATGAGGGAAAAGAATAAAATAGCAAATCTAGTGCAATAACGTTTAAAAATTCATTTAATAACACTAAAAGGCTCCAATGTTTGCACTCACAATGTAAACATTTAAAAACAGCATGTCAGCTCTACCAAAGAGCATTAGATAGCCCGGGTCTCACCACCAATCCTTGGCGCTCCCGCTGGTTAATCAGAAGATAGTACGCTCTTCAGGCATAGTGTGACCCAATTTCCAGGGAATAAATCCTTTAAACCTCCGAACTCCCAACGCGTTTCGTCGCTACTGCGACTTTGACCAGGTGTTCGGTGTGTAGAAAGCCCTATCTATATATATATAATTGTATTTCTGAACATGTTTTTGTAAACAGCTAAAATAACAAAACTTGTGTCACTGTCCAAATATTTCTGGCCCTGACTGTTAAGTTGCTCCAAAAGTTTCTTGATAAGGGGTATGATGCTGGAGAGATTAATCAACAGTACAAAAGTTTAGGTCTCAGGATAGGATGTTCCAGAAAAGATTGCATCCAAACAGGAAGGAAATGACCAGTTCTCTTTTATTACAGATTTTAGTGTACAACACCTAGAGGTTAAAAAGATTTTAACCAAACATTGGCACATATTGAGGAATGATGAGGTGTCAGGATCTGTGGCCACGGCAATGACTCTGAAGACAGTTCTTGGTAAAATCATAAGCAATTTATTGAAAATAAATTCAACAGGCAAAATCTCTTAACTTCAGAGAATTATGCAGCATACAATGCAGTACAGCAAGTGGTTACCTCACCAACTCTAGCAATGTCCAGTGTAGGTTAATTACAACGTATTGCAAGTCCTTGATATAACAGGTCCTCTTTCAGGGCATACAAGTCCAGGCTATTAATCCACAGGTTCCAAGAACGGATAACACATAGTTACATAGTTAATACGGTTGAAAAAAGACATATGTCCATCAAGTTCAACCAAGCGTGTTGGGGTCGGGGGAAGTTATTTTTTATTTTATAGGGGAAGCAATTTATTTTTATTTTTTTTTACTGATAACCGCTAATAGTAACTGTTAATGTTATTTTCTTCTAAATAAGCATCTAATCCTTTTTTGAAGCTGTCAGCGGCTGATGCTGTAACAAGCTTCTGTGGGAGGCTATTCCATAGATTTATAGTTCTTATGGTAAAAAACGATTGTCGCCTCCGGAGACTACATTTCTTTTTTTTTTCCAATCGAAGGCAGTGCCCCCTTGTCCTTAGAGAGGATTTTACATGAAACAGTGTTCCCCCATATTTTTTGTATGGTCCATTTATATATTTATACAAGTTAATCATGTCCCCCCTCAATCGCCTCCTCTCAAGACTAAACAGATTTAATTCTCGTAATTTTTCCTCATAACTAAGATCTTTCATTCCCTTTATTAGTTTGGTGGCTCTCCTCTGCACCCTTTCCAGAGTCAGAGCGTCCTTTCTATGAATGGGCGCCCAGAACTGGACGCCATATTCCAGGTGAGGGCGCACCAGTGCCTTGTAAAGAGGCAAAATTACATCTCTATCCCGTGATTCCATGCCTCTTTTAATGCATGATAGTATCTTGGTGGCCTTGGAAGCAGCTGCTTGGCATTGCATGCTGTTATTTAGTCTGATCTACCAGTATCCCCAGATCCTTCTCAACAAGTGACTCTCCCAGTTTTACTCCCCCGAGGACATATGTGGCCTTCAGGTTATTAGACTCCAAGTGCATGGCTTTGCATTTTTCCACATTGAACTTCATTTGCCAAGTGGATGCCCAGACACTGAATGTGTCCAAGTCAGCCTGAAGCTTGTGAACATTTTCAATAGACTGCACTGTGCTACATATCTTTGTGTCATCTGCAAAAACAGAGACAGCGCTTTTAATTTCATCTTCTATGTCGTTTATAAACAAGTTAAATAATAGTGGGCCCAGCACTGAACCCTGGGGTACGCCACTTACAACCCGGTAACCATTTAGAGTAGGTATCATTAACCACAACACTCTGCCCACGATCCTTCAGCCAGTTTTCAATCCAGTTACAAACTGCATTTTCTAATCCTGAAGATCTCAATTTCCCCAATAAGCATCTATGGGGGACAGTGTCAAATGCTTTTGCAAAATCCAGAAAAACTATATCCACAGCCGCCCCTCTGTCCAGGCTTCTACTCACCTCCTCATAGAAGCCAATCAGGTTAGTCTGGCAGCTTCTGTCCTTAGTAAAACCGTGTTGGTTGTCACTTACAATATTATGGATAGTTACATAGTCGTGTATGTTGCCCCTTAATAGTCCCTCAAGCAATTTCCCCACAATGGATGTTTAAGCTAACAGGTCTGTAATTGCCCGGAGAAGACCTAGAGCCCTTTTTAAAAATGGGCACCACATTTGCCTTGTGCCAGTCCCTTGGCACTATACTAGTTGCTAGTGAGTCTTTAAAGATCAACAACAGAGGTGACGAGATAACGGAACTGAGTTCTTTGAGAACTCTTGGGTGAAGTCCATCTGGTCCTCCAGTCTAATTCACATTTAAATTATTTAGTTTTTCTTGGATGATATCCACATTTAGCTTGTAAATTATTATACTTGGGCTATTGCTATCAGTGGCATCTCCTGTGTTGGCTCCTTGCTCTTCTCTTGTGTACACAGAGCTAAAGAATCCATTTAACAGCTCCGCCTTATCTTCATCCCCAGTGACCGTTTCCCCGTTATCATTAATTAGGGCACCTACCTGTTCTGATTTAGTTTTCTTCGAATTAATATATTTAAAAAATCTTTTAGGGTTCGTTTTGCTTTCTTTGGCCACATTTCTTTCATTTTGTGCTTTTTGTGCTCCTTTGACTGCAATTCAGCACTGTCAGTATTGGGAGCAGCAAGGCCCGAGCTCCTCATCCCAGCCTGTCCAACACCAACCTGGAAACCTCAGCGGCTCCTTTTATTAGGCTTCCTTGCAATTAGCCTCATCACCTGTGTGAGAACCCGTAGAGGACTGGGGTCCTGTAAACCCAGCATGGATCGTGCCTGATTGAGAAAAGCAAGGAAGAAATAGACACCATTCAGCACTTTCCCATACACTTTACCACAGAGGTTTTGGGTCCGGTGCTACCGGAGAAGCCTAAACTCATTCAGCAAAGCACCTAATTTGAGAAGCATTTTAACTAAAAGCTATGTGGATCCTCCCAAGCCCATTTCTCTTTAATCCTTTTTTGACACAGAGGAAGGGCTTTTATAAATGTGGAGTGTGTGCCGACTGTAAGACCTGTTTACCAGTCACGAGGCTGGTGAAGTCCTTTACACATCCCAAGAATGGGAAGATTTTCAAAATATCAAAGCTTATTACTTGAACTTCTAAGTACGTTGTATATCTAATTTGGTGTACATGCTATTTACTACACATTGGGAGGACAGCCAGAGAGCTAAAAATTAGAGTAAGAGGAAGCTAATTTTTGCGATCCCACTGCCATGTCTTTTATCGCTTTAGACAGAATGGAGGGACAGTGGCGGGGCTCAAATATGGTACGTGAGATATCTAAAAGTGAGAGTCAATGGATCTACCTTGATACTTTGAGCCCAAGTGGACTAAATATTGACTTCTAACTTAATTGCTTCCTGGATTCCTCATAATATGAAATAGGATAATAGTCCCGGCTTTGTTATGATGATGTGTAATATGGTTTTATCGTTTTAAATTAGAAATTATGTCTGCATTTTTTAACAAAAGTTTTATTGCTTATATTCATATTTTCACATTTTTAATCTTTGTTATGGTCATGTTTGAGTGATTCTGTAAAGCCAACTCACGTGCCTCTAGTTCGCCTATCTAGAATGTATTTTTTTGAGATTCACTAGACAAAACATTTTTAATAAGTATTATACTTTTTTTTCAATTTAAACGGATCGTTGTGCAATTTGTTTTTAATAATAAACATTAGTGCAATATAAGGTTTGGTGCAATAGTGGTTAAATTCCCCCCATGAAGCGCTATATGTGGCAGGGATTAATACCTTTTTTTATTGTAAGTGTCCGATTGGCTTAAATAAAATAAGGAGCATTATATAGCAATGTTGCATTATTGGCTTGCCTTTTTCTTGCATGGTATATTCTGTGAAAGCCAAGGAGGTTTCCTTATATAAATGTTGGAATCAACATCACAGCACATGAAATGGTCTGAGATTGATATTGATTTGGTGAACTACATACCAATTTTTGGTAAGAGCATAAAATTGGTGGCGGCACATATAGATGGATGGACTTTCACACCACGGCTCTATTCATACGAGTCATTGATTTTCTGAACAAGATTTATTGAAGAACTCAGCTTAATACATTACAGCTCTGTGCTTTTTGTTTGGATTTATTGATTGGACTTATTAGTGAGATTGAAGTTCTGCATGTGGAGCTAGTTTTATTGATTTAATATTGTAAACACTAACTATAGAAAAGTACAAGCACGGTATTGATATATCAATATTTGCCAAGGGGAGAGGCTGAGCTCTGTGACAGTGGGGGCTAAACCAAGTCCACAGTAGCATGCAAACGATGGAGGCCCCAAGTGGGGCTGGGCAGGAGCCTTTTAACTCAGACACTGCGGCCATTGCCTCTTGTCAAAATGTGCACACCAACATGTGCAAACAAACGTGCATACTTACATCAAGCATATTGTGGAAAGAAAAAAGGCGAAAAATACCGTTTTGTGAGTACTCACCTTTAAAATAGATATTATAAGTGTGACATACACTCCGCTTCAATTCTTCATGACATTTGGGTTATTCTCCAGTAGAGGGCGAACTTCTGCAGAGATGAATGCAAAAAAAAGGAGCTCCTCTCAGTCCATAAATACCTGGGACCTCCCACCAATTCCCCAGTGTAAAAAAGCAGTAAGGGGACCAGGAAGAACCAAATATAAAAATACTAACAACCAAGAAACAATGGTTCACCATATAAAGGGTCCGGAATACCAAAAAGGGTGGGTGAAGCGGAGTGTACGTCACACTTATCCGTTTTAAAGGTGAGTACTCACAAAACGGTATTATTCCAAGTGTGACATACACTCCGCTTCAATTCTTCATGACATTTGGGACATCCAATAGCAGTGTCCGTTATGGGTGGGAACCATAAACAGTAAAGAATGCACCAACTTAAACCACTGCAGCTTGCAGAACCTTGCGGCCAAAAACGGCATCTGCTGAAGCCCGCACATCAACCTTGTAAAACTTGGAAAAAGTATGAATGGAAGACCAAGTAACAGCCTTACAAACTTGTTCAACAGAAGCCTGGTGCTGAAAAGCCCAGGACGCACCAACAGCACGAGTAGAATGCGCAGTGACCCTAAAAGGGGGAGTCCTCCCCTTAGCAGAATAGGCCCACACAATGGCCTGACGAATCCATTTGCTAATGGTAGACTTGGCGGGCGCCAAACCTTTCCTGGGCCCGCAGGGCACCACGAAAAAGGCATCCGTCTTGCGGAAAGAAGAAGTAGTCACCAAATAGCGAACCACATCCAAATTGTACAAAACCCTCTCCTTGTCATTGCTAGGCTTAGGACACAAGGAAAGGAGAACAATATCCTGATTGAGATGGAAAGCAGAAACCACCTTAGGAAGGAAATCTGGCTTAAAGCGAAAGACCACCTTGTCCTGGTGTCTTTCAAAGTAAGGGGCCTGAATCGACAGAGCCGCCAACTCAGAGACACGCCGAACAGAGGTAATAGCCACCAAGAAGGCAACCTTTTGAGTGAAAACAGAAAGAGCAATATCCTGTAGCGGCTCAAAAGGAGGACCCTGGAGAGCCGAAAGAACCAAATTCAAATCCCAAACAGGAACCATAGCCTTCCGAGGAGGTCGAACATGAGTGACCCCTGGAAAAAAGTCTTAACCAGCGGGTGTAAGGCAAAAGATCTTTGGAAGAAAACAGACAGAGCAGAGACCTGCCCTTTCAAGGTACTAAGCTGGAACCCAAGATCCAGACCGTGCTGAAGAAACTCCAAAATCCTAGGGATCGAAAACACCCTGCAAGGCAAGGCCCTAGCCTCACACCAGTCAATATAGGACCACCAAGCCCTATAGTAAATACCAGAAGGGGACCGCTTCCTAGCTCTAATCAAGGTCTGAACCACAACCTCAGACAAACCTTCCTCCTTCAGGAGAAGGTTTTAGCAGCCAAGCCGTCAAAGCCAGCGTTTGTAAATTGGGGTAAAGCAGTTGACCCTGAGATAACAAATCCGTAAACGTGGGAAGCCGGTACTGATCTACCGCCAGCCTTACAACGTCTGCGTACCAAACCCTTCTTGGCCACCTTGGAGCCACCAGAATTGCTGGTGCCCCCTCCAGAGCCAGTTTGCAAACTACCTTGCCCAGCATGGAGAAGTGAGGAAACAGGTACAGAAATCCCAGATCCTTCCAAGCAAGGGACAAGGCATCCACTGCCAGAGCTAGAGGATCCTGAGATAGAGACACAAAGGCCGGGAGTTTATGATTGTGCAGTGAGGCAAAGAGATCCACCTCTGGAGTCCCCCACTTGCGACAAAGAACCCGAAAAACCCTGAGGTTGAGAGACCACTCTCCTTGGCGAGAGAACCCCCTGCTCAGGGAGTTTGCCTCCGTGTTTTCCACTCCCGGAATGTAGATTGCCAAAATGCAAGGAACATTGCTCTCCGCCCAATGCAGGATCAGAGAGGCTTCCCTGAGGGCACTCCTGCTGCGAGTCCCTCCTTGGTGATTGATGTAAGCTACCGCCATCCGATTGTCTGAACGAATCTGAACCGGAAGACCCTGTAAGTGCGACGTCAGCCGCAACAGGACAAGCCGGATGGCTCAGAGCTCTAGGACATTGATGGGGTTGTGAGCCTCCTGAGGACCCCACACCCCGCTGAACTGATGACTTTTCCAGAAACCTCCCCAGCCCGACAGGCTGGCATCCGTGGTAACCGTCTCCCAGCGAGGAACCAGAAAGGATCTGCCCCTCAACAGGTTGCTCGACTCCAGCCACCACCAAAGGGACTGCCGAACCCTGGGAGACATCCTGAACGGTTGATCCAATGACAGCGGACACCTGTCCCAATGTGTCAATAGATTAAGTTGAAGAGATCTCATGTGAAACTGCGCAAACGGGACCGCCTCGAAGGAGGCCACCATCAATCCCACCAGTTTCATCCCCTGACGGATAGAGGGGCAAGGATTGGCCAGAAGGCGGCGGATCAGATCCTGAATCCCCTGCACCTTGATCTGGGGTAGAAACACTCTGGCCTGAATGGTATCCAGATTCATGCCCAGGAATGAAATCACCCTTGATGGCGAGAGAGAGGACTTTGGGCGGTTGATCACCCACCCGAACCTCTCCAGGGTCGACACCACCTGGTGGGTGTCCAGCTCCGCCTGAGGGAGGGAAGAAGCTGAAATCAATAGGTCGTCCAGATACGGCACAATGCGAATTCCCTGAGCTCTGAATAGGGCCATTATGCCCGCCAGAACCTTGGTGAAGAACCTCGGCGCTGAGGTTAACCCAAAGGGAAGGGCTACAAACTGAAAATGTTGATCGTCCACCGCGAACCTGAGGAATCTCTTATGCGCTGGAAAAAATGGAACATGCAAATATGCATCATTGATGTCTATGGATGTCATGAAATCCCCTTGACGAAAGGAATTGATGGCTGAGCGCAGAGTCTCCATGCGGAACTTCTTGGTTCTGAAGAATCTGTTGAGGACCTTGAGGTCCAGAATGGGTCTTACAGAACCTTCTTTCTTGGGAACCATGAAAAGATTGGAATAGAAACCCCTGCCTCTCTCCGACGGAGGCACTGGGCATACAACTCCCATGTCCAGAAGGTTTTTTACTGCTAACAGGAGCCCCTGTGCCGCCTGAGGGTCCAAGGGCACCCGAGACCTTAAAAATCTTGGAGGAGGCCAGTACTCGAACTCCAGTTTGTACCCGGAGGAGACCACTTCCAAGATCCAATTGTCTGTGACCTCCCGAGCCCAGACTTGGAAGAATTGGAAGAAGAGCCGCAGCCATCCCCCCACCCGAGAGGGCGCCCCTTCATTGCTGAGCTGGTTTACCCACAGGCTTGGGTTTGGAACCCCAGGCCGAAGCGGGACGGGCCCGACCTCTGCCCCTGTTCCAGGAAGAGCCTCTGACACCCGAGAAGGCCAAACCTCTACCAGCTCTGGTGCCTCGAAAGGAAGGATTGAAAGAGCCTGCCCCCCGAAAGGGACGGTGCTGTTTTTTCCGCTGAGGTAACTTACCTCTCTTTGCCACAGCATCCAACTTATCTCCAAACAGCCGCGTACCCAAGAAGGGAAGAGCTGTGAGCGATTTCTTGGCCGCAAAGTCCGCCGTCCACTGACGGAGCCATACCGATCGGCGCATGGCCACCAATAAGGCTGAAGTCCTACCACACATAATAGTGTCTTCCATAGCGGCCAAGACAAAATCCATGAACAATTCAAACCTTTTAAGCGTAGTGAACTACGCGCTGGCCGGATCAAGGTGAGCGTCATTTAACCAGTCCCTAATCAGAGATCTAGCAGCCACCGACACAAGCGCAGATGCACAAACAGGCCGCAAAGCTGACCCAACACTGGCAAAGGCATGGCATGCCATCTGATCAGGGCGCCTATCCTCACCATCCTTTAGGGAAGTGGAGTCTGGGCTGTGAAGCACGGAGGAGTTGGTCAACCCCAAAACTGGTGCATCGACCTCGGGAGGAGAAGCCCAGCGCTTAGATTTCTCCCACTCCCTAAGGATCAATGCATTGTTTGGTAGGGAACTCCAAACAAGGCTTGTGGGCCCCAAAAAATTCCCCCTTCTTGAGAGGGGGCGCCTCAGGCGGCGCAATATCCAAAACCTCCAAAAGATGTGACAAAACCGTGGCCGTGTCAAAAGCATCCCCCAGCGCCTGCCCAACATCAGCCTCGCCAAACCGTACATAGTCAGCCTCTGACTCCTCATACAATTCCTCCTCCTCTAACGGGAATAATCTGACATATCAAATGAATCATCATCAACATCCCAAGTCGCCTGGACCGACGACAAATGTCTGGGCCTTCTTGCCCACCACGCTAACCATAAATTTCTCGATGCTGGCCAACCTAGCACAAACATAGGAATGCGACTCCCCACTGGCACCAATGTCACTTGGGGTACGGATAAGGCGGGGAGGGGAAGGCGATGAAGTGGGGGGCGCCGACTGCCGTGATATGGCCTTTTGTGCACATGGTATACAAATAAGCACATTCTCACCCGTAAGGGATGCCCCACAACCCACACATGGCCGGGATTGTCCCAGAGGGAGCTCGAGCCCGGTATCCTGCGGAGCCTCCATATGGTGATTTTTGTGGTCAGTCGCAAGACCGCAGGGAACTTAAGCAATAAGCAACCCTGGGATGCCCCTTAAAAGTCCCAGGGGGAGGATTTGTGGTGATCTATATTAAGGCTAGGGACCCCAGGACTAGGAGGAACCCCTTAACATGCAGATAAAAGATGCAATCTGAAACACACAATGAAGCATTCAAGTCAAAAATAGTCTCACAAAACACATATATATATATATATATATATATATATATATATCAACATCTCTAATAACATATAACCATGCACTAAGCGATAAAACCGGAGGCCCCCCTGCCACAGAGGGGCCCCCGCATAATCTAAGGAAGTGGCCAACAGGCCTATACCGGCCAGGAGAACCCAGGATCCCGCAGCAGCACCAAGATGGCCCCCCCACAGGAGCCTCGTGGGAAGAGTAGGAAGAGGAGGGGCGGGCCAGCGCAAAACACGCGTCACCAGGCCACGCCCCCCTCCCAGCAACTTGGATCCCAGGAATGGGCTGGCCCGCAGCATCGCGCCAAACGAGGGGGAGAGGCTCCTCAGGCTGCGTGAAGGAGGCCAGCATCGTAATGGCCCTGAGTAAAATGCAAGGATCCTGTCAGCATCCAAAACCAGTAAAAACACACACACACAGTGACATACACACATATAAGGCCAACTTCCCCCCCCCCCCCCCCCCCCCCCCCCAGAGGGAAGTAAGGGACCCAGAAGGGGGGGAATCCCGGCCAGAATCTGGCCCTAGGAATGACAGGGACGGGGCATCCCACACCGGGATCACAAAACCCGGGCAACCGCCTACCCCTTGTAATGGGGTCTCACGGCGGAGCAATGCTCCTTGTGCACCCATAAGGTGCTACCTACCCTTACCAGGACTCGCAGCCAAGGCTGGGAGGCTCGAATAGGGATAATCTAGGAAAGGAAAGTAAGAGAGGTCTTCATCTCGCCTTCCTGCAGAGAAGAAAACTAGGGAATTGGTGGGAGGTCCCAGGTATTTATGGACTGGGAGGAGCTCCTTTTTTGCATTCATCTCTGCAGAAGTTCGCCCTCTACTGGAGAATAACCCGAATGTCATTAAGAATTGAAGCGGAGTGTATGTCACACTTGGAATAATACAATTCTGTGATTACTCACCTGTAGAATTAGTATTATGAGTATACAGTACGTCCTGCTCCAAATATAATACTTACAAAAGGGATATACTCCGCCAGATGGCGCTGGACTGCAGAGACATCGAAAATAGGCTCCTCCCCTCAAATACCCGGGGACCTCCCACAAATCCCCAGCATTGAAAAGCAGTTACTGAGAAGCCGGTAGAATTAAACAACCCAACTATCAACTATAACAATGATAACTATCACCATACAGGGGATCCAAGATAATGCAAAACCAAGGGTGGGTTGGAGCAGGACGTACTGTATACTCATAATACCGGTTCTACAGGTGAGTAATCACAGAATTGTATTATTCTTAGTATACAGTACGTCCTGCTCCAAATATAATACTTATAAGTGGGACATCCAATAGCAGTGTCCATAAAGTAGGGTGGGATCCCCAAGAAAAAAGGCAGCAGCAGGCAGTTTAAACCACTGCCACCTGCAGAACCTTTCGGCCAAAAACAGCATCAGCTGAGGCCCTAACACCAACTTTGAAAAGGTATGAACAGAAGACCAAGTAGCGGCCTTGCAAACTTGTTCAACAGAAGCCTGGTGCTGAAAAGCCCAAGAGGCACCAATAGCACGACTGGAATGAGCAGTAAGGCAGAAGGGAGGTTTCTTCCCCTTAGCAGAGTAGGCCTGAATCACAGCCCGACTAATCCACTTGCCGATAGTAGACTTGGCAGGAGCCAAACCCTTCCTAGGACCAGAAGGGACCACAAAAAGAGCATCAGTTTTCCTGAAAGGTGCAGTAGCCACCAGATAGTACTTCAGACACCTAACCACATCCAAAGAGTGCAAAACTCTCTCCTTAGCATTGCTAGGATTAGGGCACAAAGAAGGAAGAACAATATCCTGATTCAATGAAAGGCAGACACTACCTTCGGCAGAAAGTCAGGTTTGAAACGAAACACCACCTTGTCCTGGTGCCTCTCATAGTAGGGGAGCTGAATGGACAGCGCCGCCAACTCAGACACACGCCTGACAGAAGTGATAGCCACCAGAAACACAACCTTGAGTGTAAGAATGGCCAAGGCAGCATCCTGCACAGGTTCAAAGGGAGCACCCTGCAAGGCTGACAGAACCAAGTTCAAATCCCAAACAGGCACCGTAGTTTTACGTGGGGGACGCACATGAGTGACCCCCTGGAAAAAAGTCCTGATCAGAGGGTGCTGAGCAAAGGACTTCTGGAAAAAATAGCCAGGGCAGAAACCTGACCCTTCAGAGTACTGAGTTGGAGCCCCATCTCCAACCCATGCTGCAGGAACTCCAGAATCCTGGGAATAGAGAACACGACAGGGAAGAGACTCACACCAGTCAATGTAGGCACGCCAAACCCTGTAATAAATGGAAGAGGAAGACTTCTTTCCAGCTTTAATCAAAGTATCCACAACTGAGGAAGACAGCATCAAGATGGAGGTTTCAGCAGCCAAGCCGTCAAAGCCAGAGTTTGTAAATTGGGATGGCGTAGTGAGCCCTGAGTGAGCAGATCTGGCACCAAGGGCAGAGCGTATACTGATCTACTGCCAGCTGTACCACATCTGCGAACCACACTCTTCTTGGCCACCTGGAGGCCACCAGAATTGCTGGCACCCCTTCCAGAGCAATCTTGCGCAGAACCCTGCCCAGCAGGGAAATTGGGGGGGAGACATACAGGAACTGAAAGTCCTTCCATGACATTGCTAGTGCATCCGAGGTCAGGGCGAGAGGATTCCTGGACAGAGAGACAAAATCTGGAAGCTTGTGATTGTGGCGGGACGCAAACAGATCCACATCTGGTTGGCCCCAACGGTGACACAGAGATTGAAACACCCTGCTGCATAGGGACCATTCTCCCTGGCGAGAGGTCCCCCTGCTCAGAGAGTCCGCCAGGCGATTTTCCACCCCCGGGATGTACACAGCTGAAATGCAGGGGACATTGGCCTCCACCCAAGTCAGGATCAGAGACGCTTCGTGGAGGGCCCCCTTGCTCTGGGTCCCTCCCTAATGATTGATGTAGGCAACTGCCATCTGGTTGTCCGAGCGCACCTGAACAGGCAGGCCCCGAAGCTGAGTAGTCAAGCGAGCCAGAACTAACCTGATCACCCGCAGATCCAAGACATTGATAGGTGTGTGGGCCTCCTGAGGGCCCCACCTCCCCTGGAACCGCAGGGACTTCCAGAAACCCCCCCAACCTGACAGACTGGCATCCATGGTGACCGTCTCCAAGGAAGGGGCAAGAAAGGATCTGCCCCCCAACAGGTTCCTTGAGTCCATCCACCACAAGAGGGACCTCCTGACCAGGGGGAAAAGCACACAGACCCTGTCCAGGGACGCTGGGCCCTTGTCCCATACTGACAATAGGTGAAGTTGCAGAGGCCTCAAGTGGAACTGAGCATAAGGGACCGCTTCGAAGCACGCCACCATCAGGCCCACCAGCTGCATCCCCTGCCCGATGGAGGTATTGGGACAAGCTAGGAGGTACTGAGCCTGTGCAATCAGACTGTCCACCTTCTGCTGAGGAAGGAAGATCTTTGCCTGAACTGTATCCAGATTCATTCCTAGGAATGGAGTTACCAAGGAAGGGGACAGTGAGGACTTGGGGTGGTTGATCACCCATCCAAATGACTCCAGAGTGGACACCACCAGCTGAGTATCCAACTCTGCCTGATGTAGAGACTGGGAGGTGACGAGTATGTCGCCCAGATAGGGAAGCACAGGGACGCCCTGACATCTGAGCAGAGACATCACGCCAGCCAGCACCTTGGTGAACACCCTGGGGGCTGAAGTGAGGCCGAAGGGCAAGGCCACAAACTGGTAGTGTTGATCCATCAGAGCGAACCTGAGGAACCTTTGATGACCTGGAAATACAGGAATATGAAGGTAAGCATCTTTGATGTCCACAGAAGTCATGAAATCCCCTTGGCGCAGGGAACTGATGGCAGAGCGCAGAGTTTCCATGCAAAAGCGCCTGCCCCTGACAAACTTGTTGAGGATCTTTAAGTCCAGGATGGGCCAGACAGAACCATCCTTTTTGGGTACTGTGAATAGGTTGGAATAAAAGCCCTTACCTCTTTCTCTTAAAGGGACCTGGCAGATGACCCCCAGCTGCAGGAGGCCTTGCACTGCTTGCACTAGCTCCTGAGCTGACACAGGGTCCTGAGGAATCCGAGATCTGATGAATCTTGAAGGGGGATCGGCAGCAAACGCCAACTTGTAACCGGAGGACACTACCTCCTGAATCCACCGGTCTGAGACATGAAGCCTCCAGACATGAGCAAAGTGCTGCAGCCGTCCCCACTCCCGGATGGGTGAGGGCGCCCCATCATGCCTGAGGGGGCTTGGGAGAGGATTTAGCTTTGGGACCCCAGGAGGGGACAGGACGTCCACGTCTTCTGCCTCTACCCCAGAAATCTCCCCGGGCCCCAGGGAAAGATACCCCCCTTCCCTGTCTTGCACCACGGAAAGGGGAGGAGAAGGAACCCTGACCCCGAAAGGGCCGAGACTGCCGCCTGCGCTGGGGCAACCTGCCCCCCTTAGCAAAAAGGTCCAGGCAGTCCCCAAACAGGCGCAGTCCTTTAAAGGGAAACCCAGTGAGGGCCTTCTTGGCAGCATTGTCAGCAGCCCACTGGCGCAGCCAAACCGAGCGGCGTATAGCCACCACGAGGGCAGAAGTTCTGGCACACATTCTGATGGTGTCATTCAATGCTGATAGGACATAATTTACAAAAACATCACAACTGGAGAGTGCATTTAACACCTCACATGACAAATCATAAGGGGCACTATCAAGCATATTCCTGATAAGGGTTCTAGTGGCCACAGCAGTAATGGCAGAAACACAGACCGGGCGCAGCGCCGTCTCCACACATGCAAAGGCATGGGATGCCAGCTGATCAATACGCCAGTCTTCAGCATCCCGCAGGGTAGTGGAATCAGGGGAATGCATGACAGAGGTGTTAGATAGCCCTAGGATCGGGGCAACCACCTCGGGGGGGGGGGGATGACCAACATGTAACCACCTCAGCAGGAAAGGGATACTTCCTATTCCAACTTTTTGGAACCCCGGGAAGTTTACTGGGACGCTCCCATTCCTTGAGCACAAGGTTATGGAAATGTGCCTGCTCTGGAAATTCCAGACGTGATTTTGCTGTATGAAAAAGCTCCCCTCTTTGCCTGGGAGCCTCAACAGGGAGAGAGATAGACAGAACCTCAAAAATCTGGATCAATAATCTGTCAGTGTCATCCGGGGCCCAGGGGTCAGAGCCAGAATCGTCATGACCCCTTGGTCTTTCATCAGATGAGCCTGAATCAGAAAAGAGCTCCCTTCATCAGACGGGGTATAGCCACACAGATTCCAAAACTCCTCAGTTCCCATAGGGAAAACAGTAACATTAGGCGTCAAATGCCACTTATTAGCAGGGGCCTTATGCGCTAAGGACTTCGCAATAATCTGTTCAACAGTAGCCAGTCTAGAAGACACATCAGGCTGAGAATCCCCACTAGTATGCAACTCAGCAGGAGTGAGGTTTAAGCTTGGGGGAGTAGGTGAAGTGAAACGAGGTGCAGCCACTGGCAGGCCAGATTGCAATGCAAGCACCTGCTCAGCACAGGGTACACAGACCTGCGCCTTGTCAGCGTCAGCATGGAGGCTGCACCTGGTCACATTATCCTGGGATGCCTCCATATGGTGATTATAGCGGCTCTATAGGCCGATAGGGAATAACGCTATATAGCAACCCTGGATGCCCCAATAACCCGCTAGGGAAGTGAGAGTATAATTTTTTAAGGCCTATAAGTAATATATTTAAACAGGGCCGGGAGAAGCCAGGAAGGGTTCATCCCGCCTGAAAGACATAAGCAGACAAGACCTTAAGTAACCAAAGTGAAGGAAATAAAGCCGCCCGCGAGGGCACTTACGGAACACGGTAGGTAGGAGTCCGTCGTGCATAGGCCAACCAAGCAGGAAAGACGGCGTCGGTATTCCTCGAGGGGCGGGCCAGTAACATCGATGACGTGGAACGCGCCAAAGACGGGCCCCGCCCCCCCTGAAGAGCGCGAAGCCAGAACGGCAAGCAGCCAATGATGGCGCACCAGCGCCTGAGGTAATGCTGCTGCCAAGAGCGGAGCCAAGTCAGCGCGCGGCGGCGGCAAATGTAAAATGCAATAAAGACAAGTCAGCGCGGCGGCTGACACAAGAATAAAAGGGATGTAAAAAAAAAAAACACAGAATGCATAACATACCTATCTATACACATACACCCCCCCCCCCTCTTTTCCCCCGAAGACTACAAGGGGGATGAGGGAGGACGGCGACCACTTAAATAGGACCCACCGATAGGTAGGGGCAAGGGGCTCACCATAAGCCTGAACCGCCAACCCTTTGGTGGGGGATTGCGGTGGACCAGCGCTCCTAAGCACCTAACAGCGGTGTTGCCTACCCTCTCCCGACCAGCGCAGACAAGACTGGGAGGCATATTAGTAGTGGAACGGGTGGGAATAGTCCTACAGGGCAGCAGGCTAATAGGCCCGCTCACCTGCGAGTAGAGAGCCAATTTCTCGTCCTTCGCAGCCAGACTGCAGAGAAATTCTGGGGATTTGTGGGAGGTCCCCGGGTATTTGAGGGGCTGGGAGGAGCCTATCTTCGATGTCTCTGCAGTCCAGCGCCATCTGGCGGAGTATATCCCACTTGTAAGTATTATATTTGGAGCAGGACGTACTGTATACTAAGAATAGAAATATTACCCCCATGGTCCCCCCGCAGGCTCACCAGACAAAAACCTGTGGCTGGTTGTCCCTTCAGGTGGGAAACTACAGCCCTTGAGGGTCAGCTTCAACTAAGGTGAAACCCCTAGCGCCCGCAGGACCCTGGCGCCTGCCTAAATCACCCTGATCCGCACATCAGTTTAAACGACTCCAGGAATCATGTGTGTCCACCGGATCAGCAGGACCGCAAGGGCATGGAAGAAAGAAATGGTTATATCCCCCTCTTCCTGAATAAAACCTATATAATGAAAACCATAATTGAATAAGGGGTTAAATAAATACAGGCACAACCTTCGCAGTCCAGTCCAACTGCAAAAATGAAACTGTATTGTGCAAAACAGCCACCTTTTATCCTGCCCTTCGGACAGGAGTTAGCCCATTCATTTCTGACGCCCTGGATTAGAATATGAGAGAAAAAGAACAAAAATATTCTGAACTAGATAGTGTGCTAAAATATTCCCCCCCAGAACTTAACAGGACATGGCAGCATCCTCCCCAAAACCCTCCATAACATTTGTGTGCAAGAACTCCCCAGTCCCCTATAACAGGTGGCGTAGATCCCCCCATCCACAAAAACAAGCAGCATGCAGAAACCCCCTCCTCATATAACAGAAAACATGCAGAATATCCCAACCCACCATATAACAGGCAGAGCCCTCCCCCAATCCCTGCTGAGCCAGTTAGCTGAAAAAAAAACATTTCATACCTGTGCCACGATCAGGAAAATGCCACTCTACACACATCAATGACATTGGCACGCGTCTCCTCACACTGTCATTGATGAATTGGTGCGGCCGGCTGCACTGTTTTTTGGGAGATTGGGGGAGACATTCCACATTCACCCTATAAGACGCACAGACACCCCCAGCTTTTGAGAATAAACCTTATAGAACGAAAAATTGGGCAGTTTTATTTTCTTTGAAAATCTCCTAAAGCACTCAGTTTCCAGTTAATGTTGTAACCGGCAGAAAATGGGCTTTTACACGCAATATAATGTTCTTGGGAAAAAAAAATATTTTAAAAAGCTACAAAATGTAATAAATAGCTTTGTTTCCCCCACATATTTTACTCAAACATATCTAGAAACACTGAAAAAGACATGGTAAAGCTGAAAAAACAATAGATAATTATCCTGGGAAATCCCTGGGCATTCCTTCAAAAATCACACTTAAACATGTATAGCGCAAAATGAATGAATACTGTCCTGGCAACAGAGGGTGACAACATCTCTAGGTAGGCTGCCACTTAAAGGATTAAAGAACTATGAGGAACCGCTTTTTTGCCCTTTCTGATAGTATAGTAAGGGATAACAGCACTGTTTTGCCCTCCTTACATGGACCCACCCATTTTGCATTAAATATGTGGAGGGAGGTATACAGACCATCTTTTTGTACTGAAGAACATCCCACAGTACCAAACACTTTAGAAGCCCAGTTTTTGTGGTTATACCTACCTCTTTAAAAGATATGGACCGTATTACTAAAAGTTAGCTAAAATGACTCTAATTGATCTAGTTAACTACTTTATAATGTATGACAAATAACAGAAAGACAGTGACATCCTACCAAAATCTAATGTGCAATGTAATATGGCTTTAGTGTCCCATCCTACTATAAATATGTTAAAAATGCCCAAGGGATGGATGTTTTTGTGTAGGAATATCACTATTACTAGAAATAATGGAACAATTATGGAAATGATCATGTGGAGTCTGTATGTGTAGAAATACATGGAGGAATGAGCAAAAATAAAATACTGAAGGGGGTTTGCTACAAACCTCCAGATATATCAGACAACTTGGTGCTAAAGCAAATAGATATAGCTGATAAATTAAAGGTATTTATTATGGGGAACTTTAACTACCCAGATATAGATTGGGATGCTGAACCCTGTGGATCTCAAAGGTAAATGTTTTTGGTCTATAACTAAAGACTGCTACCTTTCCCAACAAATACACACTCCAACAAGGGGGAGAGCCAAATTGGACTTAATACTAACCGATGTACACCTTGGAAACAGAGATTATAATATTATTAATTTCCACTTAGTAGTCACTAGGGTGCCTTATCAGAGCCACAAAAATGCAGAACTTCAAAAAGGCAAAGTTTTACCAGCTTAGAGATGTCATAAACTGCATTGACTGGAAAAAAAAAATATATGATTTTGGGGCACTCAGCTGTAGAATTGTTTTCTCTTCTACATCTATTCCAGGCCGTCAGCTTCAGTAATGAACGTGTTAATTCCTGCCCGGAGGGCGTGGACTGCAAGGTAGAAAGGTGCGGCTCCGCCTGGCCCTGTATGCTACTATATACTGGTTGCCCCATCCAAACTCAGTAAATGAAAAGCAGTAGAACAACCAAACGGGAGGCTAAGGCATCAAGAGCCCTATGATATGTTGGAAATGTTAATCCACACCCTTCTCCACTTATTTTCTTTTTCAGTTTTTTTTTTTTTTTTTTTTCCATTCTGAATAACCATTTACATATATACAGATTCACCAGGACTAGGCATCTAAGGAGTAGAAACAGTAACCCAGTAGAAGGTAGGGTCTAACTGCCTGAAATGGATGTAGAAGAGAAAACAATTCTACAGGTGAGTGTCACAGAATAGTATTTTCTCTCTCAATCCATTCCAGGCTGTCAGAATTACAATATTAAATTAGACCCAATTTTGTCTACCACAAAAAAGTTAAAACCTTACACACAATTCTAGTTAAAAGTCTAATACAAATTAATATATTCTGAGAAATAATTTATAATGTATGGTATTGACTATGATACTGTGAAAACAACAATCTATTAAAATGCAAGTGCTAATGCCTTGATCTCTCTTTCCCTGAGAGTACCTGAGCTGATGTCCAAACCTAGTACGTGGATTCTCAATGAATCATTATTGCAGGATCAGGCACTTAAGGAGGAAATTAGGGGGGAATTGAAAACTTACTTCGACCTAAATGCTAAACCCGAGACGTCCCCTCTGAACCTATGGGCGGCACATAAATGCTATATCCGGGGCATCATACTGAAGATTGCCTCTAGGAGGAGGAGGGAGAGGGAGAAGACCACGCGGGAATTAATAGAGAAAATAACAAGACTGGAATCGGAGCACAAGAGGGCGGCGGCGGTGAGGGTTGGCGGGGAGCTGGCGGTGGCGAGGGAAAGGCTAAGAGATATACTGATGGTGAAGGCGAAGGCTGCATTGCTGAGGACCAGACGCAACTTCTATGAGTACGGGAACAAGTGCGGCCGTACGCTTGCCCGGGCGCTAAGGGAGCAGAGGGCGAGCAACTTCATCCCACAGATACTGGGGGGGGAGGGCCGTCTGCTCTCGGGTCCGGCTGACATTGCCGGGACCTTTAGGGAATTCTATCACAAACTATACAATCTGTCGGAGGGAGGAAACCGGACGGGTCATCTTGAGGAGGCACAGAGGTATATTGCGACCTCGGGCTTGCCCGCACTGAACCGGGAGATAGTGGAGGCCATGGAGGAACCAATATCGCAGGAAGAATGGTCCCGGGCGATCCGATCCTCCCAACCGGGTAAATCTCCAGGTCCTGACGGGTTCACCCTATCGTATTACAAGTGGATGGGCGACATTCTGACCCCACGAGCGGTGGCTGCTTTCAATTCTATATCGGAGGAACATGCAGTCCCAACAGACATGCTGAGAGCCCAAGTCACGGTAATACCGAAGCAAGGGAAGGACCCGCTCCTATGTTCTAACTATAGGCCGATATCCTTGTTAAACGTGGACTTGAAGCTATTCGCAAAGGTCTTGGCAACCAGGCTGGTGACTAGCCTGAGCAGGCTGATACATACCGACCAAACAGGTTTTACACCGGGTAGGGAGGCTAGGGACAATGTGACCAGAATCCTCAACTTGATCCATTGGATCCACGAGAAAGAGATCCCCGCCATGTTGCTCTCTGCAGACGCAGAGAAAGCATTTGATAGAGTCCACTGGGACTTCATATGCGCTACTCTAGCACATATAGGACTTCAGGACAATATGAGGACCTGGATTATGTCCCTTTACTCTTCTCCCACTGCCTGCGTTAAAGTAAATGGAGTATTATCTGAGTCATTCACAATAACGAATGGCACAAGACAGGGCTGCCCGTTGTCCCCGATCATCTTTGTCCTAACATTGGAGCCTCTCCTCAGAAGGGTAAGGGCGAACCCAGACATAAGGGGTCTGGTGGTCGGCGACAAGGAGCACAAGGTAGCGGCCTTTGCCGATGACCAAATTTTTTGCATTTCCCAACCGGTGACAACCATTCCGAACCTATTGAGAGAGATTAAAGAGTATGCAGAGCTGTCGAATTTTAAAATCAATCTCCAAAAATCTGAAGCACTGAATATATCAATGTCACAGAGGCTGGCGGAAAATACTAAAGCCAATTTCCCATTTAAATGGTCAACCGCATCGATTGAATATCTGGGGGTTCAGATCACACCTCAACTCAAGGACCTGTTCGCTAAAAACTTCCCACCCCTGCTGGACATAATCAAGAGAGACCTTAACATTTGGAAGGACAAAACATTGTCATGGTTCGGCAGATGCAACGTGCTCAAGATGAACGTTCTTCCGCGATTGCTCTACCCAATCCAGGTGCTGCCCATCCACTTGCCGTCATCCTTTCTGAAAACTATCCGCTCCGAATGTATAAAGTTTGTTTGGGGGGGACGGAGCCCGAGAATCGCACAACGGACACTCACCCTTCCGAAGAGGAGGGGGGGAGTGGGGCTTCCGGATATTAAAGCATACCAAGCGGCGGCACATTTGAATAGGATTGTTGACTGGAACCGTCACAAAGAGAGTAAGCGCTGGGTTCAGCTTGAGCAGTCTTGGTCCCCGGTTCCGCTAGCGGACCTTCCCTGGTCCCCCGGGGAGATCCCGAGTGTACTTAAAACACACCCAACAATAGGTCCTACCCTCAGGATGTGGGCCAGGTACGCAGTGAAAGAAAACATAGCTCCCACGCAATCTCCTCTCCGCCCAATTTTGGGTGCCCTGGACTTTCGGCCGGGCCAGCTTGACGCAGGATTCAGGAGGTGGGGGGCGCCGGGAAGGGGAACGGCCCGTGACTTCCTGAACGGCTCAAGATGGAAGACGCTACAAGAGCTAGTATCCTGGGGAGACCCACCCCACTTATCTTACTGGAGAGCTCTGCAGGTTTCACACTTTCTTGCAAATATACCCACCCCGGGAGAATATTGTAGAGAGCTGACACCTTTTGAACGAATGTGTGCATCTGCGGAGCTAACCAAGGGAGCACTATCCGTCATATACCAACTACTGGTGGACCCTGGAGAGAACTTTGTGCCAAGCTTCATCGGGGTATGGGAGGCTGAACTCAATGTCTCATTCCCAGAGGCCCAGGTAAGAAAAATCCTGGAGCTGGGACAACGGGCGTCGATTAGCAACACACATCAAGAGGCAGGTTATAAAATCCTAAGCCGCTGGTACAGGACACCCCACTTGCTGCATCGCTTCTATCCGTCAATCTCCCCTCTTTGCTGGAGATGTGAGAAGGCTCAGGGCACCCTCTTACACATTTTCTGGGAATGTGAGAAGATAAAGGGCTTCTGGGAGGATATTGTAAAGTGGATCGGCGAGATTACGGGGGAGGAGGTTCCCCTCTCACCGGAGGCCCTTCTCCTCCACGCGACAGCTGGCTCGGTTGGGAGATATAAGAGATCGTTATCTATCCACCTGGTGAACGCGGCTAGAGCATGCATCCCAGCCCTATGGAAGTCAAACATACCTCCCTGCATTAGCTTGTGGATCCGAAGAGTGGAGGACATCAGGCGGATGGAGGACCTGACAGCGCTCCTTAGGCGATCAGAAGAGAGGCATAGACACCTGTGGATGCGCTGGAACATGTTCACAGAATCGGCTGAGTACAAGAATCTGCTTGGGGAGAACTGACTGCCCGGATGAAACCTGGAGGGTTGCATCGGTGCGGGTGCCCGACCCGGGCCGTGTGGCCGGCTTCTTGTGTCCCTCCCCCCTCCCCTGTTGGGGGGTGACGCGGGTTTTTCTGACCGGTCACTTGCCGCTCTTCCCCCCCCCCCCCCCCCCCCCCCGGGCGCTGTGGTTCGCCACTCCGCTGCGGCCAGGCCCGGCCTGTTCGGGGTCGGGGGCTGCGGTTCTTAGGATCCCCGCCCCCCGTGTTCTGTGAGGGGCCCCCGAGGGGTGGTTGGACAGCCGGGGGGACTCTATCTCCTCCCATTCTCTCCTAGGTCCAGCTTCTCTTGATTCTCCAATCCTGCCTCCCTTCCCCTTTCCCCCTCCTTCCCCCCCCCCCCCTTTTTTTGCTCCTTTCTTCCGCCTACTTCCCCCCGTTTAATAAATTGATAAATGGGTGGGCGGGGACAGTGGGACACACCCACGGGGCAGACAGACAGACCTGTTGTGATGGAGGTAATTTCAGGGAAGGGAAAAAAAAAAAAAGGGAGTCGCAATGTAAATGTTTGTGTTGGCATGTAAACAAAGATGATGTCCTTGCATACTGTATTTGGTGTGTCTGATTGCCCTGTTCACCTCAATAAAGATTTATTGTTAAAAAAAAGTGCAAGTGCTATATATACAGAGAGATCAGACCCTTGTCCAATCCCAACAATCAATATAATTCAGTAATCCAAAGTGCTAACAGTGCAAGTTTACAAGTAGCTGAGATAGTAAGCAATCAAAGTAAAAAAGAGAGAAAATACTATCCTTGGGGTCTTGAAGTAATCATCACCAGGCAGTGGATGGCAGGCAAAAACCCCACGCGTTCCGCCGCGGCTTCTCTGGGGGTGCTGTCTCCATCAGAAACTCTCCTTTTATGTAGCGTGGGTGAGAGGCGAGACCCCCCCCCCCCCCCCCAGGCACGACGCACCGCTTTCAGACGCAGCTCGCCATATGCAGAGATTGTTGTTTGCACAGTATTAATACCACACAAATTATTTTTCAGAATATATTAATTTGTAGCTGAAGGGTATGGTGTAGAGCGCTGGAGATAGAGATTAGCCATGAGCTGCACCTATTAAGTGACCCCTCCTTACTTTTGTTGGGCAAAGAGTTTCCAGAGTCTCACAGACACCAAATGATGTGCTGAGGGACAGCGATTGTGTTTAGGTGCGCTTTAAATATAATTGAATTGTCACAATTCTTTGCTTTCAATATGTACCAAAGTGATTAAGTTGAGGACCAATTTCTCTTACTCAGAGGACCAAGATCATTAGAACATGCTTATGAGCTAGGTAGATACCAATTGATTACTCAACTGAGCTTATTCCATAAAAGCCAAAAATAATCAAATTCAACGTGCAGTTCTCTGTGCTAGCACAATTGATATCAAAATAAAACTGAATTCGGTAAGTATAAGGATGAATTAATTCAGCAGATATTGTTGACGAAAGTAATAGATTGGTAATACAGATTATACAGATGATTTGAGTAGTAAAAAATGATTAAGATTGATTGATCAGTAAGGAACAGTATTAATTTGTAGTATAGACTTTTCACTTTGAGTATTATTAAAATATATGAAGGTTGTGGGGGTTTTTGATTTATTTATTTATTAAATGTTGTGTATATATTGGTTAATTTGGGCCACTTTTTACTACTACTTTACTTGAAATTTGTGGTCAATTATTTATTTAGGCTGCAAAGAATTTCGAGCACTCCAGGAACAGTGGATGGGTTGATTTTATTGTGTTGTCTCTGTGTTGCGTGTTATTTTTTGCAACATTAATAAAATAAAAGTATTTTTACATAATTTTTCAAGTTGTGCCCCATTTTTAGATCCTTTGGTTTGACTCTAGTTTAAGTAGCTTGATGGGTCGGGTAGCACGCTTTCTTGGTAGGATAACCAGCTGTGCCCACTATTTTGTATAAGTAGAATTATCTCTGTCTTTTGTTATGCCACGGAATTCAATTATATTTTATTACATTGGATATAGGATATGCAGTAGTTGCGAAAAAATACAATCTGTGAAATACTCACCTGTAGAATTGGTATTATACGCATACAGTACGTCCTGCTCCATATATAATACTTACACGTGGGTAATCCTCCGCCAGAGGGCGCTGTTCACTGCAGACATGCAAAAACAGGCTCCTCCCGGCCCTTCATATATCCAGGGACCTCCCACAAATCCCCAGCACTGAAAAGCAGTGAGAAAAGATGTCGGGAGAAACCAACCACCAAACTGGTAACAATAGCAATGATAATCACCATACAGGGGATCCAGAAAAATGTAAAACCAGAGTGGGGTGGAGCAGGACGTACTGTATGCGTATAATACCAATTCTACAGGTGAGTATTTCACAGAATTGTATTATTCTAAGCATACAGTACGTCCTGCTCCATATATAATACTTACAAGTGGGACATCTAATAGCAGTGTCCATAAAGTAGGGTGGGATCCCCATCAAAAAAGGCACAGCAGACAGTAAAGGCGCTGTCACCTGCAAACCTTGCTACCAAGTACGACATGAGCAAAGGCTCTAACGTCAGTCTCATAACAAAACCTTTGAAAAGGTATGAACAGAAAACAAGCAGCGGTCTAGCAAACCTGTTTAACAGAAAACCTGGTGCTGAAGGGCCAAAGGTACCCAAGCACAAGTAGAACAGAATAAAAAGAGAGGAAGAGTCTTCCCCTTAAAGGAATAGGCCAGAGTAACGGCCTGACCAGCCCCAAATGCAACAGGAGCCTCGGCAAAAATACCATTTTGTGAGTACTCACCTGAAAAATGGATATTGTTGGTGTGCCACACACCCCGCTTCACTTCTTAAATATTCATCACTTCATGGGTTAATCCACCGCAGGTGACGCAGTGCAGAGAGGAATTCTTGTAACGAGCCCCCTTCCGGCCTACATATACCTGGCACCTCCCTTCAATCACCAGTATATTCCAAAAGCAGTAAAACAAGGTACCAGTATTCCACCAGTAACCTCCAAAATCAATTTTGATATAAATAAGAAAGGGCTTCACCATATAAATGCTTCGGTAATACCGAAAAGGGCGGGTGTGAAGCGGGGTGTGTGGCACACCAACAATATCCATTTTTCAGGTGAGTACTCACAAAATGGTATTATTCTTGGTGTGCCACACACCCCGCTTCACTTCTTAAATATTCATCCCTTCATGGGACATCCAAAAGCAGTGTCCACAAGGGAAGGGCATCTCAAGGCCAGGTGAAGCATAACTTAAATGACTGCAGTCTGCAGGACTTTGCAGCCAAAAACAGCATCCGCTGAGGCCCGCACATCAACTTTGTAAAACTTAGAAAAAGTGTGAACAGAAGACCAGGTGGCGGCCTTACAAACCTGTTCAACAGAAGCTTGGTGCTGAAAAGCCCAAGACGCCCCAACAGCGCGAGTGGAATGAGCAGTAATACGAAAAGGGGGAACTCTTCCCTTAGCAGAATAGGCCGCAGTAACGGCCTGACGTATCCACTTGCTAATGGCAGATTTGGCTGGTGCCAAACCCTTCTTAGGCCCATGGGGCACAACAAAAAAGGAATCCGTCCTACGGAAAGGAGACGTGATAATCAAGTAGTACTTAACACAGCGTACTACATCCAAACAATGCAAAACCCTCTCTTTGTCATTCTTAGGATTAGGACACAAGGAGGGAAGAACAATATCTTGGTTCAAATGAAAAGCAGAAACAACCTTAGGAAGAAAGTCTGGCTTGAACCGAAAGACCACTTTATCCTGATGCCTCTCGAAGTAAGGCGCCTGGATAGTTAAGGCCGCCAATTCTGAGACACGCCGGACAGAAGTGATCGCTACCAAGAAGACAATCTTCTGAGTCAGGGTAGACAAAGCAATATCTTGCAAAGGCTCAAAAGGAGGAGCCTGAAGAGCCGAAAGAACCAAATTCAAATCCCAAACAGGGAGTAATGGATTCCTGGGAGGCCGCACATGCGTAACCCCCTGGAAAAAAGTTTTAACTAAAGGTTTAAGCGCAACACGCTTCTGAAAAAAGACAGATAAGTCAGAGACCTGCCCTTTCAATGTACTTAGCTGGAGACCAGAGTCCAGCCCTGATTGTAAAAACTCCAGAATCCTGGGGACCGAAAGGACCCTACAAGGAAAAGATCTTATCTCACACCAAGGGATATAGGCTTTCCAAGTCCTATAGTAGGTGATGGAAGAAGACTTCTTCCGGGCACTGATCAGAGTCTTAATGACTGAATCAGAAAGACCCTCCTCCTTCAGGATGGAGGTTTCAGCAGCCAGGCCATCAAACCCAGCGCTGGTAAATTGGGGTAACACAATTGACCCTGAGTGAGCAGATCGGGCCGAAGAGGCAGAACGAACTGGTCCACTGCCAGCCAAATGATGTCTGCGAACCTTATTCGTTTTGGCCACCTTGGGGCCATGAGAACGGCGTACACCCTTTCCAGAGCAAACTTCTGAAGAACTCTGCCCAGCAAGGGCCATGGAGGAAACAGGTATAGAAATCCCAGAGCTTCTCAGTTCAGGGACCTGACGTCCACTGTCAGAGCCAGAGGATCCCGGGAGAGTGACACGAAGCTCGGGAGCCTGTGATAGTGATGAGGGGCCAACAGGCCCACCTCCGGAGTCTCCCATTGGAGACACAATAAGAGAACCACCCGAGGATGGAGAGCTTATTCTTCCAGACGGGGAGAGCACTTGCTCAACCGGTCCGCTACCTGTTCCATCACCTCTGGAATGTAAACCGCCGAGAGACAGGGAACATGGAACACTGCCCATGTCTGGATCAGGGACATTTCTCTGATGGGTAAGTGGGGCCTCCACTGCCCCTGAAGCCGCAGCTCCTTCCAGAATCTGTCCCATCCCGACAGACTGGTGTCCGTGGTGACACCTCTCCAAGGGAGGGTCAGGAAAGACCTGCCCTGTACAAGATTGGTCGAGACCAATCACCACAGGAGGAACTGCCGTACACGGGAGGACAATCGGAAGGACTGCTCCAACAACAGAGGCTGCTGGACCCAACACGCTAGCAGAAATAGCTGAAGTGTTCTTGTGTGAATTTGGGCAAAGGAAAGACACACTCCGTCTTGATGAGAGTTCAGGCCGGGATGAACCGACCCCTGAATGGACCGCGAGGGAGGGTGAGACTCGAATTCCAGGTCGTGACTTGTCGACACTACCTCCTGGATCCATCTGCCTAGAACCACAAGGTTCCAATGGTAGAAGTGTCGCAATAGTCCCCCCACCCGCACGGGTGAGGGCAGCCCCTCATTGCTGAGTGAGCTTATCAGCAGGCTTGGGCTTGGTGCCCCAGGACTGAGTGGGCCGGCCACGGCCCCTCCCGAGTCCAACCTGCGTCACTGGTAGCGGGAAAGGACGTACCTTTGCCCGCTCCGAACCTTTGAAAGGAAGGCCTACCGGAACTTGTCCCCCTGAAGGGACCACGAGGCCTCTTGCGTTGTGGCATCTTACCATCTTTTGCAACTGAATCAATTTTATCCCCAAACAGACGCAACCCCAAAAAGGGGAGAGCTGTGAGTACCTTTTTGGAAGCCGTGTCTGCTGACCACTGACGCAGCCATACTGACCTGCGAATAGCCACCAGCATAGCTGCCGCCTTGCTACTCATAGCGCATCGTCCTGAGCGGCCAGGACATAAGCCACAAAAGATTCACACTGCTTAAGTGCAGTGAACTGTTTGCAAGCGGGATCAAGATCCTCATATAGCCCCTGAATTAGGGACTTAATTGCCAATAGAAGAAGGGCTGAAGCACATACCGGGCGCAATGCTGACCCGGAATAGATAAAACCATGTCGAGCGTATTGGTCAATCCTTCGATCTTACCCATCTTTGGGGGTAGTGGTCTCAGCAGATTGTACCATAGCCGAGCTGGAGAGTCCTAGTACAGGGGTATCGACGTCCGGAGGGACAGACCACAGCCTCACCAATTCTGGTGGAAAAGGATAACGCTTTTCCCAACTGGAAGGAATTCCAGATAACCGTGTGGGATGTTCCCATTCCTTAAGAACCACCCTCTCAAAGTGGTGCTGTCTGGGAAAAACCAAACTCGGCTGAGGCTCTTTAAATAACTGACCCTTTGGCGGGGCGGCCGCCTCAGGCGTATCTAAACTCAAAATATTAAACATTTGAGCCAGAATGGAGGGGGTGTCAAAAACAACCCCCTCTGACCAATCGACGATCTCATCAGCCACATGCTGACCTGTCGGCTCATCTGACTCCGACGGGAGTTCATCCTCGTCAGGGGATCCATCGGACCATTCCACAGGTTCACAAAACTGGTCCTGTGGAGCCGAAGGTACCGGAGTCAGGTGCCTTCGTTTTGTAGCGGTTTTAAACGCTGCTTTAACGGACATCATTTTCCGGGGGCAGGGCTGTGCTGCTGCCTCGGAATGCGAATCCCCACTTTTGACAGTGTCATGCGGGGTCCGGAATAGGGATGGAGAGGTAGGAGATGATGAAGGATGCGATGGCACCGCAGACGAAGCAACGGACTGGCGCGCAATAGTCTTGTTTTGCACAAGGGATGCAAATAAAGATATCATCAGCTGGGAGTGGAACCCCACAACCTACGCACCCCCCAAACGGAACAGCAGAACCGTTTCCGGAATCTACGGAAGCCTCCATATGGTGATTTATGGTATTCGCAATAATGGGACTTTTAAGGCATAAGCCGACCCGGGATGCCCCCTTTATTTTAGTAATGTCCCGGAAGGGAGGATTTATATAATTTTTTTTTTTTTTTTTTAAGTTTAGGTCCCCTTTAATAGAAACTAATAGATAGACTATATATATATATATATATATATATATATATATATATATATATGTATATAAACATTCAAATCAATCCCAATAATTAGCCAGGCACATAGAGCCGGAGGGCTAGCATAAGCAGGGATCCCAGGATCTGCAAGGCAAAAAAACAACCATCAGATCCTTCACATGTGTATAACATATAAGTATGGCACCAAGTGCCCTTAAATGACGCCCCCTTGATAATAGTGATTTCTCACTGTATTATTAAACAATATCCCCCATTTAACGGCCCCAACGGGAGGGGCCGCTTACCTGTACAGCAGTCAGCAGGTAAGCCTGCAGCCAGCAGCCATGAGCCGGCAGAAGACAAAGTGCGGGCGTGCGCCCACGTGCCTTCCTGTTTTGAAGGAAGCTGGGACGCCGCCGGCGCCGGCCGCGTCAGCGGGCCCGCCCCCCTACGCCGATCAGCTGGAACACTATGCAGCTGATCACAGCACGCGCGTCCAGGCGGCGGAGGGGGGAGGGTAAAAACCGCATGTGCTGACAAAGCTCAATGAGTGCCAGGTGAGAAGAGGGGAGAGGGGGGAGGGGGTCACAAAGCAACCAACTGCCAGAGAGGTGGCCAGCCCATACCCAGCGCAAGCTGCCCTAAAGCAGACCCAAAATATACACATGCTACAGTGAATGTATAAACATGACATATATGTTAACATGCAGTGATACAGTGAAACACACATACTAAAGCACACCCTCACCACCCCCCCCCTCCCCCCATAGTGAAGGGAGAAGGGACCGAACGGGAGAGAAAGGGGCTACGGGGACCCTCGGGACAGGGGCATCCCATTTCCGGATCACCATGCCGGTTCGCCGCATTGCCCCACGCATGAGGTCGAGCGGTAGGAGATAAGCTCCTAGGCACTTAAAGTGCCATCTACCATTTGCCCGGTGAGCAGCCAAGGCTGGGAGGCTTCCTATTTCACCATAAAGGTATACAAACTCAAACCGGGCAGAAATAGAGCAAAAGGGGGGTGGCGGGGTAAGAATACCCCGGCCTACCTGTAAGCAGGAGACTTCCAACTTCTGACTTGTCAGCAAGCAGAGAGAAAAAATACTGGTGATTGAAGGGAGGTGCCAGGTATATGTAGGCCGGAAGGGGGCTCGTTACAAGACTTCCTCTCTGCACTGCGTCACCTGCGGTGGATTAACCCATGAAGTGATGAATATTTAAGAAGTGAAGCGGGGTGTGTGGCACACCAAGAATACTTAGAACTCTCCCCAATGGGGAATTGAAACCTGGTCTCCCGCCAGACAGGCGGGGATACTGACCACTACACCAACAAGGATCAGCAAGGAGCCGAAACCTTTACTCAGGACCAGAAAGGCCTACCTGTAAGCAGGAGACTTCCAACTTCTGACTTGTCAGCAAGCAGAGAGAAAAAATACTGGTGATTGAAGGGAGGTGCCAGGTATATGTAGGCCGGAAGGGGGCTCGTTACAAGACTTCCTCTCTGCACTGCGTCACCTGCGGTGGATTAACCCATGAAGTGATGAATATTTAAGAAGTGAAGCGGGGTGTGTGGCACACCAAGAATACTTAGAACTCTCCCCAATGGGGAATTGAAACCTGGTCTCCCGCCAGACAGGCGGGGATACTGACCACTACACCAACAAGGATCAGCAAGGAGCCGAAACCTTTACTCAGGACCAGAAAGACAAACCATCCAAGCAAGATCAGTCCAAAGGGCGCATATCCCCTGGAAGCAAACGAGATCAGGCGCATACGTATGGAGGCGCCCGCAGACCCCAAGGGGCATCAGTCCCCCTAAGGGACAAGAAAATACCATTTTGTGAATACTCACCTGTAAAATGGGTATTATAAGTATGTCACACACCCCACTTCAAACATTAATAATTACACTAGGGTTAACGCACCTCTAGGTGGCAGCATTGCAGAGAACTTCTCCAAAAAACTTCAACAGGCCCCTCCCGGTCTATACATACCTGGTACCTCCCAAGAACCTCCCAGTATTAGAACAGCAGTAAGACAAGGTACCAGAACCAACAATGCAACCCTCAACGTAAAAAACTAAACTTCACCAAAGAGCCAGGATACCGAAAAGGGCGGGTGAAGTGGGGTGTGTGACATACTTATAATACCCATTTTACAGGTGAGTATTCACAAAATGGTATTATTCTAAGTATGTCACACACCCCACTTCAAACATTAATAATTACACTAGGGACATCCAACAGCAGTGTCCAGAAAAGGGTGGGTATCCGAACAGGCAATAACGCAGAAAAAACTCAAACCACTGCAGCCTGCAAAACCTTGCGGCCAAAAACAGCATCCGCTGAGGCCCGCACATCAACCTTATAGAACTTAGAAAAGTATGAACAGAAGACCAAGTTGCAGCCTTACACACTTGTTCAACCGAAGCCTGGTGCTGAAAAGCTCAGGACGCACCAACCGCACGAGTAGAGTGAGCAGTAACTCGAAAAGGGGGATCCTTCCCCTTAGCCGAATAAGCACCAACAATGGCCTGACGAATCCATTTACTAATGGAAGATTTGGCCGGAGCCAAACCCTTCCTAGGCCCACATGGCACAACGAAAAAGGCATCAGTCTTACGAAAAGAAGACGTAGCACGTAGATAGTACCTGACACAACGTACCACATCCAAGCAGTGCAAAGCACTCTCCTTGACATTCTGAGGCTTAGGACACAAAGAAGGAAGAACAATGTCCTGGTTAAGATGAAAAGCAGAGACCACTTTAGGGAGAAAATCTGGCTTGTAACGAAAAACCACTTTGTCCTGATGATCCTCAAAATAAGGAGCCTGAATAGACAAAGCTGCCAGCTCTGAAACACGCCGAACCGAAGTGATGGCCACCAGAAAGGCAACCTTCTGAGTAAGAATGGACAAAGCAACATCTCGCAAAGGCTCAAAAGGAGGAGCCTTAAGAGCAGAAAGAACCAAATTCAAATCCCACACTGGGAGCAAAGGCTTCCTAGGAGGCCGCACATGCGAAACCCCCTGGAAAAAAGTCTTGACCAAGGAATGACTAGCAAAAGATTTCTGGAAAAAAATAGACAAAGCAGAAACCTGCCCCTTCAAGGTACTCAGCTGAAGACCGGAGTCCAGCCCCGACTGAAGAAACTCCAAAATCCTAGACACAGAAAAGACCCGGCAAGGCAAAGACCTAGCCTCACACCAATCAATATAAGATCTCCAATACCTGTAATAGATGGAAGAAGAAGATCTCTTCCTGGCACTAATAAGAGTCCTAATGACCGCATCCGAAAGACCCTCCTCCTTTAAGATGGAGGTTTCAGCAGCCAAGCCGTCAAAGCCAGCGTTTGTAAATTGGGGTAACAAAGTTGACCCTGAGTGAGAAGATCTGGCCGAAGCGGCAGATCGAACTGATCTACGGCCAGGCGAACGATGTCCGCGAACCACACCCGCCTTGGCCACCTTGGAGCCACGAGAATGGCGGGCACTCCCTCCAGAACCAACTTTCGCAGAACCCTGCCGAGCATGGGAATCGGAGGAAACAGATAAAGAAACCCCAGGTCCCTCCAGCTCAGGGTCATGGCATCCACCGCCAGAGCCAGAGGGTCCCGGGACAGGGACACAAAGGACGGAAGCTTGTGATTGTGACGAGAAGCAAACAGATCCACCTCCGGCGTCCCCCACCGGAGACAAAGTGACCGAAACACCTGGGGATGGAGAGACCACCCCCCCCGACGGGACGCACACCGGCTCAGAAAATCCGCCTCTATGTTTTCCACTCCCGGAATGTAAACTGCCGAGATGCAAGGGACTTGAGTCTCCGCCCAGACCAAAATCAGAGACACCTCCCTGTGGGCACCCAGACTGCGAGTCCCTCCTTGGTGATTGATGTAAGCAACCGCCGTCTGATTGTCTGAGCGAACCTGAACCGGCAGACCTTGTAACTGATGCTCGCAATTCCAGAACATTGATGGGCAAGTGGGCCTCCTGAGGGTCCCACTGCCCCTGAAACCGAAGATCCTTCCAAAAGCCTCCCCAGCCTGACAAACTGGCATCCGTGGTGACAGTTTCCCAAAGCGGAGTCAGAAACGACCTGCCCTTCAGAAGGTTGACCGAGACCAACCACCACAGAAGGGACTGCCGAACCCGAGGGGACAACCGGAAGGACCGATCCAACGACCCCGGACACCGGTTCCAAGACGCCAAAAGATGAAGTTGAAGAGTCCTCGTATGAAACTGAGCAAAGGGAACTGCCTCGAACGAGGCCACCATCAACCCCACCAGTCTCATCCCCAGACGAATGGACGGATGAGGATGGGAGAGAAGCAGCTGGACCAATTCCTGAATCAACAGAGCCTTGGCCTGAGGGAGAAACACTCTGTGCTGGCAGGAGTCCAATGACATCCCCAGAAAGGTCACCACCCTGGCCGGAACCAGCGAGGACTTGGGGTAATTGATCACCCAGCCGAACCTCTCCAACATAGACACCACCGTGCTGGTGTCCCCCTCTGCTTGACTGAAGGAAGGAGCCATGATGAGAAGATCGTCCAGGTAAGGCACAATGCGAATCCCCTGAGCTCTGAGCAGGGCCATCACCCCCGCCAACACCTTGGTGAACACTCTCGGAGCAGAGGTGAGGCCGAACGGAAGAGCCACAAACTGAAAATGCCGATCCCCCACCACGAAACGAAGGAACCGCTGATGAGCAGGAAAGATCGGCACGTGCAGGTACGCATCCTTGATGTCTATGGACGTCATAAAGTCCCCCTGCCGAAGCGAACCGTTCGCAGACCGCAGGGTTTCCATGCGAAACTTCCGAGGACGAATGAACCTGTTGAACTTCAAATCCAGAATAGGACGGAAGGACCCGTCCTTTTTGGGAACCGTGAAGAGATTGGAGTAAAACCCGCGCCCCACCTCTGAAGGAGGAACCGGGCAAATGACAGCTAAATCTAGAAGATTCCTTACTGCCGCCAGGAGCCCCTGCGCGGCCAAAGACACCCGAGACCTGAAGAACCTTGGAGGAGGACGGGACTCGAACTCCAACTTGTAACCGGCCGAAACCACCTCCCGGATCCATCTGTCCGGGACCTCCTGGTCCCACACCCGGGAGAAAAGTTGCAACCGTCCCCCCACCCGAACGGGTGAGGGCGCCCCCTCATTGCTGGGTGGGCTTGGCAGCCGGCTTGGGCTTGGCACCCCAGACGCGAGTGGGGCGGCCACGGCCTCTGCCCCTATTCCAACTGGCGCCCCTGGGGGCCGAGGAGCCCGCACCTCTACCGGCTCTGACTCCCCGAAAGGACGGATTGAACGAGACCATCCCCCGAAAGGAACGGCGAAATTTCTTGCGCTGAGGTAGCTTACCTCCCTTGGCAACAGAATCCAGCCTCTCACCAAAAAGCCTCAAACCCAAAAAGGGCAGAGCCGTGAGCGATCTTTTTGAATTAAAATCGGCCGTCCACTGTCTCAACCACACACAGCGCCGGATAGCCACCAGCAAGGCAGTAGCCCTGCCACACATCAGCATGGCATCCTCCTGAGCGGCCAGGATAAAAGACAAAAAAGCATTGCAGCGCTTAAGCCCAAGGGACTCATCACTGGTGGGCTCGAGATCCACCCCCAAGTCCCTGACAATAGACCTGACAGCAAAAGTCAACAGGGCCGAAGCACAGACAGGCCTTAACACCGAACCCGCACATACAAAACCGTGACGGGCAAGCTGATCAACCCGGCGATCCTCGCCGTCCCTGAGCGAAGTCGTGTCAGGGGAATGCACAACCGCCGTGTTGGACAGTCCCAGGACCGGAGTATCTACCTCAGGGGGAACAGACCAACGCTTCATCAATTCCGCCGGAAAGGGATACTTCCTATCCCAACTAGACGGCACACCAACAAGACGTGTAGGTTGCTCCCATTGCTTGAAAACAATTTCTTCAAAATGCTGTTGACTGGGAAACTCCAAACGCTGCTTGGACACCCCAAAAAGCTGACCCTTAGGCCTAGGAGCAACAACCGGAGGCTCCAAATCCAAAACCTCAAACATCTGGCTCAGAATGGTAGAGGAATCGAGAGGGAGGCCATCATCCTGATCCCCCTCAGAACCCAGCAACTGCTGAACATCAGAATCTAAGGATAGTCACAAAATCCTGACCCAGGGGAATAGCATAAGACCCTTATAAAAGTATATAAAAATATAAATATATATATATATATGTATATATTGCAATGAAAAAACACCCCCCACGAGCCAGGTATATATGACCGGGAGAGCCCTGCCAGACGGGATCCCAGGATCTGAAAGACACAAAGGGAGAGGGACAGGCGTCAATCCAGAACCATATACCAGCATAACATACAAAACCCCCCTTACACCACCCCCCCCCCCTCATTAACCAGAGACACAGGAACTGGTTAATACAAAACCAGCACCTTAAAGATGCGCCGGAGCGAGGAGGAAGGAGGAGGAGGAGGAGAGGACGCAAACCGAGGGGCCATCGCAAGGAAACTAAAACGCCTACCTGAGAAAAAACGCGCAGCCAGGCACCGCAGAAGATGGCGGCCCGCACCCAGCGCAGTGAAGGAGGAGAAGGCAAGCTCCGGGAGCGCGGGAGCCGAGAAGGCCCCGCCCCTCCCGGACATCCAATCAGTGCGCGACCCCGCCCCCCGGCAGCGTCTGCCGGCGGAGACCGCGCTCAGACCTCAAGGACAGTGCGCACAAACACAGACCCACACACTGATAATCAGATCCCCCCCCCCCTGAGCAGACCGGACACGCAGGCTGCAAGCGCCGGACACGGCGCTCAGCCACAGGCGGGACCGCGGCGCGGCGCGCCGCGAGGCCCCGCCCCCCCAGCTCCTGAGGGGAGAGGACAGACACACAGACAGTGGGGACAGAGGGACACCCAGGCAAAACTTGAAATAAAGGCAGTCACAGTAAAAATCACGAAAAGCCTCACAATGTAGCAGCGCAGCAGCCGCACTCACACAGCATGTCACCGTCCCCAGCGCGCCCCACACCCCGGAATGTGAACTAACGATATCCCAGGGCTAGGTACATCCTGACCGCTAACCTCCTATTAAATGGGGCATCCCACATCCGGATCACCACTCCGGGCATCCCGCTATGCCCCGCAATGAAGGGTCGAGCGGAGGAGCTAATCTCCTAGGCACCAATGGTGCCGGCTACCTTTTTGCCTACAGCCGCAGCTGGGAGGCTGCCATTAAATAGTATACTCTCAAACAAGAGCCGGGCAGAAATAGACCACGGGGGGGGGGCGGGGGGATACCCCGGCTACCTGCAAGCAGGAGACTTCTTTCTTCTGTCTTGTCGCCACCTTGCAGAGAACAACACTGGGAGGTTCTTGGGAGGTACCAGGTATGTATAGACCGGGAGGGGCCTGTTGAAGTTTTTTGGAGAAGTTCTCTGCAATGCTGCCACCTAGAGGTGCGTTAACCCTAGTATAATTATTAATGTTTGAAGTGGGGTGTGTGACATACTTAGAATACAACCAGGAGACTTCCAACTTCTGACTTGTCAGCAAGCAGAGAGAAAAAATACTGGTGATTGAAGGGAGGTGCCAGGTATATGTAGGCCGGAAGGGGGCTCGTTACAAGACTTCCTCTCTGCACTGCGTCACCTGCGGTGGATTAACCCATGAAGTGATGAATATTTAAGAAGTGAAGCGGGGTGTGTGGCACACCAAGAATACTTAGAACTCTCCCCAACGGGGAATTGAAACCTGGTCTCCCGCCAGACAGGCGGGGATACTGACCACTACACCAACAAGGATCAGCAAGGAGCCGAAACCTTTACTCAGGACCAGAAAGACAAACCATCCAAGCAAGATCAGTCCAAAGGGCGCATAGCCCCTGGAAGCAAACGAGATCAGGAGCATACGTATGGAGGCGCCCGCAGACCCCAAGGGGCATCAGTCCCCCTAAGGGACAAGAAACAACCAGGAAAACTTCATTACCTGTTGAGGGAATGTAGACCCCCTTACTTCGGCATTACGGGGAGGCCGATTTATTAATAGCGCAAGGTAGCGACAGATGAGCGACAGTAGTGTGATTTTCACAGCGCCCGCTAGCATTCGCTGTGCTTGGCCGTTGTTCGGCTGTTGACAGCGACTCAGTCGGTGTGCGGTAATGTTGAATACGGGGTTAGGAGTCGCTGTTTGACTGGTTCCGCGCTGTATGGGAGCGCATGACAGCGAATGGCCATAGCGAACGGCTCCCAGCATATTCATTAACAAATCACGCTCAAAAAATTCTCGTGCTGTGAAATGCATATTTAAACCCCAGAGCACTGGAGGCGATGGGTTAAAAGTTTTTTAACCCCCAAACAACCATATTTTTGTAAAAAAAAAAAAAAAAAAAAACATGTTTTTATAAACATTTGGTAATATGAATACATTAATATCAGAACTGTAATATCAATTCTGCACAATTTTTTATTTTTTTATTTTTATTACCTTAAAAAAAATATCTAACATTGCAGAAGTGGTCACAGAATTTTGGACATTTAAAAAAAAAAAGAAAAATATTAATATCAATTAATTATGAATATTTAAAGATTTCTCCATTGAAATGCATTGGAGAGCGCCAGGTAGCAAGAGGTCATACCTGGCGCTGTGATGGGATTAGCAGCGGCGCTGTTCGCTGAAGTCTGCAACATGATGAATCTCGCGCTAGCTGACGCTCTCGCCGGAGCTAGCCTCATTTAGCATGATAAATGCGTGATTGTGTTCGCAGCCAGGTGTTCTGGAGTCGGTAGCCGCCGATAGCTGGCGCTACCTGCCGCTAGTGAGACACTACCTGGTGCTATCCCTTGATAAATAAGGGCCTAAGAATAAGGCCCATAGGCAGACAAAAGGACTTAAATAATGATCAGGAGACACCCCCTTGGGCAAAAGGTCCGGCGTAAGGCGGAATGCCACCAATCAGGGTGTGTGTGTGTGTATATATATATAATGAACGAAGGCTAACTAAACAGAGCCACCTTCTCAGGCACACGTCTGACTGAAGCAACAGCCCCCGGAAGGGCAACTTGACCTACGAAACAGCTCAGACAGCATCCGGAATAAGTCCCAAGGGAACAACCCGGCAGGCAAACAGAATAAAAAGTGATCCCCCCCGGGTTGGTCATGGCGATTGAATGACAACCTGCTCAAGGACGCGACCTGCTCCTCTGCAATAGAGGAAGCGATCGGGCATTTCCTCGAGGATCATAAAGATGACCCTACTCCGCCACCCTACCAGTGGGAAGCCTTGAAGTACGTTCTCAGAGGGGAGTTTATTAGACATGGCGCTAGGCTCAAACGGGAGAGGGCCTCAGACACGAGACCTAATCCTCACACTTGAAAAGGAGCATAAGAATAACCCCACCAATACCAAATTACTAGAACTCCAAAACGCTAGGGAAAAGCTCCAAAAGCTATACAACCAGTCATACCTACAGACACGAGACCTAATCCTCACACTTGAAAAGGAGCATAAGAATAACCCCACCAATACCAAATTACTAGAACTCCAAAACGCTCCCTCTGAGAACGTACTTCAAGGCTTCCCACTGGTAGGGTGGTTCAGGGATAGGGGGAAAACCCTTTTCTATAAATCGGCCAACAAGTGTGGTCGGCTGCTCGCCAGAGCATTACACCCCAGATCAACAGCGACCTACATCCTGGCCCTTCAAAGAAGTGATGGCACCCTAGCTCAAACTCCCTCGGTCATAGCCGACACTTTTAGGAGCTTCTACGCCTCTCTGTATAATATCCACGGCTCCCCCGACCCTGCGTCTGGGACGCGAGCATCCCCGGAGGAGATAGCGGCTTATATAGAGAGCACCCAGTTGCCCACTATTTCCGAGGGGGACGTAGAGGCTCTAGAAAGACCCTTCTCGGAGCAGGAGGTAGCTAAAGCTATTAAGGAGTCCCCGGCGGGCAAAAGTCCGGGGCCAGATGGCTATTCGCCTAAATTTTATAAGCACTTCGGATCACGTTTAATTCCCTTATTAACAAAAACCTTTAACGCCATAGGGGATCATTGCCTCTTCCCCAAACAGACGCTTGAGGCGACGATTGCAGTCATCCCCAAGCCAGGTAAGGATGTTACTCTGTGTGGGAACTACAGGTCGATTTCCTTGATTAACATAGATCTTAAACTTTATGCCAAGAATATCGCAATGAGGTTGCAACCTCTCCTCCCGGAGCTGATCCATTTGGACCAGGTGGAGTTTGTCCCGGGGCGGGAGGCCAGGGACAACACCAACAAGCTCCTTGACCTAATATCGCACGCTAGCAATGCCGGCGAACCTGCGTGCCTTCTCTCATGCGATGCGGAGAAGGCATTCGACAGAGTAGACTGGGAGTTCATGAGGGCTACCCTCAGTCAGATTGGTGTTGGTCCTGTCCTCCTCTCCAAAATCCTTGCACTATATGCCTCCCCCTCGGCCAGAGTTAGGGCCAACGGACTCCTCTCAACGCCCTTCTCCATCAGTAACGGCACACGCCAGGGATGCCCGCTATCTCCCCTGCTTTACATTCTTACCATGGAGCACTTAGCCATAGCCATCCGGGATAATCCTGACATTAAAGGGATCCAAGTAGCGGGCCGTCAATATAAAACCTCCTTGTTCGCAGATGATCTGCTACTACACTTAACATCCGCGCGCATCTCCTTCCCCTCGGGGCTGAGTGAATTCCAACGGTTTGGTCGGGTGAGCAACTTTAAGGTTAACTACTCCAAATCGGAAGCCCTCAACATTTCTCTCCCAGACCGGGAGGTTAAGCACCTGGAGAGTAGTTTCCCCTTTAAGTGGAGGTCTAGTGCCATCAAATACCTAGGTGTGCAAATCCCGGCTGACCTCTCTAAATTATACGAGCTTAACTATGTCCCGCTCCTCACCAGAATATTGGCAGACCTTGACTCATACTCAAGGAAGCCAATCTCGTGGTTTGGGAGAATTAACAGTTTAAAGATGACGTTCTACCAAAACTCCTATATATCTTCCAGGCAGTCCCAATAAGAATACCCCCTAGGTTCTTTTGCAAACTGAAGTCGGAATTCTCCAAATTCGTTTGGGGGGTCGCCAAGCCAAGAATAAGACTCTCCACTCTCTCCAGGGGCAGAGGGGAGGGGGGTGCGAGTCTCCCAGATTTGAAACTCTATCACACGGCCGCATTGCTACAGCGGATGGTAGACTGGAAGCGCAGGGGAGGGGACAAATTGTGGGTGCAGCTCGAGCTATCGTTATCTCCATTTAACCTTACCGGGCTGGCATGGGCGGGCCCCCTCACCGGGCCCCAGAGGGAGCTTACGCCCTTCTTGGCAAGGCATTTTTTAGAGATCTGGGACCCATTGCAAAGTAAGCTTAAATTGGTGCGCAGGCCTGGCCCTCTCACCCCTCTGTTCGACAACCCGGCATTTGAACCGGGAATGCAGGCCAAGAGCTTCCTCATCTGGAGCGCCCCTGACAATACATCAATAGGCCACGTGGTAAAATCCGGTGGAGTCCCCTCGTTGGCAGACTTGAGGGGAAGTGCGGGGGGCAGGTATTTGTCGTGGCTCCTCCACAGGCAGCTACTTACATTTATAAAGAACAACAATTTACTAGAGGTGTCCCGGGACCCCCTCACAGAGCTAGAGTCCCTAGTCAGCGGAAAAGAACCGCCAACTCGAGTGATATCATTTCTTTACTCACTTTTAAACAAGAAGACTCAATCATCCCCCCCGAAATTTATAGACAGATGGGAAAAAGAGCTGGGAACCCAATTTTCGGCCAATGACCTCACAAAAATGTTCTTGTGCACTCAGGGTGTGTCATTGGCAGGTTCCGCCCAGGAGAGGAGCTATAAAGTACTTGCCAGATGGTATAAGTGCCCGGCCGACATTCATCGTTTGCTACAGAGCAATCGGATAAATGCTGGAGATGCCAGAGGGAGATTGGTAACATGACTCACATCTGGTGGAGCTGCCCACCTATTAAAGCGCTTTGGGACCGGATCTTCTCGATTTATGAGGAAGTCACTGGATCCAAGATAGAAAACACACCTCAGGTGGCGCTCCTCTCCCTTATCCCTGGCCCGGTATCTGGGATAAAAAAAGGGCATCCTGAGACACTTCATATCAGCCATGAGAGCCATTATTCCTAGGAAATGGAAATCGCAGGTTCCACCTACACTAATGGACTGGGTTCAAGAATTAGAGGTAATTCGTAATATGGAGGAGATTATCGCGGATCACAGAGAATCCACAGAGCAGTTTTCATTATCCTGGACATGCTGGCTGGTGTACCGGGACGCCCACCTCCCAGCCTTGCTCCGGTCTGGTGCCCGGAGGGGTGGACCGCCTGGGTCAGATGCGGCTGGTGGCACTCACCTGGTGCCTAATAGTCCTATTGACACGGGGTGAGAGTGCGTACATGCCCGGTCAGGGGCGGCTCCTAGGACGCCCACTAATGCAGTCACTGGCCCTCCCTTACCTTACCCTTCCTTACCTCACCTTAAGTGCTCTACCTCCCCTATCTTCCCCACCCTCTACCCCACTGCCCCTTCCTCTGGTTTTATCTCCACCATCCCCAAACCACCAGTTGTGTTGTAATTTTCAGTTTTGCGGGTGGACCCGCCTTCTGGAACATTGGGTTAGTCCACCCTGGCTGCCTCGCTTAGAGGGTAGCATGGGGTGTCAATCCTGTGTGGAAGTGGGTACACCAATGTTATCTTTGCCTTCATGGATAGTACTACTGTGAATGACAAGAATGTTGTTATCTTAACCTGTTCAGTATCTGAATGATGGCAATTTACCCCCCTCGCTTCCCCCCGTGTTTTTCCGTATCAACCATTTGTATTCCCCTTTTTGTTGTATTTGTATCTGTTGAAACCAATAAAAATTGATTATACTAAAAAGTGATCCCAACAGGGACCATAGAACTACTTGGGAGGAGCACCTGAGCAATCCCCAAGAGAACTCCTAACAAGGAAGACTGAACCAGACTTCTACAGGAAGGCAGACAGGACAGAGCCTGAACCTTCAGAGTACCTAGATGGGGAGCCAACCCCAACCTATGCTGTAACAATTCTAGAACACCGGGAACCGAGAACGTCCAACAGGGGAGAGACCAAGACTCAAGCCAATCAATATGGGTACACCATAACCCACAATGGACGGAGGAAGAGGAAGCCAAAGAAGCTTGCTCCTAGCCCCCCATATACCAAGTCACCCAGAAGATAAGCCCGTCTCCAAGGGGTGAATAGTCTGGTTCTTGACAGCTGATTCAGAGTCTGTAGATTGGGAAGACATAAGAAGGAGCCTGACAAGGGCAGAACCGCACTCCTGAGAAAGCGTACAGGTCAGCTGACCTTAGCAGAATCATCTACGAACCACAGATCACTAGGCCAACCAGGGGCCATCAAACTCACGGGTCTCTATCAGCACGACCGTGCGCAGAACCCCACATAGCAGGGTGAATGAAGAGAAGACATATAAAATAGAAAGTCTATAAACAAATTTACTAAGGCCCCATCACCAGAGTCAGAATATTCTGGGGCAGTAAAAACAAGGGCAGAGCCCCTGTGATATAAGCGAGACCCAACAGAGCCGCCCTAGTGGGACACCAGGATAGCACAACCTGCCACTGAAAGACATCCATTGGAGCGAATACCACTGAGGAGCAGGGGACGTAGACCCCCACCCAGATCAGAATCAGGAACCTTCCAGAGGAATCATCCTGCTTCAAGCTCCAGACCAATAAGTAAACAGGCCATTGCCTTCCAACAGGCCAAGAGTCCCCAAATAGACAGGTCCTAAAGAGGAGAAGTCCAGCAGTATAGAGTAAACTGAAGGCTCATTGTTTTAACAAAGCCAGTAGGTAAGATGGACCCTCTAAGGGACCCTACCCAGGTTTTGGAAGAAATTCCCCCCCCCCGCCAACCTGCGAGACTTGGTACCCAAGGTGACCATTCACAGGAAGATGCAAGCAAAGAAGGGGGTGCCCCCTGACAGGGTCCTTGAATATAATAGCTCAAGAGGAACCACCGTACCAAGGGGGAATGAGCACAGACCTAGCTCCAGGGGTGCTGGAACCCCATCTAGGATCATATATAAAAGGACATCATCTGATACGCCACCAACGGGCCCGCCAGCTGCAATCCTGCCTGGTGAAGTAAGATGTCAGCAAAGGGGGACAGAGCCCCCGTAACCAGGAGTCCACTTGTTGCCAAGGAAGAAGGCTCAAGCCTGAACCGAATCCAAGGAATGGAGATGGCGGATAAGGGACCATGAGGGATTGAGGTGACTGAGCACCCATCCAGTAACTCCCAGGGGACACCGCCGGCCGACTAATCCACTCAGCCCGACGTAGAGATTGGGGAGTAAGGAAAGAAGACCCGGTAGGTCCTAGTGCAGACGCCCCACAGGCATGTCCGAGACATCACCCCCATTAGCGCCATGGCGAGTAGCCTGGGAGCGGAAGAGAGGCCAAAAACAAGGCCTCAATCCGCAGGGTTGGTCCTGAAGAACTGACTAGTAACGGGCTTGGTGTCCAGAAGACACAGGGGGAACTAACAGGATCTAGAACTCCACAGGAGGCCGGAAGCCCCACTTGCACAGGGCGCCTGTGTCCCAAGACAGAGATATCATATACGGACTACCTGTGAGAGTTGAATTGCCAGGCCTACCGTAGGCCAGCATGGCCTAGACTGCCTCATCATTTTGAGGGAAGGAGGAAGGTCGATATAGAGGCCATAGCCCCATTCTGTTAAGGGCAACCTGTAAGTAAGCCCAGGCTCTGTAGGCCTAGTACGGCCTGCACCAATTCCTGAGGGGAAAACAGGGGCTAGAAGCACCCTGACAACATCTGAGAGGGACCGCCCAGCAAATGCTATCCTGTATCCAGGGGAACTACCTCCTGGAACCACCAGAGGGAGAAGATATATTCCTAGATAGGAGTCAGGTGCTGTAGCAGTCCCCTCGCCCAGAAGGGCGAGGGCGTCCCTTCATGCTTGGAAGTCTTGGCAGATTTGGACTTAGTCCTGCCAGAGGGCCCAGGGCGTTGCCTGCCCACCCCGTGGTGGAAATCCACACCGAACAATTGGAAGCACACCTCAGGTTCGCGTTTGACACTAACGTAGGGAGGGGTGTCCCTGCCCCGAGGAGGCCGGGACGGCCTTCTGCGTAGGGGTGCCTTACCCTTTTTTCCAGAAAGGTCCAAACGGGCCCCAAATAGACGCCATCCTCTGAAGGGAAGGCCAGTGAGAGCCTTTTTCGTAGCATCGTCAGCACCCCACTGTCGCAGCCAGACCAGGCGGCGAATAGCCACCACAAGGGCAGAGGTTCTAGCACACATCTTAATGGTGTCATCCAGTGCTGAGAGGATAAACCTCACAAACACATCACAGTCTGAGAGCGCATTAAATACCCCCCAGGGGAGGTCCTCAGGTCGGTGGTCAAGTACTTTTCTAATGAGAGTCCTGGTGGCCACCGCAGTGATGGCCGCGGCACAGACCGGGCGCAGAGCCGTCCCTGCACACGAAAAGGCGTGGGAAGCCAGTCTGTCAATGCGCCGGTCCTCAGCATCCCGAAGGGTACGGTAATAAGGGGCTGTCATGAAGGGGGGTTAGTAACCCCTATAATCGGCGCATCCACCACAAGAGGTGCTGACCAAAAGTTAACCACATCAGGAGGGAAAGGGTACTTCCAATCCCAGACCCCCGGGACCCCTTTAAGTTTACAAGGCGATTCCCATTCTTGGGATATAAGATTCTGGAAATGCTCCTGTTCCAGGAATTCCAAGCGCGGCGGCGCTGTGTGGAAACTCTCCTTCTTAGGCTTGGAAGCCTCTCCAGGAGGGGAGATAGACAAAACCTCAAAGATCTTAATAAGTAGTCCATCTGTGTCACACAGGCCCCAAGAACCGGGCCCAGAATCATCACGGCTCCCGGGCATCTCATCCGAGGAGCCCGAATCGGAGAATAGCTCACCTTCCTCAGAAGGATCAAGGTCCTGCATAGCAGCAGAGTCATCAGTATCATTAGGAACCGGAGAACCAGGAGGCGTCAGGGACAGCTTCTTTCCAGGGCCCAAGCGCTCCGCCAAACTAGACAGCACCTGCTCAGCCGTAGGCAGTCTGCGCGGCACGACTTGCTGGTCATCCCCGCTCGAGTGAGACTCATCAGGAGTGAGATTTAGGTCCGGGGAGACAGGTGTATTGAAGGGAGGTGCAGCCACTGGCAAACCTGATTGCAGGGTCAGTGCCTGTTCAGCACACGGTCCGCAGACCCGTGCTCTGTCAGCATCAGCATGGGGCTGACCACACACTGTACACAGCCGGTCATGTCCCCGAGGAGGAGGAGGGACCCGGGGACATAATTCTGAGATGCCTCCATATGGTGATTATCTGAGCAGTATGCCCGCAGGGATTTATGCAATAGGCAACCCTGGATGCCCCAAGACCCGCTAGGAATGTGGGAGAATTTGTTATGTGGACCCGCTATAATATATGTCAGGCCGGGAGAAGCCACCGAAATCCTGGCGTCTGAAAGACATAATGGGATAAGAGGGGGGTGTCAGTGCCATGCGCAGCCGAATAAAAATCATAGGAACAAATACCGCCCCGGAGGGCACTTACATGACCAAGGGAGGAGGCGGATCGCAACCACGTGCAAGCGCGAAGACCGTCAAAATGGCGCCAATCGAACCTCGAGGGGCGGGCCTGATCTGGCTGTGACGCGGGGCGCGTCATGCCGAGTCCCCGCCTCCCCCAAAGAGCGCGAAGCTCTAACCAGCGCGACGTGAATGACAGTAGTGGATAGGACACACATACATAATGTAATTAAGGAGATTGCTCTCACCCTAGAGAATGATGCTGCCGCCCGGGCTGCACACTAATGTAATGAAAGGACAAACACGCGCGCAACCAGAAGGCTTATGTGGAGCAAGGATCGCGGCACTGACACCCAAGTTCAAATGAAAAATCAACGGCCTTAAACGTGTTACGTTACACTAGGACTGCCACACATACCCCCCCCCCCCTTTCTTTTCCCCCGAGCTATGGGAGGAAGCAAGGGAGAAGCGGACCTGCACCCATGGATTATCGCTATGAGGGGCACAGGCAACAATGCGGGAGGGGCATCTAATGGAGGCTCACCATCGGCCTAAACTGCCTACCCTATGGTGGGGGATTGCGGTGGAGCGTAGCTCCGTGAGCACACGAGGTGCTGCCTACCTTCACCCGACCAGCGCAGCCCAGGCTGGGAGGCACGTCTGTATCGAAGAGGACAGGTGGAAATAGTCCCGCAGGGCCGCAGGCTGTAATAGCCCCGCTCACCTGCGGGAGAGTTGATACTTCATGTCTTTGCAGTCAGCGCTTCAGAGAAATATGCAGATTTGTGGGAGGTCCCTGGGTATATGAAGGGCCGGGAGGAGCCTGTTTTTTCATGTCTGCAGTGAACAGCGCCCTCTGGTGGAGGATTACCCACGTGTAAGTATTATATTGGAGCAACACACCATGGAGTTGGCATGCAAATTGCACACCTACCTCCCACAGGAAGCACCACTACACAATTCTCAATTACAAAAAGTATTTAATTGGTACAAAAATTAAAACCATCAAACATATACACACGACAAAGACAATTAAAAGCAACGGTATGGCCGAAAACTGATAATTAATGTATACTGCCCAGACACGGGCTATCAAATATATATCATGCCCATGGGTGAAAAAAGGTTGTTTTAAATATATATATATGAAAAACCCCCTATTTGTGCCGGCACAAAAAATGTGTGAAAAAAGGTGTATCTAAACCCTAATAAACATATCATAAATGGTAAACATGCAAATATATGCAAAAAATATGCATAGAAAATATATATGCACAGAAAAATATACAAATATGTGAGTATATATATGCTAATGTGTGTAAAATTACACACATGCATATATAAAAAGAAGCAACAATTAAAGTATAGAGTGAATAAAGCAAACTATGCTATAGTGCTAACATACAGATGAATAAAATATACATATCTAATTATCTAAACTGTGACATACCATTAATCCAACAAAAATATATATACAATGAAAGAAAAAAGCTTTTTTATATATATACACTAGTGCATATCATTATCACAACCAATTAACATGAAGCAAAACCCCCCTCTCACTCTGTCTTTCTATCCACCTAATGTTGCACAGGAAACCATGATGAGAGACTTTAAATGTAAACCCAAACCACAATATGAAAAGTGCAAGTGCCGGTAAACAATCAAAACAATACAAGCTCACGTGTCGTGGTGTCACCCAGGGCAACAGACCGGCCAACCTTAGTAAGAACTATCCGCGCACGCAGCCCCCATGCTGCTTCAAGGGTCAGGGAAATAGGAATGACAAAACCAGCCCTTAAATAATGCCTGCCTGTTGTGAGCCCACCCTCCATGCTTTCCTAATTATCCAATTGAGTCAGCCAATAGGTTAACCCAATGTCCGCTGATCTCCTTCCTCCCAGTGAGATCTAGTGTGATATGAGCCCCATGCCCTATCTCTAAAATGATAATGATCGCTGTCCTCCTAATTGCGCGGCGCGATCGTACTACCTGCCCACCGTACCCACCTCTCACTGCGCCCCATAACTTCTATGCCAGCATTTGTAAAGGGGATATAAGTCCCGCCGCCACTTCCTTCCCGGCTGCGCAGGCGCACTCATATGCAGCCGGTGACAGCTGAATCTGTGCAGAAGATACCGGCCACGTCATCACGCACCGTGCTGGTGCGTGCGGTCCGTTGCGCAGCAACAGAACGCTTACAGCGAGAAACTGTCTCGCTGTAAGCAGGGCATTGAGAAGGAGAGGAGGGGGGGGAAGGGATCGTGAGCAAGGAAGAGGGGGACCCAACCCATATAGGTGGCAGGCATATGCAAAGGCATGTATAAATACATATACATATGCAATACAAAAGAAGCTATAGTATGTACTACCTATATAAATAACAGAAGGATACCTATAAATGCCTGCAGTTGTATATCATGGCCACTAATATACTATCCGCCTGTTAAAGGGGTATATACATGAATGGATGTGCAAAAATGTATACCAACACCTAGCTGGCTATAAATGCCTTAAAGTTTGCGGCAGGGCATTGAAAGGCCTACAGAGCAATCAAGATATAATAATTTGCGAGGCTGACAAAGGTGGCAATGTTGTAGTATGGTCTAGAACTAAATATATTGAAGAAGCCCACCGCCAATTAGGGAATGTGAATCACTATGCTAAGTTATCCCAGAACCCAATCACAGAGTGCACGACGGCACTGAACCTACTAGTGACAAAGGCATTGGAGGATGGTACAATTAGTAATAAGGAATCACTACCTCATGGTTACACATCCGGTTACACCAACCTTCTATTTGCTGCCAAAGACACACAAAAATCTCCAGAGCATGGGATCCCACAAGACCCCAACACAATGCCTAACCAAACAACTGGCACCACCACATACTCTTATAACAAAATATATTCAATTTATTATTCATCCAATACAAAAAAAGTTTAAAAACAATTAAAAACGCACATCTCATGAGGGGGAGGACTACAAGAACACATGTATGCCTAGTACATCTATATACATACAATTATTAACCCTGTGTTATCTTCAAAAACATCAATATACCATATCAACCAACTTATATAATGTGTATAAACTATCCTATATACATCTATATACATACAATTATTAACCCCGTGTTGTCTTCAAAGACATCAGTATACAATATCAACCAGCTTATATAATGTGTCTAAAGTATCCTATATACAATCCTATTTTATACAAATATACATCAGTAAAGTGCAATCCAGTGCTATCAGTATCACTCTACCCTAAAGAAGACACCGAGGGGGAAAAGACATAGAAAAACAGTGCAGTAAATCATAACATGTGCTATGTGTACTTCACCAGGCAGACATATATATAGTATACTTGTGGCCCAGATGAAGTAACGGGAGGTCCGTTACGAAACGCGTTGGCTGGCTGGGACGGGGTGAGGCACTCGGCGCATGTCTGCCTGGTGAAGTACACATAGCACATGTTATGATTTATTGCACTGTTTTTCTATGTCTTTTCCCCCTCGGTGTCTTCTTTAGGGTAGAGTATAATATATGTATAATAATTGTATGTATATAGATGTATATAGGATAGTTTATACACATTATATAAGTTGGTTGATATGGTATATTGATGTTTTTGAAGATAACACAGGGTTAATAATTGTATGTATATAGATGTACTAGGCATACATGTGTTCTTGTAGTCCTCCCCCTCATGAGATGTGTGTTTTTAATTGTTTTTAAACTTTTTTTGTATTGGATGAATAATAAATTGAATATATTTTGTTATAAGAATATGTGGTGGTGCCAGTTGTTTGGTTAGGCATTGTTTTGGGGTCTTGTGGGATCCCATGCTCTGGAGATTATTGTAATTTCTTGCCAACCAGGCACACCAGTTACTACTAGGTACTTTGATACTAGCTGGTGCGTTTTTTTATTTCCTTTTTTAAAGACACACAAAAATCTACATTCACCTCCTGGACGACCAATTATCGCAGGGATTGGTGGATTGTTGGAACCAGCATGTACATTTATTGATTTGTTCCTACAACCACATGTATTAAGTCTTAGTTCTTACGTTTGAGACTCTACTGACCTGTTAGGTAAATTAGAGCAAGCATACCTGCCACCAGGAACACTTCTTATCACATGCGATGTAGAGTCTCTTTACACAATAATTCCACATGACTTGGCCCTGCGTTCTGTACAACATTTTCTGTCCAAGGAATCCAGTGAGAGGAGGCAATTACACTCGTTTATCCTCTCTCTATTAAAATTTGTCTTGACTAACAACATCTTTATGTTCAATGGCCCTTTTTATAAACAATTGTCTGGAGTAGCCATGGGAGCGAAATGTGCTCCATCTGTGGCAAACTTATTCCTTGGTTGGTGGGAGGAATGTGTAGTATTCAACACTGACTGTGATCGGTTCCACCCCCTGATAGGGGGGTGGTTCAGATTCATTGATGATGTCCTTATTCTTTGGCAGGGATCAGAAGCATCGGCCCGTGAGTTTGTGGAACATTTGAATAACAATCCCTGGAATATTCACTTGACCTCGGATATCTCAGCCACGGCTGCCACCTTCTTGGATCTCAAATTGACAGTGGAGACGGATGGATCCATCAGTACGGACCTGTACCGGAAACCCACGGCGGTAAATAGCTTCCTGGATTACCGGAGTGCACACATTTCACATCTTAAGGAAGCTATTCCTTATGGCCAATTTCTAAGGGCTCGGCGTAATTGTAGTTGTGACTCCAATTTTGAAAGACAGGCGGGGCAACTCCATCACAGATTTAGAGAACGTGGGTACCCTGGTCATGTAATTGATGCTGCTTATCAGCGGGCCAGATCGGTCCCGAGAACTGAATTAATTAGACCAGATACTAGCGGTAGAAAGAAGGAGGAGACAGAATGACTCTATTAGGTTCATCACTAATTTCAACAAACAGTGGCAGCCTATCAGAACACTTATGATGAAACACTGGCATATTCTCAGCTCGGACCCCTTGGTTGCCCCATATGTGGGTAATAGAATCCAGATGACAGCCCGTCGGGCACCGAACTTGAGAGATAAACTGTCAAGGAGCCACCTTACACCATCTAGTACGTGGCTGACAGACATGCAGACTCGGGGTAGTTTCCCGTGTGGACGGTGCTCTGTCTGTCAATATATGGAAAGAACAACTACAGTAGGGAGTACTGGTGGTTCTGGCAGCGGTTATAAAATTACATCTTTTATCAATTGCAGGACAAGGGCAGTTGTTTATCAATTGCGTTGCGGCTGCCTAAAAACCTACATTGGCGAAACCCAGAATGCTCTAAGGACTCGGATACAAGGCCACGTCTCCAACATCAGGCTTGCTGGAAGGGACATGAGTCTAGGTAAGACTGTCTCTCCAGTAGCGCGGCATTTTTTGGAGGCACATGGGGGAGATTGTTCCTCCCTGCGAGTTACGGGCATTGAGAGAGTCCGTTTAGGACCACGTGGGGGGAACTTGAAGCAACGGTTGCTACAGCGGGAGCTCCGTTGGATATTTCAATTGAACACCAGAGCCCCCATTGGCCTAAATGAGGACTGGTCCTTTGGTCCATTTCTGTGAGGACAATCCTCTGTGTTTGAGAATTGCTATATGGGAAAAGTCTTATCAGTCCGAGGCCAGTTGGCACGCAGTGCGGGATGGTGGGCAATTCCAGGACTCACATTGGTTGGGGTAGGTGCCCAACACTTTAGTTTCCCTTTTAGGAAACGTGCAGCAATGCACCATGATCATTAAGGGTAGGGTTTGCACACTGGCACCTTTGTCACGATTGTTACATTTATAAGATTTCTTTTTTGGTATACAAACTTGTTTTGTGTGGTTGTGGTTGGCCCTTAGTAATAGTTTTGGTCACCTTTTGGTGACCATACTAGAAATGGGGACCTGCACAACCACTAATAGTGGGAGATGTATTTGCTTATTGAGGGCATGGGTGAAAACAACGTTTCATAGTCACACAACATCCACATGGTTAACTGGTACACATTTTTGTATTAAGGTTTATTTGTTTTTTTGGGAGTGTGTGTGTGGCTGCACACAATAGCAGTGTGAGCAGACACATCCACACCCACACTCTCATCCTTGTTCACCATTATCTTTCATAGTACATTATGTGATTTTTATGTATTTATTCACATGTGGTTTTTGGTTTTTGTTTTCACAGGCAATATAGGAGTCACAACTTTCATGGTGATTGCATTTGGAGAGCATGCGCCTAGGGGAACTAATGGATGGAAGTAACAACAGTAACTGCACAACCCATATACATACTGTGATGGCAATCGTTTGAGGCATCACATTGGCCTGGGTCCACGTCCTTCATTGTGATTCGGACATATCCAACATGCCATATAATAATTGGAACAACTGACCTTTGCACAGTGACACAGCCTAGTTAGTAGCTGAGATCTGTATCGCCACTTATCAACTGTCTTATATGATGTATTATTAAACCCGTTCCTTTGGGCCTCCTAGACTTGTCGGTCTCCTAAACAGTCAAATGGACCAGGTTATAGGCATTCTGATGCTTATATCAATGGCACACTGGACACTATTGAATTTGGGTCCACTTTAGTGGTAGTAGTTTTCTGAGGGCAACCATTTAGTTTGTCATGTGTGTGGATTTGGAACTGGTAGCCAGCACACACATGCTACATGCCTTTTTGATAATGCTTTATTGATTTTATAGTAGCACTGCCGCAAACTTTAAGGCATTTATAGCCAGCTAGGTGTTGGTATACATTTTTGCACATCCATTCATGTATATACCCCTTTAACAGGCGGATAGTATATTAGTGGCCATGATATACAACTGCAGGCATTTATAGGTATCCTTCTGTTATTTATATAGGTAGTACATACTATAGCTTCTTTTGTATTGCATATGTATATGTATTTATACATGCCTTTGCATATGCCTGCCACCTATATGGGTTGGGTCCCCCTCTTCCTTGCTCACGATCCCTCCCCCCCCCCTCCTCTCCTTCTCAATGCCCTGCTTACAGCGAGACAGTTTCTCGCTGTAAGCGTTCTGTTGCTGCGCAACGGACCGCACGCACCAGCACGGTGCGTGATGACGTGGCCGGTATCTTCTGCACAGATTCAGCTGTCACCGGCTGCATATGAGTGCGCCTGCGCAGCCGGGAAGGAAGTGGCGGCGGGACTTGTGTCCCCTTTACAAATGTTGGCATAGAAGTTATGGGGCGCAGTGAGAGGTGGGTACGGTGGGCAGGTAGTACGATCGCGCAGCGCAATTAGGAGGACAGCGATCATTATCATTTTAGAGATAGGGCATGGGGCTCATATCACACTAGATCTCACTGGGAGGAAGGAGATCAGCGGACATTGCGTTAACCTATTGGCTGACTCAATTGGATAATTAGGAAAGCATGGAGGGTGGGCCCACAACAGGCAGGCATTATTTAAGGGCTGGTTTTGTCATTCCTATTTCCCTGACCCTTGAAGCAGCATGGGGGCTGCGTGCGCGGGTAGTTCTTACTAAGGTTGGCCGGTCTGTTGCCCTGGGTGACACCACGACACGTGAGATTGTATTGTTTTGATTGTTTACCGGCACTTGCACTTTTCATATTGTGGTTTGGGTTTACATTTAAAGTCTCTCATCATGGTTTCCTGTGCAACATTAGGTGGATAGAAAGACAGGGGGGTTTTGCTTCATGTTAATTGGTTGTGATAATGATATGCACTAGTGTATATATATAAAAAAGCTTTTTTCTTTCATTGTATATATATTTTTGTTGGATTAATGGTATGTCACAGTTTAGATAATTAGATATGTATATTTTATTCATCTGTATGTTAGCACTATAGCATAGTTTGCTTTATTCACTCTATACTTTAATTGTTGCTTCTTTTTATATATGCATGTGTGTAATTTTACACACATTAGCATATATATACTCACATATTTGTATATTTTTCTGTGCATATATATTTTCTATACATATTTTTTGCATATATTTGCATGTTTACCATTTATGATATGTTTATTAGGGTTTAGATAAACCTTTTTTCACACATTTTTTGTGCCGGCACAAATAGATAGGGGGTTTTTCATATATATATATATTTAAAAACAACCTTTTTTTCACCCATGGGCATGATATATATTTGATAGCCCGTGTCTGGGCAGTATACATTATCAATTTTCGGCCATACCGTTGCTTTTAATTGTCTTTGTCGTGTGTATATGTTTGATGGTTTTAATTTTTGTACCAATTAAATACTTTTTGTAATTGAGAATTGTGTAGTGGTGCTTCCTGTGGGAGGTAGGTGTGCAATTTGCATGCCAACTCCATGGTGTGTTGAGTTCATTGTAGTAGGTGAGCACACAGGTTATATTGTAGAAATTTTTCAGGCGGTGCACCCTTTGCTAGCATATTATATTGGAGCAGGTCGTACTGTATGCTTAGAATATCCTTAACTGAACCGTATCCAGAATCATTCCCAGGAACGGGGTCACCGAGGAAGGGGACAGAGAGGACTTGGGGTGATTGATCACCCAGCCGAAGGACTCCAGGGTGGACACCACCAGCTGAGTGTCCAACACTGCCTGCTGTAGAGACTGGGAGGTGATGAGTATGTCGTCCAGGTAGGGCAGCACGCGGATGCCCCTTAACCTGATCAGAGACATCACCCCAGCCAGCACCTTGGTGAACACTATGGGAGCTGAAGTGAGACCAAATGGCAAGGCCACAAATTGGTAATGTTGATCTTCCAACGTGAATCTGAGGAACCTTTGGTGTCCTGAAAACACAGGGATGTTAAGGTAAGCGTCTTTGATGTCCACAGACGTCATGAAGTCCCCTGGGCGCAGGGAGCTGATGGCCGAGCGCAGAGTTTCCATGCGAGAACGCCTGTTCCTGACAAATTTGTTGAGGATCTTTAAATCCAGAATGGGCCTGACTGACCCATCTTTTCTGGCAACTGTGAAGAGGTTGGAATAGAACCCCTTGCCTCTTTCTCTTAAAGGGACCCTGCAAATGACCCCCAGACCCAGAAGGCCTTGCACGGCCTGCACCAATACCTGAGCTGAGACAGGGTCCTGAGGGATCCGGGACCTGATGAATCTTGGGGGGGGGCGAACAACCGGAGGACACTACCTCCTGAATCCACCGGTCTGGGACGTGATGCCTTCAGACGTGTGCAAAGTGCTGTAGCTGTCCCCCCACCCGGACGGGCGAGGGCGCCCCATCATGCCTGGGGGGGCTTGGGAGAGGATTTGGGCTTGGACCCCCAGGAGGACCCCGTCCTCTGCTCCTATGCCAGGAGTCTCCACAAGCCCCCGCGAAGGTCACCCCTTTTCCTTGTTTAGCACCACGGTAGGGGGGGACGAAAAGGAGCCCTGCTGGTGCAGCCAAACCGAGCGGCGTATAGCCACCACCAAGGCAGAAGTTCTAGCACACATCCTAATGGCATAATCCAAGATAGGATAAAATTTACAAACACATCACAGTTAGACAGTGCATTAAATACCTCAGGTAGCAAATCATCAGGAGCACCATCAAGTACACTTCTGATCAGGGCCCTGAGCGCCACAGATGTAATGGCCGAGGCGCAGACTGGGCGCAGCGCCGTCCCCACAAATGCAAAGGCATGGGACGCCAATTGGTCAATGTGCCGGTCCTCGGCATTCCGCAGAGTAGTAGAGTCAAGGGAGTGCATGACAGAGGTGTTAGACAGCCCTAGAATAGGGGCATCCACCTCGGGAGGGGCTGACCAGCACTTGACCATATCAGCAGGAAAGGGATACTTTCTGTCCCAACTCTTAGGTACACCAGGAAGTCTACTGGGACGTTCCCACTCCTTAAGCACGAGATTATTGAAATGAACTTGCTCAGGAAATTCCTAACGAGCCTTAGCAGTATGAAAAAGCTCACCCCTTTGTCTAGGAGCCGCAACAGGGGGGGTAGATGGACAGAACCTCAAAAATCTGTTAGTCTGTCAGTATCATCCGGGGCCCAGGGGTCAGAGCCACCATCGTCATGACCCCTGGGTCTCTCAATAGATGACCCTTAATCGGAGAACAGCTCCCCTTCGTCCGAGGGGGTATAGCCACATAAATGCAAATACTCATCAGATTCCATAGGAAAAGAGTGACATCAAGGGTTAAGTGACGCTTTTTAGCAGTGGCCTTATGCGCTAAGGTATTAGCAATCAATTTTTCAACACTGGCCAGTCTAGCAGACACATCAGGCTAAGAATCCCCGCTTGCATGCAAGTCAGTGGGAGTGAGACCCAAGCTTGGGGGAGTAGGTGAAGTGAGACGAGGTGCAGGCCCAGCCACAGGAGGGACAGGTTGCAACATTAGCACCTGCTGTGCGCAAGGAACACAGACCCGTGCATTGTCACCGCTAATAGGAGATACCCCATAAGCTACACACAGCCGGGCTTGTCCCGAAGGAACCCCGGTCACATTATCCTGAGATGCCTCCATATGGTGATTATAAGGCACATTATGCCAGTAGGGATTGACGCTATAAAGCAACTCTGGATGCCCCAATAACCCCTTAGTGATGTGGGAGTAATTATACTAGGCCCAACTATCAATTTACACCGGGCCGGGAGAAGCCAATGGGTTCACCCGTCTGAAAGACACAATGAAAAGAAAGAGTCAGATCCATACACACTAAAAATGAGCATAAAGCCGCCCACAAGGGCACTTACGGACCGCGGTAAGTAGAACCGTCACACGCGCGCACGACCAGACAAAATGGCGCCGGGAGTACCTCGAAGGGCGGGCCAGAGCGAGCCGTGATGCAGAGCGTGCCAAGCCAGGCCCCGCCCCCCCAAAGAGCACGAAGCCCACAGACAAGCAGCCAATGAGAACGCAGACGCGTCTGAGGTAACGCCGCCCGGCGCGGAACATCCAAATGAAGGAAAAGACGCGTGCGTCAGCGCGGTGGCTGACACCACATATACTAGTCAAAAACAGACAATACACCGTATGCACGAATCACAATACACACTCACCCACACCCCCCCTTCTTTCCCCCCCGAAAGCTACAGGGAGAATGAGGGAGGACAGCGGCCCTCTGTACAGGAACCACCGCTACACGGGGCATGGGGCGATAATGCGGGAGGGGCATCCCATAAAGGCTCACCATCAGCCTATACCGCCTACCCTTTGGTGGGGGATTGCGGTGGAGCAGCGCTCCTTAAGCACACATGGTGCTGCCTACCTTCACCCGACCAGCGCAGCCCAGGCTGGGAGGCACATCACACAAGGAACGGGTGGGAATAGTCCAACAGGGCCGCAGGCTAATAGCCCCGCTCCCTGCGAGAGAGTGATAACTTCATGTCTTCGCAGTAAGCACTGCAGAGAAATCTGGGGATTTGTGGGAGGTCCCCGGGTATTTGAGGGGCCAGGAGGAGCCTGTTTTGCATGTCTCTGCAGTGCAGTGCCATCTGGCGGCGGATAATCCTAGTGTAAGTATTACATTTGGAGCAGGACGTACTGTATACTAAGAATAAAAGTTATAGTCATCTTTTTCCCCCACAGAACACTCCTAATCTGGAACAATGTGCACCTTACCTGATCACTAGATCTATTTCCCACACCACCCAGGCCTGATAGTTCTTTGCATCAACAATTGGGGTCTGGCTATTATTAACAATGATGCAGACACACCCTAAATTATACTACAATGGAGGGGCATTGACTGATGGTGGGGCACGGCGCCCTGCCATAAAAGCAAATTCCTCTAACAGGCCTGTGCAGGTGTCAAACATCTAGTAATCATAAAGAAAGGTTACTTGTAGCAAATCCTGCTTTCCACAAAAGTGGACACATGAATAGGGATTGTTGTTTCCACTAAAACCAATGTCAAATTGGGGTCAGTGTCAAATGAGGTGCTTGTGTCTCTATAGTGCAATCAGAACTAAACGTTGCAGCAGATTTCCAGTGTCTAACTGCAGTATATTTGTATACATCAATATAATGAAAAATGCATAACTTACTTTATGGCTATCCAAATGAATAATGTCCATTTCAAAACCTATAAGTGCCTCAGCTAAAGAAATGGTAACATTTGTATATAGATCATCACCTCTTCTTTCAAATACAGGGTGTCTGTTTTCAAAAAGAACACAAAATTAAATTCATTGAAATGAATAAAAGGAAATCCAGTATTAAACATGAAAAGCACGTCTGAAAATTAACCTTGCTATTTGGGGTGCAGAAAAAAAAGACACGGTCATGTTATTTGTAATATAGTTGGCTATAGGGCAGGGGTACTCAACTACTTTCAGTGGAGGTCCACTTACCAGGGTCTGCCGTGGGATGAAGGTCCGACCTGCACACCGACAGTAAACCTGGTCCCCTAGCAATAAGGCCAATTTGGTGTGAGGGAGTCGGGGGGGGGGGGGGGGGGGGTAAGTAAGAGTGCATGTCACGGGCTGGGAGAAGGGTTAGGGGAGGGTGCAGATCAGCTGCTGGGGGGTAGGTGAGGGTCAGTGGATGTGTAGAAGGGTTAGGTGAGGGGTGCAAGTCAGCAGCTGGGGAGAAAGTTAGGTGAAGGGTACAGGTCAAGGAGCTGGGGTGAGGGTTAGGTGAAGGGTACAGGTCCAGGAGCTGGGGTTAGGGTACAGGTCCAGCAGCTGGGGTGAGGGTTAGGTGTCTGGCAATAATGAATTGCAATCAACAGGTCCACACACTGGCTGCTTTCATGCTCCATCATCTATCTACAGGCTGTTTGCAGCAAAGCATGAGGGTGCATGTGAGTGGCTGGGAGCAGGATAAGGTAAGCGGTGCAGGTCAGTGGCTGGGGAGGAGGGGGTAGGTGAGGGGGCAGATCAGTGGCTGGGAAGGAGGGGGTAGGTGAGGGGGCAGATCAGTGGCTGGGAAGGAGGGGGTAGGTGGGGGTGCAGGTCAGTAGCTGGCTGACGCAGTATGCCTCTCAGCCGGGATTGCAGCTGTGGCCTGCACACCTGCCGTGGGATCAATTGGGGATCCCTGGGGATGCACAGAGTCTCAGAGACAGGCCTAGGTCCTGATTTGGGATGCCCCAGGGATGAGGAATTATGCCTTCCTGGGAGGCTGACTTTTCTATTGAAGGTGGAGCAAACGTTTTAAAAGACTCTTAGTCTGCTTAGTTATGCCTCCTTACTCTGGCCCTGTGGGAAATAAACAGGCAGACCATGAGTCTTATGAGACTTTAGATCCACTTTAAAGGTGAAGCACTTGGGGGGGCTAGGAGGGAGCATTAAATAAATGACCCTATCAGAATAACTGTATCCCTAACTTACACTTTGTGCGATCCTGTCGTCCAGCATTGCTCCTCCTGACGCTGCCTGATGCTAATGATGAATCAATGATGTCAGCACACTGGCCGCTTCTGTGCTCCGTCGCCTGTCTGCAGCCTGTGTGCAGCAAAGCATGACAGTCTTTGTTCCCGCGCCTCCCGGCTCCCCTCCGCTTTCCTCTGTTATCTCCTCTCCAGCCATCCTCCCCCTGCGGCGCTGCCAGTGCACGATGAGGTAGCAGAGAGACAGGTGGCAGGAACTAAAAATATATTTGTGTGTTCCTGTGGGGGGCACTAAAAGACAGCGCACAGCTCAGTGAGAGCTCTGCTGGAAGCGCAGCCGGAAGAAATATCATTCTGTGAAACGGCTCCAGGGACACTACACCAGCCCTAGGCAGCGGTCCGGACAAATGGCGTCTGCGGTCCGGATTCGGACCGCGGTCCGCCATTTGAGTACCCCTGCTATAGGGACCTAAAAAGATCCCACTTTAAAGGCAAAGTGAAAAAGAGCACATACTACTCATAACTAACAGGATCTAGCCATGGAAACTAGTGCTCAGAACCACTTAATCATGCAATGCATGCATTATTTGTGCCGACAAGGGCCAACAGTCTAAACGCGTATCCACAAGTGGGAGATGATAGCTATATAAACTGAATACATATTATATTGAAACATTAAGACCTTAAAAGAAGTGTATCATGAAATGGTTTAATATTAAAAATTCATATAAATATTTTGTCTAATGAGAGGAGGAGTAACATCCGAACTGAAGAAAACTCCTGCCAGGCTTGTGGCTATCTTCTCCTAGTAGGAATAAAATCCAGGGGTGACAGGTTTCTAAACATATCAGAAATGACAGAACCTGTCAACCCTGATACCTCTTCCTTCGATTAAAATAAACAAACAAGCCTATCTGGATATTTCTTGATCCCAGGTGTATAAGTGACCCTCTCCTCCTGCTATCCAGCATATTTATATGGGTTTCTTATGACTAGGCAATTTTTTCATGATGGTGCCACTTTAACATTCAAGATTGCTGGGATTAACAACAAAACTTGAGTTCATTTGCATGGCTGTCTACTCACGAAATGTTTCTCCCAGTTTTACTCCCCCGAGGACATTTGTGGGCTTCAGGTTACATTTCTCCACATTGAACTTCAAGTGGTTGCCCAGACACTCAAAGTGTCCAAGTAAGATTGAAGCTTGTGAACATCTTCAATAGACTGTACTATGCTACATATCTTTGCGACGCAGTGCATTTAATTCAATCTTCTATGTTTATAAACAAGCAGTAGGTCCAGCAGCCCGGGAGGCATTCCTATAGCTCTTGTTGGAGACAAGGGGGGGGGGGGGGGGGAGCCAAAATACAAGACTCCTCCATTTAACTTTTTTTTTGTTTATGCTGATCAACTATTTACATATTTACAACTCCACTAAGACTAGGCATAAAAGGATGGATATAGTAGCCTAGAAGACAGGGATGGTCTGATGTCCTGAAGTAATAATGGAAGAGAAATTAATTCTACAGGCGTGTACTCACAGAAATATGTTTTATCTTCCATTTTACTTCAGGCCATCAGAAGAATTCAGTCACTATTAGGCCCTCCAATAGCAGTAACCTTACTTTGGGGTGGAATCGCAAAAATACAATTCTGTGATTACTCACCTGTAGAATTGGTATTATGAGTATACAGTACGTCCTGCTCCAGAGAGAATACTTACACTCGGGTACTACTCCGCCAGATGGCGATGGACTGCAGAGACATCAAAAATAGGCTCCTCCCGGACCCTCAAATACCCAGGGACCTCCCACAATCCCCAGCATTGAAAAGCAGTTAACGAGAAGCCAGGAGAATTAAACAACCCAAACTAGTAACTTTAACAATGATAACAATCACCATACAGGGGATCCAAGATAATGCAAAAACCAAGGGTGGGGTGGAGCAGGACGTACTGTATACTCATAACACCAATTCTACAGGTGAGTAATCACAGAATTGCATTATTCTTAGCATACAGTACGTCCTGCTCCAGAGAGAATACTTACACTCGGGACATCCAATAGCAGTGTCCATAAAGTAGGGTGGGATCCCCAAAGGTAACAGCAGACAGTTAAAACCACTGCCGCCTGCAAAACCTTGCGGCCAAAAACAGCATCAGCTGAGGCCCTAACATCAACCTTGTAAAACTTTGAAAAGGTATGAACAGAAGACCAAGTAGCGGCCTTGCAAACTTGTTCAACAGAAGCCTGGTGCTGAAAAGCCCAAGGGGCACCAATAGCACGAGTAGAATGAGCAGTAAGGCGGAAGGGAGGATTCTTCCCCTTAGCAGAGTAGGCCTGAAAAACAGCTTAACGGATCCATTTGCTGATAGTAGACTTGGCAGGAGCCAAACCCTTCCTAGGACCAGAAGGGACCACAAAAAGAGCATCAGTTTTTCTGAAAGGTGCAGTAGCCACCAGATAGTACTTCAGACACCTAACCACATCCAAAGAATGCAAAACCCTCTCCTTAGCATTACTAGGATTAGGGCACAATGAAGGAAGAACAATGTCCTGATTCAAATGAAAGGCAGAAAATCTGGCTTAAAGCGGAACACCACCTTGTCCTGGTGTCTCTCATAGTAGGGGGCTGAATGGAAAGCGCCGCCAACTCAGACACACGCCTAACAGAGGTGATAGCAACCAAAAAGACAACTTTGAGAGTAAGAATGGCCAGGGCAGCATCCTGCACAGGTTCAAAGGGAGCACCCTGCAAGGCTGAGAGAACCAAGTTCAAATCCCAAAGAGGCACCATAGGCTTACATGGAGGATGCACATGAGTAACCCTCTGGAAAAAAGTCCTGATTAGAGGATGCTGAGCAAAGGACTTCTGAAAGAAAACAGCCAGGGCAGAAACCTGACCCTTCAGAGTACTGAGTTGGAGCCCCATCTCCAACCCATGCTGCAGGAACTCCAGAATCCTGGGAATAGAGAACACACGACAGGGAAGAGACTTAGACTCACACCAGTAAATGTAGGCACGCCAAACCCTGTAATAAATGGAAGAAGAAGACTTCTTCCTAGCCTTTACCATGGTATCAACAACCGAGGTAGACAGCCCCTTCTCCATCAAGATGGAGGTTTCAGCAGCCAGGCCGTCAAAGCCAGAGTTTGTAAATTGGGATGGCGTAAGGGGCCCTGAGTGAGCAGATCTGGAACCCTGGGCAGAACGCACTGATCTACTGCCAGCTGCACCACGTCTGCGAACCACACTCTTCTTAGCCACCTGGGGGCCACCAGAATTGCTGGCACCCCTTCCAGAGCAATCTTGCGCAGAACCCTGCCCAGCAGGAGGAATGGAGGAAAGACATACAGGAGCTGAAAGTCCTGCCATGACATTGCTAGGGCATCCATGGTCAAGGCCAGAGGATCTTGGGACAGGGATACAAAGGCCGGGAGCTTGTGATTGTGACTGGACGCAAACAGATCCACATTTGGTTGACCCCAACGGTGACACAGAGATTGGAAAACCCTGTTACAGAGGGACCATTCTCCCTGGCGAGAGGTCCCCCTGCTCAAAGAATCTGCCAGGAGATTTTCCGCCCCGGGATGTACACAGCTGATATGCAGGGAACATTGGCCTCCGCCCAGGTCAGGATCAGAGACACTTCCTGGAGGGCCCTCTTGCTCCGGGTCCCTCCCTGATGATTGATGTAGGCAACTGCCATTTGGTTGTCCGAGCGCACCTGACCAGGCAGGCCCCGAAGGTGAGGAGTCAACTGAGCCAGAACTAACCTGATCACCTGCAGCTCCAAGACGTTTGATAGGTGTGTGGGCCTCCTGAGGGCCCCACCTCCCCTGGAACTGCAGGGACTTCCAGAAACCCCCCCAACCTGACAGACTGGCATCCGTGGTGACCGTCTCCCAGGAGGGGGTCAGAAAGGATCTGCCCCCCAGCAGGTTCCTGGAGTCCAGCCACCACGAGAGGGACCGCCTGACCAGGGAGGAAAGCGCACAGACCCGGTCCAGGGACGCTGGGTCCTTGCCCCATACTGACAAGAGGTGGAGTTGCAGAGGCCCCAAGTGGAACTGAGCATAAGGGACTGCCTCAAAGCACGCCACCATCAGGCCCACCAGCTGCATTCCCTGCCTGATGGAGGGATGATGACAAGATAGCAGAACTGGACCTGAGCAATCAGACTGTCCACCTTCTGTTGAGGAAGAAAAATCCTTGCCTGAACTGTATCTAGATTCATTCCCAGGAATGGAGTCACCAAGGAAGGGGGAAAGAGGACATGGGGTGGTTGATCACCCATCCAAATGACTCCAGGGTGGACACCACCAGCTGAGTATCCAATTCTGCCTGATGTAGAGACTGGGAGGTGATGAGAATGTCGTCCAGATAAGGCAGCATGCGGATGCCCTGAAACCTGAGCAGAGACATCACTCCAGCCAGCACCTTGGTGAACACCCTGGGAGCTGAAGTGAGACCAAAGGGCAATGCTGCAAATTGGTAGTGTTGATCCTCCAGAGCGAACCTGAGGAACCTTTGATGACCTGGAAATTCAAGAATATGAAGGTAAGCATCTTTGATGTCCACAGAGGTCATGAAATCCCCTGGGCGCAGGGAACTGATGGCAGAGCACAGAGTTTCCATGCGAAAGCACCTGCTCCTGACAAATTTGTTGAGGATCTTCAAGTCCAGGATGGGCCTGACTGACCCATCTTTTTTGGGCACTGTGAAGAGGTTGGAATAGAAGCCCTTGCCTTTTTCTCTTAAAGGGACCTTGCAGATGACCCCCATCTCCAGGAGGATTTGCACTGCCTGCACTAGATCCTGAGCTGACACAGGGTCCTGAGGGATCTGGGATCTGATTAATCTTGGGGGTGGCCAGGCAGCAAACTATCTTGTAACCGGAGGACACTACCTCCTGAATCCACCGGTCTGAGACATTAAGCCTCCAGACGTGAGCAAGGTGCTGAAGCCGTCCCCCCCCCACCCGGATGGGTCTTAAGCTTTGGGCCCCAGGAGGAGCCAGGATGTCCACGTCCTCTTCCCCTACCCCAGAAGTCTTCCCGGGCCCCAGTAAAGGAAACCCCCCTTCCTTGTCTAGCACAACGGTAGGGAGAGGAAAAGGAGCCCTGACCCCCAAAGGGCTGAAACTGCCACCTGCGCTGGGGTAACCTGCCTCCCTTAGCAAAAAGGTCCAGGCGGTCCCCAAACAGGCGTAGTCCTTTGAAGGGAAAACCAGCGAGGGCCTTCTTGTCAGCGTTGTTAGCAGCCCACTGGCGCAGCCAAACCGAGCGGCGTATAGCCACCACAAGGGCAGATGTTTTGGCACACATTTTAATGGTGTCATCCAAGGCAGAGAGAACAAAATTCACAAAAACATCACAACTAGAGAGTGCATTAAACACCTCACAAGGCAAATCATCAGGGGCACTATCAAGGATACTTCTGAGCAGGGTCCTAATAGCCACAGCCGTAATGGCCGAGGCACAGACCGGGCGCAGTGCCGTCACCACACATGCAAAGGCATGGGACGCCAGCTGGTCAATGCGCCAGTCCTCAGCATCCCGCAGGGTAGTAGAGTCAGGGCAGCACATGACAGAGGTGTTAGATAACCCTAGGACTGGGGCATCCGGGAGGGGATGACCAACACTTTACCACCTCAGCAGGAAAGGGATGCTTCCTTATCCTCTTAGGTACACCGGGAAGTTTACTGGGACGTTCCCATTCCTTGAGCACAAGGTTATTGAAATGTGCCTGCTCAGGAAATTCCAAGCGTGACTTAGCAGTATGAAAAAGTTCCCCCCTTTGCCTGGGAGATGCAACAGGGGGAGACATGGACAGAACCTCAAAAATCTGGGTCAGCAATCTATCAGTATCATCCGGGGCCCAGGGGTCAGAGCCAGAATCGTCATGACCCCTGGGCCTCTCATCAGGAGAGTAGCTCCCCTTTGTCCGAAGGGGTATAGCCACATAGATGCAAAAACTCATCAGCTTCCATAGGGAAAAGAGTGACATCAGGCGATAAGTGCAGTTTTTTTGCAGGAGCCTTACGCGCCAAGGTATTAGCAATTAACTTCTCAACACTAGCCAGTCTAGAAGACACATCAGGCTGAGAATCCCCGCTTGTATGCAACTCAGTGGGAGTGAGATTTAAGCTTGGGGGAGTAGGTGAAGTGAAACGAGGCGCAGGCCCGGCCACTGGAAGGCCGGATTGCAGCGCAAGCACCTGCTCAGCACAAGGTACACAGACCCGCGCATTGGCAGCGCTAACAGGGGACACCCCACAAGCTACACACAGCCGGGCTTGTCCTAAGGAACCTCGGTTACATTATCCTGAGATGCCTCCATATGGTGATTATAGCGGCACACTAGGCCGATAGGGATTAACGCTATACAGCAACCCGGGATGCCCCAATAACCCGCTAGGGAAGTGGGAGTAATTACACTAGGCCTCACAAGTTAACCAACTAATAGGGGGCCGGGAGAAGCCAATGGGTTCGCCCGTCTGAAAGACATAATCAAAGTTAGCCGTAAGCAAACTATAATTAAAAACGGTAACAAAGCCACCCGCGAGAGCACTTACGGACTGCGGTAGGTAGAAGCCCGTCACGCAGGAGCCAAACAAGCAGACAAAATGGCGTCTGTATACCTCGAGGGGCGGGCCCGCACGAGCAATGACGCGGAACGCGCCAGAGACAGGCCCCGCCCCCCCGAAGAGCGCGAAGCCAACACGTGACAAGCAGGTAACAAGAGGTAACGCTGCCGCCAAGTGAGGAACACTGGGGAAAAAAAACGTGCGCGGCGGAAATTTAAAGTATAATAAAAGTAATACAAGTCAGCGCAGCGGCTGACACAAAGCATAATGTAATAAAGCATAAGCCAATCCATATACCCCCCCCCCCTTTTTCCCCCCGAATGCTACAGGGAGAATGAGGGAGGACTGTGGCCACTTAACCTAGGACCCACCGATAGACAGGGGCAATAGTGCGGGAGGGGCATCCCATAGAGGCTCACCATATGCCTGTACCACCTACCCTTTGGTGGGGGATTGCGGTGGAGCAGCGCTCCTAAGCACCTAACAGCGGTGCTGCCTACCATCACACGACCAGCGCAGCCAAGGCTGGGAGGCACATTACTAATGTAACAGGTGGGATTATTCCTACAGGGCCGCAGGCTAATAGCCCCGCTCCCCTGCGAGAAAAGAGAGCCATCTTCTTGTCCTTCGCAGTCCAGACTGCAGAGAAAGTCTGGTGATTGTGGGAGGTCCCTGGGTATTTGAGGGGCCGGGAGGAGCCTATTTTCGATGTCTCTGCAGTCCAGCGCCATCTGGCGGAGTAGTACCCGAGTGTAAGTATTCTCTCTGGAGCAGGATGTACTGTATACTAAGTATAATGTATTCCTTTCTATGAGGAGTAAGACATTCCAAAAACATCTAGTTTACTACTGTCTGTTACACCTTCTTACCAAAGGTGGCATCCACCGAGGCTCTAACATCTTTCTTATAAAATTTGATAAATGTATGAACTGAAGACCAAGTAGTCGCCTTGCATACTTGTTCTAATGAAGCCTGGTGCTGAAAAGCCCAAGAAGCTTCAATAAGCTCGTTTAGAATGAGAAGAAATCCTAAAGAGAGGATCATTCCCTTTGGAGACATGGGCTCTTACCACTACTTATCTAATCCATCAGATAATGCTAGACTTAGCTGGTGGAAGATCCTTCCATGGTCCCTCAGGCATGACAAATAAGAAATCCAACCTATGGAAAGTTTGAGTAGCAGTGATATAATACTTCAATGCTCTCACTACATCCAGCGAGTCAAGAACCCTTTCCTTATCGGCAACTGGGCCAGGACATAATGAAGGCAAAACCAACTCTTCATTAAGATGAAAAGGGGAAACCACTTTAGAAGAAAATTCTGTCTTGTCCCTAAAGACTGCCTTGTCCCCAAATTAGGAGGCCTAACCGATAAAGCTTCTAATTCAGAAACCCGCCTGACTGAGGTTATTGCCACTAAAAAGATAACCTTAAGAGTCATTAAATTTAATGACGCATCTGCCAATGGCTCAAAGGGAGGACCCTGAAGGGTCAATGGAACGAAGTTCAAATCTCACACCAACAGAAGTGCACGAGTGACACCATGTAAAAAAAAAAAGTCCTCAGCTATGGGTTTCTAAAAAAAGATAGATAAAACAGATATCTGTACTCAATTGAAGACCTTTCAGTAAAAAGTCCCAACATTTTAGGAACAGAAAAAATTCTACACGGAATCCTCTGGATTTGCACCAAGCGATAAATGCTCGCCAGACTCTACAGTAGATCATTGATGAAGATTTCTTCCCTGACTGATTCAGGATGACTCCTTTCTGCCAAGATACAGGTTTCAATAGCCAGACCATCTGACATCCTTACTATGTCTGAGAACCAGCTTCTCCTTTGCCACAGAGGAGCCACCAGAATGGTTGGGACTTCCTCTCGAGCTATCATTTTTAGTACTTGGCCCAGGAGTGGAATCAGAGGGAACATATAAAGATGCTGACCACTGAAGATTTAGGGCATCTATTACTATTGCCAGAGGATGCCAGGACTGAAACATAAACTTCAGAACTTTTTGAAAGTTCTGTGACGCAAAAAGATCTACGCCTGGGAACCAATGTCCAATGTTTGAGAGACAATAGAATCACTCTCAGTTGCAGTATAGTTATGGGGAGTCTGCTCTCCTCCGGGCTCCACTGTCCCTAGATCATTTGTGACCACATGACCCTCCAACCTGTTAGACTGGCATACGTGGTGATGACCTTCTACTGTACTGGAAGGAAGGATTTGCCAATCTGAAGAGGCTGAGGACTCAGCCACCAGGTTGGGGACTGCCTTGTTGAATCACCCAAAACGGATGATCCAGTGTCTGTCACAGGCCGAGAGCAATTCCATCTGCAGGGGTCTTGTGCAAAACTGTGCATAAGGTACTGCCTCGAAGCAATACACCATCGTACCCAATAGACGCATTCCTTGACGAATCGTTGGGTGAGGGCAAGACAAGAGCTCCTGTACCCTGACCTGATGTGAGTTTCTTCTGTTCCAGAAGAAATACTTTGACCTGAGAAGTGTCTAATGACATTCCCAGAAAAGAAATAACCAGATGGAATGATATTCGACTTTGGATAACTGACTATCCAGGCAAATTCTTCTAATGCCGATAAGACAATCTGTGTATCCTTTTGAGCCTCCTGAAATGATGGGGCCCATATTAACAGATCATCTAAGTAAGGGATTATACATATGACCAACTTGGTAAACACAGGCCGAAGGACAGAGTCACAAACTGAAAATGTAAGCCATCTACTGCAAACCACAAATAATTCTAATCCAGAAAAATCTGAATTTGTAGGTATGCATCCTTTATATGGACTGTGGTCATAAAATCTCCCGGCTGGAGTGACATCACTGTGGATCTTAGAGATTCCATTCAAAATGTCTAAAGAAGAACAAACTTGTTGTGGCCTCTGAGAAATTAGGGAAATTAAAGCGAACCTTCACCCTGAATAAGAGCATATCTTATATGTTTCCCACACCTTGTACGTACAAATTGATCACATTAAATATAATCCTACCTGCATCTACTGCATGTTATGAACTTTTAAACATCCAAGATGGTGGCTCATGGAGCATCAGGCAGCCTGCAAACAGGAAGTGTCTTTTGACTGTGTCGCTCCGCATTCTAGGATTGCTATCCTTTCCCTGACCCAACTCTGCTCTGTCAGCGCCCGTATCCAAGAGTCCTGAACTGAGTTGCAGCCCAGTGGGGGGAAATAATAATAAGTGACTGAAAACTTAAAATATATTAATTTTAGATGCTGAGGAATAGTTTTTAAGGGTTTGGGCTTTTCATTAAATCATGCTGAAGGTCCAGTTTAAGAACAAATTGGAGTAAAACCCCTGTCCTCTCTCTGAGAGGAACAGGACAGACTACTCCAATCTCTAAAAGGTGAGCTACAGCGAATCTCATGGCTTCGGCTTTCTGTGGAATTCCAGATAACCCTGACCAAAAGAATTTCTGAGGAGGTCTGTTACATGTAGCCTCCAAATGTGAGCAAAAAGCAGAAGCTGTCCCCTTCATTCCTGAGAGGGCTTTGAAGGGGGTTATCCCTTGTTCCACCAGAAACCTCTTGCCTTATTTGGGGACTATCTATCTCCATTAAAAGACTGAGGATTAGAAGCCCTGCTGGAAAAAATATTTTACGTCGGCTTCTGTGGAAGATTAGTAGACTTACCACCAGCAGCTTCCTTAACAAAGTCATCCAAGCAATCCCCAAACAGGCGCCCCCCCCCCCCCCCCTCTTCTAAGAGGCTGCGTCAGGTGACCATTGCTTTAGCCATAGAGCAAGCCTTAAAGCTACCACCAGAGCTAGGCTTCTGGCACTTAAGCTGATCTAATCATCCATAGCCAAGATACCATACCTGTTGATATCCACACTGGTATTGATCATCTGGGAGCATGACTTCCGTGAATGACCAAAACGAGTCTTAGAGTCCAGTTGTTTTAACAACCTGCTCGCCAAAGATGCTATGGATGTGACACAGGCCGGCTGCAATGTTGATCCCATAACAGAAAATCATGAAGTGCCAACAGATCTATGCACTTATCCGCTGGATCCTTCGAAGAAGCACTATCAGAGGAAGGTATAACAAAAGTCTTAGAAAGACCTGAAACCGGAGCGTCCACCACAGTGGTGGACAAGACCATAATTCAATCAGATCTTGAGGAAAGGGATACTTAGTATCTAGAACTCTAGGAATGGGCGGAAGACTATCCGGCTTCTGCCTTTCCTTTTGAATCAGATTAGAATTATGCCTATGCACCGGGAAAAAACAAAAAAACAATATTGATATAACATAATATTTATACACGTAAAACATAACAAAAATGACCTACCTAATGGTTTAGGTCAGCTTTAGGGTGGCGGGGAGTGGCTCAGGAGCAGCCCTGCTGCTGGCCAGCGTAGCACCAGCGTCCGGGCAGAGAACCGACAACTGCAGCAAGGATGGCACGGCCAAAAATACAATTCTGTGAAACTCACCTGTAGAATTGTTTTTGAATATATCCAGTCCAGGTCGTCCCAGAAGTGATGACAGTTGGGTTATCCAAAAAAAAAGTCAGGTGTCTTACTATGATCCCCAGTGTTTAAACAGCAGTAATAAAAGACAGGCCAGGAGGCAAAGGGGACATGTTAATTCACATAGCGTCAGCATGTACTCTCTCCAACAAAGAACTTAAGGACAAAGGTCCAATATAAAAATGTAAATCACCATAACAGGCAAACAAGAGATAAAGAACCAGGGGCGGGGTGGGACGACCTGGACTGGATATATTCAAAAACAATTCTACGGGGGGGCGTGTCCTAGGTATGGAGCCGTGAGGAAGCGTTATCCTCGAGCTCCCACATCGGCGGCCTTATAGCCCACTTCGCAAGCAGCAAACCTATCCTAAAAAGACATGGCCAAGAAGAAGATCCCTCGGGGAAGTGGAGGGGGACAGCGGAGGGGCCCCCAGCACCCCCCGATTACAGATTTCCGGAGGGAAAGGGCTGAGGACCGGAGGTCCAAGATGGCGCGGAACATGCTGGGAGTGGGGGAAACATCCAGATTCTGCAGGACCTCTCACGCAGAACATTGCTCATGCGCAGAGCCCTGAAGCCAGTGCTGGAAACGGTAACGCGCGCAGGAGCGACATATAGGTGGGGATATCCCTTCCACCTCATCGTTAGGAGGAACCATGACACTTTCTTATTGAAGTCGCCGGGAGACTTGGTGGACTTGTTTCTCTTCCTTCGGTGTGACCCGGTGGAGGTCCCGGACTGGCTGGCGGTGAGGGTGGCGCTCCCCCCGCCCAGCCTGTGGGGGCTTCTGGGAGGGGTCGGGGAGGCCCTGGCAGACGGCGCCGCGTGAGGAGGCAGTCTAGGCCGTACAACATCGAGACGTGAGCTTGCCGGCGGGGTGGGGTGGTCCGGCCGCTTCCGTTCCCCCGGGGGGAGCCTACTCGCCCTTGGACGACTCAGGCGCTGGGCGGCGTGTGCCGTCGTGGGCCTGCGGTTTGGGTGATGCGCTTGCCTCCGCCTTTGGTGGTGGGTTTTCCTCCTGGGGGGGGGGGGGGGGGGTGGGCGCCTCACGTCAAATGAAGCTGTGGCCGGAATGGCTTTGACATGTCTTATTAATGCTGTTAATGTTACTATTATTGCTTTCTTAATTGTTGTTATAGGTTTGCTGCTCATTGCTTATTTTTTCACGTTGATCTGCTGGCTGGCCCGATGTGGGAGGGAATGGTTAGACTTGCGGTGAGTACCGACAGGCACCCTACCCCACATTAGGGCCGACCCGCAGGTTTACCTGACCTGTTGGGTTTTGATTTTCTCCTTAGTGGATAGAGTAAAGTTTTGTGTTTATTGTTTACTGTTCCTGTGTTCTGACCCCCGTTAAGCCCCTCTAGGAGGAGGCGAACCCCCACTTGTCTAGAGTTCTCCCTCCTTCCCTCCCCCCTAGTTGTATTCCGGGAAGGGAGTGCCTATTTCCCGCCACTTCCCCCCCCCACCTAACCCCCCCTTCCCCCCCACCCCCCCAGTGGGCTACCTAGAATGGCGGGTACCAAAATCGTCTCATTGAACGCCAAGGGGCTGAATAGCCCTGAAAAGCGCTCCATGATTCTACGAAACTTGAGAGGTCTTAGAGCCCAAGTGGGCTTTCTGCAGGAGACACACTTTAGGGCTTCAAACCCTCCATCGCTGGGCGACAGGTTCTATTCTAGGTCATACAACAGCTACTCTCCTGACTCCAGGTCCAGAGGGGTCAGTATTGTGATAGCGAAATCCCTCATGTGGGAGCTTGAGGACTACAAGACGGACGCTGAGGGTAGATGGGTGTTTGTCAAGGGGAAGATAGCCTCTGAAAAGGTCACGTTGGTTAATGTTTATGCCCCGAACGCTGGACAGGTTTCTTTTATGGAGAACCTTCTAGAGGCTCTGGTGGGCTTTCGGGAGGGAGATCTGATAATTGGTGGGGATTTTAATTTGGCGCTAGAACCTCTGCTGGATACTTCCAGAGGGGGGCCCCATATTGCATACGCTAAAATAAAACAAGTCAGGAAGATCCTTCATTCACACCAGCTGGTTGACCCTTGGAGAGAATACTGCACCCGGAGACAAGGGATTACACCTTCTCTCACCCCCATAATTCCTATTCCAGAATCGATCTGTTCTTGGTCCCGCACTCGCTGCTACCCCGCGTGGAAGACTCAACGATAGGCAACATTACCCTGTCTGACCATGCCCCCATTACCCTCACCTTTAGGGGACGTTCCGTGGCCCCTAGGAGCTGGTCCTGGCGCTTTAATGACTCACTGTTGGATGACCAGAGGGTGCTGGAGGATGTCCAGAAGGAATTAAAAAGCTTCTTTGAAATAAACTCCACCCCGGGGGTGTTACCCGGGACCCTATGGGAGACGCATAAGTGCTTTGTCAGGGGGCTGTTCATAGGACATGGAGCTAGGATAAAAAAAGGAAAGGATGGAATGTACTATGAACCTACTTGGAAAGATTGGTAAGCTGGAAGCGCTGCATAAGAAGTCCCTGTCTGCCGCTCACTTGCCCACCCTGACTTCGCTACGAGAGAAACTGAAGACGGTCTGTTGCGACAAGATCAAAGCGCAGCTAGTGCAATGCCGGTGCGCATTTTACGAGTCGGGGGACAAGTGCGGCAGACTGCTAGCTAACGCCTTGCGGGCCGAAAGGGCTAGGACCTTTGTACCCAGGGTAGTTGACCAGGGGGGCAGGGTCACACACCTTACGGAGGAAATAGCAGAGGCGTTCCGAGTATTCTATCGAGACCTGTATAACCTGCCAGAGGCTCGGGAGCCTGCGCTGGAGCAGAGATGTGTGGACTACATTAGGCTTTCAGGGATGCCGACCCTCCCGGAACAGGTGATAGCGGAGCTAGAGGCACCGATCTCCTTGTTGGAATTGCAGGGAGCGTTGGCTAGCTCGGCAAGGGGGAAGGCCCCTGGCCCGGATGGGTTCCATCTGCAGTACTACAAAAAAATTTTCCCGATCCTAGGTCCTAAACTCCTATCCGTGATGAATGCCATAATAGAGGGGGCCCCGCTCCCCAGAGACACGCTCAGGGCTCATATTGCGGTGATCCCCAAGGAGGGAAAAGACCCCACCCTCTGTGCTAATTACCGGCCCATCTCTCTCCTGAACGCAGACATTAAGCTTTTTGCCAAGATTTTGGCGTCAAGGGTTGCCCCTCACCTGCACTTAGTGATTGGCCCCGATCAGGTGGGCTTTATGCCTATGAGGGAGGCTCGGGACAACACTACTAAAGTGTTGAATGTGATCCATCTGGCCCAGAAACAAAAGACGCCTGCCCTTCTGCTCTCTACCGGCGCCGAGAAAGCGTTTGACAGGGTCAATTGGCAGTTCATGGGCTCGGTCCTAAGACATATTGGACAGGGATGCCCGTTGTCTCCGTTAATTTTCATATTAGTATTGGAGCCTCTCCTGTGCAGGGTGAGGGGGAACCCGGATGTTAGGGGAATTGAGAATGCGTCGGGGCACTATAAAGTTGCGGCCTATGCCGACGATTTAATCTTCTTCTTGTCTTGTCCAGAGGTGACCCTGCCAAATCTCATGCAGGATCTGAGAGAGTATGGGAACTTGTCAGGGTACAAGATAAATTATCAGAAATCGGAGGCCTTAAATGTTGGTATCCCTGCCACGCGGTTGGGGAAGCTGCGGGATTCCTTCATGTTTAAATGGGCTGAGGGTTGCGTGGGCTATTTGGGAACTAAGATCAGCAGCGACCTCACCAAAGTATTTGCCCTTAACTTCCCCCCACTATTGAAGCATTTCGAAGAAGAAACCAATAGGTGGGCAAAGGGGAAGCTCTCTTGGTTCGGGAAATGCAACGCGGTCAAGATGACCCTCTTGCCCCGCTTGCTTTACCTCATGCAGGCTCTGCCAGTACTGATCCCACGCTCCTACCTTCAGAAGGTGCGAGCTGTTTTTATTAAATTTATATGGGCTGGGAGGAGGCCAAGGGTGAGCGGGAGCCTACTGATGAGGACGAAGGAGAAAGGGGGTGTGGGTGTCCCTGACCCGGCAATGTACCATCTGTTCACCTGAACAGGGTGGTCGATTGGTGCGTTCATGGACGACACAAGCGGTGGGTCGGCCTAGAGCAGAGCTTCTTGACATATCCGATTGGGGTGCGCCCTGGCTGCTTCGAGAGGGGGGGACACAGGCGTTGCAACACCCTACTATTGGCCCGACACTGAGGGCGTGTAAGGCGGGGCTGCATCGTGAGGGGATTTCACCTTTCCCGTCCCCCATGTATCCTATCCTGGGAAATCCGAGTTTTAGGCCGGGATGTAGTGGCCCAACAGCCATGGCATGGTCTAGAGCGAATGTGTACAGGGCGGGTCATTTCAGGGTGCAGGAGGGGTGGGCCCCGCTAGCGGAGCGGGCACAGAGACACGGGGTCCCTGAGTGGTCTCCTTGGCAAGGTATGCAGATAGGCCACTTCATGGCTTCCTTACAGGATTTTAGAGAGGGTAGGCGGAACAACACGGCCTTTGAGACAATGTGCCAGAGTAAGGAGGTAGAGAGACACACCCTCTCCAGGATATATAAGCTGCTTATTGACCCCCCAGATGACGAAGTCCCCTCTTATTTAGTGAAATGGGAAAGGGATCTCAACGAAACATGGACACCCGAGCAGCGCAGAAAACTCTTAAAACTCCCTCACAAATCGTCAATATGCACCAGATACCAGGAAGGCGGATACAAGCTGCTATCTAGGTGGTACAGGGTCCCGGCGACCCTAAACAAGTGGTCGCCAGAGACGCCCGCGGAGTGTTGGAGGTGCGGAGTTGGGAGGGGGGACCTGTTGCATGTGTTCTGGTCCTGCCCAGGTTTGAGGGAATTCTGGGATAGGGTGAGATTAGTGGCGGAAAAGGTCTCGGGCTCGGAGGTCCCTGACGACCCTGCTCTGTGTCTCCTCCATAGGACGGAGATTCCAATAAAAAGGTACCGTAAATCTATCACGTGCCGTCTGTTGAATGCAGCAAAGGCCTGCATTCCGCAGATATGGAAGAGCAAGGATCCCCCGAGCATACTTACTTGGTTTAAACGGGTGAATGACATGATGAGGTTCGAGAATATGATGGCTTCCCGGGATGGCACCTACGAGAAGTTTGCTAACACATGGCGCGGATGGATGGCCTTTACTGAGTCTGATGAGGGGAAGAGCCTATTAGGCCTGGCATAGGAACTTTTATTATCAAGCCCACCCCGCTTCTATTCTTCTCCCTCCCCCCCCACCCCACCCCATCCCGTTGTAATAAGACCACAGATGCACCCGTTGATTAGGAAGTTACTTTCTTGACCTACAATGCTTGAAACATTGGGTACACTCATTGTGTATGTTCTCTTTCTATGTACGGAACATTAGGACAGAGTGCAATGTGTATGTCATTTTTGTCTTGCTGGTTTTATGTTTGTTTATTTGTGAAAAATCTTTAATAAATAAAGAATGTATTAAAAAAAAAAATAAACAATTCTACAGGTGAGTTTCACAGAAATGTATTTTTCACTATATCCAGTCCAGGTCTTCCCAGAAGTGATGACAGTTGGGACATCCAAAAGCAGTGTCCATTAGGGCGGGATCCCCAGTGCGGAACAGCATGTAGTTCATTTCACTACCGCCTGAAGCACCTTTCGGCCAAAAGCAGCGTCAGCTGAGGCCCTAACATCAACCTTGTAAAACTTTGTAAAGGTATGAACTGAAGACCAAGTGGCGGCCTTACAAAATTGTTCAACAGAAGCCTGGTGCTGAAATACCCAAGAGGCACCAATAGCTCTAGTAGAATGAGCTGTAACACGAAAGGGGGCCCTTCCCCCCTTGGCAGAATATGCTTGCACCACCGCCTGTCTGATCCACTTACTGAGAGTGGACTTGGCTGGAGGCAAGCCTTTCCTAGAAGCCTCAGTGAGGACGAAGAGTAAATCAAATTTCCTGAAGGATTCAGTCGCAACCAGGTAGTTCTTAATGGCTCTGACCACATCCAAGGCATGGAGGGTCCGTTCCTTAGAATTAGTCGGTGCTGGACACAAGGAAGGCAAGACAACTTCCTCATTAAGGTGAAATGGAGAAACGACCCTAAGCAAAAAAATCAGGTTTAAAGTGAAATACCACCTTACCCTTATCAAAGTAAGGAGGCTTCATACAAAGCGCGGCCAGTTCTGACACGCGACGCACCGAGGTGATAAGCTACCAAAAAGATCACTTTTAAGGTCAAAATAGACAATGCAGCATCGCTCAAAGGGAGAACCCTGGAGAGCAGAAAGAACCAAATTCAAGTCCCCCACCGGTAATACAGGCTTACGCGGTGGACGTACATGAGTAACTCCTTGGAAAAAAGTCTTGATCAGCTTATGATTGGCGAAGGATCTTTGTAAAAAGATGGCCAAGGCCGAGACCTGGCCCTTAAGGGTGCTCAGCTGGAGACCCAAGTCTAATCCATGTTGTAAAAACTCCAAAAGCCTAGAGATAGAAAAATTCTGTGATTACTCACCCGTAGAATTGATATTATACGTATACAGCACGTCCTGTTCCAGAATATTCCTTACTCCTGGGTAATACATACACAAGATGGCTCTGGGCTGCAGAAAACAGCTTGTGGCTCCTCCTGGCCCTATATAAGAAAGGGACCTCCCACAAATTCCCCAGTATTGACAAGCAGTTAACAAGAAGCCGGGAGAACAAAAATAACCAGAATTCAAAATTGAACATATGAACAATCACCATACAGAGGTAACTAAGAAGAATGATAACAAGGGTGGGATGGAACAGGACGTGCTGTATACGTATAATACCAATTCTACAGGTGAGTAATCACAGAATTGTAGTATTCTAAGTATACAGCACGTCCTGTTCCAGAATATTCCTTACTCCTGGGACATCCAATAGCAGTGTCCGTAAAGTAGGGTGGGATCCCCAAAAAGTAACAACATGCAGTTTAAACCATTGCCGCCTGCAGAACTTTGCGACCAAAAGCAGCATCAGCTGAGGCCCTAACATCAACCTTGTAAAACTTAGAAAAAGTGTGAACAGAAGACCAAGTAGCGGCCTTACAAACTTGTTCAACAGAAGCCTGGTGCTGAAAAGGCCAAGGGGCACCAATATCACGAGTGGAATGAGCAGTAAGGCGGAGGGGAGGTTCCTTCCCTTTAGCAGAATAGGCTTGTATCACAGCCTGACTGATCCACTTGCTGATAGTGGACTAAGCTGGAGCCAGACCCTTCTTAGGTCCAGACGGCAGCACGAAAAGAGCATCAGTCCTCCTGAAGGATTCAGTAGCCACTAAATAGAACTTCAGGGTCCTAACCACATCCAAAGAGTGTAAAACCCGCTCCTTAGAGTTACTAGGATTAGGGCAAAGAGAGGGCAAAACAATATCCTGATTGAGATGAAAGGTAGACACAACCTTAGGGAGAAAGTCTGGCTTAAACTAAAACACCACCTTGTCCTGGTGTCTCTCAAAGTAAGGGGTGCGATAGAATGCGCCACCAAATCAGAAAAACGCCTAAAAAGACTACCTTAAGCGTCAAAATGGACAGAGGAGCCTCGTGCAAAGGCTCAAAAGGAGACCCCTGCAAAGCAGATAAGACCAAGTTCAAATCCCAGACTGGTAACATAGGCTTATGTGGGGGACGCACATGAGTAACCCCCTGGAAGAAGGTCTTGACCAAACGATGGTGAGCAAAGGATCTCTGAAAGAAAATAGCCAAGGCAGAAACATGACCTTTGAGGGTACTAAGTTGAAGACCAAAATCCAAACCATGCTGCAGAAATTCCAGAATCCTAGGAATAGAAAACACCCGACAGGGAAGAGACTTGGACTCACACCAGTCAATGTAACTATGCCATACCCTATATTAGATGGATGAAGAGGACTTCTTCCTAGCCCGAAGCATGGTATCAACAACAGAGGCAGGCAGCCCCTTTTCCATCAAGATGGAGGTTTCAGAAGCCAGGCCTTTAAAGCCAGCGTTTGTAAATTGGGATGGCGTAGCTGCCCCTGAGTGAGCAGGTCTGGAACCTTGAGCAGGGCATACTGATCTACTGCCAACTGCACGATGTCTGCGAACCACACTCTTCTTGGCCAGCAGAGGGCCACCAGAATGGATGGTACCCCTTCCTGGGCTATCTTGCGCAGCACCCTGCCCAGCAGAGGAAACACAGAGGAGCTGAAAGCTCTTCCAAGACATTGCCAGTGCATCCATGGCCAAGGCCAGAGTATCCTGGGACAAAGAGAAAAAATACAATTCTGTGAAATACTCACATGTAGAATTGATATTATTGGTATACAGTACGTCCTGCTCCAGATATAGTACTTACATTTGGGTTATCCTCCGCCAGATGGCGCTGCACTGCAGAGACATGCAAAACAGGCTCCTCCCGGCCCCTCAAATACCCGGGGATCTCCCACAAATCCCCAGCATAGAAAAGCAGTGAACAAGAAGCCGGGAGAATTTAACCACCAACTGGTAACCATAAAAATGATAACAATCACCATACAGGGGATCCAGAATAATGTAAAACCAGGGTGGGGTGGAGCAGGACGTACTGTATACAAATAATATCAATTCTACAGGTGAGTATTTCACAGAGTTGTATTATTCTTAGTATACAGTACGTCCTGCTCCAGATATAGTACTTACATTTGGGACATCCAATAGCAGTGTCCATAAAGTAGGGTGGGATCCCCAACAAAAGGTAACAGCAGACAGTTTAAACCATTGTCGCCTGCAAAACATTGCGGCCAAAAACAGCATCAGCTGAGGCCCTAACATCAACCTTGTAAAACTTTGAAAAGGTATGAACAGAAGACCAAGTAGCGGTCTTGCAAACTTGTTCAACAGAAGCCTGGTGCAGGAAGGCCCAAGAGGCACCAATAGCACGAGTAGAATGAGCAGTAAGGCGGAAGGGAGGACTCTTCCCCTTAGCAGAATAGGCCTGAATCACAGCCTGACGAATCCATTTGCCAATAGTAGACTTGGCAGGAGCCAAACCCTTCCTAGGACCGGAAGGGACCACAAAAATAGCATCAGTCTTCCTGAATGCCGCAGTGACTACCAGGTAATACTTCAGACACCTGACCACATCCAAGGAATGCAGAACCCTTTCCTTAGCGTTGCTAGGATTAGGACACAATGAGGGAAGAACAATATCTTGATTCAAATGAAAAGCAGACACCACCTTAGGCAGAAAATCCGGCTTAAAGTGGACCAACACCGAGAGGTGATCGGCCCGGAAATCTATAAGATTCCCGGGCCGATCACCTCCCACCCCGCGGGACATCCGAGATCGGGATGTCCCGCGGGGTGAAACCCCCCCAAACACCCCAAATCACCTACCTTATCTTCCGCCGCCGCCGCCTCCCTCGCGCCCCTCTAGGCGTGCGTGCGCCCGCGCCGGCCGTCTGTGAATGGCCGGCACGGGCGCGCGCGCGGCGAAAGTGACGCGAGGGAGGCGGCGGAAGTCGCTTGGACGTTCCTGTTCCCCGCCTGGACGTTGGCAGGGATTGGACCGGGCAGTCACATGGGAGTGGGGAGAGGTGAGTTTATTGGGGTTTCTGGGGGGTTTCACACAGCGGGGCACTCCCGATCAGGGTGCCCCACCGAAGTGGACCAAAACCCAGGATAGTCAAAATCCTGGGTGTTGGTCCACTTTAAATTGGAACACCACCTTGTCCTGATGTCTCTCATAGTATGGTGGCTGAATAGACAGAGCCGCCAGCTCAGACACACGCCTGACCGAAGTGATAGCCACCAGAAAGACAACCTTGAGGGTAAGCACAGCCAGAGCAGCATCCTGAATAGGCAAAGGGAGCACCCTGTAAAGCAGACAAAACCAAGTTCAAATCCCAAACAGGGACCATAGGCTTACGTGGGGGACGCACATGAGTGACCCCCTGAAAGAAGGTCTTAACCAAGGGATGCTTAGCAAAAGACTTCTGAAAGAAGACAGACAGGGCAGAAACCTGACCCTTCACAGTACTGAGTTTTAGACCCAACTCCAATCCATGCTGTAAAAACTCCAGAACCCTAGAGACTAGGAACTCCCTACAGGGAAGAGACCTAGACTCACACCAATCAATGTAGGTATGCCATACCCTATAATAGATGGCAGAAGAAGTTTTCTTCCTAGCCTGCACCATGGTATCCACCACCGAGGCAGACAAGCCTTTCTCCATCAAGATGGAGGTTTCAACAGCCAGGCCGTCAAAGCCAGAGTTTGTAAATTGGACTGGCGTAAGGAGCCCTGAGTGAGCAGATCTGGCGCCCCTGGCAGGACGTACTGGTCTACTGCCATTTGTACCACGTCTGCAAACCACACTCCTCTTGGCCACCTTGGAGCCACCAGGATCACTGGCACCCTTTCCAGAGCAATCTTGCGCAGGACCCTGCCCAGCAGTGGAAACGGGGGAAAGACATACAGGAGCCGAAATTCCTTCCATGACATTGACAGGGAATCTGTGGCCAAGGCCAGAGGATCCTGAGACAGGGAGATAAAGGCCGGGAGCTTGTGATTGTGACAGGATGCAAACAGATCCACATCCGGTAGGCCCCAAAGGTGACACCGGGACTGGAATACCCTGTTGCAGAGGGACCACTCCCCTTGACGGGAAGTCCCCCTGCTCAGAGAGTCTGCCAGTAGATTCTCTACCCCCGGGATATACACAGCCGAGATGCATTGAACATTGGCCTCCGCCCATGTCAGAATCCGCGACGCTTCCTGGAGGGCACCCCTGCTCCGGGTCCCTCCCTGATGGTTGATGTAGGCAACCGTCGTCCTGTTGTCTGAGCGCACCTGCACAGACATTCCCTGCAGGTGAGCAGTCAACTGCTCCAGTACCAACCTGATCACCCGTAGTTCCAGAATGTTGATGGGTACATGGGCCTCCTGAGGGCCCCACCTCCCCTGGAACCGCAGGGATTTCCAGAAACCCCCCCAACCTGACAGACTGGCATCCGTGGTGACCGTCTCCCAGGAGGGGGTCAGAAAGGACCTGCACTTTAGCAAGTTCTTGTGGTCCAGCCACCACGAGAGGGACCTTCTGACCAAGGGGGGGAAGCACACAAACCCCGTCCAAAGACACGGGGTCCTTGTCCCATACTGACAGAAGGTGAAGCTGCAGGGGCCTCAAATGGAACTGAGCAAAGGGCACCGCCTCAAAGCTCACCACCATCAGGCCCACCAGCTGCATACCCTGCCTGAGGGAGGGCTGGGGGCACGAGAGCAGGAACCTCACCTGCGCAGTCAGAGCTTCCACCTTCTGTTGAGGAAGGAATATCCGTGACTGAACCGTATCCAGAATCATCCCCAGGAATGGGGTCACCGACGAAGGGGACAGCGAGGACTTGGGATGATTGATCACCCAGCCGAAAGACTCCAAGGTGGACACCACCAGAGTGTCCAGCTCCGCCTGCTGTAGAGACCGTGAGGTGATGAGGATGTCGTCCAGGTAGGGCAGCACTCGAATGCCCCCTGACCTTATCAAGGACATCACCCCCCGCCAGCACCTTGGTGAACACTCTGGGAGCTGAAGTGAGGCCAAATGGTAGGGCCACAAATTGGTAATGTTGATCTTTCAACACGAATCTGAGAAACCTTTGATGTCCTGGAAACACAGGGATGTGAAGGTAAGCATTTTTTATGTCCACAGACGTCATAAAATCCCCTGGGCGCAGAGAGCCAATGGCTGAGCGCAGAGTTTCCATGCGAAAGCGCCGGTTCTTGACAAATTTGTTGAGGATCTTACAATTCTGTGAAATACTCACCTGTAGAATTGGTATTATATGCATACAGCACGTCCTGCTCCATCTATAATACTTACACATGGGTAATCCTCCGCCAGAGGGCGCTATTCACTGCAGACATGCAAAAACAGGCTCCTCCCGGCCCTACATATACCCAGGGACCTCCCACAAATCCCCAGTATTGAAAAGCAGTGAGAAAAGAAGCCAGGAGAAACCAACCACCAACTGGTAACAATAGTAATGATAACAATCACCATACGGGGATCCAGAAAAATGTAAAACCAGGGTGGGGTGGAGCAGGACGTGCTGTATGCGTATAATACCAATTCTACAGGTGAGTATTTCACAGAATTGTATTATTCTAAGCATACAGCACGTCCTGCTCCATCTATAATACTTACACATGGGACATCCAATAGCAGTGTCCATAAAGTAGGGTGGGATCCCCCCCCAAAAAAGGCACAGCAGACAGTAAAGGCGCTGTCACCTGCAAAACTTTGCTACAAAGTACGACATGAGCAAAGGCTCTAACGTAAATCCCATAGCAAAACCTTTGAAAGGGTATGAACAGAGACGAGCAGCGGTCTAGCAACTTATCCAACAGAAAACCTGGTTCTGAAGGGCCAAAGGTACCCAAACACCAATATAACGGAATAAAACGAGAGAGGGAGAGTCTTCCCCCTTAAAGGAATAGGCCAGTGTAACGGCCCAACCAGCCCACAGGCAACAGAAGCCTCAGAAAAACGTAGAACTCTTCCCAACGGGGAATGAAAACTGGTCTCCCGTCAGACAGGCGGGGATACCGGCCCCTTCATTAACGAGGATCAGCAAGTAAACCGAAACCTTTACTCAGGACCAGGAAGGCAACCATCCAAGTAAGATCAGTCCAAAGGGCGCATTGGCCCTGGAAGCAAACGAGATCATGCGCATACATAAGGAGGCGCCTGCAGACCCCAAAGGGCATCAGTCCCCCTAAGGGACAAGAAAACAACCAGGAAAATCTCAACACCTGTTGAGGGAATGTAGAACCTGTACTTCAGCATTATTAAGAATAAGGCCCATAGGCAGACTAAAAGGACTTAAATAATGATCATAAAACCCACTTGGACAAAGGGGTCCGGCGTAAGGCGGGATACCACCACGTCATGGTGTAGATCCACCTTCTAAGGCACATGTCTGACTGAAGCAAGAGCCCCCGGAGAAGCGACTTGGACTACAAAACAGCTCAGACAGCATTCAGAATAAGTCCCAAGGGAACAATCCGCAGGGCAAACAGAATGAAAATGGATCCCAACAGGGACCATAGAACTACTTGGGAGATGCCCCTGAGCAATCCCCAAGAGAACTCCTCACAAGGAAGACTGAACCAGACTTCTACATGAAGACAGACAGGACAGAAACTGAACCTTCAGAGTACCTAGATGGGGAGCCAACCCCAACCTATGCTGTAATGACTCTAGAACACTGGGAACCGAGAACGTCCAACAGGGAAGAGACCAAGACTCATGCCAAACAATATGGGTACACCATAACCCACAATAGACTGAGGAAGAGGAAGCTTGCTCCTAGCCCCCCATATACCAAGTTACCCAGAAGATAAGCCCGTCTCCAAGGGGTGAATGAATCAGCTGTCAAGCCCCAGACTACAGACATTGGGACGACATAAGAAGGAGCCTGACAAGGGCAGAACCGCACTCCTGAGAGAGCGTACAGGTCAGCTGACCTCAGCAGAAGCATCTGCGAACCACAGTTCACTAGGCCACCCAGGGGCCATCAATCTCAGGGGTCTCTTTATCAGCACAACCGTGCGCAGAACCCCACATAGTAGGGTGAATGAAGAGAAGGCATATAAAATAGAAAGTCTATGCATAATTTTACTAAGCCCCCATGACCTGAGTCAGAATATTCTGGGACAGTAAAAACAAGGGCAGAGCCCCTGTGGTATAAGCGAGACCCAACAGAGCCACCCTAGTTGGCTCTCAGAGTGACACCAGGATAGCATAACCTGCCACTGAAAGGCATCCATTGGAGCGAATACCGCTGAGGAGCAGGGGGCGTAGACCCCCGCCCAGATCAGGATCAGGGACCCTCCAGAGGGATCATCCTGCTTCAAGCTCCAGACCAATAATAAAACAGGCCATTGTCTTCCAACAGGCCAAGAGTCCCTAATAGACAGTCCTAAAAGAGGAGAAGTCCAGCCATATATAGTCAACGGAAGGCTCATTGTTTTAACAAACCAGTAGGTAAGATGGACCCTCTAAGGAACCCTACCCAGGAACCACAGGGGGTTTTGGAAGAACTCCCCCCCCCCCCCGCCCCCCGCAAACCTGCGAGACTTGGTACCCAAGGTGACCATTCACAGGACGATGCAAGCAAGGAAGGGGGTGCCCCCTGACAGGGTCCTTGAATATAATTAGCTCAAGAGGAACCACCGTACCAAGGGGGAATGAGCACAGACCTAGCTCCAGGGGGTGCTGGAACCCCATATAGGATCAATAACCTACTGTGCCGAAGAGCCCAAGGGCTCGGTATATAAGGGACATCATCTGATACGCCACCAACGGGCCCACCAGCTGCAATCCTGCCTGGTGAAGGTAAGATGTCAGCAAAGGGGAGTCCACTTGTTGCCAAGGAAGAAGGCTCAAGCCTGAACCGAATCCAAGGAATGGAGATAGCGGATAAGGGACCCTGAGGGATTGAGGTGACTAAGCACCCATCTAGTAACTCCCAGGGGACACCGCCGGCTGACTAATCCACTCGGCTTGACGTAGAGATTGGGGAGTAAGGAAAGACGGCCCGGTAGGTCCTAATGCGGACGCCCCCCAGGCATGTCCGAGACATCACCCCCATTCGCGCCATGGCGAGTAGCCTGGGGGCGAAAGAGGCCAAAAACAATGCCTCAATTCGCAGGGTTGGTCCTGCAACACCGACTAGTAACGGTCTTGGTGTTCAGAATACACAGGGGGAACTAATAAGATCTAGAATTCCACAGGAGGCCGGAAGCCCCCCTTGCACAGGGCGCCTGTGTCGCAAGACAGACGTCATATAGGGACTACCTGTGAGAGTAGAATTGCCAGGCCTACCATAGGCCAGCATGGCCCAGACTGCCTCATACTGTTGAGGGAAGGAGGAAGGTCGATATAGAGGCCATAGCCCCATTCTGTTAAGGGCAACCTGTAAGTAAGCCCAAACTCTGTAGGCCTAGCACGGCCTGCACCAATTCCTGAAGGGAAAATAGGGGCTAGAAGCACCCTGACAACATCTGAGAGGGACCGCCCAGCAAATGCTATCCTGTGTCCAGGGGAACTACCTCCTGGAACCACTAGAAGGAGAAGATAAATTCCTAGATAGGAAGGGTGAGGGCGTCCCTTCATGCTTGGGAAGTCTTGGCAGATTTGGACTTAGTCCTGCCAAAGGGCACAGGGCATTGCCTGCCCACCCCATGGTGGAAATCCACACCGATTGGAAGCAGTTGGAAGCACACCTCAGGTTCGCGTTTGACACTAACGTAGGAAGGGGGAGGGGTGTCCCTGCCCCGAGGAGGCCGGGACGGCCTTCTGCGTAGGGGTGCCTTACCCTTTTTTCCAAAAAGGTCCAAACGGGCCCCAATTAGTCACGGTCCTCTGAAGGGAAGGCCAATGAGCGCCTTTTTCGTAGCATCGTCAGCACCCCCCTGGCGCAGCCAGACCAGGCGGCGAATAGCTACCACAAGGGCAGAGGTTCTAGCACACATCTTAATGGTGTCATCCAGCGCTGAGAGGATGAACCTCACAAACACATCACAGTCTGATAGCGCATGAAACACCCCCCAGGGGAGGTCCTCAGGTCGGTGGTCAAGTACTTTTCTAACGAGAGTCCTGGCGGCCACCACCGTGATGGCCGCGGCACAGACCGGGCGCAGAGCCGTCCCTGCACACGAAAAGGCGTGGGAAGCCAGTCTGTCAATGTGCCGGTCCTCAGCATCCCGAAGGGTACGGTAATAAGGGGCCGTCATGAAGGGGGGGTTAGTAACCCCTATAATCGGTGCATCCACCACAAGAGGCGCTGACCAAAAGTTAACCACATCAGGAGGGAAAGGGTACTTCCAATCCCAGACCCCTGGGACCCCTTTAAGTTTACAAGGCGATTCCCATTCTTGGGATATAAGATTCTGGAAATGTTCCTGTTCCAGGAATTCCAAGCGCGGCGGCGCTGTGTGGAAACTCTCCTTCTTAGGCTTGGAAGCCTCTCCAGGAGGGGAGATAGACAAGACCTCAAAGATCTTAATAAGTTCATCTGTGTCACACAGGCCCCAAGAACTGGGCCCAGAATCACGGCTCCCGGGCATCTCATCCGAGGAGCCCGAATCTGAGAATAGCTCACCTTCCTCAGAAGGATCAAGGTCCTGCATAGCAGCAGAGTCATCAGTATCGTTAGGAACCGGAGAGCCAGGAGGTGTCAGGGACCGCTTCTTTCCAGGGCCCATACGCTCCTCCAAACTAGACAGCACCTGCTCCGCCGTAGGCAGCCTGCGCGGCACGGCTTGCTGGTCATCCCCGCTCGAGTGAGACTCATCAGGAGTGAGATTTAGGTCCGGGGAGACGGGTATATTGAAGGGAGGTGCAGCCACTGGCAAACCTGATTGCAGGGTCAGTGCCTGTTCAGCACACGGTCCGCAGACCCGTGCTCTGTCAGCATCAGCATGGGGCTGACCACACACTGTACACAGCCGGTCATGTCGCAGAGGGACCCCGGGTACATAATTCTGAGATGCCTCCATATGGTGATTATCTGAGCAGCATGCCCGCAGGGATTTACGCAATAGGCAACCCTGGATGCCCCAAGACCCGCTAGGAAGTGGGAGAATTTGTTATGTGGACCCGCTATAATATATGTTAGGCCGGGAGAAGCCACTGAAATTCTGGCGTCTGAAAGACATAATGGGATAAGAGGGGGGGGGGGGGGGGGGGCAGTGCCATGCGCAGCCGAATAAAACACATAGGAACAAATACCGCCCCGGAGGGCACTTACATGACCAAAGGAGGAGGCGGATCGCAACCACGCGCGCGCGAAGACTGTCAAAATGGCGCCAAGCGAACCTCGAGGGGCGGGCCTGATCTGGCTGTGTCACGGAGCGCGTCATGCCGAGTCCCTGCCTCCCACAGAGAGCGCGAAGCTCTAACCATCGAAACGACAGTAGTGGATACATACATAATGTTGCTGTCACGCTAGACAATGATGCTGCCGTCTCGGCAGTACACTCATGTAATGAAAGGACAAACATGCGCGCAACCATAAGCTTATGTGGCAAGGAGCGCGACACTGACACCCAAGTTAAATGAAAGATCAAGGCCTTCAACGCGTTACATTACACTAGGACTGCCACACATAACCCCCCCCCCCCCTTTCCTTTCCCCTGAGCTACGGGAGGAAGCCTATGGTGCCATATGTGAGTACCGAGAAAGGAACCCGAGCGTCCCTGAAGGACCCTGCCCTCACTCTCAAGATCGTCATGACGAGGTGTTTGCAGATATTAGGGAGGAACTCAAAGCCCTTCCCACCAAGGTGGACCTGGAATCCTTTATAATGAGGGTTGAGAGCTCCTTGGACTTCAAGGTTTCGGGTATGGAGCAATCCCACCTCTCGGCCATACAAAGAATAGAAGCTTTAGAAAGAAATATGTCAATCCAGCGTTCCATATCTCAAGCTGCAGTCCTACATCTGGACGATCTAGAAAATAGGAGCCGCCGAAATAATATCAGATTGAGGGGCCTACCGGAGGCTACTGGTCTGGATCTGCTACTGCATACGGTGATCGGTGTTTTCAACAGGATCTTAAACCGTTCGCCTACTGCGTAAATCGTGATTAACCGTCTTCACAGAGCCCTCGGGCCCAAACCCGACGACCCTAATCGGCCTCCAGAGGTTATCTGCCGCCTGCATTACTTTTCCGTAAAGGAAGAAATCCCCAGGAATGCACGAGAGAGGGATCCGATTAAATTTAGACGGGGTGTCGCTGCAGGTCTTCCAGGACGTTTCCAGACGGTCTCTGTACATGATCGCCTTCTGAAAGCTCTGTTGGAGAAAATCCTGCATTGTGGTGCCTCCTACCGTTGGGGATATCTGTTCCATCTGCTGGTGCGGAGAAACCAGCGAGTCTTTGCCCTCGGGGCCAATTGAGGTGCCGGACTGGCTGGATCCTTCTTCGCTGGCTCCCCCGCCGCCTGCACCGCCGGGGGGCATGACAGGCAGGGGGCGCAAGTTCCTCACGCAGAACAAACACCAGAAGACCCTCGCTGGCCCCACAGGCCCGAGATAATGAGACCTAATGCAAAAAGGGACTTCCTTGTGATATCCTTTTACCAATGTTTTTTTTTTTCCCTTTTTCCCTCTGCCATGTTCTCTGTTGGTTGTTATAGGAAAGCCGATTTCCCACTGGCCCCTCCGTTATTTGACCAGCTGTGCTTCGATTAACTTCCGGCCCGCGATTGCGGGTCTTGGCGGATCGCTGAGGGGGACACCTCAGAATGTTATTTGTTGGGTGGGTAATCTCATTGTTTTCTGTGTTCCGCTGCGGGCGGTGTGGCCGGGTGGGAACCTGTTAGTGGGTGGGGTGGTTGGCTGGGGGGGTCCCCGCGGTCTCCTTCAACTCGTCGAGTAACCACAGTAGGTTCTGTCACCCCCCTGCTCAGCTGCGGCCGGGTGGGGAGGGGCTCACGTTTGGGGAGAAGTTTAGTTTAGTCCCCACTTAGTTACAGGGTTGTTCCTTTTTTATTTTTTGTCGTGTTCGCTTTTCTTTTTCTTTTTATTTCCTTCTCTTTCCTTACTGCGCTTTACCCTCTTTCGTCTCCCACACCCTCAGCCCCATCCCTCCCCCCTTCTCACCTACCCCCTGCCTCTGTTACACGGAGCGCGTGTCATCCTCTAAAAAATTTGAAGCCGGGGTTTTCCTTAGTATATCAGAATGTTCAAGGTAAAGTGCACATCTCTCAATGCCAGGGGTTTGAACTCCCCTTATAAGAGATCCTCCACCCTCAGGGAACTGAAGCGTTGCACACTCAGATTGCGTTCCTACAGGAAACTCACCTCAAAGCAGGCAGGTCCCATAACCTCACCGACTGTCACTTTAAAACTCAAAATCTTTGCCCCTCACTGGTCTCAAAATCTAGAGGGGTCACCATTCTCCTGGCGGGGGCTCTACCTTGGACACACCTCAAGGCTCTCTTGGACCCTGAGGGAAGGTTTCTCCTTGTAAAGGGAACACTTTACTCCCTAAAAATTACCCTAGCAACATGTTACTGCCCCAACTCTAATCAACACAAGTTTCTCTACTCTACTTTAGAGAAACTTACGGCCTTTGCAGAGGGGGTCCTTCTGGTGGGGGAGACTTTAATGTAGCCCTAGATCCTGGGTTGGACACCTCTAGGGGGATCTCACACATTCCCTTTTCCATGCTTAAAAAAATTAAGTCCATACTCCACAGGAACCAGTTGATGGATGCGTGGCGGACACATAACCCCAAGGAGAGAGACTATACGTTTTTCTCTGCACCACATAACTCTTACTCACGTATAGACGGTCCCACACAAGTATCTACACTTGGTGGTCAGCATGGACATTGGCCAGATAACCATCTCAGACCACGCACCTGTCTCGGTTACCCTCTCCATCCCGGACACCCCACCCCTCAGGGGCCAATGGAGACTTAAGAATTCGCTCCTACAGGACCCAGAGGTTAGGGCCGATACACATAGGGCCATCGCTGAATTCTTTCGTGTCACGGAGGGGGTCTCATGGATGTCTGTCTGGGAGGCCCACAAGTGCATGGTCAGGGGCCTGCTAATTAAACATGGGTCGCGCCTTAAACAAAGGAACGACCAAATTGCTCGGCTGACCCAGGAGATACTGGCCATCGAATCTAGGCACAAGCGGACTCTGGACAGGGAACGGGGGCCAAATTGGTGAGCCTCCGGGAGTCCCTTAGAGACATCTGACTCACTGAGGGTAAAAAATGTGCTGCTAGGAGTCGGAGATTCTTTTACGAATATGGCAATAAGTCGGGTAAAGCCCTAGCGAGGGCACTGAAAGCTCAGCGTGGGAGGAACTTTATCCCAGTTATACAGGATTCCATGGGGGGCAGGAAACACCTGACGTCTGACATAGCGCAAGCCTTCAGGGAGTTTTATGAATGCCACTACTCACCTGAACCGTATTGCTTCCTATATCGGGGAATCGGGGCTCCCTAAAATTTACGTGCCTGACTTTGCCCCCTGCTAGCGCAAAATGTAAAAAAAAAAACACTTACCTGACCCCTCATTCGAACCGGCCGGGTCTCCTCTTCACCCTGGGGGGCTCCGATCCCCTGTCAGGGGCTCCTCCGGAGGAAGGGGAGAGCCCCGAGTAGGGCACTCCCCCCCCTCGTTTTTGCGGCCGCTGGCTTTTCCTGTAAAAATAAAAAAATAAAAATGACATTTACTCACCTCCATGTACGCTCGATCTCGCCGGCCCTCCTCTTCACCCGGAGGGCCTCCGACCCCCCCCCCCCCCCCCAGGGCTTTCTATCTTCAGGAGAGAGACTGTCAGGTTCTCTCCCCTCTTCCTCCAATGGGCGCAGCCATCTTGCAGCGAAGCCCCACCCCTTTTGGGGCGGGGCTTATGACGTCACTTGGCCGGCATCATGACAGCTAAGTATTTTTTTTTTAATAAAATAATTTTTACTCTGTGTTTGTGTGTTTAACTGTTAACCCTTTGTGAACTGGTAAGGGGTCCATGAGACCCCTGTACCAGTTCACAAGGCTGGGGGCTGGCAAGTCACCTGCGCTAGCGGGTGACTTGCCATTAACCCCCGCACCCCCAATTAACTGCCTCACCAAAGCCCGGGGGGCAGAAGAGCCCGGGCCCACACAGGCTATGTGGGCTTGTAGGCTGCCGGGTGGGGGGGGCCACCAGAGCTGGCCCCTCAACTCTGTTCTTACAAGCCCCCATAGCTGGTCCCGGGCTGGCTATGACGGGTAGGGGGGACCCTACGTCATTTTGTTTTTTAATTTTAAGGGTTAGGGTTAGCCTAACAATTCCAAGAAAAATTGGGTCCCCCCATCTGGGAGGGGGGACCCTATGTCATTTTGTTTTTAAATTAACCCCTTATGTTTATAATTTTTTTTTAAATATTAAGGGTTAGCCTAACCCTAACCCTTAAAATTCCCCCCAAAAAATGGGACCCTACATCTTTTTTTAATTTTAAGGGTTAGCCTAACCCTAACCCTTAAAAATCCCCCCAAAAAACGTCTTTTCAGTTTGGGGGGTCTCCTGGGCACGAATGGGGGGCTATCGATACATATGTGGTACCGTTGTAATCGGAAGAAATGGGGCTTTCACATGCAATAAGGTTTTCATTAATAAAACAAATGTTTTATTTAAAATAAAGGAGACAATTGTCTAAAAAATATTTTATTTTTTTGTTTCTTTTACGCAAAAATATTTTAAAAAACAGTAGAAAAATTACTAACAAGACATTTCATGTTAAAGCCTTAACTCTGCTGCAAAAAAAATATATATATATATATATTTTCCTGGAAATTCCAGCAAAAATCACGGTTTAACATGGCACAAAATGGGGAAAAATGACCTGTCAACAGAGGGTGACAAAACTTCAAGTAGGCTGGCAATTAAAAGGGTTAATAGTACCTATGCATGTTGGGTATTGTTCTGCTCGGGGGACCTTGCGCTTTCAGATTTAGCTAGTTTTTTTCTTATTTGCATATTGATACTTTAGGAAAAGGTGTTTTTTATTCTGCTTTTTTATATATTTTTTTGTGAAACCCTGTGCAACCTAAAAATTCTTCAAGGGATTACTCCCAGAAAGATGAGCCCACTACAACAAGCTGGGTATGCATAGAAAGCTTATAATGTGTACTTTCAGGAAGTATGTGGTTTATGGGGGATATTCCAAATGTAAAGGGTTGTTTTGGTAGAAAAAGCACAAGGTGCGCACTTTGTCTGCAGAGCTGAAATTTTGAAGTAAAATTACCGTTAAGCACATGCTTTACATTGGTGTGTTTGGCAACTCTTCCCTTGACAGTAGTTATGCATGCTGGGTATTGTTCTGTTCGGGGCATGTTGCTTTTTAAGATTTTCAGTTTTTTTCTTGTTTGCATATAGTTTTTTTTTTTTAGGAAAATGTGGTTTTGATTCTGCTTTTTTATTCTTTTTTTAGGGAAACCCTGTGCAACCAAAGAATACATTGAGGGATTACTTCCAGAAAGCTGCACCCATGTCAACAAGCCTGGTACGCCTAGAAAGCTTGAGGTGTGTACTTCCAGAGAATATATAGTTTGTCGGGGGTATTTCAAATGGAAAGGGTTGTTTTTCTTGAAAAACTGCAAGGTGCGCATATTGCATAGCATAGTTGTATTTTATCTGAAAATCTCCTAAAACGTTGTTTCAGTTTGGGGGGAGTCTTTTTTTTTTGCACATTTCATCCCAAAATATTGAGAATACACCTAAAAAATGACAAACAAGACATTTCATGTTAAAGCCCAGACTCTGCTGAAAAAAAACAATATATCACTTTCCTGGGAAATCCTTTCAAAAAATCAGAGTTGAACATGGGGAGCGCAAAGTAGTGCAAAATGGTCTGGCAACAAAGGGTGACAAAATCTCCAGGTAGGCTGGCAGTTAAAGGGTTAAAGGCACTAAGCCGGGAAGGGCGCTGGGCTCAGACGTCTTAACCTGGGTAATTACAAGGAGTTTGCCGATCTACTTGGCCCTCAGTTTATTGCCTCCTTCGGCTCCCTGAAAGACGGTTGCCCCCCCGCCCAAAGATACACTCCGAGCGCATATCACGATCATCCCGAAGGAGGGCAAGAACCCGATGCAGTGTGGCAGCTATAGGCCCATTTGTTTGCTGAATTGTGACCTAAAGCTAGAAATCAGCGGTCCAGACGGGCAAGGCTGATAGACCATTGACCCCTTTTGAGCGACTCTGCACTGGGGTTGGCCATTTCAGAGGGGCTCTGTCGTACGCCTACTCCCTGCTTATTGGTCCCCCGGATTCGTATGTGCCCCCTGGGGGGAGGGTGGGAGAGGGAACTTAAGAGATTTTTTTCAGCGGATCAGAGGCAAGCTTTCTTTCAGCTGGTTCACAAATCTATCTCTAGTAGATACCAAGAAACCTCGTATAAAATTCTGACCCGTTGGTACTACGTGCCATCTAGGCTGGCAAAGATGTTCCCCTCTTCCAGCCCCCTATGTTGGAGGTGCTCGCGTGAAAGGGGCACGATGGTTCATATTTTCTGGGAATGTACTGGCCTCACTAAGTTTTGGGGCAATGTCTGGAAAATAGTGCTACAACTGACTGGGACTCATCTGGGGGAGGACCCGGCCGGCTATCTCCTGAATCTGGCCCCCACCTCTATCCGCAAGAGGGGTAAATCCCTCCTAGCCCCACTAATGAATGCCGCAATGTCATGTATTCCTGCATGTTGGAAGTTGTCCGATCCTCCAACTACAGCTATGTGGCTGTCTAGGGTGAGTGACGTAAGTAGGATGGAGGAACTAACGTCCTCAATGAAGGGTACCTTTGACAAATACAGGGAGATCTGGTGCACTTGGGATCAGTTTACCCTATCGGCTGATTACCTTGGCTTTCTTCAGGAATGAGGCCAAAATACTTTTAAGCGAGCCCCCCCGTCTCTCCGTCCCTCTCTCCCCCGCTTTCTCTTTTTCTCTCCTTTTTAGGTATTCTTCTTTGTCGTGCGCTTTGTCTCCAGTTGTTTTGATATGTTTATGCATAAAAGAAAAGTGGAGGCTTGGGTTGCGGACAAAAGCTTATAAGGTTTAATAGGCGGTAGACGGGACAGAGGAGTTTAATTGCAGCTGTATGGAGAGGGGCCGGGCGCTCAGCTGGTTTGAGGGCGCCAGATGTAGCAGGACTGTCCCTGCAGCTGTGAAATCCCCTCGACTATTTATCCTCTGGACGCGGTTGTCTTATTGTGTGTTGCCAATTTATGTAATTTCAATGCGCTGTTTTGTTCCGACATGTCTGTTATTAATTACAATTTAAAAAAAATAAATAAAAAATGTAAAATACCAAACTGATCTTCAATGTTTTTCTATATCCATGTTCTTTCTTCTCTCTTTTTTCTTTTCTTTCAATACCGAATACTATTTAGATATACACAATACACCCAGACCAGGCATCTAAGGAGTAGAACCGTAACTCAATAGCAGGGTGGGACTGACAGCCTGGAATGGATGTGGTAGAGAAACCAATTCTACAGGTGTGTCAGACTTGTGTCTTCTCTCCCAGTCTATTCCAGGCCGTCGGCTTCAGTCACAATTGGGACCTCCAAAAGCAGTGCTGAAGGTCCTGAACGAAGTTAGCAGCAGGTAGTTCATTTCACTCAATTCACTACCGTCTGTAAGACCTTCCTACCAATAAAAAGCATCCACCGAAGCTCTGGCATCCACCTTGTAAAATTTAGTAAATGTAAGAATTGAAGACCAAATGGCAGCCTTACATACTGGTTCCATCGAAGCCTGATGCTGATAGCCCAGGAAGCACAGATGGCCCGAGTGGAAAGAGCGGTGATCCGAAAGGGGGGTTCTTTCCCTTAGTCAGAATAGGTCCTTACTACCAGCTGTCTAACCCAACGGCTGGTAGACTTAGCCGGCGGAAGCCTCTTACGAGGTCCTTCTGCTATGACAAACAAAAAAATCTGACTTCCGGAAGGACTTATTAGCAGAGAATATCTCAAAGCTCTAACAACTTCCAAAGAATAAAGGGCTCTTCCCTTCGAAATAGCCGGAACCAAATATAATGCTAGCATACCACCTCCTTATTAAGGTGAAACGGAGAAAAAAAAAATCTGGCTTAAATCAGAAGACCGTCTTATCTCTGTGTAACTCAAAATAAGGGGCCTTAACCAACAAAGCGGCTATCAGAAACTCGACACAAAGCAGTAATGGCCACCGGAAAAATAACCCTGAGCGTCCAGATGCTCATGAGAACATCAATCAGGGGCTCAAGAGACGCGCCCTGGAGGGATGATAACACTAAATTCAAGTCCCCACCGGCAAGGTTTGCGCGGCAGCCGTACATGTGTGAGTTATAATTAGTCTATTTTCGGCAATGGCTTCTGAAGAAAAATGGATACAGCTGAAACTTCCTGGATTGACACCAGGTGAGAAAACGTTCGCCAGACCCAGTAGTGACTCTTTAACGAAGACTGCTTTCAGGCCTGGATCATGGTTTGAATTACTCTGGCCAATAAACCACTTTCTGACAAGATTTTGGTTTTAATACCAAACCATCAAAAAACTAGCATCCGTAATTTGAGTGCCGAAGAGAACCTTGAGTGAGAAGATCTGGATCGTCAAAATAGTGCCAATGATCCTTACTATGTCCGAGAACCAGCTTCCCCTTGGCCATTGAGGAGCCACCAGAATAGCTGGTAACCCCTCTTGAGCTACCTCTTTTAGGACTCCACCCAGGAGTGGGAACAGACGGAATGCATACAGGAGACTGAACTCTGACCACGGGGTAGTCAGTTTGTCGCATGGCCAGAGGGTCCCGGAATAGGGACACAAACCTCGGAAGCCTGTGATTGTGTCTGGATACAAAGAGGTCCACATGCGGATGCCCCCATGGAAGTTAAAGAGCCTGAGAGACCACTCTCCCCGAAGCAGAGATGCCCTGCTCACGGAGTCGGCCTCCAAGACTTTTATCCCTGGGATGTAAACTGCCGAGATGCAGGGGACCTACAGCTTTGCCCATAGCATAATCGGCTCACTACCCTTAAAGTTCTTCTGCTCCTTATATCCCCCTGGTGCTTGGTGTAAGCCACCATTGTCCGATTGTCTGAGTGAACCCGAACAGCATGTCCCTTCAGACTGGGAGACCAATAATGGAGCTCCAAAAATATTGCTCTTAATTCAAAAAGAAGCAATGGGAAGCAAAAACTCTCGCCTGGACCCCCATTGTCCCTGGATTGTTAGTACCTTCCAGACTCCTCCCCAGCCTGTCAAGCAGGCATACATGGTAATGATCTCCAGAGAGGGGGCAAAAAGACTTGCCCACCTCTAAATGTAGGAGGTCCAGCAACCAAAGTAGGGATTGCCTGTCCAAGGTTGTTAGGACAAAACTCTGATCCAGTGACTCCGAGGACCGATCCCTGACCGACAAAAAACGCCATCTGTAGAGGCCCCAGTGAACTGAGCACAGGGCACTGCCTTGAAGTAGGACACCCTCAAACCTACCAGCCGCACCCCTTGAAGAATCGAGGGCTGCTGGCAGGCCAGAAGAGCCTCTGAGTCCAGAGCAGCAAAATTTTCTGTTCTGGAAGAAAAATTCTGGACTGGGCAGTGTCCAAGGACATCCCCAAAAAAGACCTTACCCTTAATGGGGTGATGCGAGTTCTTGGATAATTGATTATCCAGCCCAACCTCTCTAGGCTTGACAATACCTACTGCGTGTCCCTTTTTTGCCTCCTGAAAAGACAGAGCCCTGAACAACAGAATGTCCAGGTAAGGGATTATGTGAATCCCTAGAGCCCTCAGGATGATCATTGGCCCTGCCAGCACCTTGGTAATACCCTTGGTGCCATGGATAGACCCAAAGAAAAAGGACACAAACTGAAAAGCTGGCCCTTCAGGGAAAACCTTAGAAACCTCTGATGACCTGGAAGAACCCTTGCGGGAGGTCTGGCTGCAAACTCGATCTGTAACCTGGAGACACCACCTCCTGTATCCAAGATCCAACACGTGGTGCTCCCAGACCGGAGCAAACTGAAGGAACCGTTCCACCAACCACATGGGTGTGGGCACCCCTTGATGCCTGGGCGAACCTGGCTGGAGACTTTGATTTATCTCCTAAAGAGATACCTGGCTTCCTCTAGGACTTATGTCCGTTTCCAGAAGTCCCTGTGGGAACCCGAAAAAAGGAAGTTCTACCTCCTCGAAAGGCTCGAGATTCCGAGGGCCTATGAAAAAAACCCCTGCAGACTTCTTCCTTTGAGGAAGCTTTGTCACATCCTAACCATAACATCAAGGCGCTCTCCAAACCACCGACCCCCAGAAAAGGGAAGGTCCATAAAATATTTCTTAGCGGCGGCATCAGCCGACTAAAGCCTTAACCATAGCGACCGACGCAAGGCAATAAAAAGCAGAGGATCTAGTACCAAGTCCTGACCAAATCATCCATAGCAGTGCTGACATAGATACTCATTTCTCAATGAGTCTTGAGAGCTTGGCTACCCGACTCCTGAGAAAGTCCCTTAAACCTAGCCTAGGCTATAAGTTGTTTCAACAATCTGCTAATTGCCAAAGATGCAAAAGAAGTGGCACAGGCAGGACGCAAGAGAACCTGTTATCGCAAAAACCTGGCACGCCAACTGATCCACACGTTTCTCAGTAGGATCTGTAAAAGAGGCATTGGAGGCAGAAGACATAACAAAAGTATTGGCCAGGCCTGACATGGGTGGGTCCCCTCAGAAGGTAGGGACCACAACTAAACCATATCAGCTGGAATAGGGAGATATGCATCACTTATATCCACTGCCGACACCAAGGATTCCATACGAAATTGCCCTACCCAGACAATTTTGTTGAGGTGTTTTGATTTAAAATTGGCCGCACCGACCCATCTTTCTTGGGATGGTGAACAGATTGGAGTAGAACCCCTGATGAATCACTCCAATCTGTAGTAGTAGCATGACCGCAGCTCTTAAGGCTTCTGCCCTTAGCAGGTTTAGGATGACCTTGACCAAAGGGAAGTTTATTTGTTTTCCCCATATCTTCAAACCAAATTGGTAAAAAAATGACACAGAGAAAAACTCGTCTTGGCCCTCCCTCTTAGGGGGTCTTGGAGGGGAAACAAGAAGTTCCTCAAAAACAGACACTATTAGGGCCCTACATCACGTCAGTGACCAAAGGATCCTCAAATGAACAAAAATATTTGAACCACTAGAGGGCAATTCACCTTCAGATAATGGCTGCTCAACCGTTCTCAGAATAGGAGGATAAAAATTTTCTGCACCCATTCTAGGGACTTACAACAATTGCTTTTCCTAGGCAGATTAAACTTTCCGCCAACTCGCCAGAGGAGGCTGAACCTTAAAGAACCTTAGGCTTCGAGGGACCAGACACCATAGCAATAGGCTTAGAATGGTCGGAAGCATACATCTTGCACCAGGAGAACATACCATGCTAAAGTCACCCAGGGGATAAAGCCTACATAACTGACAGAGACTGACCTGATCAGCCGGGATGCCTAAATTATCATCCCCTAATGCCTCCATCATGGTGATTAGCTTAGATAAGACTAATAACCCAAATCCCCAATAATAACTAAAGGAACAGGGAGGAACCACAACCCCCCTTAACCTTCTTCCAATAATCTAAAGAAAACTAAAAAAGGGAAAAATACTATAAACACTAAATGGCAATGAAAAAAAATTGCAATGAAAAAAAAAAAAAATTACAATGCTTTAAATAAAGCATTTAAGCTACCAGAGGCTGGGGCCTGCGCAAGATAAACAAAGCTGGGGCCCCGGATAGTAGCCGCTATTCTGATGAAGTGCAGGCAAGCCGGGGACCCTAGGTGAAGCAACTGCCTGGAGGCCCGAATCGTGGAGGCCTGGGCAGCAGTGGTGAGAAGCGAGGCCGGCGGCTTGGAGCGCCGGGCTGCATGCAACTACCTCTCTCCGAGCTGGAGAGAGAATTAAGTGCCGACACGCCGCCCAGCCAACTTCCGAGGATGATTCCACACCCTGTCCACCTCTCCTGTTGAGACACGCCCTCTTAAAGTGAAAAAGCACAAAATGTAAAAAATTTTAAGAATTAAAACATATGGAAACATATATAGGAATACATAAGGTTCCCTGCAGGTTCACCAGACAAAAACCTGTGGCTGACTTTCTTTTCTTAAAGAAAATACCATTTTGTGAGTACTCACCTGTAAAATGGATATTGTCAGTGTGTCACACACCCCGCTTCCCCTTTAATTCTTACGATCGGGTTACTCCACCAGCAGGTGGCGACGTTGCAGAGAGAAGTCTTGAAAACGAGCCCCTTCCGGCCTATATATACCTGGGACCTCCCACTTAACACCCAGTGAATTCAAAAGCAGTAAGACAAGGTACCAGGAAATCCAATGGTAACCTCAAAAAAGAAAAGAAAAGCTTCACCATATAAAGGATCCAGGATACCAAAAAGGGCGGGTGAAGCGGGGTGTGTGACACACTGACAATATCCATTTTACAGGTGAGTACTCACAAAATGGTATTATTCTCAGTGTGTCACACACCCCGCTTCCCCTTTAATTCTTACGATCGGGACATCCAAAAGCAGTGTCCACAAGGGATGGGTATCCGAAGGCAAAATGAAGCATAACTTAAACGACTGCAGTCTGCAGAACCTTGCGGCCAAACACAGCATCCGCTGAGGCCCGCACGTCAACTTTGTAAAACAGTATGAACAGAAGACCAAGTAGCAGCCTTACAAACTTGTTCAACAAAAGCTTGGTGCTGAAAAGCCCAAGACGCTCCAACGACGCGAGTAGAATGAGCAGTGATACGAAAAGGGGGAACTTTCCCCTTAGCAGAATAGGCCCAAATAATGGCCTGACGTATCCATCCTAATGGAAGAGTTGGCCGGAGCCAAACCCTTCCTAGGCCCACAGGGCACAACAAAAAAGGCATCAGTCTTACGAAAAGGAGAAGTAGTAATCAAATAGTACTTAACACAGCGTACTACATCCAAACAATGCAAAACCCTCTCCTTGTCATTCTTAGGCTTAGGACACAAGGAGGGAAGAACAATATCCTGATTCAAATGAAAAGCAGAAACAACCTTAGGAAGAAAGTCCGGTTTAAACCGAAAGACCACCTTGCCCCGATGCCTCTCAAAGTAGGGCGCCTGAATCGACAAGGCCGCCAACTCCGAGACATGCCGAACCGAAGTGATAGCTACCAAGAAGGCAGTCTTCTGAGTCAAGGTAGACAGAGCAATATCCTGCAAGGGCTCAAAGGGAGGAGCCTGAAGAGCAGAGAGAACCAAGTTCAAGTCCCAAACAGGGAGTAATGGTTTCCTGGGAGGCCGCACATGCGTAACCCCCTGGAAAAAACTTTTAACTAAAGGATGAAGCGCAAAACGCTTCTGAAAAAAGATAAGGCAGAAACCTGCCCTTTCAAAGTACTCAGCTGAAGACCAGAGTCCAGCCCTGATTGCAATAACTCCAGAATCCTGGAGACCGAAAAGACCCTACAAGGCAAAGATCTAACCTCACACCAAGCGATATAGGCTTTCCAAGTCCTATAGTAGATGATAGAAGAAGACCTCTTCCGGGCACTGATCAGAGTCTTAACGACCGAGTCAGAAAGACCCTCCTCCTTCAAGATTGAGGTTTCAGCAGCCAAGCCGTCAAACCCAGTGTTGGTAAATTGGGGTAACACAGCCGACCCTGAGTGAGTAGATCGGGCCGAAGAGGCAGAACGAACTGACCCACTGCCAGCCGAACCAAGTCCGCGAACCATACCCGCCTTGGCCACCTTGGAGCCATGAGAATGGCGGACAACCCTTCCAGAGCCAGCTTCCGTACCACCTTGCCCAGCATGGGTATCGGAGGAAACAGGTACAGAAACCCCAGATCCCCCCAGCTCAGGGACATGGCGTCCACCGCCAGAGCCAGAGGATCCTGGGAGAGCGACACGAAGGTCGGGAGCCTGCAAATGTGACGAGAGGCAAACAGGTCCACCTCCGGTGTCCCCCACCGGAGACACAGCGACCGAAAAACTTGAGGATGGAGAGCCCATTCTCCCAGACGGGAAGAGCACCTGCTCAACAGATCCACTTCCCTGTTTTCCACACCCGGAATGTAAACTGCCGATATACAAGGAACATGGGCCTCCGCCCAGGTCAGGATCAGGGACACCTCTCTGAGCACCCAGACTGCGAGTCCCTCCCTGATGATTGATGTAAGCAACCGCTGTTCGATTGTCCGAGCGAACCTGAACCGGAAGGCCCAGAACATGTTGAGTCAGAAGAACAAGAACCAGACGGATGGCTCTCAGTTCGAGAATATTGATGGGCAAGTGGGCCTCTCGAGGCCCCCACTGCCCCCGGAACTGAAGATCCTTCCAGAATCCCCCCCATCCCGAAAGACTGGCGTCCGTGGTGATTATTTCCCAAAGAGGAGTCAGGAAAGACCTGCCCCTCAAGAGATTGGTCGAGACCAAGCACCACTGAAGGGACTGCCGGACCTGGGAGGACAGCTGGAAGGGCCGATCCAACGACCGTGGCCGCCGGTACCAAGACGCCAACAGATGAAGCTGAAGCGTCCTCGTGTGAAATTGGGCGAAAGGAACTGCCTCGAACGAGGCAACCATCAACCCTACCAGTCTCATCCCCAGACGGATGGACGGCCGAGGATTGGAAAGAAGGACCCGAGCCAACTCCTGAATCAGACAAATCTTGGACTGAGGCAGAAACACCCTGTGTTGACAAGAATCCAACCGCATTCCCAGAAAAGACACCACCCTGGCTGGAGCGAGGGAGGACTTGGGAAAGTTGATCACCCAACCGAAGCTTTCCAGTGTGGAGACCACCGTCCTGGTGTCCGGCTCCGATTGATTGAGAGAAGGAGCCATGATGAGAAGGTCATCCAGATAAGGTACGACACGAATGCCCCGAGATCTGAGAATGGCCATCACCCCTGTCAGCACCTTGGTGAACACTCTTGGAGCCGAGGTAAGGCCAAAGGGAAGTGCCACGAATTGAAAATGCCGATCCTTCATCACGAACCGAAGAAAACGTTGATGAGCCTGGCAGATGGGAACATGAAGGTAAGCATCCTTGATGTCTATGGACGTCATAAAGTCCCCCTGCCGAAGATAACCAATGGCCGATCGCAGAGTTTCCATGCGAAACTTCCGAGTACGGATAAACCTGTTGAGGAACTTCAGATCCAGAACGGGGGGGAACCGACCCATCCTTTTTGGGGACTGTGAAAAGATTGGAGTAAAAACCGAGACCCACCTCTAAGCACGGCACCGGGCGGATGACTGCCATTTCCAGAAAATTCCTTTCCGACGCCAGGAGCCCCTGCGCGGCCAAAGGATCGGTGGGTACCAGAGACCGGAAAAACCGTGAAGGCGGGCGAGACTCGAACTCCAGCTTGTAACCAGACGACACCACCTCCCGGATCCATCTGTCCGGAACCTCCTGGTCCCAAACTAGGGAGAAGTGTTGCAATCGTCCCCCCACTCGCACGGGTGAGGGCACTCCCTCATTGCTGAGCGGGCTTACCAGCAGGCTTGGGCTTAGCGCCCCAGGACTGACCGGGACGACCACGGCCCTTCCCCCGGGTCCAACCTGCACCCCTGGTAGCGGGAAAGGAAGCCCCTCTGCCCGCTCTGACTCCCCGAATAGAGGGACTAAAGGAAGTCACACCCGAAAGGAATGAAGAGGCCTCTTGCGTTGAGGCAACACCCTTGGTAACTGAATCCAATTTATCGCCAAACAGGCGCAAACCCACAAAAGGAAGCGCTGTAAGCGCCTTCTTAGAGTTAAAGTCCGCCGTCCACTGGCGCAGCCACACTGACCAACGAATAGCAACCAACAGTGCCGCTTTCCTGCTACTCATCGCAAGTGCATCGTCCTGGGCAGTCATGACAAAGGAAATAAACGAGACACACTGCTTGAGAGAACTAAACTCATCACAAGTGGGATCAAGATCTGCGTACAAATCTCTAATAATGGACCTAACTGCCATCAGAAGAAGCGCCGAAGCACACACCGGCCGCAGTGCCAATCCAGCACTGATAAAACCATGGCGAGCCAATTGATCAATCCGACGATCCTCACCATCTTTAATGGTAGTAGTGTCAGGAGAGTGCAACACAGCCGTGTTCGACAGCCCTAACACAGGGGCATCGACGTCAGGGGGAACCGACCAAAGCTTTACCAAATCCTCCGGAAAGGAATAACGTTTATCCCAACTAGGAGGAATTCCAGCCAGGCGCGTGGGTTGTTCCCATTCCTTAAGGACAACCCTCACAAAGTGTTGTTGCCTGGGAAACACCAAACGCGGCTGGGGCAAATCAAACAACTCACCCTTTGGCGGGGGGAGCACCACAGGCGGATCCAAAGCCAAAATTTCAAACATTTGAGCCAAAATGGAAGGCGTGTCAAGGGACACCCCCGCAGCCTGATCGCCAGCGGTGCCAACCAATTGCTGGTCTGCAGGCTCATCCGACTCCTCAAGGAGTTCCCCCTCCTCATCAGGGGGACAATCGGACCAATCCAAAATTTCAAACACCTCAACCTCCGGAACAGGCGCTGCCGGGGAAAGGTGCTTCCGCTTCGCCGTAGCCTTCTGAGCTACTGTGGCGGAAATTATCTTCTCGAGGTTGGCCAATCGCGCACACACCTCGGATTGCGAATCCCCCTTTTTGACAATGTCACACAGGGTCCGGAATAGGGGAGGGGGGGTAGGAGATGAGGGAAGTTGCGAGGAGCCAGAAGCTGGAGTGCCGGACTGGCGCGCAATATTCTGCTTTGCACATGGAACGCATAATATGACATCATCACCTGGGAGCAGAGCCCCACAACCCCCACACAGCCTGGATAGCCCCGAAGAGCCATTTCCGGTTACGTCAGAAGCCTCCATATGGTGAAATTATGGTATTCGCAACAACCCAGGGTTTTACGCATTAAGCAACCTGGGAAGCCCCTTTATAATTAAAGTCCCGGGAGTGGGAGGATTTTTTAAGCCTAGGAAAATCCCAATTTGGAGACTAAGACTAGCCAGGTATATCAGACCGGGAGGAGCCACTGCAGTGAGGGGATCCCAGAATCTGTAGGGGAAAAGAGACCACAGTCAGCCCCCCAGGAAAATAGCCAGCATGCATCACACACATACAACAAACAAAAAATAATGGTAAACAAATATAAGCAATATGCATATATACCAAGCAAAGCAATAAGTGCCTCCATGAGTTATGCTGAAGTGCCAGGAAAAAGTCATAAACACAAGCAATACCAGCCACAATGTGAAATACAGCTTAAATGACGGCCCCATGTGCGCGAGGTGGGGACCGTTACCTGTTACTGCTGCTAAAGTCAGAACACCGCACTCCTGGACATGCAGCTTCCCCAGCTCAGCCCCAGCACCTGTCTCCGTGATGAGGCAGAGGAAGTAAGGTGGGCCCGGGCTCAGCGAGCGACGCGCTCCGGCCACGCTCCCCGCCAGTGAGTCACACAGCGAGGGCCGACAGGGAGCGCGGCCCCACCCCCAAAACCTAAGCAATGCGGCCCGCTGAATGGCGGCGCCGCGTGAAAACGGGCGCCACAGGCGCCCTCAGGCCAAGCGAGGGGGGAAGATTAAGAACACAAATAAAAAGAGCCCCAGCAGCTCAGGCCGCGCGCCCGCACACCGCGGCGCTGACCCTGCGTCTGCCAGCGCTCCCCACACACACACACACATTGCAAGAGTAAAATACACCCCATGCAAAATCACCCCCCCCCCCCCCCAAAGCGAAGGGAGAAGGGACCAAGCGGGAGAAGGTGGCCAAGGGGAACATCGGGGCAGGGGCATCCCAAATCCGGATCACCATGCCGGATAGCCGCATTGCCCCACGCGTGGGGTCGAGCGGAGGAAATAAGCTCCTATGCACCTAGTGCCATCTACCGTTGCCCAGCCAGCAGCGTGGGCTGGGAGGCTTCCATTAACCATCTAGGCGAGTAAACAAATGACTGGGCAGAAATAGACCGAAAGGGGGGTGCCGGGGTATGACCCCGGCTACCTGCAAGCAGGAGACTTCTTTCTTCTGTCTTGTCGCATCTTGCAGAGAGAAAACACTGGGTGTTAAGTGTATATAGGCCGGAAGGGGCTCGTTTTCAAGACTTCTCTCTGCAACGTCGCCACCTGCTGGTGGAGTAACCTGATCGTAAGAATTAAATGGGAAGCGGGGTGTGTGACACACTGAGAATAGCAAACCTGCAGCCCAGAGTGAATAACACCCTGAAAGCGCCCCAGACCCCGGAGCTTACCTTACCACACACAGATCCACATCAGCAAAGCTGGGGAGGCCAAGGGGTCATGGGATCCGTGGGAATGAGGCCGTGCAGGAAGGAGACAGGGTAAATCCCCCGCTTCCTGCTAAAAACCTAGAAAGTTGAGAGAGAAAATCCAACCAACCTTCATAGTCCAGTCCAACTACAAGAATGAAACTGGCTTGGTCTGAGGCAGGTGAGTTTTTATAGGGCCGGGAGTAACCACACTTTTTTTCTTGCAGTCAACGCCCTTCGGGCAGGAATTAACCCTATCGTGAAGCTGGCGGCCAGGAATGGAAAGTCAGTTATGTTTATTTAGATTAGAAAAAAAAAAAAAGATGCCTGAGGGGTGATTTAGAAACTATGTATTAATATTTTTGGGGTCAATACAAAGATCTGTCCCACATTTAATACCCCGGAGTGCAACCATAACCCGAGGGCATCCACCAAGGTGAGAGGAAAGGTGCTTTTTCTAGACTTAGGAGGGTATTCATCTCTGTAAGAGCAGTAAGACTATGGAACTCGCTGCGAGAGGAGGTAGTAATGATGGATACAGTAAAAATGGTCAAAAAAGTGGCCTGGATGCCTTCCTGGTATGTAATAACATTTCCAGGCATGACTACTAGACCACTGGAAGGAGATAAACAGGCTTAACTGAATGGACTAAAGATGCAACATCAAAGAGTAAGGGGCATCCCTGAAGCGGTCCTGACTGAGCATACAGCTAGCTTTACAATCAATTTTGATTCTTAGCTTTAGCGAACTCTGGCATCAGCAAAAGATTACAGCAATGCCAAGCGCTGCACCTACTTCTACAGATACTTCTAGTAAACAACCATATCCCCTACAAGTGCAGATTGCCATTCGCCTTCACTGTATCCACGTTTCCCATCTGTGAGGCCTTACAGATCCATTGCCCAGTCTAAAAGATTCTAGTGCCGGCTGCTGGATTTTCTCAGGGACTGTGTAAATTCCTTCTTAAAGGCCATAGGAAGTGTAATAATTATAGGCATATTTATTATACTTTATATAGAGTATTATTCAGGATTATAAGACCTTTCATTTGATCCCAAACATGAGGTGTGTATCGTCCAGTGTCCACATGGCACAGGCAGTATTCCAGAGAATACAACCTTGGAAGTCCTTCTCTTCAACTTGGTGCCTTTTTCTTAACGATCCTCCATCTCCCATTAATTCTGTCATTGGTCCCCATGTGGACCACAACAGCTGGGTCAGAACCTCCCAGTAATTTGTCCCCCCGTTTTCACCACATGCCAAACCCTGGTACCAGGGAGACAGCAAACTATTCAGTTGAGGAGGCATTGGTGACAAATTATTCTATCAGTCCGCCTTAATAGAATCCCTTATCACCAGTAACTATCTAGTCCTACCTGCAGACCCAACTACCTGCTCACTATCTGGGCCGTTCTCCCGGCTGTTAGGGAGAGCAGTATCAACTAGGGCTGCCATTTCTGAGACATACACTGTGCATCATTACCCAACTTGGCAATTTTGCTAGAATGCAAAGACACTGGTATGGCCTTTCCTTTTCTGTGCACCCTTTCTACTCCCTCTATCTACATTAACCCAGCTACTTATCTGGTCATCCTGATCCATTCATTACTCCAGCCTCTGTAGCTACCCCACTTACTGTCTGCTCAGTGAGCAGGATGCTCTTTTCCATATTTGCAATCCTCCTCAATGTAGCATTATGTGCCTCTAGATATCTAACCCAAGCTTTCAAGTTTGCAACATGCTCATTTATTGCCGCGGTATTCACCCTGGAACTGCTGCTCCTGAAGTGTATACATATGACAAATTGTGCACTGAAGTAGGCCTGCAATATTGCTAGCCATTATTCCAGTTGCAAAAACAGCAGTAAAATACACAATTTTAGTGCTTACAGTTGCAGCACTCTGGCTTTTAACTTACTTTAGCTCTAAAGCACGTGGGCAATAACACAAGTCCCCCAATCTAAAGTCCCTTATTGAAAATTCCCTTCACTTATAAAACAACCTCACTTGAAATACAACCAGAACTTGCAAAAGCTCCTGAACTTCCTTTAAAACAATCTTATTCATAGCAAAGCAATACTTCCCTTCACCAGTGTCAGTCTCTCTCTGGTCAGCCAAATAAGGGATTATTTGTAACCCCTGTTTTTTAAAAAGGGCCATAAAACTGGTCAGAACCTTGGTAAAAACCCTTGGGGCTGAAGACAGGCCAAAGGCAGAGCCATGTAGTGAAGGTGTAGGCAGTCTACGGCAAAGCGCAAATATTTTTGATGACCTGGAAAGATGGGGATATGTAGGTATGCATCCTTTATATCCATTGTGGCCATAAAATCCCCTGGCTGAAGAGTCGCCATTGTGGATCTTAAAGCGGACCTTCACTCTGATTAAGAGTCTATCTTATATGTTTCCCCCACACTGAACATACAGATTGCTCACATTAAAAATCATCCTACCTGCATCTACTGCATGTTATGAGCCTTTAAACATCCAAGATGGCGGCTTATGGAAGCCGCCATTTTATCAGGCAGCCTGCAAACAGGAAGTGACTGTGCTGCTCTGCATTCTGGGACTGCTGACCTTTCCCTGACCCCAGCTCTGCTCTGTCTGAGCAAAGCACAGCTATAACCTGCCCCCCTGTACCTTATCCCACTCTCCTCTCCTCAGTAAGTGTGATGCTTCTGAGTCAAGATGGCGGCGCCTGTATCCTAAATTCCTGAACAGAGTTGCAGCTCAGTGGGGGAAAGAATAATAAGTTAGTGACTAAAAATGTTAAATATATTAATTTTAGATGCTGGGGAATCGTTTTTTAAGAGTTTGGGCTTTTCATTAAATCATGGTGAAGGTCCGGTTTAAAGATTCCATGCAAAATCTTCTCATATGAACTCTTGATGCCCTTGAGGTCGAATATTGGTCACACGGAACCGTACAGGAATTCCGAACAAATTGGAGTAATATCCGTGACCTCTCTCTAAAAGTGGAACATGACGGACTACTCCAAGTTGCAACAGGTGGGCTACAGCGGATCTCAATGATTCCAAGGAGGTCTGGCCCCCAATTCAATATTGTAACTTGAAAAAATCTCCTGTATCCAAGCATCTGTTAAAAGGAGCATCGAATGAGAGCAAAATGCAGGAGCCGCCACCCCACCCCACGGGGTGGGGCATCCCTTCATGCCTTAGGGGGCTAAGAAGGGGGTTTTGCCTTATTTTGTCAAAGATCTCGCCCTCATTTGGGTCAAAAAAGGGTGACACAGGAGTGCAGCCATGGCCCGTTAGAAGAGTCTCTCTGAGGATGAAGGGGCAGCGAGGGACCGTAGCAGCGGTCGGTAGAAGCGCCCCCGCCATGCAGACAGTGATAGGAGGCAGGGACTTGAGGTGCAGCATTGGCCCAAAAGAAGCTTCTCCACTACGCCGGCAGCGAGCGGCTAGCAGTAGCCCAGTAAAAGCGGCAGTTGTGTGAGAAGATCTAGATCGTCGGGTAGCCGCCAACGCTCGCCTTCCAACATCCTTACTATGTTTGAAAACCAGCTTCTCCACGGCTAGAGAGGGGCCACCAGAATGGATGGAACCCCTTTGCGAGCTACCTTTTTTAGTACTCAACCTAGGAGTGGAAACGGAGGAAACACATAAGGAAGCCTGAATGCTGATACACTATCCTGGTTATCCTGAGGACCCAGCATCTGTAATCTCTGTAGAAGTTCTCCTCTCAAATTTAGCGAGTACTACCATAGCACATTCAGGACAAACAGTACTGTCCTCACCCAGAGGCTTTTGCAGGCACACCAGACATGAGGTGACCCTGTTTGCTAAGGTACCAGACCCCCTTACCCCTGATGCCTCTGTCATGGTGAAATAGAACAGTCGCAATGTCCCTGAGAGCATAAGACCAAAGTATAATAAGTAATAACTGTCCCTTTTCTCACAATCCTTAAAAAAATCAGCACATAAATGAATAACAGATATAAAGGATAAGAAAATCACTCACAAAGTCTTGAAGAGTAAGAGTGGTGCCTCAATGAATGGGCCCTGGCAGCACAAGCAGCAGCAATCCTCTGGACCAAATTTGGAGTCAGAATGGCGGTGGTGGCTGCGGAACGTAGGCTGCAAAAAGCCTCGCTCACCGCAGCCGGAATTTGAGAGAGGTGGCAGCAGTCCGGAGCGCATGTGCTGCGACCTCAAGCAGAGCGGCTGAGACACACTAGCTGAGGCAACAAAACAGTCAGCACCTTTCTCCCTGCTTCTCGGAGGAAGTGACTGTCATTTCCTACCGCCCGGCTATGCCCCCTTGCTATGTGTTCCCACCCCTTAAAGAAAAATTCAAAGGTCTTAAGTCTTAAAGAGTACACTAAAATACAAAATATAAAAGATATATTGTGGGTAAGAAGGAAGAGGGAAATAAATATATCCCCCAGATCCCCCCTGCAGGCTCACCAAACAAAAACATGCGGCTGTTCCTTAAAGCGAAAACTCCACCGCCGGAGTGACAACTTGAAGAAAATAACTAAAGTGACACCCTGAAGCGCACCATGTTAACTCATCAGTTACTAACTACTGATGGCCTGTAGTCAACAGCGCATGCTCTCACCCAATGAGAGCTATCCCTGTGATGTCATTCGGCAGATGACTGTCATTGTTCACAATGGGGAGCTTGAGCTGCCGCCTTCCTGGCATCATATGCGCGCTCCCGCTGCAGCTATTTAGATAGGTTGGGATGGGACAAGGCTCTTGTTTAGGAGAAGGGCCAGACGTGGAATTTAACCTCGCTCTACAGCCACATGATAGTCGTGTTCTATATGCAAGTCAAATTCCTTTAGTGCCTAAGTGGCACATAGGGCTTCCATGAAGAATCTCAATTGGATTGTCATTTGCTTCCATTTTAAACTGGCCCCATGTTTAACCCACTTTCCTCAGTTCCCTATTAACGGTTCTTCAAGATTCATTTGGTGTCCCTCTTTTCCTTTGGCCTTGAGGGTTTTATTCTAATGCTTGTATTCATATGGAACTATGTTTTTCTTAGAGTGACATATCCACTTGTACTTGCTGCTTTATTTATTTATTTATTTTTTTAATTCTTTATTTAAGATTTTCATAGGTACAGACATGCCATACGTAGTATGACCATAGAACAACACCACCTGTATACAGTAGCAGCTGGATCAAACATCCAGATAACGTCAGTTATGTTTAACAGCATGTCACAGTCAGTTAAATCCCGGTCCCTCCAAACAAACTACTAATAAGAGAGCCCGGAGGGGGGGGGGGGGGGTTGGGTAGGGGATGGACGGGCTGGGGAGGGTTGGCCTTCTGACCTCACCCTTTTCCAGTAACATACGACACTCATCTGAGTCAGAACATTTTAACCAGTCAAACCAAGTGCATGTGAAGTTCTCAAACTTACTATCCTGGGAGAGGATCACATGCTCAAATCGCATAAGTTCATTGACCCTTTGAATCCACATTGCGATCGAGGGGGGGTCTGGGCTTTTCCATTTCTGGGGAATACAGATCTTAGCTGCGTTCAGAAGATGACACAGTAAGGATTTCCTATATGATTTCAGCGGAGCAGCCGACATGTGAAGGAGACAGACAGCTGGGTCATCGGCTACCTCCATTCCTGTCACCTCGCTCGCTAGGCGCCTCACTGAAACCCAAAAGGGCCTAAGGGCGGGGCAGTCCCAGAAGATGCGCATCATATCTCCCCTCGCCATGCCGCACCTCCAGCAATTATCTGGAACATCCTGGCACCACTTGCTCATCCCTGCTTAAGAGTTTAGGGGCCAGGATTGGGAACCGTTTCTTATAGTATTGTAGACTCAGTCCATCGGGTCCCGGTGCTTTCCCATTTGCTGCTCCCGAAACCACCTTTTGAAGTTCAGTCACAGATATGGGGTCCTCAAGCTCTTCCAAAACCTCCCTCGGTAGCTTAGGCATTCCCGAGTCCACTATATACTGATCTAGTCTCCCCTCAGTGTCTGGCCTCTTTTGTTCCCGAAGGTTGTACAGGCGCACATAATAACTGCGGAACACTTCCCCAATTTCGCTAAACAGGTGCGTAACCTGTCCTCCCGTTTTAGCAATCTTTGGAACATATGTTTTAACCTTTTTTTCTCTCAGTGCTCGCGCCAACAGCTTCCCACACTTGTCTCCCGGCTCAGAGCAGCAGAGTATTTTGAGCTTTTCTCTCAGGGAGGTCAACGTGGCCAAGCAGCTAGCAGCGAGAGACTCCTTTAGTTTTCTTTCCAAAACACCAATCTCCTCTATTAGTTTCTTCACTTGCTCAGCTTTATCCCTCTTAATTCTAGTTCCTACTTTTATGACAAACCCCCTGATGACACATTTATGGGTCTCCCACAGGGTCCCCGGGCTTATGTCCGGCGTCGAGTTAATATGAAAAAAGTTTTTAAGTTCTGTTTGCACATCCGCTAAGACGGCCTGATCGTCGAGCAGTGAAGCGTTTAGCCTCCAAGACCAACTCCTCGGGACAGACTGTGGACAACTAACAGTCAACGTGATAGGTGCATGATCAGAGACCGTTATATTGCCTACAGAAGCGCTAGACACTCGGCACAGGGAGGCATGGGGCACCAAAAACCAGTCTATCCTACAATAAGACCCGTGAGGTGGAGATTAGTAGGTGTAGTCGCGCTCATGCGGATGAATGATCCTCCAGGGGTCAACCAGCTGATGTTGAGCGAGCAGGCCTTTCAACTTTTTAAGTCTGGCATAGGATTCATGCGGACACCCTTTGGAGGTATCCAGGAGGGGGTCCAGGGCCAGATTAAAATCCCCGCCCAGTATAAGCTCGCCCTCCCTAAATGAAGAAAGCGCCTGAAGTACTTTCCCCAAAAAAGCCACCTGACCCGCATTCAGATTTTGCAGGAGGCGATCTTCCCTTTAAGGAAGATCCATCTTCCTTCCTCGTCCGTAAGGTAGTCATCCAGTTCCCAGGGGAGGGCCGCATCCAAAATGATACTTACCCCCCTGGCACTAGAAGAGTAACTATGATAAGATCTCGTAAAAAATCTGCTGCCGAACAAGGGTGGGTTTTTAACTTTAAAGTGGGTCTCCTGTACAAAGGCCACCTGCGCTCTCAGACCTCTCAGGTTCCCAAGTACAAGAGATCTCTTTTCGGGACTGTTAAGGCCCTTAGCATTAAGGGACACCACTCGGATTTCAGTCATGCCGTTTAGTGGCCAGTGGCCAAAGCCCACACAGACAATGCACTTAGCAATACCCGGGAGTCCGCCCCCGGGACAGAAGGTGAGAGGGGCTGGGTTGGGGGGAAGTCTAGGGGCAGGGAAGGTACAGATAAGGGGGGTGGGGGACTAATAACTAACAAAAGACTATACAAGTCTAACTCACCCCACAACGGGGGCGTCTGCAGTCTATGGGGTCACAAAGTGGCCCCTGGACTGAACTTACTGGGGGTGCTGCATCCGACAGAGAGAAGAGGCGCGATCAGTAACTTCAGCCCAGCGCTTCTCGACCCCTTTTGCCGCACCTGTCCCCGCAGCCAGGCGACAATAAAGAGAACCCAGCCTAAACAAGGTGAAGGGTTATTAATATTAGAGCCCGTGCCGAGGGAGGATCCCCCCCGCCCCAACCCGCACCATCAGGCACAACGTCAACCCAGTTACGTCCACTGGGGATCCGCCACTCAGGCGCGTGTCTATGTGCAGGAGGGTTAGGGGTCTCCCCGGCCCGGACCCGTGCAACCATCAAACCATTAAGATAACGCGATAGCAGTACTCAGGAAAATCCCCCTTCACAGAGGAAGAAGTAAGGCCTTCCACAATAAGACAGAGTTCTTTACTGGAGTGTTATGGCATAACAAGCCACTAGGCGCCCTTCAGGCCCACGTTCCCTCTCCCTCCCCAGATGGACGGACCAGGGGAGAGAGGGAACCTCTAGAGTCCACCGAGCCATAATCAGGGGGTGCACCACCAAGAGGAGCCCTCCCTCTGGCCTCCGCAGGACGCTTCAACGGGCCTCTAACATGCTTGAGATCTCGAAAGTTCCTCGGGCCATTGCTCCTCTTGCTAGTAGATCGAGGTCGAAGGGGCAGCGCCCCCGGGTCCAGCCAATCTGGGACGGCCACAGGGTCACATTTTAGGAAGTCGAACAGCTCCTCCAGGTCTCGATGTGTCCTCAGCTGGAAAACACCTCGCGAACTTCTGACAATCAGATGAAATGGGAATCCCCATCTATATTTGGCTCCTTTGCTTATGACGACATCGAGCAGGGGCTTCAGTACCCTTCGCATTTGGAGCGTGCGCGTAGACAAATCTTGGAGAACCTGGACCTCTTTTCCTTTGTAAAGCACAGTTCCCCTTTTCCAGGCCTTCCTCAGGATCTCTTCTTTACCTGTGAAGAGGTGCACCCTACACACTATATCCCTAGGGAATGCAGGGTCAGCGCTCCTCGGGCCCAGCGCTCTGTGCACCCTATCCAAAACAATTGACGTGGACGGGTCTCTCTCCAGGATACTATTGAAGATGGTTGTCACCACCGCTCTCACATCCTTTTCATTTGGGGACTCCGGGACGCCTCTTATTCTTAGGTTATTCCGTCTGCTGCGGTTTTCTAGATCATCTAGATGTAAGTGGCAGTTTCTAATATATGCTTCTTGCTTGTTGCAGCGCTCCTCTAATGCTCTCATTCGGTCGTCCGTTGAGCTGCCAGCTCTCTCTAAAACATTTACTCTAGATTGGATCTCAGAGACTTCATGTCTAACCGCAGCAATTTCACGCTTGTGAGCCGCTTTGTATTTCTCAATCAGTTTCTCAATATCCGTTTTGGTTGGCACACTCAGTAGGGAGATAGTTTCCAAGCGGATCTGCTGGTCACTGGGGTCCCCAGATCCAGGCACATCAGGCGTCAACGTGGCTCTCCACTCGTTAATCTCAACGGGCGGCAATACGGGCCCAGCGGTCCACGGGGGACATCGGCGCAGGGCTGCCACCAGTCTCAGCTATTGACCTGACAGGAGAGGGCAGGAGCGGGGACACAGGAGACCCCAACAAAGCGGGCACGGCACCAGTCACGCCTCTTGCGGCTCCTCTATCTTCCTGGGGCTTAGGCGGTCTTTGAGGGAGGCCAGCAGGTGATGCTTCAGGGGGGAATGGCTGAGAACGTGTGGGGGCACAGGGAAGGGGCGCGCCTCTGTCTAATGCTTTGGATTTGTATGCAAACTGACCCAGGTCTGTGGCATATCTGCCTCCATGTGCATGGTGTACTGTCCTTTCTTCTGTAGCTGTCTCACCAGGACTAAAGCCTCTGTGGGTGCTTATTGCATTCAGGGCCCTGTCTGGGGTGTCTGCACGCAGCGGGGGAGAGCCATCACTCCTCTGCACCCCCCGCCAGCCCGTGCCGTGATGCTGCGGGTCCGCTGGCATCTTTTGGCCAGATTGAACAGCTGGAAATTTCTCCCCAATGTGCCTCTGCCATCCCTTATTCACGGTCCAGCCCGCCTCCAGCATATCAGAGGGCTGGGACATGTCACTTTTCATGAGCGCGGTTTCGGCCGCCATCTTGATGCTTTCCCCCATCCTTGTACTGCTGCTGCGGCCTCCTCCTCCCCCGTGCTCCGGCTCAACTTCCACATGTCTCGCCCCTCTCTCTGCCGCCTCCTACCTGCTCCCCATGCCGTCCGGCTCTCTTCAGCTGAGCCTCGTCTTCAGCGGGTGCCGTGTTCTGAGCGGTCTCGGCCGCCATCTTGGTGCACCCTGCCCTCCGCTCTCCACCTCCAGTGTACTCCGCCTCACCGGCACACACCGGGTCCCGTGCCGCGGCGTCACTGACATCCGACGGCCTCCCCCGCTCAGCGCCGCTCTCATAGGAAGCCAAGTCTGCCTTCACTCCGTCCTCCTCGCTGCTGTCCCGGGACGCTCCCACCGCCGCCATCTAGGAAATCCCTGTTCTCTCCATCCTTCTCGATTTATCAGAAGTATGACGGCCCGATGCACCTCTGCTGTCTTCCTTCCGACGCCTATGACTCTTCACCCGTCTGGTCATCCTTTGGTCGCTACTCAGATCGCCCGGTAAGTGGTCTTTCTATGGGGTGAGAAAGCCGGAGCTCAGTCACACGCTGCTCATCGCTCAAAGGTCGGGACACGCCCCCTGCGGTTTTATTTTTAATTTACTTGTTTGTGAAGGTTTGTAGTCTGCTGGTTAATTCTACAATATTTTTCCAAGTTTCACTACCATACAGTAATAATGACTTCTCGTTTGTATTGAAGATTACTAATTTAGCATTTTTATATATTTGCTTCAATTTCCATACAAGCTTCTCTTGCTTTGTTAAATCTGTTTTTAGCATCTTCTGTTATAATTATGCTCCATAGGTAAAGGAGGAAGTGACTTCTTCTACAACTTGTTCTTCGAGTATTAATCTGTCTTGGTTTCTGTCCTTTTGTTCCATTTATCTTCAGTTTTTCTCCATATCTTTGAAACTTTTGGGCTAACAGGCAGAGATTATCGTCACAGTAATGATCTTCCAAATGTTGTCCTTTGCCCTCATTGCTGCTCCCTCACTTCCTGACAGTACACAGCTGCTCCTGTAACTAGAAACAAGGCAAAGAGTAGTGGCACCCCCTGCATTTCTTTGCCATAGACCACCAATCATATGTCTTGCCTGGTGGTTTTAGCTCCACCCCCATTTGTCAGTTCAGCCTGTCTCTTGTCTCTCCCACCCCATGGCTTTCACCCTCTGCGGTCATGTGGCTTCTAATTAGCATATGAATAATCATTTGCATAGCATGTCAATTACAGTAACTAACACTTGAATCACTCGTGGGTGTACAGTAGTAGTGATTTGGAGTAAAACAATGCATGGACCATAATCATTGGACTGGTGTGTATAAACTGATTCTAATGAATGCATTAGAACACTGCAATAGTATTGCCATATTTTTTGTCTATTGGTCACCTTATGTTATATAAAAAAGGTGCTTATAGTGTAAAGTATATATTCATTTCAATTACAATGTGAATGTGTGAGATATATCTATCTATCTCCGGCCCACTATGCTTATTATCCAGAATCACGGAGCCAAGGGCCATGCCCACTTGCTTCAATGGAAAAATCATATTGTGAAAATGTAAACAGATATCTCGGCCATTTCTTCAATTTAAAAAAGGAAAACCGTTTAAGACCGTGCCAAATGTAGCTCGACACAACGGTCTAACAATGTGCCTTTGCAGGCTATTTAATGGTGTGAAAACCCTGGGTGTGGGTCAGACTGTGGGGTACCATTAGGGTTGGGGGATTACACATGAAGTAAAAGTGCACCAAAAGCCCTTTCAAGCCTGACAGACTAACCTGAATTTCAGGATTCAAGGGGACTGGAGGCCACAGCACTCTGCAGCAGCCAGATCCTCCTGTTGAAGGCTTTAAACTAAAATATGCCACCTGGTTTTGACAGTCTGTCATTTCAGGGTTATGCAGCACTTTTATTTACCTGTTTATAGAGATGCTCAACTCATTCTCCCTCTTGCCTTGCTTTCATTCATTCATTACTCTCTCTCCTTGGAGCCCAACTGTGTGTATCCCCTAAGGTCAACCCCACTCACCCACCTTCCTATCGCTCCCATGGTGCAGACCCTGACCAAGAACGAGCATGCTGATTGACTAAGTGGCCCGCTCAACCAATCAGCCCGCTCGCTTTCACGCAGCTCCATTTGGCGCAGCTGCTGCATCCCCTGCTCACCATCTAGCCGCCACGTGCATGCGTCATCTGTTCAGAAAGGCTCTGCACCGGCAGGCCGGGACGTGGCCACGGTGGAGAGATGCAGCAAGGGCTCCTGGACAAGGCGAGTGAAGCGGTGCTTAGGGAAGGGGGGTTACACAGCAGGCATCCTGATTTGGGATGCCCCCAGGACTGGAACTACAGGGTCTCTGATGTCCTCTTTAAGAACTATGCTCGCTTCTGTCTCAGACCGAGGTTTCCCCTTGGCTTTAGGATTACTGGTATACCTATATATTTCCACCTATAATAGCCACGGGTAGGAATTTAAGTTGCCTGGAAATTTACTATGAGTACCCCATCCAGTTAATAGTTTAACTATATAGCTATACCATAGCATTATCTTTACTTTTGCCCTTACTTCCAGCTCATACGGTGACCTCAAAAGCAGGGATTACATATGGGTTATAGTGGGTGGTCCATATTATCTTTGGATGGTCACAAAAACAAAGCAATCAGGGAACGCTCTCCCAAGGAACCCTGTCTCAACTAAGTGATCAGAGAAGTATTAAGTGCCACTGTAAGGGAGGAGGTATCAGCTGTGTTATCCAAGCAGACAGCTGCACTCCAAAAAAGATTTAGAGAACTGGAGAAGCACACAGGCTTGCTGGAGTCCCATTTGGATGTTACTTCTGCTGTCCTTGAGGGTCATGAAGGTTCTTAAAGCTTTGAGAAAAAGACCCCCCTTTCCTTCCAAAACAACAACATCAAATCTTTCCTGACCTCGCGCAAACCACTTTTTTTTTTTTTTTAACAATAAATCTTTATTGAGGTAGAAAGGACAGCAAAGCAATCCATGGAAAAATACAGTTTCATACAGTAGGAAAGTCCAGCATGCACAGTATATAAAGCCTCAGTCATGTTCATGGCATGCATAACCTACTAGACCTCTGTGACCTTCGCTCTCTCGGCTACTTCCCTAATGGAGCCTCACCATGCCAGTCCACCTTATTTTCTGTTTAGATGGTAAAGGGGGAATTGGGGATCAGGATCTAGATGTAGGGGGGTAGGAAGTGTGGGAGGAAGGGAAAAGAGGGGAGGGGGAGGAAAAGAAAGGAACGGGGAGGAGGGGGGGAAACGCCCCCGCCGCCCACCCCCCCAGGGGCCAATTTGCTGCCCCACCCAGGCACATGCCACACCCTCCAGACCAGGCGCCCCACCTCGCCTTCTGTCTCTAGCCGCCACAGCAAGTAGTCATACCGTGATCCGCAGTTTCTTGCCTTCAACAGACTCCGTGAACATGTCCCATGGCAACCACCGGTGCCTATGTTTTTCCTCAGAGCACTTAAGTAGGGCAGTCAGATCCTTTATGCGCCTAATGTCCTCCACCCTATGGATCCAGGAGCCCATTAGGGGTGCGGCTGTACTCTTCCACTGGGCCGGTATGCACGCCCTGGCTGCATTCACCAGATGGATAGTCAACGACTTTCTGTAGTTCCCAACTGTTCCTCTATTGGAATGGAGCAGGAGAGTTTCCGGGGAGAGCGGAATATCGTCGCCCGTTATCTTACAGATCCACCACGTTCCTCCAGAAGCCCTGAATTTTCTCGCATTCCCAGAAAATATGTAGAATGGTGCCCTGGGCCCTCTCACACCACCAGCATAGTGGCGAGACAGATGGGTAAAAGCGATGTAGCGTCTGAGGAGTCCTGTACCAACGGCAGAAGATTTTATAGCCCGCCTCCTGGTAGGAGTTGCTGACCGATGCCCGTGGCGCCAGCTCCAAGATTTTCTTCACCTGATTTGGCGGGAAGGTGATTCCGAGGTCCCTTTCCCATGCCCGTATGAAACCAGGCACGAAAGACTCTCCAGGGTCCAGCAGCAGTTGGTACACTATGGATAGCGCCCCTCTAACCGGTTCCAGTGACAAGCACAACCGCTCGAAAGGTGTTTGCGCCCTCCCGAACTCCCGGGGGGGGGGGGGGTTGCTGGTCGTCCAGAAAGTGCGAAATCTGTAACGCTCTCCAGTGCGACAAGTGTGGAGGGTCCCCCAATGACATGATCTCCTGTTGGGTCTTCCATCTGGAGCCGCACAGGAAGTCCCGGGCAGTGCCTCTACCGGGCGTCTTCCATCTTCGAAATCCTGCATCTAGTTGTCCCGGGACAAAATCTAGAGCCCCTAAGACCGGCCTGAGCGGGGAGGGTGAGGGAGCCAGATTCTCGTTTGTTGCTAGTCTGGTCCAAACCTGCAGGGTAGGGCCTATAGTTGGGTGTGACCTGAGTGCACCCAGAACCGGGCCAGGGGACCAAGGCAAACTCGCCAATGGAACCGGGGACCATGTCTGTTCAAGCTGGACCCAGCGTTTATGTTTCCCATGAAGGTTCCAGTCTACAATTCTGCCCAAGTGTGCCGCTGCATAGTACATTTTAACGTCAGGGAGTCCCACTCCCCCCCTTGTCTTAGGTAGGGTAAGCAGTTTCTGTGAGACTCGTGGGCTCTTTCCTCCCCACACGAACTTTATGAATTCCGCTCGAATGGTTTTCAAGAAGGAGGCTGCCAGGTGGATGGGTAACACCTGAATAGGGTAGAGTAGGCGTGGTAGGACGTTCATTTTGAGAACGTTACACCTGCCAAACCAGGACAGTATCCTGTCCTTATAGCTGCTGAGGTCTTTCTTAATTGCTGACAACAATGGTGGGAAGTTTTTAGCAAACAAGTCCCGCAAGGAGGGCATAATCTGTACTCCCAGGTAAGAGATTGATTCCGATGCCCAGCGAAAAGCAAAACTGGACTCGATGTTCCTCAGGTGTCTCGGTGGTAGAGAGATGTTCAACGCCTCCGACTTTTGTAAATTTATTTTAAAGTTTGAGAGCTCAGTATACTCCTTAAATTCTCTCAAGTTGGGAAGCGAAGTTGCCGGTTGGGTGATACAAAAAAGCAGGTCGTCCGCAAAGGCTGCAACTTTGTGCTCGGATCCGCCGCCCATCACCCCTTTTATGTCCGGGTTCGCCCTCACTCGACAGAGAAACGACTCCGTTAGAATAAATATAATCGGGAATTCCATTTGTGATCCTGAATGGCTTCGACAGCATGCCATTGACCTTAACACATGCCGACGGGGACGAGTATAGTGATAGTATCCAAGTCCTCATATTCTCCCGGAGTCCCAGGTGTTCTAATGTGGCTCGGATAAAATCCCATCGGACCCTATCGAATGCTTTTTCCGCATCCGTGGAAAGCAACATAGCCGAGATCCTCTCCTCCTGGATCAGGTGAATAAGATTGAGGACCCTTGTCACATTGTCTCTCGCCTCTCTTTTCGGTGTAAAACCCGCCTGGTCAAGATCTATCAGGTCACTTAGGTGTACTAACAATCTGTTTGCCAATATTTTCGCGAACAGTTTCAAGTCCACGTTCCGTGGGGATATTGGCCTATAGTTTGCGCAGAGAAGCGGGTCCTTTCCCTGTTTCGGTATGACCGCCACTTGGGCCCTTAGCATGTCAGTGGGCACTGCCTGTTCAGTCGAAAGGGAGTTAAATACGGTCACTGCACGTGGGGTCAAGATGTCTCCCAGCTCCCTGTAGTAGGACAGGGTGAACCTGTCCGGGCCCGGCGACTTGCCTGTCTGCGAGAGTTTAATTGCCTGTGCTCACTCTAGTTCGGAGATAGGCTCCTCCAGGGTCTCCACTATCTCGGGGCTTAGCACAGGGAGGCCTGAAGTAGCCATGTAGCCTTGTGCGTCCTGCAATAGGTGAGCTCGGCCACCCCCCTCGCCAGTCAAGTTGTAGAGCTTACTGTAGAATTCCCTAAACGCCTCAGCAATGTCGTCGGGAGCGGAGCACATCCGTCCGCCCGCTCCAAAGATCTGCAGGACATAATTATTTGCCCTCTCTTCGCCAGGGAGTGGCAGCACTTATTTCCATACTCGTAAAAGGAGCGCCGAACTCTTAGGAGGGAAGCTTTGGCCTTGACCATCAATATGTCTCTTAGGTTTTCCCGCGCCAGCGCCAATTCCTGTCCGACTCTCACTGCCTGTTTTTTATGCTCGCCTTCTAGTCTACCGATCTTCCCCAGCAAGTCGCAAATGGCTTTCTCCCTCTCCTTTTTCCGTCTGGACGCTATCTTCAATAGTATGCCCCTGATATAACATTTGTGGGCCGCCCACAGGTTGATGGGGCTCGTTTCTGGTCTGTCATTCAATTCAAAATAGGATCTAAGCTCTCTCCTGACATCCTCTTGACCTCACGTCGGGTGAGTACGAGTGGTAGCCCGTAGGGAATCGCTTATCCGAAAATTTCGGAGCCCTTCCTTTCCGAAAATGAGACTCCTGGATGAACACTACTTGGGCTCTTTTCTTCCAGAACAGGGACAGGCACATTCTCCTCTTCTCGGGGATGTTAAGGCCCTTAGCGTTGAAAGACAATTTGCAAGTCCATCGTGAGTGCAGCACCTGGGTCGCACGGCGACGAGACAAGGCAAGACTGAGTTCAAACACCCAACCGGAGAGAGGGCCCCAGGGGAGACCGGGAGGGAGCGCGTGGGCGAGCCCAGGGGAGAGGGCGACGGAGGACAGCAGCCCTCACCAACCCCCACAGATCCGGGGGGAAACACAACGGGAGGGAGGGTAAGACAAAACAGGTAAGTAGGGAGAAGAAGAGAGACCGGGAAAGGGAGAAGGAAGAAGCGTAGAGGGGAACAAAGAAAAACACCCGTCTAGTCAGGTCGCTTGGACCTAGACGAGCTGGCCTATGTGGGGAATAAAACTGCGGCGCTGCACAACAACAGGGGACCCACGTCCCCAGTCCAGGGCAGTTCCTCCCACTAGGAGCGGTTCAAAAAAACTTAGCTTAACCTACCCGTCACCAGGGTCAGAAATGTCTCAAAGACGACATCTATAAACCTGCAACAATGATAACCACTTATATAGCACACAGGTGAACAACTGCCTCAGGTCCCCGCCACCCACCACCCCCCTCGAGCGGCCCACATAGACCCAGCCCCGGAGCGCCCCAAATCCCCCCCCCCCCCCGGGACCGGACCCCGGCGCCGAAAAAGACAGGGGAGAGGAGCGACTAATCATCCTCCCATCTAGGCCCGATCCCGAGGGGGAACGACCGAGGCAGCCAGCCCCCCCGCCACGCCCACCATTCCAAACCAGCAAGCCACATACAAGTCCACCGTTACCGCCCCATCACCCCCCCCCACGAAGTCCGCTCCGGGCCCCAGGGGACCCACACGACCCCGCGCAGCGCACCCCCACCAAGGCCCGGCCCGGAACCGAGCAGCGGAGCCGAACCGGGGAATGGGGCAACGCGGCACAGGGGGAGAGCACCCCGGGCCCGGACGGGGCCCCGGATACACCCCCCCCCCACAGAGGGCAGCACCGAAGATGGTCCGTCCCACCAAGGAGAGGAACTCCCCCCCCAGGCCGGCCCAAGCCCCATCACACATAGAGATCAAGGCCAAAGCCATAACCCGAACAACCGCCAACCGGTCCCGGCCCAAGGCCGAGAACCAGGCCCAGCAGCCAATGGGGACCGACAGGAGACGGGGGCACGGCCGACACCAGGGAGGCAACAAGGGAAGGAGCAGGAGAGAGGGTCCCCGGACGGTCCTCCCCCGGCCCAGTGCAGGACTCTCAGCGAGGCTCAGGAACCCGTCCATCCGGAGAGCCAGGGCCTGAAGCGACACGGGGACCAAGGAAAGATCCAATGGCCCCCCGAACCCGAGAAGGGGGACCCGGGGCCCGGCCCGGGGGGGGGGGGTTCAGCCAAAAAGGAATTCAGGTCCAGGGGGACCCCTCTAACATCACCATATGGCACGTAGGCCGGGACACCAGATGGAGACCCAGACGAAGACCGGCGCCAACATCATCAACCGGGCCAGAGGAACCGCCAAGCACAGGGCCCCCAGTGTCGCCGCGACACTGGCTGCAAATGCACGGCCGGACGTCGAAGAGAGGGCCAAAGCCCTGGGTTGAAGTAGTAGCCAGCGCCGGGGCTGTGCCCGGAGCCCAAGAGGGGCCCAGGAACGAAGCAAAATGGGGGTCCAGGGGGGGAGCACCACGTCCAGTGGCCCACTCCCCTTCCGCACGATGCAGTCTAGAGGCCAAGGCAAGGCCACCAAGGAAGTCCACAGTCAGAGGGCACGAAATCGGCCAGGGCCAGCGTCACCGTGCCGGAGATCCCGACGCAACCCGACCCATGGCGCAGGACAGCAAGCAGCGAACGCCCCGAGGCGCCGTATAACAGTGGTGATTACTCTTCTAGGGGAGGAGGAGGATCCCCCCTGCGCGGTGGCCCCCGTCTAGGTGGGGCTCTCCTACGTCTGATCCTCTGCGGTAGTGGTTGAAACGATGGGAAGTCCAGCCAGTTGGGAACCTCCAAAGGAGCGGTGTCCCGGAAAACAAACAGGCCATCAAGATCCCCGGGTGTTCGGAGAGTGAAAGACCCCCCGTTCTTGTGGACGATGAGATGAAAGGGGTATCCCCATCTGTAGACTGCTCCGCTTTCTTTTATTTTCTGAAGAAGAGGTTTCAGTTGCCTTCTCATCCAGAGTGTGGAACAGGCCAAGTCCGGCAAGATGGTTAATGGTTTGGAGTCGTGGACAACCTGGTCCGCCTCCCACGCCTTCCTCAAGATCTCTTCTTTAATTCTGAAGTGATGGACTCTACAGAGAATGTTGCGAGGGTCATTCGGGGCGGCCGACCCGCCACCCTGTGTATCTTATCCAATTTGATGGCGGCAGTCGGGGGGTTACCCAGCAACCGCTTGAAGACAGAGATGGCAATCGATTCCAGGTCTGCATACTGCGGCAACTCAGGGAGACCCCGTATACATAGATTGTTCCGTCTACTGCGGTTCTCTAAGTCGTTGTCTTGGATCTTCAAAATAGAGATTTGGGTTGCTTGTAGCTCACTGGTTTGCTCCAGGTGGGTAAGGCGGTCTTCCTCTACCGCCGCCACATTGTGTTGGACAGCTCCCAGGTCCTTTTTGAAGGTTTTTTCGATTCTGGATATCATAGTTTCCAGGTCTGCCTTGGTCGGAATGGATTCCAGGTCGGCCTTGGTAGGGAGGGAAAGGAGCACTGATCGTAGGTCTAGGTCTGGGCTTGACAGATACATGCTTGCGGGCGGTTGGAGAGGTCTCTCTCCGTCTTTCATCCAGGTATGAGCGGGACCAGGGTCAGCAGGCGGCAGCAGCCTACATTTATTCCATGGGTCATATGGAGACCCTCTCTCATTGTAGCCATAAGAAGTGCTGGTCCCCATTCCAGCGCCCCGGGGCGGGGGGGGCGACGGGGGCATCCCCTCCGAGGAAACGGACCAGGACCGTGGAGTGGCCCTGTGTGTAAGTGGCGTCTCCTCCAGAACCTCTGCTACTGCGTCTCTCGGCTCCCCGCGAACCGAGCCGGGCCCCACACTCGGAGTGCCCCCCTGTGCAATGACTCCCATCCCGATCTGGCCCGCAGGGGGTCCCTCAGGCAGCCCCCTCCGGTCACGTGGCGATGAGATCGGGGGGACTCTGGGCCAACCTCTCCGGGTAAGCGGTGTCCGTCTCCTTAACAGCACACCCAGGCCGCTGAGCCGGGCAAACACTGCTGTCCCTGCTGGCCGGGGACAAGGCCAGGGATTCTCTCCATCCCTCCCACTCTCCCTGTGATCCCCAGGAGCAGGGAGGGGTGTGTCTCTGTGTGATCGTTGGGCTGGAGGGGGGCCTCTCCCGAGATTCGCCCCACTCCTTTACTTTCTGGGGTGTCCCACCCCGAGTCAGGGGAGTCCCCGCCTGCCGCACACCCTACCGGGCGCGGCTCCTCAGCTGCAGTGGAGGTCTCCGGCCGCATCGTTGGCGTCTCCTCCCACCGACAGGCGCCTCTCTCACTACCTCCTCCCACCCGGTCACACAGCGGGGACATCTGCTGGGTAAGACCTTGCCTTCCTGAGTCTGTGGGGATCCCCGCCCGCCGCACGGACCGCCTCGCGCTGCTCCTCAGCCGCGGCGGACGTCTCTGGCCGCAGCGTCGGCGTCTCCTCCCGCTGACAGGCGCCTCACTCTCTTCCTCCTCCCACCCGGTCACACAGCGGGGGAGTCCGCCAGGTAAGGGCCAGCTCCGGCGCCGGCGGTGTCCGCATATCCTCCGCACGCTGGCTCACCTACCTGTCGGCAGCTGCAGTCAGTCGCCATCTTGCTTTGGCGCGTGGATGCTCCTGCGGGGTCGCCCGGCCGCAGAAAACGGGCAATGCCACCCCCTTCCTCTCTCTTGGGGTCTCTCGGCTGCCCCCGTCGCTTCCCCATTCTCGCTGGGGACAGGTTAGGGCTATTGGCACACTGCAAAAGGGGCTCCTGGGCTGGGGTCACGGGAGAGCTTCAAGGTGCACGTCCTCCCGCTGCCATGCCATCTCCAAATCCTCCAGTTGATGGAAAGAAAACGTTAAATGGAAAGACCCATCTGTATTTTATTTTCAACGCTGGCCACCAGATGAAAACTACTACAACATAAGAGCTACATGATAAATTCAAAACCCTGGACCAGTTACCAAACCATCAACACAACAAAAGTTTCCAGACCATGATGCAAGCATAGCCTCACGTTCTTTTACCCCAAAAACCAGGAAGACCTCGATCATCAAAAGGATTGAATCCAACTACATTTCACATCAATCCTCACAGCGAGATCCCAAGCTATCAAACAACTATGGGCACACGTTTTCCAGATATCCCAAAATGGGTGATGTTAACCTTGAAAACGAATTTGCACTTCTGCTTCTTGCACCTCTGATGCTCCTCACCAATGCTGAAAACCACAGTTTTTGCAAACCCAGGTCCTCTCAAATAGGGATCCTATCATTTTATAGCCCACTCATTTTTTTATATATTTTTTTTTCTATTTTTTCTTTCCCACTTAAAAATTCTTTCGCTATAATAGGCTGACTGTTCGCGTTTTTGGCATCCTTTAATATTTTAATTTTATTTTCTAACCATTTATGCTGTAACTGTTGATATTTTGGAGTCCTTTCTTTTGGTGCACCAATGGGATGAGGTGTACTCAAACAAAACTTCTTGTTTAGGCATGCTTTAGGGTTTGTATCAGAAGTTTCTTAGTACCAGAAATAATATGAATATTTATGACTGGGGTTACATAAATCCTTTTGAATAAATGTTTATTAGCTGTGCTTAAATGACCAACGTATTTCATATGATACAGCTTGTTCAAAGTTTAGTGCCACTTAATAAACATAATTGGTATATTAAACCAAAAATACAGAAAAAATACAACTCTGTGAAGTACTCACCTGTAGAGTTGGTATTATACGCATACAGCACGTCCTGCTCCCGAATAGTCATAACATGTGGGTAGTCCTCCGCCGCCGTGCACTGCAGACATGCAGAAAACAAGCTCCTCCCGGCCCCACACACACCGCGGGACCTCCCACAAATCCCCAGCATTGAAACGCAGTGAGAAGAGAAGCCAGGAGGAACCAACCACCCAGAATAACTGGTAGCAATATCTTAATGATAATAATCACCATACAGGGGATCCAGAATTAGTGAAACCAGGGTGGGGTGGAGCAGGACGTGCTGTATGCGTATAATACCAACTCTACAGGTGAGTACTTCACAGAGTTGTATTATTCTAAGCATACAGCACGTCCTGCTCCCGAATAGTCATAACATGTGGGACATCCAATAGCATTGTCCATAAGCAGGGTGGGATCCCCAGAAAAAGCAAGGCTCAGCGGACAGTAAAGGCGCTGTCACCTGCAAAACTTGCAACAGGCATGACAAGAGCAGAGGCTCCAACGTCAGTCTCATAACAGAACCAAGAAGGTATGAACAGAGACAGGCCATAAGTCAAGTAATTGAATTAACAGAGAAAGAACCTTGGTGCTGAAGGGTCAGTGATACCCAAGCACCCATGAGAACAGAGTAAACATTAACGGGGAAGAAACGCTCCCCTGAAGGAACATAGGTCAGAGTAGTGACCCAACCAGCTCACAGGCAATGAAGCCTTGTGGCAACTATTGTAACACCCCCAAGGGGAACAAAAAACAGGGCACCCGACCAAGGAGGGAATACAGACCCTTAACCTATCAGGAAGCCAAGGCTTCCCCAGGATCGAGAGCATCCAGAAAGAACGAACCAAAGGCGCAATGGCGCTGGAATAGATATCAGGCGCATACCTAAGGAAGAGCCCATATACTCCAAAACAGCATTCCCCCTAAAGGCCAGGGAGGCCGGTATGGGGAGAGTGCAAAACCTGTAGAGGGATGTAGGCCCTCCTATTTAGTATTATTAGTAATCAGCCCATGGCTATACCGAGGGGCCGAACCAAGGGTCCAACAGACCACCTGGACCAGAAGCCCAGCGTAAGGGGAACACCCCCAGGTATGGGGTACCTGTAGCCGTATATGGCTGTACATGAATATATGTGTATACATAGCATCAGAGAAAATTTAGCCAGAACCATCACCTCAGGCACCCGTCTGACGGAGTCAGGAGGCCCCAGAAGAACGGTCTGGCCTACAGGACAACAGAGACCGCATCCAGGTAGGGTCCCCAGGAAGTCCGCAGGGTAACAGAATGAAAAAAGTTGATCCCCACAGGGACTTATGGAACTACTGGGGAAGTGCAGTAAGCAGAACCAAAGAGAATACTCTACAAGGGTGACAGAACCAGACTCCTGCAGGAAGGCCAAGACAGGCCTACACCATCAGAGTCCCCAGATGGGGAGCCAACCCCAATTTATGCTGTAATGGCTTTAAGGCCCTGGAGACCGATAACGTCTCACAGGGAAGAAACTAAGGCCAATGCCAGTCAATATGGGAAACCACCAAGCCATTATAGGCGGAGTAAAGGAAAGCTGGGGAGCTAGCTCCCAAACCTCCACTCGTACTAAGTCACCCAGAAGAAGAGGCCCGCCCCCAAGGGGCGATTAGGAATCGATCCCCAGGCAGGCGGCCTTTGATTGGAAACCGGAAGAGACCTGATAAGGGCAGATCCGCACCCCAACAGGGATATCACAATTCAGCAGCCTGCAGCAGAGGCATCTGCGAACCATTACTCCCAGGGCCACCTAGGCCATAGATCCCATAGGACTCACAATCCGGCCAGCCGTGCGCAGAACCCAAAAGGTAGGATTAAGAAGGAAGGCATATGAGATAAGAAGGCTAAGCCTAAATATTCAGGCCCCCTGACCGTAGTCAGAATATCCTGGCACAGTAGAGACAAGGGCAGAGGCCCTGTGTCAGGAGGGGGACCCCTCAGAGCCACGCTAGGCTCCCCGGGCAACCCGGGATAGCATAACCTGCCGCTAAGGGCACCCATAGAAGCGAATACCGCTGAGAAGCAGGGGGGGTAGAACCCCACCCAGGCCAGGAACAGGGACCCTCCAGAGGTAGCGACCTGTCACAATCTTTAGACCAGCATTAAAAACATGCCATCATCTTTCAACAGACCAGGAGTCCCCCATAAACCGACCGGTCCTGAAGGAGGGGAAGGCCCCCCATATAGAGTCAAAAGGGGGCCACGGTTTCAAGAAAACCCAGCAGATAAGATGGACCCTTTAAGGGGCCCAACCTAGAACCACGGGGGTCGTGGAAGAGATTTTTCTTTCCCCTGCCAAACCAGCAAGACTTGGTACCCAGGGTGACCATACTCTAGGAGGTGCTGGTAAGGAAGGGGAGTGCCCCCCTGCCGGGGCCCTGAATATGGGAAGCTCCAGGGGGACCACCTTACAAAGAAGGCATGAGTACAGACCAAACACCGGGGTGCTGGGACAAATGTAGGTTTAGTAACCTACTGCGTCGAAGAGCCCGAGGGCCCAGCATATAAATGACATCATCTTGATGTGTCACCGACAGGCCCATCAGCTGCCAACCCGCCTGGTGAAGGCAAGGCGCCAGCAAAGGGGGGCCGAGTCCCCGTAACCAGGGGACCCCTAATGCCAGAGAAGAAGGCAGCAAGCCTGAACCGATTTCCCGGGACGGGGAATAGTGGATAAGTGACCGTGAGGGGATGGGAAGTTTAAGCAACCATCCAGTAGCTTCCAGGGGACACTGTCGACCAAGCGACCCACTTTGTGATGCAGAGGCGGGGGAGTAAGGAAGACGACCCGGTAGGTCCCAACGCCGAAGCCCCACCTCAGGCGTGTCCCCAGACCCGCCAGGCTAGTAGCCTGGGCACGAAGGGAGGCCCCTACAGCGCCTCAAGCTGCAGGGTTGATCCTGTGACGCCGACTAGAATAGTCTTTGGCGTGCAGCAGACCCCAGAGAAGCTGAGAAGGGCTAGAGCTTCGCAAGAGGCCCAAACCCCCCCCCCCCCCCGCGCAGGGGCCCGTGACCTAAGACAGATATGTCATATGGATTACTTGCAAGGGTAGAATAGCTAGGCCTGCCATAGGCCCATGGGGTCCAGACGTACTGATGAGGGGGGGAGGATGGAAAAAATGTATAGGGGCCATGGCCCCATACCGTTAAGGCAATTGACAAGGCGCGCCCAACACTGCAGGCCCAGTCCGGCCTGCGCCAGGTTCAGAAGGGAGAGCAGGGGCTAAAACACCCTGACAGGAAACTGAGGGGGGGGGGACTGCCAGCGAGAACCCGTCCTGAGCCCAGGTGGGTTACATCCCGGAACCGCCAGAAGGAGAAGGCATATTCCTGGATGTGAGACAACAGTGCAGTCGCCCCCTCGCCCAAACGGGCGAGGGCGCCCCTTCATGCTTGCGAGGTTTTGGCAGATTTGGACTTGGTCCTGCCAGAAGGCCCAGGGGGGCGCCGTCTGCCCGTGCCATGCTGGAAATCCACGCCGAACAACTGGAAACACACCTCAGATTCACGTTTAACACTAACGTAGGGAGGTGGAGAGGAGACCCTGCCTTGTGGAGGCCGGAGCGACCTTCTGCGGGAGGGTGCTATAGCCTTTTTGCCAAAAAGGTCCAAGCGGGCCCCGAATAACCTCCGTCCTCTGAATGGAAGACAAGTGAGAGCCTTTTTTGTAGCTCCATCGGCGCCCCACTGTCGCAGCCAGACCAGGCAGCGAATGGTTACCGCAAGTACTGAGCTCCTAGCACACATCTTAATGGTGTCATCCAGTGCCGATAGAATAAACTTTACAAAGGCTTCGCAGTCTGATAGGGCACTAAACACCCCCCAAGGAAGATCCTCAGGGCGGTGATCCAGTATCTTTCTGACAAGAGTCCTGGCGGCCACCGCCGTGATGGCCGCGGCACGAACCGGGCGCAGGGCCGTCCCAGCACACGAGAAGGCGTGTGAGGCCAGTCTGTCAATGCGCCGTTCCTCAGCATCCCGAAGGGTACGATAAAAGGGGGCAGTCATAAAAGGGGGGTTTGTGACCCCTATAACTGGCGCGTCCACCACCAGGGGAGCTGACCATAAATTAACCACATCAGGTGGAAAAGGGTACTTCCATTCCCAGACCCCTGGAATCCCTTTAAGCTTACCAGGCGATTCCCATTCCTGGGATATAATATTCTGGAAATGTTCCTGTTCTAGGAACTCCAAGCGCGGCGGCGCTGTATGGAAAGTCTCCTTTTTGGGCTTGGGAAATCTTGATCAGGATTTCATCCGTATCACACAGACCCCAGGAGCCAGGCTCGGATTCCTCACGGGCCACGGGCATCCCATGGGAGGAGCCCGAGTCTGAGAATAGCTCAGCTTCCTCAGAAGGGTCAGGGTCCTGCATATCAGCAGAATCATTGGTATCGTTAGGAACCGGAGAGCCTGGGGGCGTCAGGGACCGCTTTTTACCAGGGCCCATACGCTCCGCCAATCCAGAGCGCACCTGCTCCGCCGTGGGCAACGCTCTCGGCACCTCTTGCAGGTCATCCCCGCTGGAGTGGGACTTGTCATGAGTGATATTTGGGAGCGGGGAGACGGGAGTAAGGAAGGGAGGTTCCTCAGTTAGCAAACCTGCCTGTTCTGCACACTGTCCGCAGACCTGTGCCCTGTCGGCCTCAGCCAGGGTCTGGCCACACGCTGCACACAGCCGGTCACGTCCCGGAGGGACCCCGGTTCCATAATTGTGAAATGCCTCCATATGGTGATTTTTATGCAGTATAACGCAGGGAATTATGCAATAAGCAACCCTGGATGCCCCAACCCGCTAGCAATGTGGGAGAATTTGTAAAGAGGACCCGTGTAATATATGTTAGGCCGGGGCCAGTAACGAGGTCTTGGCTTCTGAAAGACACAATGGGACAAAGGGAGAGGAGTCAGTGCCATGTTCTGATCGAAAAAACCTAGAGATCATACCGCCCCGGAGGGCACTTACATGACCGAGGGAGGACACCGCGCGCGCGGGAAGATAGAGAAAATGGCGCCAGCGAACTTCGAGGGGAGGGCCAGGCCAGGCTGTGACGCCTCCGCGCCTCCCCCAAAGAGCGCGAAGCTCCAACCGACAGAAAAGGTAGAACAGAGTGGATGTATAAGTCTCATGCTGACATGCTGAATGAAGCTGCCGAGCAGCAGATAGTAAAAAGGCCAGCACACGCTGTATAGCTAGACGCGACACTGACCCCCTAACTCAGGGAGTCTAAAGGCGAAATAGCGCTAGGGCTGCCACACATAACCCCCCCCCCTTCTTTTCCCCCCCGAGTTACGGGAGGTAGCGAGGGGGAAGCTGACGGTGTCCATGGACTAATTTTGTGAGGGGCACGGGCAAAACTGCGGGAGGGGCATCCTCTATAGACTCACCATCGGCCTGACCGCCTACCCTATGGAGGGGGATTGCGGTGGAGCATGGCTCCATTCAGCACACCAGGTGCTACCTACCTTCACCCGACCCGCGCAGCCTAGGCTGGGAGGCATATTCTTCTGAAGAGGACGGGTGGAAATAGTCCCACAGGACCTTGGGCTGCAAGGCCCGCTCGCCTGCGAGAGCGTGATACTTCATGTCTTCGCAGTTCCAGCACTGCAGAAAAATCTGGGGATTTGTGGGAGGTCCCGCGGTGTGTGTGGGGCCGGGAGGAGCTTGTTTTATGCATGTCTGCAGTGCACGGCGCCGGAGGCGGAGGACTACCCACATGTTATGACTATTTGGGAGCAGGACGTGCTGTATGCTTAGAATAAAGGAAAAACTCACTGCTGTGGACCGGGTGTACGAAACCAGCCCAGGGCCTCTGACATTTGAATGCTCCACCGGTATCCCGCTGCTCTGGGGTTGTAGGCAATGCTGCTGGGGATGCCGCCCTCCAGAGTGATATGCTGTGCTGTTGGTTGTGCTTGTACAGATGCCACTATGCGTGCAAGTGTAAGTGTATTTAATCTAATTCAAAAACCCTCCTAACTGGAGGTTCTTACCACCAAAAAAGATAACTTAAGAGTAGTTAACCTAACAATGCATCAGCTGTTGGCTCAAAGGGAGGACCCTGAAGAGCTGATAAAACCCAGTTCAGGTCCCAAACCGGCAGAATTGTCTTATAAGGAAGCTTCGTTAAATTTAATCACAGCTATGGGTTTCTAAAAAAAACATAGATAAGCAGATATCTGTCCCTTTAAGTACTCAATTGTAGATTTTCATCAAAACCTTTCTGCAACAAGCTCAATATTCTGGGAACAGAAAAGTTCTACAAAACTAGCCTTTGGATTCGCACCAAGCGATAAATGCTCGCAAGACTCTATAGTAGATCATTGATGAAGACCTCTTCCTGGCCTGAATCATAGTCTGGATGACTAGCAGAAAAAAACCCTTTCTGCCAAGATGGAGGTTTCAACAGCCAGGCCATCAAAACCAGTACTCAAGGGATGCCTTAGAGGCCCCTGTGTGAGAAGTTCTGGATCATCGGGTAACCTCCATGGGTCGCCCTCTCACATCCTTATGTCTGATAACCAGCTTCTCCTTGACCACCGAGGAGCTAATAACATGGTTGGAACTCCCTAGATATCCTTTTGTAGTACTCGACCCAGGAGCGGAGTCATAGGGAATGCACAAAGAAGCTTGAATGCCGACCACTGAAGAGTCAGGGCATCTGTTGCTAATGCTAGAGAATCCCTGGACAGGGGCACAAACGTCTGGACTTTTGTGCCGTGATGCAAAGAGATCTACGTCTGGGGGCCCCCCAGCGCATGCATTGGGATTAAAAGACCCTCTGACAGAGACCATTCCCCCTGATGCAGGACCACTCTGCTGAGATTGGCCTGCAAGTTGACTACTCCTGTTATGTGTACTGCCAAGATGCATGGAAACTGCTTCTCGGCCCAAAGTAAAATCCGGCTCACTACCATGAGGGCTTTCCTGCATCTGGTGTCCGCCTGGTGGTTGATATATGCCACCGCCGTCCAATTGTCAATCTGGACGCCATAGAGCATGAGCAGTAAAATCATCCTTACTTTATTGTAGTCCTTTTAAAAGCCATCACAGCATGGAGAGCAGTAAAAAGCATAACAAGAGCAGACCCTCGGTCAACGCGTTTCGAGCCAGGGGCTCTTAATCATGACAGTGAGGTAGCTACAAGGTTCATAATTTAAGCACAAATCACTTCATACTTAATTGAATCCACCTGAGGCAAACAGCATCAAACGCTACTGTGCTAATTGCTAATTACTCATAATAAGATGCACCTTCCTTCCCCATGAGGCGTGATGTATACAGCAGTTGTGTGTCCAAAACAAATCGCAGCCCTGCTTCACCCAGTCAGAATAATCACTGCACGCTCTGCAGCAGAGGGAAACACTTTCGCATTCAGAGAAGTGAGGAGAGGAATCCTCCAATCAGTGTCAGGCGGGACACGTGTCAGAAGCCAATAGGCTTACCATGCACTGACATAATAGTACTGGCACTCATCTGAACACATAGTACGCGCCATTAAGGGCAAGGTGCATTTATATATAGAATATAGATAGGAGAAATAAAATAAGGAATGGAAATATATAGAAGCGGGGAGGGCGGCCAGCAAGGGATGATAAGCATAAAGGCAGTGAATCACTACACAATCCCTCCTTATAATAGATGTCCAACCTAACATGACTATAATGTAGGTGGAAAGAAAACCTCCCCTGGCAGCCCTAACCCCCCCACCCAGGGCATGGCCAAAACTGGATAAGAAATTAATCTAAACCAGCCTAGCTAGCCAGCATTTGCCTCAGGTGGAAACATAAAGTAAACTTACCGTATTTTTCGCCCCATAAGACGCACTTATTTTTCCCCAAAAGTGGGGAAATGTCATGACGCATAACAGTCCTCCCACCTGATCCCTCATGTTTACTGCTCTGTTGGTCCTTTCTACTCTCATGAACTGTTTTTCTGAGCATATTACCTCTATCTCTTGTACATGCAATGTTCCTGGCTCGTGACAATAATTCTGGAGAATACCCTCTATCCTGCACCGGCGCAGGCCACGCCCACCCGCTACCCGGACCTTCGTCCTTCGACCCAGACACCCCAAATCGCCGCCGCCTCCCTCGCGCCCCTGTAGACGTGCGCGCGCCCGCGCCGGCCGTCTGCGAATGGCCGGCGGGGGCGCGCGCGCGCCGAAAGTGACGCGAGGGAGGCGGCGGCGGCAGCCGCTTGGACGTTCCTGATCCCCGCCTGGACGTTGGCGGGGATTGGACCGTCCAGTCACGTGGCAGCGGGGACAGGTAAGATTTTGGGGCTTTCTGGGGGGTTTCACACAGCGGGGCACCCCCGATCGGGGTGCCCCGCCGAAGTGGACCAAAACCCAGGATAGTCAAAATCCTGGGTGTTGGTCCACTTTAATATTATTTCCTCAAAAATAAATCAACATCCCACCGGGAGTTCAAACCCCTAGGGGTGCGTGTCCCTAATTTGAAAATCCAAAACACCTCACGTTGGAATAACTTATCAACTAAGTCACCACCTCTGGGGCCCAGTGTGACCTTTACTATTGGTCTACATTTAAAGTGGGACAAATCCCCCCTATGACAATTTCTGAAGTGTCTGCCTACATTGGATGTACAGGTGAGACGATCTGGGGAAGAGGAGGTAATATGTTCTGCAATACGTTTCTTAACAGGGCGAGTGGTACAGCCCACATATTGTATATTGCAGCTGTCACATGTGATTAGATAAACATTCGAGGAATTACAGTTAATTATGTTCTTAATTTCAAATTTTTGATGTGTCATAGTAGACTCAAATTGTGGGCCCACTTGCACATATCTGCACATGCCACACCTATTAGATCCACATTTGTAGGAACCTCGATGGGTTAACCACGTGTTGGGCCTAACAGATCTTTTAATAAAGAGACTGGGTGACAGTTTTTGTCCCAGAGTAGGGGGCTTGCTGCTGACTATCCTGACCCCATCCTTTAGAATTTCTCTCAATTGTGGATCACAGTTAAGGAGGGGAAGATGTTTATTTACAATAGCTTTAATTTGACTAAACTCTTCACTGTAGGAAGTGACTAGTTTCACACTCCCTCTTCCAATGTCATGACGCATAACAGTCCTCCCACCTGATCCCTCATGTTTACTGCTCTGTTGGTCCTTTCTACTCTCATGAACTGTTTTTCTGAGCATATTACCTCTATCTCTTGTACATGCAATGTTCCTGGCTCGTGACAATAATTCTGGAGAATACCCTCTATCCGCTAACCTGCCCGAGATTACATTCAATTCCTCTTCAAACACCATCTGCTCTGAACAATTTCTGCGGGCCCTAATCATTTCTCCTACTGGAATTCACCCTGATGGTATGGGGAGGATGGCAGCTCTCTGCCCTTAACATCATATTCCCCGCTGTCTTTTTTCTAAATGTTCTCGTCACCACCCGATTAGAATCCTTACTGACACCCAATGTTAAGTCCAAAAAGGAAATTGATGATGCATTGTGTTCTGAGGTAAATCTCAGATTCAATGGATTTTCATTAAGGTATTCCACAAACCTCACGATACTCGCCTGCTGGCCCACCCACACAAAGATCAAATCATCAATGTACCTTCCATATATTTTTATGTTGCTCCGAAAGGGATTAGTATGGCCATAGTCTCCCTCTCCCACCACCCCATATAGAGATTGGCAAGGGAGGGCGAAAACGGGGCACCCATAGAGGCGCCACATCGTTGTAAGAAGTACTGGCCTGAAAACAGAAAATAATTATGTTGCAACAAATATTGCAGGGCCAGGATCAAAAAGATCTTAAGCTCATTGGGGTACATTGAATAATTGTCAAGGTGAAACTGAGCAGCTTTTAAGGCCAAATCATGAGGTATTACAGAATACAATGAAGCCACATCACAAGTCATCCAGCAGAAATCAGCCTCCCATTGGAAAGATTCCAATTGGCATATGATATCCCGGGAGTCCTGCAGGAAACCGGGAAGTCTCTGGACTAGAGGAAGCAAATGTGCATCCACCCATTGTCCCAGTCTTTCATTCAACCCCCCAATACCCGCCACAATAGGTCTCCCAACAGGTGGACGTTGGGGCTTGTGGATTTTGGGTAGGTGGTGAAAGACCGGGGCAATGGGGGAGGCCACAAAGAGGGCATCCCCCTGTTGGCGAGTCAAAACCCCCTAAGCTATGCCCTCTTCAAGCAGTAAAGTTAGATCATGTTGATATTCAGTAACTGGATTACTGCCCAGTTTGACATAAGTGCTTGGATCCTCTAATTGTCTCTAGGCCTCCTTTTCATAATCTTCCGCCTCCAAGACTACAACGCAACCCCCTTTATCCGCTGCCCGTATGACAATTGAATGGTTCTCCAAAAGCCCCTCCAGTGCCCGTTTCTCTCTCCTGGTAAAATTTGATTTAGAATGGCTTTTGGTCCTATTTGCTAGCTTTGTTAGATCAGCCTCTACTGCCTCTTGAAATACATCTAAGACCGGAGATCTAGAATTAATAGGATAAAATCTATTGTTGGAAAATTTAATATTGGGAGGAGATCCAATCCTAGTTGGGCCTTCTTCTGACAAACTTTCCAACCACAGGCGCATACTAACCTCCTGAAAGGAGGAGATAGTAGCTCCCTGGTTGGAAGGTGTGTGCCCCAAGCTGTCCATATCATCACTTTGTTCAGATTGAGAGACATGAGAATGCTGATCAGATGAAATCTCAGAGAAAAAATGTTTACGCAATGTTAAATTTCTCACCATTCTATTAATATCCAAAATTGTAGTAAACAGATTGAAATGAAAGGTGGGCGCAAAAGACAAACCCCTAGACAAGACTTTTACTTCATCTTCAGACAGGGAGTAAGACGACAGGTTAATAACACTTGTTATTCCTGTTGCCTCTGGTCCCTGAGCATATAACGAGGACCCTGGGTGATGTTTTCTCCCCGCTCTGTGGGTCCTCTTGAATATTTTTTCTTCCTTGTTATTGAGGCCGACGCCCCTTGAAAATTTCTAATTCCTTGCTCAGCATCCGATCGATCACTCCCTGAAGACCAATCAGAGGAGTCTGTCATATTAAAGGACACCATCTTCTTCCCTGACGGGCTTTTAAGGATCGATCTAGGGCGGGAATTCCTGGTAAATCGTTTCCAGGTATGTACTCGGTTGTTGTGGTAGTCATCAGTATCACGCTGAAATTTGCTCTCTTTTTAACCGCCATAATCTGAGACTCCATCAGATCAATAGATTTTCTCATCCTGTCCAGATGATCTTTAAAGTGTAGGTCTGGTTCAAAAAGATGTTTCAAGTTCCACAATATTGGCTTGTATGTCTTTAAGCTTCTCCTCCTCATACTTAGTAATAAGTCTCATCAAATCAAGGGAAGCCTGGGTCAAAATGTCATCCCATTCAATCTTAAATTTATCCGAATAGACAGTGGTGGGAACCTTCCGGATGCGTAATCCCCTAGGTATCATACTGCTCTGTAAATATCTATTAATAGAGCTCAGGTCCCACCATGTCTTCAATTCCTTCTTCATCAACTCCTCATATTCTTTAACCATATTCTTGAGATCAGTAGATAATGAGGTAGTCTGTGACATGGGGGCAGACACAAATACTGAGTCAAACTTGCCTTGACTGTCTGCAGTGCCCCCAAAATATGATTTAACACGTTCCATGTTTTCAATATACTGCTGAATCGACAAGGCCGCCAACTCCGAAACTCGCCGAACTGAAGAAACGGCTCTGCTGTGATACAAAACTTGTATGGCTCAATATTCCATTCAACACTGAAGTTGATATACAATCAGATCAGTCCTGGATCAGGCACAGCCGAGCTATAAAATCACAGTTTCATACAAAAATTGCCAGCCACAGATCCCATAGACATACATGCAAGCTCAGGCAATAGGAACACGGCACAGAGTGCTCACCTCTGCTGTAGTCAGTATCCAAAATAACAAAGTGCCAGCCATAGAGCATGAGCAGTAAAATCATCCTTACTTTATTGTAGTCCTTTTAAAAGCCATCACAGCATGGAGAGCAGTAAAAAGCATAACAAGAGCAGACCCTCGGTCAACGCGTTTCGAGCCAGGGGCTCTTAATCATGACAGTGAGGTAGCTACAAGGTTCATAATTTAAGCACAAATCACTTCATACTTAATTGAATCCACCTGAGGCAAACAGCATCAAACGCTACTGTGCTAATTGCTAATTACTATTAATAAGATGCACCTACCTTCCCCATGAGGCAAGGCGTGTCACCTGATCAATGTGCTTATCCGCTGGATCCTTTGAAGAAGCACTAACAGAGGATGGCATAACCAAAGTCATAGAAGACCCGACACCGGAGCATCCACCTCAGGAGGGAGAGACCCTAACTCAATCTGATCTGAAGGAAAGGAATACATAGTATCTAGCACTCTAGGAACGGGCAGAAAACTTTCTGGCTTTTGCCATTCTCTATGAATCATATTAGAATACTGTGTATGCACTGTTAAGATAATACCATTTATTGGCTAACTCATTGAAAATGCAAGCTTTCGAAGCTGTTTAAGCTTCTTCTTCAGGCATAATACAGATCTGTAACTTAGACACACATTTATACAAAAAACTACAAAAGGAGTGACGATTGTTTTTACACCGACACACATGAAAAATAGCTGTGTGTCAGTGTAAAAACAATTGTCACTCCTTTGTAGTTTTTTGTATAAATGTGTGTCTAAGTTACAGATCTGTATTATGCCTGAAGAAGAAGCTTGAACAGCTTCGAAAGCTTGCATTTTCAATCTAAATGAGTTAGCCAATAAATGGTATTACCTTAACCTTGGATTTCCTGCTTACATCGATGGCTAACACGGTACAACAACTTACTACTACTGTGTATGCACTGCAAATCCTGCAAAATGGAAGTAATCAACCTGAGTGCCCCCTTGTGTAGAGGACTCTGAATAAGAATCCCCACTGGATGAATCCTCCCCAACGGGAACTCTTCCTGGGAGACTATGGCAGTCACCATATCCTTTTCAAACTCAAAGGAAATTTTTCTTCAAAGCCTTCTTAGTAGCCAATACTTCTTGAAGGACTCTAGGGTTTAGGTTTGCTTGAGGACTGCCAAGGGAGCTTTAAGGCTCAGAGGGCACCAGCGACAGGGGTCAGAACCCTTGCAGGGGGAGACAACTGACTTCCATATTTAGCCCCTACTACCGTAGCATAATCCCTGTACACCGTGATACCCTCGTCCAGTGCCACCAGCATGCATACTGGACATGGGGCAAATCTATCTGATAAGAACAGATCAGATTACCCATGATGCCTCAGTAAAAATACTAGTCTACATCCCTGGTGATCTGAGACCAAGTATATTACAGTTCTCGATAATCATAAATGACTACTCCGAGGCCTAAGGGGGTGACCACACCATATATTGCCTGCCCTAAAGGTTTAGGTCCACATGAACAATATTATACTAACATAATATACACCATAAAAACAAAATCAATTTAACCTACCTAGGTTTAGGTCTGCATGAGGGTGGCCAGGAAAGCGCCAAGTGTCCGGCCAGAGGAGAACCGGCCACGACGGTGGTGCTAGGCATTTTGCCTAGCTCAAAATGTTCCAGAGATAAGAGACTGGCTGTACAATTGTAAAGTTCACATGAATACTGAAGTGGATCAGGGACTGCTAGGCTCCGCGAGTCTAACATACACGATACATCAACATAGGGATCTTCTCCCACCCCACGTAGTCCAGAACCCACTGCTGTTTACGGTTTGGAAATTATGGCATATCATTCATAGGGAACTCGCACTCCTCTCTGCTTTTTGTTGGGGGGTAACCTAGACCTCAGCGAGGGTAACACCGACACCACTTACAGGACTTGGCACAACTCGGGCATTACTTTGATCTCAGAACTATAAAAAGGTCCTGTCCCATGAAATGACTGTGTGACTATATCCCATGCTGGCAGCACAGACATTTGCGTTTTTTCAAGCCACCTCTTATATCAAGAAAACAATTAAGAAGCTATCGGGACAAGACATGATCTAGATTCTCTCCTGGAAAGTGCCCCACCCAATAGGAGAGCCATATCCATTCATCTTTCTGAGAAGTAGGTTAGTGTTGGAAACAGAAAACGGGTATGACCGAATGGCTCCAGCACTTCCCAAACGTATCCTTTAGTCAGATCTTAAAGTCATAATTACTCGTGGGTCGGTCCTATCGGTTTCCTCATAGAGAGAGATGCTATTAAGACAATATCATTATAACTATGTTTCCCCACCTAAATCCTTCCAGATGGGCCTGTCTGAATCAAAAGTTGAAACCTTTTCAACACACGGTAAACCTTTATTAATACTTTGACTCCATAACTTAAAACAAAGGTCCGAGACGTTTAAAGACACGGAGTGGTACATGATGAGATGAATAGCAGGATACCCTCCAGTTATGGGAGGACTGGTTACGGGGTGCCTTCCCAGTCCCTCATCAAGGTAACGGGCATCGAACGGGGAGGCTGAATCAATTGGAAGTGTTAGTTTGATATAGATATTATGGTGCATCCTTGGAGCAGGAGGCACAGAATATAGGGTCGGGTCGGGTGGTGTGGTTCATCTAAAATTTACATATTGTACTGCCTATATACAGGTGGGATACTGTGATGTTCATATGTACGTGAAACTTTATATCAGAAATCCTGTCAAAGTACTATACTTCTTGTTTTTGGTCTTTATACTTGTAAAATGCCTTTCCTCAATAAAAATATATTTAAAAAAAAGAAAAATGTTCCAGAGGCTGCGGGCTTTACAAAATTCTGCAAGGCGGGGGAGAACCACTCAGCCAAGCCAAAAATCATCCACAGGTGGTGGCCGGTATGAAGCGCTATGAGGAGGAGAACCGCTCAGCCAAGTCAAAAATCATTCAAAGCTGGTGGCCGGGACATCGATCTTTCCCCGCTGCCAGTGGAAGGATGCCGTACTGGTTCCGCCCCCTTAAAGGCACGCACATTTTGAATTTTACAAGTAAAAACACACCATTAATGAAAGGAAAAGAGCAATAAAAGGGGAAAATAATTCCCCTGGTCACCCGCAATCATGCTCACCAGACAAAAACCTGCGGCCGATTCCGAGCTGAAGACCTTCATTTAAAAAGCAATGACAATCCTTACCTTCCTGATCCGGATACAGCATAGCTGAGGAGGAATTGTGGGTCCATCCAGATCAGAGGAGTTAAGGGCCCAGGAAGACAGTCAGGGTCTCCAGCTCCCCTGCTTCCAAGGTATAATATTTAAAAACATAAAATAAATAGGAGAGGAGTTCTGATACAGCCTTATAGTCCAGTTCCAACTGAAAGAAAGAAACTGGGTTGGAGGAAGTCAGTCGGAAGCATATAGACCAGGAGGAGGAGCCACACCTTTGTCTTGCAGTCCACGCCCTTCGGCCGAGAGGTTAACCCAATCGTTTCTGAAGGCTTGAAGTAAATGGAAGGGAAATTCCTAAATTCTAGAAACAGAATAGTTTCTACAAACAAAACCTCTAGATTTGCACGTGCAAGTGATAAATACTCGCCAGACTCGGTGGTAAATTCTTAATAGAGTCTGCTTTTGGGCAAATCAGTCTGACGTACTGTATACTCATAATACCAATTCTACAGGTGAGTAATCACAGAATTGTATTATTCTTAGTATACAGTATGTCCTGCTCCAAATAGATTACTTACACGTGGGACATCCAATAGCAGTGTCCATAAAGTAGGGTGGGATCCCCAAGAAAAAGTAGCAGCAGACAGTTTAAACCACTGCCGCCTGCAGAACCTTTCGGCCAAAAGCAGCATCAGCTGAGGCCCAAACATCAACCTTGTAAAACTTTGAAAAGGTATGAACAGAAGACCAAGTAGCGGCCTTGCAAACTTGTTCAACAGAAGCCTGGTGCTGAAAAGCCCAAGAGGCACCAATAGCACGAGTGGAATGAGCAGTAAGGCGGAAGGGAGGATTCTTCCCCTTAGCAGAGTAGGCCTGAATTACAGCCAGAAGAATCCATTTGCTGATAGTAGACTTGGCAGGAGCCAAACCCTTCCTAGGACCAGAAAGGACCACAAAAAAAGCATCTGTTTTCCTGAAAGGTGCAGTAGCCACCAGATAGTACTTCAGACACCTAACCACATCCAAAGAATGCAAAACCCTCTCCTTAGCAGTGCTAGGATTAGGGCACAAAGAAGGAAGAACAATATCCTGATTCAAATAAAAGGCAGACACTACCTTAGCCAGAAAGTCAGGTTTGAAACGAAACACCACCTTGTCCTGGTGTCTCTCATAGTAGCGGGGCTGAATGGAAAGCGCCACCAACTCAGACACATGCCTGACAGAGGTGATAGCCACCAGAAATACAACCTTGAGCGTAAGAATGGGCAGGGCAGCATCCTGCACAGGTCCAAAGGGAGCACCCTGCAAAGCTAATAGAACCAAATTTAAATCCCAAACAGGCACCATAGGTTTACGTGGAGGGCGCACATGAGTGACCTCCTGGAAAAAAGTCCTGATCAGAGGGTGCTGAGCAAAGGACTTCAAGAAGAAAATAGCCAGGGCAGAGACCTGCCCCTTCAGAGTACCGAGTTGGAGTCCCATCTCCAACCCATGCTGCAGGAACTCCAAAATCCTGGGAATAGAGAACAAGGGAAGAGACCAAGACTCACACCATTCAATGTAGGCACGCCAAACCCTGTAATAAATGGAAGACTTCTTCCTAGCCTTTATCAATGCATCCACAACCGAGGAAGACAGCCCCTTCTCCATCAAGATGGAGGTTTCAACAGCCAGGCCGTCAAAGCCAGAGTTTGTAAATTGGGATGGCGTAGTGAGCCCTGAGTGAGCAGGTCTGGCACCAAGGGCAGAGCGTACTGATCCATTGCCAGCCGCACCACGTCTGCGAGCCACACTCTTCTTGACCACCTGGGGGCCACCAGAATTGCTGGCACCCCTTCCAGGGCAATCTTGCGCAGAACCCTGCCCAGCAGGGGAATGGAGGGAAGACATACAGGAACTGAAAGTCCTGCCATGACATTGCTAGAGCATCCAAGGTCAAGGCCAGAGGATCCTGGGACAGTGAGACAAAAGCTAGGAGCTTGTGATTGTGACGGGACAAACAGATCCACATCAACGGTGACACAGGGATTGAAATACCCTGCTGCATAGGGACCATTCTCCCTGGTGAGAGGTCCCCCTGCTCAGAGAGTCCGCCAGGCGATTTTTCACCCCCGGGATGTACACAGCTGATATGCAGGGGACATTGGCCTCCGCCCAAGTCAGAATCAGAGACTCTTCCTGGTGGGCCCCCTTGCTCCGGGTCCCTCCCTGATGACTGATGTAGGCAACTGCCGTCTGGTTGTCCAAGCGCACCTGAACAGGCAGGTCCCGAAGGCGAGTAGTCAAGTGAGCCAGAACTAACCTGATCACCCGCAGTTCCAAGACATTGATAGGTGTGTGGGCCTCCTGAGGACCCCACCTCCCCTGGAACCTCAGGGACTTCCAGAACCCCCCCCCCAACCTGATAGACTGGCATCCGTGGTGACCGTCTCACAGGGAGGGGTAAGAAAGGATCTGCCCCCCCAACAGGTTCCTTGAGTCCATCCACCACAAGAGGGACCTCCTGACCCGAGGGGAGAGCACACAGACCCCGTCTAGGGACCCTGGGTCCTTTTCCCTACTGACAATAGGTGAAGTTGCAGAGGCCTCAAGTGGAACGGAGCTTAAGGGACCGCTTCGAAGCATGCCACCATCAGGCCCACCAGCTGCATCCCCTGCCTGATGGACGGGTGAGGACAAGATAGGAGGAACTGAGACTGTGCAATCAGACTGTCCACTATCTGTTGAGGAAGGAAAATCCTTGCCTGAACTGTATCCAGATTCATTCCTAGGAACGGAGTTACCAAGGAAGGGGACAGTGAGGACTTGGGGTGGTTGATCACCCATCCAAATGACTCCAGGGTGGACACCACCAGCTGAGTGTCCAACTCTGCCTGCTGTAGAGACTGGGAGGTGATGAGAATGTCGTCCAGATAAGGAAGCACGCGGACACCCTGACATCTGAGCAGAGACATCACGCCAGCTAGCACCTTGGTGAACACCCTGGGAGCTGAAGTGAGACCAAAGGGCAAAGCCACAAACTGGTATTGTGGATCGATCAGAGCGAACCTGAGGAACCTTTGATGACCTGGAAATACAGGAATATGAAGGTAAGCATCACAGAAGTCATGAAATCCCCTTGGCACAGGCAACTGATGGCAGAGCGCAGAGTTTCCATGTGAAAACGCCTGCCCCTGACAAATTTGTTGAGGATCTTTAAGTCCAGGATGGGTCAGACTGAACCATATTTTCTGGGTACTGTGAATAGGTTGGAATAAAAGCCCTTGCCTTTTTCTCTTAAGGGGACCTGGCAGATGACCCTCAGCTCCAGGAGGCCTTGCACTAGCTCCTGAGCTGACACAGGGTCCTGAGGAATCCGGGACCTGATGAATCTTGGAGGGGGGCAGGCAGTAAACTCTATCTTGTAACCGGAGGACACTACCTCCTGAATCCACCGGTCTGAGACATGAAGCCTCCAGACATGAGCAAAGTGCTGCAGCCGTCCCCCCCACCCGGATGGGTGAGGGTGCCCCATCATGCCTGAGGGGCTTGGGGGATGATTTTGCTTTGGGACCCCCAGGAGGGGTCAGGACATCCACGTCCTCTGCCCCTACCCCAGAAATCTCCCCGGGTCCCAGGAAAGGAAACCCCCCTCCCCTGTCTGGCTCCACGGTAAGGGGAGGAGAAGGAGCCCTGACCCCGAAAGGGCTGAGATTGCCGCCTGCACTCGGGTAACCTACCTCCCTTAGCAAAAAGGTCCAGGCGGTCTCCAAACAGGCGCAGTCCTTTAAAGGGAAAACCAGTGAGGGCCTTCTTGGCAGCGTTGTCAGCAGCCCACTGGCGCAGCCAAACCGAACGGTGTATAGCCACCACAAGGGCAGATGTTCTGGCACACATTCTGATGGTGTCATCGATGGCAGAGAGGACAAAATTTACAAACACATCAGAACTGGAAAGTGCATTGAACACCTCACAAGGCAAATCATCAGGGGCACTATCAAGTATATTCCTGATAAGGGTTCTAGTGGCCACAGCAGTGATGGCAGAGGCACAGACCGGGCGCAGCGCCGTCCCCGCACATGCAAAGGCGTGGGATGCCAGCTGGTCAATGTGCCGGTCCTCAGCATCCCGCAGGGTAGTAGAGTCAGGGGAATGCATGACAGTGTTAGATAGCCCTAGGACCGGGGCATCTACCTCGGGGGGGGGGGGGGGGGGATGACCAACAATTTACCACCTCAGCAGGAAAGGGATACTTCCTATCCCAACATTTAGGAACCCCAGGAAGTTTACTGGAGTGTTCCCATTCCTTGAGCACAAGGTTATGGAAATGTGCCTAATCAGGAAATTCCAAACGTGATTTTGCTGTATGGAAAAGCTCCCCCCTTTGCCTGGGAGCTGCAACAGGGAGAGAAATGGACAGAACCTCAAAAAATACCATTTTGTGATTACTCACCTGTAAAATGGGTATTATAAGTATGTCACACACCCCACTTCCACTATTCATGACATATGGGTTATGGTCCAGTAGAGGGCGAACTTCTGCAGAGATGAAAGCAAAAAAGAAGCCCCTCCCGGTCCATAAATACCTGGGACCTCCCACACATTCCCCAGTATATGACAGCAGTAAGGAGACCAGGAAGAGCCAATAAAGCATTCTTAACAATAAAAGGTTCACCATATAAAGGATCCAGAATACCAAAGGGCGGGATGAAGCGGTGCGTGTGACATACTTATAATACCGATTTAACAGGTGAGTAATCACAAAATGGTATTATTCCAAGTATGTCACACACCTCGCTTCAACTATTCATGACATATGGGACATCCAATAGCAGTGTCCGTCATGGGTGGGGATCCAAATACAGCAAAAAATGCACCAATTTAAACCACTGCAGCTTGCAGAACCTTGCGGCAAAAAACAGCATCCGCTGAGGCCCGTACATCAACCTTATAAAACTTGGTAAAAGTATGAACGGAAGACCAAGTAGCAGCCTTACAAACTTGTTCAACAGAAGCCTGGTGCTGAAAGACCCAGGAAGCCCCAACAGCACGAGTAGAATGAGCAGTGATCCTAAAGGAGGAACCCTCCCCTTAGCGGAATAGGCCCTAACAATGGCCTGACGTATCCATTTACTAATGGTAGACTTGGCTGGCGCCAAACCTTTCCTGGGCCCGGAGGGCACCACGAACAAAGCGTCCGTCTTACAAAAGGGTAAAGTAGCCACCAAATAGTAATTCACACAACGAACCACATCTAAAGAGTGCAAGACCCTCTCCTTGTCATTGCTAGGCCTAGGACACAGGGAAGGGAGAACTACATCCTGATTGAGATGGAAAGCGGAAACCACCTTAGGAAGGAAATCTGGTTTAAAGCGAAAAACCACCTTGTCCTGGTGTCTCTCAAAGTAAGGGGCCTGAATAGACAGAGCCGCCAACTCAGAGACATGCCGAACAGAAGTAATAGCCACCAAAAAGGCCACCTTTGAGCACAGAAAGTGCCACATCCTGCATCGGCTCAAAAGGAGGCCCCTGGAGGGCCGAGAGAACCAAATTTAGGTCCCAAACGGGAACCAAAGGCTTTCTAGGGGGCCGAACATGAGTGACCCCTTAGAAAAAAGTCTTGACCAGATGATGCAAAGCAAAGGACCTTTGAAAAAAGACAGCCAGGGCAGAAACCTGACCCTTCAAAGTACTGAGCTGGAACCCCAGATCCAGACCGTGTTGTAGAAATCCTAGGAATCGAAAACACCCTGCAAGGTAAGGCCCTAGCCTCACACCAGTCAATATAGGACCGCCAAGTCCTATAGTAAATGGTAGAGGAAGACCTCTTCCTAGCTCTAATCAATGTCTGAATAACCGCCTCCGACAAACCTTCCTCCCTGAGGAGGAAGGTTTCAGTAGCCACGCCGTCAAAGCAAGTGTTTGTAAATTGGGGTAACGTAGCTGACCCTGAGAGATCAGATCCGCAAACAGGGGCAGCCTGTACTGATCTACCGCCAGTCTTACGATGTCTGCGAACCAAACCTGACTTGGCCACCTTCGGCCACCAGAATTGCTGGTGCCCCCTCTAGAGCCAGCTTGTGCACTACCTTGACTACCATGGAGAAGGGGAGAAACAGGTACAGAAACCCCAGATCCCTTCAGGCAAGGGACAAGGCATCCACTGCCAGAGGATCCTGAGAGAGATACAAAGGTTGAGAGCTTGTGATTGTGCCGAGAGGCAAAGAGATCCACCTCCGGAGTCCCCCACTTGTGACACAGGGCCCGAAATACGCTGTGGTTGAGAGACCATTACCCTCGGCGAGAGAATCCCCTGCTCAGGGAGTTCGCCTCCGTGTTCTCCACTCCCAGAATGTACAAGGCCGAGATGCAAGGAACATTGCTCTCCGCCCATGTCAGAATCAGAGAGACTTCCCTGAGGTCACTCCTGCTGCGAGTCCCTCCTTGGTGATTGATGTAAGCTACCTCAGTTCGATTGTCTGATTGAACCTGAACCGGTAAGCCCTGTAGGTGGATTGCTTGGTTCCAGCCACCACTGAAGGGACTGCCGAACCCTGGGAGACATCAGAAATGACTGATATAAGGACTGTGGACATCTGTCCCATTTCAGCAATAGATGGAGTTGAAGCGACCTCATGTGGAACTGAGCAAAGGGACCTGCCTCAAAGGAGGCCACCATCAAACCTACCAGAGTCATTCCTAGCCGGAGAGAAGGGCGAGGATTGGTCAGGAGAACCCGTATCAGATCCTGAACCCTCTGCACCTTTGGCTGAGGTAGGAACATTCTGGTCTGACTGGTATCCAGATTCATGCCCAGAAAAGAGATCTCCCTTGATGGGGAGAGAGAAGACTTGGGGTGGTTGATCACCCATCCGAACCTTTCCAGCATCGCCACCACCGTCCTGGTGTCCAACTCCGCCTGGCAGAGGGAAGAAGCTGTAATGAGTAGGTCATCCAGATACGGCACAATGCGAATGCCCTGGGCTCTGAGCAGGGCCATTATGCCCACCAGAACCCTCGGTGCCGAGGTCAGCCCGAACGGGAGGGCCACAAACTGAAAATGCTGATCTCCAACCACGAACCTGAGAAATCTCTGGTGTGCTGGGAAAATTGGTACATGAAGGTAAGCATCCTTGATGTCTATGGACGTCATGAAATCCCCCTGATGAAGGGAACCGATGGCTGAGCGCAGAGTCTCCATGCCGAACTTCTTGGTTCTGATGAACCTGTTGAGAAGCCTCAAATTCTGAATGGGTCTTATGGAGCCATCCTTTTTGGGAACCGTGAAGAGGTTGGAATAATAGCCCCGGCCTCTCTCTGAAAGAGGCACCGGGCATATGACCACCATGTCCAGGAGATTCTTTACAGCCAACAGGAGCCCCTGCGCCGCCAAAGGATCTGATGGCACCCGAGACCTTAGGAATCTGGGAGGAAGTCGGTACTCAAACTACAGTTTGTACCCAGACGTGACCACTTCCAATATCCACTTGTCTGTGACCTCCTGGGCCCAGACCTGGAAGAAGAGCCGCAGCCTTCCCCCCACCCGCAACGGTGAGGGTGCCTCTTCATTGCTGAGCCGGCTTGGCAGCGGGCTTGGGCTTTGAACCCCAGGTAGAGGCCGGACGGGCGCATCCCCTGCCTCTGTTCCAGGAATCACCTCTGAAGCTAGAGTAGGCAAGACCTCTGCCCACTCTGGCACCGCGAAAGGATTGAAGGAGCTTGCCCCCCGAAAGACAGCTTCCCACCTTTTGCCACAGAATCCAATTTGTCACCAAACAGCCGCATACCCAAGAAGGGCAGTGCTGTCATTTCTTGGCCGCTATGTCAGCCGCCCACTGGCATAGCCATACCGATCGACGCATGGCCACCAGCAGAGCCAAGGTTCTACTACACATGATAATAGTGTCATCCATAGCCGCCAACACAAAGTTCATGAACAATTCACACCTCTTAAGGGCTGTGAATTCAACACTGGCCGGGTTGAGTTGGGACCCTTTTAACATGTCCCTAACCTCAGACCTGGTAGCCACAGCCACGAGTGCAGAAGCACAAACAGGCCGCAAGGCTGAACCCACACTGGCAAAGGTATGGCGTGCCATCTGATCAATGCGCTTATCCTCGCCATCCTTAAGGGTAGTGGCGTAAGGAGTATGTACAATGGAGGTGTTGGACAATCCTGAGATGGGCGCATCGACCTCAGGAGGGGAAGACCATCGCCTCACCGCGTCCACCGGGAAGCCGACTCTGCTTCTCCCATTCTCTAAGAATCATGCTATCAAAATGATCTAATCGGGGCTTAGATGAGTCAAAGAATTTCCCCCTTCTTCGGAGGGGCCTCCGCTGGAGGGGAAATATCCAGAACCTCTAAGAGATGGGCCAGGACTTTGGGGGTATCCACAGCATCCCCCAGCGCCTGCACGGCATCAAAATCAAGGAACTGCAGTTCTTCAGTCTCAGATTCCCCAAACAATTCCCCCTCCTCAAGAGGGGAATAATCAGACCAGTCAGGGGAGTCATAATCATCAAAATCAAGTACCGGCGTAGCCAGTGACAGATGCCTTTTCTTAGCAGGGGCTTTTCTGCCCACTGAGCTAGAAATAATTTTCTCTAGGTTGGCCAGCCTGGCACATACATCAGAGTGCGACTCCCCACTAATGACAGTGTCAACTGGGGTACAGATAATGCGGGGTGGGAGATGAGACGGGCGGCACTGACCCAGACGCCTGGGATCCCGACTGCCATGTTATAGCCTGTTGAGCACATGGTATGCAAATTAGTACATTTTCCCCTGCAAGGGGTACCCCACAACCCACACACAGCCAACAAACAAATAGTTAAGCACAGTGTGACCTGCGCTGCCCCCAGCTGAAGGGAACACAATTATGCTGAATAATTATGAAAAAACATGGCCCCAGGAGGGCACTCACGTGTCACACAAGATGGCAGCCAGCAGCACAGCACTCCCGAGAGAGAGGGAGAAGGAAGGGCGGGCCAGCGCGGACTGCGCGCCGCGCTTGGCCCCGCCCCCTTGCCTCACAACCAGCAGAACGGTAAAAGCCTGGGTTCCGCAAAAAGCACCAACAGGAGGGGGAGGGCCGCGGCAGCGACCAGCGCAGCTGAATTGTGAGAACTCGTCACCTAGCGGTCATTTTTGATTACTATGTATATATACTATCTCTATGTCTGATATATGTTTTCACTTTATTAAATCACCTTTGTTTCTGCAATTGATAATTGTTGGGTGTTCATTCCTCCTATTATTGGGTCTTTATCTGATTTTCTGACCCCCTGGAGTGGAATATGAGAAATCATTCCTGCTTGTATCCCTACGTAATGGACCTACACCCATAACCAACACACAGCTTGGATCACACCCCCCCCCCCTTCGCCCCCAGCGGATGAATTATACCCGCACATAGCCACAAACAGAAGTAATTGACTGAAACCTTGATTTACACAGCATACTCTCACTTAGCATGCAGACTATCCCAAAGATCGGTATGCAAGTTCTTAAGGCAGATTTGAGTGGGGTCTGCGGAGGGTTAACTCCTCTGCTGTTCCCACTCTTATCTTCCACAGGTGCGCTGATTGTTTGAAATAGAGGAGATTTTAATCTCAATTGTCGCGATTATTCCTTCTCTTTTTCTAATGTGTTATTTAATATAGGCTGATATCATTCAAAGCTTGCTGCAATTTTATTACGTGTTCAATGATAGTAGATGGCTGAGAAAGATATGTTCAAAAACACTTACCCGCCTGGCCCGGGGGTGCACGACCTGCCCTGGGCCCCTGAGTATGTTGCGCAGAGTTATGGGGTATTGCGCCGCTTGTGGTGCATCTGGAAGTTGGTTGCTTCTTTTTGTAATAAGAATCCAGTCGATGAATATAGTCTTCAAAGCTTTATTTTAACAAATATTGTGTGCTGGTTTAAGAGTTGAATAAAAATAAAGTGTAATAAATTAAAATAAAAAGCAGAGTTCGATGCTGAATGTCCTTTTTTCTCACTGGATGGTTTCCTCCTCTTGCTAGAGTCTGATAATGCGCTTTTCAAAGTGCACTGTGCTGCGTATACAGTTTAGAGTCCGCTCTGTGGCATTTAAACTCAGTCTGTGCTGTATTGGCAGTGAGGTTTTCTCTTTGTCTGGTTCGCTGCTGCATCTTCTAGTGGGATCCAACGCGTGTTTCGTTTACCAACATTATCAAGGTCCCTGGTGCGCCTGCGCAGGACTCTCCTTTTATAGTAGTGGTGGTCGGGGAGGATTCTGGGAAGTGTAGTTTACATTGGTAGTTCATTGTGTATTCACTTGCTCGGCTTCCTGGAGCGCCCTGTCTTATCAGCCGAAACTTGAAAATGTGATTTAATAAATGTTGTGGTTAAGCTTGGTTATTAAATACAATTGTTGTTGTGAAACATACATTAGGCTTTTCAGATGTTCTGCTCTCTCTCTAGTTTTTTTTCCCGTTGCGGTACCTACGGGTAATTTGCGGGCAGTTTGTATGGCTTTAGATTAAAACTAAATATAGTTTGTGGAGGTGGAATTATATGATGATTGTGGAGTGAAGGCAGAAAAATATGCAATTATGCTGATTTCATGGCTTAAAAAACAGAATTATGTCAGTCTAATGATGAAATTAATAAATGAAGAGCGAAGTTAAAAGTGAGATGGGTATAGTAAAAACTGTTTACTATAGTTTTGCTATGAGTTTTTACTATAATGTCCATGTTGCTTGTCCCCCCCCCCCCCCTACATATTGTAAACACTCTTAGATAACTAGGAATTAGACTTGGAGAACAAAGACACTCCTACCTGGGAAAGCATCTGGACAAACACTTGGAAAAGCTCATATATTGTTCTAGCCTTAGCGAATGCTTATAAAAAATGTATAGGTGGTATCTCGCACCAGACAGGATACACAAATTTGCCTCCTCTCACGACCCTCATTGCTTCTGGGGTTGTTCAGATAATGGAAATATGGTGGTCCTGCCTGATGGTGTTAGGCAACTGGCAAAAAGCCCATGCCCCTACTCCCTAAACTATTTGGCACCCCTCTACTAAGCACGGATTTCATATAAAATTAATACTGGCTTGAATGCCTGCACAACCTTTTCCACGCACCTCTCAAATTACTTCCAAATCAAACATCCATTCCCAGGCCATGGAGCTACCCCATCATTCCCTACTCCACCCCACACTCCTCCTTCCTCTCCTCATACTTTCTTCCTTTTCTATATGAGTATGCGTCTCAAAGAATAAAGGTAACAGCAGTTCTCTACAGGGTACTCACTATACTTTGACTATACATCTTAACCATAATGTTCAATGGCATTAATACTTATTTCTCACCCCCAAAGTTGATAGAGTTTATATGTTACTTGAGATTCAACAGGTTAATTTCATACTTTTGCATACTGGTAACACTATTTTCATTGAAATTCTTTTAATAAAAGCATTGTACAAAAAAAAAAAGTTGGCCCACAGGGCCCTGGGCCCCAGGTCTCCCGACCCTGCCCGCCCGCGCGACGTCATGTGCCGCCTGCACCACTACACCATGAAGGAGGATATCCTGGCGAAAGCTTGGGCGCATGGTCAGATTCACTTCGATGGAGCACCCCTGCAGTTGTACCCTGATGTCTCGCGCAGGTCCCTTTTGATGAGACGAGTCATGAGGCCCCTGCTGTCCAGGATCCGGGAGTGTGGCAGCTCATATCGCTGGGGGTATCCTTTTCATCTAGTGGTCCGCAAGAACCAGCGCACTTTTACTGTGAAAACCCAAGCGGACCTTCCGGACCTTTTCATCTTCCTGGACTCCCCCCCCCCCCCCCGGTGGAGATCCCGGATTGGCGCGATGTGTCTCTCTCCTTTGGCCCTCCGCGGTCTCTCGGGGGTCGGCCACAAAGGGCCCGCTGGGCGAGGACTGCGGCCGAGGCCCGCGGGGGACGTGGCGTCGGTCCGGTGAGAGATCCCCGCCGCTCGAACAACGAGGACTAGACGTGTTTCATGATCCCTAGCGGTATTTCCACTTACTGATCCTGTTTGCTGTTTGTTAATTGCTCTTTAAACTATGTTAGATTGATTGTTGCGGTCGGGACTCGCCGGGTCGATCCATCGCACTTTACTCGGCTTGCCTTCTGGGTCTTCTCCTCGGAGGCTCTTGCTGAGGTGCTCGTGCCTCCCTCTTGACTGGCCCCCCGCGCTGGGCTCCTGCCCCCGTGTGGTGGGACTTATCGCCTGGGATCGGCCTCCGGCGAGCTCCGAGTCCCGTTATTTATTTACCTGTTTCTCTTTATTTACCTGTTTCTCTTTAAACTGGACCGATTGCGGTGGTCGGGACTCGTTGGGCTGATCCCCCTCTCTTGTCGCGGCATGCCTCTTGGGTCTGTGCCTCGGGGGCTCCCGCTGGAGTGCTTTGCGCCTCCCCTCTTGGCTGGCCCCCCGCGCTGAGCTCTCGCGCCGGCGTGCTGGGGCCCATCATCTGGGGTCGGCTTCCGACGAGCTCCGAACCTTGTTACCTATTTACTTGCTTCCCTTTATACTATGTGTGATTGATTGCTGCGGGGGGACTCGTCGGGCTGATCCCCCTCACTATACTTGACGTGCCCCCTGGGTTTATGCCCCGGAGGCTCTTACTGAGGTTATTTGTGCCTCTTCCTCTGACTGGCCCCCCGCACTGAGCCCCCGCTCGTGCATGTTGGGACGTGCCACCTGGGATCGGCTTTCGACGAGCTCCGAGCGCTGTTATTTACCTATGCCCACTGTTTATGCCTCCCCTTTTTTGACTGCACGGCTTGCAGATGGTTACATGGTTATATGTCTTACCCTATTGTACAAGTGGAAGTCTGTACTGTATAAATGGGATCCTTAAGCTTCGGGCTCGCCGGGCCGTTGCCCCCCCTCTTGTTTCCTTCTTCGCTTGCCCCGCTCTCCGTGCGGGGGGGGGAGGACATGGAGCGGCGCGATGCTCGCGGCGCTCCGTCCTCCCGCCCTCGGGTCCCCGCTATGTGGGTGCCCTTCGGGTGCCCGGGGGGTCACACCGGGGTGATGGCTCTGGCGACTCTCGAACCTCTTAGATATTTGTTTAGAGTGTTAGCTGGCCCTCATTTTATTTTTTCTCTTTGATATTACAACTCTGGGTGACTGCCCTACAGACAACCTAACCTGGGGTCGGCCGGGGGGTCCTCCTCTATCTCTCGGACCCGTCTCGCTCCCGCCGTAGGCCGGGACCTTGTGGCCCTCTGGGCTGGTTCTTTTTTTCTGCTAGCCTTGGGTGCCCGGGGTTCCTTCTTGGGACAGGAAAACTTCCTTCCCACTTAGATCCCCTGTAGTTTCAGTTCCCTTTTCACATTAGTTTTTATCCCGTAAGTTTCAGTTTATTGTGAGCCTATTCCTTTTGTATTGCCCTCCCCCTCCTGTGATTGTTTTCCCCTGCCGTCTGGTGCTCTCTCGACTCCCCCCTTCTTCTCTCCCTCAACTGGTCCCTCCCCCGCTCCCTTCCTTTGCCCTGTTCTGAGCCGGAGAACCCACGCCCTTTCGTATCCCCTATCCTTGGGATAAGAACCGTTAACCTCCTCGCGGCTATGTCCAAAGTCCAGTGCACTTCATTAAATGTCAAGGGCTTGAACTCCCCTGTAAAGCGTGCTTCAGTATTGGCGGAGCTGAAGCGCCTAGGAACGGGGATCGCCTTTCTCCAAGAAACCCATCTTAAGGAGGGGAGGGTGCATAACTTGTCGAGCCGCTACTTTAGGCACCAGTACCATGGCCTTTCCCCAGACTCTAAGTCCCGAGGGGTGTCCCATCATCTTGGCGGGTTGTCTCCCTTGGACGCTGGAGGAGGTGGCCCACGATGGTGAGGGGAGGTACCTATTTGTCAGGGGAACCCTTTATTCGCAGAAGGTGACGCTTGCGACCTGCTACTGTCCTAGTGTGAATCAGGTTAGCTTCTTAGGGTCAACCTTGGAGAAGCTGGCAGAGGTTACGGCTGGTATTCTTCTCTTGGGAGGGGATTTTAATTGTGTACTTGACCCTCAAATTGACACCTCTAGGGGGACTTCTAGCGTTCCTTACTCGGCTATAAGGAGGATTAAGTCTCTCTTGTTTGACCACCAGCTCCTCGACGTGTGGAGGATTGCTAACCCCCGGGGAAGGGATTACACTTACTTCTCCCCCCCTCACAACACTTATTCACGTATAGACTGGCTCTTGGTCCCCCATAGGTTTGTGCATCTTTTTTCGCGACCGCGCATAGGCTCGATCTCTGACCACGCTCCTATCTTTGTCACCCTGTCGGTTCCGGACTCTCCCCCTCCCTCAGGGCATTGGAGGCTCAATAGCTCTCTCCTGCAAGACCCGGTGTTTAAGGCAGAGATACAGTCGGCAATCACTGAGTTCTCGGTGAACAATACTCCTGACGTAACACGTATGACTCAGTGGGAGGCTCACAAATGTGTGATCCGGGGCCTCTTAATTAGACGGGGTGCTTATCTCAAGAAAGAAAGGGAAAAACAAACGGCCCTCCTGCTCCAGGAGCTCCGGAGCTTGGAGACCAGACATACACAATCCCTGGACCCCACGCTATCTGCCAAATTGATTAAACTGCGTGAGACCCTCCGAGACATAAGCTTTGTACAGGTCAGGGGTCAGATTGCGAGAAGTCGTAGGTTCTTCTACGAGTTCAGCAATAAAAGTGGTAAGGCCCTGGCTAGAGCCCTGAGGGGGCAGAGATCGAGGAATTATATTCCCAGCATCCTCGACCCCGGAGGCACCAGACATTATAAAATAGGGGACATAGCTAAAACTTTTAGGGATTTTTATGACGCCCTATATAACTTACCGCAAAATAAGTCCCAGGCGCATCGGCAAAAGGTGAGGGCCTACATACAGAGATCGGACCTTCCCCGGCTTGGGCAGAGCGTGGTGGCGGCCTTAGAGGGGGAGATTGATACGGGGGAGTTTACGAGGGCCATCGGGAGCATGAAACCCGGAAGGGCACCTGGCCCGGATGGATGCAGCATGGAATATTATAAGGAACTAGCGGACACCTTGGGTCCGCATTTCGTCTCCTCTTTCGGCTCTTTGAGTGATGGCCTTCCGCCCCCCCGGGATACCTTGCGGGCTAGCATTGCTGTTATCCCTAAGCCGGGCAAGGACCCAGCCCAGTGCGGTAGCTATAGGCCCATCTCCCTGCTGAACTGCGACCTCAAGATATACAACAAAATCTTGGCGGATAGAATTGCCCCCCCTTCTCCCGGACCTCATTCATTGGGATCAGGTGCGCTTCATCCCGAATCGCGAGGGGAGGGAATGGTGGTGAATGGCCTGCCTTCTCAGGCCTTTAACTTACTTAACGGGACGCGACAGGGCTGCCCGCTCTCCCCCTTATCTTTATCCTCTCGCTGGAGCCATTTCTACGCTTAGACAGAACACGGACGTCTCGGGAGTGAGGGTGGGCGGGATCGAGCACAAGGTGGCGGCGTACGCTGATGATTTGATGTTTTTCGTGTCAAAACTGGAGATCACCTTGCCTAATCTCCTCGCCGAGCTCAGGAGCTTTCAGGAGGTCTCCAATTACAAAATCAATTACCCGAAGTCCTCTGCCCTGAACATCAATATTACTGCGGAACGCCTGCGACGCGTCACGGAGAATTTCCATTTTAAATGGGAGCCGGAGGCCATCACCTACCTGGGCACACGCATCCCTTCCAAACTCCCGGGAACGTACGCCCTAAACTTTCCCGCACTATTAAAGAAACTGGAAGAAGACCTCCTTAAATGGAATAAGGGGGTTTACTCTTGGTTTGGAAGGGTCAGTGTCATCAAAATGAACGTCCTCCCTAGGGTGCTGTACCTTTTCCCGGCCCTCCCGATAGATATCCCCCACACCTTCTTTAAACAGCTTACAGGACTATGTACCAGATTCGTCTGGGCCGGCCGTTCCCATCGTATGGCGGCCTCCCTACTGACGGTCCCCAAATCTAGGCGGGGATTGGGTCTCCCAGACTGGCGGCGTTACCACGCCGCAGCCCACTTGAGCCGAGTTATTGACTGGTGTCGACACTCTGCCCAGAAGCAGTGGGTTGGATTGGAGCAGGCCGCTTCCCCGTGCCCCCTCCCTGGACTGCCGTGGATACCTCTAAATAGACACAGTTGAACACGCACCCTACGGTCGGTCCGACCAGGAGGGTGGTGGACGGGTTCTTGACTGGGACGAGCCTCTCCTCTTCCGCGTCCCCCCTGACTTCCGTCCTGGGGCACCCCGACTTCCCGGTGGAGATAGCGGGCGGCCCCTTCAGAGCCTGGATCAGGCAGAACTGCTATAGCAGACTCCACATGCAGAGTGGAGATGCGTGGAGAAGACCGGAGACCCTGGTCGCAGACCTCGCACTCAGACCTCTCAAGCAGCTGCAGTCTCTTCAACTCCGGCACTATCAGCGATCTGTCGGATGCACGGCGTCCAGGCAGTTAACGCAATTTGAACACACCTGCCTGGTCATTTTAAGAGCGCCCTGTCATACTCCTACTCGCTGTTGATGGAGCCTCTGGAGGACTTTGTCCCCACATACGTGAGGGGATGGGAGAGGGAACTCGGTAGGACCTTCACAGATGAGCAACAACTGGCTATGATTCAGTTGGCTCATAAGAGCTCCATCTCCTGTAAATATCAGGAAACTAACTTCAAAATTCTGACACGCTGGTACCGGGTCCCGGCGGTGTTAGCTAAGATGTTCCCCTCCTCTTCCCCTCTCTGCTGGAGGTGCTCGCGGGCCAGGGGGACTATGACTCACATCTTTTGGGAGTGCGAGAAACTCTCTAGCTTCTGGGCAGGAGTAAGAGAGATCGTCAGGAAACTGACAGATGTTGATCTGGGTGATGACCCCATATGCTATCTGCTTAACCTGGCGCCGGTCTCTGAGTTCCAGGCGCAGGTCCCTCCTCGCTCCCCTCCTGAGTGCTGCTAGAACTTGTGTTCCGGCGAGGTGGAGATCCCCGGAGCCCCCCACAGTGGCACAGTGGTTGACCGTTGTCCGAGACATCTGTAGGATGGAGGAGCTCACTGCCTCCCTGAGAGGAACTCTGGAAAAGCACAGGAGAACCTGGCAGATATGGGATAGTTTTACTCTCCCCCCTGATTTCCTCCTCTACACGTAGACAGGTTCTCTTGACCTCTTGAGGATTGGACCGTCCCTCTGGCCATCCCTCATCCTCTCGCATTTTCCTCTCCTCCCTCTTCTCCTTTCACCCTCCCCTTGCACTTCCCCCCGATGTGTCCGTCCTGTCTTTCCCTCTCCTTCCCCTTCCCCCCTGTGTTACTTGTCGCCCAATAGTTAAGTCTGTGTTCATCCCTATTCTCTTACCCACTTATAAAAGTTGGGGACAAGGGTTGCAGCTGCTGCATTAGGGGGCTACATCGAATTGCAGTCTAAATCACCTGGAGCAAGGCTCAAAGTAGCCGTTCCTTTCATATTGTCACATATGCTTGTGATTGATGATATTTGATTATGAAGATTATTATGTTATGTAATGGCTGTAATCCATGCATTTCTTTTTTCTTGGCACTGCGTTGCCATGCGCTGTATCCACTGTTCCCTCAATAAAAACATTTAATTATAAAAAAAAAAAAAAAAAAAAAAAAAAAAGTTGGCAAAAGCACAAGATGAAAAAGGATGTGTACAAAGAAAGCAAGAGATTGTTCAGGAAACTGCCTTCTTTCTAGCTTCAATAGATCTCCTTTTTTCCTCTTGGGAACCTTAGGAGCGAGATATCCAAAATCTCTAAAATGGAACTTGAGCCCCCTTGTGCAGAAGACCCTGATTCCAAAATACTCTCCTCCCTACTGGATGAGAGTTCACCCTCTGATAACTCATCATAAGAAACTATGGACGCATAAATATCCTCAGAATCAGAGGAAGCTAAATGCTTCCTTTTCCTATAATGCATTCCTTGGGACCAGTGGTGCTAAATGGCTATCTATGTGGGCCAGCCTCTCCACAATATCCAGCTGGACACTATTACCTTGGTTATCCAAGAGAGGCTGGGATACCAGAGGTCTCTTAAGGAAACCATTCTGAAGGAGATCTTTGCCTCCAAAATTTAGAGAGTACCACCGTAGTACATTTAGCATTAATAGAGCTGTCCTCGTCCAGAGGCCTTTGCACACATACCAGACATGGGATTACCGTGTCTGTTCATGCACCAGACCCAACTACTGCAGATGCTGCAGTCATGGTGAAGCAAACAGTCTAAATATCCCTGAGGGCCTAAGACTGACGTATAAAAGAGACCTCGATAGTCACAAGTGAGTGCTCCGAGACCTTAGGGGTAAACCCCACCAACATGCTCCCCTTTCCCACAATCTACAAAACAAAAAGAAAATAAAATCAACTATAATATACCATAGGCCCCAAATAGGAGAGCCGACCACCAAGAGACCACAGCGGCGTCAAACTGGCCACAGCGGAATCAACGCGCCACAAGCCGCAGTGAAAACTGAAGCGACGGCCCAGAGAACAGCCCCAGCATCAGCGGCGGCCTTGCTACGACTCAGGTGGTGGACCAGCTAGCGATCTCTTCTTGCTGCATCCACGGAAGGAAGCGTCTGCCTCTTCCTGCCACCTAGCTCCACCCCTCACTTAAGTGTTCTCGCCCACTAAAAAAAGGACGAGAAATTCAAAAATTTCAAGTGCCATACAAACACCCAAGGCACATCTGCACAGTTCAGTCCAACTGCAAGAATGAAACTGGATTGCAGAGTGCAGCTGAAAGTATATATAGGCCGGGAAGAACAGCAGCTTTTGTCTTCCAGTCCATGTCCTTCAGTCAAGAATTAACCCATATACACTGACAATACAAGCAGAAAAAGCAGGGTCTATATGGAATACATGGGATACAACAATGAAGCAAACATAAGATAAGATCGCTCTGTTGAGGAAGGGCTGTCTCGAAACATCCCTTTGAGCAATCAGCTGCGTACTTGGTAACTTACAGTTCAGCTTCTATCTTATGTTTGCTTCATTGTTGTATCACATCATTGTATCTTTGCATAAACTGTTATTTGGGCAGCAGCCCTATTGCCATATCGGGATTAGAGATGAGCGAACTTTTGAAAAATTTGATTCGACGAATTTTCCGACAAAAATTGTTTCGACCCGAATTTATTCGCGACGAATCGTTATTAAAAATGGCTATTTCTGAGCCTCCTAGAGCCTCAATAGGGTTGTAAACCATTCTGCCTTGCTGTAACACGCATAGGATGCGTGCTGGGTTAGTTAAATAATACTTTGAATAAATATCACATGCAGATCAGAGGCATCGCTAATAGAATCGCAGAGCGGCACAATTGCAGAGAGTTGAAGTGGCATCACTATGAGGGGCAGGAGCCCAAACATTGCTTTAAAGAGACACTGGAGTTGGCAGCAGCAGGAGCCCAAAAATTGGATGAATCACACCCTGGAGTTGGCAGCAGCAGCAGCAGCCCAAACCTTACTTTAAAGAAATACTGGGGTTGGCTTCAGGAGCCCAAGAATTGGATGAATCACACCCTGGAGTTGGCAGCAGCAGGAGCCCAAATATTACTTTAAAGAGACCCTGGGGTTGGCTTCAGGAGCTCAAAAATTGGATGAATCACACCCTGGAGTTGGCAGCAGCAGCAGGAGCCCAAACATTACTTTAAAGAGACACTGGAGTTGGCTTCAGGAGCCCAAAAATTGGATGATTCACACCCTGGAGTTGGCAGCAGCAGCAGCCCAAACATTACTTTAAAGAGACACTGGGGTTGGCTTCAGGAGCCCAAAAATTGGATGAATCACACCCTGGAGTTGGCAGCAGCAGCAGGAGCCCAAACATTACTTTAAAGAGACACTGGGGTTGGCTTCAGGAGCCCAAAAATTGGATGATTCACACCCTGGAGTTGGAAGCAGCAGCCCAAATATTACTTTAAAGAGACCCTGGGGCTGGCTTCAGGAGCCCAAAAATTGGATGAATCACACCCTAGAGTTGGCAGCAGCAGCAGCAGGAGCCAAAACATTACTTTAAAGAGACACTGGAGTTGGCTTCAGGAGCCCAAAAATTGGATGAATCACACCCTGGAGTTGGCAGGAGTTGGCAGGAGTTGGCAGCGGCAGCAGCAGCAACAGGAGCCCAAACATTACTTTAAAGAGACACTGGAGTTGGCTTCAGGAGCCCAAAAATTGGATGATTCACACCCTGGAGTTGGCAGCAGCAGGAGCCCAAATATTACTTTAAAGCAGGGGTCTCAAACTCAATTTACCTGGGGGCCGCTGGAGGTAGATTCTGGGTAAGGCTGGGCCGCATCAAGTTTTCCACAAAAAATGCGCTTACAAAATATCATTATTCAGATTCAAATGTCTTTATTAACAGTTCTTTAACATTTAACTTTTAGAACATGAATGGACATAAACTGTTTGAACATGGCTTTATCTGCCTACTTCTTGCTGCTAGAGATCTGACAGCGCTTACTCTTGCATAGCCGAGCCACATTTGGCGTAAGTGAGGAAGCAGTTGAGACCCTCAGCACAGCTTGAAGATGAGCATCAGTAATTCTAGACCTGTACTTTGACTTATTGAAGTTCAAGGTAGAGAAGAGCTTTTCGCACAAGTATGTGCTCCCAAAAAGACACATGGTCTGCTTGAACATTCGGGAAAGCTCAGGGAAGCTGGGGGGCAATTCTCTTAAAAATTGCCCAAGTTTGTCTGCTTTTCCACTCACATCCCTAAACTTGGCTTTGAGTTCAGAGTTACACTGCAGGTCAATGAGCTCTATTTGAAACACTGGAGGGGCATCTTGCACATCAAAGGAGAAGGGGTCTGCAAAAATTTGAAATGTGGCTCTGTGTCTCTTGAAGTCTGCAAATCTATGATCAAATTCCTCCTGTAGCCTCAAAATGACATCCACATACTCCTCATGACTGAATAGTGTGCCTGAATCAATGAGTGACTTGCATGCTGGGAAATGGCAAAGGTTTGTTTGAGAAAGCTGGTCTTTCCACAATATAAGTTTTGTAGAGAACGCTCTCACGCTGTCATAGGCAGCACTGACAAGTTGCCCCTGGCCTTGTAACCTCTTATTCAGTACATTAAGCTCATGTGTGATATCAACCAAAAAAGCTAAGTCCATGAGCCATTTTGGATCACTTAGCAAAGGAACAGAAGCCCCATCTTTCTCCATAAAAGCTTTCACTTCCGCTCTCAACTCAAAAAATCTCTTCAATACGTTTCCCCTGCTGAGCCAACGCACCTCGGTAAAGTAGAGCACATCCCCATATTCTGACTCTATTTCCTCTAAAAAAGCACGAAACATTCTGTGTTTTAAGCCCCTGGATCTGATTTGATTGATGCATTTCACAACGAAAGACATCACGTTGTCAAACTTCAGGCATCTGCTGCAAAGGGCCTGCTGATGAATAATGCAGTGCAGAGCAATGACCTCCTCTAAACCTTCCTCTTTCTTTTTTTTATTAACAAGTGCCACCAGTCCTTTTTTCCTCCCGATCATTGATGGCGCTCCATCAGTTGTTATTCCGACAAACTTCCTCCAAGGCAAACCAGCATTCTGAAAAGCATCACACAGCTGGTGAAATATCTCTTGGGCGGTGGTCTGGCCATGCATTGGAACTAGTGAGAGCAACTCCTCTGTGACTTCAAAATTGTCATCAACACCCCGGACATAGATTGCAAGCTGGGCAGTGTCGGTGATGTCTGTGGTCTCATCAAGAGCGACTGAGTATACACTGAAACATTTTATTTTCTCACACAGTTGATCATAAATGTCACTTGAAAGTTCAGAAATGCGCTCTGCCACGGTGTTGGAAGAAAGGCTGATGTTGCTAAACTGACCTTCCTTTTCTGGAGAGATAATACTTGCAGCCTGTAACATGCACTTTTTTATAAATTCCCCTTCTTTAAATGACTTTCCTGCTTTAGCAATCATCATACTAACTACGTAGCTGGCTTCGACTGCTGCATCATTCTCTTTGGTTGCTTTCTTAAAGAAATCTTGTTGCCTCAGCAGACATGTCTTAAGTTTAGCAACCTGGTTGGCTCTCTCATCTTCCTGGTACTTTGCATACTCCTCAGCATGTCTAGTTGTGTAATGACGCTTCAAATTGTATTCTTTGGGCACTGCAACTTTCTCTGTGCAAATAAGACAAGTTGGGATGCCCTTGTGCTCAATAAAGAAATATTGCTTTTCCCACTTTTCCTGAAATTGTCTGTGCTCATCATCAACCTTTCTCTTCACTGCAGGCTTTGAGCAAGACATATTTGGGGCTGCGTACCAAAAACCAAAAACTGGCGTTAGGCCTTATCTTGCTCATACTATGATGATTGTTCCTGTTGGACTGCTGATTTTAATGATGGAAGTTTAATAAAATTGAAGATTTTTCAACATCTTGGGCTGGCTGAGAAACTTCTTAGTACCAAAAACTTAGGCCTATGGTGCCTTGAGATACCCACTTCAGCACAAGGTGCTCTGGATGAGCGGAAATAGAGTTTCCCAGTCCCCCTAGCTGCCTAGCATGACCTTCGGCAACATTAAAGAGGACCTGATTTTTACTCACAGGAGTAGCCAAATACCTTTAGGGTGGGCACGCACCTGTCTGGTTTATAAAAATAGCACTCCTCCACTCTGCTGTGCCCCCCTGTATATTTCTTGCCCTGTATGCTAATACTGAGCATCAAGGAGGAAGAGACGCCGGGGTTTCTCAATGGGCGTCTCCTTCTCCATGTGCCTCAATCCAATCACAGTGAGAGTCACAGCCAGGAAGAAAAAAACTCCTTGTCTGTGACACTCTTTGATGTGATTGGATCACAACACAGCCAGGGAGAAGGAGACGCCCATTGAGAAACCCCTGCGTCTCCTCCTCCCATGCAGGGCCTCCAATGGCAGAACGTCCTGTCGCCTGAACGGGAAAGAGAAGAAAAAAAGTGAGGCGTGGAGAGCGTGACTGACAGGGTGGTACTTGCCTCTCCGTGTCCCTCCCATCGAAGAAGATGAAGTCGCCGCTCTGAACACACTTGGTGCAGGTCAGCGTCCGGCGGTGTTACACAGCGGGCAGCGCTCCACCGCCACTTACTCCCCCTGGTGAGACGCCGAGGTACTGTACTTGGCGGAGCGCTGCCCGCTGTGTAACACCGCCGGAGGCTGACCTGCACCAAGTGCGTTCAGAGCGGCGACTTCATCTTCTTCAAGTACCGGAGGGAAGGTGGCTAAGTGCTTTTCCAGGCGGGGGGCCGCAAAATATTGTCCCGCGGGCCGCGAGTTTGAGACCCCTGCTTTAAAGAGACCCTGGGGTTGGCTTCAGGAGCCCAAAAATTGGATGAATCACACCCTGGAGTTGGCAGCAGCAGCCCAAACATTACTTTAAAGAGACACTGGAGTTGGCTTCAGGAGCCCAAAAATTGGATGATTCACACCCTGGAGTTGGCAGCAGCGGCAGCAGGAGCCCAAATATTACTTTAAAGAGACCCTGGGGTTGGCTTCAGGAGCCCAAAAATTGGATGAATCACACCCTGGAGTTGGCAGCAGCAGCAGGAGCCCAAACATTAATTTAAAGAGACCCTGGGGTTGGCTTCAAGAGCCCAAAAATTGGATGATTCACACCCTGGAGTTGGCAGCAGCAGGAGCCCAAATATTACTTTAAAGAGACACTGGGGTTGGCTTCAGTATCCCAAAAATTGGATGAATCACACCCTGGAGTTGGCAGCAGCAGCAGGAGCCCAAACATTACTTTAAAGAGACCCTGGGGTTGGCTTCAGGAGCCCAAAAATTGGATGAATCACACCTTGGAGTTGGCAGGAGTTGGCAGCAGCAGCAGCAGGAGCCCAAATATTACTTTAAAGAGACACTGGAGTTGGCTTCAGGAGCCCAAAAATTGGATGATTCACACCCTGGAGTTGGCAGCAGCAGCAGGAGCCCAAACATCACTTTAAAGAGACACTGGGGTTGGCTTCAGGAGCCCAAAAATTGGATGATTCACACCCTGGAGTTGGCAGGAGTTGGCAGCAGCAGCAGGAGCCCAAATATTACTTTAAAGAGACCCTGGGGTTGGCTACAGGAGCCCAAAAATTGGATGAATCACACCCTGGAGTTGGCAGCAGCAGCAGCCCAAATATTACTTTAAAGAGACCCTGGGGTTGGCTTCAGGAGCCCAAAAATTGGATGATTCACACCCTGGCGTTGGCATCAGCAGGAGCCCAAAAATTGGCCTAAAGACAAATATGTTTTGCACCATTTGGAAAGTGTAAAACGTGGCACCATGCTGAATCTAGTCGCATGCATCAGGCATTGGTGGGTGGAAATCCTGGCTGATCCATCCCTGATTCATTTTGACAAAGGTGAGAGTCTCCACATTTTTAGTTGACAGACGAGTTCTCCTCGCCGTAACTATGGCCCCCGCCGCACTAAACACCCGCTCAGATGGCACGCTACTTGCCGGGCAGGACAGCTTTTCCAGGGCAAACTCTGCTAGTTGCGGCCACAAATCAAGTTTGGCTGCCCAGAAGGCCAGCGGATCCTCAAGGTGTGTGTGGTGTCAAAGTATGACATGACCTGCTGGTTCAGGTCCTGCTCCAGGTCTTCCTGCTGCTCATGAGTAGCCTCACTATGCGGGTGTAGAAAGCTACTCATTAGCGACTGAAGACTGAGGCTGCTGCTGCTGATGGAGCTGCTGCTGCTGCTCCTGCCAACCCCCCCAGCGGCCATGGCAGTGGAAGGTGAGCGCAGAGGTCCCCTCGAGTCAGACCTGCGAGAGTATGGACCATGGCGCAGATAGGCATCGGCCAACTGCCTACGTAGAATGTCTTTGTAGTAGTTCAGTTTGTCCTCCCTCTCGGTGGGTTTAAAAAATGCCCCCATTTTGTGCCGGAATCGAGGGTCCAATAAGGTGGACAGCCAGAAGTCATCCCACCGACAGATGGAAACAATTCTGGGGTCACTAGGCAAGCACGTGAGCATGCTTCCTGCCATTTGCGCAAGTGACTCGGATGGACTACCTGTCTCCATCTCCACTGCATACTGCCACGGTGTGCCCGGGTCCTCTGTCTCGCCTTCCTCAAAAACCTCTAGCTCCTCTGGCTGCTCCTGCTCCTCCTCTCCTGTCCGCTGACTAGATAAACCAGCCATTTCGCCAAGCCTAAACTGTGTTTCGCTGGGCAACTCCTCCTCCTCCTCCTCCTCCTCCTCCTCCAGTTCAGCTCCAACGGGGTTCATGTGGCCATAAGATGTAAACGCCATGTCTCCAGTGCCCTGACCAGCCATGGTTTCCAACATGTGCTGTAGTACATGAAGCAGTGGAATCACGTCGTTCATTCCGTAATCCTGCCGACTGACAAATAAAGTGGCTTCCTCAAAGGGCCTGAGCAAACGGCAGGTGTCACGTATGAGCTGCCACTGGTTGACATTGAAGTTACACAGGGGAGTCCCCCTATCTGCTTGGATCATCAGGAAATCCGTGATGGCTTTTCTCTGTTCATATAATCGGTCCAACATGTAAAGGGTGGAATTCCAACGGGTGGAAACATCGCAAATCAGACTATGTTGGGGGATACCATTCTGACGCTGTAGCTCAAGAAGGGTGTGTTTGGCGGTGTATGAGTGGCTGAAGTGCATGTAAAGTTTCCTTGAAGTTGTTAGGATGTCTTGCAGATGGGGGGGAACACTTCAGAAACCGCTTGACAACCAGATTGAAGATGTGAGCCATGCAGGGGGCATGGGTCAGGCTTCCTTGGCACAGCACAGACAAAATGTTCTTCCCATTGTCGGTAACCATGATTCTCATTTTAAGTTTTCTTGGAGTAAGCCATGTTTGGATTTCCTGATGAATACATTTAAGCAGTTCCTCCCCTGTGTGACTCCGTTCACCAAGACAAACCATGTGAAGCACTGCGTGACACCTCCGTGCCCTGCACACATGGTAGACTGGAGGGGCACTGAGACTTGAGCCTACAGTGGAGGGTGAGGAGATGGTGGAGGATGAGGAGGCCGAGTCGCACGGTGTCACAGGCACAACGGGCAGGGAGCGCGGAGGCCGAAGCGGCGTGACCTGTCCAAGTTGCTGCTGCTGCTGCTGCAAAGGGACCACATTCACCCAGTGGGCCGTAAACGACATGTACTGTCCCTGACCGTAGTTACAGCTCCAGACGTCGGCGCTGCCATGCACTTTGCTACACACCGACAGGCTCAAGGACTGGCCCACCTTCTGTTCAACAAAAGTGTGCAGCGCTGGTACTGCCTTCTTGGCAAAGAAATGACGGCTTGGGACTCTCCACCTCGGCTCGGCACAAGCCATCAGTTCTCTGAAAGGTGCAGATTCCACCACCTGAAAAGGGAGCGACTGCAGCACCAGCAACTTGGACAGGAGCACATTCAGCTTCTGCGCCGTAGGATGAGTGGGCGCATACTGCTGTCTCTTGGACATGGCTTCGCTGATGGATTGCTGGCGGGATGCATGACTTGGAGGAGGAGGAGGAGCAGGAGCGACAGAGGATGGGTAGGACGCACAGCTGCCTTCGGCTGAGGTGCTGGAGCCTTGGCTGGCAGAAATTGGGAGCTCACTTGGTGAGGAAGCAGACTGGACCACCCCTTGGGAGCCTCGGTTCTCCCAGGTCGCTTTATGGTGACGCATCATATGTTGACGCAGGGCCGTGGTGCCAACATTTGGACCCTGGCCACGCTTCACCTTTTGCCTACATATCTTGCATGTGGCCATGTTACCCTCCTGCGGATGCTTCAGGAAAAACTGCCACACTGCAGAGTAGCTACTTTTCCCACCCCCTGGCCTCACTGATTCACTGCTGCTGTTGCCAACTCCAGGAACCCCTGCTCCACTACCTCCCGATAAGGTAGACTGCCGCACAGCAGGTGCTCTACCCCGGCCCCGGCCGGCTCCAGCCTTTGGAATTGTGCCCCCATGCTGACTGCTACCACCTTGCTGCCTCAGCTGCTGACTCCGGGGCAACCTGCGCCCCTCTTCTCCTGATGATGACGATGAAGCCCCTTCATCACCCGGCTCCCAAGTGCGATCGGCTTCATCGTCATCATCATCACTGAGTTGTGGCTGTACGTCACTGATGTTCGTGGATTCGTCAACAGTGTCTGGCGCAGGAGCTGGAACGCTCGCAGCACCCACGACACTGTCCACATCACTATTTGTCTGCCTAGCTAGAGAAGCCACCTCCATTTCTTGGCTGGGCAGTAGCTGCTGACTGTCCTCTATCTGATGGTCCTCCTCACTAAAGAGTGGACCTGAACCCAAAGCATAGGATACGTCGCTGGGGGAGGGAACGGCGTAGGCCAGAGGCAATGGGAGGACAGGGACTGCTCTCGGGGCATGCCAACTCAGGGTTGTGTCAGAGGAACCTACCGACCCTAGACTGGGGGTCTCAGACGTAAGTTGTGATGATGATGTTGATGAGCGCGTCAACCAATCTACCACGGCAGATGCGTTACTGGTGGAGACCCGACCGCTAGCAGATACTGGCAGATTAGGTCTCTCAGCGTGACTCCTGCTGCTACTGGCCCCCAGTCTGCTGCGAGCGGAATCTTGGCCTCTGCCACTCCTCTTTTCACTTCCAGGCACTTGTCTGCCCGACATAGTCTAACTGGCGTGGTAGTAGGTGATATTTTAAGAACCCCCAGGCAGCGGTGGGTCTATATGAAACAGAATATAATGCACACCAAAAGTGAGCAGTAACACTCAGCCTCCAACAGGCCTGCCTAGTGTAAATAAGAGAGCTGCTTAGTGTAAATAAAGAGGGGTATGCTATGTTACAGAATGGGATGCCCCAACAGCCAGCAGTGCACCTGCCAGCAGTAAGACTATGCACAGCAAAAGTGTCTTTATCAGGCCTAATTTCTATTAGAATAAGTGCAAATGGTTATGGTATTAAATAGAGGCTGGTGTAGTCACAGAATGGGATGCCCCAAAAACCAGAGAGCACCTGGCAGCAGTGAGACTATGCACAGCAAAAGTGTCTTTATCAGGCCTAATTTCTATTAGAATAAGTGCAAATGGTTATGGTATTAAATAGAGGCTGGTGTAGTCACAGAATGGGATGCCCCAAAAACCAGAGAGCACCTGGCAGCAGTGAGACTATGCACAGCAAAAGTGTCTTTATCAGGCCTAATTTCTATTAGAATAAGTGCAAATGGTTATGGTATTAAATAGAGGCTGGTGTAGTCACAGAATGGGATGCCCCAAAAACCAGAGAGCACCTGGCAGCACTAAGACTATGCACAGCAAAAGTGTCTTTATCAGGCCTAATTTCTATTAGAATAAGTGCAAATGGTTATGGTATTAAATAGAGGCTGGTGTAGCCACAGAATGGGATGCCCCAAAAGCCAGAGAGCATGCACAGCAAAAGTGTCTTTATCAGGCCTAATTTCTATTAGAATAAGTGCAAATGGTTATGGTATTAAATAGAGGCTGGTGTAGTCACAGAATGGGATGCCCCAAAAACCAGAGAGCACCTGGCAGCACTAAGACTATGCACAGCAAAAGTGTCTTTATCAGGCCTAATTTCTATTAGAATAAGTGCAAATGGTTATGGTATTAAATAGAGGCTGGTGTAGTCACAGAATGGGATGCCACATAAACCAGAGAGCACCTGGCAGCACTAAGACTATGCACAGCAAAAGTGTCTTTATCAGGCCTAATTTCTATTAGAATAAGTGCAAATGGTTATGGTATTAAATAGAGGCTGGTGTAGCCACAGAATGGGATGCCCCAAAAACCAGAGAGCATGCACAGCAAAAGTGTCTTTATCAGGCCTAATTTCTATTAGAATAAGTGCAAATGGTTATGGTATTAAATAGAGGCTGGTGTAGTCACAGAATGGGATGCCTCACAGCAGACTTAAGATCAGTTCAGTATATATGCACAGTTAGTGTATAAGCAGCCTGAAAACGCTAACAAAGCCAGTCAGTCAGCCAGTAACACTCAGGCTGGATGAAAAAAAAAAAAATCTCCCTGTGACTGCCTCCGATTTTTCCTAACTTTTCCTGTTTTTCGCTGACTTTTCTGTCTGTCTCCAGCCTGTCCCCAGCCTGTCCCTGTCTGTCTAACTGTCTCTCTCCCTGCCTACAGCAGCGTCCCGTCTCTCACGAATGCAATAGAGAAATGAGGAAAAGCAAGATGGCCGCCGGCCTTAAATAGCGCTGTGACATCACCGGGCTTGCTGGCTGCTGACAGGCTGCATGTGACTGTCCCAGCATACACTGCCCCAGCTTACATGTCTGGACATGTCCCGTCCGCCATCTTAGAATGCCTGTAATGTTAATGAATGGATGTTAAAGGAAAACTTCGAGCGATCGAATCGCGGGGAAATTCGGATTCGATCCGAATCAAATTTTTCATGAAATTCGGATCGAATCCGGGTTCGTCCGGATCGATTCGCTCATCCCTAATCGGGATAAACTGTGGTTGTACATATGCTTATCAGGATGTGACTTGTCAAACGAGTATCTGTTTCTGCCACTAAAGGGAATAGCAGCATACTTCTTGGCTTATTGGAAACAGTGGAGGACATTGCAGTGCTTTTTGCCATTAAAGTTAATTCATGAATGAGCAAGGGAAGCATTATCCCTGCATTGTGATCATTATTCATCATTTATACAATGCAAGGTACCCAACTGTGTTCCAAGAGGCACTATTTATTAATTTAAATAGACAACTTACTGACAGAGACCGATATGATTCCTTAATGTATACTATTTTGCCAGTGTTTCGCTTGACATTATTCCATATGTGCCCTGTCAGTATATGAAGTCTACTCCCTTTATGTATACTCTGGACATTCTGTTTTATTGATGTGTTTGGATCTGAAATTGATATCACGAGGTGTATATGTGCATAAGTATCAATGAAAATACACACGATATATCACAAAACCATTTTTGGTTTGGTGTGCATTACTTTAAATTTGTGAATATACATGAGGTTTTTAACTGGTATGGGTAAACCGGTCGGAGTGAATTGCAAACTGACTTTTTATCCCTACACGCTCCTAGGAAATTAATAAGGTGTGCTAGGTCTGATTTTGTTCCATATTAAATTGCAAAACAAAATGAGAAAATTTGACTTTCCTTGGTTTTGTTCAGTGCCCCGTAAAACTCTTCTCGACCCAACAGCACATGTGCCGTCTCACGTCCAATCAGAGCCCCTTGTGTTTACATCATTCGGTAAAGGGCTCTGATTGCCTTCAACGCAATGAGGAGAATGCGCTGGCACATCCCCCATAACCCAGGGTGTAAAGAGGATGCAGCAGCATGCACGCCCTATTGAAAACATCAGAGCCATTTGCCGAATGACACAGCCATTGCAGACTGGACGAGAGCCCACGCCATTGGACTGGGAAAATGTGAGGCACCCTGGGGGGATTCACACAGCAGGGCATTCTGATTCAGAAGAAGGCCAATGGGGGGCAACTGTCTGGGCAGGCAGAAATAGGACCAGTCTATTCCCCTCCCCCTTTCTCCCCATAGAACCATTGGGCTCCCCTCTCCTCACCCTTCTTTTTCTTACTCTCCCATTCCCAACACTTCTTCCTTCCTATTACTGAATATTTTTACTCTCTTTCTCACAGAAACATAGAAAGTTGTTGGCAGCGTCTACTACTCTTTATGTAAAATAATATTTTCAAATGTTGCCCTTGATCTTCCCTCCGACTAACTTCAGGTGTTCCCCCTTGTGCTATCATTAAGTTTCTTCTTAAAAGTACCCCCCTCCTGAAACTTATTCAATCCTTTGACATATTTAAAGGTCTCAATCATGTCCCATCTTTCCCTTAGACTGCAAACATTAAGTTCTTTAAGTCACTTTCCTATGGCCTGGCTACACTGTCCACTGCTACACTGTCAGTCGTATCTCTGACACCATTTTTGAGGTTCTTGGGTCAACCATGTGGAACATACTTCCAGGCAACTTGGGAAACATCATGGTTATACCCTACACCCTATCATATGCAAAAAGTCCCCATATGGGACTTACACTAAAATATGCAACACAAAAACTCTTCCAGTTTGCTACGTCAATTACTATAACATGCATGGTATATGAGACTATGGACCCCCCATTGTTACTGCAATATCTTGTATGTTTGACATTTTCTCATTTAGTATCCACTGTAACTTTCTATCTTTCTTAAAAAAAGGTTTTGGAATCTAAATACAAAATGTTTCTTACTTAAGAACTTTGATTCTAAAACGTAGGTCGCCTGGTTCTCCATCAATGTGTGGCTCACCTTCAAATACAAAAAAAAATGAATAAAAATAGGTGTACTTATGGGGGGAGAGAAGAAGCAGCGCTAATCTTTTGTGGGAAATTATATAAGTATCTCTTATTATTACATAGTTTACTCTAAAGAAAATATCTGCTTACCTTCCCCAATAAATGGATACTCCATGCTGTCCCGAACACCAGGTTCAATCTCTACTTCTAAAGTTCGTTCTTCATTAACAAGTCTTTAAATAAGAAAAATATCAAATTAATAATAAACCGGACCTTCAGCATGATTTAATGAAAAGCCCAAACCCTTAAAACACTATTCCCCAGCATCTAAAATTAATATATTTTAAGTTTTTAGTCAATTATTATCCTAGGCTACAACTCTGTTCAGAATTCTAGGATACGGGCGCCTCCATCTTGACTCAGAAGCATCACACATACTGAGGAGAGGAGAGTGGGATAAAGTACAGGGGGGTGGGTTATAGCGGTGCTTTGCTCAGACAGAGCAGAACTGGGGTCAGGAAAAGGTCAGCAACCCCAGAATGCAGAGCAGCACAATCCGAAGGTACTTCCTGTTTGCAGGCTGCCTGATGCTCCATGAGACGCCATCTTGGATGTTTAAAGGCTCATAACATGCAGTAGATGCAGGTAGGAGGATTTTTAATGTGGGCAATCTGTATGTACAGGGTGTGGGAAATGTATAAGATAAACTCTTATTCAGAGTGAAAGACCGCTTTAAACATGGCGCAAAATTTTGAAAAATGACCTCTCAACAGAGGCTGGCAAGTAGGTTGGCAATGAAAAGGGTTAAAAGTATCTATGCATGTTGGGAATTGCTTTGCTCGGGGGACCTTGCACTTTCAGATTTAGTTTTGTTTTTTCTTGTTTGCATATTGATTTTTTTAGAAAATGTGTTTTTAGTCTGCTTTTTTATAATTTTCTTTAAGGAAACCCTGTGCAGCCTAAGAATTCTTTGCGGGATTACTTCTAAAACAATGAGCCCACTACAAGCTGGGTGCGCTTAGAAAGCTTAACACGTGTTATTTCAGGAAATAATACAATTCTGTGATTACTCACCTTATAGAATTGGTATTATAAGTATGCAGCACGTCCTGCTCCAGAAATGATTCATAACAGTTGGGATTACCTCCGCCAGAGGGCGCTTCACTGCAGAGATGGCAAAAAGAGGCCCCTCCCGATCCCATATATACGAAATACCGCCTGCTGGAAGGACTGAGAAGTGATGAGAAGATCGTCCAGATAGGGCAGAATGCAAATGCCCTGAGCCCTGAGGAGAGCCATGACACCCGCCAGCACCTTGGTGAAGACCCTGGGGGCTGAAGTGAGACCGAAGGGCAGTGCCACAAATTGGTAGTGCTGGTCCGCCAGCGCAAACATGAGGAATCTCTGATGCCCTGGGAAGACTGGAACATGAAGGTAAGCATCTTTGATGTCTATGGAGGTCATGAAGTCTCCCGGGCACAACTAACTGATTGCGGAGCGCAGGGTCTCCATGCGAAAGTGCCTGGTCCTCATGAACTTGTTGAGCAACTTTAAGTCCAGAATGGGTCTGACTGACCCATCCCTTTTGGGAACTGTAAACGGATTGGAATAAAAACCCCGACCTCTTTCCACAGGAGGGACCTGACAGATGACCCCCAAGCCCAGTAGGTTTTGCACCGCCAGAAACAGCCTATGAGCTGCCGAGGGGACTTGAGGAATCCGAGAATGGAGAAATCTCCATTCCCCAGAAAATCATGTCCCCAGACATGAGCGAAGAGCCCCAGCCGTCCCCCCACCCGGATGGGTGAGGGCGCCCATTCATGGCTGAGGAAGCTTGGCAACAGATTTGGGCTTGGACCACCAGGAAGAACCGGAGCATGCAAGACCTCTGCCCCTGCCCCAGAAGTCTCCCCTAGAGCCTGCAAAGGAGACCCCTCTCCCGGGCCTGGCTCCGCGGTGGGAGGGAACAAAGGCTTCCGACCCCCGAAAGGGCCGCCACTGCTTCTTACGTTGAGGCAACTGACCCCCCTTGGCAAACAGGTCCAACCGATCACCAAATAAGCGTAGCCCCTTAAAGGGGAGTCCCGTGAGGGCCTTCTTAGCAGCGTTATCAGCTGCCCACTGGCGCAGCCAAACAGAGCGGCATATAGCAACCACCAATGCAGAGGTTCTACTACACATCCTGATGGTGTCATCTAAGGCAGAAAGGACATATGTAATGAACATTTCACACTGTGACAAGACCCTGAGCTCGGCACTAGCAGAATCATCAGGAGCGCCTTCCAACAGACCCTTGAGGAGAGACATGATAGCAACAGCAGTAATAGCAGAAGCACAGACAGGGCGCAAGGCAGAACCCACACAGACAAAGGCATGTGAAGCCAGCTGATTAATGCGCCCGTCCTCACTATCCTTAAGAGTAGTGGAATCAGGTGAATGGACCACAGTTGGACAACCCCAATACTGGCACATCCACCTCTAGAGGGGTTGACCAACATTTAACCATATCAGCGGGGTAAGGGCACCTTTTATCCCAGCCCTTGGGGATTCCCGGGAGCCGGTCAGGACGCTCCCATTCTTTGAGAACAAGATTATTGAAATGGGCCTGTTCTGGAAATTTCAGACGTGATTTAGCAGTACTGAAAAGTTCCCCCTGTAACGTAGGAGCCGCAGCAGGAAGGGAGATGGAAAGCACATCAAAAATCTGAGTTAACATTCTATTGGTATCATCAGCATCCCAATGATCAGTGCCATAGTCAGCACCACTGAAATGCTGATCATCAGACAACTCTGAGTCAGAGAACAATTCCCCCTCCTCAAGCGGGGTATAGTCAAGACAAATCAAGAAAATTGTCCATCTCCATAGGAAAGGCAGACGCACCCGGCGCCACATGCCGCCTTTTAGCCGGGGCCTTACGGGCCGCAGAGCTAGCCTCTCAATGTTGGCCAACCTGGAAGACTTCAGGCTGAGACTCCCCACTAGTATTAAGCTCACTGGGAGTCATAAGCAGACGAGGGGGAGTAGGTGAGGGCATAGTGGGCGCAGGCCCAGTCACAGATAGCCCAGAATGCAGCGCAAGGGTCTGCTGGGCGCAGGGTACACAGACCTGCACATCATCACTCACAGGGGATGCCCCATACACTACACACAGCCGGGCTTGTCCCGAGGGGACCCCGAGCACAATATACTGTGAAGCCTCCATATGGTGAATAAGGTGGCACAACTGGCCAGTAGGAATTACGCCGTATAAGCAATGCCGGGATGCCCCAAATGTCCGCAGGGAAGTGGAAGGATTTAACACTTTTGGCTCTCTAATAAAGTTAAGGAAACTAATAGAAGGGCCAGGACCGGGAGAAACCTCTTTAATACAGTGTTCTCCTGTCTGAAAGACATAATAAAAAGGCACCCATAAGCACAACAACAGTGATAAAATGGATATCAAACAAAGCCCGCAAGGGCACTCACAGACCACGTTAAGGGGGCCAGCAGACACCCCAGAGGAAGGCAAGATGGCGCTGGAGGGACCTCGAGAGGCGGGCCGCATGAGGGGAAGACGCGGAACGCGCGCCCGATAGGCCACGCCCCCTCTGCAAGGCGCGCAATTGGCCTGCATAGGCAGCCAACAGGAGGGCCAGGAAAATTGATAGTGATGCCGCGGCTGACCGCGGACGCCACAGGGCACGGTCAGCGGCGGCAAATTCAAAAGAAGACAGGGCGCGGAGCCCTGAAAGAGATGCAGTAAAATACAGCAAAGTCAATACTGACATGCACACACACACCCCCCTCCCGAAGGAACAAGGAGAGAGAGGGGAGGTAATGGAAGACCCTGGAGGGGTCCCACTAATAGATCAGGGCATGGGAGGGCAAAGGCGGACGGGGCATCCAAACTCAGGTTCACCATAACCTGCACCGCCTACCCTTTGGTGTGGGATTGCAGCCGGAGCCCGTGACAGAGCAACAGGGATAGATGCCGCCAACCATCACCCGACCAGCGCAGCCAAAGCTGGGAGGCATATGAAAAAGGTGGAATGGGTGGAAATAGTCCTACAGGGCCAATGGCTGCTAAGCCCAGCTCACCTGCGAGAAGAGAAGCCATCTTCTGACCTTTGCAGCCGACTGCAGAAAAGGAACTGGGGAATTTGTGGGAGGTCCCGGGTATATATGGGACCGGGAGGGGCCTCTTTTTGCCACCTCTGTAGTCAAGCGCCCTCTGGCGGAGTTAATCCCAACTGTTATGAATCATTTCTGGAGTAGGAAGTTCTGCATACTTAGAATATATGGTTTGTGGGGGGTATTCCAAATGTAAAGGGTTGTTTTGGTAGAAAAAGTGCAAGGTGCGCAGTTTGTCTGCAGAGCTGAAATTTTCAAGTAAAATTACCGTTACGTGCATGCTTTGGGGTGTTTGACAACTGTTCTATTGAAAGTAGCTATGAATGTTGGGTATCGTTCTGTTCGGGGGACCTTGCTGTACTTGTTTTTTTCTTGTTTGCATATTTTTTTTTTTGTGAGTTTGATTCTGCTTTTTTATTCTTTTTTTGTGAAACTCAGTGCAACCAAATTCATTGAGGGATTACTTCCGGAAAACTGCACCCATGTCAACAAACCTGGTATGCCTAGAAAGCTTGAGGTATTTCAAATGTAGTTTTTCTTGAAAAACTGCAATGTGCGCATAGTATAGTTGTTTTGTATCTGAAAATCTCCTAAAGCACTGTTTCAGTTTGGGGGATTCTCCTGGGCAGGAAAGGATGCCTACCAATACTAATGTGGTACTGTTGTAACCGGGAGAAATTGGGATTTCACACGCAATAAGATTCTATTGACAAGCGTACTTTTATATTATAAAAATACACTACAAATTGTAAAAATACAATTCTGTGCTTACTCACCTGTAGAATTGGTATTATGAGTATACAGCACGTCCTGCTCCAGAGAGGATTCCTTACGGAATCCTCTCTGCAGAGACAGCAAAAAGAGGTCCCTTATATACCCGGGACCTCCCACAAATCCCCAGTATTGAAAAGCAGTCAAAGAGAACCGGGAGAAGCTAAAAGATCAACTAAAAAACTTCAACAAGTATAACAATCACCATAAAGAGGATCCAAAGGATAAAGAAACCAGGGTGGGGTGGAGCAGGCTGTGCTGAATACTCATAGTACCAATTCTACAGGTGAGTAAGCACAGAATTGTATTATTCTAAGTATACAGCACGTCCTGCTCCAGAGATGATTCCTTACGGTTGGGACATCCATTAGCAGCATCCGTAAGATAGGGTGGGATCCCCAAAAAGGCAACAACATGCAGTTTAAACCACTGCTGCCTGCAGAACTTTGCGGCCAAAAACAGCATCAGCTGAGGCCCGAACATTAACCTTGTAAAACTTGGAAAAGGTATGAACAGAAGACCAAGTAGCGGCCTTGCAAACTTGTTCAACAGAAGCCTGGTACTGAAAGGCCCAAGAGGCACCAATAGCACGAGTAGAATGAGCAGTAACATGGAAGGGAGGATTCCTTCCCTTAGCAGAATAGGCTCGACACACCGCCTGACGAATACATTTGCTAATCTTAGACTTAGCAGGAGCCAGACCCTTCCTGGGACCAGAAGGGACCACAAACAAGGCATCAGTCTTTCTGAAAGATTCAGTAGCCACAAAGTAGAACTTCAAATTCCTGACCACATCCAAGGAATGCAAAGCCCTCTCCTTTGAGTTACCAGGATTAGGGCACAAGGAAGGAAGCACAATGTCCTGATTGAGATGAAAGGCTGAAACAACTTTAGGCAGAAAATCTGGTTTAAAGCGAAACACCACCTTGTCCTGGTGTCTCTCAATGTAGGGGGCCTGGATGGAAAGCGCCGCCAACTCCGAAACACGCCTAACAGAGGTGATAGCCACCAAAAAGACAACCTTGAGAGTGTGAATAGACAAAGCAGTCTCATGCACAGGTTCAAAGGGAGGACCCTGAAGGGCAGACAAGACCAAGTTCAAATCCCAGACTGGTAACATAGGCTTACGAGGGGGACGCACATGAGTAACCCCCTGGAAGAAGGTCTTGACCAGATGATGTTGAGCAAAAGACCTCTGGAAGAAAACAGCCAAGGCAGAAACCTGACCCTTCAGAGTGCTCAGCTGAAGCCCCATATCCAAACCATGTTGAAGGAACTCCAGAATCCTGGGGATGGAAAAAACGCGTCAGGGAAGGGACTTGGACTCGCACCAGTCAATATAGGCCCGCTAAATCCCATAGTAAATGGAGGAAGAAGACTTCTTTCTAGCCCTGATAATGGTGTTAACCACAGAAGCAGACAGCCCCTTTTCCATCAAGATGGAGGTTTCAGCAGCCAAGCCATCAAAGCCAGCGTTTGTAAATTGGGATGCCGTAGGCGCCCCTGAGTGAGAAGGTCTGGGTCCAAGGGCAGAGCGTACTGGTCTACTGCCAACTGCACGATGTCTGCGAACCACACCTGCCCCCCCCCCCCCCCCCAACGGGGGACCACCAGAATGCCAGGGGATCTTGGGAAAGAGAGACAAAGACTGGGAGCTTTCGATTGTGACGAGACGCAAAAATATCCACGTCTGGCAGCCCCCAACGGCGACACAGGGAGTGAAACACTCTGTTGCTGAGGGACCATTCTCCCAGGCGAGAAGTCCCCCTGCTCAGAGAGTCTGCCTCCAGATTCTCTACCCCCGGAATATACATGGCTGAGATGCAGGGAACATTGTCCTCTGCCCAGGACAGGATCTTCCTTGAGGGCACCCTTGCTCCAGGTCCCTCCCTGATGATTGATGTAGGCAACCGCCGCCTGGTTCTCTGAGCGTACCTGGACCGGCCGGCACCGAGGGTGTGGAGTCAAGTGGGCCAGAACCAACCTGACCGCCCTTAGTTCCAGGATGTTGATAGGGGGGTGTGGGCCTTCTGAGGTCCCCACAGCCCCTGGAATTTTAGGGATTTCCAGAAGCCCCCCCCCAACCTGGCAGACCGTGGTGACTGTCTCCCAGCAGGGAGCCAGAAAGGATCTGCCCCCCCCCCCCCCCCCCCCAACAGGTTTCTGGAGTCCAGCCACCAAAAGAGGGACTGCCGGGCTAGAGGGGACAGGGCAAAGGCCTGATCCAGAGAGAGGGTCCTTGTCCCACACTGACAAGAGGTGGAGCTGAAGAGGTCTCATGTGGAACTGTGCATAGGGATGGTGTCTCGAAGCAGGACACCATCAGCCCCACCAGCTGCATCCCCTGCCGGATGGAGGGATGAGGGCAAGACAGAAGGAACTGAACTTGTGCTTGCAGTGCTTCCACCTTCTGCTGAGGAAGAAAAATCCTGGCCTGAACCGTATCCAGATTCATGCCCAGAAAGGATGCTACCAAGGAGGGTGACAGGGAAGATTTGGGATGGTTGATCACCCAGCCAAATGACTCCAGAATGGTTACCACCCTCTGGTTATCCAGCTCTGCTTGTTGGAGAGACTGGGAAGTAATGAGAAGGTCGTCCAGATAGGGAATAGCGAATACCCTGAGATCTGAGTAGAGCCATCACTCCTGCCAGCACCTTGGTGAAAACTCTGGGATGGGTGAGGGTGCCCCTTCATGCCTGAGGGGGCTTGGGAGAAGACTTAGGCTTGGAACCCCAGGAGGATCCCGGACGGGCACGTCCTCTGCCTCTTCCACAGAAGTCTCCCCTGTGCCCTGCAAAGGGTACCCCTCTCCCTGACCTGGATCCATGGTAGGAGGGAGGAAAGGAACCTGAACCCCGAAAGGGCCGGGACTGTCTTTTACATTGAGGCAGTCTGCCACCCTTATCAAACAGATCCAAGCGATCACCAAATAAGCGCAGCCCCTTAAAGGGAAAACCAGTGAGCCTTCTTGGCAACATTGTCAGCTGCCCACTGGCGCAGCCAAACCGAGCGGCATATAGCAACCACCAAGGCAGAGGTTCTACCACACATCCTAATGGTATCATCCAAGGCAGAAAGGATATAAGCAATAAAAACCTCACAATGCAAAAGGGCCGAAACTCTGCACTAGAAGTATCATCAGGGGCACCATCCAACACATTCTTGAGCAGAGTCCTAACAGAAGCACAGACAGGGCGCAGAGCAGTCACAACACAGGCAAAAGCATGTGAAGCCAACTGATCAATGCGCCGGTCCTCACCATCCTTCAGGGTAGTAGAATCAGGGGAATGTACAACAGAGGTGTTAGACAACCCCAAAACTGGGGCATCCACTTCAGGAGGGGTTGACCAACGCTTAACCTCCTCAGCGGAAAATCGATATCTCTTATCCCAGCTCTTAGGGACTCCGGGAAGTCTGCTGGGACGTTCCCATTCCTTAAGGAGATTATTGAAATGGGACTGCTTGGGAAACTGCGGCTTAGCGGTATGAAACAAATCCCCCTGCTGCTTGGGGGCCGCAGCAGGAAGGGAGATAGAAAGTACTTCAAAAATCTGAGACAAAAGTCTATTAGTGTCATCTGAGTCCCATGGGTCAGAGCCAGAATCAGCATAACCCTTAGGCTGCTCATCAGATGACTCTGAGTCCGAGAACAATTCCCCCTCTTCAAGGGGGGTATAACCAGCCAGATCAAAGAATTCCTCTGCCTCCATAGGGAAAACAGACACACCAGGCGCCAAATGCTGCCTCTTAGCAGAGGCCTTACGGGCCGTAGTATTAGCAATCAACTTCTCAATGCTAGCCAATCTAGAAGACATCAGGTTGAGACTCCCCACTGGTATTCAGCTCACTGGGAGTCAAATGCGAGTGTGGAGGAGTAGGCGAAGCCAAAGGGGGCGCAGGCCCAGCCACCGGTAACCCAGACTGTAGCGTAAGCACCTGCTGGGCGCAGGGTACACAGACCCACACATCGTCACTTATAGGGGAATACCCCACATGCCACACACAGCCGGGCTTGTATCGAAGGAACCCCAAGCACAATATTCTGGGAAGCCTCCATATGGTGATTATAGTGGCACAAATGACCAATAGGAATTACGCTATAAAAAGCAACCCGGGATGCCCCAATAGTCCGCCAGGGAAGTGGGAGGATTTTAGCAATTAGGCCTCTAATAAAGTTTAAGAAACTAATAGGAGGGGGTAGGACCAGGCAGCACGAGGAACCAAAATGGCGCCGAGGGTACCTCAAGGGGCGGGCCGCGGGGAAGGTGATGCGGAGCACGCCAACCAAGAGGCTCCGCCACCCCAAAGAGCACGATGTCACACATGTGACCAACAGCCAATACCAGCGCAGCAGCGCCTGAGGTAATGTCGCCTCTGACCGCGGAACGCCACAAGGCGCGCGCGTCAGTGGCGGCAAATACAAAAAAACACACCAGTAAACCGAGGAGAATGACAGTGCTAACCAAGGTCCGGAGCCCTAAGACCAGTATAAGCATTACATGCAACATATACACCCCCCCCCCCAGAACGACCGGGGAGGGCGGCGGTCAGCTAAACAGGGACCCACCGAGGACCGGGGGGGAAGGGGCATCCCATGTAAGGCTGACCATAAGCCTGCACCGCCTACCCTTTGGTGGAGGATTGCGGTAGGAGCAGCACACCTAAAGCAGCTGGCAGCGGTGCTGCCTACCATCACCCGACCAGCACAGCCAAGGCTGGGAGGCTATTAACAAATGAAACGGGTAGTAATAGTCCTACAGGGCCGCGGGCTGTTAAGCCCCGCTCACCTGTGAATAGAGAGAGACATCTTCTTGTCCTTTGCAGCCGACTGCAGAGAAGATCTGGGGATTTGTGGGAGGTCCAGGGTATATAAGGGACCGGGAGGGGCCTCTTTTTGCTGTCTCTGCAGTCCAGCACCATCTGGCGGGGGTAATCCCCAACCGTAAGGAATAATCTCTGGTGCTGTATACTTAAAAAAAAAAAAAAAAGAATAAAAAACTTTTTTATTCTAACATATTTCACCCCAAAATAATGAGAATACACTTAAAAATGTCAAGACATTTCATGTTAAAGCCCGGGACGCTAAAAAAAAAAAAAAATATATAATTTTCCTGGGAAATACCTTCAAAAATCACAGTTGAACATGTGGAGCGCAAAATTGTAAAAAAATGGTCTGGCAACAAAGGGTGACAAAATTTCCAGGTAGGCTGGATTAAGGGTTAAAGCCCTTAAATTAAAAAAAAAAATACCCATTTTGTGAGTAATCACCTGAAAAATGGATATTGTCAGTGTGCCACACACCCCGCTTCCCCTTTAATTCTTCACGATTGGGTTACTCACCGCCAGGCGACGCAGTTGCAGAGAGGAAGTCTTGTAACGAGCCCCCTTCCGGCCTATATATACCTGGTACCTCCCACTTAACACCAGTGATTTAAAAAGCAGAAAGACAAGGTACCAGTAAATCTAAAGGTAACCTCAAAATAAATAAAAGCTTCACCATATAAAGGATTCGGGATACCGAAAAGGGCGGGGGTGAAGCGGGGTGTGTGGCACACCGACAATATCCATTTTTCAGGTGAGTACTCACAAAATGGTATTATTCTCAGTGTGCCACACACCCCGCTTCCCCTTTAATTCTTCACGATTGGGACATCCAAAAGCAGTGTCCACAAGGGATGGGTATCCGAAGGCAAAAATGAAGCATAACTTAAATGACTGCAGTCTGCAGAACTTTGCGGCCAAAAACAACATCCGCTGAGGCTCGCACATCAACTTTGTAAAACTTAGAAAAAGTATGAACAGAAGACCAAGTGGCGACCTTACAAACTTGTTCAACAGAAGCTTGGTGCTGAAAAGCCCAAGACGCTCCAACGGCGCGAGTAGAATGAGCAGTGATACGAAAAGGGGGAACCTTCCCCTTAGCAGAATAGGCCGCAATAATGGCCTGACGTATCCATTTGCTAATGGAAGATTTGGCCGGTGCCAAACCCTTCTTAGGCCCATAGGGCACAACAAAAAAGGCATCCGTTTTATGAAAAGGAGACGTGATAATCAAGTAGTACTTAACACAGCGTACTACATCCAAACAATGCAAAACCCTCTCTGTCATTCTTAGGATTAGGACACAAGGAGGGAAGAATAATATCCTGATTCAAATGAAAAGCAGAAACAACCTTAGGAAGAAAGTCTGGTTTGAACCGAAAGACCACTTTATCCTGATGCCTCTCAAAGTAAGGCGCCTGGATAGACAAGGCCGCCAACTCCGAGACACGCCGGACCGAAGTGATAGCTACCAAGAAGACAATCTTCTGAGTCAGGGTAGACTAACTAGACTATCTTGCAAAGGCTCAAAAGGAGGAGCCTGAAGAGCAGAAAGAACCAAATTCAAATCCCAAACAGGGAGTAATGGTTTCCGGGGGGGCCGCACATGCGTAACCCCCTGGAAAAAAGTTTTAACTAAAGGATGAAGCGCAAAACGCTTCTGAAAAAAGATAGATAAGGCAGAAACTTGCCCTTTCAATGTACTTAGCTGAAGACCAGAGTCCAGGCCAGATTGTAAAACAGAATCCTGGAGACCGAAAAGACCCTGCAAGGAAAAGATCTAAGTTCACACCAAGCGATATAGGCTTTCCAAGTCCTATAGTAGATGATAGAAGAAGACCTCTTCCGGGCACTGATCAGAGTCTTAACGACCGAGTCAGAAAGACCCTCCTCCTTCAAGATGGAGGTTTCAGCAGCCAGGCCGTCAAACCCAGCGCTGGTAAATTGGGGTAACACAACCGACCCTGAGCGAGCAGATCGGGCCGAAGAGGCAGAACAAACTGGTCCACTGCCAGCCGAACGATGTCTGCGAACCACACTCGCCTTGGCCACTTTGGGGCCACGAGAATGGCGGACACCCCTTCCAGAGCCAACTTCCGAACCATCCTGCCCAGCATGGGTATCGGAGGAAACAGGTACAGAAACCCCAGATCCCCCCAGCTCAGGGACATGGCGTCCACTGCCAGAGCCAAGGGTCCTGGGAGAGCGACACGAAGATCGGGAGCCTGCAATTGTGACGAGAGGCAAACAGGTCCACCTCCGGGGTCCCCCACCGGAGACACAGTGAGCGAAAAACTTGAGGATGGGGAGACCATTCTCCCAGACGGGAAGAGCCCCTGCTCAACCGGTCCGCTTCCTGGTTCTCCACCCCTGGAATGTACACCGCCGAGAGACAAGGAACATGGGCCTCTGCCCAGGTCAGGATCAGGGACACCTCTCTGAGAGCAACCAGACTGCGAGTCCCTCCCTGATGATTGATGTAAGCAACCGCTGTTCGATTGTCTGAGCGAACCTGGACCGGAAGGCCCAGAACGTGTTGAGTCAGGAGAGCAAGAACCCGACGGATGGCTCTAAGTTCCAGAACATTGATGGGTAAATGGGCCTCTTGAGGTCCCCACTGCCCCTGGAACTGAAGCTCCTTCCAGAATCCCCCCCCATCCCGAAAGACTTGCGTCCGTGGTGACAATTTTCCAAAGAGGGGTCAGGAAAGACCTGCCCTTCACGAGATTGGCCGAGACCAACCACCACTGGAGGGACTGCCGGACCCGGGAGGACAACTGGAAGGGCTGATCCAGCGACCGAGGCTGCCGGTCCCAGGACGCCAAAAGATAGAGCTGAAGCGTCCTCGTGTGAAATTGAGCAAAAGGAACTGCCTCGAAGGAGGCAACCATCAACCCTACCAGCCTCATCCCCAGACGGATGGACGGCCGAGGATTGGAAAGTAGGACCCGAGCCAACCCCTGAATCAGATGAATTTTGGACTGAGGGAGAAACACCCTGTGTTGACGAGAGTCCAACTGCATCCCCAGAAAGGACACCACCCTGCCGGAGCAAGGGAGGACTTGGGGAAGTTGATCACCCCGCCAAAGCTTTCCAGCGTGGAGACCACCATCCTGGTGTCTTGTCACCGATGACAGAGCCATGATGAGAAGGTCGTCCAAATAAGGTACGACACTAATGCCCCGAGATCTGAAAATGGCCATCACCCCTGCCAGCACCCTGGTGAACACTCTTGGAGCCGAGGTAAGGCCAAACGGAAGTGCCACAAATTGAAAATGCTGATCTTTCATCACGAATCGAAGAAAACGTTGATGAGCCTGGCAGATGGGAACATGAAGATAAGCATCCTTGATGTCTATGGACGTCATGAAGTCCCCCTGCCGAAGAGAACCGATGGCCGTACGCAAACTTCCGAATACGGACGAACTTGTTGAGTAATTTCAGGTCCAGGACGGGACGAACCGACCCGTCCTTTTTGGGGACTACGAACAGATTGGAGTAGAAACCGAGGCCCATCTTTAAGCGCGGTACCGGCCAGATGACCGCCATTTCTAAAAGATTCCTTACCGACGCCAGGAGCCCCTGTGCGGCCAAAGGATCGATGGGCACCCGAGACCGAAAGAACCGTGAAGGAGGTCGAGACTCGAATTCCAGTTTGTAACCGGACGACACCAACTCCCGGATCCACCTGTCCGGAACCTCCTGGTCCCAAACCTGGGAGAAGTGTCGCAATCGTCCCCCCACCCGCACGGGTGAGGGCAGCCCCTCATTGCTGAGCGGGCTTACCGGCAGGTTTGGGCTTGGCACCCCAGGACTGAGTGGGGCGGCCACGGCCCCTCCCCCGGGTCCAACCTGCACCTCTGGTAGCGGGAAAGGAAGCCCCCTTACCTGCTCTAAATCCCCGAAAGGAAGGCCTAACGGTACTTGCACCCCGAAAGGGGCGACGAGGTCTCTTGCGTTGAGGCATTTTACCACCTTTTGCAACTGAATCAATTTTATCACCAAACAGTCGCAAACCCAAAAAAGGAAGTGCTGTGAGCACCTTTTTAGAGACTAAGTCCGCCGATCACTGGCGCAGCCATACTGACCGACGAATAGCCACCAGCATTGCCGCTGTCCTGCTATTCATTGCCAGCGCATCGTCCTGAGCGGTCAGAACAAAGGAAATAAAAGACTCACACTGCTTAAGAGCACTAAACTCATTACAAGCGGGATCAAGATCTGCGCATAGATCCTGAATAACGGACCTAACCGCCAATAGAAGAAGTGCCGAAGCACACACCGGCCGCATCGTCGATCCAGCACTGATAAAACCATGGCGAGCATACTGGTCAATCCGACTATCCTCACCATCCTTAATGGCAGTGGTCTCAAAAGACTGTACCATAGCCGTGCTAGAGAGCCCTAGCACAGGGGTATCGACGTCAGGGGGAACTGACCAAAGCTTCACCAATTCCACCGGAAAAGGATAGCGCTTATCCCAACTGGAAGGAATTCCAGTCAGTCGCGTGGGATGTTCCCATTCCTTAAGCACAACCCTCTCAAAGTGTTGTTGCCTGGGAAACACCAAACGCGGCTGAGGCACGTTAAACAACTCACCCTTTGGCAGGGCGACAGCCTCAGGCGGATCTAAATTCAAAATTTCAAACATTTGAGCCAAAATGGAGGGGGTGTCAAGGGATACCCCCGCAGCCAGATCGCCAATAGCATCGATCTCAAGCTGGTCTGCAGGCTCATCCGACTCCACAAGGAGTTCCCCCTCCTCGTCCAGGGAATAATCGGACCAATCCACAGGTTCGCACCCCTCATCCTGTGAAGCAGGAGCTACAGGAGAAAGGTGTTCCCGTTTCGCTGTAGCCTTCTGAGCTACTTTGGCGGAACTGACGCACAATATTCTGCTTTGCACAAGGAATGCATAATATAACATCATCGCCTGGGAGCGGAGTCCCACAGCCCCCACACAGCCTGGATGACCCAGAAGAGCCATTTCCGGTATTATCGGTAGCCTCCATATGGTGATTTATGGTATTCGCACAACCGTGGGTTTTAGGCATAAGCCACCCGGGATGCCCCTTTAAATTAATGTCCCGGGAGGGAGGATTTAAATTATAATTATCCCCCCCTTTTTTTTTTAAAATATACAAATATATATATATATATATATATATATATATCCCAATTTAGAATAATAGGACTAGCCAGGTATAATAGAACCGGGAAGCCACTGCATTGAGGGAATCCCAGGATCTGTGGGGAAAGAACAACAGTAAGATCCCCAGAAAAAAAGGGCAGCATGCAGTACAACATTCATGCAAACAGCATATACCAACACATAGTAAAAACACCCCAAAGTGCTTTAAGTGGTCAAAAAGAATTTGAACCAGTAAAAAACAATCATGAATATTAACAAAAGACGGCCCCACACAAGGTGAGGTCGCTTACCTGCCCAAGGCTGAGAGCAAGGACAGCAGCAGCAGCAGAGACAATCCACTCCCTGCGGCTGAGTACCCCGCACCTGACTCCTAATAAGAAGGAGGAAGTGCGGCTGGGGCCGAGCTGCACGTCGAAACCGCTCCAGCCACGCCCCCTCATTACGTCGTCAGGGCCCCGCCCCCCCTTCAAACAGTGCGGCCCGCCAAACGGCGGTGCCGCAAAACGAGAGGGCGCCCGACGCCATCGGTTAACGGAGGGGAGGGAAAACATTACTAGCAGCTTCAGGCCATGCGCCTGAACAGTCACAGTGCGGCCCGCCAAAACGGCGGTGCCAAAAAACGAGAGGGCGCCCGACGCCCTCGGATAATGGGAGGGGAGGGGAGGGGAGAGCGTCTCAGGCGGCTTCAGGCCATGCCTGAACCGCCAACAGCGCAGCCCGCCAGGCGGCCGCCCCTAAAGTGGAGCTAAACTCTGGCAGTTCAGGCCGTGCCTGAACCAACAGCGCGGCCCGCACAATGCCGGAGCCGCCAGAGAGAGAGAGGGTGCTGATCAGTGGGGGCAATCTGTAACTAAAGAGTATTTAGCAGGTCAGGCCGTGTGCACCCATCCTGCGAAGCTGACCTGAAAACTGACAATGGTTATCAACACAAGTTAAACACACAAGTAAAAACACCACATGCATATACACATCCCCCCCCCCCCCCCCCATAGTGAAGGGAGAAGGGACCGTAACGGGAGAGAAAGGGGGCCAAGGGGAACCTCGGGACAGGGGCATCCCAAATCCGGATCACCATGCCGGATAGCCGCATTGCCCCCACGCAAGAGGTCGAGCGGAGGGGATAAGCTCCTAGGCACCTATAGTGCCATCTACCAATTGCCCAGTGAGCAGCCTGGGCTGGGAGGCTTCCATTAACCATATAGGTAACAATCAAACTGGGCAGAAATAGACCCAAAGGGGGTGCCGGGGTAAGACCCTGGCTACCTGCAAGCAGGAGACTTCATTCTTCTCTCTTGTCGTCATGCAGCGAGAAAAACACTGGTGTTAAGTGGGAGGTACCAGGTATATATAGGCCGGAAGGGGGCTCGTTACAAGACTTCCTCTCTGCAACTGCGTCACCTGGCGGTGAGTAACCCAATCGTGAAGAATTAAAGGGGAAGCGGGGTGTGTGGCACACTGAGAATATATATATGCTGTGGGGACCCCCCTTTCCAGCATAACCACCATAGCAGCAGCTATGGGAGCTTGAACACAAGGCTCGGAGGCCAGTCTACAAGCCTATACAGCTTTTGCAGCCCGCCAGGCACTTCTGCCACCCCCCTCCCCCAGACTTTAGGGAGGCAGGTAATAGGGGGCTGGTGGTTGACAGCAATTCACCCACCCTCTAGTCGCAGGTGATTGTCAGACCCCCAGCCATGTAAACTGGTATAGGGGTCTCATGGATCCCTTACCAGTTCAGAAAGGGCTAAATGCAATAAAAATACCATATTGTGAATACTCGCCTTGTAAAATGGGTATTATAAGTATGTCACACACCCCGCTTCAAGATATTCATAACGTGTGGGTATACTGACCTGAAGAGGGCGATCTGCAGAGATGATTGGAGGAAAGAAAGCCCCTCCCAGTCCATAAATACCTGGGACCTCCCACTCATTACCCAGTATAAAGAAAGCAGTAAGGTAAGGGACCAGGAAGAGCCAAATATAAGTCATAACAACGCAAAGTTCACAAAATGAAGGATCCAGAATACAAAGGGGCGGGTTGAAGCGGGGTGTGTGACATACTTAGAATAATACCATTTTGTGAATACTCACCTTGTAAAATGGGTATTATAAGTATGTCACACACCCCGCTTCAAGATATTCATAACGTGTGGGACATCCAATAGCAGTGTCCATAAAGGGCGGGGATCCAAAACAAGGCATAAAGCACAACTTAAACTACTGCAGCCTGCAGAACTTTGCGGCCAAAAACGGCATCCGCTGAGGCCCGAACATCAACCTTGTAAAACTTTGAAAAAGTGTGAACAGAAGACCAGGTAGCGGCCTTGCAAACTTGCTCAACCGAGGCCTGGTGCTGAAAAGCCCAGGAAGCCCCAACCGCACGAGTATAATGAGCTGTAACACGAAAGGGAGGATCTCTCCCCTTAGCAGAATAGGCCCCAACAATGGCCTGACGAATCCACCTGCTGATGGTAGACTTTGTGGGTGCTAGACCCTTCTTGGGCCCAAATGGCACCACGAAAAATGCATCAGTCTTGCGAAAGGCAGACGTTACCACCAAATAGTACTTCACAACACGAACCACGTCCAAAGAATGCAGGGCCCTCTCCTTGTCATTGCTGGGATTAGGACACAGAGAGGGCAGAACAATATCCTGATTTAAATGAAAGGACGAAACCACTGTTCCGCTCTCAAAGCACTGACTGTGTGTGATTCTAAACGGACAGCTAAACACTGGTTGGAGATCTCAGTAAACAGAAGCCCATGCTTGTATTGTCCACCAAAGGAATCCAACTTTATACTGTTTTATTAGTATATACTTATACGTTCTTCAGTATACATTAAATTTTGTGAAAAGGTGATGATGTCTCAAACCTTCTGGGAGAGGAAAATATCTGCTGCATCCATAGAGAATGAAAATCTAAAATGGCTGAAGAGAACTTCCTGTAGCAAAGGTTTACTTCCTGTCTAAGGGATTCACTGAATACTCTTTGATAAAAGTAGAACTGTTATACCGAACTTCTGCCAGTAGATGGCAGTGGTGCACTACACAACTATAAGTAATACACTGCTAAGAGCAATTATAACTGAACTAGCCTGAAAAGGCAGCACACTCCCTGCCTGATATAATACATTATATCACTACCTATACGTATCTACTGTACAGGAAAAACACATTAATTAGAAAATACATTTCTAACTAGAACTGGTAACATAACTACACATGAGTCCACAATGTCAGTGTCTCTTGGCTGTGGCACTTTCCGCTAGCAGTCCACATGAAGAAATAATTTGTTCATAAACCCATCTTCGGATTGGAGAAGTCGCACTAAGCCAAACTATCTCCAACCCCAATTGTAATCCACAGGATGGAATTCAACTGAAGGAAAATGTCACATTCGAGAGCTGTTGGTGACAAGCTGTAAATTATGTATTGTCCCAGCAAATTACCACATACTCAACGGCGAACAATAACATCTGAGACTGGTCTGGCGTACACTTTAACATTCCCTTTTTTCGCCACTTTAACTTCAACCTTTCTGACTTTACCATCTTTACTTGGCGACGTATTTGTGACAATTCCCATAGGCCAGTTATTTCTGCTTTCTTGGATATCTTTCAACAGCACAACATCTCCCTTCTTGACGTTGGGACTAGTTTCAGCCCATTTCTTGCGACTTTGTAAGGTAAGCAGATAATCTCTCCTCCATCTCTTCCAAAATGTATCAGCTAGGCATTGGACTTGTTTCCATTGCTTTACATGAAGATCTGTTGTACTAAAGTCTCCACAGGGGGCTGATAAAGAGTCTACCTTTTGGGTCAAGAGCATAGCAGGGGTAAGAACCATTGGGTTATCTGGATCTGTAGATATTGGCACCAAAGGTCTCGCATTGATGATGGCCATTACTTCCGCCATAAAGGTACTCAAAGTCTCATGAGTCAAACGAGTAGGTTTGGCTTGGAGCAACATTGCATCTAAAATGCGCCTAGCTACACCTATTAATCTCTCCCAGGCGCCTCCCATGTGAGAAGAGTGAGGAGTGTTGAAGAGCCATGTGCATCCTTTGTCTTGAAGATAGTCTAAAAGTTCTGTATCATTTGAGCATATATGCAGCTCCTTGCATGCACCTACAAAGTTAGTACCTCTGTCAGAGCGAATCAACTTAGCTGGACCACGAACAGAGAAGAATCTTCTAAGAGCATTGATGAAACTGGATGCTGACATGGACTCAACCAATTCTATATGCACTGCTCTGATAGAAAGACACGTGAAAAGTACAGCCCAACCTTTGCTGTCAGCGCTACCTCCTCTGGCGGGTTACAACTTCCAACTCCCACACTACTGAATGGAGGTTCAGGATTGACTCTGTCTTCTGGTAACTCTGCCATCTTTTGGCTTTCCAATCTCCCTCTGAGCTTCCGGCATATGACACATTTGTGAATGATTGCAGACACTAGACCAGGGGTACTCAACTACTTTCAGTGGAGGTCCACTTACCAGGGTCTGCCGTGGGATGAAGGTCTGGGGGGGGGGGGTGTAAGTAAGAGTGCATGTCAGCTGTTAGCTGAAGAGCTTGCACTCTACAAGAAGCAGGAAGTAAATGACAGAAGCAGGAAGTAAATGGGGGACAGGATTCTCACCTCCTTGCACTTTCTCGGCCACTGGCCCGGTTCTCCAGCAGCTCGATGAACTGGTCCCGGGTAATGGCCTCCTCACCCCGGGCCAGGGGGAGGAGGAATGGAGTAAGAAAAGAAACAGGGAGGGAAGGCAAGGAAGTGAGAACTGAAGAAAGGGAGAGAGAGAAGAGCCAGAACAGGGAATAAGAAAGAGAAAGGGGAGTGAAAGAACAAAAGGAAGGAAGAAGGCAGTATGGGAGTGAGGGAGAAAGAAAGTGAGGTGGAAAGGGAAGAATGTAATGAGGAAAGAAAAGGTAAGGAAACGAGAGGGGGAAGGGAGGAGTGGGGGAAGAAAAAAGAGAGAGGAAATGCAGGAAGGAGGGGAGAGAGGGAAGGGTGAAAGGAAGGAGTGAGGGAAAGGATGAAGGAAAGAGCACAAAAGATAAAGAGAGAATGAAAGTTGAGAAAGAGGTAGAATAAAGCGTGGTGGAGAGAGAGAAAGAGAGAGACAGGGAAGAAGGGAGAAAAAAAGAAAGAACACAGTGAGAAAGGTGCGGAGGGAGAAAGATAGAGGAAGAGAAAAAGAAGGAAGGAATGGACAAATAAAAGCAGCAAGAGAGGACAAAAAAAGGAAAGCAGGGAGAAAGAGAGAGATAGAAATGGGGATGTAAGGGAGAAAGAAAAAGGACAGTGATAAAGAAGTTAGAGAGGGAGAAAAAGACAGAGAATGGAAAGGAAACACAGCATAGAAGTGAATGAGGCAGACTGGCCACAGCTAATTCATCATGGGTGGGACACTGGGACTTGCCTTTTCTCTCCTTTATTGTTGTGTCCTGCCAGTCCATTACACTGATGATCGCAGTGTGGGGGAGGAGAGGGGGACGCGAGAACAGCCTCACTCTGCAAGCCCCCTCCCCTGTGCAGTCATGTGGAACTGACAGTCAGGGGAGGGGAGGGGGGAGGCAGAGGTCAATCAGCTCCCGGACAGCCTGACATGAATAAATAAAAGTCCCGCCGGGTTAGTGACAGCGCTGCGGGCAGCGGGAGCCTTTACCTTATTGTCCTCCTTCCTTTCCAGCCATGAGCCATCCTATCTTCAGCAAAAGCCCGCTGCCCGGCCACAGCGTAATTATGCCCCGCCCACTCCTCCATCATTGGCACAGCCGTGATTGGGCCTCCCTCTGCCTCCACAATGCACCTCTGCGGGCCGGAACTTTTGATGCTGCCGCACAGCAAATTGCCCGGGCACACGGCTCCACCGTGGAGCCAGCAGCAGCCGGGACACTACACCAGCCCTGGGCAGCGGTCCGGACAAATGGCGTCTGCGGTCCGGATTCGGACCGCGGTCCGCCATTTGAGTACCCCTGCACTAGACGTTTTCCACCAATGACCCAGAAACCTGCAGCTCTGATTGCACCTTCAGTAATGACACGCCCTTGGTGTACTATTTGATTATGATAATATCTTATGATCAAGGCAGCAATATGGTGATCATGAGGAATGATGACAGGCTGCTTCTCCTCATCTGACAGTGTGGCAAATGATAAACGGCCTCCTACTCTTAATAGTCCATCTTGACCTATAAAGGGACTGAGTTTTGTAAGACGGCTATGTTTTGGAAGTGTCTTTTGTTGTTCAATACAGTCATATTCTTGCCTAAAATATGTGTGTTGTACAGAAGAAATTATAACTGTCTTGGCTTGTGAAATTTCTTCTAAACTGATCCTTTCATGGAAAACTCTCCAGCTTCCAGGTTGATCATTGTTAGTTTCCTTGTGGAAACTTTTGGCAACACGGATTAACTTTGCTATAACCCTGCTCAGTCTCTTCCAGTCAGAAAATCTTTCGAAGCGATGTGGCTGAAGTTTAGCGTCAAGGGCTTTAGTGCTAAAGTTTACTACTTCTGACCTAATTTCAGGATCAGCTTCAGGCTCCACTAAAGGGTAAACATTGGTGTTATCAGGATTATCTACAGCCGTCTGATACAGAAATGGTGGGCCTGAGAACCATATAGAGTTCTGAAGGCAAGCTATCTGCGTAGGTCTGGTGGCATAATCTGCAGGGATTTTGTTCTGAGGGCACATAGAACCATTGCTCTGGACATGTTGTTTGTCTGATCCTGTTCACCCGGTTGGAAACATATAAGAAGAATCTCTTTTAGTGTTGCAGATATAGCCTAGGACTGTTTTACTGTCTGTAAAGAATTTCACAGCATCTAGACTTAAGTCTATCTTGTCTCTCACTAGCTCATATAGTTCAACTGCTAGTACAGCTGCACATAACTCTAGACGTGGAATCGTATATGCTGGCTTAGGGCTTAGCTTGGATTTTCCCATAACAAATCCAACATGGCAGACATTTCCTGCATCAGTTACCTTCAAGTAAGCAACTGCACCTATTGCTATAACAGATGCATCTGAAAAGACATACAGTTCTTTTTTACACGCTTGTGACAATGAAACAGGAACATAACACCTGGATATTTGTAAGCACTGTAAGGCTTGTAAAGACTCTGTCCATTGGACCCACTCATGGAGTCTTTCTTGGGGAAGCAAAGCATCCCACTCGCTTTCTTCACTTGACAGTTCACGAACTAAGGCCTTACCTTTCACGGTGACTGGTGCCACAAACCCGAGGGGATCATAGAGGCTGTTAACAGTGGATAGGATCCCTCTTCTTGTGAATGACTTTTCTGTTGAAGAAACCTGGAACACAAAACAGTCTTTAACAAGATCCCAGCTTAGGCCTAGACTCTTCTGCAAAGGAAGGGCGTCTGTTCCCAGGCAAAGGTCTTTGAGGTCTTTAGCTCTGTCTTCTGTGGTGAAAGCTTCCATGACTTGTTTGCTGTTAGAGGCAATCTTATGTAGTCGCAGATTAGACTCTGCCAGCATTTGTTTTGCTTTGTTGAGAATGTTGACTGCTCCTTCAGGTGTGTTAGCTGAAGCAAGTCCATCATCCACATAGAAATGTCTCATGACAAAGTGCTTGGCATCTTGACCATAACGTTCTGCACCTTTCTGGGCAGCCTTCTGCATACAGTATATAGCAACAGCTGGTGAAGGGCTGTTACCAAACACATGTACTCTCATTCTGTATTCTGTTACCTCTTTGTCTATGTCGTTGTCCTTGTACCACAGGAAACGCAGGTAGTCACGATGGTCCTCTCTCACTAGAAAACAATAAAACATCTGTTGCACATCTGCTGTGAAGGCAATGGGCTCTTTCCTGAAGCGTAAGAGGACCCCCAGAAGTGTGTTGTTTAGATCTGGACCACTCAGCAGTACATCATTCAATGAAATGCCTTCATGTTGCGCACTGGAATCAAACACAACTCTTATTTGATCCGGTTTGTGTGGGTGGTAAACACCAAACATTGGCAGATACCAGTGTTCTTTACCTTTATCCAGTGGTGGTGCTACTTCAGCATGATTGTTGTCCAGCATCCTTTTGATGAATTCTGTAAAGTCTTTTTTCACTTCAGGTTTTCTTTGCAAGGTTTTACGTAGTGTGTTCAAGCGCTTCATGGCTTGCTCTCTGTTGCTAGGTAAATAACACCTGGGTGTGCGAAAAGGTAAAGGGGCTACCCAATTGCTGTTTTCATCTTGGAAAGCCTCTTTGTCCATGATATGGAGAAATGCTTGATCATCTATAGACATTGCTTGCTTGTCATCATCTTTTGTCTTCTGAAACACTGAGTTCCCTAAAGTGTCAATCTTCATGTCACAACAAATGTCTCTATTAAAACTGGAAGAAAAGTCATAGCATGGTTTCAGGGTTTCCTTAACAACAATGCTGTTCTGGCATGGGCTGAGGTGGGACGTACGCTCATTTGTTAGCACAGATGTCTTTGAAGTATTGACACTATCTGGACGATGTGCTGCTCCCAGACAAACTTCTCCTACTATAACCCACCCCAGATCAAGTCTTTGGGCATACGGGGCATTAAAGGGTCCATTAATTTGTTGACGTACCTTATGTACCTGCAGAATGTCTCTTCCAAGAAGTAGCAGAATAGAGGCGTCCCTCTGGACAGCTGCAATAAGGTGAGATATTGATTTAAGATGAGGATGATGAAGGGCCACTTCTGGTGAAGGAATCTCTGCCTTATCATCTGGTATCATATCACATTCTATCAAGGTGGGGAGTGAGAGATGGACTCTCTTGTCAAGAGACTCAATTGTAAAGTCAGTTGCTCTCCTCCATGTGGTCTGTATCACTCCTGCACATGTTTTTAGAGTGTATGGAACTGCACTTGACGTAATGTTGAAGGCATCAAAAAAGTCTGACCTTGCCAGAGACCTGTTACTTTGCTCATCCAGAACCACATACATCTTCACTGCCTTCTCTTTATTCCCAGCGGGGTACACTGTTGCTAGGCAGATCTTGGAACATGAGCGTGGATTTGTACTGTCACCACAGATTTCAGTGCATTTGGCCATTACTGGGGTAGCTGATTCATCCTTTTGCTCCCTGCCCTCATCTTTCAGGGTTTCAGCGACCTCTAGTGGTTGATGCAAGGTATTGGGGTGTAAAGCTGCGATGTGTCTGTTACTGCCACATTCTGAGCAATTTGCTTGTATTTTGCAGTCTTTAGCTATATGCTTGGTGGATGCACAACACTTGAAGCAGATGCCGTTTTCTCTAAGAAAGGCTAACCTTTCCCTGATAGGTTTACTTCTGAACCCCTTGCACTTGTTTAGAGGATGGGGTTTTTTATGAAGTGGGCAAAGTCTGTCAGGGTCTTCATAGGTGTTTACCTTGTAGCTGCTTGCACCTCCTGAGTCTTCAAAGGGAACCATTGTCTTGTGGGCAATCACTGAAGTCCTATGGTAGGGTCTAGGTGGCTTTTCTGCCTTTGGAAGCTGGCTGCTGGTGATGAAGGAAAAACTAGGATCGCACCTCATCTTGGCTTGCTGCTGTACAAACCTAGAAAACACAAAGAAAGGAGGGAAAGGGACACCATGATCTTCTTTGTATTTTGCTCCAACACACCCATTTTTCTTGCAGGTGGTGAGGTAGTTTCTCCACTATAGGCCTTGTACCGTTGGCGGTATCTAAATGTGCAAGTCCCTTTAAATAACCTTCTTCCTTGGCACACTGAACTTCCCAAAGAATATCACCTAGCTCTTGTAGTTTCAAACTGTCTTTGCTGTTTAGCTTGGGGAAAGACTCCAGTCTTTTCATTAGAGCGCCTTCAATTGCCTCTGGTGATCCATATCTTTCTTCTAGCCTTTGCCAGGTCATATCGAGTCCTACTGGAGGGTTAAATAGGTGTATCCTGCGCATCCTTCTTGCATGCTCTGCAGACTCTGACCCAAGCCACTTTACCATCAGGTCTAACATCTCTGCAGCTGTTAAGTCCAAGTCTCTGACTGCGTTCATAAAGGAAGCCTTCCATGCCCAGTAATTCTCAGGACAGTCATCAAACTTGAGGAAGCCTGCATTAACCATTTCTTTACGGACAAGATATTTAGTGACGTCTTGCATGCTCTGGTGTTTGGATGGCTGCAGTGAGGGTTCATCTTTTATCATTCTGGTACTACCGGCCTCGTGGGTTTGTTTTTGGACACTCAGGAGTTCTGCTGGTTTTGGTTTAAATTCAGGTGACTCTGGATTGGGAAACTGTTTTATTGCACCATCACTTGAAAGTTCTCTGACATACTCCCTAGTGCGTTCTGCTGAGGGAACGGGTTTCTCAGGCACCTCTGGGCCTCCATAGACGGACTCCATTTCAGACCGCTCCATATCTGCATAAGCTATGGCTTCTGCTGCTGCAACAGCGGCTGCACACTGACGCTGAAGAATATGCAACCTTGCTTCCTGATCTGATTTTTCTTTTATCAACCTTGCTTCCTGTTCTGATTTTTCTTTTATAATGGCGGCCTCTTTCTCAGCGAATTCTAACTGAACACGAGCGGCCTCTGCTTTGGCGCGCGCTCTGATAAAAAGGGCGCTTGCTGATGAAAACTGACTGGACCTTGCTGATCTAGATGAATGTGAGCGTGTATCATCCTGCTGGACACCTGGCATGCTCTCCCTGCCCTGATGTGTCGCGGGTAGCTGATCTTCAGCGTTATAGCGTCTTCCTGATCTTAGGCTCATTCTGTCTGTGCAGCGACTCCTATCCCCAGGCTTGTTGCGCTAACACCTTTTCACTGTTCCGCTCTCAAAGCACTGTGTGTGATTCTAAAGGACAGCTAAACACTGGTTGGAGATCTCAGTAAACAGAAGCCCATGCTTGTATTGTCCACCAAAGGAATCCAACTTTATACTGTTTTATTAGTATATACTTATACGTTCTTCAGTATACATTACATTTTGTGAAAAGGTGATGATGTCTCAAACCTTCTGGGAGAGGAAAATATCTGCTGCATCCATAGAGAATGAAAATCTAAAATGGCTGAAGAGAACTTCCTGTAGCAAAGGTTTACTTCCTGTCTAAGGGATTCACTGAATACTCTTTGATAAAAGTAGAACTGTTATACCGAACTTCTGCCAGTAGATGGCAGTGGTGCACTACACAACTATAAGTAATACACTCCTAAGAGCAATTATAACTGAACTAGCCTGAAAAGGCAGCACAACCACCTTAGGAAGGAAATCCGTCTTACAACGGAAAACCACTTTGTCCTGATGTCTTTCAAAATACGGAGCATGAATAGATAGAGCCGCCAACTCAGAAACACGTCTAACAGACGTGATAGCTACCAAAAAGGCCACCTTTTGCGTAAGGGAAGACAAAGGAATATCATGCAAAGGCTCAAAGGGGGGGACCCTGGAGAGCAGAAAGAACCAAATTCAAATCCCAAACTGGAATCATAGGTTTCCTAGGAGGCCGCACATGTGTAACCCCCTGGAAAAAAAGTCTTAACCAAAGGATGAAGCGCAAAAGACTTTTGGAAAAACACCGCCAGGGTAGACACCTGTCCCTTCAGAGTACTGAGTTGGAGCCCCAGGTCCAAACCATGTTGCAAAAACTCCAAAATTCTAGAAATAGAGAATTCCCTACAAGGGAAAGCTCTAGATTCACACCAGTCAATAGAAGACCTCCAAGTCCTATAATACACAGACGATGAGGACCTTTTCCTAGCACTAATAAGAGTCCGAATCACAGCATCCGAAAGACCTTCCTCCTTCAAGATGGAGGTTTCAGCAGCCACGCCGTCAAAGCCAGCGTTGGTAAATTGGGGTAACGAAGAAGACCCTGTGTGAGTAGATCTGGCAGCAGGGGCAGAACGAACTGATCTTCTGCCAACCTTACCACGTCTGTGAACCAGACCTGTCTTGGCCACCTTGAAGCCACCAGGATTGCTGGTGCTCTCTCCAGAGCAAGCTTGCGCACTACTCTGGCCACCATGGGAAACGGAGGGAACAGGTATAGAAAACCCAGATCCCTCCAGTTCAGAGACATGGCATCCGTTGCGAGAGCCAGAGGGTCCTTTGCCAGAGACACAAATGCCGGAAGTTTGTGATTGTGACGGGAGGCAAATAGGTCCACCGCCGGTGACCCCCATCTGCGACAAATTGAGTAAAAGACCTTGGGATTGAGAGACCATTCCCCCTTGCGGACTGACATTCTGCTCAGAGAGTCCGCCTATATGTTCTCCACTCCCGGGATGTAAACTGCCGAGATGCACGGGACATGGCTCTCCGCCCAGTCCAGAATCAGAGACACTTCCTTGAAAGCATTCATGCTGCGGGTCCCTCCCTGGTGATTGATGTAGGCCACCGCCGTCCGATTGTCTGACCTGACCTGGACCGGCAAGCCTCGCAGTTGATGAGTCAAATGACAAAGAACCAACCTGATGGCCCTTAATTCCAGAACATTGATATGCTCGTGAGCTTCCAGGGGACCCCACAAACCCTGAACTTGCAGATCCTTCCAAAAGCCCCCCCATCCTGAGAGGCTGGCATCCGTGGTGACTATCTCCCACTGAGGAGTCCGAAAGGATCTGCCCCTCAGCAGGTTGGTTGAGTTCAGCCACCACCAAAGCGAGCGGCGAACCCGGGGGGACATCTGAAAGAATTGATCCAGCGACTGAGGAGACCTGTTCCAGACCGACAACAGATGGAGCTGTAGTGTCCTTGTGTGAAACTGAGCAAAGGGGACTGCCTCGAAGGGGGCCACCATCAAACCCACCAGTCTCATCCCTAGTTGGATGGACGGTCGAGGAATAGACATGAGTGACCGAACCAACTCCTGAATCAGAAGAACCTTGGACTGAGGAAGAAACACTCTGGCCTGATCTGTATCCAGAGACATTCCCAGAAAGGATACTGTCCTGGACGGGTGGAGTGAGGACTTGGGGTAGTTGATCACCCAGCCGAACCTCTCCAGAGTGAATATCACCGTCCTGGTGTCCAATTCTGCCTGGCTGAATGACGGTGCCATGATGAGAAGGTCGTCCAGATACGGCACTATGCGAATCCCCTGCGCTCTGAGGAGAGCCATCACCCCAGCAAGCACCTTGCAAGGTGAAAACTCTTGGAGCTGTGGTGAGACCGAAGGGAAGAGCCACAAACTGAAAGTGCCGATCCTCCACAGCGAACCTCAGAAACCTCTGGTGCGCAGGAAAAATGGGAACATGGAGGTAAGCATCCTGGATGTCTATGGACGTCATGAAGTCCCCCTGACGAAGAGATTGAATAGCCGAACGCAACGTTTCCATGCGGAAGTTTCGCAGCCTGACAAACCTGTTGAGAATCTTTAGGTCCAGTATGGGCCGGACGGAGCCATCCTTCTTGGGGACCGTGAACAGATTTGAGTAAAAACCCCGACCCCGGTCTAATGGGGGTATTGGGCAAATGACTGCCATTTCCAGAAGACTTGATACCGCCGCCCGGAGCTGCTGCGCAGCCAGTGCATCCGGGGACACCCGAGTCCTGAAGAAACGCGGGGAGGGGGGGGCGAGCCTCGAACTCCAGCTTGTAGCCGGAAGACACCACTTCCCGGATCCATTTGTCCGAAACCTCCCGATTCCAGACCTGGGAGAAGTGTTGCAGCCGTCCCCCCACCCGCACGGTTGAGGGCGCCCCCTCATTGTTGAGTGGGCTTGGCCACGGGTTTGGGTTTTGAACCCCAATTGTATCCTGAACGGGCACGTCCTCTGCCCCTATTCCAGGAATCTCCTCTTGTAGAAGGGAAGGCGAAACCTCTTCCCGCTCTAGATCCCCGAAAGGAAGGGGTGAAGGAAGCCACTCCTCGAAAGGGGCGTCGTTGCTTCTTGCGTTGAGGTAGCCTTCCGCCCTTGGCTACAGCGTCCAATTTGTCTCCAAAGAGCCGTAACCCAACAAAGGGAAGAGCCGTCAGTGACTTTTTTGACCCAAAATCAGCCGCCCACTGGCGTAACCAAAATGAACGCCTGATAGTAACCATTAGAGCAGAGGCTCTACTACTCATCATCAAGGAATCATCCAAAGCGGCTACTATGAAGGACAAAAATACCTCACATTGTTTTAGATCACGAAATTCATCAATGTCCGGATTCAAACCGGAGGAGGATAACAAATTCCTGACCACCTTTCTGGTAGCCACCGCCAACAGCGATGAGGCACAAACAGGCAGCATGGCTGCCCCAATACTGGCAAAACCATGACAAGCCATCTGGTCAATGCGTTTATCCTCACCATCTTTAAGAGAGGAACAATCAGGGCTATTCAACACGGCTGAGTTGGATAACCCTAAAATTGGGGCGTCCACCTCGGGGGGGGGGGGGGGGGGACGCCCATCGCTAAACCGTATCCACTGGGAAAGGATATCTTTTATCCCAACTCTGAGGAATGCCTGGGAGCCGGGCAGGCCGATCCCATTCCTTAGAAATAATATTATCAAAATGCTTTTGATTAGGAAATTCCAAGCGCGGCCTGGATTCGTCATAAAACTCACCTTGCTGTTGAGGAACCTCCGCCGGAGGCAAGATAGCCAGAACCTCAAACATCTGAGTCAGAACATTAGGAGTGTCCAAGGAAATCCCTGACCTCCGATCGGAATCAGCGCCAACAATTTGCTGATCATCAGAAATATCTGAATCCTCACATAACTCCCCTTCTTCAAGAGGGGAATAATCTGACCAATCCAGACCATCCGCATCATTATCATATTCAAAATGATTAACCGGTGATAAATGCTTCCTCTTAGCCGGTGCTTTCTTGGCAACCGCAGAAGAAATAAACTTTTCAATAGCGGCCAAGCTGGCACATACATCAGATTGCGACTGCCCCCCCCCCGTGACAACATAGCTCCTGAGCACCTGTGGTGCTAGTATACCCTCGCTCGGACAGCAGTCAAGACTGGGAGGCATTCAAATATATATATAGTATTCATAAGGGAAATAAAGAGTCCGAACGGAAATAAAAAATATTGGCCGGGAGTAGACCCGGCTACCTTAAAATCCCCCTGTGCAAGGAGGAGACATCATCTGCTGCTTGCTCGCCATTTGCAGAGATGAAGACTGGGTAATGAGTGGGAGGTCCCAGGTATTTATGGACTGGGAGGGGCTTTCTTTCCTCCAATCATCTCTGCAGATCGCCCTCTTCAGGTTAGTATACCCACACGTTATGAATATCTTGAAGCGGGGTGTGTGACATACTTAGAATAAACATACCGCATTTTTTGCCCTATAAGACGCACTTATTTGTCCCCAAAAGTGGGTGAAAAATGTCCTTGCGTGTTATCGGGCGAATGTTAAAAAAAAAAAAAAAAAAAAAAAAAAAAATCACCAGTTACCTGCCACACTGCGGGAGGCCAGAAGACGACCGAGAAGCGGCAGACTCTGTCCCCGTCCTTGCTATTGCAGTCTTTTCTAGCAGCAACAGCAGCGGTAGGGACAGAGACAGCGTCTGCCACTCCTCCATATGCTGTCTCTTCTGGCTTTGGCACACGCGAGCACTCGGGTCAGCACAGCAGGTGGGCGTGGCCTGCACCCACCCGCTGCTGGGTGTTCGCCCGTGCCCAGGAAGAGGCAGCAGATGGAGGAGCGGCGGGCGCTGTCTGTCCCTGCCGCTGCTGCCGCCAGAAAAATACCATTTTGTGAGTACTCACCTGTAAAATGGGTATTACGAGTATGTCACACACCCCGCTTCCAACATTCATGACACTTGGGTAACCAGCCTGTAGAGGGCGATCTTGCAGAGATGACATGAGAAAAAGGAGCCCCTCCTGGTCCATAAATACCCGGGACCTCCCATTATTCCTCAGTCTTTTAAAAAAGCAGTGAAGAACCAGGAAGAGCAAATTATATAGTGAAAAATAATAAACACCATAAAGGATCCCAGAACAAAAAAGGGCGGGGGAAGCGGGGTGTGTGACATACTCGTAATACCCATTTTACAGGTGAGTACTCACAAAATGGTATTATTCCTAGTATGTCACACACACCGCTTCCAACATTCATGACACTTGGGACATCCAATAGCAGTGTCTATAATGGGCGGGGATCCCACAAGGAAAATAAGACATAACTTAAATTACTGCAGCTTGCAGAACCTTGCGACCAAAAGCAGCATCCGCTGAGGCCCGCACATCAACCTTGTAAAACTTAGAAAAAGTATGAACAGAAGACCAAGTAGCAGCCTTGCAAACTTGTTCAACAGAAGCCTGGTGCTGAAAAGCCCAGGATGCACCAACAGCATGAGTAGAATGAGCAGTAAAACGAAAAGGGGGAACCTTCCCCTTAGCAGAATAGGCCCCAACAATGGCCCGACGAATCCATTTACTAATGGAGGATTTGGCGGGTGCCAAACCCTTTCTAGGCCCAGAAGGCACAACAAAAAAGGCATCTGTCTTACGGAAAGCAGAAGTAGTAACCAAATAATACTTAACACAACGAACAACATCTAAAGAATGTAAAACCCTTTCCTGGTTATTACTAGGATTAGGGCACAATGAAGGAAGAACTATATCCTGATTTAAGTGGAAGGCAGACACCACTTTAGGAAGAAAATCTGGTTTAAAACGGAAAACCACCTTATCCTGATGCCTCTCATAGTAAGGAGCCTGTATTGACAGGGCCGCCAATTCAGAAACCCCGACGGACAGAGGTAATAGCAACCAAAAAGGCAACTTTCTGAGTGAGAATATGAAGAGGAACCTCCTGTAAAGGTTCAAATGGAGCCGCCTGCATAGCAGAGAGCACCAGATTAAGATCCCAAACTGGAAGTAGGGGCTTTCTCGGAGGCCGCACATGCGTGACCCCCTGGAAAAAAAAAGTCTTAACCAAAGGATGAAGAGCAAATGACCTTTGAAAGAAAATAGCCAAAGCAGAAACCTGCCCTTTCAAAGTACTAATCTGGAAGCCCAAATCCAGACCCCGTTGCAGAAACTCCAAAATCCTAGGGATAGAAAATACCCTGCCAGGCAGGGACCTAGACTCACACCAGTCAATATAGGACCTCCAAGTCCTGTAATAAACCACAGAGGAAGACTTCTTTCTAGCTCTAACAAGAGTCAGAATGACATCAGAAAGGCCTTCCTCCTTCAAGATGGAGATTTCAGCAGCCACGCCGTCAAAGCCACTGTTGGTAAATTTGGGTAACAAAGTTGACCCTGAGTTAAGAGATCTGGAAGAGGCAGAGGCAACAGATCCTCTGCCAGCCTTGTGACCTCTGCGAACCACAGGCGTCTTGGCCACTTTGGAGCCACCAGAATTGCTGGTGCCCCCTTCCAGAACCAACTTGCGCACCACCTTGCTTATCATGGAGAATGGGGGAAAAAGATACAGGAACCCAAGATCCTTCCAGGCAAGAGACATGGCATCCACTGCCACTGCCAGAGGATCCTGGGATAGAGACACAAAGGCTGGAAGCTTGTGGTTGTGGCGAGACGCAAACAGGTCCAACCGGAGTCCCCCACTTGTGACAAAGGAACTGAAAGACCTCGGGGTTGAGAGACCATTCTCCCTGGCGAGCGCATGCTCTGCTCAGTGAGTCTGCCTCCACATTCTCTATCCCCGGAATGTAAACTGCCGATATGCAGGGAACATTGATCTCTGCCCACTGAAGGATCAGAGACACTTCCCGGAGGGCACCCCAACTGCGAGTCCCTCCCTGGTGATTGATGTATGCAACTGCTGTTCGGTTGTCTGACCGAATCTGAACAGGCAAACCCCGCAAGAGATGAGTCAGTCGGAGCAGAACAAGACGAATGGCCCGAAGTTCCAATAAATTGATTGGGGAGTGAGCCTCCAGAGGCCCCCACAACTCCTGAAACCGGTGTCTCCTCCAGATGCCCCCCCCAGCCCATAAGGCTGGCATCTGTGGTGACCAACTCCCACCACAGATGCCAGAAATGATTTGCCGTCCCTGAGATTGCTCGAAATCAGCCACCACTGGAGGGACTGCAGGACGAGGGGAGACAACAGACAAGTCCGATTCAAAGACAAAGGGCGCTTGTCCCACTTCGCCAGGAGAAAGAGCTGAAGCGTCCTCATGTGGAACTGAGCAAAAGGAACCGCTTCGAGCGTGGCCTTCCATCAACCCCACTAATCTCATCCCCAAGCGGATAGGCTGATGAGGATTGGACAGGAACAGATGAATTAAATCCTGAATCAGAACAATCTTGGACTGAGGAAGAAATACCCCGGCCTAAAGGGGATCCAGAATCAAACCCAGAAAGGGAATCTCCCTTACGGGACAAAGAGAGCATTTGGCATGGTTTATCACCCAACCAAACCTCTCTAGTGTAGTCACCACTGTTCTGGTGTCCAGTTCCGTCTGATTGAAAGATGACGCTGTGATGAGCAAGTCGTCCAGCAATGGCACGATGCGAATGCCCTGGACCCTGAGAATAGCCATTACTCCTGCCAGGACCCTGGTAAACACGCTTGGGGATGGAGTGAGACCGAATGGAAGAGCCGCAAATTGAAAATGGTGGTCTTCTACTGTGAATCTGAGAAACCTTTGGTGAGCGGCAAAAATAGGAATGTGCAGATAAGCACCCTTGATGTCTATGGACGTCAAAGTCCCCCTGGCGGAGAGCGTCGATTGTTGAATGCAACGACTCCATGCGGAACTTTCGGAAACGAATAAACTGATTGAGTCGTCTCCGATCAAGAATAAGCCCGAACAGAGCCGTCCATTTTTGGGAACCGTAAATAGGTTGGAGTAAAACCCCAGCCCTCTTTCCACTGGAGGAACCTGGCGGACAACATCCATGTTTAAAAAGTTCCCCACAGCTGCCTGGGGGCCCCTGTGCGATCACCGGATCTGCGGGCATCCGAGACCTGAAAAAATCTGGGAGGAGGCCGAACCTCGAATTCCAGCTTGTAACCGGAGGACACAACTTCCAGAATCCATCTGTCTGATACCTCTTGACCCAAGCCTGGAAAAAAGAATCGCAGCCGCCCCCCCACCCGTACGGGTGAGGGCGCCTCCTCATTGCTGGGCAGGCTTGGAAGTGGACTTGGGCTTAGACCCCCCAACTCTGACCTGGACGGCCACGTCCTCTTCCTCTGTTCCATGCAGTCCCCCTTGGGGCTGAAAAGGGCCGATCCTCTGCCCGTTCTGGAACCATGAAAGGAAGGGTTAAAGGAAGCCGATCCCCGAAAGGAACGACGTAGCTTCTTACGCTGAGGCAATTTGCCTCCTTTAATGACAGAATCCAACTTCTCACCAAAGAGGCGTAATCCCCCAAAGGGAAGTGCTGTAACTTCTTTGCCACCGTGTCAGCCGCCCACTGGCGTAGCCAAATAGACTGCCACATCCCAACAAGCAAGGCAGAAGTTCTGCTACACAAGACCATGGAGTCATCTAAAGCAGAAAGCACAAAAGACACAAATCACATCGCTAGAGAGCGGAAAACTCATCAGAGGCTGGATCAAGCCCTGAGGTATTCAATAGGTCTCTAATAACAGACCTAATAGCGACTGCCATAAGTGCCGAGGCACCCACAGGCCGCAAGGCCGAGCCAACGCTAGCAAACGCATGGCAAGCCATTTGATCAATACATTGGTCCTCCCCATCCTTAAGGGAAGTAGATTCCGGAGAATGCAAAACAGAGGAATTGGACAAACTGAGCACAGGTGAATCCACCACAGGGGGGATGACCAATGCTTACAGTGTCTGCAGGAAAGGGATATTTTTTTTTTTTTTTTTTTTATCCCAGCCCAAAGGAACGCCAGGAAACCGCGCAGGCTTTTCCCCTTCCTTAAGAATGATATCTTCAAAATGTTTCTGATAAGGAAATTTAAAAACGAGGCTTGGAGGCTCCAAAGAACTCCCCTTTCTGAGGAGGGACTGCTTCTGGAAAATCGATAGCCAAGACCTCATATAATTGAGCAAGAGCTTTAGGGGTGTCAAAATTCTCCCCTTCACCTTGTTCAGCGTCAATACCCACAAATTGCTAAACATCTGAAACATCAGATTCTTCAAAGAATTCTCCTTCTTCAAACAGAGAACAATCAAAAATGCTCACTATAATCAAGCTCATTTGCCTCAACGACCAGAGCTAAATGTTTTCTTTTAGCTGAGGCCTTCTTGGCCACAGAGCTAGACATTTATTTTTCAATGTGAGCCACTCAGGCACATACATCAGAAAGCGACTCTCTACCCATGACAATATCACTGGGGGTATGGACAAAACAAGGCGGTGTGGGGGGAAGAGGCAGGAGCCACCAACCCTGAGGCTTGGGCCCCAGACTGCTGCATTATAACCAATTGAACACAAGATACACAAAAAAAAATGCGTTATCCCCAACAAGGGATGCCCCACATCGCACACACTGCCGAGTCTGTCCCGCAGGTACTGAAAAGCCAGTATCCTGAGATGCCTCCATATGGTGTTTATTAAAATACGTATTTTTTTTTATAGTCGCTAAGTATATGGGATTTTTAAAGCCGAAGGTACCCGGGATGCCCCTTAATAGTCCCTAGGTGGGAGGATTTTAAACAAGGACCAGGAGAAACCCCTATTAAAAGAGTTTCCCCCTGGAAGATAAAGAAAACACAATACACCTTATGCATAAGCAAGAAAGAGAGGGAAATTTAAAAAACCCAAAACAGGTATGTCACTTTCTTATCTTTTCCCTTTTTTTTTTTTTTTAAAACAAATGCATAGGCCAAAAGATACTCCCTAAATAAAGATCCCCCCCATCACCCCAGAAGGGTCCAGGAAGGCCAAAAGGGGGGAAAACAATAAGCACCCAATAGGCACAAGAAGATTTAAAGGGACGGGGCATCCCATGCCAGGGGACACCAACCCGGATTTCGCCTACCCCTTATTTGAGGTCTCACGGAGGGAGCAAGCTCCCATATACACCCAAGGGTGCATCTATCTTTGCCCGAGTTCATCAGCCAAGGCTGGGAGGCATAACATAAATATCACAATACAAAAATATGGCTTCAGGCAGAAATAGAAAAAGGCCGGGCATAACCCGGCTACCTGCAGGAAGGAGAGTCATCTTCTGAATGCTTCGCCGACTGCAGAGGCGAAAAGACTGAGGAATAGTGGGAGGTCCCGGGTATTTATGGACCAGGAGGGGCTCCTTTTTCTCATGTCATCTCTGCAAGATCGCCCTCTACAGGCTGGTTACCCAAGTGTCATGAATGTTGGAAGCGGGGTGTGTGACATACTAGGAATAGACAGCGATAGCAGAGCCCGCCGCTGCTTCTTACTGGCCGGCTCAGTGAATCGGGCGGGCGTGGCCTGCGCCAACGCGGTGCAGGCCACGCCCACCCGATTAACGGAGCTAGCAGCTCAGCGGAGAGGTGAGTTTTCCTCTTTTTTTTTTCTTCTCTTTTTACTTCTTAGGGGGAATGCCACACTGCCTATATGAGGAATGGGAGGGGGGAATGCCACATTGCCTATGATAATGGGAGGCACACTGCCTGTATGGAGAATTCCAAACTTCCTATATGGGGAATGGGTGGGGGGAATGCCACACTGCCTATATGGGGAATGGGAGCGGGAATGCCACACTGCCTATATGGGGAATGGGAGGGGGGGATGCAACAATGCCTATATGGAAAATGGAAGGGGGGAAAAGCCACACTGCCTATATGGGAAATGGAATGGGGGGATGCCATGCTGCCTATATGGGAAATGGAATGTGGGGGATGCCACACTGCCTAAGCCATTGGGGTATCCCACAAGGCATATGGGAATAGGAGGGGAAATGCCACACTGTCTATATGGGGAATGGGGGCATTCCACACGGCGTATGGAAATGGGATGGAACATGCCACACTGCCTGTGGGAATGGGAGGGGAGAATGCCACACTGCCCATGAGGAATGGAATAGGGGGAATGTCACACTGTCTGTAATGGCGTGTTTTTGGTTTAAAATATTTTATTTCTTATTTTCCTCCTCCAAATCCTAGGTGCCTCTTATGGGCAGGTGTGTCTTATAGGTCGAAAAATATAATATAATATATATATATAATATATATATATATATATATATATATATATATATATATATATATTTATATATATATATATATATTTATATATATATATATATATATTTATATATATATTTATATTTATATATATATTTATATTTATATATATATTTATATTTATATATAATTATATATATATATATATATATATATATATATATATATATATATATATATATATATATATAATTTTTTTTTTAGAATGCCTCTGATCGATCCATCACTCAAAACTGCCCCACCCATTCTGCTGCTGCCAGAAGCCTTTTAACCTTCTGCGTGGTGTTTCAAAGGGTTAATTAAAATAAAATGACAAGGTGCTCTATTTTTGAAGGTTAAAAAATACAATTCTGTGAAATACTCACCTGTAGAATTGGTATTATATGCATACAGCACGTCCTGCTCCATATGTAGTAATTACATGTGGGTAATCCTCCGCCTGAGGCGCTGTTCACTGCAGACAAGTAGAAAACAGGCTTCTCCCGGCCCTACATATACCGAAGGACCTCCCACAAATCCCCAGCATTGAAAAGCAGTGAAAGGAGAAGCCAGGAGAAACCAACCACCCAAAAACTGGCAATAATAACAATGATAACAATCACCAAACGGGATCCAGAACAACGTGAAACCAGGGTGGGTTGGAGCAGGACATGCTGTATGCATATAGTTCCAATTCTACAGGTGAGTATTTCACAGAATTGTATTATTCTAAGCATACAGCACATCCTGCTCCAGATGTAGTAATTACATGTGGGACATCCAATAGCAGTGTCCGTAAAGTAGGGTGGGATCCCCAACAGAAAAGGCAACAGCAAGCAGTTTAAACTACTGCCGCCTGCAAAACCTTGCGGCCAAACACAGCATCAGCTGAGGCCCTAACATCAACCTTGTAACCTAGTAAAACTTAGTAAAGGTATGAACAGAAGACCAAGTAGCGGCCTTGCAAACTTGTTCCACAGAGGCCTGGTGCTGAAAAGCCCAAGCACCACCAACAGCTCGAGTAGAATGAGCAGTAAGACGGAAGGGGGGAGACTTCCCCTTAGTACTATAGGCTTGAACCACAGCCTGACTAATCCATTTACTGATGGTAGACTTGGCGGGAGCCAAACCCTTCTTAGGCCCATGAGGCACAACGAAGAGAGCATCAGTCTTCCTGAAGGCCTTAGTGATAACTAGGTAATACTTGACACCTTAGGGTTACTAGGATTAGGGCACAGAGAAGGAAGCACAATATCTTGATTCAAATGAAAGGCAGACACCACTTTAGGTAGAAAGTCTGGTTTGAAGCGGAACACCACCTTATCCTGGTGTCTCTCATAGTAGGGAGGCTGAATAGATAAGGCAGCCAACTCAGACACACGCCTAACAGAGGTGATAGCTACTAAGAAGATAACCTTGAGCGTGAGGACAGCGAGAGCAGCCTCCTGAATAGGCTCAAAGGGAGCACCCTGCAGGGCCGATAAAATCAAGTTTAAATCCCAAACAGGTACCATAGGCTTGCGGGGGGACGCACGTGAGTGACCCCCTGAAAGAAGGTCTTGATAAGAGGATGCTGGACAAAGGTCTTCTGAAAGAAGATAGACAGGGCCGAAACCTGGCCCTTCAGAGTAATAAGCTTAAGACCTAAGTCTAGACCATGTTGTAAAAACTCCAGCACCCTAGAGACTAAAAATTCCAGGCAGGGAAGAGACCTGGATTCACACCAGTCAATGTAAGAATGCCAGACTCTATAATAGATAGCAGAGGAAGTCTTCTTCCTGGCTTGCACCATAGTAGCCACTACAGATGCAGACAAACCCTTTTCCATCAGGATGGAGGTTTCAGCAGCCAAGCCATCAAAGCCAGAGTTAGTAAATTGGGATCTACTGCCATTTGAACCACGTCTGCGAACCACACTCTTCTTGGCCACCTTGGGGCCACCAGAATCGTGGGTACCCCTTCCAGAGCAATCTTGCCCAGAAGGGGAATTGGTGGAAACACATACAGGAGCCGAAACCCCCTCCAAGACATGGACAGGGCATCCGTGGCCAGAGGATCCTGAGACAGGGATACAAAGCTCGGGAGCTTGTGGTTGTGACGGGACGCAAACAGATCCACTTCTGGCACACCCCAACGGTGACACAGGGACTGAAATACACTGTTGCAGAGGGACCATTTCCCTTGACGGGACGACCCCCTGCTCAGAGCATCTGCCAGCAGGTTCTCCGCCCCCGGAATGTAGACAGCCGAGATGCATTGGACATTGGCCTCCGCCCATGTTAGGATCAGAGAAACTTCCTGAAGAGCCCCCTTGCTCCGGGTCCCTCCCTGATGGTTGATGTAGGCAACCGCCGTTCTGTTGTCTGAACGTACCTGAACCGTCAGACCCCTCAGGTGATGGGTCAATTGTTCCAGCACCAATCTGACCGCCCTGAGTTCCAAGACATTGATAGGCAGATGGGTCTCCTGAGGGCCCCACCTCCCCTGAAAGCGCAGGGACTTCCAGAATCTCCCCAACCCGACAGACTGGCATCCGTTGTGACCGTCTCCCAGGAGGGAGCCAGGAAGGATCTGCCCCTTGTCAAGTTCTTGTGGTCCAACCACCACGCAAGGGATTGTCTGACCTAGGGGGGAACCACCCATATCCCATCCAAGGACGCTGGGTTCTTGTTCCAAACTGACAGAAGGTGAAGCTGTAGGGTTCTCAAATGAAACTGGGCAAAGGGCACAGCTTCGAAGCTTGCCACCATCGAGCCCACCAACTGCATTCCCTGCCGGATGGAGGGATGAGGGCTCGAAAGCAGGGACATCGCCTGCGTTGTCAGAGCTTCCACCTTCTGCTGAGGAAGGAATATCCTTGACTGAACTGTATCCAGAATCATCCCCAGGAACGGGGTCACTGAAGAGGGGGACAGAGAGGACTTTGGGTAATTGATCACCCAGCCGAATGACTTCAGGGTGGACACTACTGAGTGTCCAGCTCTGCCTGTCGCAGAGACCGAGAGGTGATGAGTATGTCGTCCAGGTAGGGCAACACGCGTATGCCCTTTAGTCTTAACAGGGACATCACCCCTGCCAGCACCTTGGTGAACACCCTGGGAGCCGACGTGAGGCCGAATGGCAGGGCCACGAACTGGTAATGCTGATCCAGCAGTGCAAATCTGAGAAACCTTTGGTGTCCTGGAAACACCGGAACGTGCAGGTAAGCATCCTTGATGTCCACAGATGTCATGAAGTCCCCTGGGCGCAGCGAGGCGATGGCCGAGCACAAAGTTTCCATACGAAAGTGCCTGTTTCTGACAAATCTGTTGAGGATTTTTAAATCCAGAATGGGTCTGACTGACCCGTCCTTTTTGGGTACCGTGAAAAGGTTGGAATAGAATCCCCTGCCTCTTAAGGGGACCTTGCAAATGACCCCTAGATCCAGAAGGTTCTGCACAGCCAGCATCAAGAAGCGTGCTGACACAGGGTCCTGAGGGATCCGGGACCCAACGAACCTGGTAGGGGGCCGTACAGCAAATCCAGACATGTTTGAAGTGCTGTAGACGTCCCCCCACCCTGACGGGCGAGGGCGCCCCTTCATGCTTGAGGGGTCTTGGGAGAGGCCTTAGGCTTGGGCCCCCAGGAGGCACCTGGACAGCGTCCTTTATTCTTGTTCCAGGGATCTGCCTGAGACCCAGCGAAGGACACTCCTCTGCCTTGCTCAGCCCCACGGTAGGGGGTCGATAGGGAGCTTGGGCCACGAAAGGGCCGAATCTGACGCTTGCGCTGGTGTAACTTGCCACCCTTGGCAAAGATATCTAACCTTTCTCCAAACAGGTGCAATCCCTTAAATGGAAGCCCCATAAGGGCCTTCTTGGCGGCGTTATCAGCGGCCCACTAGCGCAACCAGACCGCTCGGCGTATAGCTAGCACCAGAGCAGAAGCCCTAGCACTCAACTTAATAGCATCGTCCGATGCAGATAGGATATAGTTCACAAAAGTTTCACAGGTGGCCAGAGCATTGGCAGCATCAGAGGGCAAGTCATCCGCCCCTTCAAGAGCAGTCTTAACCAAGGTCCTGAGCGTGATGGCCAAGGCGCACACTGGGCGGAGCGACGCTCCCCCAAATGCAAAGGCATGACATGCCAGTTGGTCAAGACGCCGATCCTCCAAATCCCGCAGCGTAGTAGTGTCGGGGGAGTGCATAATAGAGGTGTTGGACAGACTTAGGATTGGGGCATCAACCTCTGGTGGCGATGTCCAACACTTGACCAGGTCAGCAGGAAAGGGATATTTCTTGTCCACACTTTTAGGAAACCCATGAAGTGTGCTGGGGTGTTCCCATTCTTTCAGCACGAGGCTATTAAAATGGGTTTGTTCGGGAAACTCCAACCGCGCCCTAGCGGTGTGGAACAGATCACCCCTTTGCCGGGGAGCCGCGGCAGGGTGGGAGAGGGACAATACGTCAAAGATCTGGGTCAACAGTCTATCCATGTCGTCCGAGGACCAATGATCAGAACCAGACTCTTCCTGTGCCCTGGACTCATCGTCGTATGACCCTGAGTCAGAGCAATTCCCCTTCGTCTGAGGGAAAATGAGCGTAGGAAAGAAGTAAATCATCAGATTCTATAGGAAATATAGTAGATTCAAATGTCGCCTCTTGGCGGTGGCCTTGCGCGCCAAGGAGCCAGCAATTAAGTTTTCCACACTAGCCAGCCTAGTGGCCAAATCAGAATGAGAATCCCCACTGGTATTGGGGGTTAGGCTCAGACTTGGGGGAGTAGGTGAAGCGAGGCGAGGTGCGGGCCCAGCCTCAGAAGAGGTGGGAAGACCGGCTAGCGCCTGCTGTGCACAAGGGACGCAGACCCGTGCATTGTCACCGCTGCTAGGTAATACCCCACAAGCTACACACAGACGGGCTTGTCCCGAGGGAACCCCGTTCACAATATCCTGAGATGCCTCCATATGGTGATTATTATGTGCAATATGACAGTAGGGATTGACGCTATAAAGCAACCCTGGATGCCCCAATGACCCGCTGGGAAGTGGGAGTGATTTTTTAGAAGTCTGGACCGGGCGTTACGCCGGGCCGGGAGAAGCCACCGAAGCTCACGGTCTGAAAGACACAAGGGGAAGAGGGATGTCAGAGCCAAGCGAGGAGAAGCAAAGGCTAAAGAAAGGTCGCCCGTGAGGGCACTTACAGAACAGCGAGGGGAGGACAGTCTTCACCACGCGCACGTGAAAAGGAATGAATCAGACCACGCCCCCCCCCCGGAGAGCGTGAAGCTCGGAGCGCGGAGCCAATAGAAAAACGAGTAGTTAGAAACTGAGCCCCGACCGAGTGAATCACCTCAGTGGCTGACATGACAGGAAAGAAAAGAGAAATCAACCCGTAGCGTCCGTGATCGGAGCCGCCGTACGCGCCGAGTAAACTACATTAAGGGCGCTGCGGCTAAGGTTAAGATAAATGTTGAAAAGCGGCTCTGACACCCAGTAACCGTCAAGGGCTATAACATACAGTGTAATGGGGCAAGGTTAGGCCGTCTGTACACACAACACCCCCCCCCCCCTCTTTTCCCCCCCGATCACCATTAGCCTTAACTGCCTACCCTATGGTGGGGGATTGCGGTGGAGTCTAGCTCCGTAAGCACCTAAGGTGCTGCCTACCTTCACCCGACCAACGCAGCCCAGGCTGGGAGGCATTCTTTCATAAAGAGGGCGGATGGAAATAGTCCCGCAGGGCCTCGGGCTGTAAAGCCCCTGCTCGCCTGCGAGAGCGTGATACTTCATGTCTTCGCAGTGAGCACTGCAGAGAAATCTGGGGATTTGTGGGAGGTCCTTCGGTATATGTAGGGCCGGGAGGAGCCTGTTTTCTACATGTCTGCAGTGAACAGCGCCTCAGGCGGAGGATTACCCACATGTAATTACTACATCTGGAAGAGGACGTGCTGTATGCTTAGAATATCCCCCCAAATAGGGTGTGCGGTCTCCCTACCCAGCATAACCAGCCCGGGAACCAGCTATGCAGAGCTTTTAGAAGAGGTCACGGAGGCCAGCTCTGGTGGCCCCCACCCTGCAAGGCCACATGCCTGCCCGGCCTTGTGGCTCCAGGCTCTTCGCCCCCCCCCCCCCCCCCGGGATTTGGCCAGGCAGGTAATGGGGTGCTGAGGTTTAATGGCAAGTCACCCATTAGGCACAGATGACTTGCCCCAAGCCTTGTGTGTCAGGCCCCGTGGGACACCCGCCTTCAAGGTAAGCCCACAACCCCCAATCTCCGCTGCTAGCTTTACCTTTAGTCAAGCCCCCGGTTGCCGGGACGCTTTATACGCCTCACTGGACAAGGTTGCCCCCAGGACTTAGTAGCACAAAGGATGTGAACTTACAGGGGGTTAAGGTGGATGAACAAAAGGCCAGACGGGGCAATGTCGAGAAGCCGGGGTCATATACGGGAAGTCGGCCTTTAAATATCGCAGCACCAAGGGGAGAGACAATAGAAGAGTTTAGGTCAAGCCAAAGGTCAATCCGGGAGGTCACGGGTTTGTGGTACAAAGGGCAAGACAGGAGCGTGGTCAGGGTGCAAGCAAGGGTCAGTCCAGGCGACAATCACAGAATGGTCAAACTAAGCAGGGTCGACAAATAAATCAAAGAGGCGTAATCAAGATCAAAGGCACACAGCTAAACACCATCACGGGCACTGGTGTACTGGGGGGGGTAAAACCTTTATAGGCTGAGCACTACAGGGTGTGTCGTGATTGGTGCACACTCTGGGCTGGATGCCCAATAAACTTAGAGGGCGTTACGCCCAGGTCACACACTAAAGGGATTGGTCCCTTTAATTCACACAGCGCGGCCGCTGGAGGGCATATGAAGTACGTGCTCGAGCACATGCAGTCGGAGATACGGGGGCGCCGAGACAGCAGCCGCATGCCCGGCGCCCAGAGACACAGCGGGACCGGACCCAAGGTAAGTTTATAGCGACATTGTGCTGCTGGAAGCCTTTTATACATGCTGAATAACGGGGCATAAAGGGTTAATTATAAAAAGAAAAGGGTCATAGGGTCTCCTTCTCAGTGAGGGGGGACCATTTTTTTTTTTTTTTTTTTTAAATTTTTACGGGTTAAAAATTATTTTGCACAGAACAGATGCAGACACCGAATTATTTTGCCCAGGACTGAATCAGACACTGAAATATTTAACCAAGGATAGATGCTGGCGCTGAATAATTTATACCAGGATAGATGCAGGCACTGAATTATTTTGCCCAGGACAGCCCCACAACGTCCTAAGACGTTTGCAACTTCTGACTCACTGAAAAACCCACTGGGGGATCCTTACTCTTGGATTAAACCTTCCTGCCCGCCAAAGTCTGCGCAGATTGACTTGCAAAATGGAATGAACTCAGCAAGTTCCTCTAATGGGACAATCAGCCCAAATTGGCCGTGGACGACTCTTTAATGTGCCAGTGGGCATTTGAAGCCTTTGCGGGAGTGCTATAACCTAAGGATACAGACCTGAACAAGCAACCATATTCCGGAGGATACCCTCCATGAAGGCGATCCACTGACAACTGTGAAGCAAGATACGGTTAGTGATGCATACGGGCCTATCTCTAGCCCATGGGACAAACAGCTCCACCCTCTGCTGTGTTGCAAGATCCAGCCCTGGCAGAACCCAGACAGTCCTGGCAGTAGGGCAGAATCTACCAGCACACAGGCTCCCTGTGTGAAACACACAAAGTAAAGAACCAACTAAATACTACCTAGGGAGCAGCCACACTGACAAGGGGAGGCGAAAAAAGGGAAGAAGAGTCATGGGCCCTCGAACCTGCCCCTACTCACTTTGTTTTGCCGCATGAATAAGAGCTCCCCAGCACTGCGGCTAGTTTGGGCAGTAGTCTCCAGCAACCAGGCCAGTGACGCCATGGGAAGTTGCAATAGGAAGATGGAAGAAGGGTTGGATATGTAGAACCCCCCCATGCATGGTCACTCTCCCCTCTTCTTCCTGTGCGGGAGATTCCCAGCATCAACATTATACCAGGCAGCAACACAGTGGTCCTCGAGAGCCAGGGAAGCCGGTCTGGGCAATGGAGGTCCCTTAATCATGGGTGGGGAAGCCAGTCTGGGCAATGGAGGCCCCTTAATCATGGGTGGTGGTGCAACTGTAACCCAGAGCCAACCTCAATCCTGGAATGTGACTCTTGACTATATGGGGCTTGGTGGCACTGGGTTGGTTCCTTCCAGATAAGACATTCTGTGAGGGCCCTGAAGAGAAAGGGGTTAACCACAACTTCTCAGAACATGCTACAAAAACAAAGATAAAACAAGTGTGAGAAAAGAAAAGTGCTTTACAGTCGCCTGCTCAGACCGAAAATGATAAGCGGTGGCTTGGAACATTTAGGGGCACGGGAGGAGTTATTTTTATGCTTGCAATCATGCCTCTGGCTAGGGACTTAATCCACAGGTATCAGATTTGGTGAACCGAAATAGAAGAGGAGAGAAATAATGTCTCAGCCACACCAACTACATCAATCTTTCCCACCGCCCTAGAGCCTCAAACTCCCACACTTTACTTACTAGGCATTTGATATAATACACTACAAATAGAAATTCAGTTTTACATTTTTAGTAGTGTAATTGTGATGCCCAGCAGGACACCAGCCTTCTGAAAGCAGGCAACCCCCAATCTCCACTGCCACTTCTGCCTATAGTCAAGCCCCCCGTTTGCCAGGACGCTAGGTACGCCTCACCGGACACGGTTGCCCCCAGGTCTTAATAGGGGCAAAGGATGGCCGCTTATGGTGAAGGCAGATGAACCACGCGGGTATCCCGAAGCCGAGGTCGTTCACAGGTAGTCAGTCCGGAGGGTAAGTCAGAGTACAGGGATGAGACAGGTGCGTAGTCAGGACTAGCCAAAGGGTCAAGTCGGGAGTTCAGAGATCGCGGGGTATCCAAAGGAGCAGGCAGGTTCCTGGTCAGACAAAGCAAAGGTTGGTACAGGCAGCGAACAGGGATGGTCGATCAAGCCGGGTCGGAAAGAGATAATAACTAAACAGAATCACACCCTAATCACAAGCAACTATCATGGGCACTGAGTACTGGGCTGACTCATACACATTTTTTGGGGAATTGACCAATGGCCACCGGGGGGGGGGGGGGGGGGGGGGGGGGGGTGTAGTGTATGTGCCGATTGGTGCAACTTACAACACTGAGTGATTGGAGAAACTATCCAGCGGCTGGCCAGTCTAGGCAGCAAGGCTGATCAGCCCCTGATTCCTATCAGGTGTGGCGCACTCTGCACTGCCTGCCACTCGCAGCTCAGCGCCTCCTAGTGGCGAAATTTACAGACTGCGAGAGGCTGCCAGAGTGACACGCCGCGACGAGTGCCGTGTCGCCCAGCAGACGCTTGCTGCGCACCCCCTGGCAGAGGTAAGTTCCTTACAGTAATAATGAAAAATACTACCACAATTCTGGTAAAATAATATACAATTTGGGATATCAAAAAAAAAAAAAAGTAAAACTAGTCTTACTTGACATTTGGGCATTCATCACATACAACTTCTTGAGTCATCTGAAAACGTCCAGGTCCTAGTTGTGTAGTTCTCATTTCCTGCCGACAGTTGCACTTACGTTTTCCTGGTGCTTGTCTTGCTACAGGTTTGTTTCTCACAACCTAAAAAATACAATTCTGTGATTACTCACCTGTAGAATTGGTATTATGAGTATACAGTACGTCCTGCTCCAGATAAATTACTTACATTCAGGTATTACTCCGCCAGATGGCGCTGGACTGTAGAGACATCAAAAATAGGCTCCTCCCGGCCCCTCAAATACCCAGGGACCTCCCACAATCCCCAGCATTGAAAAGCAGTTAACGAGAAGCCGGGAGCATTAAAATAACCCAAACTAGTAACTATAACAATGATAACAATCACCATACAGGGGATCCAAGATAATGCAAAACCAAGGGTGGGGTGCAGCAGGACGTACTGTACACTCATAATATCAATTCTACAGGTGAGTAATCACAGAATTGTATTATTCTTAGTATACAGTATGTCCTGCTCCAGATAGATTACTTACATTCGGGACATCCAATAGCAGTGTCCATAAAGTAGAGTGGGATCCACAAAGGTAACAGCAGACAGTTTAAACCACTGCCGCTTGCAGAACCTTGCGGCCAAAAGCAGCATCAGCTGAGGCCCTAACATCAACCTTGTAAAACTTTGAAAAGGTATGAACAGAAGACCAAGTAGCGGCCTTGCAAACTTGTTCAACAGAAGCCTGGTGCTGAAAAGCTCAGGAGGCACCAATCGCACGAGTGGCATGAGCAGTAAGGCGGAAGGGGGGATTCTTCCCCTTAGCAGAGTAGGCCTGAATCACAGCCTGACGGATCCATTTGCTGATAGACTTGGCAGGAGCCAAACCCTTCCTAGGACCAGAAGGGACCACAAAAAATACAACTCTGTGAAGTACTCACCTGTAGAGTTGGTATTATACGTATACAGCACGTCCTGCTCCCGAATAGTAATAACATGTGGGTAATCCTCCGCCTCAGGCGCCGTGCACTGCAGACATGTAGAAAACAAGCTCCTCCCGGCCCTACATATACCGAGGGACCTCTCACAAATCCCCAGCATTGAAAAGCAGTGAGAAGAGAAGCCAGGAGGAACCAACCACCCAGAATAACTGGTAACAATATCTTAATGATAACAATCACCATACAGGGGATCAAGAATAAATGAAACCAGGGTGGGGTGGAGCAGGACGTGCTGTATGCGTATAATACCAACTCTACAGGTGAGTACTTCACAGAGTTGTATTATTCTAAGCATACAGCACGTCCTGCTCCTGAATAGTAATAACATGTGGGACATCCAATAGCAGTGTCCATAAAACAGGGTGGGATCCCCAGAAAACAGCAAGGCACAGCGGACAGTAAAGGCGCTGTCACCTGCAAAACTTGCAACAGGCATGACAGGAGCAAAGGCTCTAACGTCAGTCTCATAACAGGACCATGAAGGTATGAACAGAGACAGGCCATAAGTCTAGTAATTGAACTAATCAGAGAAAAGGTCCTGGTGCTGAAGGGCCAGTGGTACCCAAGCATCCAGATCACGGAGTAAACAGCAAAAGGGAAGAATCACTCCCCTGAAGGAACATAGGTCAGTGTAGTGACCCAACCAGCTCACCGGCAAGGAAGCCTCGTGGCAACACTTGTAACACCCCAAGGGGAAACAGAAACAGGTCACCCGACCACGACGGGAATACAGACTCTTAATTATAAGGAAGCCAAGGCTTCCTCAGGATCAGGATGCATCCGGAAGGATTTATCCAAAGGCGCAATGGCGCTGGAAAAGATATCAGGCGCAAGTAGGTGCCTGTAGACTCCAAGAGCAGCAGTCCCCCTAAAGGCCAAGAAGGCCGGCATGGGGAGAAGTGCAAACCTATCGAGGGATATAGGCCCTCCTATTAGCAGTATCAAGGATAAGACCGTGGCTAGACTAAGGTACTGAAGCCAAGATCCAACAGACCACCTGGGCCGGAGACCCAGCGTAAGCCGTATATATCTGCACATGTACATATATGTATACTTCGAGTCAGGGTTAAGCAACCAGATCCATCGTCTCATTCTCATGTGTGATGGAGTCAGGAGGCCCCAAGGAAGTGGGCTGGACTACAGGGCAGCTGAGACAGCATCCAGGCAGGGTCCCCAGGAAGTCTGCAGGGTAAGGAAACGAAAAATTGATCCCCACAGGGACTATGGAACTACTGGGGAGATGCAGCTAAGCAAACCCCAAAGGAATTCCCTACAAGGGTGACAGAACCAGACTCCTGCAGGAAGGCAAGGACAACCTACACCTTCAGAGTCCCCAGATGGGGAGCCAAACCCCAACTTACGCTGTAATAACCTTAAAGTCCCTGGGAACAGAGAACGTCTATCAGGGAAGAGACTAAGGCCCATGCCAATCCATATGGGATATCACAAAGCCGTTATAGAGTAAGGGGAAGCTGGGGATCTAGCTCCCAACCCCCTCTCATACTAAGTCACCCAGAAGATGAGGCCCGTCCCCAAGGGCTAATGAATCAGCAGTCATCCCCAGACAGGAGGCCTTATACTGGGAAGAGGAAGAGACCTGATAAGGGTAGAACCGCACTCCTAAAAGAGATATCACAATTCAGCAGCCTTCAGCAGAGGCATCTGCGAACCATTACTCCCAAGGCCGCCTAGGCCATAGAACTCTCTATCAGGCCAACCGTGCGCAGAACCCACCAGTAGGGTGATGAAGAGAAGGCATATGAAATAAGGCTATGCCTAAATACTCAGCCCCCCTGACCGGAGTCAGAATATTCTGGGACAGTAGGAACAAGGGCAGAGGCCCTGTGTCAGGAGGGAGACCCCTCAGAGCCACACTAGGCTCCCCGGGCAACACCGGGATAGCATAACCTGCCGATAAGGGCATCCCTAGAAGCGAATACCGCCGAGAAGCAGGGGGAGTAGAACCCCCGCCCCAGACAGGATCCTGATCCCTCCAGAGGTAGCAACCTGTCACAATCTTTAGACCAGCCTTAAAAACAGGCCATTGTCTTTCAACAGACCAGGGGTCCCCCATAAACGGACCAATCCTGAAGAAGGAGAAGGTCAGCCATATAGAGTCAATGGGGGGCCACCGTATCAACCAGCCCAGCAGGTAAGATGGACCCTCTAGGGGGCCCAACCTAGAACCACAGGGGTTGTGGTAGGAATTTTTCCTTTCCTCCGCCTCCTGCAAGACTAGGTTCCCAGGGTGACCATACGCTAGGAGATGCTGGTAAGGAAGGGGAGTGCCCCCCGGACGGGGCCCTTGCATATGGGAGGCTCAAGAGGAACCACCCTACCAGGAAGGCATGAGCACAGACCAAGCACCGGGGTGCTAGGACATATGTAGGTTCAGTAACCTACTGTGCAGAGGAGCCCAAAGGCCCGGTATATAAGTGACATCATCTTGATGTGCCGCCAACGGGCCCACCAGTCGCCTGGTGAAGGTGAGGCGCCAGTAAAAGGGGGGCAGAGCCCCCATAACCAGGGGTCCCCTAATGCCAGAGAAGGAGGCTGCAAGCCTGAACCGATTTCCCAGGAACGGGGGATAGCGGATAAGGGACCATGAGGGGATGAGGTGGTTGAGCAACCATCCAGTAGCTCCCAGGGGACACCATCGGCCAACCGACCCACTTTGGTCTGATGCAGAGACTGGGGAGTAAGGAAGACGACCCGGTAGGTCCCAACGCAGACGCCCCACCTCAGGCGTGTCCCCAGTCACGCCAGGCTAGTAGCCTGGGCACAAAAGAGAGGCCCCAAGTAATGCCTCAATCCGCAGGGTTGATCCTGCGACAATATCTAGAATAGTCTTGGCGTCCAGCAGGCCCTGGGGAGAAAATATAGAGGCCATAGCCCCATTAACAAGTGCGCCCAACACTGCAGGCCCAGTCCGGCCTGTGCCAGTATCAGAAGGGAAGGCAGGGACTAAAAGCACCCCGACAATCACTGAGGGAGGACCGTCCAGCAAAAACCCATCCTGAGCCCAGGTGGGTTACATCCCAGAACCACCAGGAGAAGGCATATTCCTGGATGTGAGACCGCTGTGGCAGTCGTCCCCTCGCCCAGACGGGCGAGGGCGCCCCTTCATGCTTGAGAGGTTTTGGCAGATTTGGACTTGGTCCTGCCAGAAGGCCCAGGGCGGTGCCTGCCCGCGTCATGTTGGAAATCCACGCCAAACAGCTGGAAACACACCTCAGATTCGTGTTTGACGCTAACGTAGGGAGGTGGAGGGGTGACCCTGCCTCGTGGAGGCCGGAGCGGCCTTCTGCGGAAGGGTGCTATAGCCTTTTTTCCAAAAAGGTCCAAGCGGGCCCCGAATAACCGCTGTCGTCTGAATGGAAGGCAAGTGAGAGCCTTTTTCGTAGCTCCATCGGCGCCCCACTGTCTGAGCCAGACCAGGCGGCGAATGGCTACTAGTTCCTAGCACACATCTTAATGGTGTCATCCAGTGCAGATAGAATAAACTTCACAAAGGCTTCGCAATCTGATAGCGCACTAAACACCCCCCAAGGGAGGTCCTCAGGGCGGTGATCTAGTATCTTTCTGACCAGAGTCCTGGCGGCCACCGCCGTGATGGCCGCGGCACAAACCGGGCGCAGGGCCGTCCCAGCACACGAGAAGGCATGTGAGGCCAGTCTAACCGGCGCGTCCACCACCAGGGGAGCTGACCATAAATTAACCACGTCAGGGGGAAAAGGGTACTTCCATTCCCAGGCCCCTGGAATCCCTTTAAGCTTACAAGGCGATTCCCATTCCTGGGATATAATATTCTGGAAATGTTCCTGTTCTAGGAACTCCAAGCGCGGCGGCGCTGTATGGAAACTCTCCCTTTTAGGCTTGGGGATCTCCCCAGGAGGAGAGATTGACAAAACCTCAAAAATCTTGATCAGGATTTCATCTGTGTCACACAGACCCCAGGAACCAGGCTCAGATTCCTCTCGGCCCGCGGGCATCCCATGGGAAGAGCCCGAGTCTGAAAATAGCTCACCTTCCTCGGAAGGGTCAGGGTCCTGCATATCAGCAGAATCATCGGTATCGTCAGGAACCGGAGAGCCTGGGGGCGTCAGGGACCGCTTTTTACCAGGGCCCATACGCTCTGCTAATCCAAAAAGCACCTGCTCCGCCGTGGGCAACGCTCGCGGCACCGATTGCAGGTCATCCCCACTGGAATGGGACTCGTCATGGGTGATATTTGGGAGCGGGGAGACGGGGGTGAGGAAGGGAGGTTCCTCTTAGCAAATCTGCCTGTTCTGCACACTGTCCGCAGACCTGTGCCCTGTCAGCCTCAGCAAGGGGCTGGCCACACACTGCACACAGCCGGTCACGCCCCGGAGGGACCCCGGTTCCATAATTCTGAAATGCCTCCATATGGTGATTTTTAAGCAGTATGACGCAGGGAATTATGCAATAAGCAACCCTGGATGCCCCAAAAACCCGCTAGTAATGTGGGAGAATTTGTAAAGAGGACCCGCTGTAACATATGTTAGGCCGGGGCCGGTAGCGAAGTCTTGGCTTCTGAAAGACATAATGGGACAAGGGGAGTGGAGTCAGTGCCATGCTCTGTTTGAAAAACATAGAAACCATACCGCCCCGGAGGGCACTTACATGACCGAGGGAGGAGACGAGCCACACCACGCGCGAAGATAGAGAAAATGGCGCCAGCGAACCTCGAGGGGAGGGCCAGGCCAGGCTGTGATGCGAGGCGCGTCATGCCGAGTCTCCGCCTCCCCCAAAAAGCGAAGCTCCAACCAACGGCAAGTACAGCAGCGGAGAATAAGTAACATCTAATGCTGACACGCTGGAATGAATCTGCCGAAGCAGACTGTTAGTAAAAAAGACAGCTCACACTGTACAGTGAGGCGCGACACTGACCCCCTGATAAAAGGAACAAGATCTAATGGCGAATTAGCACTAGGGCTGCCACAAACACACACACCCCCCTTTTCTTCCCCCCCCCCCCCCCCCGTTACGGGAGGAAGCGAGGGGAGAAGCTGACGGTGTCCATGGACTGAGTCTGTGAGGGGCACGGGCAAAAATGCGGGAGGGGCATCCTCTAGAGCAGGGGTGGGCAATTATTTTTTCCATGGGGCCACATGATAAACTAAAAATATTGTGGAGGGGCGGCCCCAAAGACTGAACTCAATTCTGCACAATATTAATTTTATATAATATTTCTTTTTTTAGCGGACATTTTGAGGGCTCTTGTGACAAGGGTCATGTGCACTTAGCTGACAACTGGTAGGGAGGGTGATACCGGTTGGTAGGATCCACAGAAAGGGGGGATATCACCCCACAGATGTCAGTAGCTCACTCTTCCACCACACTGGGCAGAGCAAATGCAGCCCCACTTCCCTACCTCTCCTTCCCCTTAAGCTTAGCAGCAGCCCGATGGTGGCTTCCAGGAAGGGCACTTATGAGTTCCGCCCCTCCACCCAGGCAAGATGGCGCCAGAGCCTACCTCCTTCTCCTCCCCTGGTTTGGCTTTTCTTCACCGTTGGGCGCCCGCTCGTCCCTCTTCACAGCGGGTCGGCGCCTCCCGCACTGTACACGCGATCACTTAAGCAGCAGTCGATCGGCCACTTAGCTCATAGGGTCTGGCGCGTTCTCGCTTTCTCACGAGTGGAGAGATGTCGCCAGCCAGCTCAGCCCGGGGCCGGTCAGAGCCAATCAAAGGGCCGTATACGGCCCCCGGGCCTTACAATGCCCAGGACTGCTCTAGAGGCTCACCATCGGCCTGACCGCCTACCCTATGGAGGGGGATTGCGGTGGAGCATGGCTCCATTCAGCACACCAGGTGCTACCTACCTTCACCCGACCCGCGCAGCCTAGGCTGGGAAGCATAATTCTTCTGAAGAGGACGGGTGGAAATAGTCCCACAGGACCTTGTGCCGTAAGGCCCGCTCGCCTGCGAGAGCGTGATACTTCATGTCTTCGCAGTTCCAGCACTGCAGAGAAATCTGGGGATTTGTGGGAGGTCCCTCGGTATATGTAGGGCCGGGAGGAGCTTGTTTTCTACATGTCTGCAGTGCACGGCGCCTGAGGCGGAGGATTACCCACATGTTATTACTATTCGGGAGCAGGACGTGCTGTATGCTTAGAATAGAGCATCAGTCTTTCTGAAATGTGCAGTAGCCACCAAATAGTACTTCAGACACCTAACTACATACAAAGAATGCAAAACCCTCTCCTTAGCATTACTAGGATTAGGGCACAATGAAAGAAGAACAATGTCCTGATTCAAATGAAAGGCAGACACTACCTTAGGCAGAAAACCTGGTTTGAAGCGAAACACCACGTTGTCCTGGTGTCTCTCATAGTAGAGGGGCTGGATGGAAAGAGCCGCCAACTCAGACACACGCCTAACAGAGGTGATAGCCACCAGAAAAACCTTGAGAATAAGAATGGCCAGAGCAGCATCCTGCACAGATTCAAAGGGAGCACCCTGCAAGGCTGACAAAACCAAGTTTAAATCCCAAACAGGCACCATAGGCTTACGTGGGGGACGCACATGAGTCACCCCCTGGAAAAAAGTCCTCATCAGAGAATGCTGAGCAAAGGACTTCTGGAAGAAAACAGCCAGGGCAGAGACATGACCCTTCAGAGTACAGAGTTGAAACCCCATCTCCAACCCATGCTGCAGGAACTCCAGGATCCTGGGAATAGAGAACACAGGACAGGGAAGAGACTTAGACTCACACCAGTCAATGTAGGCACGCCAAACCCTGTAGTAAATAGAAGATTTCTTCCTAGCCTTTATCAAGGTATCCACAACCGAGGCATGCAGCCCTTTCTCCATCAAGATAGAGGTTCCAGCAGCCAGGCCGTCAAAGCCAGAGTTTGTAAATTGGGATGGCGTAGTGAGCCCTGAGTGAGCAGATCTGGCACCACGGGAAGAGCGTACTGATCAACTGCCAACGGCACCACGTCTGCGAACCACACTCTTCTTGGCCACCTGGGGGCCACCAGAATTGCTGGCACCCCCTCCAGAGCAATCTTGCGCAGAACCCTGCCCAGCAGGGGGAATGGAGGGACGACATACAGAAGCTGAAAGTCCTGCCATGACATTGCTAGAGCATCCGTGGTCAAGGCCAGAGGATCCTGTGACAGAGAGACAAAGGCCGGGAGCTTGTGATTGTGACGGGACGCAAACAGATCCACATCTGGTTGACCCCAACAGTGACACAGAGATTTGAACACCCTGTTGCAGAGGGACCATTCTTCCTGGCGAGAGGTCCCCCTGCTCAGAGAGTCTGCCAGGAGATTTTCCACCCCCAAGATGTACACAGCTGATATGCAGGGAACATTGGCCTCCGCCCAGGCCAGGATCAGAGACACTTCCTGGAGGGCCCTCTTGCTCCGGGTCCCTCCCTGATTGATGTAGGCAACTGCCGTCTGGTTGTCCGAGCGCACCTGAACAGGCAGGCCCCGAAGGTGAGTAGTCAACTGAGCCAGAACTAACCTGATCGCCCGCAGTTCCAAGACATTGATAGGTGTGTGGGCCTCCTGAGGGCCCCACCACCCTTGGAACTGCAGGGACTTCCAGAACCCCCCCCCCCCCCCCCAACCTGACAGACTGGCATCCGTGGTGACCGTCTCCCAGGAGGGGGTTAGAAAGGATCTGCCCCCCCCCCCCCCCCCCCCCAACAGGTTCCTAGAGTCCATCCACCACGAGAGGGACCTCCTGACCAGGGGGGAGAGCACACAGACCCTGTCCAGGGACGCAGGATCCTTGTCCCACACTGACAAGAGGTGGAGTTGCAGAGGCCTCAAGTGGAACTGAGCATAAGGGACTGCCTCGAAGCACGCCACCATCAGGCCCACCAGCTGCATTCCTTGCCTGATGGAGGGATGACGAAGGGACTGCCTCGAAGCACGCCACCATCAGGCCCACCAGCTGCATTCCTTGCCTGATGGAGGGATGACGCCAAGATAGCAGGAATTGGACCTTCTGCTGAGGAAGAAAAAACCTTGCCTGAACTGTATCCAGAATCATTCCTAGGAATGGAGTCACCAAGGAAGTGGACAGTGAGGACTTGGGATGGTTGATCACCCAGCCAAATGACTCCAGGGTGGACACCACCAGCTGAGTATCCAATTCTGCCTGATGTAGAGATTGGGAAGTGATGAGAATGTCGTCCAGATAGGGAAGCAGGCGAATGCCCCGAGACCTGAGCAGAGCCATCACTCCAGCCAGCACCTTGGTGAACACCCTGGGAGCTGAGGTGAGACCAAAGGGCAATGCCACAAACTGGTAGTGCTGATCCTCCAGAGCGAACCTGGGGAACCTTTGATGACCTGGAAATACAGGAATATGAAGGTAAGCATTCTTGATGTCTACAGAAGTCATGAAATCCCCTGGGTGCAGGGAACTGATGGCAGAGCGAAGAGTTTCCACGCAAAAGCGCCTGCTCCTGACAAATACGTTGAGGTTCTTCAAGTCCAGGATGGGCCTGACTGAACCATCCATTTTGGGAACTGTGAATAGGTTGGAATAGAAGCCCTTGCCTATTTCTCTTAAAGGGACCTTGCAGATGACCCCCAGCTCCAGGAGGCCTTGCACTGCCTGTACTAGCTCCTGAGCTGACACAGGGTCCTGAGGAATCCGGGATCTGATGAATCTTGGGGGTGGCCAGGCAGCAAACTCTATCTTGTAACCGGAGGACACTACATCCTGAATTCACCGGTCTGAGACATGAAGCCTCCAGACGTGAGCGAAGTGCTGAAGCCATCCCCCCACCCGGATGGGTGAGGGCGCCCCATCATGCCTGAGGGGGCTTGGGAGAGGATTTTGCCTTGGGGCCCCAGGACGCCCTCGTCCTCTGCCCCTGCCCCAGAATTCTCCCTGGGCCCCAGTAAAGGAAACCCCCCTCCCTTGTCTAGAACCATGGTAGGGGGAGGAGAATGAGCCCTGACCCCGAAAGGGCCGAGACTGCAGCCTGCGCTGGGGTAACCTGCCTCCCTTAGCAAAAAGGTCCAGGCGGTCCCCAAACAGGCGTAGTCCTTTGAAGGGAAAACCAGTGAGGGCCTTCTTGGCAGCGTTGTCAGCAGCCCACTGGCGTAGCCAAACCGAGCGGCGTATAGCCACCACGAGGGCAGATGTCCTGGCACACATTCTAATGGTGTCATCCAAGGCAGAGAGGACAAAATTTACAAAAACATCACAACTGGAGAGTGCATTAAACACCTCACAAGGCAAGTCATCAGGGGCACCATCAAGTATACTTCTGAGCAGGGTCCTAATGGCCACAGCCGTAATGGCCGAGGCACAGACCGGGCGCAGCGCCGTCCCCGCACATGCAAAGGCATGGGACGCCAGCTGGCCAATGCGCCGATCCTCAGCATCCCGCAGGGTAGTAGAGTCAGGGGAATGCATGAAAGAGATGTTAGATAGCCCTAGGACCGGAGCATCCACCTTGGGAGGGGATGACCAACACTTTACCACATCAGCAGGAAAGGGATACTTCCTATCCCAACTTTTAGGTACACTGGGAAGTCTTCTGGGGCGCTCCCATTCCTTGAGCACCAGGTTATTGAAATGTGCTTGCTCAGGAAATTCCAAACGTGACTTAGCGGTATGGAAAAGCTCCCCCCTTTGCCTGGGAGCCGCAACAGGGGAAGAAATGGACAGAACCTCAAACATCTGAGTAACCAATCTGTCAGTGTCATCCGGGGCCCAGGGGTCAGAGCCAGAATCGTCATGACCCCTTGGTCTCTCATCAGATGAGCCTGAATCAGAAAAGAGCTCCCCTTCATCAGACGGGGTATAGCCACAAAGATTCCAAAACTCCTCAGTTCCCATAGGGAAAACAGTGACATTAGGCGTTAAGTGCCGCTTTTTAGCAGGGGCCTTAAGCGCCAAGGTATTAGTAGCCAGTCTAGAAGACACATCAGGCCGAGAATCCCCACTTGTATGCAACTCAGTAGGAGTGAGATTTAAGCTTGAGGGGGTAGGTGAAGTGAAACGAGGTGCAGGCCCAGCCACTGGAAGGCCAGATTGCAGCGCAAGCACAGGGTACGGAGACCCGCGCATTGTCAGCATGAGGCTGCCCACACGCTACACACAGCCGGGCTTGTCCCGAAGGAACTCCGAGCACATTATCACGTCATGCCTCCATATGGTGATTATAGCGGCACTATAGGCCGATAGGGATTGACGCTATACAGCAACCCCGGATGCCTCAGTAACCCGCTAGGGAAGTGGGAGTAATTAAACTAGGCCTCACAAGTTAATCAACTAACAGAGGGCCGGGAGAAGCCAATGGATTCGCCTGGCTGAAAGACATAATAAAAGGGGCCGTAAGCATACAGTAATAAAAGGGTGGTAATAAAGCCGCCCGCGAAGGGCACTTACGGACCGCGGTAGGTAGTAGCCTGTCACGCATAAGCCAACCAAGCAGACAAAATGGCATCGGTATACCTCGAGGGGCGGGCCCGCACAAGCAATGACGCGGAACGCGCCAGAGACGGGCCCCGCCCCCCCGAAGAGCGCGAAGCCAACAAGTGACAAACAGCCAATGACAGCGCGCCGGCGCCTGAGGTAACGCCGCCGCCAGGCGTGGATTACACGTGACAAAAAGGGGCCGGCAGTTTTAAATATAGATATAGTAAGGCAAGTCACCGCGCCGGCTGACACAAGCAGAGTGAAATAAATCATAAGGCCAATACACGTGAATACATAGCATACACACAGACACAACCCCCCCCCCCCTTTTTCCCCCCGAAGGCTACCAGGAGAATGAGGGAGGACAGCGGCCACTTAAACAGGGCCCACCGATAGAAAGGGGCAAGGGGCAATAGTGCGGGAGGGGCATCCCATAGAGGCTCACCATAAGCCTGAAAAGCCTACCCTTTGGTAGGGGATTGCGGTGGAGCAACGCTCCTAAGCACCTAACAGCGGTGCTGCCTACCATCACCCGACCAGCGCAGCCAAGGCTGGGAGGCAATTACTGATGGAACGGGTGGGAATAGTCCTACAGGGCCGCAGGCACAATTAAGGTTTGCTTTATACCTGGACTAAAAAGTGTGTTTGAAGGTAAAAATCAACCACCGATTCATCTAAGGATTATCCAGACGTCCAGACACCTGAAAGCATAATCAACTAAAAGGGATCTTCACACTGCGGTTTTGCACTTACCAGAGACAAACACCATCAGAGGCCCTGGGAAGGTTACGAACCCCCGGGCCGCGGCGGTAAGTGCCCAAACAAAACCATTGCTTCATAATATTGTACTACATTAATATCTTGCCTTTTGTGGATGATATAAGCAGTTATATATGAAATTATTATTCTGCTAGTCATATACTGATAAATCGGTACTAAAGTTTACCCTGGCAGATATCAACACATCAGAGAATATCTGTCCTGTGTGGATAATTCATATATCCTTGACTAGGCAGAGCATTATTTCTGACACGTGGTTCAAGCGCGCCTAAACCAATTCCAAACAAGGTTTTACCTCAATTGAGGCATTCCCAAGTACGGTATTGGCTCCGTTTCACATTTTTCATGATAAGACTTGACCTCTTATACTAGGCAGCGGCTCACACTCTTTTCAGCGCTCTCTCTCACATTACTTTTTGCTTTTATGGCGTGCCACTTAAGGGTAATAATACCAATCAGTGAACACTCACCTTGTAGAAAGGGTATTATAAGTATGCAGCACGCCCTGCTCCAGTAATGATTCATTACGTCTGGATATAGTCCACAAGAGGGCGCTTTACTGCAGAGATGGCAAAAAAGAGGCCCCTCCCGGTCCTTATATACCCAGGACCTCCCACTAAATTCCCCAGTATAAAAAAGCAGTAAGGGAAACAGGAGAAGCCAATAACAAGATTAACAACCTGAACCAGGAAACAATCACCATATAGAGGATCCAAGAAAAAGAACTCAGGGTGGAATAGAGCAGGGCGTGCTGCATACTTATAATACCCATTCTACAAGGTGAGTATTCACAGAATCGTATTATTCCAAGTATGCAGCACGCCCTGCTCCAGTAATGATTCATTACGTCTGGGACATCCAATAGCAGTGTCAAAAAAAGGCAATGCGCTGTTCAAACCACTGCCGCCTGCAGAACTTTGTGGCCAAAAACAGCATCTGCTGAGGCCCGAACATCAACCTTGTAAAACTTGGAAAAGGTATGAACAGAAGTAGCAGCCTTACAAACTTGTTCAACAGAAGCCTGGTGCTGAAAGGCCCAGGAAGCCCCAAAAGCACGGGTTGAATGAGCAGTGACTCGGAAAGGAGGATCCCTCCCTTTAGCAAAATAGGCCCTAAGAATGGCCTAACGAATCCATTTACTAATAGTAGACTTAACCGGTGCCAAACCCTTCTTGGAACCCGAGAGTACCACAAACAAGGCGTCCGTCTTCCTGAAAGGCGCTGTAGCCACCAGGTAGTATTTCAAGTTCCTGGCAACACTCAGAGAATGCAAGGCCCTCTCCTTGTCATTATCAGGATCAGGGCACAGGGAAGGAAGCACAATGTCCTGAATGAGGCGAAAAGGCAGAGACAACCTTAGGCAAGAAGTCTGGTTTAAAGCGGAAAACCACCTTGTCCTGGTGTCTCTCAAAGTAGGGGGCCTGAATGGACAGAGCCGCCAACTCAGAAACACGCCGGACAGAAGTGATAGCCACCAAGAAGGCAACTTTCAAAGTGAGAATAGACAGTGCAGCCTCATGCACAGGCTCAAATGGAGGACCCTGAAGGGCAGACAATACCAAATTCAAATCCCAAACCAGTAACATGGGTTTGCGGGGAGGGTGCACATGAGTGACCCCCTGGAAGAAAGTTCTGACCAAAGGATGAAGAGCGAAAGACCTCTGGAAAAAAAAAACAGACCCCTGGAAACATGCCCCTTCAGAGTGCTGAGCTGAAAACCCCAAATCCAGACCATGTTTAAGGAACTCCAGTATCCGAGGGATGAAGAACACCCGACAGGGAAAGGCCCTAGCCTCCCACCAGTCAATGTAAGTCCGCCAGGTCCTATAGTAGATGGTAGAAGAGGATTTCTTCCTAGCCCTGACCAGAGTCTGAACGACCGAATCAGACAGACATTTCTCTTTTAGGATGTAGGTTTCAGCAGCCAGGCCGATAAAGCCAGCGTTGGTAAATTGGGGTAACAGAGCCGTCCTTGAGTAAGAAGATCTGGAACCAGGGGCAGAGGGTACTGATCTACCGCCAGCTGCACGACGTCTGCGAACCACACCTGTCTTGGCCACCAGAACAGCTGGAACTCCTTTTTGAATCAGCTTGCGTAGAACACTGCCCAGAAGGGGAAACGGAGGGAAGAGGTACAGGAGACCGAACCCTTGCCAGGACAGAGACATGGCATCCACCGCCAGAGCCAGAGGATCCTGGGACAGCGAGACAAATGCTGGCAGCTTGTGACTGTGGCGAGAAGCAAACAGATCCACGTCCTGCATCCCCTACCTGTGACAAAGGGATAGAAAAACCTCGCTGCTGAGGGACAATTCCCTCCGGCGCGAGGCCCCCCTGCTCAGAGAATCTGCTTCCAGATTCTCCGCTCCCGGAATGTAAACGACAGAGATGCACAAACATTGTCCTTGGACCAGGACAGAATCAACGACATTGATCCCTGATGATTGATGTAAGCGACAGCAGTCCGGTCGTCAGAGCGAACCTGAACCGGCAGGCCCTGGAGGTGAGACGCCAGCTGCGCCAGCACCAACCGAACCGCTCTCAGCTCCAGAACATTGATGGGGACTGAGGGCCACACAGTCCCTGGAATTGGAGGGCTCTCCAATAGCCCCCCCAATCTGACAGACTGGCACCCGTAGTGACCATCTCCCAACACGGTGTCAGACATGATCTGTCCCCCAGAAGATGTCTCGAGTCCAGCCACCAAAGGAGGGACCGCCAGACCAGAGGAGATAGAACAAAAGCCTGATCCAAAGACTGGGGACACTTGTCCCAGACTGACAGAAGATGGAGCTGAAGGGGTCCCATGTGAAATTGAGCATAAGGAACTGCCTCGGAGCAGGCCACCCTCTGATCCACCACTTGCATCCCTTGCCGTATGGATGGATGAGGGCTGGACAGCAATAATTGAATAAGAGCTTGAAGAGAGTCCACCTTCTGCTGAGGGAGGAAAATCGTGGCCTGAATGGTATCCAGAGTCATACCCAGGAAGGGGGTCACCCGGGACGGGGAGAGTAAGGATTTGGGATAATTGATCACCCGTCCGAACCTTTCCAGGGTCGCCACCACTATCCGGGTGTCCAATTCTGCCTGGTGGAGTGAGTGGGACGTAATGAGAAGGTCGTCCAGATAAGGAAGAATGCGAATACCCCGGGCTCTGAGAAGGGCCATCACGCCCGCCAACACCTTGGTGAACACTACGGGGGCTGATGTGAGACCGAAGGGAAGTGCCACAAATTGGTAGCATTGTTCCTCTACTGCGAACTTGAGGAACCGCTGATGCCCTGGGAAGAACCGGCACCTGAAGGTAAGCATCCCTGATGTCTATGGAAGTCATAAAGTCCCCCGGGTGCAGGGAGCTGATAGCGAGGCGCAGAGTTTCCATGCGTAAACGTCTGGCCCTGAAGAATGTGTTGAGAAGCTTTGGGTCCAGGATGGGTCTGATGGAACCATCCTTTTTGGGTACTGTAAAGAGAGTGGAATAGTAACACTGGTCTCTCTCTCCCGGAGGAGAGAGAGAAACAGACCCTGGGCTGCCCGAGTGTCCGTAGGAACCCGTGACCTGAGGAATCTGGTAGGAGGCCAGTCGGCGAACTCCATCTTGTATCCAGGAGACAACCTCCAGAATCCAATTATCTGAGACCTGTTGAGCCCAGACCTGAGCGAAGAGCCGCAGCCGTCCCCCCACCCGCAATGGTGAGGGCGCCCCCTCATTGCTGATCGGGCTTGGCAGCAGATTTGTGCTTGGCACCCCAGGAGGATCCGGGCCAGGCACGGCCTCTGCCCTTGCCCCAGAATTCTCCCCTTTGTCCCGCAAAGGATACCCCCCTGCCTGACCTAGGCCCACAAAGGAGGGAGTGAAGGACCCGGAGCCCCATAAAAGGTTGCGGCTGCTTTTTGCGTTGGGGTAACTTACCTCCCTTAGCAAAAAGGTCCAAACGATCACGGAACAGGAGCAACCCCTTAAAGGGGGACCCCATGAGCGCCTTCTTAGCGGCATTGTCAGCTGCCCCCTGGCGCAACCAGACCGAGCGACGGATAAAGAACCAAGGCCGAGGTCCTGCTACACATCCAAATGGAGTCATCTAAGGCAGAAAAAAACATAGGTGATGAACATCTCACATTGTGACAAGGCTCTAAATTCGGCACTAGAAGGATTCTCATGGGAGCCGTCCAGAAGGCCCCTGATCAGGGTCCTAATAGCCACAGCCGTAATAGTGGAAGCACACTCCGGGCGCAAGGCCAAACCCACACAGGCAAAGGCATGGGAAGCCAGTCGGCCAATACGCCTGTCCTCACTATCCTTCAAGGTAGTGGAGTCAGGGGAATGCACCACAGATGTGTTAGACAACCCCAAAACAGGGGCATCCACCTCAGGGAGAGTGACCAACATATGACCACATCCGCGGGGAAGGGATACCTCCTATCCCACCCCTAAGGATACCGAGGAGCCGACTAGGCCGCTCCCATTCCTTGAGAACCAGACTATTAAAATGCATCTGTTCTTCTATGGGTGTCATCAGCATCCCAATGCTCTGAGCCAGCATCAGAGCAAAGGTAATGCTGATTGTCAGAAAGATATGGATCTGAAAATAATTCCCCTTTCTCGAGAAGGGTATAGTCAGACAAATCAAAAAATCATCAGTACTTCATATTGCAATGCTAAGTGCCAGGGAGCCATGACACTGGTAGAGTTCCTAAGCACTACATCACCGATTAAGGGGGCAACACGGCAACACAGAAGCAACTGAGTGCAGGGCTGTCAGGGCAGGGGTCCGGAAATCTGATGCGGAGGTCCGCATTCGGACCCCGGTCCGCCAGTTGAGTATCGCTGATATACACCTTGGTTTTTCACACTGACATTCCATCAATGAGGATCATGGGGACATACGCAGTCTGCGAGGAAGAAAATGGATTTCTTTGTATTAATCTACTCTACCTCGGACAGGATCCCTTACGAGTAGGTCCTAGCCATAATGTTGGACTTGGCAGCAGCCAAGCATTATTTAAGTTTCAGTCGAAACCACAAATAAGACATCCGACTTGCGAAAAGAAGGCGTCATTGAAATATATTACTTCAAGCCCCTGACCACATCCAACCTTTCCATATGATGAGTAGGTTTAGGACACAAAGGTAAAGAAATATCAGCATTGAGATGAAAGGAAGAGACTACTTTAGGAAGAAAATGAAAATGAATGAATGAAAAACCACATTGTCCTTGTGAAAAATATAAGGTGATTTAACCGAAAGAGCAGCCAGCTCAGAGACTCTGCAAACAGAAGTGATAGCTACCAAAAACTCAACCTTAAGAGCAAGCCCAAATGGACCTCTGTCACACGTTCAAAAGGAGGCCCTTATAAGACTAACTGATCCCAAGGAAGTATTGGGTTCTTCCGAGGCGGTCAAATGTGAAACACTCCCTGGGTGTTAATCCAAAAATTTTTAGCCAATAGGTCACTGAAAAAAAAAAAAAAAAAAATGTACACCTTGAGGGTGCTAAGCTGCAGAAAATCATCCAAGCACTTTTGTAGAAAATCCAAGATGCTGGAGAGTGAGGTCTCAGCAGCCAAGCTATTAAACCCTGTGCCAGTGAATAAGGGTGCAGAAGAGGACCTTGTGACAGAAGACTGAGCTGGCATTTGAAGGGGCTGGTCCACTGTTATCATACAACGTCCGCAAACTAGGTTCTTCTTGGCCAGTGTGGTGTGATAAGAATAACTGGAACCCCTCCATTTTTACCCTCTTGAACAGACGACCCAGCAGCGGAAGAAGTGCATACGCCAGATGGAACCCCAACCAAGGTGACAGCAGAGTATGCCTCGCCGTGGCCAATGAATCACAAGTCCTGGCCACAAGCTTCTCTACTTTCCTGTTGTGGCGGGATGCAAACATGTCCACATATGGTATCCCCCACCGTCACAGACTGAAAAACCTCCAGGTAAAGGCTCCAATAACCCAGGTCCTGAGTCTCCCTGCGAGGGAATTCTATCTGGATGTTCCCCACTCCTGATGTAAATTGCAGAAATGCATGAGACAGATGCCCCCTTGTCTAACTGGTTCCAACATCTCACCAAAGTTGAAATGGAACTTGGGAAACGGAATTGCCTCCATGGTGGAGACCATCAGACACAACAGTTTCGCCATGGCGAATGGTAAGCTGCCTAGCATCCAAGAGAGTGCAGAAGAAAATTCCTGGCCTATTCCGTATTCAGGGTCATGCCAAGGAACGAGGCTATGCGGATCTCCTGGGGGCGCAGCAGTGCTATAACCCTGGGAGGGCAACAAATTGTTGTGGTGCTAGTGCAAATCTCGGGTATTTATGATGTCCCTGGTAATTGGGAACATAGGGAGGTAGACATCCTTGATATCCACAGTAGCCAGAAAATCCCCCTGTCCTAACACTGCTACTGCAGAACACAGAGTACTGCAGAACTAACTCGGATGCACATCCAATATGGGACAAACCGAACCGTCCTCATTGGGAACCACAAACAGTTGAACCCCAAACCCCTCCTCGTTGTTGGTACTGGGACAATAACTACCAGTTGCTCCAGGTTGTGAACAGCCAGGGTTTATGGAGAGCGGACCAGTCTGGATTCCAAGAACCGAAGAGGTAGTTTGAGCTTGCCCTGCTTTCTTCTCTTGGATGACTTGCAGTTTGTAGCCGAGGGAACCACCATATTGTCTGTAGGGGTGAAACGAAGAAGACTTGTAGTAGGGGGTCTTCTGTTTGCGCTTGTGAGGGAGTCTAATGGATTTACCACCCATGGCCTTCTTTACCAACTCATTAAGCATTTCTTCCGTCAAATGGGATCTCTGCCAAACACGTTTTGGAAGCTTGATCAGCTTCCCACTGGAGTTCTAACATGTGGCAAATGCTGTCCAGGAAGGAGAAAGTCCTTGCCACCAGGCGCTCAGCAGTGTCCATACCATCCAGCGTACAGCGGAGGAGACACGCAAGATGTTTGTTAAACTCTTAAATAGGAGTAAGACAGTTAAGGCCTACCTTAACCAAGCCTGTCAGGAGAGCCCAGCGGGGGAATTGAGAGCAGGCAGGTAGAAGTCAAGTGCCAAAGATCCAGAACAGAGCCACCACAGGTAATCAAGATGGCGCCATGGGCACTAAAGCACAGGCCAGAGAGGAAAGGGAGAGGATCAAGTGAAGGAGCCAGTGGCCAGCACCGCCCTCCTCCCCTTAAGCAAAAGTTACCTAAGCACAAGCCTAATCATCTCCTGCATGGAGGGAAAAGAAAACGGCCTTCACAGTTTACAACTACGGGGGAGCCGGAAATCAGGCAGACTGGGTGAAAGCAGGTATCGGGGGGGAAAACCCCTTGGTGCACTCCAAAGCACCCAGGACATACAAAATCTAACGGCAAAAAGGGAGAGAAGAGGGAGGGCAAGACCCCCTATCGCACTAAGGTGTCAGGCCAGAAACTAGCCACGGGCATCCCATCAACCTCGGAGATCCTGTTTTACACATGAATGGCAGGGACACACCTCCTCAGGTCCCCCTTGTCTAGTAAGGGGCCACTCACCAGGTGTGGGCATCCCAAAAATAACTGGATGCCTGGCCCATGTGCCAACCTGACCCAACAGCAAATCCTCGCCAATCGGTTCTTCCCCGTGCATCCCAGCCAGCAGGCATCTTTCCAAAGATCATCAGGGAAGAACTGGACGTGAGGTCGGGGAGCACCTGGAAGGGGCCCCAGCGCCACTAATCCCTTGAAAAAATTAAGACAAAATAACTGGAAATAATAAATAAAAATATATTTGCAGCCACTTGCCAGGCTGCCCACAAAGTCTGAACTGGGCCTGAGGGGGCAGCTAAGCCCTCGTTAGGCAGGGTGGGAGGGGCTACATCTTTGCATCTTTCCAGACATGCCAGCCGGCTGAGGTACAACCCACATGTAATGGATCCCATCCGAGGTGGAGAAAAGAAAATTCTGTGATACTCATCTGCAGAATTGATTTCTCTTCCATTATTACTTCAGGATATCAGAGAAATTCAGTGACTATTGGGTTAACTCCTTGACTGAAGGGTGTGGACTGCAAGAAGGAGTGGCTCCTCCCGGCCTGTATATACTTCCAGCTGTCTTCTAACAAACCAGTATAGAAAAGCAGTAGAACTGCTGCCCGGGAGGAATTCATATTTTTGTCTCCCCTTTTTGCTGGCGACAAAAGGGGAGACAAGAAACAAACTCCTCTCTACCCCTCAGTTAATTTTTCCTTTTTTTTTTTTCTTTTCGATTCAGAACAACTCTTTACATATATACAACCCTCCACTAGGGCTTAGACATCCAAGGAATGGATATAATAACCTAGCAGCCAAGGAGGGTCTGATGCCCTGAAGTAATAATGGAAGAGAAATCAATTCTACAGGTGAGTATCACAAAATTTTCTTTTCTCTTCCATTTTACTTAGACCATCAGAGAAATTTAGTAACTATTGGGACATTTAAAAGCAGTACCCTTACTTCAGGGCAGGATCCCAGGTATTTACCTGTAACTTTAAACCGGACCTTCAGCGTGATTTAATGAAAAGCCCAAACTCTTAAAAAATGGCTCCCCAGCATCTAAAATGAATATATTTTAAGTTTTTAGTCACTAACTTATTATTCTTTCCCCCACTGGGCTGCAACTCTGTTCAGGAATTTAGGATATGGACGCCGCCATCTTGACTCAGAAGCATCACACTTACTGAGGAGAGGAGAGTGGGATAAGGTACAGGGAGGTGGGTTATAGCTGTGCTTTGCTCAGACAGAGCAGAGCTGGGGTCAGGTAACGGTCAGCAGTCCCAGAATGCAGAGCAGCACAGTCAGGAGGCACTTCCTGTTTGCAGGCTGCCTGATAAGATGGCGGCTTCCATAAGCCGCCATCTTGGATGTTTAAAGGCTCATAACATGCAGTAGATGCAGGTAGGAGGATTTTTAATGTGGACAATCTGTATGTACAGGGTGTGGGAAACATATAAGATAGACTCTTATTCAGAGTGAAGGTCCGCTTTAAATGAAGAATAATCTATACCAAACAATATATACCTTTCAGCATACTATTCAGCAAACTAAATTCGCTGAGTAAATCATTGATGAAGGTTTCCCTACCCCCCTAAATGTGAGGACGTCACCTCATATCCGAGAGGGCTTTAAAGAGGATTTTTTCTTGTTCTGCCAGAAACCTCTTACTCTTATCCTGGGACTCTGGACTATTCCAAAATTATTTTCGGTACCCAGAAGAGGAGGAAGACTCTTGCCCCACAAAAGGGACGAGGAATAGATGACCTGTGAAAAAGGTAAGTTTAGTAGACTTACCTGCAGTAACTTCCTTCCAAATGTCCCCCCTGAAAAGGGAGTCCCATCAAATACTTCCTTGAGGCAGCATCAGCCGATCATTCTTTTAGCCTTAAACCGGCTAAAGGAAATAACTCCTCGTTGGATTGGGCTGGGTCTTCTCTTCACCCAATCCTCCCCCCCCCCCCGGGGCTCTTCTCCCTTCAGGAGGGTGACTGAAATAGCCCCCCCCCCACATCGGCCACTGCCACAGTTAACTGTAAAAAAAAGGAGAAAAAAAAAATACCATTTTGTGAGTACTCACCTGAAAATGGGATATTGTCGGTGTGCCACACACCCCGCATCACCTTTAATATTCTTCACGATTGGGTTACTCACCGCCAGGTGACGCTGTTGCAGAGAGGAAGTCTTGTAACGAGCCCCCTTCCGGCCTATATATACCTGGTACCTCCCATTTATCACCAGTGATTTAAAAAGCAGAAAGACAAGGTACCAGTAATTTAACGGTAACCTCAAAATAAATAAAAGCTTCACCATATAAAGGATTCGGAACACCGAAAAGGGTGGGAGTGAAGCGGGGTGTGTGGCACACCGACAATATCCATTTTTCAGGTGAGTACTCACAAAATGGTATTATTCTCGGTGTGCCACACACCCCGCTTCACCTTTAATATTCTTCACGATTGGGACATCCAAAAGCAGTGTCCACAAGGGATGGGCATCCCAAGGCAAGGTGAAGCATAACTTAAATGACTGCAGTCTGCAGAACTTTGCGGCCAAAAACAGCATCCGCTGAGGCTCGCACATCAACTTTGTAAAACTTAGAAAAAGTATGAACAGAAGACCAGTGATACGAAAAGGGGGAACTTTCCCCTTAGCAGAATAGGCCGCAATAACGGCCTGACGTATCCATTTGCTAATGGCAGATTTGGCTGGTGCCAAACCCTTCTTAGGCCCACAGGGCACAACAAAAAAAGGCATCCGTCTTACGAAAAGGAGACGTGATAATCAAGTAGTACTTAACACAGCGTACTACATCCAAACAATGCAAAACCCTCTCCTTGTCATTCTTAGGATTAGGACACAAGGAGGGAAGAACAATATCCTGATTCAAATGAAAAGCAGAAACAACCTTAGGAAGAAAGTCTGGCTTGAACCGAAAGACCACCTTATCCTGATGCCTCTCAAAGTAGGGCGCCTGGATAGACAAGGCCGCCAACTCCGAGACACGCCGGACCGAAGTGATAGCTACCAAGAAGACAATCTTCTGAGTCAGGGTAGACAAAGCAATATCTTGCAGAGGCTCAAAAAGGAGGAGCCTGAAGAGCAGAAAGAACCAAATTCAAATCCCAAACGGGAGTAATGGTTTCCTGGGAGGCCGCACATGTCTTAACTAAAGGATGAAGCGCAAAACGCTTCTGAAAAAAGATAGATAAGGCAGAAACTTGCCCTTTCAAAGTACTCAGCTGAAGACCAGAGTCCAGCCCAGATTGTAAAAACTCCAGAATCCTGGAGACCGAGAAGACCCTACAAGGAAAAGATCTAATCTCACACCAAGCGATATAGGCTTTCCAAGTCCTATAGTAGATGATAGAAGAAGACCTCTTCCGGGCACTGATCAGAGTCTTGACGACTGAGTCAGAAAGACCCTCCTCCATCAAGATGGAGGTTTCAGCAGCCAGGCCGTCAAACCCAGCGCTGGTAAATTGGGGTAACACAACCGACCCTGAGTGAGATCGGGCCGAAGAGGCAGAACGAACTGGTCCACTGCCAGCCGAACGATGTCTGCGAACCACACTCGCCTTGGCCACCTTGGGGCCACGAGAACGGCGGACACCCTTTCTAGAGCCAACTTCTGAACCACCCTGCCCAGCATGGGTATCAGAGGAAACAGGTATAGAAATCCCAGATCCCCCCAGCTCAGGGACATGGCGTCCACTGCCAGAGCCAGAGGATCCCGGGAGAGCGACACGAAGTTCGGGAGCCTGTGATTGTGATGAGAGGCAAACAGGTCCACCTCCGGTGTCTCCCATCGGAGACACAGTGAGCGAAAAACCTGAGGATGGAGAGCCCATTCTCCCAGACGGGGAGAGCCCCTGCTAAACCGGTCCGCTTCCTGGTTCTCCACTCCTGGAATGTATACCGCCGAGAGACAAGGAACATGGGCCTCTGCCCAGGTCAGGATCAGGGACACCTCTCTCAGAGCACTCAGACTGCGAGTCCCTCCCTGATGATTGATGTAAGCAACCGCTGTTCGATTGTCTGAACGCACCTAGACCGGAAGGCCCAGAACGTGTTGAGTCAGGAGAGCAAGCACCCGACGGATGGCTCTCAGTTCCAGAACATTGATGGGTAAGTGGGCCTCTTGAGGTCCCCACTGCCCCTGGAACTGAAGCTCCTTGCAGAATCCGCCCCATCCCGAAAGACTGGCGTCCGTGGTGACAATTTCCCAAAGAGGGGTCAGGAAGGACCTGCCCCTCACGAGATTGGCCGAGACCAACCACCACTGGAGGGACTGCCGGACCCGGAAGGACAACTGGAAGGGCTGATCCAGCGACCGAGGCTGCCGGTCCCAGGACGCCAACAGATAAAGCTGAAGCGTCCTCGTGTGAAATTGAGCAAAAGGAACTGCCTCGAAAGAGGCGACCATCAACCCTACCAGCCTCATCCCCAGACAGATGGATGGCCGAGGATTGGAAAGAAGGTGTCAGAGAACCAGGTGTCAGAGAACCCGGACTGTTCCCCCTGTAGTCCAGCAGAGGGCGCCTGTTCGCTTAGGTCAAAAGACCAGGACTTTTCCTCCTGTGACCAGCAGAGGCCGCCCGTGAGTTCTCTCTCTACTGAGCATGTGCAGGGGCCTGTAAAAACAGACAAGGCCTGTGCTGAAGTACCAGTTGGTCTTTTTGCTGCATGCTCCTGTGATTCTGTGATTCCATCCTGTGTACCGACCCGGCTTGCTTCCGACTCTCATCCTGCTTCCTGACGACTTCGGCTTGTTTTATGACTACGATCCTGTTCTGCCTGCCCACGACCTCAGCTTGTTTATCGACTTTGATCCAGATCTGCCAGCCCACGACTTCAGCCTGCCTCACACTCCCAGATCAGCTCTGGTCTGTCTCCTATTCGGAATTCAGCTAAACCCGCTCCTAGGTTGCCTGACCTGGGGCCTTCCTGCAGCCCAGTCTATCCTCACCATCAGAGGCTCTAGTGAATACCAGGTTGGTCCTTTGCTCTCCTCTCGACCGGGAAGCCTGGAGTCTGAGTTCCAGTCTCCGCAATCAGGGTTCACACCCGGTGTTCTGACAGTACCAACTGGTCAATAATGAGCTCTGGCGGAGATCACCCGGCGTTTGACGCTCTAGTTCAGCAGATGACCGCTCTGACACAGGCGGTGGGCAATCTACATGGTGGATTTTTACAGCTGGAGTCCCGCCTGGATACGCTGAAAGCCAGCCTTCCTGCCGCTACTAACCCTGTCCCGCCATCAGCTTCTGTCATGCCGGCGGCTGCCAATAATGCCAGCACTACACCCAGTATCTTTGAACCCCGAATACCTTTGCCTGAACGTTTTTCTGGAGATCGCAACCGTTTTCGATCATTTAAGAATAGTTGCCAGTTGCTGTTCGATCTCCAACCTCGGACTTACCCAACGGAGGTCATCAGGGTTAAGACTGTTATCTCCTTGCTGCTGGGGAACCCTCAGATTTGGGCTCATCGCTTACTTGAACAATCGGACCCCATCATATCCTCTCTGGAGTCTTTCTTCAATGCCATGGCGAATATGTATGACGACCCTGGGCGTATAGCTTCAGCTGAGGCTGTGCTTCGGACCCTTCTCCAGGAACACCGTCCTGTCGAGGAGTATGTAGCAGAATTCCGCTGCTGGAGTACTGAGACTCTTTGGAATGACCTTGCTCTCTGTCATCAGTACCGTTTAGGTCTGGCTGATTCTGTTAAAGATGAACTGGCTCGTTCCGATATGCCTGCATCTCTGGAGGAATTGATCAAACTCGCCATCAAAATTGATAGGAGACTAAGGGAACGTCGTCTTGAGAAAAGTAATCCTCAGTCGCTACATTTGGGTCCTACTCGTGCTGATGCCCCCAGCTTCTGTCCATCCTCCGCTGCTGTCATCAGTGGTTCAGAGCCGATGCAACTCTGAGTTTCTCGCCCTTCACTGACATCTGAGGAACGCCTTCGCAGACGCCAGCACAATCTGTGCCTTTACTGCGGTGAAGCCGGCCACTTCATTTACAGATGCCCAGTCCGTCCTCCGGGTAAGAGGTTATCTATTAGACATTATTCGGGCTCCATCCTGCTTTCTGGTGCTAATCATATTTCGGTTTCACTCGGTCTCCAGTTGGCCGGAAGAAAACTTGAGGTGGCAGCCATTATAGACACTGGAGCCTGCAGCTGCTTCATGGACCTAGAATTTGCCAGGACCCATGACATTCCTTCCAGACAACGTCCTTTTCCACTCTCCATTACCTTGGCTGATGGTTCCCTGCTCAAGACCGGTCCTATTACTTTACAAACTTTGTCCCTATCAGCATGTATTAACCCTGATCATTTTGAATGGCTAAGTTTTGATCTCATACCATCCCCTGCTTTTCCTGTCATTTTGGGTTTACCGTGGTTATTGGCACATAACCCTTCAATAAATTGTTCCACGGGTACAGTGCTCTTCGAGTCTCCTTATTGTCTTCATGCCTGTTCTACCAGGCACCAACTAGCTCTGACTGATTCTGCTAAGGAACAGGATCTTCAAAGCTTACCTGAAGCCTATGCGGACTTTAGGGATGTCTTTGACAAAAAGAGAGCTGACACTCTTCCTCCCCATCGGTCTTATGATTGCCCAATTGAACTTTTGCCTGGGGCATCCATTCCTTTTGGCAGGATTTACCCGCTATCTGATCCGGAGTTGTTAACCCTTCGTCAGTATCTGGATGAAAATTTGAAGAAGGGTTTTATTCGGTCTTCCACTTCCCCTGCAGGTGCTGGTATTTTCTTTGTAGGCAAGAAAGATGGTTCCTTACGGCCCTGTATTGATTACAGGGAACTGAACAAGATCACTGTCAAGAATCGCTACCCTCTACCCTTGATTTCAGACCTCTTTCAGCGCCTTAAAACTGGACAGATTTTTACCAAGCTTGACCTTAGGGGGGCTTACAACCTCGTTCGGATAAGAGAGGGGGATGAGTGGAAGACGGCATTTCGAACTCGTTACGGACACTTTGAATATCTTGTCATGCCTTTCGGTTTGTGCAATGCCCCGGCAACCTTCCAACACCTGGTCAATGACATTTTTAGGGACTTGCTTGATATTTTTGTCATTGTATACTTAGATGACATTCTCGTCTTTTCTGAAAACCTGACCGAACATCGGGAACATGCGCGAACAGTACTCTCACGACTCCGGGCACATCAACTCTTTGCCAAGCTAGAGAAGTGTGAATTTGAAAAAACATCCATCTCTTTTCTGGGGGTCCTCATCTCGGATCAGGGGTTCTCCATGGACCCTAGTAAAGTTTCGGCTGTACTTGAGTGGCCAGCACCTACCTCCCGAAAGGAGGTCCAGAGATTCATTGGATTCGCCAATTTTTATCGCCGGTTTATCCGTAACTTCTCTGCCATAGTCCGGCCTATCACGGATTTAACAAAAAAATGACAAGATCTTTAAATGGACTGAATCTGCTCAGCAAGCCTTTCAGAACTTAAAGGAATGCTTTACTTCTGCCCCTGTTCTCACGCACCCGGACTCTACCTTACCATACATCTTGGAGGTTGATGCCTCATCCATTGCTGTGGGGGCCGTCCTATCGCAACGTTCAGGGGAGAAGGCTGTTCTGCATCCGGTCGCCTTCTTTTCTCGCAAGTTGTCAGCTACTGAACGCCTGTATGACGTAGGAGACCGAGAACTTCTCTCTATTAAATTGGCTTTGGAGGAATGGCGGTACTTGTTAGAAGGAGCAGTTCATCCTATCCTGATCCTGACTGATCACAGAAACTTGGAGTATTTACGTTCTGCCAGACAATTAAAACCTTGTCAGGCTCGTTGGTCCCTGTTTTTCTCCCGCTTTAATTTTCATGTTACCTATCGACCGGGAAGCCGTAACACCAAGCCTGACGCTCTGTCGCGATTGCCGCTTCCGGACACTTCAGATGAGACTGATCCCTCGGAACTACCAATAATTCCTGAAGGACATTTCTTGGTATTAGAATCCGAACTCATCTCTCAGATCCGGAGAGCCTCCTCGGAATTGCCACTTGAGGATTGTGAAGACCTGCCTTGCTCTGACGGTCTATTTATCCATCAGGGCAAGATATTCGTACCTAGGACTACCAGAACTGCAGTTCTACAGACTTTTCATGACCACCCCTTGGCAGGGCACTTCGGACTACATAAGACCTTGGAGTTGATCCGTCGACACTTTTGGTGGCCTTCCTTGAAGAAAGACTGTGCTTCATTTATCGATCTCTGCCGGAATTGTGCCCGAAGTAAGGGTTCTTCTCACAAGCCTGTGGGGTTACTTCTTCCCCTGCCAGTTCCGGGAAGACCATGGTCCCACATCTCCATGGACTTCATCGTGGAATTACCTCCCTCTGAGGGATTTACCACCATCTTGATGGTGGTTGATAGATTTTCTAAGATGTCTCATTTTATTCCATTAGCGGGTATTCCGTCCGCGCATATACTCGGTCAAGAGTTCATCAGAGAGGTGGTCCGGCTACATGGTATACCCACCGAAATTGTCTCAGATCGAGGATCTCAGTTTACGTCTCGGTTTTGGTCCCGGTTGTGTGAAGCGCTCCATATTTCCCTGGCGCATTCATCTGCTTATCATCCTCAGTCGAATGGGCAATCGGAGCGCACCAACCAGACGCTTGAACAATATTTACGTTGTTATTCTTCTGCCCTGCAAGATGATTGGTATCGGCTCCTACCTCTGGCCGAGTTCGCATACAATAACTCCTGCCACAGTTCCACTGCCAGATCACCATTCATCGCAAATTTCAGATTTCATCCCAATATCTTGCCAGACATGCCTAAAGAGGTTAACTTACCGGCTGCCCAGGACTTGGCCTCTTCTTTGGCAGAGACTCATCGTGAGTTAAGGGAATGTCTTCTCAAAGCCCAAGAACAGTATAAAAGGAGTGCCGATCGTCATCGTCAGGCCTCCCCAGTATATGCTGTCGGTGACAAAGTCTGGCTATCTACCCGAAACCTCAAGCTACGTTGTCCTTCTAAGAAGCTTGGTCCTAAATGTATTGGTCCGTTTCTCATTAAGAGGCTTATTAACGCAGTGGCCGTGAAACTTCGCTTACGGGCAACCCTTCGAATCCATCCAGTGTTCCATGTCTCTTTACTGAAACCTGCACCAGTTTCCGAAATCTTAGATGACGGTTCTGAGTCTCTGAGGATGAGTCTGAAGAATATGAGGTTGAACAAATTTTGGATGCCCGTCGCAGAGGAATGGGTCTGCAATATTTAATTAAATGGAAGAACTATGGAATCGAGGAGAGTTCTTGGGAGCCGTCTAGGAATGTCCATGCTCCTCATCTGATTAGGATTTTTCATAGGTCTCATCCCGAGAAACCTGGTCCTAGAGTCGGCCAGAGGCCTCCCTTAAGGGGGGGGGGCAATGTCAGAGAACCAGGTGTCAGAGAACCCGGACTGTTCCCCCTGTAGTCCAGCAGAGGGCGCCTGTTCGCTTAGGTCGAAAGACCAGGACTTTTCCTTCTGTGACCAGCAGAGGCCGCCCGTGAGTTCTCTCTCTACTGAGCATGTGCAGGGGCCTATAAAAACAGACAAGGCCTGTGCTGAAATACCAGTTGGTCTTTTTGCTGCATAATAAATCATTATATCGTATATCTACAATTTTTTTTTTTTAATATATATATATATATATATATATATATATATATATATATATATATATATATATATATATCTATCCCAATTTAGAGAAAAAAGGACTAGCCAGGCAAAATAGAACCGGGAGGCCACTGTTTTGAGGGAATCCCAGGATCTGTGGGGGAAGAAAAAAAACAACAGTAAGACCCCCAGTAACAAATGGCAACATGCAATACAACATTCATGCAACAAGTAACACATGATAATGCACAGCACCAGAGTGCTTTAAAGAGGCAAAAGAAAACTGGCCTCTGTTTTTTCTCCTTTCCTTATTATATATAAGCATTTCTCCTTTTTTTTTTTTTTAAATAAACAGTCAGACATGATAAAAATAGACGGCCCCACGCAAGGGGTGACGTCATCCGGGCCCCCCCCCACCCCCCCTTATTTAACACAAGAGTGGCAAACGCCCTCAGTAAAGGGAGGAGGGGGAAGCGAGAGCTTCTAGGCAGCCTGCGCTGCCCACAAAATAACGCTGACACGCGGCCCGCCAAATGGCGGCCGTCTAAAAGAGGAGACAAGGGGAGAGGGGGGAGGGGAGCTGTAACAACCTGGGAAAGGCGCAGGCAGCCTCAGGCAAGCCTTCCATAGCGCGGCCCGCCCCGGCCACCCTTAAAGCTGACCCAAAACTCTGGCCATGCAGGCCAGCAGCAGCCCGCAGAGAAAAATAACAGAAGCTGCCAGAGGACAACGTGCCATGTAAGGAGGAACTTAGGCCAAACGCACCCTTGCTTGCGGTACAGCCTGACAAATGCTGAATAAGTAAACACATAAGAAAATAAACATACAGTAAAAACATACATACAAATACACATCCCTCTACCCCCCCCCCCCCCAACCATAGTGAAGGGAGAAGGGACCGTAACGGGAGAGCAAGGGGCACCTCGGGACAGGGGCATGCCAAATCCGGATCACCATGCCGGACAGCCGCATTGCCCCCAAAACAGGGGGTCGAGCGGAGGAGATAAGCTCCTAGGCACCTATAGTGCCATCTACCAATTGCCCAGTGAGCAGCCTAGGCTGGGAGGCTTCCATTAAACCACAAAGGTAACAAACAATCAAAACCGGGCAGAAATAGACCAAAGGGGGTGCCGGGGTAAGACCCCGGCTACCTGCAAGCAGGAGACTTCAATCTTCTGTCTTGTCGTCATGCAGAGAGAAAAACACTGGTGATAAATGGGAGGTACCAGGTATATATAGGCCAGAAGGGGGCTCGTTACAAGACTTCCTCTCTGCAACAGCGTCACCTGGCGGTGATTAACCCAATCGTGAAGAATATTAAAGGTGAAGCGGGGTGTGTGGCACACCGAGAATAATGACGACATTTACTTACCTGCGGCCGCGATCCATCCCACAGGGTCTCCTCTTCACCGGGGGGGGGGGCTCCGATCGTCACCCGGCTTCTCTAACCCTCACCCAAGACGATCAGTCTTGCAGGGTGCTCGCAGGAAAGAGGTTAGAGGTGGGCAGAGGGCTGTGATCCCTGGCCCCCCAGCCTCTCTCCACCGAGCACTCAGCAGCTGTCATTGGGGATCGCCGGGGGAGAAAGGAGGATCGGATGCGAGTAAAGAAAAAAATAAGTCAATTTTCTCCTATGTGTGTCTGTGTGTTTATTTTATAATGTTAACCTCTTGTAAACAGGTAAGGGATCCATAAGACCCCTATACCAGTTCACAAGGCTGGGGGCTGGCAAGGCACCCCCAATGACCTGCCTCCACAAAGTCCAGGGGAGGGGGGGGCAGAAGAGCCCAGGCCCACAGAGGGTATGTGGGCTTGTAGGCTGCAGGGTGGGGAGCCACCAAAGCTGGCTCCTGCACCCTGATCTACAAGCCCCCATAGCGGCTGTCCCAGGCTGGTAATGCTGGGTAAGGGGGACCCCATTTCCTTTTTGGGGGGGACAAAATGGGTCCCCCCATGTCTTTTTTTGCGGATAGTAGTTGTATTTTATTTGTAAATGTTATAAAGTGCTCTTTTCAGTTTGGGGGGGGGGGGGGTCTCCTGGGCAAGAATGGGGGGCTCCCGATACATATGTGGTACCGTTGTAATCGGGAGAAATGGGGCTTTCACATGTAATGTGGTTTTCATTAATAAAACGTTTTATTTAAAATAAAGGAGACAATTGTCTAAAAATATATATATTTCTTTTTAATGCAAAAATATTTTTAAAAAAACAGTAGAAAAACTACAAACAAGACATTTCATGTTAAAGCCTAAACTCTGCTGCAAAATATAATATATATATATATATATATATATATATATATATATATATATATATATATATATATATATATATATATATATATAATTTTCCTGGAAATTCCGGCAAAAAATACAATTCTGTGATTACTCACCTGTAGAATTGGTATTATACGTATACAGCACGTCCTGCTTCAGAGATAATTCCTTAGGTTTGGGTAATACATCCACAAGATGGCACTGGACTGCAGAGACAGCAAAAAAGTGGCTCCTCCCGGCCCCTTATATACCAGGGACCTCCCAAAAATTCCCCAGTATTGACAAACAGTTAGCAAGAAGCCGGGAGAATTATAACCATAATCAAACAAGTTAACAATGATAACCATGATAACAATCACCATACAGAGGTACTAAGAATAATGATAACAAGGGCAGGGTGGAGCAGGACGTGCTGTATACGTATAATACCAATTCTACAGGTGAGTAATCACAGAATTGTATTATTCTAATTATACAGCACGTCCTGCTCCAGAGATAATTCCTTACGTTTGGGACATCCAATAGCAATGTCTGTAAGGTAGGGTGGGATACCCAAAAAGCAACAACATGCAGTTTAAACCACTACCGCCTGCAGAACTTTGCGGCCAAAAGCAGCATCAGCTGAAGCCCGAAACATCAACCTTGTAAAACTTTGAAAAGGTATGAACAGAAGACCAAGTAGCAGCCTTGCAAACTTGTTCAACAGAAGCCTGGTGCTGAAAAGCCCAAGAGGCACCAATAGCACAAGTGGAATGAGCAGTAAGGCGGAAGGGAGGATTCTTCCCCATAGCAGAATAGGCCTGAATCACTGCCTGACGGATCCACTTGCTGATAGTAGACTTAGCTGGAGCCAGACCCTTCTTAGGACCAGAAGGGACCACAAAAAGAGCATCAGTCTTCCTGAAGGGTTCAGTAGCCACCAAACAGAACTTCAGATTCCTGACCACATCCAAGGAATGCAAAGCCCTCTCCTTAGGGTTACTAGGATTAGGGCACAGAGAAGGCAGAACAATGTCCTAAATTAAGATGAAACGCAGAAACATCTTTAGGCAGAAAATCTGGTTTAAAGCGAAACACCACCTTGTCCTGGCGTCTCTCAAAATAGGTGGGCTTGATGGAAAGCGCCGCCAACTCAGAAACACGCCTAACAGAAGTGATAGCCATCAAAAAGACTACCTTAAAGCAGCCTCATGCACAGGCTCAAAAGGAGACCCCTGCAAGGCAGATAGGACCAAGTTCAAGTCCCAGACCGGTAAAGTAGGCTTACGTGGGGGACGCACATGAGACACCCCCTGGAAGAAGGTCTTGACCAGATGATGCTGAGCAAAAGATCTCTGGAAGAAAATAGCCAAGGCAGAAACATGACCTTTCAGAGTACTGATCCCAGATCCAAACCATGTTGAAGAAATTCCAGAATCCTAGGAATAGAAAACACGCGACAGGGAAGAGATTTAGACTCTCACCAGTCAATGTAGGTACGCCAAACCCTATAGTAGATGGAAGAAGAGGACTTCTTTCTAGCCCTGATAATGGTGTTAAAAACAGAGGCAGGCAGCCCCTTTCCCATTAAGATGGAGGTTTCAGTAGCCAGGCTGTTAAAGCCAGCGTTTGTAAATTGGGGTGGCGTAGCTGCCCCTGAGTGAGCAGATCTGGAACCCTGGGCAGAGCGTACTGGTCCACTGCCAGCTGCACAATGTCTGCGAACCACACTCTTCTTGGCCAACAGGGGGCCACCAGGATTGCTGGCACCCCTTCCTGAGCTATCTTGCGCAAAACCCTGCCCAACAGGGGAAATGGTGGAAAGACATACAGTAGCTGAAAGCCCTGCCAAGACATTGTTAGAGCATCCATGGCTAAGGCCAGAGGGTCCTGGGACAGAGACACAAAGACTGGAAGCTTGTGATTGTGACGGGACGCAAACAGATCCACATCTGGCTTACCCCAACGGTGACACAGAGCGAAACACCCTGTTGCTGAGGGACCATTCTCCCAGGTGAGAAGTCCCCCTGCTCAGAGAGTCTGCCTCCAGATTCTCCACCCCCGGAATGTACACGGCTGAGATGCAGGGAACATTTTCCTCCGCCCAGGACGGGATCAGAGACACTTCCTTGAGGGCCCTCTTGCTTCGGGTTCCTCCCTGATGATTGATGTAGGAAACCGCCGTCTGGTTGTCCGAGTGTACCTGAACAGCCCGACCCCGAAGGTGTGGGGTCAAGTGGGCTAGAACCAACCTGATCGCCCTCAGTTCCAGAAGGTTGATAGGGGTGTGGGCATCCTGAGGACCCCCACTGCCCCTGGAATTTTAGGGATTTCCAGAAGCCCCCCCAACCTGTCAGACTGGCATCCTTGGTGACTGTCTTCCAGCAAGGGGCCAGAAAGGATCTGCCCACCAACAGGTTCCTTGAGTCCAGCCACCACGAGAGGGACCGCCTGGTCAGGGGGGACAGAACCAAAACCTGATCCAGGGACACAGGGTCCCTGTCCCACACTGACAAAAGGTGGAGTTGAAGAGGTCTCATGTGAAACTGAGCATAGGAACCGCCTCGAAGCAGGACACCATCAGGCCCACTAGCTGCATTCCCTGCCTGATGGAAGGATGAGGGCAAGACAGAAGGAGCCAAGCTTGCAGACTGTCCACCTTCTGCTGAGGAAAAAAAATCCTGGTCTGAGCTGTATCCAGATTCATGACCAGAAATGACTTCACCAAGGAGGGAGACAGGGAAGATTTGGGGTGGTTGATCACCCAGCCGAATGACTCCAGTGTGGATACTACCCGCTGAGTATCCAGTTCTGCCTGTTGGAGAGACTGAGAAGTGATGATAATGTCGTCCAAATAGGGAAGAATGCGAATGCCCTGAGACTTCAGCAGGGCCATCACTCCTGCCAGCACCTTGGTGAATAACCCTGGGAGTCGAAGTGAGACCGAAGGGCAATGCCACAAATTGGTAGTGCTGATCCTCCATAGCGAACCTGAGGAATTTGATGACCTGGAAAGATTGGAATATGAAGGTAAGCATCCTTGATGTCCACAGAGGTCATGAAGTCCCCTGGGCGTAGTGAATTTACAGCCGAGCGCAGAGTCTCCATGCGAAAGTGCCTGAATCTGACAAATTTGTTGAGAAGCTTCGAGTCCAGAATGGGTCTGACGGACCCATCTTTTTTGGGGAACAGTGAAAAGGTTGGAATAATAGCCTTTGTCCCTTTCCCTTAAGGGCACCTGGCAGATGACCCCCAGCTCCAGAAGGTTTTGCACAGCAAGCAACAGACCCTGAGCTGACAGGGGGTTTTGAGCCATCTGGGATCTGATGAATCTTGGGGGCGGCCAGGCTGCAAACTATCTTGTAACCAGAGGACACTACCTCCTGAATCCACCGGTCTGAGGCATGACGCCTCCAGACGTGAGTAAAGAGCCGAAGCCGTCCCCCCACCCGGATGGGTGAGGGCGCCCCTTCATGCCTGAGGGGGCTTGGGGGAAGACTTAGGCTTGGAACCCCACGAGGGGCCAGGGCGGCCACGTCCTCTGCCCCTGCCCCAGGAAATCTCCATGGGCCCCTGCAAATTAAGCTCCCCTTCTGGACCCACGGTAGGAGGGAAGAAAGGAACCTGAACCCAGAAAGAGCCGATACTGTCTTTTGCGCTGGGGTAACTTGCCTCCCTTACCAAACGGGTCCAGGTGATCCCCAAATAGACGCAGTCCTTTAAAGGGAAACCCAGTGAGTCTTTTTAGCAGTGTTCTCAGCTGCCCACTGACGCAGCTAAACCGAGCGGCGTATAGCCACCACCAAGGCAGAAGCCCTGCCACACATTCTAATGGTATCATCTAAAGCAGAGAGGACATATGCAACAAATTCCTCACAACGCAGAAGGGCTCTACACTCTTCACTAGCAGCATCATCAGGAGCCCCATCTAAAATATTTTTGAGCAGAGTCTTAATAGCCACAGCTGTAACGGCAGAGGCACAGACCGGGCGCAGTGCAGTTTCCACACAGGCAAAGGCATGGGAAGCCAGCTGAGTAATGCACCGGTCCTCACCATCCTTCAGGGTAGAAGAGTCAGGGGGAATGCATGAAAGAAGTGTTGGACAACCCCAGAATTAGTGCATCCACTTCGGGAGGGGATGATCAACGCTTAACCACTTCAGCGGGAAAGGGATACCTCTTATCCCAACTCTTAGGCACCCCAGGGAGCCTTCTAGGTCGCTCCCACTCTTTGAGCACGAGATTATTAAAGCGAGTCTGCTCAGGAAACTCCAAACGTGGCTTAGCAGTGTGAAACAACTCCTCCAGCTGCCAAGGAGCCGCAGCAGGAGGAGAGATAGAAAGTACTTCAAAAATGTGAGCCAAAAGCCTGTCAGTATCATCTGGGGCCAATGGGTCAGAGCCAGAATCAGCATAACCCTTAGGCTGCTCATCAGATGTTTCCGAGTCAGAAAACAATTCCCCCTCTTCCAGGGGGGTATAACCGGCCAGGTCAAAAAATTCCTTAGCCTCCATAGGAAATAGAGTAACACCAGGTGCCAAATGCCGCCTCTTAGCAGGGGCCTTACGCGCCATAGAGCCAGCAATTAGCTTCTCAATGCTAGCCACCCTGGTAGACAAATCAGGCTGAGACTTCCCACTGGTATGCGCCTCACTGGGAGTCAGATGTAAGCGTGGGGGAGTAGGCGAAGCCATAGGGGGCGCAGGCCCAGCCACAGGTAACCCAGGTTGCAGCGCAAGCGCCTGCTGGGCACAGGGTACACAAGCCCGCACATTGTCATCACTTGTAGGGGACACCCCACACGCAGCCGGGCTTGTCCCGAAGGAACCCCAAGCACATTATCCTGAGAAGCCTCCATATGGTGATTATCGCGGCACTACCGGCCAATAGGGATTCACGCTATAAAAAGCAACCCGGGATGCCCCAATAGCCCACTAGGGAAGTGGGAGGTAAAGCACAATAGGTCTCTAATAAGTTAAACTAAATAGAGGGGATAGGACCGGAAGAAACCACAATTAAGTTTGACTCGCCTGCAAGACAAACAGAAAGGTCCCGTAAGCGGCATGCATACATAAGATATCAAAAATAAGACAGTCCGCAGGGGCACTTACGGACAGCGGTAGGTAGACGCCAGCCATGTAGCACAAGGAGAGCAAAATGGCGCCCGCATATACCTCGAGGGGCGGGCCGCAGAGACAGTGATGCAGAAAGCGTCATCAGCAAGGCCCGCCCCCCGAAAAGCGCAAAGGCGTTCACGTGACAATGCCAACCAATGATGGCGCAACAGCCACACAGTACAAGCGCGCGCGGCAGCAGCATTTCTAAAAGCAACCAGTGCAACCAATTCACGCGGTGACACAAAGCTAAAAGCATACCAAGGCATACAATGAGTAAAGAATACACCCCCCCCCCCCCCCCCCCCGAGAACTACCAGGGAGACCGAGGGAGGGCAGCAGCCTATACCGCCTACCCTTTGGTGGGGGATTGCGGTTGGAGCAGCGCTCTAAGTACCCGACAGCGGTGCTGCTTACCATCACCCGACCAGTGCAGCTAAAGCTGGGAGGCAGAAAAAACGGGTGGGAATAGTCCTACAGGGCCGCAGGCTAATAGCCCCGCTCACCTGCGAGTAGAGAGAGCCATCTTCTTGCCTTCGCAGCCCAGTCTGCAGAGAAGATCTGGGGAATTTGTGGGAGGTCCCTGGTAAATAAGGGGCCAGGAGGAGCCACTTTCTTGCCATCTCTGCAGACCAGCGCGATCTTGTGGATGTATTACCCAAACGTAAGGAATTATCTCTGGAGCAGGACGTGCTGTATACTTGGAATAATCACGTTTAAACATGGCGCACAATGGGGAAAAAATACCATTTTGTGAGTACTCACCTGAAAAATGGATATTGTTGGTGTGCCACACACCCCGCTTCACTTCTTAAATATTCATCCATTATTGGGTTAATCCACCGCAGGTGACGTAGTGCAGAGAGGAAGTCTTGTAACGAGCCCCCTTCCGGCCTATATATACCTGGTACCTCCCTTCAATCACCAGTATATTTAAAAAGCAGAAAAACAAGGTACCAGTATTCCACCGATAACCTCCAAAATCAATTTTGATATAAATAAAAAAGGGCTTCACCATATAAATGCTTCGGTAATACCGAAAAAGGGCGGGTGTGAAGCGGGGTGTGTGGCACACCAACAATATCCATTTTTCAGGTGAGTACTCACAAAATGGTGGTATTCTTGGTGTGCCACACACCCCGCTTCACTTCTTAAATATTCATCCATTATTGGGACATCCAAAAGCAGTGTCCACAAGGGAAGGGCATCTCAAGGCCAGGTGAAGCATAACTTAAATGACTGCAGTCTGCAGAACTTTGCGGCCAAAAACAGCATCCGCTGAGGCCCGCACATCAACTTTGTAAAACTTAGAAAAAGTGTGAACAGAAGACCAAGTGGCGGCCTTACAAACCTGCTCAACAGAAGCTTGGTGCTGAAAAGCCCAAGACGCCCCAACAGCGCGAGTGGAATGAGCAGTAATACGAAAAGGGGGAACTCTTCCCTTAGCAGAATAGGCCGCAGTAACGGCCTGACGTATCCACTTGCTAATGGCAGATTTGGCTGGTGCCAAACCCTTCTTAGGCCCATGGGGCACAACAAAAAAGGAATCCGTCCTACGGAAAGGAGACGTGATAATCAAGTAGTACTTAACACAGCGTACTACATCCAAACAATGCAAAACCCTCTCTTTATCATTCTTAGGATTAGGACACAAGGAGGGAAGAACAATATCTTGGTTCAAATGAAAAGCAGAAACAACCTTAGGAAGAAAGTCTGGCTTGAACCGAAAGACCACTTTATCCTGATGCCTCTCGAAGTAAGGCGCCTGGATAGTTAAGGCCGCCAATTCTGAGACACGCCGGACAGAAGTGATCGCTACCAAGAAGACAATCTTCTGAGTCAGGGTAGACAAAGCAATATCTTGCAAAGGCTCAAAAGGAGGAGCCTGAAGAGCCGAAAGAACCAAATTCAAATCCCAAACAGGGAGTAATGGTTTCCTGGGAGGCCGCACATGCGTAACCCCCTGGAAAAAAGTTTTAACTAAAGGCTTAAGCGCAACACGCTTCTGAAAAAAAGACAGATAAGGCAGAGACCTGCCCTTTTAACGTACTTAGCTGGAGACCAGAGTCCAGCCCTGATTGTAAAAACTCCAGAATCCTGGGGACCGAAAGGACCCTACAAGGAAAAGATCTTATCTCACACCAAGTGATATAGGCTTTCCAAGTCCTATAGTAGGTGATGGAAGAAGACCTCTTCCGGGCACTGATCAGAGTCTTAATGACTGAATCAGAAAGACCCTCCTCCTTCAGGATGGAGGTTTCAGCAGCCAGGCCATCAAACCCAGCGCTGGTAAATTGGGGTAACACAATTGACCCTGAGTGAGCAGATCGGGCCGAAGAGGCAGAACGAATTGGTCTACTGCCAGCCGAACGATGTCCGCGAACCTTACCCGTCTTGGCCACCTTGGGGCCACGAGAATGGCGTACACCTTTTCCAGAGCCAACTTCTGAAGAACCCTGCCCAGCAAGGGCATCGGAGGAAACAGGTATAGAAATCCCAGAGCTCCCCAGTTCAGGGACATGACGTCCACTGTCAGAGCCAGAGGATCCCGGGAGAGTGACACGAAGCTCGGGAGCCTGTGATAGTGATGAGGGGCCAACAGGTCCACCTCCAGAGTCTCCCATTGGAGACACAATAAGTGAACCACCCGAGGATGGAGAGCTTATTCTTCCAGACGGGGAGAGCACTTGCTCAACCGGTCCGCTACCTGTTCCATCACCTCTGGAATGTAAACCGCCGAGAGACAGGGAACATGGAACACTGCCCATGTCCGGATCAGGGACATTTCTCTGAGAGTACTCAGACTGCGCATCCTTCCCTGAAGACCGACGTAAGCAACCGCTGATCGATTGTCTGAACACATCTGGACCCGAAGGCCCAGAACGTACTGAGTCAGGAGAGCAAACACCTGACAAATGGTTCTCGGATTCAGAATACTGATGGGTAAGTGGGGCCTCCACCGCCCCTGAAACCATAGCTCCTTCCAGAATCTGTCCCATCCCGACAGACTGGTGTCCGTGGTGACACCTTTCCAAAGGGGGGTCAGGAAAGACCTGCCCTATACAAGATTGGTCGAGACCAATCACCACAGGAGGGACTGCCGTACACGGGAGGACAACTGGAAGGACTGATCCAACAACTGAGGTTGCTGGTCCCAACACGCTAGCAGAAATAGCTGAAGCGTTCTTGTGTGAATTTGGGCAAAAGAAAGACACACTCCGTCTTGAAGAGAGTTCAGACCGGGATGAACCGACCCATGAATGGACCGTGAGGGAGGGTGAGACTCGAATTCCAGGTTGTAACCGGGCGACACTACCCCCTGGATCCATCTGTCTGGACCCACATGGTTCCAATGGTAGAAGTGTCGCAATAGTCCCCCCACCCGCACGGGTGAGGGCAGCCCCTCATTGCTGAGTAAGCTTATCAGCAGGTTTGGGCTTGGTGCCCCAGGACTGAGTGGGCCGGCCACGGCCCCTCCACCGAGTCCAACCTGCACCACTGGTAGCGGGAAAGGACGCACCTTTGCCCGCTCTGAACCTTTGAAAGGAAGGCCTACCGGAACTTGTCCCCCTGAAGGGACCACGAGGCCTTTTGCGTTGTGGCATCTTACCACCTTTTGCGACTGAATCAATTTTCTCCCCAAACAGACGCAACCCCAAAAAGGGGAGAGCTGTAAGCACCTTTTTGGAAGCCGTGTCTGCTGACCACTGACGTAGCCATACTGACCTGTGAATAGCCACCAGCATAGCTGCCGCCTTGCTACTCATAGTCAGCGCATCGTCCTGAGCGGCCAGGACATAAGCCACAAAGGATTCACACTGCTTAAGTGCAGTGAATTGTTTGCAAGCGGGATCAAGATCCTCATATAGGCCCTGAATTAGGGACTTAATTGCCAATAGAAGAAGGGTTGAAGCACATACCAGGCGCAATGCTGACCCGGAATAGATAAAACCATGTCGAGCGTATTGGTCAATCCGACGATCTTCCCCATCTTTGGGGACAGTGGTCTCAGCAGATTGTACCATAGCCGAGCTGGAGAGTCCTAGTACAGGGGTATCGACGTCCGGAGGGACAGACCAAAGCTTCACCAATTCTGGCGGAAAAGGATAACGCTTTTCTCAACTGGAAGGAATTCCAGATAATAGTGTGGGATGTTCCCATTCCTTAAGAACCACCCTCTCAAAGTGGTGCTGTCTGGGAAAAACCAAACTCAGCTGAGGCTCTTTAAACAACTGACCCTTTGGCGGGGCGGCCGCCTCAGGCGTATCTAAACTCAAAATTTTAAACATTTGAGCCAGAATGGAGGGGGTGTCAAAAACAACCCCCTCTGACCAATCGCCGATCTCATCAGCCACACGCTGACCTGTCGGCTCATCTGACTCCGACGGGAGTTCATCCTCGTCCGGGGATCCATCGGACCATTCCACAGGTTCACAAAACTGGTCCTGTGGAGCCGAAGGTACCGGAGTCAGGTGCCTTCGTTTTGCAGCGGCCTTCAACGCTGCTTTAACGGGCATCATTTTCCGGGGGCAGGGCTGTGCTGCCGCCTCGGAATGCGAATCCCCACTTTTGACAGTGTCATGCGAGGTCCGGAATAGGGAGGGAGAGGTAGGAGATGATGGAGGATGCGATGGCACCGCAGCCGAAGCAACGGACTGGCGCGCAATAGTCTGTTTTGCACAAGGGATGCAAATAAAGACATCATCAGCTGGGAGTGGAACCCCACAACCTACGCACCCCCAAACGGCTCAGCAGAACCGTTTCCGGAATTTACGGAAGCCTCCATATGGTGATTTATGGTATTTGCAATAATGGGACTTTTAAGGCATAAGCCGACCCGGGATGCCCTCTTTATTAGTAATGTCCCGGAAGGGAGGATTTTATATATTTTTTTTTAAGTTAAGGTCCCCTTTAATAGAAACTATATATATATATATATATATATATATATATATATATATATTTATATATAGTCTATGTATATAAACATTCAAAGCAATCCCAATAATTAGCCCGGCACATAGAGCCGGAGGGCCAGCATAAGCAGGGATCCCAGGATCTGCAAGGCAAAGAAACAACCATCAGATCCTTCACATGTGTATAACATATAAGTATGGCACCAAGTGCCCATAAATGACGCCCCCTTAATAAACAGTGACTTCTCACTGTATTGTTAAAAAGTAATCCCCATTTAACGGTCCCAACGGGAGGGGCCGCTTACCTGGACAGCAATCAGCCGGTAAGCCTGCAGCCAGCAGCCATGAGCAGGCATGAAGACAAAGTGTGGCCGTGCGCCCACGTGACTTCCTGTGTTTTGAAGGAAGCAAGGACGCTGGGCCCGCCGCAGACGCCGCATGACGTCGGCGCCGCGCCCCCGGCGCCGCGTCAGCGGGGCCCGCCCCCCCCCCTATGCCGATCAGCTGGAATCACTTACAGCTGGGCCACAGAACGTGCACCCAGGCGGCGGAGGGGGGAGGGTAAAAACCGCATGGTGCTGTACAATGCTAACATGAATGCCAGGCGAGGAGAGGGGAGAGGGGGTAGGGGGCCACAAAGCAACAAACTGCAAGAAAAGTGGCCAGCCTTTACCCAGTGCAGCCTGCCCTTAAAGCAGACCCAAACATATACACATGCTACAGTGAATGTATAAACATGACACATATGTTAACATGCAGTGATACAAGTGAAACACACATACTAAAAGCACACCCTCCAACCCCCCCCCCCCCCCCCCCCCATAGTGAAGGGAGAAGGGACCGTAATGGGAGAGTAAGGGGCTACGGGGACCCTCGGGACAGGGGCATCCCATTTCCGGATCACCATGCCGGTTAGCCGCATTGCCCCACGCATGAGGTCGAGCGGTAGGAGATAAGCTCCTAGGCACTTAAAGTGCCATCTACCATTTGCCCGGTGAGCAGCCTAGGCTGGGAGGCTTCCATTTCACCATAAAGGTATACAAACTCAAACCGGGCAGAAATAGACCAAAAGGGGGGTGGCGGGGTAAGAATTCCCCGGCCTACCTGTAAGCAGGAGACTTCCAACTTCTGACTTGTCAGCAAGCAGAGAGAAAAAATACTGGTGATTGAAGGGAGGTACCAGGTATATATAGGCCGGAAGGGGGCTCATTACAAGACTTCCTCTCTGCACTACGTCACCTGCGGTGGATTAACCCAATAATGGATGAATATTTAAGAAGTGAAGCGGGGTGTGTGGCACACCAAGAATATGACATGTCAACAGAGGGTGACAAAACTTCAAGTAGGCTGGCAATTAAAAGGGTTAATAGTACCCATGCATGTTGGGTATTGTTCTGCTCGGGGGCCCTTGCTCTTTCAGATTTAGCTTGTTTTTTCTTGTTTGCATATTGATATTTTAGGAAAACATGTTATTTATTCAGCTTACTTCCAAAAAGATGAGCCCACTACAACAAGCTGAGTACACTTAGCAAGCTTAACGGTTTTTCCTAAAAAAAAAAAAAAAAATGTGGCTAGATTTCTCCTTTTTATTTACGCCTAGAAAGCTTGAGGCATGTACTTCCAGAGAATATATAGTTTGTGGGGGGGTATTTCAAATGTAAAGGGTTGTTTTTCTGGAAAAACTGCAATGTGCGCATAGCGCATATCACAAATGTAATTTATCTGAAAATCTCCTAAAGCGCTGTTTCAGTTTGGGGGAGTCTCCTGGGCAGGAAAGGGTGTCTACCACATAGGTGGTACCGCTGTAACCGGGAGAAATTGGGGTTTCACACCCAATAAGATTTTATTGACAAACTTACATTTTTTTAGTACAAAAATACACTACAAATTACAAAAAAAATTTTTATTTTTTTGCACATACTTCACCCAAAAGTATTGAGAATACACTAAAAAAAAGGACAAACAAGACATTGCACGTTGAAGCCCAGACTCTGATAAAAAAAAAAATATTTAATTTTCCTGGAAATCCCTTCAAAAATCAAGGTTGAACATATGTAGCGCAAATAGTGAAACGTGGTCTGGCACTTAAAGGGTTAAATATCAATATCAACCCACCAGTAAGAGTTAGTGTACACAAGTCTGAAGTGGTGGGCTGCCACAAGGGCAGCATTCAAGGAGCAGTTAGAGGGATTAGGTACCTTGCTCAAAAACACTTCAGTCATGTCCCTCCAGTGACAAGACCCCTTTTTTTTACCACTAGGCCCTGCTGGATGTCAGGGCCATACATCAATTTGATCTGAGGAAAAAATGATACTTAAAATCTAATCCCTTAGAGGTGGGCGAAAGACTATACGGCTCCTGTCAATCCTTTCTGGATTAAATTGGAAATTGGGCTTAAAAAAGCAGGAAAAATATCCTCTTCCACATCAACGAAAAGTAAATGCTTCCTTTTCTTTGTAGCCGGGTGATCAGAAGGACTCTCTAGCCAATCTAACCATGAGATACCGAAGGAGCCCTAGGGCCTAAGGGTCGGAACCCTTGCTGGAAGAGACATCTGTCTCCCATATATAGCCATTACTAATAGTGCTGTCCTTGTCCAGTGTCACTTGCATGCATACTGGACCTGGAGTGAGCCTGTCTACTAAAAGACAAGACCCGCTAACCCCAGATGCCTCAGTCATGGTGAAAATAAACAGTCTAAGACCAAAGTATAAAACAGGTCCGCAATAGTCACTAGCGACTACTCCGAGGCCTTAGGGGTGAACCACACCAATTATTGCTTTCCTTTTCCCACAATCTACAAAACAAAACTAACATTAATATTAACAATATCATTACCAATAATATTAATAACACCATTAATAAAATAAATATCGCTAATAAGAACATTAAAATTTATTAAAAATAGTAATAAAAACATTATACAATAATAAACATATCACCTAACAGTTTTAACACTTGAAAGTGGCCACTGGAAAGCGGCCCCGCTGCCGTTCGGTCAAAGCCCCGAAGCCTGGCAGAAGAAAACCTGTATTTCTGCCTCCTTAGCTTCGCCCCCCATTAAGGGAGCAAAATTTAAATCTTAAAGTAAAAACACAACACAATACAATAAAATGTGGGAAAAGCAATGCAAGAGGAAAATTATTCCCCTGGTTCCCCCAAACAATCTGTGGCTGACTCTTCCTTCCAGCAGAATTATAGCTCAGGAGTGCCAATTTCTTAAAAAATACAATTCTGTGAGTACTCACCTGTAGAATTGTTTTTGTAGTATACAGCACATCCTGTTTCACCTATTCCTTTCGTCTGGGGTTATCCGCCACAAGGTGGCACAGTGGACTGCAGAAAGACTTGTGGCATCTCCCAGCTCTATAAAAAGCCAGGGACCTCCCACAAATTCCCAGTGTTACAAAGCAGTTAGACAAGAAGCGGGAGAACAATAATGAAGGAAATCCCAAACAAACATTTGAACAAATCACCATACAGAGGTAACCAAGAATAATACTAACAAGGAAGGGATGAAACAGGACGTGCTGTATACTACAAAAACAATTCTACAGGTGAGTACTCACAAAATTGTATTTTTTCAAGTATACAGCACGTCCTGTTTCACTTATTGCTTACGTCTGGGACATCCAAAAGCAGTGTCCGTAAGGTAGGGTGGGATCCCCAAAAAGCACTGGTGGGCAGTTCAAACCACTGCCGCCTGAAGAACCTTGTGGCCAAAAACAGCATCAGCTGAGGCCTTAACAATACCATTTTGTGAAATACTCACCTGTAAAATGGGTATTATAAGTATGTCACACACCCCGCTTCAAGATATCCATAACATGTGGGTAATACCGACCTGAAGAGGGCGTTCTGCAGAGATGATAGGAAAAAGAAAGCCCCTCCCGGTCCATAAATACCTGGGATCTCCCACTCATTACCCAGTATAAAGAAAGCAGTAAGGTAAGGGACCAGGAAGAGGCAAATATAAACCAAAGCAACGCAAAGTTCACAATATAAAGGATCCAGAATACGAGAAGGGCGGGTGAAGCGGGGTGTGTGACATACTTATAATACCCATTTTACAGGTGAGTATTTCACAAAATGGTATTATTCTAAGTATGTCACACACCCCGCTTCAAGATATCCATAACATGTGGGACATCCAATAGCAGTGTCCATAACAGGGCGGGGATCCAAAACAAGGCAACAAGGCACAACTTAAACCACAACAGCTTGCAGAACTTTGCGGCCAAAAACAGCATCCACTGAGGCCCGAACATCAACCTTGTAAAACTTGGAAAAAGTGTGAACAGATGACCAAGTAGCGGCCTTACAAACTTGCTCAACCGAGGCCTGGTGCTGAAAAGCCCAGGACGCTCCAACCGCACGAGTAGAATGAGCAGTAACACGAAAAGGGGGACTCCTCCCCTTAGCAGAATAGGCCCCAATAATGGCCTGAGGAATCCATTTACTAATAGAAGACTTGGCAGGTGCCAAACCCTTCCTAGGCCCAAAGGGTACCACAAAAAAAAGCATCAGTCTTATGAAAGGAAGACGTAACCACCAGATAGTATTTTACAACGCGAACTACATCCAAGGAATGCAGAGCCCTTTCCTTGTCGTTGCTTGGATTAGGACATAGAGAGGGCAGAACAATGTCCTGATTCAGATGAAAGGCAGAAACCACCTTAGGAAGAAAATCCGGCTTGAAACGAAAAACCACCTTGTCCTGATGCCTTTCGAAGGAGCTTTAATGGACAAAGCTGCCAACTCAGAAACACGCCTAACAGAAGTGATAGCCACCAAAAAGGCCACCTTTTGAGTAAGTGAAGACAAGGCAACCTCATTCAAGGGCTCAAACGGAGGACCCTGAAGAGCAGAAAGAACCAAGTTCAAATCCCAAACTGGAACCAACGGCTGGCTTCCTAGGAGGCCGAACATGCGTAACCCCTTGGAAAAAAGTCTTGACCAAGGGATGAAGTGCAAAGGACCTTTGAAAGAACACCGCCAGGGCAGAAACCTGCCCCTTCAAGGTACTGAGCTGGAGCCCCAGATCCAGACCATGTTGAAAAAACTCCAGAATCCTGGAAATGGAAAACTCCCTACACGGGAAAGACCTACCCTCACACCAGTCAATATAGGACCTCCAGGTCCTATAGTAAACGGTAGAGGAAGACCGCTTCCTGGCGCTAATAAGAGTCTGAATCACCGCATCCGAAAGACCTTCCTCCTTCAAGATGGAGGTTTCAGCAGCCACACCGTCAAAGCCAGCGATGGTAAATTGGGATAGCGTAGCCGACCCTGGGTGAGCAGGTCCGGCAGCAGAGGCAGAACGAACTGATCCTCTGCCAGTCTGACCAGGTCTGCGAACCAAACCTGTCTTGGCCACCTTGGTGCCACCAGAATCGCCGACGCGCCCTCCAGGGCCAGCTTGCGCACCACTCTGGCTACCATTGGAAACGGAGGGAACAGGTAAAGAAACCCCAGATCCCTCCAGTTCAGGGACATGGCATCCACCGCCAGGGCCAGTGGATCCTGCGAGAGAGACAAATACCGGAAGCTTGTGATTGTGACGAGAGGCAAAGAGGTCCACCGCCGGGAACCCCCACCTGAGGCAAATCGAGCGAAACACCTGGGGACTGAGAGACCACTCCCCCTGGCGAGAGGAGGACCTGCTCAGAGAGTCCGCCTCCGTGTTCTCCACTCCCGGAATGTAGACTGCTGAGATACACGGGACGTGGCTCTCCGCCCAGTCCAGAATTAACAACACTTCCCTGAGGGCACTCCTGCTGCGAGTCCCTCCCTGGTGATTGATGTAAGCAACCGCCGTCCGATTGTCCGACCGAACCTGAACTGGCAGGCCCTGCAACTGATGAGTCAAGCGAAACAGAACCAACCTGATGGCTCTCAATTCCAGAACATTGATGGGCTCGTGCGCCTCCTGAGGGCCCCACAGACCCTGAAACTGAAGATCCTTCCAGACACCCCCCCAACCTGACAGACTGGCATCCGTCGTGACTGTCTCCCAACACGGTGCCAGAAAGGATCTGCGCTTCAACAGATTGACAGACCCCAGCCACCATTGAAGGGATCGACGAACTCGGGGGGGTCATCCGGAAGGACTGATCCAACGATAGTGGAGACTTGTCCCAAACCGTCAACAGATGGAGCGTCCTTGTGTGAAACTGCGCAAAGGGGACTGCCTCGAATGCGGCAACCATCAATTCCAACAGCCTCATCCCTAGCCGAATGGCCGGACGAGGGGCCGACAAGAGAAGCCGAACCAACTCCTGAATCAAAAGAACCTTGGCCTGGGGCAGAAACACCCTGTCCTGCGAAGTATCCAGAGACATTCCCAGAAAGGTCACTACCCTGGACGGGGAAAGAGATGACTTGGGGTAGTTGATCACCCAACCGAATCTCTCCAGAGTGGATACCACCGTTCTGGTGTCCAACTCTGCTTGGCTGAAGGAAGATGCCATAATTAGAAGATCGTCCAAATAGGGCACAATGCGGATACCCTGAACCCTGAGTAGAGCCATCACCCCCGCCAGCACCTTGGTAAAAACCCGAGGAGCCGAGGTAAGCCCAAAAGGGAGTGCCACAAACTGAAAATGCCGATCCTCCACCACGAACCTGAGAAACCTCTGGTGTGCTGGAAAAATCGGAACGTGCAGGTAAGCGTCCTTGATGTCTATGGACGTCAGAAAGTCCCCCTGACGAAGAGAGTGGATAGCCGAACGCAGCGTTTCCATGCGGAATTTCCACGGCCGGATGAACCTGTTGAGAAACTTCAGATCCAAGATGGGTCGGACCGAACCGTCCTTCTTGGGTACCGTGAACAGATTGGAATAAAAGCCCCTGCCCTGGTCTGAGGGGGGCACTGGGCAAATGACAGCCATGTCCAGAAGATTCTCTACTGCCACCAGGAGTCCCTGCGCGGCCAGAGGTTCCGAAGGCACCCGAGACCTGAAAAAATCTGGGAGGGGGCCGGAGCTCGAACTCCAGCTTGTAACCGGAAGACACCACTTCCCGGATCCATCTGTCCGAGACCTCCTGATCCCAGACCTGGGAGAAGTGTCGCAGCCGTTCCCCCACCCGCATGGGTGAGGGCGCCCCCTCATTGCTGAGCTGGCTTAACAGCAGGTTTGGGTTTAAAGCCCTAACTGTAACCTGGACGGGCACGTCCTCTGCCCCTATTCCCGGAATCTCCTCTGGAGGAGGGGAAGGCAAATCCCCTGCCAGATCTGGCCCCACGAAAGGAAGGGGTAAAGGAAAGCGCCCCACGAAAGGGACGGCGTTGTTTCTTGCGTTGAGGTAACCTACCACCCTTGGTGACAGAATCCAATTTCTCTCCAAAGAGCCGTAATCCAACAAAAGGTAGATCCGTCAGCGACTTTTTGGACATAAAATCGGCCGCCCACTGGCGCAACCAAACCGAATAGTCACCAGCAGAGCCGATGTCCTACCACACATCATCAAAGTGTCATCCAAGGCGGCTAATACAAATGACCAAAACAACTCACACCTTTTAAGGCCAAGGAACTCGTCACTACCCGGGCGAAGCCCGGAAGAAGTCAACAGGTCCCTGACCACGGACCTGGCAGCCACCACCATCAGCGCCGAAGCACAAACGGGCCGCATGGCTGACCCAACGCTGGCAAAACCATGAAAAGCCATCTGGTCAATGCGTTTATCCTCTCCATCTTTGAGGGTGGAACAATCGGGATTATTTAAAACAGAAGTGTTGGACAACCCCAAAACCGGTGCATCCACCTCGGGGGGGGGGGATGCCCAACGCTTAACCGTATCCGAAGGGAAGGGATATTTCTTATCCCACCCCTGAGGAATACCAGGGAGCCGAGCCGGCCTGTCCCATTCCTTAGCAATAATTTTGTCAAAGTGTTTTTGATTAGGAAATTCACAGCGTGGCCTGGATTCCTCGAAAAACTCCCCCTTCTGCAGTGGAGCCTCCTCAGGAGGAGAAATAGCTAAAACCTCAAACATCTGAGCCAGAGCGTTAGGAGTATCCGAGGATCTCCCCAAGTCCCCAAGCACAGCATCAGCGCCAACAAACTGCTCATCGTCTGAATTATCAGAGTCCTCATAAACCTCCCCTTCCTCTAGCGGGGAATAATCAGAATAATCCAGATTATTAACATCATCAAGGTCATCCACCGGCGGGGCCGGTGACAAGTGCTTTCTCTTAGCCGGAGCCTTATGGGCGACCGAGCTGGAGAGTAATTTTTCAAGGTTGGCCAATCTGGCGCACATCTCAGATTGTAGCTCCCCACCCATGACAACGTCACACGGGGTGCGTATCAAGCTGGGAGGAGAGGAAGCGACCGGCGGTGCTGACCCAGACGCCTGGGGTTCGGACTGCCGCGTAATAGTTTGCTGTGCACAAGGTATACACAGAAGTACATCGTCCCCAGTAATGGATACCCCACACAACATACACTTCCGGAATTGCCCCGAGGGGATCCCGAGCCCAGTATCCGGGGATGCCTCCATATGGTGAACTTATAAGTAGTCGCTATGACCAGGGGAATTACGCGTATAAGCAACCCCTTTAATGTCCCAAGTGGGAGGATTTGAAGTAGGTAATTTTAACCCAGGGACCCTAGGACCGGGAGAAACCCCCTAAACCTAACGTAGGTCTACCTGAAAGACACAATAGAATAAGCTATGAGCACATGAAAAAGGAGCAACAAGGTATAAAATAGATATGGGGCCCACAGGGCCACTCACGGTGCTTCCTCCGCTCAAGATGGCGTCCGCCCTCACAGGAGCCAGCAGCAGCACGGATGGCAGAGAGGAGAAGGCAGGCGTGGCCAGCGCGGAGAGCGCGATTGTCCATGGCCCCGCCCCCCCTCCATGTCATAGTCAGGCTCCGCGGCGGCGCCTGCCGAACGGGGGCGGGCCTCGGCGTCCCGCCGAAAGCCCTGCCCCGCCCCCTGTAACACGCGTGAGGGGAGATCTCCCCTCACAGCACAAGACCCGCCAAAGACCGGCGCCGCTGCGGTATGCGGCGGCGCCGGTAAAGCAGACAGACAGGATGGAGGGGGGCGGGCCGCGGCGACGCTCCGACGCCCGTCCCCGCCCCCCCACTCCGGCATGTGAGGAGAACTCTCCTCACCCGCTCGCCGGCAAGGTGCCAGCGCCCGGCCCCGCCTCCAAGCAGAGAGAGGGATCTCCTCAGCCGAGCAAATAACACAGTAAAAGCACTAATCACACACACTACACCTTAATAAAGGCCCCCCAACATCCCCCCCCCTCAAGGAGAAGGGCATCCGGAGAGGGGAACACTACCTGAGGTGAAGGGCCAAGGGACAGCGCATCCCAAACCGGGGTCACCAGCCCGGATAACCGCCTACCCTCTGGTACAGGGTCTCACGGTGGAGCTTAGCTCCTGAGCACCTAATGTGCCATTCTACCCTCGTCCAGACCTCAGCCAAGGCTGGGAGGCATGTATAGTAAATAAAAGGGGTATCTGGGCGGAAATAGAAATCAAAGCGGGCCGGGAATGATCCCGGCTACCTCAAGTCCCCCTGTGCAAGGAGGAGGCATCATCTTCTGACTTGCTTGCCGACTGCAGAGATGAAAGACTGGGTAATGAGTGGGAGGTCCCATTTATGGACCGGGAGGGGCTTTCTTTTTCCTATCATCTCTGCAGAACGCCCTCTTCAGGTCGGTATTACCCACATGTTATGGATATCTTGAAGCGGGGTGTGTGACATACTTAGAATATCAACCTTGTAAAACTTGGGAAAAAAAGTATGAACAGAAGACCAAGTTGCGGCCTTAGAAACTTGTTCAACAGAAGCCTGGTGCTGAAAAGCCCAAGAGGCACCAATAGAACGAGTGGAATGAGCAGTAAGATGGAAGGGGGGTTCCTTCCCCTTAGCAGAATCCACTTGCTGATGGTGGATTTAGCCGGAGACAAACCCTTCCTAGATCCAGAAGGAAGAACAAAAAGAGCATCAGTCTTTCTGAAGGATTCAGTAGCTACCAAATAAAACTTCAAGGTCCAAAGAATGTAAGGTCCGCTTCTTAGGATTATTAGGATTAGGGCACAAAGAAGGCAAAACAATGTCCTGGTTGAGATGAAAGGCAGACACAACCTTAGGCAAGAAATCTGGCTTAAACCGAAACACCACCTTGTCCTGGTGTCGCTCAACATAAGGAGGTTTGATGGAAAGCGCAGCCAACTCAGAAACATGCCTGACAGAAGTGATAGCCACCAAAAACCTTTCCATTCTGCCTCCTGAGGGCCCCACAGCCCCTGGAATTGGAGGGCTCTCCAGTAGCCCCCCCAACCTGACAGACTGGCATCCGTAGTGACCGTGTCAGGAAAGATCTGCCCCCCCAAAAGATTCTTCGAGTCCAGCCACCAAAGGAGGGACCCCCGGGACCAGAGGGGACAGAGCAAAAGCCTGATCCAGAGACAGAGGATACTTGTCCCAGGCTGAAAGAAGATGGAGCTGAAGAGGACTCATGTGAAATAGCATAGAGCATAGGGAACTGCCTCGAAGCAGGCCACCATCTGTCCCACCAGTTGCATCCCTTGCCGGATGGATGGATGAGGGTTGGACAGCAATACATGAATCAGCGCTTGAAGAGAGTCCACCTTCTGCTGAGGAAAGGAAAATCCTGGCCTGAATGGTATCCAGAGTCATACCCAGGAAAGCGGTCACCTGTGACGGAGAGAGTGAGGACTTGGGGTAATTGACCACCCACCCGAACCTCTCCAGTGTCGCCACCACCGTCCGGGTGTCCAGCTCCGCCTGTTGGAGTGAAGGAGACCTAATGAGAAGGTCATCCAGATAAGGAAGAATGCGAATGCCCTGGGCTCTGAGAAGGCCCATCATGCCTGCCAACACCTTGGTAAACACCCTGGGGGCAGAGGTAAGCCCGAAGGGCAGTGCCACAAATTTGTAGTGTTGTTACCCTATCGCAAACCTGGGGAACCGCTGGTGCCCTGGGAAGACCGGCACATGAAGGTAAGCATCTTTGATGTCTATTGAAGTCATAAAATCCCCCGGGCGCAGGGAGCTGATAGCGGAGCACAGCGTCTCCGTGCGAAAACGTTTGGTTCTGATGAATTTGTTGAGAAGCTTTAGGTCCAGAATGGGTCTGATGGAACCATCCTTTTTGGGCACTGTAAAGAGATTGGAATAGTAACACCGACCTCTCTCTCCTGGGGGGACCTGACAAACAACCCCCATGGCCCTAAGGTTTTGAACCGCCAACAACAGGCCCTGAGCTGCCCGAGGGTCCGTAGAAACCCCTGACCTGAGGAATCTTGGAGGAGGCCAGTCCGCGAACTCCAGCTAGTATCTGGAGGAGACAACCTCCAAAATCCATTTGTCTGAGACTTGTTGAGCCCAGACCGGAGCGAAGAGCCGCAGCCGTCCCCCCACCCGCAAGGGTGAGGGCACCTCCTCATTGCTGAGTGGGCTTGGCAGTGGATTTGGGTTTGGCACCCCAGGAGGATTCAGGTCGGGCACGGCCTCTGCCCTTGCCCCAGAAATCTCCCCTTTGTCCCGCAAAGGATACCCCCCTGCCTGACCTAGGCCCACGAAAGGAGGGAGTGAAGGAGCCCGAGCCCCGAAAGGGTCTTGTCTGCTTCTTGCGTTGGGGTAACTTACCTCCCTTAGCAAAAAGGTCCAAACGATCACCAAACAGGTGCAATCCTTGAAAGGGAAGCCCCGTGAGAGCCTTCTTGGAAGCATTGTCAGCTGCCCACTGGCGCAACCAGACCGAGCGGCGGATAGAGACCACCAAGGCAGAGTTCCTGCTACACATCCGAATGGTGTCATCTAAGGCAGAGATTGTGACAAGGCTCTAAATTCAGCACTAGAAGGATCCTCATGGGAGCCGTCCAGAAGGCCCCTGAGCAAGGTCCTAATAGCCACGGCTGTAATAGCGGAAGCACACACCGGGCGCAAGGCCGAACCCACACAGGCAAAAGCGTGGAAAGCCAGTTGATCAATACGCCGGTCCTCACTATCCTTCAAAGTAGTGGAATCCAGGGAATGCACAACAGACGTATTAGACAACCCAAAAACAGGGGCGCCCACCTCGGTAGGAGTTGACCAACATTTGACCACATTCGAGGGAAAGGGATACCTCCTATCCCACCCCTTAGGGATACCAGGAAGCCGGCTAGGCCGCTCCCATTCCTTGAGAATGAGATTATTAAAATGCATCTGTTCTGGGAATTCCAAACGTGGTTTTGCGGTACCAAACAATTCCCCCTGCTGTTTAGGTGCCACTGCAGGAGGGGAAATGGCAAGCACCTCATAAATTTAAGTCAGAGGTCTATGGGTGTTGTCGGCATCCCAATGCTCTGAGCCGGCATCAGCACCAAGGCAATGCTGATCGTCATTAAGATCTGAAAATAATTCCCCTTCCTCAAGAGGGGTATAGTCAGACAAATCAAGGAAATCATCTTGTTCAAAAGGTAAAGGCCGGCGCAGCGGGCGCCATGTGACGTCTTTTAGCTGGAGCCTTACGGGCTGCAGAGCTAGCAATCAATCTCTCAATGTTGGCCAGTCTGGCGGAAACATCATATTGCGACTCCCCGCTAGTTTTAATGTCACTAGGGGTCATAACCAGGTGCGTGGGTGTGGGGAATGAGGCCGAGGGTACTGATCCGGCCGCACGGGATCCAGATTGCCGCGCAATCACTTGCCGGGCACAGGGTACACAAACCCGCACATCATCGCCCACAAGGGATGCCCCGCACTCCACACATAGCCGGGCTTGCCCCGAAGGGACCCTGAGCACAGTATCCTGGGAAGCCTCCATATGGTGAATTAGTAGTCGCAATGACCAGTGGGAATTGCGCTGTGCAGCTACCCGGGATGCCCCTTAAATGTCCACTAGTGGGGGGATTTACACTTAAGCCCCCAATATAGGAATTTTAACCTAGGGCCCAGGACCGGGAGAAACCTCTAAGTAGGTTGTCCCAGCCTGAAAAACACAAGCACAAACAAATTCCCCATCAGAATGCAATTGAACATTATAAAGCTATGGAATAAGCAAAGCCCGCTGGGGGCACTCACAGCACCGCAGGCACACACGATCCATGCAGGGAAGATGGCGCCGATCATCTCCTGAGGGGAGGGGCCACATGCGGAGCACGCCAGGCGCTAGGCCCCGCCCCCCCCAGAAACACGGGGACTGAACAGGGAGGCCAGGAAGACAAACACCCGGCCCCTAGCAACTGATGACGTCACCGGCCCGCCGCCACAACCGAGCACGCGCGCGGGCCGACTCATTCAAATAAATGACATGCTGGATGAATGGAGGGGGAAGGAGCGCTTAGCAGGAGCCAGAGCTGTGAAGCGATCACACAAATAACACACACAGTGAATCATACAGTGGCAAAACACCCCCCGACTACCTGCAAGGAGAGAGAGAGAGCCGAGAGATCCAAAACCTTTTCCAATTCCGACCCGAAAAGGAAATGTCCCTCAAAGGGCATAGCACAAAGTTACATCTTTGATTCAATATCCCCAGACCAGGTCCTCAACCAAAGAGTCCTGTGCACAGAATTGGTTACAGCTATACTTTGTGTCAAAAATCTTAATGACTGAGCCATAGCATCCGTAATGAATGCAGTGGCTGAAAAAAGGATAGGTATGGCTTTAAGCATTTTCTCCAACAATCTTTCAATTGCTGAAACCAAAATCCTATATTTCTAATTACACAGGTGGATGCCAATATAGGCTTTAAAGAGTTAGATTCTGCCTGCCAGGCTCGTTTAAGCAGTGAATCCATCTTTTTGTCTAAAGGGTCACTAAGTACCCCAAAAACCTAAAAGGCCAAATCCGCCCCTTTGGATACTTTAGCAAACGGTGCATCCAACTTGGAACACTTATCCCTTTACAGAAGATTCTGACTTTTGGGAGATCTCCTTTTCCAATCCCGGGACCTGAAAATATGGATCCCTTCATTCATCAAAAATTATATCCCTGAGAGAACTAGGAAAGGGAAAAATACAACTCTGTGAAGTACTCACCTGTAGAGTTGATATTATACGCATACAGCACGTCCTGCTCCCGAATAGTAATAACATGTGGGTAATCCTCCGCCTCAGGCGCCGTGCACTGCAGACATGTAGAAAACAAGCTCCTCCCGGCCCTACATATACCGAAGGACCTCCCACAAATCCCCAGCATTGAAAAGCAGTGAGAAGAGAAGCCGGAAGGAACAAACCACCCAGAAGAACTGGTAATATCTAATGATAACAATCACCATACAGGGGATCCAGAACAAGTGAAACCAGGGTGGGGTGGAGCAGGACGTGCTGTATGCGTATAATATCAACTCTACAGGTGAGTACTTCACAGAGTTGTATTATTCTAAGCATACTGCACGTCCTGTTCCCGAATAGTAATAACATGTGGGACATCCAATAGCAGTGTCCATAAGCAGGGTGGGATCCCCAGAAAAAAACAAGGCACAGCGGACAGTTAAGGCGCTGTCACCTGCAAAACTTGCAACAGGCATGACATGAGCAAAGGCTCGAACGTCAGTCTCATAACAAGACCATGAAGGTATGAACAGAGACAGGCCATAAGTCTAGTAACTGAATCAACAGAGAAAAAACCCTGGTGCTGAAGGGCCAGTGGTACCCAAGCACCAAAACAACGGAGTAAACAGCAAAAGGGAAGATTTTCTCCCCTGAAAGGAAACATAGGTCAGTGTAATGACCCAACCAGCTCACAGGCAAGGAAGCCTTGTGGCAAAACTTGTAACACCCCCAAAGGGAAACAGAACAGGTCACCCGACCAAGGCGGGAATACAGACCCCTAATTATCAGGAAGCCAAGGCTTCCTCAGGATCAGGGGACATCCAGAAGGATTAATCCAAAGGCGCAATGGCGCTGGAAGTAGATCTCAGGCGCATACATAAAAAGGTGCCTGTAGACTCCAAGAGCATCAGTCTCCCTAAAGGCCAAGAAGGCCCACATGGGGAGAATTGCAATACCTGTAGAGGAATGTAGGCCCTCATATTAGTATTAAGAATAAGCCCATGGCTAGACAAAGGGACTAAAGCAAAGATCCTACAGACCACCTGGACCGGAGGCCCAGCGTAAGAGGAAACACCCCCAGGCATGGGGTGCCTGTAGCCATATATATCTGTACATATAGATATATATATATATATATATATATATATATATCTATATCTCGAGCCAGGGTTAAGTAGCCAGATCCATCGTCTCAGGCACATGTCTGATGGAGTCAGGAGGCCCCAGAGAAGCGAGCTGGACTACAGGGAAGCTGAGACAGCATCCAGCCAGGGTCCCCAGGAAGTCCGCAGGGTAAAAAATGAAAATTGATCCCCACAGGGACCATGGAACTACTGGGGAGATGCAGCTAAGCAATCCCCAAAAGAATTCCCTACGAGGGCGACCGAACCAGACTCCTGCAGGAAAGGCCAGGACAAAACCTACACCTTCAGAGTCCCCAGATGGGGAGCCAATCCCAAACTTACGTTGTAATGACTTTAAAGTTCCTGGGAACCGAGAACGTCTAACAGGGAAGAGACTAAGGCTCATGCCAATCAATATGGGTTACCACAAAACCCCCATAGACGGAGGAAGGGGAAGCTGGGGAGCTAGCTCCCAGCCCCCTCTCATACTAAGTCACCCAGAAGATAAGGCCCGTCACCAAGGGGTGAATGAATCAGCTGTCAATCCCCAGACAGGAGACCTTCTATTGGAACAAGGAAGGGGCCTGATAAGGGCAGAACCGCACTCCTGAAAGAGAGAGCACAAGTCAGCAGACTTCAGCAGAGACATCTGCGAACCACAACTCCCAAGGCCACCCAGGCCATCCATCCCATGGGACTATCAGGCCAACCATGCGCAGAACCCATAAGTAGGGTGATGAAGAGAAGGCATATGAAAGAACAAGTCTATGCCTAAATACTCTGGTCATGGGGGCTGAGTATTTAGGCATAGACTTGTTCTTTCATATGAATATTCTGGGACAGTAGGAACAAGGGCAGAGCCCCTGTGTCAGGAGGGAGACCCCACAGAGCCACGCTAGGCTCCCCGGGCGACACCAGGATAGCATAACCTGTCACTAAGGGCATCCATTGAAGCGAATACCGCTGAGAAGCAGGGGGGGTAGACCCCCGCCCAAGGCAGGATCAGGGACCCTCCAGAGATAGCATCCTGCCATAATCTTTAGACCAGTATTAAAAACAGGTCATGGTCATTCAACAGACCAGGAGTCCCCCAATAAACCGACCGATCCTAAAAGAGGAGAAGGCCAGCCATATAGAGGCCCACCGTTTCAACAAAGCCAGCAGGAAAGATGAACCCTCTAGGGGACCCTACCTAGAAACCACAGGGATTGTGGAAGAATTTTTCCTTTCCCCGCCAAACCTGCGAGACTTGGTACCCAGGGTTACCATTCGCTGGAAGATGCTAGTAAGGAAGGGGAGTGCCCCCTGACGGGGCCCTTGAATATGGGAAGCTCAAGAGGAACCACCTTAACAAGGGGGCATGAGCACAGACCAAGCACCGGGGTGCTGGGACATATGTAAATTCAATAACCTACTGCGCCGAAGAGCCCAAGGGCTCGGTATATAAGTGACATCATCTTGATGTGCCACCAACAGGCCCACCAGTTGCCATCCTGCCTGGAAAAGGTAAGGCGCCAGTAAAGGGGGGCAGAGCCCCTGTAACCAGGGGTCCCCTATTGCCAGAGAAGGCTGCAAGCCTGAACCGATTCCCAGGAATGGGGGATAGCGGATAAGGGACCATGAGGGAATGAGGTGACTGAGCAACCATCCAGTAGCTCCCAGGGGACACTGCCGGCCGATCCACTCGGCCTGATGCAGAGACAGGGGAGTAAGGAAGACGACCCGGTAGGTCCTAACGCAGACGCCCCCCCCCCCCCCTAAGGCGTGTCCCCAGTCGCGCCAGGCGAGTAGCCTGGGAACGAAAGAGAGGCCCCAAGTAATGCCTCAATCCGCAGGGTTGGTCCTGCGACACTGTCTAGAAATAGTCTTGGCGTCCAGCAGACCCAAGGGAAACTAAGATGATCTAGTACTTCACAAGAGGCCGAAAGCCCCCCCCCCCCGGGCAGGGGGCCCGTGACCTAAGACAGAGGTGTCATATAGGGACTACCTGTGAAGGTAGAATTACTAAGCCTGCCATAGGCCAACGCGGTCCAGACTACCTCATACTGTTGAGGGGGGAGGAAGAATAATATGGAGGCCATAGCCCCATACCGTTAAGGGCAATCAGTAAGTAAGCCCAACACTGTCCAAGCCCAAAAAGGTCCGAGCGGGCCCCAAATAACCGCCGTCCTATGAAGGGAAGGCAAGCGAGAGCCTTTTCGTAGCTTCGTCAGCACCCCACTGTCGCAGCCAGACCAGGCGGCGAATAGCTACCGCAAGGGCTGAGGTTCTAGCACACATCTTAATGGTGTCATCCAGTGCCGATAGAATAAACTTCACAAACGCTTCAGTCTGATAGCGCATTAAACACTCCCCAAGGGAGGTCCTCAGGGCGGTGATCTAGTATTTTTCTGACAATAGTCCTGGCGGCCACCGCAGTGATTGCCGCGGCACAAACCGGGCGCAGGGCCGTCCCAGCACACGAGAAGGCGTGTGAAGCCAGTCTGTCAATGCGCTGGTCCTCAGCATCCCGAAGGGTACGGTAAAAAGGAGCAGTCATAAAAGGGGGGTTTGTGACCCCTATAACCGGTGCGTCCACCACCAGGGTAGCTGACCATAAATTAACAACATCAGGAGGGAAAGGGTACTTCCATTCCCAGACCCCTGGAACCCCTTTAAGCTTACAAAGGCGATTCCCATTCTTGGGATATAAGATTCTGGAAATGTTCCTGTTCTAGGAGCTCCAAGCGCGGCGGCGCTGTATGGAAGCTCTCCCTTTTAGGCTTGGGGATCTCCCCAGGTGGGGAGATTGACAAAACCTCAAAAATCTTAATAAGGATTTCATCTGTGTCACACAGACCCCAGGAACCGGGCTCAGAATCATCACAGCCCCCGGGCATCCCATGGGAGGAGCCCGAGTCTGAGAATAGCTCACCTTCCTCAGAAGGGTCAGGGTCCTGCATATCAGCAGAATCATCGGTTATCGTCAGGAACCGGGGAGCCAGGAGGCGTCAGGGACCGCTTTTTACCAGGGCCCATACGCTCCGCCAATCCAGAAAGCACCTGCTCTGCCGTGGGCAACACGCACGGCACTGATTGCAGGTCATCCCCGCTCGAGTGGGAGTCGTCATGAGTGATATTTGGGAGCGGGGAGACGGGAGTAAGGAAGGGAGGTTCCTCTGTTAGCAAACCTGCCTGTTCTGCACACTGTCCGCAGACCTGTGCCCTGTCAGCCTCAGCCAGGGGCTGGCCACACACTGCACACAGCCGGCCACGTCCCGAAGGGACCCCGGTTACATAGTTCTGAAATGCCTCCATATGGTGATTGTTAAACAGTATGACGCAGGGATTTATGCAATAGGCAACCCTGGATGCCCCAAAACCCGCTAGTAATGTGGGAGAATTTGTAAGGTGGACCCGCTGTAACATATGTTAGGCCGGGGAAAGGCAACAAAGTCTTGGCGTCTGAAAGACATAATGGGACAAGGAGGGTGGAGTCAGTGCCATGTGCAGTCTGAAAAACATAGAACCATGCCGCCCCGGAGGGCACACCACGCGCGAAGATAGAGAAAATGGCGCCAGCGAACCTCGAGGGGTGGGCCGGGCCGGGCTGTGACGCAAGGCGCGTCATGCCGAGTCTCCGCCTCCCCCAAAGAGCGCGAAGCTCTAACCAACGGCAAAAGCAGAACAGCGGAGAATAAGCATACCTCTAATGCGGACACGCTGGAATGATGCTGCCGAACTAGCAGATTGTTAGTGAAAAAGACAGCTCGCGCTGAATAGCGAGGCGCGACACTGACCCCATGAATAAAGAACCAAGGTCTAAAGGCGAAGTTAGCACTAGGGCTGCCACACATACCCCCCCCTTCTTTCCCCCCCCCCGAGTTACGGGAGAAAGCGAGGGGAAGCGGACAATGTGTCCATGGACTAAGTCTGTGAGGGGCACGGGCAAGATTGAGGGAGGGGCATCCACTAGAGGCTCACCATTGGCCTGACCGCCTACCCTATGGAGGGGGATTGCGGTGGAGCATGGCTCCGTTCAGCACACCAGGTGCGGCCTACCTTCACCCGACCCGCGCAGCCTAGGCTGGGAGGCATATTTCTTCTGAAGAGGACGGGTGGAAATAGTCCCACAGGACCTTGGGCCGTAAGGCCCGCTCGCCTGCGAGAGCGTGATACTTCATGTCTTTGCAGTTCCAGCACTGCAGAGAAATCTGGGGATTTGTGGGAGGTCCCTCGGTATATGTAGGGCCGGGAGGAGCTTGTTTTCTACATGTCTGCCGTGCACGGCGCCTGAGGCGGAGGATTACCCACATGTTATTACTATTCGGGAGCAGGACGTGCTGTATGCTTAGACTAAATGAAAATTGATCCCCACAGGGACCATGGAACTACTTGGGAGATGCAGCTAAGCAATCCCCAAAAGAATTCCCTACGAGGGCGACAGAACCAGACTCCTGCAGGAAAGGCCAGGACAGAAGCTACACCTTCAGAGTCCCCAGATGGGGAGCCAATCCCAAACTTACGTTGTAATGACTTTAAAAGGTCCTGGGAACCGAGAACGTCTAACAGGGAAGAGACCAAGGCTCATGCCAATCAATATGGGTTACCACAAAACCCCCATAGACGGAGGAAGGGGAAGCTGGGGAGCTAGCTCCCAGCCCCCCTCATACTAAGTCACCCAGAAGACCAGAAGATAAGGCCCGTCACCAAGGGGTGAATGAATCAGCTGTCAATCCCCAGACGGGAGACCTTATATTGGGACAAGGAAGGGGCCTGACAAGGGCAGAACCGCGCTCCTGAAAGAGAGCGCACAGGTCAGCAGACTTCAGCAGAGGCATCTGCGAACCACAGCTCCCAAGGCCACCCAGGCCATCCATCTCACTGGACTCTCTATCAGGCCAACCGTGCGCAGAACCCACAAGTAGGGTGATGAAGAGAAGGCATATGAATTAACAAGTCTATGCCTAAAATACTCAGCCCCCATGACCAGAGTCAGAATATTCTGGGACAGAAGAAACAAAGGCAGAGCCCCTGTGTTAGGAGGGAGACCCCACAGAGCCACGCTAGGCTCCCCGGGCGACACCAGGATAACCGAACATGCCGCTAAGGGCATCCACTGAAGCGAATACCGCTAAGAAGCAGGGGGAGTAGACCCCGCCCAAGGCAGGATCAGGGACCCGCTAGAGGGAGCATCCTGCCACAATCCTTAGACCAGTAGTAAAACAGGCCATTGTCATTCAACAGACCAGGAGTCCCCCAATAAACCGACCGGTCCTAAAGGAGGAGAAGTCCAGCCATATAGAGTCAACGGGGGGCCCACCTTTTCAACAAAACCAGCAGGTAAGATGGACCCTCTAGGGGACCCTACCTAGAAACCAAGGGGATTGTGGAAGAAATTTCCCTTCCCCCGCCAAACCTGCGAGACTTGGTACCCAGGGTAACCATTCACTGGAAGATGCTAGTAAGGAAGGGGGGTGCCCCCTGACGGGGCCTTTGAATATGGGAAGCTCAAGAGGAACCACCTTACCAAGGGGGCATGAGCACAGACCAAGCACCGGGGTGCTGGAACATATGTAAGTTCAATAACCTACTGCGCCGAAGAGCCCAAGGGCTCGGTATATAAGTGACATCATCTTGATGTGCCGCCAACGGGCCCACCAGTTGCCATCCCGCCTGGAGAAGGTAAGGAGCCAGTAAAGGGGGGCAGAACCCCCGTAACCAGGGGTCCCCTATTGCCAGAGAAGCAGGCTGCAAGCCTGAACCGAATCCCAGGAATGGGGTATAGTGGATAAGGGACCATGAGGGAATGAGGTGACTGAGCAACCATCCAGTAGCTCCCAGGGGACACTGCTGGCTGACCTATCCACTCGGCGTGACGCAGAGACTGGGGAGTAAGGAAGACGACCCGGTAGGTCCTAACGCAGGCGTGTCAGACATCATCCCCAGACGTGCCATGGCGAGTAGCCTGGGAACGAAAGAGAGGCCCCAAATAACGCCTCAATCCGCAGGGTTGGTCCTGCAACACTATCTAGAAATGGTCTTGGCGTCCCGCAGACACAAGGGGAACTAAGAAGATCTAGTACTTCACAAGAGGCCGGAAGCACCCCAGACAGACGTGTCATATAGGGACTACCTGTGAAGGTAGAATTGCCAAGCCTGCCATAGGCCAACGTGGCCCAGACTGCCTCATACTGTTGAGGGAGGGATGAAGGATAATATAGAGGCCATAGCCCCATACCGTTAAGGGCAACCTGTAAGTAAGCCCAAACACCGTAGGCCCAGTCCAGCCTGTGCCAATTCCTGAAGGAAAAGCAGGGGCTAGAAGCTCCATGACAATCACTGAGAGGGACCGCTCAGCAAAAGCCATCCTGTGTCCAGGGGAAATACCTCCTGGAACCACCAGAAGGAAAAGGTATATTCCTGGATGGGAGACAGCTGCTGCAGCAGTCCCCTCGCCCAGAAGGGCGAGAGCGCCCCTTCATGCTTGGGAGGTCTTGGCAGATTTGGACTTAGTCCTGCCAGAGGGCCCAGGGCGCTGCCTGCCTGCCCGCCCCATGGTTGAAATCCACACCAAACAGCTGGAAGCACACCTCAGGTTCACGTTTGACACTAACGTAGGGAGGTGGAGGGGTGACCCTGCCTCGTGAGCGGCCTTCTGCGCAAGGGCGCTTTACCCTTTTTACCAAAAAGGTCCAAACGGGCCCCAAACAACCGCCGTTCTCTGAATGGAAGGCAAGTGAGAGCCTTTTTTGTAGCCTCGTCAGCACCCCACTGTCGCAGCCAGACCAGGCGGCGAATAGCTACCGCAAAGGCTGAGGTTCTAGCACACATCTTAATGGTGTCGTCCAGTGCCGATAGAATAAGCTTCACAAACGCTTCACAGTCATTAAACACCCCCCAAGGGAGGTCCTCAGGGCGGTGATCTAGTATTTTTCTGACAAGAGTCCTGGCGGCCAGTGATGGCCGTGGCACAAACCGGGCGCAGAGCCGTTCCAGCACACGAGAAGGCGTGTGAAGCCAGTCTGTCAATGCGCCGGTCCTCGGCATCCCGAAGGGTACGGTAAAAAGGAGCAGTCATGAAAGGGGGGTTTGTGACCCCTATGACCAGTGCGTCCACCACCAGGGGAGCTGACCATAAATTAACAACATCAGGAGGGAAAGGGTACTTCCATTCCCAGACCCCTGGAACCCCTTTAAGCTTACAAGGCGATTCCCATTATTGGGATATAAGATTCTGGAAATGTTCCTGTTCTAGGAGCTCCAAGCGCGGCGGCGCTGTATGGAAACTCTCCCTCTTAGGCTTGGGGATCTCCCCAGGTGGGGAGATTGACAAAACCTCAAAAATCTTAATAAGGATTTCATCTGTGTCACACAGACCCCAGGAACCGGGCTCAGAATCATCACAGCCCCCGGGCATCCCATGGGAGGAGCCCGAGTCTGAGAATAGCTCACCTTCCTCAGAAGGGTCAGGGTCCTGCATATCAGCAGAATCATCGGTATCGTCAGGAACCGGGGAGCCAGGAGGCGTCAGGGACCGCTTTTTACCAGGGCCCATACGCTCCGCCAATCCAGAAAGCACCTGCTCTGCCGTGGGCAACACGCGCGGCACTGATTGCAGGTCATCCCCGCTCGAGTGGGACTCGTCATGAGTGATATTTGGGAGCGAGGAGACCGGAGTAAGGAAGGGAGGTTCCTCTGTTAGCAAACCTGCCTGTTCTGCACACTGTCCGCAGACCTGTGCCCTGTCAGCCTCAGCCAGGGGCTGGCCACACACTGCACACAGCCGGTCACGTCCCGAAGGGACCCCGGTTACATAATTCTGAAATGGCTCCATATGGTGATTATTAAGCAGTATGAACGCAGGGATTTATGCAATAGGCAACCCTGGATGCCCCAAAACCCGCTAGTAATGTGGGAGAATTTGTAAGGTGGACCCGCTGTAATATATGTTAGCCCGGGGAAAGGCAACAAAGTCTTGGCGTCTGAAAGACATAATGGGACAAGAAGGGTGGAGTCAGTGCCATGCGCAGTCTGAAAAACATAGAACCATGCCGCCCCGGAGGGCACTTACATGACCAAGGGAGGAGGCGAACCACACCACGCGCGGGCGCGAAGATAGAGAAAATGGCGCCAGCGAACCTCGAGGGGTGGGCCAGGCCGGGCTGTGACACGAGGCGCATCATGCCGAGTCTCCACCTCCCGCAAAGAGTGCGAAGCTCTAACCAACGGCAAAACGTAGAACAGCAGAGAATAAGCATACCTCTAAATGCTGACACGCTGGAATGATGCTGCCGAACTAGCAGATTGTCAATGAAAAAGACAGCGAGGCGCGACACTGACCCCAAGAATAAAGAACCAAGGTCTAAAAGCGAAGTTAGCACTAGGGCTGCCACACATACCCCCCCCCCTTCTTTCCCCCCCCCCCCCCCCCCCCGAGTTACGGGAGGAAGCGAGGGGGAAGCGGACGGTGTCCATGGACTAAGTCTGAGGGGCACGGGCAAGATTGCGGGAGGGGCATCCACTAGAGGCTCACCATTGGCCTGACCGCCTACCCTATGGAGGGGGATTGCGGTGGAGCATGGCTCCGTTCAGCACACCAGGTGCTGCCTACCTTCACCCGACCCGCGCAGCCTAGGCTGGGAGGCATATTTCTTCTGAAGAGGACGGGTGGTAATAGTCCCACAGGACCTTGGGCCGTAAGGCCCGCTCGCCTGCGAGAGCGTGATACTTCATGTCTTCGCAGTTCCAGCACTGCAGAGAAATCTGGGGATTTCTGGGAGGTCCTTCGGTATATGTAGGGCCGGGAGGAGCTTGTTTTCTACATGTCTGCAGTGCACGGCGCCTGAGGCGGAGGATTACCCACATGTTATTACTATTCGGGAGCAGGACGTGCTGTATGCTTAGAATAGATGATGAAGAATCCGGAACTAAATCATGATAAAACCCATCATGTTTAGATTTAGGTCTTGACACCTTTTCCTCGATACCCATAGACAACTATATCATATGTAAGAGAAAAGTTAAGTCTCCCGGGGGAAACCGAAACCTCCCCTGGGAAGAAGTCCCTGAAACCGAGGCCTGATCTTCCTCTTCCCCTGGGGAAGACACTTCCCCCTTCTCCGAATCCACATCTGGCATGTCTGACTCCTGAGTGGAAAAATAAGAGGATCCTCCCGTGGGCTCAAACATAGAAGAGGAATCAAAGGGCCCTATGGCTGTTTGAGAAAAGCTAACTAGGTTCCCTAAACTCCCAGGCTGCTTCTGGCCCACCAAAGATGATGAAATTTGCTTCTTTAAATCCTTCATCTTTTCCATTAAGCTTGATTCTCACTCCTTATTAACCGCCTTAACCGACGAATCTGCTAACTTATTCTCACAGATGGGACATCTCCTGCTATTCTTCTGTGATTTAGATCCCGAAGAAGGCTTGGGCACATTTTGGGAAGATTTGTCCGGGGTCTTTGACTAAAAAAAAAAAAAAAAAAAGAAGGATAGAGGGAGTAAGGCCACCTTCCGCTACTTAACATAGGTACCCCTTAAAATAGTGAAGTGACTTACTGGGGCGGAGCTGGGCCTCCTGCCAGAATCAGCAGCCGACGGAAAAGGTGATGGATTCAGGTCCGCAATAAAAAGGTCTGTAGAAGCATCACCCATCTGATCCGGTAATGGATCCACAATACAGATATCTTCCACCTGGTCTGCCTTCCTGGTTTGAGGCACCGGAGGATTAGACTCCTGAATCCTCCTAAAAAGGGCAGGAGCAAGAGACTCTTAACATTAACCCTCTTGTAACAGATCTAACAGAGGGAGGCCAGTAAAAAAATTTTATAACGTACGTGCTGCCCCTTTAAGAACAAAGCATGCGTTTTTACTGCAGGAAGCTCAGCGGCTTGTGGAAATGACGTCACTCGCCGCCGGGAGGATGAAATCGACCCCCCCCCCCCCCCTTCTTCAATCTGTAAATTAAATCCCAGCATGTCTCCGTCAGAGAAAAAAAAATGGCGATTGCAGCAACCGGAGGAGAGCGCCCCATTCCAGCTGATGACCTGAGCCGGGTGGAGCACAGGCAGCCTCTCAGAGCCGCCCGCAGGAAGAGGAGCCGCCCAACCGCTCAGGTATGTTGCGGCGAATGGAGCCGATACCGGCGGGGAGGAGAGGAGATATTGCAGCGTCATCCTCCTCCCCGCCTCTTAAAGCTATATTGCACAAAAAGTTCTTCCATTCGTAAAACATAGTAATAAACAATCCCTATTGCAACAAAAAGTTCCAGGGATTACTTCCTATGTGCCACATCATACAAAAAAATCCTAAAAATATTAATTGGGTCCGGCAATCCCGGCTTCTTCCGCAAGTCATCCTCAGTAAGAGGGAAATAATTGCTTTACCCCCCTTTGTCATTTAGAACAAAAAATAGGATCCTAGCCCAAAATCCTGAGGGTATCCCGGGCCCCTGGCAACAAAAGGCACCAGGACCGGGAGATGGCCTCCTGCAAAAGGCCCACTTACCTAAACCTTCCTGGTGGCCTGGCTCCTATCTCATGGAGGAAAACGAAAACAACTGAGGATTGGAGGTGGAGTCAAGTTTTTATTGTAATCTGGGGGAGGGACTCGGAAAAATGGCACCGACGCCTCAAGCTTAGAAAACCCACAGAGGTGTTTACCACGTCTGCAACAAAACTTGGAGAAGGTTTGGAGAGTCGACCAGGTCACTGCCTTGCAGACCTGTTCCGTCGATGTCTGGTGTCGGAAAGCCAAAGACATGGCAATGTTGGAGTGAGCGGTGATGCTGAAGAGTGCCTCCTTCCCCTTGCAGTTGTAGGCTTGTATGACCACCTGCCTAATCCACCTACTAAGAGGGGACATGGCAGCCGCCAGGCCCCTCCTAGGTCCTTCTGGGATCATGAACAAGATAGGCAGCTTACGTACCTCTCTAGTAGCAGCCAAGTAATAATTAAAATGCCCTGACCACATTGAGGTAATGCAGGAGTAGCTCCTTATGGTAAGTGGGGCGTGTGCACAAGGAGGGTAGCACGACCTTCCGATTAAGATGGAAGGTCTGGGCATTTGGGTAGTCGCTACAGGGGCTCTACCACCAGACTGACCAGATCCAAGAACCACACCCTTCTGGGTCAGTGTGGGGCGATCAGGATGATCGGCATCTGCTTGCAGTAGACCTTTAACACGCGACCCAGTAGTCGCAGGAATGCGTAGAGCAGGCTGTACCCTGAACCAGGGAATGGTCAGAGCATCGACTGCCAATGCCTGAGTACCAGCAGAATCACCCTCAGTTCCAACACGTTGATTGGAAAACTGTGCCCCCGCTGGTCCCAGAGACCCTGATCTGTCTGGTTGTCCAGAACACCACCCCAAACCCATCAGACTGGTGTCCATGAACAGGATGACCCACCGGACCTGCAGGAAAGACCGACCCACTGCCAGCAACTGCTGGTCCAGCCACCAATTAAGGGATCACTGGGCATTGTCCGTCAATATGAAGGGACTGCACGATTTCGATAGAAGCAGCATTTGAAGAGGCTTGGAGCGGAACTGGGCATATTGAACTGCCTCAATAGTAGACACCATCAGGCCAAGGAGACACATGCCCTGTGTGACCATGGAATGTTCATCTCTCAGCAGTGACCTCATTGTCTCCTGAAGAGACGTGCATCTCTGCACCGGAAGAAGGCCCCGTGCCTGTCGACTATCCAATGTCGTACATAGATCGGTTGCCACCATGGAGGAAAACACCTGGAACGTAAGGGTAGCTGATCACCCACCCAAAAAGTTCCAGCATGGACAGGACTGCCTGAATATGTATCTGCCAAAGAGGGGGCTCGGATGAGCAAGTCATCCATGTATGTGGTGATGTAAACACCCTGCCTCCGCAGAAGTGACATCACCACTACGTCCGTGAACTCGCGGGGTAATGGACAGGCCGTGCCAAAAATTGGAAATGTTAGACGCCCTCCACAAAGCACAGGTATTGTTGGTGACCATGGAAGATCGAGACATGCAGCATCCTTTACATCTGTGGCCAGAAAATCCCCTTGTCGCAACGCTGTTACCACCAACCTTAGGAGATTCCATGCCGAACTTCTGCACCCGAATGTAACTGTTCAGATTCTGGTAATCCAGGATCGGCCAAGGACCTGACCTTCCTGGGCATGTAAAGTAAAAGTGAAAGCAACAGCCCCTCTCTGATGGGGGCACAGGTACTCCCCTGTCCAGCAAGATCTCTATCGCACTCACGAGCCGCCGCACTTTCTGCAAACCTGTGTGGAGGCCTGGTCCCTTGGGGTCCAGGTTTTCCCTGCGGTGTTCACTTACCTGAAAAATCCTTGTAGCACCAGAAGTCTGTAAAACATCTGGCCAACAATTATATATAATGCTAAATACTATTTAAATATATACAATAACACCAAGACAAGGCATCTAAGGAGTAGAACTGTAACCTAGAAACAGGCAGGGTATGACGGCCTGGAATGGATGTGGAAGAGAAACCAATTCTACAGGCGAGTGTCACAGAATTGTGTTCTCTCCCAATCCATTCCAGGCCGTCAGCTTTAGTCACGAACGGGACTTCCAAAAGCAGCGCCACATATGGGTGGGGCCTCAAACGAAAAATAGCAGGAGGTAGTTCAATTCACTGCCGAGGCTCTAACATCTACCTTGTAAAACTTGGTAAATGCATGAACCGAAGACCAAGTAGCGGCCTTGCACACCTGTTCCACCAAAGCCTGATGCTGAAAAGCCCAGAAGGAGCCAATGGCCCGATTGGAATGAGCTGTGACCCGAAAAGGGGTTTCCTTTTCTTTGGCAGAATAGACCCTTACTACCGCCTGTCTAATCCAACGGCTGATAGTAGATTTAGCCGGCAGAAGCCCCTTTCGAGGTCCTTCTGCTACGACAACAAAAAGTCTGACTTCCGGAAGGACTTAGTAGCAAGTATAATACCTCAAGCTCTTACAACATCCAAGGAATAGGACCCTCTCCTTCAGATTAGCTGGAACCAGACATAAGGAAGGCAATACCACCTAATTAAGGTGAAATGCAGACCTTAACAATACCATGCAAAAATGTCTTAGCCGGAAAAACCTGTTGAGGCACTTTATGTCTAAAATCGGCTACACCAGTCTATCCTTCTTGGCGATGGTTAACAGATTAGAAAGGGGCCAGAGGTTTTACTCCAGAAGAGGTACCTGGCAAATCACTCCTATCTGTAGCAAATGCATAACTGCAGCCTTCAAGGCCTCCGTCATGACCAGGTTTTGTGATGCCCTTGACCAAAGAAATATTGTGGGCGGTCTGGCTGCAAACTCGATCTTGTAGCCTGAAGACACCACCTCCTGTATCCAGAGATCTGACATGTGGTGCTTCCAGACCGGAGCAAACTGCAGGAGCCGTCCCCCCACCTTCACGGGTGGGAGCACCCCTTCATGCCTGGGCGGACTTGGCTAGAGGCTTTGATTTACCTCCCCAAGAGACTCCTGGCCTGTTCTGGGACTTATGCCTGCTGCAGAACTCCCTTTGGGAACACGAAAAGGATGAATCTCTACCACCTCGAAAGGATCGGTATGCCAATTTCTTCTTTTGAGGAAGTTTGGTCACCTCCTTAACCATAACTTCAAGGCGTTCCCCAAACAATCGACCCCCCATAAGGGATTTCCTAGCCACGGAATCACCATAGCTTCAGTCAAAAAGAACGGCACAAAGCAACAAGTAAGGCAGAGGTTCTGGCACAGAGCCTAACCAAATCATCCATAGCTATTCATCTTGAACAAGTTATGAATGCGCGGGAGCCCGAGTCCTGAGAACGACCTTTAGACCTAGCCCTGACCATAAGCTGCTTTAACAATTTTCTAATTGCCAAAGACACAATTGAACTGGCACAGGCAGGACACAAATGAGAACCTGCAATAGCAAAGGTCTGGCGTGCCAATTGATCCATGCGTCTTTCAGTAGGATCTCTTAAAGAAGCGTTGGAAGCAGAAGGCATAATAGTGTTGGACAGGGGCGCGTCTACCTCAGGGAAGAAGGGACCATAACTTCACCAAATCAGAGGGAAAAGGATATCTAGAATCTAAGATCCTGGAATCTTATTTGTTTTTTCCCCACTTCTTCTGCTCCATATTGGAAAAACCAGACTCTCCTGGAAATACCAGTCTCGGTCTTTCGGGCCTAAACAAGTCCCCCCTACCTTCTCTTGGGTGCTTTAGGAGGGAAAATATTTAGAACCTCAAAAACAGAAGAATTGAGGTCCTCCATCTTATCAGAGACCAATGGATCCTCACCTGATGAATAAAATAAAATTGGAATCACTGTCCTCACTAGAGGGCAGCTCACCCTCAGAGCTTTCTCGACCTCCTGAACCTCCTCGGACCCCAAGGAAGCATACAAATCATCCTCAGAATTTAGAGGGATCAAAATATCTCCTCTTTTCGAGGCCTTCCTAGGGGATGACTATAAAATGCTTCTCTTTAGGTCTCTAACCTAAACCGGGACGCCTTAGATTTATAATCCTCCTCCTGAACACCGAAAAGTTCTGGAGTGCACCGACTCCACTTCCGAATCAGAAGTTCTGTCCCTCAGGCTGAGCCTTCCCCTGTTCTAAAGGGAACCTCACACCCTCAATTTCTAGGTTGGATCATTGGATGTCCCCTTCCCTACTAGTCTGAGGAACAGGGTTGGTAACTGTCAGAAATTATGGAAGGTTCTGGGCCAGCTTAAATTTATAAGAGGCGACTGTATCATCCAGGCCATTTTTAAAGCAATCCAAAAATCCAGCAATCATAGGGTTAAAATTGCCACTGGGGGCGGACATGTCCTCAGTGCAGCGGGTACAAATTGCTTGCTCCAACTATCAGGAATGGGCACGAGGCAGTTAGGGCTACACTTAGAAACACTACTAATACCTAAGGGAACAGAACAGTCAGTATACAATAAAAACTCACACCCATGGAACAACAAACATTGGCAGTCAGTGTGTTCACAGGATCACCATCACCAAGTCCTGTAAATCCACACCATCCATCTCTGTGTCCAGCAACCCTACCCTCCATAATGTGCATGCCCTGCAGACAGGGAATTAAAGCAGAGAATGGCACCTTTCTCCTCCATTCTCGCAGTGCCCGGAAAGGACGTCATCCATGGCCGATGCTCGGACATCACTGCATTCTGGAAGTGCAGAGCCAGTAGCACCACCCAGTAGCCTCCAAGCTGATCCCCGGAATTATACTCCCCTGCACCCGCACAGTCTCAGCCAATACCCGACCAGCCCGAGACCGTAAGCTGACCAAATGCACAGCCCTTCTCCGCTGCAGTCGGGCAGGGCAAATGGGCCAGAAACCGGTCCTATCGAGCCTGGCACCAGGCGACAACATGGAAAGGACCTGGAGGACCACAGCATCAGAGGGGCATGCCTCATTAGGTAAAAGGCAATAAGATTGCCAGCAGCAGTGGTTTTCCATCCTCTAGTAACCAACTTCAGGTAGAAGACCCCCGAGGAGGGTAGGGATCCAGACTCACTATCAACCCCTGGGATTAAAAACAAAAAAACAAAAAACAAAACATGCCAATGCTCATCTAGATGTTTCCTGGAGAGGAAAAACAAAATACCATTTTGTGAATACTCACCTGTAAAATGGTTATTACGAGTATGTCACACACCCCACTTCCAAAGATCCATGACACTTGGGAAACCGGCCTGTAAAGGGCGATCTTGCAGAGATGACATGGAAAAAGGAGCCCCTCCTGGTCCATAAGTACAGGGTTCCTCCCACTATTCCCCAGTCTTTTTAGAAAGCAGTGAGAACCAGGAAGAACCAATTATATTCAATAAATGAAAAATAATTTGAAAATAATAATCACCATATAAAGGATCACTAGAACAAAAAAGGGCGGGGGAAGTGGGGAGTGTGACATACTCGTAATAACCATTTTACAGGTGAGTATTCACAAAATGGTATTATTCCTAGTATGTCACACACCCTACTTCCAAAGATCCATGACACTTGGGACATCCAATAGCAGTGTCTATAATGGGTGGGGATCCCCAAGGAATAATGCATAACTTAAATTACTGCAGCTTGCAGAATTTTGCGGCCAAAAGCAGCATCCGCTGAGGCCCGCACATCAACCTTGTAAAACGTAGAAAAAGTATGCACAGAAGACCAAGTCGCAGCCTTGCAAACTTGTTCAACAGAAGCCTGGTGCTGAAAAGCCCAAGAAGCTCCAATAGCACGAGTAGAATGAGCGGTGACACGAAAAGGGGGAACCTTCCCCTCAGCCATATAGGCCCCAATGATGGCCTGACGTATCCACTTAATAGGGGAAGATTTGGCAGGAGCAAAACCCTTCTTGGGCCCAGAAGGCACAACAAAAAAGGAATCCGTCTTGCGGAAGGCCGAGGTAGTAACTAAATAATACTTAACACAACGAACTACATCCAAAGAATGTAAGACCCTTTCCTTGTCGTTACTAGATTTAGGACACAAGGAAGGAAGAACTATATCCTGATTTAGGTGGAAAGCAGACACCACCTTAGGAAGGAAATCCGGTTTAAAACGGAAAACAACCTTATCTTGATGCCTCTCAAAATAAGGGGCTTGAATAGTCAAAGCCGCCAGTTCAGAAAGTCGGCGGACAGAAGTAATAGCAACCAAAAGGGCAACCTTCTGAGTAAGAATAGGAAGAGGAATATCCTGCAAAGGCTCAAAGGGAGCGGCCTGCATAGCTGAAAGCACCAGGTTAAGGTCCCAAACAGGAAGTATAGGCTTTCTGGGAGCCCGCACATGCGTGACTCCTTGGAAAAAGGTCTTAACCAAAGGATGAAGAGCAAACAACCTTTGAAAGAAAATAGCCAAGGCAGAGACTTGCCCTTTCAAAGTACTAATCTGGAACCCCATATCCAGACCTTGTTGCAGATATTCCAGAATTCTAGGAATAGAAAATACTCTACAGGGCAAAGCCCTGGATTCACACCAATCAATATATCCTCAATTTATCCTGTAATAAATGACAGAGGAAGACCTCTTCCTAGCTCTAATAAGAGTCTGAATAACCGCATCAGAAAGACCTTCTTCTTTCAAGATGGAGACTTCAGCAGCCATGCCGTCAAAGCCAGCGTTTGTAAATTGGGGTAACAAAGTTGACCCTGAGTGATGAGATCTGGAAGAAGAGGCAGATGGAACCGATCCACTGCCAGCCTTACGACGTCTGCGTACCACAGACATCTTGGCCACCTTGGCGCCACTAGAATTGCTGGCGCCTCCTCCAGTGCTAACTTGCGCACCACCTTGCTGATCATGGAGAATGGGGGAAACAGATATAGGAACCCCAGATTCTTCCAGGCCAGAGACATGGCATCCGCTGCCACTGCCAGAGGATCCTGGGATAGAGACACAAAAGCTGGCAGCTTGTGATTGTGACGAGAAGCAAACAGGTCCAACCGTGGAGTCCCCCACTTATGACAGAGGAACTGAAAGACCCTTGGATTGAGAGACCATTCTCCCTGGCGAGAACATCCCCTGCTCAGGGAGTCTGCCTCCACATTCTCTATCCCCGGAATGTAAACTGCTGATATGCAGGGAACATTGATCTCTGCCCACTAAAGGATCAGAGACGCTTCCCGGAGGGCACCCCAACTACGAGTCCCTCCCTGGTGATTAATGTATGCAACAGCTGTTCGGTTGTCTGACCGAATCTGAACTGGCAGACCCTGTAAGAAATTGGTCAGTCGAAGTAGAACAAGACGTATGGCCCGAAGCTCTAATACATTGATTGGAGAATGAGCCTCCTGAGGCCCCCACAATCCTTGGAACTGATGCTTCTTCCAGAAGCCCCCCCAGCCCACCAGGCTGGCATCCGTGGTAACCAGTTCCCAACGCGGAGTCAGAAATGACTTGCCCTTCTGGAGGATGTGTGATATTAACCACCACTGAAGGGACTGCAAAACGTGGGGAGACAGACAAGTCTGATTCAATGATAGTGGGCACCTGTCCCACTTTGCCAAGAGGAAGAGCTGAAGCGTCCTTATGTGAAACTGGGCAAACGGGACTGCCTCGAATGTAGCTACCATCAATCCCACTAGTCTCATCCCTAGACGGATAGACTGACGAGGGTTGGACAAGAATAGACGAATCAAGTCCTGAATCAGAACCATCTTGGACTGAGTAAGAAAAACCGTGGCCTGAAATGTATCCAGAATCAGGCCCAGGAAGGGAATTTCCCTGGACGGACAGAGAGAGGATTTGGGATAACTTATTACCCATCCGAACCTCTCTAGCGTAGAGATCAAAATCCTGGTTGTCCAACTCTGATTGTTCGAGGGAGGAGGCCGCGATAAGATGATCGTCCAGAAAAGGCACAATGCGGATGCCCTGGACCCTGAATATAGCCATCGCTCCTGCCAGCATCTTGGTAAAGACTCTTGGGGCCGAGGTAAGGCCAAATGGCAGGGCCACAAATTGATAATGCTGGTCTTCTATCAAAAACCTGAGAAATCTCTGGTGACCCAGAAAAATAGGAATGTGCAAATAAGCATCCTTGATGTCTATGGATGTCATGAAGTCCCCCTGACGAAGAGCATCGATCGCTGATCGCAGAGACTCCATACGGAATCCTCTGAAACGGATAAATTGATTGAGTCTCCTTAGGTCTAGGATAGGCCGAACAGAGCCGTCCTTTTGGGTACCGTGAATAGGTTGGAGTAAAACCCCAAACCCCTTTCCGCTGGAGGAACTAGGCCGATGACAGCCATGTTTAACAGATTCGCTACTGCTGCCCGCAGTCCCTGCGCAATTGCCGGATCTAACGGCATCCGGGACATGAAAAATCTGGGAGGAGGCCGGGACTCTAATTCCAGTTTGTAACCGGAAGAGACTACTTCCAGAACCCAATTGTCTGATACCTCCTGAACCCAGACCTGGAAGAAGAACCGCAGCCGTCCCCCCACCCGTAAGGGTGAGCGCGTCCCCTCATTGTTGAGCAGGCTTAGGGGCAGATTTGGTTTTGGACCCCCAATTCTGACTTGGACAGCCACGTCCTCTTCCTCTATTCCATGCATTCCCTCTAGAGGCTGAAAAGGCCGATCCTCTACCGGATCTGGACCCCCGAAAGGAAGGGCTAAAGGAAGCCACTCCACGACAGGAACGACGTTGTCTCTTAGCTGAGGTAATTTACCTCCTTTAGTGACAGAATCCAATTTTTCTCCAAATAGGCGCAATCGCACAGAAGGGAGCGCTGTAAGCGATTTCTTGGCTACAACAACCGCCGCCCACTGCCGCAACCATACTGACCGCCGAATGGCGATTAACAAGGCAGAAGTTCTGCTGCACATGAGCAGAGTATCATCTAAAGCAGAAAGTACAAAAGATGCAAACATCTCACATCGTTTAAGAGCGGCGTACTCATCAGATGCCGGATCAAGCCCGGAGTTATTCATTAGGTCTCGCACAACAGACCTAATAGCCACCGACATAAGCGCCGAAGCTCCAACAGGCCGCAAGGCCGAGCCTACACTGGAAAAAGCGTGGCACGCCATTTGATCAATACGTTTGTCCCCTCCATCTTTAAGCGTAGTGGAGTCAGGAGAATGCAACACAGAAGAATTGGATAAATTAAGTACAGGGGCATCCACCTCAGGAGGTGATGACCAACGTTTAACCGTATCAGCTGGAAAGGGATAATTTTTGTCCCAGCCCAAGGGAATGCCAGGAAGCCGGGCAGGCTTCTCCCATTCTTTAAGAATAATATCAAAATGCTTTTGATTAGGAAATTCTAAACGAGGTTTAGAGGCTCCAAAGAATTTCCCTCTTTTAAGAGGGACTACTTCAGGAGGAGTAATAACCAAAACCTCAAACAACTGGGTTTTATGCTTATGCTACCCGGGATGCCCCTTTAAATAGTCCCATGTGGGAGGATTGAAACACAAATGGACCCCCAATAAGGCTTAAGGGCTAAGGACCAGGAGAAACCCCCTTTTTAATAAGGAGTTTCCTAAAGAGAAAACAGTCACCAACCAATGCACAAATATACACTAATACATGAACAAAAGATTAAAATACAATTCTGTGAAATACTCACCTGTAGAATTGGTATTATAAGTATACAGTACGTCCTGTTCCAGATATAGTACTTACACTTGGGTTATCCTCCGCCAGATGGCGCTGCACTGCAGAGACATGTAAAACAGGCTCCTCCCGGCCCCTCCCACAAATCCCCAGCATTGAAAAGCAGTGAAAGAGAAGCCGGGAGAATTTAACCACCCAAACTGGTAACTACAAAAATGATAAACAATCACCATACAGGGGATCCAGAATAATGCAAAACCAAGGGTGGGGTGGAGCAGGACGTACTGTATACTTATAATACCAATTCTACAGGTGAGTATTTCACAGAATTGTATTATTCTTAGTATACAGTATGTCCTGCTCCAAATAGATTACTTACACTTGGGACATCCAATAGCAGTGTCCATAAAGTAGGGTGGGATCCCCAACAAAAAAGGTAACAGCAGACAGCTTAAACCACTGCCGCCTGAAAAACCTTTCGGCCAAAAACAGCATGAGCTGAGGCCCTAACATCAACCTTGTAAAACCATGAAAAAGGTATGAACAGAAGACCAAGTAGCGGACTTGCAAACTTGTTCAACAGAAGCCTGGTGTTGGAAGGCCAAAGAGGCACCAATAGCACGAGAAGAATGAGCAGTAAGGCGAAGGAAAGGACTCTTCCCCGTAAAAGAATAGGCCTGAATCACGGCCAGATGGATCCATATGCAAACAGTAGACTTGGCAGGAGCCAAAACCCTTCCTGGCCCAGAAGGGACCACAAAAAAAAAAAGCATCAGGTTTCCTGAAGGACACAGAGACCACCAGGTAATACTGCAAACGCCTCACCACTTCCAAGGAATGCAAAACACTCTCCTGGGCATTGCTAGGATTATGGCACAAAGAACAACAATATCATGATCCAAAAGAAAAGCAGACCCTACCTTAGGCAGAGAATCTGGCTTAAAGCGGACCACCACCTTGTCCTGGTGTCTTCCCAAGTATGGGGGCTGAATTAGAAGAGCCGCCAACTCAGACACACGCCTGACCAAAGTAATGGCTACCAGAAAGACAACCTTTATGGTAAAAACAGCCAGAGCAGCATCCTGCATAGGAGCAAAGGGAGCACCCTGCAAGGCAAGCAAAAAACCAAGATCAAATCCGAAACAGGGACCACAGATTCACGTGGGGAACGCACATGAGCGACCCCCTGGAAAATAGGTCTTAATCAAAGAATGTTGAGCAAAAGACTTCTGAAACGACAGGGTAGAAAACCTGACCCTTCAGAGTACTGGGTTAGAGTCCCAACTCCAACCCATGCTGTAAGAACTCCAGAACCCTGGGGACTGAAAACACCCGACAGGGAAGAGTCCTAGACTCACACCAGTCAAAGTAGGTACGCTATACCCTGTAATAGATGGAAGAAGAAGTATTCTTCCTAGCCTTCACCATGGTATCAACCACCGAGACAGACAACCTATTTCCACCTAGATGGAGGTGTCAGCAGCCAGGTCGTCAAAGCCAAAGTTTGTAAATTGGAATGGCGTAAGAGCCCCTGAAAGAGCAGACCTGGCATCCCTGGCAGAACGCACTGGTCTACTGCTATCTGCACCACATCTGCGAGCACACTCTCCTTTGCCGCCTGGGGGCCACCAGAATTGCTGGCACCCCCTCCAGAGCAATCTTGCGCAGAACCCTGCCCAGCAGGGGGAATGAAGGAGAGACATACAGGAACTGAATGTCCTGCCATGACAGTGCTAAGGCATCCGAGGTCAAGGCCAGAGGATCCTGGGACGGGAGACAAAGGCCGGGAGCTTGTGATTGTGACAGGACGTAAACAGCTCCACCTCTGGTTGGCCCCAACGGTGGCACAGAGATTGGAACACCCTGTTGCAGAAGGACCATTCTCCCTGGCGAGAGGTCCCCCTGCTCAGAGGGTCTGCCAGCAGAATTTCCACCCTCGGAATGTACACCACTGATATGCAGGGAACATTGGCCTCCACCCAGGTCAGGATCAGAAACACTACCTGGAGGGCCCTCTTGCTCCGGGCCCCTCCCTGATGATTAATGTAGGCAACTGCCGTCTGGTTGTCCAAGCGCCGCTGAACAGGCAGGCCCTGAAGATGAGTAGGTAAGCAAGCCAGATCTAACCTGAGCGCTCGCAGTTCCAAGACATTGGATAGGAGTGTGGGCCTCCTGAGGGCCCCACCTCCCAGGAAGGGGCAAGAAGGATCTGCCCCCCCAACAGGTTCCTAGTTTCCATCCCCCCCAAAAGGGACCTCCTGACCAGGGGGGAAAGCACACAGACCCTGTCGAGGGACGCTGGGTCCTTGTCCCATACAAACAATAGGTGAAGATGCAGTGGCCTCAATTGGAACTGAGCCCAAGAAACCGCTGAGAGGCACGCCACCATCAGGCCCACCAGCTGCATCCCCTGCCTAATGGAGGGATGGGGACAAGCTAGAAGAGACTGAACCGGTGCAATCAGATTGTCCACCTTCTGCTGAAGCAGGAAGATCCTTACCTGAACTGTATCCAGATTAATTCCTAGGAATGGAGTTACCAAGGAAGGGGACAGTGAGGACTTGGGGTGGTTGATCACCCATCCAAATGACTCCAGAATGGGCACCACCCGCTGAGTATCCAACCCTGCCTGATGCAGAGACTGGGAAGTGATGAGGATGTTGCCCAGATAGGGAAGCACGCCGACACCCTGATGTCTGAGTAGAGACATCACGCCAGCCAGCACCTTGGTGAACACCCTGGGAGCTGAAGTGAGACCGAAGGGCAAGGCCACAACTTGGTAATGTTAATCCATCAGAGCGAACCTGAGAAACCTGTGATGACCTGGGAACACAGGAATATGAAGGTAAGCATCATTGGGAACACAGGAATATGAAGGTAAGCATCATTGATGTCCACAGAAGCCATGAAATCCCCTTGGCGCAAGGAACTGATGGCAGAGCACAGGGTCTCAATGCAAAGGCGCCTGCCCCTGACAAGAACTTGTTGAGAATCTTTAAGCCTAGGATGGGCCTGACAGAACCATCTTTTTTGGGTACTGAGAATAGGTTGGATTAACAGCTCTTGCCTTTTTCTCTTAAAGGCACCTGGCAGATGACCCCCCGCTCCAGGAGGCCTTGCACTACATGCACTAGCTCCTGAGCTAATACAGGGCCCTGCGGAATCCGGGACCTGATGAATCTTAGAGGGGGATCGGCAGCAAACTCCAACTTGTAACCAGAGGACACTACCTCCTGAATCCACTGGTCTGAGACATGAAGCCTCCAGACGTGAGTGAAGTGCTGTAGCCGTCCCTCCACTCGGATGGGCAAGGGCGCCCCATCATGCCTGAGGGGGCTTGGGAGAAGATTTGGCTTTGGGACCCCAGAAGGAGCCAGGACGACCACGTCCTCTGCCCCTACCCCAGAAAACCCCCCGGGCCCCAGGGAAAGATACCCCCCCTTCCCTGTCCTGCGCCACGGTAAGGGGAGGAGAAGGAACCCTGACCCCGAAAGGGCCGGGACTGCCGTCTGCGCTGGGGTAACTTACCTCCCGTATCAAAAAGGTCCAGGCGGTCCCCAAACAGGCGTCGCCCCTTAAATGGAAGCCCAGCGAGGGCCTTCTTTGCCGCCTTGTCAGCAGCCCACTGGCGCAGCCAAACCGAGCGGCGTATAGCCACCACGAGGGCAGAAGTTCTGGCACACATTCTGATGGTGTCATCCAATGCTGCTAGGACAAAATTTACAAAGGCAGCACAGCTAGAGAGTGCTTTAAACACATCACAAGAGAAATCATCAGGGGCACTATTAAGCATATTTCTGATAAGGGTTCTAGTGGCCACAGCAGTAACAACAGTGGCATAGACCGGGCGCAGCGTCGTCCCCGCACATGCAAAGGCGTGGGAGGCCAGCTGGTCAATGCGCCGGTCCTCAGCATCCCGCAGGGTAGTAGAATCAGGGGAATGCATGACAGATGTGTTTGATAGACCTAGGATCAGGGCATCCACTTCGGGGGGGAGATGACTAACATTTAACCACCTCAGCAGTAAAGGGATACTTCCTATCCCAACCCTTTGGGACCCCGGGAAGTTTAACGGGGTGCTCCCATTCCTTGAGCACAAGGTTATGGAAATGTGCCTGCCCTGGAAATTCCAAACGTCCCCTTTGCCTGGGAGCCTCAACAGGGAGAGAAATAGACAGAACCTCAAAGATCTGGGTCAATAATCTGTCAGTGTCATCCGGGGCCCAGGGGTCAGAGCCAGAAACATCATGACCCCTTGGTCCCTCATCAGATGAGCCTGAATCAGAAAAGAGCTCCCCTTCATCAGATGGGGTATAGCCACACAGATTCCAAAACCCCTCAGTTCCCATAGGGAACACAGTAACATTAGGCGTCAAGTGCCGCATCTTAGCAGGGGCCTTACGCGCTAAGGACTTTGCAATAATCTGTTCAGCAGTAGGCAGTCTAGAAAACACATCAGGCTGAGAATCCCCGCTAGTATGCAACTCAGTAGGAGTGAGGTTTAAGCTTGGGGGAGTAGGCGAAGTAAAACGGGGTGCAGCCACTGGCAGGCCAGATTGCAATGCAAGCACCTGCTCAGCACAGGGTACACAGACCCACGCCTTGTCAGCGTCAGCATGAGGCTCCCCACACGCTACACACAGCCGGTCTTGTCCACACGGGACCCCTGTAACACTATCCTGGGATGCCTCCATATGGTGATTCTTAGGCACGATATGCCAGTAGGGATTGACTCTATAAGCAACCCTGGATGCCCCAATGACCCGCTAGGGAAGTGTGAGTAATTATACAAGGCCCAACTATCAATTACATCGGGCCGGGAGAAGCCAATGGATTCGCCCGCCTGAAAGACACAATGGGAAGAGGGGGTGTCAGAACCAAACACACTAAAAAGAGTCTCAAACTGCCCGGGAGGGCACTTACGGACCGCGGTAAGTAGAACCGTCACACGTGCGCGCACGACCTGACAAAATGGCACCGAGAGTACCTCAAAGGGCGGGCCAGAGCGAGCCGTGATGCATAGCGCGCCGAACCAGGCCCCGCCCCCCCGAAGAGCACGAAGCCCACAGACAAGCAGCCAATGAGAGCGCAGAAGCGTCTGAGGTAACGCCGCCGCGGAACACCCAAATGAAGGAAAAGACGCGCGCGGCGGCGGCCATTGTAATAATAAAAAAGACAAGTCAGCGGCGGCTGACACCACATATACTAGTCCAAACAGACAAAACGTATGCACGAATCACTATACACACTCACCCACACCCCCCCCCCTTCTTTTCCCCCGAAGGCTACAGGGAGAATGAGGGAGGATGGCAGCCCATAAAGGCTCACCATCAGCCTATACCACCTACCCTTTGGTGGGGGACTGCGGTGGAGCAGCGCTCCATAAGCACACATAGTGCTGCCTACCTTCACCCGACCAGCGCAGCCCAGGCTGGGAGGCACATCACACGAAGAACGGGTGGGAATAGTCCGACAGGGCCGCAGGCTAATAGCCCCGCTCACCTGCGAGAGAGTGATAATTTCATGTCTTCGCAGTAAGCACTGCAGAGAAATCTGGTCTAGTCTGGTCTAGTCTCTGCAGTGCAGCGCCATCTGGCGGAGGATAACCCAAGTGCAAGGACTATATCTGGAGCAGGACGTACTGTATACTAAGAATAATGCAGAAACTCCCTTCAGGCAAGCTAAAGGGTACTCACAGGACCAGGCGACCAGCTCACCACACGAGAGAAGACCGCAGGGAAAACAGCCGGAAACGCCGGCAAGTGAAAGACGCGCCGACAAGCCCCGCCCACCTGACGTCAGCAGGAAGCCAGGACGGACATACAGAGCACATCAGCGTACTCTATGACCAAAATGATGCTGCACGCCGAAGCCCCGCCCACTTCCGGGATACGTGATGACCAGAAAAGGAGGGAAATCCAAAAAAAAAAAATCATTGCCCTGACAATCGGTTTTTACAAGGTAAGCCAAATAAATGCTGTTTAGTCAGAGATAGGGAAATTTAGATACAAACATTTCCTATTAAATGGTCTTCTTCAAAATACATAATAATACATATATAAATATATATATATATATATATATATATATATATATATATATATATATATATTTATATATATATATTTTTTTTTTTTATATTATGTGCATGGTGACCAACAAGCCCAAATAACGCCCCCTTCCTTTTTACCCCAGCAGGGTAAAAGGAGAACTAAAGGGGAGAGGATAGAAATGCACCCATCAGGCACAAAGGGATTTTAAAGGGACAGAGGGCATCCCATGCCGGAAAACACCAACCCGGAAGCCGCCTACCCAAAATTTGGGTCTCACGGAGGAGTAAAAACTCCTGTATACACCAGAAGGTGTATCTACCTTTGCCTGAAACATACAGCCAGGGCTGGGAGGCATACAATATAACCCAAGAGGTTAAAAAGATTCAGACAGAAATAGAAAAAAAAGGGCCGGGAGCAACCCGGCTACCTGCAGCTTGAAGGAGAGTCATCTTCTGAATGCTTCGCCGACTGCAGAGACGAAAAGACTGGGGAATAGTGGGAGGAACCCGGTACTTATGGACCAGGAGGGGCTCCTTTTTCCATGTCATCTCTGCAAGATAGCCCTCTACAGGCCGGTTTCCCAAGTGTCATGGATCTTTGGAAGTGGGGTGTGTGACATACTAGGAATAATAGGGTCAAGGGGTGGGCCTATTAATGCTCTTCCAGTTTGTGTTTCCTATACAGGTGAAGAGGAGGCGACTACAATCCTGGATGAAAAATACAAATTCACCCAAATTCCCAGTTGTCTTTTTTGCTGCCGTCACATTGCAATGTTCCCATTTAATACAATGACAATCTTCTGATTTTATTTTTTTTTAAATGTAACCTTTTAAAGCAGACCTATGCCCAGCATGAAGCCATTCCTTGAAATAAGAATCCCTCTTGTGATGCACCGCTGAGACACTCTGGAGGTCACCCAGTACATTCCTCTTTTGTCCTGTCCAGGCAGGAGTGGCAACCCTATGCTTCCAATGACACTCATGGAATTTCTGTTAGATAAATATGGGGCTATTGTACGGGCCTGCACAGGGGGCTCACACAGTTGGGCATCTTGAAGCCCCAGGGGCTTGAAAGTGTAAATCTTTTGTGTCAAAAGGGATGTTCTCAAAGTGCTGAGCCTATCTAGTGTTTTATGGAAGCAGTTTTCACTACTACAATCTGTTGCAACAGACCATCAATTGACAACCGTACATCAAGTTTGTAAACCAAGAAGAGAGAAGTGACCCTATAGACATGGACTAAATCTCGGGATGGTCAAATGCCTGGGTATACATTGAAGAGGCTCAACACCCATGTGAAACACTCATGTGACACCATGGCTAAACTTGCACCATAAATGGAGAATTAGCATTACTGGGCTACAAGCATTTACTTGTCTGTCTGAAAACCCCAATTAGCTTACTGGTAATATGATTTCCGGTAGTCCGCCAGGACAGCCCAGCCAAGTAGCTCCTCCCATCTACACAGGAAATACAAACTGGACATGATTAAATACCTCACCCCTTCCTCCCAGACCTCAGTGTTTTAAACAGAGTAATCCCGAAGGAAGCAGCATAAGACATCTTCCTTAACATACTAATCCTGGGCAGGAAGTAGGTTGCCGTCCTGGAGGACTATCAGAAATTCCATTACCGGTAAGCTAATTGGGGTTTTTCCAAAACCGGCCTCCGGGATGGCCCAGCGATGGAGTAATTACAATAGCATCCTACCTCAGGGAGGGGAAACCATCTGAAAGGATCTTCCCGCCGAAAGCCTGCTTGACGTCTGAAGAAAGATCCACTCTGTAGTGCCTCAAAAACGTGAGGGGAAGCCCATGTTGTCGCTCTGCAAACCTCTTCCAGGGACACACCTGCCCGATTAGCCAAAGAAGCAGAAACCGCCCTAGTAGAATGAGCTTGTTTTCCTGAACTTTCATAAGCTAACTTGATGGCTTCCATAATCCATCTAGCAAAGAGGCCAAAACTCTAGTCTTCCCTGAAAAGGCTAACAACAAGTGATCAGACTTTCTCCACTCAAAGGATTAATCCAAATAGAATTTTCCTGGCATCTAAGAACTGCATTGCTGATTCCCAATATCCTCAGGCCTGAGTCCCGGGAGATAGATCTGAAGCAATTTTTGGCAAGTAGAGGATCTGGTCTAATCGTGAGTTGATCCGAAAATATTCGAAAAAAATTGTCCCTTAGAGCGGTCCTTCACTCTGAATAGGAGCCTATCTTATATGTTTCCCACAACCTGTACATACAGATTGCTCACATTAAAAATCATCCTACTTGCATCCACTGCATGTTATGAGCCTTTAAACATCTAAGATGGCGGCTCATGGAACATCAGGCAGTATGCAAACAGGAAGTGCCTTCTAACTGTGCTGCTCTGCATTCTGGGATTGCTGACCTTTTCCTGACCCCAGCAAAGCACAGCTATAACCCACCCCCTTTGTACTTTATCCCACTCTCCTCTCCTCAGTAACTGTGATGCTTCTGAGTCAAGATGGCGGCGCCCGTATCCTAAAGTCCTGGAGAGAGTTGCAGCCCAGTGGGGGAAAGAATAATAAGTGACTAAAAACTTGAAATATTAATTTTAGATGCTGAGGAATCGTTTAAGGGTTTGGGCTTTTCAATAAATCATGGTGAAGGTCCGGTTTAATGGACAAAGCCTGCAGATCACTTCTAGCTGACATGATTGCTAGAATAAAAGCAACTTTAAGCGTTAGGAACTTGATGGCTGACTCTGTAATAGGCTCAAAGGGAGACTTAGTCAGCCCACTGAGTACAATTGATAAATCCCAAAGTGGGAAGGCCTTGGGGTTCACCGGTCTACCTCTAGAAAGTGAGATGAAGAATCTATCAATCAGATCCTCTGCTATGAGCCTCTTGTCCAAAAATACTGAGAGCTGCCACCTGAAACTTTAGGGAGCTTATAGCCAGACCCATTTCTGCTCCCTCCTGCAAAAATTCCAACACTGCTGCCAGATCTGAACGTCATGGCCAGCCATAAAGCAGAAGCCAGGTTATGGCTTCTGCAAAAGGAGGAAAATCTCTTCCAAACATTTCCGTAGATCTTACGGGTAACCAGCTTTCTGCTCTGAAGCAGAGTCCTAATAACTCTGCTAATAACTCTCCTAATAACAGGCCCCATTCAGGATCCAGGCCCATGATGAAGCAGATCGACTGTCAGTGGAAGTGTGAACAGTGAACTTTTGACTCAGGAGAAAAAAACATAGCCTAAACATCTTTATTTTCCTTATGACTCGAAAGAACATTTTGAAAAAACGGAAAGGCATAACATAGATTGAACCTCGCCTAATCCTGTGAGTGCATTCTACGCTAGAGCTCCCTGGCCCTGGTGCAGTAAGAAGAAGTTGTGGCATTTGGAATTCTCTCTTATGGCAAACAGATCTATATCTGGTAAACCCCAGAGAACTACTAACTGTTCGTAGACTCTCTGGTTCAGCTCCCATTTTGATTGTTTCAGCTGCACACGACTGAGTACATCTGCTAGCACATTCAACTGGACCCTGATATGAATAACTCTTAAAAAATTCATCACCTTTTCCATCCTGGCGCAAATAGTCCTGAGAGAGCCATCAACTCCACTGGTTGAGGTATGCTACCACTGTGGCATTGTCTGAAACAATTTGTACATCCTGATCCTGTAACTTTTTCCTGAAGTGTTCTAAAGACAATTGAACAGCTTTCAATTCTCGAAATTTTGATTATCTCAGGGATAAATCGTCTGACCAAATACCCTGAATCTGGCAACGAGACATGTGGCCCCCCCATCCCCAAGCACTTGCATCTGTTGTGACCCAGATAGGGTCTTAACCCGAACTGACCACCGCTGAAGGGACACACAAACCCATTCTGGAAGAGTCGTCACCGAGTATTGACTCTGGATTTTTGTTCCATGTGATTAAAAAGAAGTCTTAGGAGGGTCCTTGAGTGATATTGGGCCCAACTCACAGTGGAAGTCATGAGGCCCAGCAAAACCAAAATCTCAGCGAAATTCTGGGATTTTCCTGGACGTAAAAGGACAGGGAGACAATCTTTTGGATCTTTGGAGGAAGAACTAACGTCCTCACCTCTAGACTGTTGATCAGATAACCTCAATAACCTCAATATATGGCAAAATGTCTGTGGAGACCAACTCAATTTCTCCTTGTTTATGATCAATTGTAGATCCAACAGGAGAGACCATGTTCTCTTCACACTGTTCTCCAGAAGCTCTCTTGATGGTGCAAAAAGTAAAAGGTTATCCAGATATGTCACAATACCTATCTGATTGATCCTCAGAAAGGCCATTGCCTCCGCCAAAATCTTTATAAAGATCCGTGGCGGGGACGTAAGACCAAAGGGCATTGTTCTGAATTGCCAATTAAAGGGTTCTCCACCTAACATTACAGCAAATCTCCGATATCTTCTGTGACTTGGAAGGATCGGAATGTGCAAATAAGCATCCTGGAGGTCTATGGAGGCCACCCAAGCACCCTGGAACAGAATATCCTTGATAGTGAAAATTGATTCCATGCATAATCTCTTGAATCATGTGTTTTTTCAGGTTTAAAATCATTCTGATTTTGCCCGAGGGCTTCTGAACCAGAAGCATGTGGGAAAAAAACGCCATAAATTTTAGGTGCCCAGGGACCTCCTCTATGACCTCCATTTTCTTTAGTTGAGCAATCACTAAAGGAAGGGCTTCTGCTTTTTTTCGATCTCTGAGACAATGGGTTACTTGAAATCTTCCAGCCTTAAGACAAATTCTAGACGAAGTCCGTCCTGAATCATCTGAAGAATGAAAAGGTTCTGAGAAATCTTCTGCCAGGCTGGAAGAAAGGACAGACGTCTCCTCCCCACTGGGTCTATGTCAGGATTGCCATTTGGGCTGCTGAGGGGATTTGGACAAAAGTTTTTTAAGAACTCCAAGATTTTCTGGAATCCTGACCCCAGAAGTCCCGCTGTGTATCTAGGCTTCCTGGCTTCTACCCTTGGAGGCTGGAGGTGCTCTCTCTTAGCTGGGAACTTCTTCCCTGCTTCAGCCGAACGGGTTAACTTTTCCAGCTCTGGACCAAATAAAAGCCTACCCTCAAAGGAGATATCACACAGGTGCGACTTAGAGGACTGATCGCCCTGCCAAGTCTTGAGCCACAGGGGATCTACAAAACAATCAGTGGCATATTCTTCGCTGTGGCTCTAATTGCTTCTGAGGCAGCATATGAAATAAAATTCACTGCCTTATACACAACCATGAGTGCATCCAGCACCTCTTAGATAAAAGGTTGGATCCCTAAGCGAGCCCATGTCATCAAAGGACAGATCTGATTTCCAAGAGACCTGTGCTAAAGGAGCATCCGCCTTGGGACACTTCACCCATTGGTCTATATCAGATTCCTCAAAAGGGAAACCTTCTTTTTAGGGACTTGGGAATGAAAAAAACAGGCTTCCGGTGTCCTCCATTCCCTAGACATAACATCTTTTAGGGAACGGTGGATCAGAAAACATATTCTCTCTTCTTTTTCTTAAGCAAGCCTCTCTAAAGGGAATCCTGCACTGAAAGGGGTCTATCTTCCGTCTCAATATTAAGCGGAAACCGAATCCCCCTAATGAGGTCTGGAACATACTCAAGGGAAAAATTACATCGAGCAGGATGCTCAGCATGAGAGGCATCCGCACTGCTCCCCATCACTCAAAAAAAATATTTTTTTAATATACATTGAAACTTGCCCCTAATGAGGTCTAGAACATACTCAAGGGAAAAATTACATTGAACAGGATGCTCAGAATGAGAGGCATCCGCACTGCTCCCCGTCACTCAAAAAAATGTTTTTTAATATATAATGAAACTTGCCCCCCCCCCTTCTCCTAAACAATTTTTGCATTAAAAAAAATTGTTTTAAAAAACCCTCCGGCAAGGGCGCTTGACAATTCGCAGAGCATCTAGATTGGCCCATCCTATTATCCCTGGGATCCTTCTGCTACCTAGGCTCTTTGTGACCCCTAGACCCCTAGATGTTTTGCAGTTTTGGTCTCCTTAACTCTGAGCTCCTTAGCCCCCTCCGTGGCTCCGTCTCCAGCCATCAACCAAGAGGAGGGCCATCGGGAAAACCACTGGTAGCCCTTGCCCAGTACCGGATAAGTGCGCGGGAGCAGCATCCTGCCCCCATAAAAACTGAACCAGTATGGTTGCAGCCGGCCGGCATACAAGAAAATACACGTGGTTTGAGAAACAGCAGCAGCCTACATGTGGCAGCATTCCCCAATGACTACCCGACACTAGAGATTATCTGCAAAAGGTAAGTCCCTATTTAGCTGCTCTTCCCCTCCATCCTCACGTGCGTAGAGTCCCAGGAAAAGATTTGGAGGGAGGGAGGGGGCCATCATAGCCACAATACCCCGCATTCCCAATTAGTCAATAGGGAATGGGTGGGGTCCCAGTCCCCGGGGCATTGGGTATTCCCTCAGGGTGTGGCATCCAGGAGAATCTCCGGCTGTAGCAGTAGGCGGCCACCTGGACAACCCCCCCCCCCCCCCCCAGCCTGCTAGAGAGCGGAGAGGGAGTATGGACCCGCCATTCTCCCTGGGAAAAAATGAAAAAAAAAAACAGGACGAAGAACCCAGCTTGTTTCCAGGGAGGAAACAAACACTGAGGTCCGGGTGGAAGGTGCGGGCATTAAATCATGTCCAGTTTGTGTTTCCAGTGTAGGTGGGAGGAGCTACTTGGCTGGGCCATCCTGGAGGATGTTTTGGGAAAAGTCAGCATAGCAGCTGGGGACATCTTATCTCACTATTGTGTTGAAATTTGATATCTAAACTAGTTACCCGTCAAAGATTGTTTTCAGCCATAAGAAAGAATAAAAGCCGCCTCATTAGCTATTCTATTAACCCTAGCCAGGTTAATGAAACCGACCAAAAGCCCCTATTCCGCTGTCTGCTACATGAGCCTTCTGTAGGTCTCAAGGTTTGTACCTCAAAGATTTAGCTGCTTAGTAAAGCAGGGATGTAGTGAAAGTAGGATGCAAGAGCTGTATCATTCTCAGTAAACATGTATCGGGCTAAGAATTCAAGTTTCCTATGTACTGTATCCTTCAGTGTTATCGGTAGTGGGAAGCAACATATGCTTTGCCAGACAGGCAATAGAATTATCCATGACAGACATACATACAAGCTGGATCAGGAGAGTAGAAATAATGTCTGATGCTTCTTCCCTATCAGATTGGGAGCATATAGCAGATTCCACAAACTAAAAAAAATCCTCCTCCTTTGACTCAGCCAAGGAGACTGCCAGAATATATCTGCATTTTTGGCTATTTTCTTGCCTGTGGATCCACCAGCCGGATGGTCTTTACCAGCATCATGGATCTCAGCTTGAAGGTAATTTCAGTGCCCACGGGACAACCCCTGGAACCAGTAGGAGAGGGTTTAGGTCAGCTGAAGAAGCTCTTGTGCCTAGAGAGGCACGAGAGTCATCTGACTGGGGTGTTCCAATATCCGGAAGTCATGGAATCCAAAGCTGCACTTACAGAACACGTTACCACGAACTCGCCAAGAAAAAGAGAAAAAAAACAGTACAGCTATAAAAATCTTATCTGATCCTGTCCCAATGGAGACTATAGCACACATTGGAAAGCTACCAGGACACCGGGACTTATTCCTGCAAACGGAGGAGGAATCACAGCTCTTTTCCTGCTCTAGTCCCTCCTCTGGCTCCAAGCAATACCCAATTGTAATTGTAAAAGTGTGTCGACAGCTTGACTGGGATTATAATTATAATAATAATTATTATTATAAATATAATAATCTTTTAAAAGGGGTATCATGTTGTGTAGCAGAATATACTTTAAAGTCCATAAAATTACATACATTTGTATATTTTCTGTCAAGACAAATTATGACTAAAAAAACTACATGTGATCAAGTAAAAAAAAAATAAATTTACAGTACACAACATGAGCAGTACCTCTACAAAATTCCCAGAGTATACTTCTTCCAGTGTCACTTCAAGATCAATTATTATGTCACTGCCTCTAGGAACATTCCTGTCCTGCTGACGTGGATTGCCCCCAAACATGAATCCAAAATCTCCAAAGAAACTAAAGACAAAAAAAGGCAACATTCACAATTGAATAAAAAATAATATGCGTGTTTGAGTAAGAATTTAGAGAAGACAGTGGAAAAAAATAAAGACAAAATTCCATTCCATTTATCCTTTCCCAATCATGATCAGAAATGTGCAGATGCTGTATAATATAGAGCCTAGCTATCTAAGGGGCATATGAGCAGCAAACGGCAGCCTGCTCAAGATGGGCAGCTTCAGAACCCACCAGCTACTCCAGCAGAAAACGGATTTTAAAATGAGTGAATAAATTCCTATAGTCCACTCAGAGAAGGGGGGAAAATACAATTCTGTGAAATACTCACCTGTAGAATTGATATTATAAGTATACAGTACGTCCTGCTCCAAATAGATTACTTACACTTGGGTTATCCTCCCGCCAGATGGCGCTGCACTGCAGAGACATGCAAAACAGGCTCCTCCCGGCCCCTCAAATACCCAGGGACCTCCCACAAATCCCCAGCATTGAAAATCAGTGAACAAGAAGCCGGGAGAATTTAACCACCAAAAACTGGTAACTATAACAATGATAACAATCACCATACAGGGGATCCAGAATAATGCAAAAACCAGGGTGGGGGTGGAGCAGGACGTACTGTATACTTATAATAATTCTACAGGTGAGTATTTCACAGAATTGTATTATTCTTAGTATACAGTACGTCCTGCTCCAAATAGATTACTTACACTTGGGACATCCAATAGCAGTGTCCATAAAGTAGGGTGGGATCCCCAACAAAAAAGGCAACAGCAGACAGTTTAAACCACTGCCGCCTGCAAAACCTTGCGGCCAAGACAGAATGAGCTGAGGCCCTAACATCAACCTTGTAAAACTTTGAAAAGGTATGAACAGAAGACCAAGTAGGGGCCTAGCAAACTTATTCAACAGAAGCCTGGTGCTGAAAGGCCCAGAGGCACAAATAGCACAAGTAGAATGAGCAGTAAGGCGAAAGGGAAGATTATTCCCCTTAGTGGGACAGGCCTGACGAATCCATTCGCTAATAGTAGACTTGGCAGGAGCCAAAAACCTGTCCTAGGACCAGAAGGGACCAACCCATCCAAGCAATGACCAGGCCCAATGCTGCTTAGCCCCCGAGATCAAACGAGATCGGGCGCATTCAGGATGGAGTGGCCGTAGGCCCAAAAAGAGCATGAGTTTTCCTAAAGGACGCAGTGACTACCAAGGAATACTTCCAGCACCCCTCCAAGGAATGCACAACCCTTTCCTCAGCATTGCTAGGAATAGGGCACAAAGAAGGAAGAAATACAACTCTGTGAAGTACTCACCTGTAGAGTTGGTATTATACGCATACAGCACGTCCTGCTCCAGTAGTAGTAATAACATGCGGGTAATCCTCCGCCGCCATGCACTGCAGACATGTAGAAAACAAGCTCCTCCCGGCCCTACATATACCGAGGGACCTCCCACAAATCCCCAGCATTGAAAAGCAGTGAGAAAGAGAGACCAGGAGAAACAACCACCCAAAACTGGCAAAAAATATCAAAGATAACAATCACCAACAGGGGATCCAAAACAAGGTGAAAACAGGGTGGGGTGGAGCAGGACGTGCTGTATGCGTATAATACCAACTCTACAGGTGAGTACTTCACAGAGTTGTATTATTCTAAGCATACAGCACGTCCTGCTCCAGTAGTAGTAATAACATGTGGGACATCCAATAGCAGTGTCCATAAAGAAGGGTGGGATCCCCAACAGAAGGCAACAGCAAGCAGTCTAAACTACTGCCGCCTGCAAAACCTTGCGGCCAAACACAGCGTCAGCTGAGGCCTGAACATCAACCTTTTAAAACTTTGTAAAGGTATGTACAGAAGATTAAGTAGCGGCCTTGCAAACTTGCTCCACAGGGGCCTGGTGCTGAAAAGCCCAAGAAGCCCCAACAGCTCTAGTAGAATGAGCAGTAAGACGAAAGGGGCGAGTCTTCCCCTTAGCAGTATAGGCTTGAACAACAGCCTGGCGAATCCATTTACTGATGGTAGACTTGAGGCACAACGAAGAGAGCATCGGTCTTTCTAAAGGCCTGCGTGGTAACCAGGTAAGACTTGACACACCTGACCACATCCAAGGAATGCAAAACCCCTTCCTTAGGGTTACTAGGATTAGGGCATAAGGAAGGAAGTACAATATCTTGATTCAAATGAAATGCAGACACAACCTTAGGCAGGAAGTCTGGCTTGAAGCGAAACACCACCTTATCCCGGTGTCTCTCAAAGTAGGGAGGCTGAATAGACAAAGCAGCCAACTCAGACACACGTCTGACCGAAGTGATGGCTACCAGAAAGACAACCTTGAGCGTGAGCACAGCTAGAGCAGCCTCATGGATAGGCTCAAAGGGAGCCCCCTGCAGGGCCGACAACACCAAGTTCAGATCCCAAACAGGAACCATAGGTTTCCGAGGGGGGCGCACATGAGTGACCCCCTGAAAGAAGGTCTTGATAAGAGAGTGATGGGCAAAGGTCTTCTGAAAGAAGATAGACAGGGCCGAAACCTGGCCCTTCAAGGTACTAAGCTTAAGACCTAAGTCTAGACCATGTTGTAAGAACTCCAGCACCCTGGATACTAAGAATTCCCGGCAGGGAAGAGACCTGGATTCAGACCAGTCAATGTAAGCACGCAATAATCTATAATAGATGGCAGCAGAAGTCTTCTTCCTGGCTTGCACCATGGTAGCCACAACAGATGCAGACAAACCCTTTTCCATCAAGATAGAGGTTTCAATAGCCAAGCCGTCAAAGCCAGCGTTAGTAAATTGGGATGGCGTAGAGACCCTTGAGTCAGAAGGTCTGGCCACCTTGGCAGATCGTACTGATCTACTGCCATTTGAACCACGTCCGCGAACCACACTCTTCTTGGCCACCTTGGGGCCACCAGAATCGTGGGTACCCCTTCCAGAGCGATCTTGCGCAGCACTCTGCCCAGAAGGGGAATTGGTGGAAACACATACAGGAGCCGAAACTCCTTCCAAGACATTGACAGGGCATCCGTGGCCAGAGCCAGAGGATCCTGAGACAGGGATACAAAGCTCGGTAGCTTTTTATTGTGACGTGACGCAAAGAGATCCACGTCCGGCACACCCCAACGGTGACACAGTGACTGAAATATCCTGTCGCAGAGGGACCATTCCCCCTGACGGGACGACCCCCTGCTCAGAGCATCTGCTAGCAGATTCTCCGTCCCCGGAATGTAGACAGCCGATATGCATTGTACATTGGTCTCTGCCCAAGTTAGAATCAGTTCCTCCCTGATGATTGATGTAGGCTACGGCCGTCCTGTTGTCTGAGCGTATCTGTACCGCCATACCCTTCAGGTGCTGGGTCAATCGTTCCAGCACCAAATCGGACCGCCCCGAGTTCCAGGACATTGATAGGAAGATGGTCCTCCTGAAGGCCCCACCTCCCCTGGAAGCGCAGGGACTTCCAGAATTCCCCCCAGCCCGAAAGACTGGCATCCGTTGTGACCGTCTCCCAAGAGGGAGCCAGGAAGGATCTGCCCCTTGTCAAATTCCTGTGGTCCAACCACCACGCAAGGGATTGTCTGACCAAGGGGGGAATCACCCAGCTGTCGTCCAGAGATGCTGGGTCTTTGTTCCATACTGACAGAAGGTGAAGCTGCAGGGTTCTCAAATGAAACTGGGAAAAGGGCACCGCCTCGAAGCTTGCCACCATCGAGCCCACCAACTGCATTCCCTGCCGGATGGAGGGATGAGGGTTCGCGAGCAGGGATCTCGCCTGGGTTGTCAGAGCTTCCAACTTCTGCGGAAGAAGGAATATCCTTGACTGAACCGAGTCCAGAATCATCCCCAGAAACGGGGTCACTGAGGAAGGGGACAGAGAGGACTTTGGGTAATTGATCACCCAGCCGAAGGACTCCAGGGTGGACACCACCAACCGAGTGTCCAGCTCTGCCTGCCGCAGAGGCTGACAGGTGATGAGAATATCGTCCAGGTAGGGCAACACACGTATGCCCTTTAGTCTTAAGAGAGACATCACCCCTGGCAGCACCTTGGTGAAGACCCTGGGGGCCGACGTAAGGCCGAATGGTAGGGCCACGAACTGATAATGCTGATCCAACAGCGCAAATCTGAGGAACCTTTGGTGCCCTGAGAACACCGGCACGTGCAGGTAAGCGTCCTGGTGTCCACAGATGTCATGAAGTCCCCTGGACGCAGCGAGGCAATGGCCGAGCGCAGAGTCTCCATACGAAAATGCCTGCTTCTGACAAACTTGTTGAGGATTTTCAAATCCAGAATGGGTCTGACTGACCCGTCCTTCTTGGGCACCGTGAACAGGTTGGAATAAAACCCCATGCCCCTGTCTCTTAAGGGGACCTCGCAGATGACCCCGAGCCCCAGAAGGTCCTGCACAGCCAGCATCAAGACCCAAGCTGAGGCAGGATCCTGTGGGATCCAAGACCCAACGAACCTGGCAGGGGGCAGCACAGCAAATTCTATCTTGTAACTGGAGGAGACTACCTCCTGAATCCACCGGTCTGGGACAAGGCGTCTCCAGACATGCTCGAAGTGCTGTAGACGTCCCCCCACCCTGACGGGCGAGGGCGCCCCTTCATGCTTGGGAGGTCTTGGGGGGGGGGTGCTTTGGGCCCCCAGGAGGAGCCAGGACGGCGTCCTCTGTTCTTGTTCCAGGGTTCTGAGCGAGACCCAGAGGACACCCCTCTACCTTGCTTGGTCCCACGGTAGGGGGTAGAATGGGAGCTTGGACCACGAAAGGGCCGAATCTGACGCTTGCGCTGGGGCAGCTTGCCACCCTTGGCAAAGATATCTAATCTTTCTCCAAACAGGCGCAGTCATTTAAATGGAAGCCCCGTAAGGGCCTTCTTGGCGACGTTGTCAGCAGCCCACTGGCGTAACCAGATCGCGCGGCGTATGGCCACCACCAGAGCTGAAGCTCTAGCGCTCAGCTTAATAGCATCGTCCGAAGCAGCTAGGATATAATTCACAAAGGTCTCACAGGTGGCCAGAGCGTTGGCGGCCTCAGAGGGCAAGTCATCCGCCCCTTCCAGGGCAGTCTTAACCACCGTCCTGAGCGCCACCGCCATGATAGCTAAGGCGCACACCGGGCGGAGCGACGCGCCCCCAAATGCAAAGGCATGACATGCCAATTGATCAACTCGCCGATCCTCTAAATCCCGCAGCATAGTAGTGTCAGGGGAGTGCATTATAGAGGTGTTGGACAGACTCAGAATCGGGGCATCGACCTCGGGCGGCGATGTCCAACACTTAACCAGATCGACAGGAAATGGCTACTTCTTATCCACAGCTTTAGGAATCCCCTGGAGTTTGCTGGGATGTTCTCATTCTTTCAGCACTAGGTTATTAAAGTGAGTTTGTTCGGGAAACTCCAACCGCATCCTAGCGGTATGAAACAGATCGCCCCTTTGCCGAGGGGCCGCGGGAGGGAGAGAGAGGGATAACACATCAAAGATCTGAGACAGCAGTCTGTCAATGTCGTCCTGGGACCAAAGATCAGAACCAGACTCCTCCTGACTCCTGGACTCATCCTCGTAGGATCCTGAGTCAGAGAGCAGTTCCCCTTCCTCTGATGGGGACTGAGCATAGGAAAGCAGTAAATCATCAGATTCTACAGGGAGAATAGTAGCTTCAGGATTCAAATGACGCCTCTTGGCAGTAGCCTTGCGCGCCAAGGAGCCAGCAATAAAGCTTTCCACACTAGCCAATCTAGAGGCCAAATCAGTGTGAGAATACCCACTAGTATTGGGGGTTATGCTCAAGCTTGGGGGAGTAGGGGAAATAAGGCGAGGTGCGGGCCCAGCCTCGGAAGAGGTGGGGAGACCGGCTAGCGCCTGTTGAGCACAAGGTACGCAGACCCGTGTATTGTCACCGCTGCTAGGTGAAACCCCACAAGCTGCACACAGACGGGCTTGTCCCAGGGGGACCCCGTTCGCGATGTCCTGGGATGCCTCCATATGGTGATTATTAAATTCAATATGCCAGTAGGGATTGACGCTTTAAGCCACCCTGGATGCCCCAATAACCCACTGGGAAGTGGGAGTAATTTCTGAAAGATGGTCTGGACCGGGGGAAGCCACCGATGACCGCTGTCTGAAAGACACAAGGGGAACAGGGATGTCAGAGCCGAGTGCGAAGAAGCAAGCTAGGGAAAAGATCGCCCATGAGGGCACTTACAGTCTGCGAGGGGAGGACCGTCTTCACCACGCGCATGCGAGAAGGAAATGGCGCCCAGCGAACCTCGAAGGGCGGGCCAGAGCGGGCGATGACGCAGAACGCGCCAGGCCGAACCACGCCTCCCCCCCCGGAGAGCGCGAAGCTAGAAGGCGCTCAGCCAATCAGGAGAGAATGGTAGATACGTCAGCATCACTTCAGAGAAGAAGTATGACGTAGTGAGTAAGGAAATTTGAAAAACGCCGTAGCTTCTCCAAACAGTGCTGCCGTATGCGCCTAGATGACAGTAAAACGCTGCGGTCAGTTGAAAAAATAAGCAAGTGAAGCGCACTCTGACACCCGGTAGCGGTAAATCGTCTATAGTGTACTTAGGGCAAGGAGTAGGCCATCAAACACACAGCCCCCCCCTCTTTTTCCCCCCACTAACGGGGGAATTTGGGAAGGAAGGTGACCCGAATAGAGGGTTCACCGTTAGATGGGGCATGGGGGCACTAGTGCGGGAGGGGCATCCGCTGAAGGCTCACCGTTCGCCTTAACCGCCTACCCTATGGAGGAGGATTGCGGTGGAGACTAGCTCCGTAAGCACACTAGGTGCTGCCTACCTTCACCCGACCAACGCAGCCCAGGCTGGGAGGCATTAATTCACAATGAGGACAGGTGGAAATAGTCCCGCAGGGCCTCGGGCTGTCAAGCCCCGCTCGCCTGCAAGAGCGTGATACTTCATGTCTTCGCAGTTCCAGCACTGCAGAGAAATCGGGAGGTCCCTCGGTATATGTAGGGCCGGGAGGAGCTTGTTTTCTACATGTCTGCAGTGCACGGCGCCGGAGGATTACCCACATGTTATTACTACTGCTGGAGCAGGACGTGCTGTATGCTTAGAATACACCACCTTAGGCAGAAAGTCCGGCTTAAAGTGGAACACTACCTTATCCTAGTGTCTCTCAAAGTATGGGGGCAATATATAGACAGAGCTGCCAGCTCAGACACACGTCTGACCAAAGTAATCCACCAGAAAGACAACCTTGAGGGTAAGTACAGCCAGAGCAGCATCCTGAATAGGTCCAAAGGGAACACCCTGCAAGACAGACAAACCAAGATCAAATCCCAAACAGGGACCATAGGATTACGTGGGGGACGTACATGAGTAACCCCTTGAAAGAAAGTCTTAACCAAGGAAGCTGAGCAAAAGACTTCTGAACGAAGACGGACAGGGTAGAAACCTGACCCTTCAAAGTACTGAGTTGGAGACCCGACTCCAAACAATGCTGTAATAACTCTAGGACCCTGGGGACAGAGAACACCCTACAGGGAAAAGACTCACACCAATCAATCTAGGTACGCCATACCCTATAATAGATGGAAGAAGCTCCTGGTCTTCCCATAGTCTCAATCACCGAGGCAGATAAGCCTGTCTCCATCAAGATGGATGTTTCAGCAGCCAGGCCGTCAAAGCCAGAGTCTGTAGATTGGGATGGCGTAAAGGGCCCTGAGTGAGCAGATCTGGCACTCCTGGCAGAACGTACTGAACTACTGCCCTCTGTACCACGTCGGCGAACCACACTCTTCTTGGCCACCCGTGGGCCACCAGAATCACTGGCACCCCTTCCAGAGCAATCTTGCGCAGGACCCTGCCTAGCAGGGGGAATGGAGAAAAGACCTACAGAACAGAATGTCCTGCCATGACGTTACTAAGACATCCGTGACCACGGCAGAGGATCCTGGGACAAGGAAACAAGGACCGAGAGCTTGTGATCGTGACGGGACACAAACAGATCCACAACTGGTTGGTCCCCATAGTGACACAGAGATTGGAACACCCTGTTGCAGAGGGCGGCGCCCCGTACCTGCCCCCCCGGAGCATATACCGCTGATATGCAGGGAACATTGTCCTCCCCCCAGATCAGGATCAGAGACACTTCTTGGAGGACCCTCCTGCTCCGGGTCCCTCCCTGAAGATTGAAGTGGGCCACTGCCATCAGACCTAGTACCCCCGAACAGGCAGGCCCTGAAGAGGAGTAGGCAAGCGAGTTAGAACTAACCTGAAGGCTCCCTGTTTCAAACATTGATAGGTGTATGGGCCTCTTAAGGGCCCCACCTCCCCTGGAACCGCAGGGGCTTCCAGAAGAAACCCCCCCCCCCCCCAACCTGATAGACCGGCATCCATGGTGACAGTCTCCCAGGAATTGGAAAGAAAGGAACTGCCCCCAGACAGGTTCCTTGAGTTCATCCACTACAAGAGGGACCTCCTCACCAGGGAGGGAAGGCACACAGACCCTGTCCAGGAATGCAGGGTCCTTGTCCCGTACAAACAATAGGAGAAGTTGCAGAAGGCCCCAAGGGGGACTGAGCATAAGGGACCTCTTTGGAGCATGCAACCAAAGGGCCCACCAGCTGCATCCCCTGCCTGGTGGAGGGACGGGAACAGCTATGAGGGACTGAGCCCGTGCCACCAAATTGTCCCCTTTTTTGCTGAGGAAGGAAGATCCTTGCCCGAACTGTATCCAGATTCATTCCTAGGAATGGAGTTACCAATGAAGGGGACAATGAGGACTTGGGGTGTTTGATCACCCATCCAAATGACTCCCAAATGGACACCACCAGCCGAGTATCCAACTTAGCCTGACGTGGAGACTGGGAAGTGAAGAGGACGTCCAGGTAAGTCATCACGCGGAAGCCCCTTGGTCTCATCAGAGACATCACCCCCGTCAGCACCTCGGTGAGCACTCTGGGAGCTGAAGAGAGGCCAGATGACAAGGCCACAAATTGGCAGTGTTGGTCTTCCAACGCAAATCTGAAGAACCTCGGTGTCCTGAAGACACAGGGATGTGAAAATAAGCATCTTTGATCTCCACAGACGGCAAGAAGCCCCCGGGGCGCAAGGAGCTGATGGCCCAGCGCAGAGTTTCCATGCAGAAACCGCCTGTAAATGATGAATTGCTGAAAATCTGTGAATCCAGAATGGGCCAGACTGACCCATCCTTTTGGGGAACTTTGGAAAGGTTGGTGTAGCATCCCCTGCCTCTGCCTGTTAAGGGCAATCTGCAAGTGACCCCCAGACCCCGCAGGCCTTGCATGGCCTGCACCAGCACCTGAGCAGAGGCAGGGACCAGGAGTACCCGGGACCTGATAATCTTGGGGAAGGCCGCACAGCAAACTATCTTGTAGCCGGAGGACACTGCCTCCTGAATCCACCAGTCTGAGGCGTGAGGCCTCCTGACATGAGCAAAGTGCCGCAGCCATCCCCTCACCCAGACGGGCGAGGGCGCCCCATCATGCTTGAGGGAACTTGGGGGAAGATTTGGACTTAGCCCCCCCAGATGAGCCGGGACGTTGTCTGCTGCTCCTGGGGAAGGAATCTGCGCGAGCCCCCGCAAAGGACACCCCTGGTTCCTGTTTAACACTATGGTAGGGGGCAGAAGGGGCGCCCTGGCCCCGAAGGGGCCGAGACAGCCGCCTGCGGTGGGGTAACTTACTCTTCTTACCAAACAGGTCTAGACGGGCCCCAAACAGGCATAGCCCTTTAAAAGGAAGCCCGGTAAGAGCCTTCTTTGCAGCATCGTCAGCACCCCACTGTCACAGCCAAACCAAGCGACGTATAGCCACCACAAGGGCAGAGGTTCTTGCACACATTCTAATGGTGTCATCCAATGCTAATAGGATACATTTTACAAACACATCACAACTGGAGAGTGCATTAAACACATCCCAAGGGAGATCATCAGGGGGACGATCAAGCATTTTTCTGATGAGGGTTCTAGCGGCCACCGCAGTAATGGCAGAGGCACAGACCGGGCGCAGCGCCGTCCCCGCACATGCAAAGGCGTGGGAGGCCAGCAGTCAATGCGCGGTTCTCAGCATCCCAAAGGATAGTATAAGCAGGGGCTGTAATAAAGGGGGGGTTAGGTAGCCCTATGATCGGGGCATCCACCTCGGGGGGGGGGGGGGGGGAATGACCAACATTTAACCACCTCAGGAGGAAAAGGATACTTCCTATCCCAATCCCCTGGGACCCCGGGAAGTTTACTGGGACACTCTCATTCCTTGAGCACAAGGGTATGGAAATGTGCCTGCTCTAGAAATTCCAAACATGATATTGCCGTATGGAAACGCTCCCCTCTTTGCCTGGGAGCCTCACCAGGGAGAGAGATAGACAGAACCTCAAAGATCTGGATCAATAATCTGTCAGTGTCATCCTGGGCACAGGGGTCAGGGCCTGAGACTTCATGACCCTTCGGTCTCTCATCAGATGAGCCCGAGTCCAAAAAGAGCTCTCCATCAGAAGGGGTATAGCCACACAGATTCATAAACTCCTCAGATCCCATAGGGAAAACAGTAACATTAGGCGTCAAGTGCCGCTTGTTACCAGGGCCCTTACGCGCTAAAGACCTCGCAACAATCTGTTCAGCCATAGGCAGTCTATGAGACAAATCCGGCTGAGAATCCCCACTTGTGTGCGACTCAGCAGGAGTGAGATTTAAGCCTGGGGAAGTAGGTGAAGTAAAACGAGGTGCAGCCACTGGCAGGCCAGAATGCAAGGCCAGCGCTTGCTCAGCACAGGGTACGCAGACCCGTGCCCTGTCAGCATCAGCATGGGGTTGTCCACACGCCATGCACAGCCGGTCTTGTCCCAAGGGGACCCCGGTCACACTATCCTGAGATGCCTCCATATGGTGATTTTTTAGGCACAATATGCCAGTAGGGATTGGCGCTATAAGCAAACCTGGATGCCCCAATGACCCGCTAGGGAAGTGGGAGAATTTCACAAGGCCCGACTATCAATTACATCGGGCCGGGAGAAGCCAATGGATTCACCCGTCTGAAAGACAAAATTGAGAAGAAAATGGTGTCAGAACCGAAACACTACAATGAGTATAAAGCCGCCCGCGAGGGCACTAACGGACCACGGTAAGCAAGAACGTCACACGCGCGAACTAATATGGCGCTGAATACCTCGAAGGGCAGGCCAGAGCGCGCCAGGCCAGGCCAAGTCCAACAAGGAGCCAATGAGGACGCAAAGGCGTCTGAGGTAACGCCACATATACAAGTCCAAAAGACATTACAAAGGCCATATGCATATAATCACAATACACTGACACCAAACACCCCCCCCCTTTCTTTCCCCCCGAGCTACGGGGGGGAACAAGGGAGGATGGCGGCCCTCTGTACAGGACCCACCGCTACACGGGGCATGGGGCAATAATGCAGGAGGGGCATCCCATAGAGGTTCACCATCAGCCTATACCGCCTACCCTTTGGTGGGGGACTGCGGAGGAGCAGCGCTCCATAAGCACACATGGTGCTGCCTACCTTCACCCGACCAGCGCAGCTCAGGCTGGGAGGCACATCACAAAGAGGACGGGTGGGAATAGTCCAACAGGGCCGCAGGCTTTAATAGCCCCGCTCACCTGCGAGAGAGTGATACTTCATGTCTTCGCAGTCAGCACTGCAGAGAAATCTGGGGATTTGTGGGACGTCCCTGGGTATTTGAGGGGCCGAGAGGAGCCTGTTTTGCATGTCTCTGCAGTGCAGTGCCATCTGGCGGAGGATAACCCAAGTGTAAGTAATCTATTTGGAGCAGGACGTACTGTATACTAAGAATATATTCAGTACAAGTGGGACTCCCAAAGGCAGTGCCACATATTAGACAAGGAAGAAAACCCCCAAGAACCCCCTGACCACAGACCTACGTTACAGCTGCTGGGCCATCCCAAGTCTTTTAAAGAGCATACAGGTTTTCCGAAATAGTTTCAAATTTTTTGTTTTTGTATTACCAACTCGCCCACGCACAGATTTGGATACAGCTTTATAGAAGCTTTTATTAAATGTGAACACCACCAATTTTTCACAAAATAGGTGGTGTTCCTAGATCCCAATTGCTGCCACGCCCTGCACAATAACCCTGTTAACCCGGAGAAAACCTTACCCTTCTCCTTGGGCCCTGCAGTGAAAAAGAGCGATGCAATTTGCCACCACAATCACAGGGTTACCTGCAGCTAGATACCCAGATGGAGCAGACCACGTGGCCGCAGCAGCCAAGCGCAGAATTCAATTTTGCTGAGGGAATGAAGAGAAAGATTTCTTGTTTAAGGGTGTTAATCCACGGGGGGGGGGGGGGATGGCACAAGCAATCAGGATGCCCCCTCCGCGCTGGTAACACAAACCATTGTGTGAAAAATATGTTTAATATGATAAAAGACAGTTTTCCCCATTCATTGGTAGGGGCTTCTGGAACACTGGAAGCATCTGGTTTTCTTTCCATTGAGGATAACAACATGTCATGACCAGACCAGGTGTTCACTTACACCAAGCATGAGAGACATGAAATATAACAAGGTAACTTTTTGCATACTTTCTCAGCAGATAAACTGTTAGCAAGGCAAACTCAAAGATCAGCAGCAATAATTGTTATAATTTGTCCAGCAAAGCAAGCTACTCAAACAAAAATAGCAAAGAACCACTGTTAGGTTGAAAGCGTTATGTTTTTTGCTTTTCATCAACCATAGAACCATGCTCACCTCCTAGAGGACCATACTGCTCCTAGGTGTCTCTCCAACGATTAAACACAATTTTCACTCAAAAAATATAAAAACGCTAAACTCACTATATGTCCCACGCAGACGTTCACTGATCGTCCAACACAGCAGATTTTAACTGATAGCTGGATCCACAGCTCGCACTGTATACCTGATCACGCGTCTCTTCCTGTGTCCTCCGTCGTGGATGCCCCACCCAGTCACTGATAGCTGGCATGCCCACCTCCATTTACTGCAATGGAAAGGGGCCTGTGAAGATCAGTTAAAATCTGTCTGACGCTGTAGATCAGGTAAGATCTGCAGCAGACTATCAGTGACATTCTGCATGGGACACAGGGTGAGTATAGCTTTTTTTTTATGTTTGTGTGAACATTTTCTGTAGGGAACGGATTCCACATTGTCTGACTAAATCCTCACTGAAAGACATGATAGACCATCCATCTAATGTTTGAGGCATTGGAAAATCACCCCGGTTGCAACAAATATTTGGACAGCCTGCTATTTAACCCTTTAACTTCCACACGAGTTCTCTACCCCACATGGCACCTCACTCAGCCAGTATAAAAGGCTCCATTACCAGTTCACAAGGGGCTGGTAAGTGACTTGTCAGCAAGCAGGTGACCTGCTATAACCCCTCACCTCATTACCAGCATCTCCAAAGCCCAGGGTGGTACAGAAGCACCCACAGCCCATTGTGGGCCGGGGGCCTGCCGCTCAGCCTCTGAGCCCTGATCTACCAGCCCCCATAGCTTATGCCTGGGCTACTTTTGCTTGCAGTTTTCTAATCAAAATGTTAATGGTCTCCCCTCTCTAAGCAAAAGCCCTTCTTTAAAAATACATTTAAGGGTTTAACACTTAAAACCGGACCAACACCCGTTATTACTTGAACGATCTGTGCAGTTAGGTGCGAGGGGGCTCCAGCGTTCTGAATGCCCCCCCCCCCCCCCCGAGGTTCTTCCTATCAGCAGAGAGAGAGAGGCCAACACCCATTAAAGTAATAACAGGTGTTGGTCCGGTTTAATGGTGCATATAGTAGCTGTAAATCATTTGAAAATCTCATAAAAATACAATTCTGTGATTACTCACCTGTAGAATTGTTATTATGAGTATACATCACATCCTGTTCCAGAAGATATTCTTACATTCGGGTTATTCCATCTTCAGATGGCACTGGACTGCAGAACAGAAAAGGGGGCCCCTCCCGGCCCCTATATATACCGAGGAACCTCCCACAATCCCCAGTACTTAAAAAGCAGTTGAAAAAGGCCGGGAGAAAAATAACCAAATATCACCATAAAGAGGTAACCAAAAACAACAAGGGTGGTGTGGAACAGGACGTGATGTATACTCATAATATCAATTCTACAGGTGAGTAATCACAGAATTGTATTATTCTTAGTATACATCATGTCCTGTTCCAGAAGATATTCTTACATTCGAGACATCCCATAGCAGTGTCCGTAAGGTAGGGTGGGATCCAAAAAAAGCAACAGCGTGCTGTTTAAACCACTGCTGCCTGCAGAACTTTGCGGCCAAAAGCAGCATCAACCTTGTATGAACAGAAGACCAAGTAATGGCCTTGCAAACTTGTTCAACAGAAGCCTGGTGCTGAAAAGCCCAAGAGGCACCAATAGCACGAGTAGAATGAGCAGTAAGGGGGAAAGGAGGATTCTTCCCCTTAGCAGAATAGGCCTGAATCACGGCCTGACGAATCCACTTGCTGATAGTAGACTTAGCAGGGGCCTGACCCTTCTTAGGGCCCGACGGAACCACAAAGAAGGAGTCAGTCTTCCTAAAGGGTTCAGTAGCCACCAAATAGAACTTCACAGCCCTAACCACATCCAGAGAATGTAACACCCTTTCCTTTTGGTTACTGGGGTTAGGGCACAAAGAAGGCAACACAATGTCCTGATTAGATGAAAAGCAGACACAACCTTAGGTAGGAAATCAGGTTTAAAGCGAAACACCACCTTGTCCTGGTGTCTCTCAAAGTAAGGGGGCTTAATGGAAAGCGCCGCCAACTCAGAAACACGCCTGACAGAGGTAATAGCCACCAAAAAGGCTACCTTGACCGTGAGAGTGGAAAGAGCCGCCTCCTGCAAAGGTTCAAAGGGAGACCCTTGCATGGCGGATAGGACCAGGTTCAATCCCAAACAGGTTACATAGGCTTACGTGGAGGACGCAAATGAGTAACACCTTGAAAGAAGGTCTGGACCAGATGATGCTGAGCAAAGGATCTTTGGAAAAAGACAGCCAGAGCAGAAACATGGCCCTTCAGTGTACTAATCTGAAAACCCAGATCCAAACCATGTTGCAGAAATTCCAAGATCCTAGGAATCAAGAACACACGATACGGAAGTGACTTAGACTCACACTAGTCAATGTAAGCACACCAAACCCTGTAGTAAATGGTAGAAGAAGACTTCTTCCTGATCATGGTATTAACCACAGAAGCAGGCAAACCTTTTTCCATCAAGATGGAGGTTTCAGCAGCCAGGCCGTCAAACCAGCATTTGTAAATTGGGGTGGCGCAACCGCCCCTGAGTGAGCAGGTCTGGCACCTGAGGCAGGACATACCAATCTACTGCCAACTGTACGATTTCTGCGAACCAAATTCTTCTTGGCCAACAGGGGGCCACCAGAATGGCTGGCACCCTTTCCTGGGCTATTTTGCGCAGCACCTTGCCCAGCAGAGGGAATGGAGGAAACGTATAGGAACTGAAAGCTCCTCCAAGACATTGCTAGAGCATGGGCCAGGGGTTCCTGGGACAGGGAGACAAAGGCTGGAAGCTTGTGATTGTGCCGAGACGCAAACAGGTCTACATCCGGCTGACCCCAACAGAGGCACAGAGAGTGAAACACCCTGTTGCTGAGGGACCATTCTCCCATGCGCGATGACCCCACTGCCCCTGGAATTTCAGAGATTTCCAAAAGCCCCCCCAACCTGTCAGGCTGGCATCCGTGGTGACCACTTCGCAGGAGGGAGTCAGAAATGATCTGCCCAGTAGCAGATTAGTTGTATCCAGCCACCATGACAGAGACCGCTTGGCCAGAGGGGACAACACAAATTCCTGATCCAGGGACCTTGGGTCCCGATCCCATACCGACAAGAGATGAACCTGAAGAGGTCTCATGTGAAACTGAGCATACGGGACAGCTTTGAAGCTGGACACCATCAGACCCACCAGCTGCATCGCCAGTCTGATGGACGGATGAGGGCAGGATAGAAGGAACTGTGTTTGTGACTGAAGACTCTCTACCTTTAGCGGAGGAAGAAAGACCTTGACCTGAGATGTGTCCAGAGTCATGCCCAGAAATGACTTTACCATGGAAGGAGACGGGGAAGATTTGGGATGATTGGAAATGTTTGGCTGGGTGATCAAAGTGGACACCACCGTCTGAGTGTCTTTCTCTGCTTGTCGTTAAGTCTGAGAAGTGAACAGAATGTCGTCCAGGTAAGGCACAATGCGAATGCCCCGAGATCTCAACAGAGCCATCACTCCCGCCAGCACCTTGGTGAATACCCTTGGGAGCCGAGGTAAGACCAAACGTCAGGGCCACAAACTGAAAATGCTGATCTACCACAGCGAACCTGAGAAACTTTTGATGACCTGCAAAATTGGCACATGAAGGTAAGCATCTTTGATGTCTATAGGAGGACAGAAAATCCCCTGGGCAAAGAATTTACAGCAGAACGCAGAGTCTCCATGCGAAAGTGCCTGAATCTGACAAACTTGTTGAGTAACTTTAAATCCAGGATGGGCCTGATGGATCCGTCCTTTTTGGGCACAGTGAAAAGATTGGAGTAATAGCCTTTGCCCCTTTCCCGCAGAGGTACTGGGCAAATGACCCCCAATTCCAGTAGGTTTCGGACAGCAAGATACAGACGCTGAGCTGACAGGGGGTCCTGAGCCATCCGGGATTTGACGAATCTTGGGGGCGGCCAGGCTGCAAACTATCTTGTAACCGGAGGAAACTACCTCCTGAATCCACCGGTCTGAGACCAGACATCTCCAGACGTGAGCAGAAAGCAGAAGCCGTCCCCCCACCCGGACGGGTGAGGGCACCCCTTCATGCCTGAGGGGGCTTGGGAGAAGATTTGTGGGAAACCCTCAGATCACCCAGAAAAACCCCTTTTGAGTCCTGCGACGCACGCATGCTTTGCTTCATTTGGCCTTTTCGTCTCACAATCGACTAAGGGTCTCACGCAGTCAAATGAAGCAGAGAACGCCATCGGTCACAACTTCTAGTGGCCTGTCCGTGCCACCCATTCACAAAAGCCTGTGTGGGCAAGCGCCTGGCTTAACCCTTTAAATGCCAGCCACGTAAAATTTACGTGGTTTCCTCTCCGTCACTTAAGTGCCAGCCACGTAAAATTTACGTGCCTGGCATTTACCCCTGCTAGCGGGCAAAAAATAAATAAAATACTCACCTGACCCCTCGTTGGATCCGGCCGGGTCTCCTCTTTAATTTGGTGCCATCCAGGAGAGCCCTCGGAACAGGCCCCCCCCCCCCCCGCTTCTGCAGCAGCAGCTGCTAAGTGTAAAAAAAAAAAAAAAAAAAAAGAAGAAAAATGACATTCACTTACCTGCGTGTGCGCTGGCTCCTGCTGTCCCTCCTCTTCACCTGGGGGACCTCCGATCCCCCCCCCCCCCCCCAGGACTTACCGATCTTCAGGAGAGAGCCCGGGAGGCTCTCTCCTCTCTCCTCCTCGACGGCTGCCGCCATCTTGCCCTTGGGGCGGGGCTAATGACGTCATCCCAGCCCCGATCTCCGGCTTCAGCCTTCTCAGCTGTCAGATGCCGGTGATCGGTGCCGGTGAAGGAGGTGGCAGGAGATCCTCTGATTTCCTGCCTCCCCCTTCTCTGGATGCCGATCACCGGCATCTGTCATCGGAGCGGCGAGGGACAAGAGCTTACAATCAAAAGTACAGTAAAAAAATTTTTATTTTTTTTTTTTAATAAAATACTTTTATTACTTGTGTTGTGTTTTTTTTTCACAGTTAACCCTTTGTGAGCTGGTAAGCGGTCCATGAGACCCCTTATACCAGCTCACAAGGCTCTGGGTCTGGCAAGTCACCTGCGGCTAGTGGGTGACTTGCCATTAACCCCCAGCCCCCCATTACCTGCCTCCCCAAAGCCCGGGGGGGGGGCAGAAGAGCCCGGGCCCACGGGCTATGCGGGCTTGTAGCCTGCAGGGCCAGGGGCCACAAAAGCTGGCCCCTGCGCCCTGTTCCTACAAGCCCTGCATAGCTGGTCCCGGGCTGGTTACTTTGGGTAAGGGGGGTCCCATGTCATTTTTATTTGGATTTTTAAGGGTTTTTAACCCTTAAAAATAAAAAAATAAAAAATGGGCCCCCCTCCCCGGGAGGGGGGAACCTATGTCATTCTTGTTTCTCGATTTACCCCTTTATAGTGTGGATGGTAGTTGTATTTTATTTGTAAATGTTAAAAATTACTTGTTTCAGTTAGAGGGGTCTCCTAGGCAGGAACAGGGGACTACCGAAAAATATGTGGTACCGTTCTAATCGGTAGAAATGGGGCTTTCACATGCAATATGGTTTTCCCTAATCCATGAGACCCCTTATACCAGCTCACAAGGCTCTGGGTCTGGCAAGCCACCTGCGGCTAGTGGGTGACTTGCCATTAACCCCCAGCCCCCCATTACCTGCCTCCCCAACGGCCGGGGGGGGGGGGGGGGGGGCAGAAGGGCCCGGGCCACTTAGTGGCTATGTGGGCTAGTAGCCTGCAGGGCCAGGGGCAACTAATGCTGGCCCCTGCGCCCTGTTCTACAAGCCCCCATAGCTGGCCCGGGTCTGTAATGCTGGGTAGGGGGGACCCTACGTAATTTTTGTTTGCATTAAGGGTTTTTAACCCTTAAAATTCCAAAAAAAATGCCCCCCCGGGAGGGGGGACCCTATGTAATTTTTTTTTTTTTTTTTTTTATTAACCCTTTTGTGTTCTGTCATCCAGCAGCTATAAAAGGCTTCTAGCAAGTAAGCAGAAGCCAGTGATCGCCGAGGGACAAAGTGCTCCAGGATGGATGGGAGGTAAGTATTTAAAAAAAAAAAAACATTTATAAAATTTTTCTCTGTGTCTGTTTTTTTTTTTTTTACATTTAACCCCTTGTGAACTGGTAAGGGGTCCATTACCCCTATACCAGTTCACAAGGCTGGGGGGGTGGCAAGTCACCTGCGACTAGCGGGTGACTTGCCATTAACCCCCGGAACCCCCATTACCTGCCTCCCCAAAGCCCGGGGGGGGGCAGAAGAGCCCGGGCCCACGGGCTATGCGAGCTTGTAGCCTGCAGGGCCAGGGGCCACAAAAGCTGGCCCCTGCGCCCTGTTCCTACAAGCCCTGCATAGCTGGCCCCGGCTGGTTACTTTGGGTAAGGGGGGCCCCATGTCATATTTATTTGGATTTTTAAGGGTTTTTAACCCTTAAAAATCAAAAAAAAAAAAAATGGCCCCCCCTCCCTGGGAGGGGGGACCCTATGTCATTCTTGTTTCTCGATTTAACCCTTTGTAGTGTGGATGGTAGTTGTATTTTATTTGTAAATGTTAAAAATTACTTGTTTCAGTTAGAGGGGTCTCCTGGGCAGGAACAGGGGACTACCGATAAATATGTGGTACCGTTCTAATCGGTAGAAATGGGGCTTTCACATGCAATATGGTTTTCCCTAATCAAATACATTTTTTATTTAAAATAAAGGAGGCAATTTTCTAAAAAAAAAAAGGTTTTTTTTTTTTTTTACTTAATAAATAAAATCAATAATAAATAAAATTTACAAACAAGACATTTCATGTTAAAGCCTAAACTCTGCTGCAAAAAATATATATATATAATTTTCCTGAAAATTCCAGCAAAAATGTTGCAAAACATGGCGCAAAATGGGGAAAAATGACCTGTCAACAGAGGGTGACAAAATCTCAAGTAGGCCGGCAATTAAAAGGGTTAATAGTACCTCTGCATGTTGGGTATTGTTCTGTTCTGGGAACCTTGCGCTTTCAGACTTAGCTTTTTTTTTCTGGTTTGCATATTTATATTTTAGGAAAAGGTGTTTTTTATTCAGCATTTTTAAACATTTTTTTAGGGAAACCCTGCGCAACCAAAGAATTCTTTGAGGGATCAACTCCAGAAAGATGAGCCCACTACAACAAGCTGGGTACGCTTAGAAAGCTTAACATGTGTACTTTCAGGGAATATATGGTTTATGGGGGATATTCCAAATGTAAAGGGTTGTTTTGGTTGAAAAATCGCAAGGTGCGCACTTTGTCTGCAGAGCTGAAATTTTCAAGAAAAATTACCGTTATGCTCATGCTTTACTTTGGGGTGTTTGGCAACTCTTCCCTTGACAGTAACTATGCATGTTGGGTATCATTCTGTTCGGGGGATGTTGCTTTTTCAGATTATACTTGTTTTTTCTTGTTTGTATATAGTTTTTTTTTAGGAAAATGTGGCTTTGATTCTGCTTTTTTATCCATTTTTTAGGGAAACTCTTTGCAACCAAAGAATACTATGAGGGATTACTTCCAGAAAACTGTGGCCACATCAACAAGCCTGGTACAAATAGAAAGCCTGAGGTGTGTACTTCCAGAGAATATATAGTTTGTTGGGGGTATTTCAAATGTAAAGGGTTGTTTTTCTGGAAAAACTGCAAGGTGCGCATATCAGTTGTATTTTTTCTGAAAATCCCCTAAAGCTCTGTTTCAGTTTGGGGGAGTCTCCTGGGCTGGAAAGGGTGTCTACCAATACATATGTGGTACCGCTGTGATCGGGAGAAATTGGGATTTCACACGCAATAAGATTTTATTGACAAACTTACATTTTTTATTACAAAAAAAACACTACAAATTGTAAAAAAAAATTTTCTTTTTTTGCACATATTTCGGCAAAAAATATTGAGAATACACCTAAAAATGACAAAAGACATTTCATGTTAAAGCTCAGACTCTGCTAAAAAAAATTATATATAATTTTCCTGGGAAATCCCTTCAAAAATCACATTTGAACATGGGGAGCACAAAATAGTGCAAAATGGTCTGGCAACAGAGTGTGACAAAAACTCCAGGTAGGCTGGCACTTAAAGGGTTAAGGTATAGCATAGTGCGGCCATGGCCCTCGCATGCCATTGGATTGGAGATCAGGTAGGTTTTATTGTGGATTCAAGGGATTTCCCACAGTGGGGAATTCAGATTGGGGGTGAGGGAATTGAGCGGCCCCAGCATTTTATAGTGCCACCTAAGATGAGAGGACTACGAAAATTGGAACCGGAGGAACAATGTCAGAATCCTGGGTCTACTGGAGAAAACGGAGGGGCCCTCCCTGGAGCTGTTCGTCGAGAACCTCATCAGGGAGACCTGGCACCAGCGAACTTGCCTAAATACTTCATGGTGGTGCATATCCTTTTTTTCCAGATGTCAGAGGTCCAAAAGTTGCGGCGCTCCTTTAATGGAGTTAGAGAGAGGCTCCGGAAGAAGAAAATTAAATACTCCATGATGTTTCGAGCGCATCTGCATGTACAAGTTTCAAGTTTATTCTGAGCAGGCCAATACAGGGGAGCTGCGGCTCTGGGTTCCCATGGTGCTATTGTCCTCTTAATCCCTGTGTCTATTCCTGTCCCTGCCCTTCCCGGTTGGTCACTGGCCCTCCCCTCTTCCTGGTAGTCTTTAAGTAACCCTGGGAATCCATGGCAGGTGGCCCGCCGGCCTGTAATCGGTAAAGAGGATATCATGCTTATAGACCCATATAAGGCCCTCTGCGCCTCATAGGCAACTCGTGTTGTAATGGTTGATTGTTAAAGGGGGGGGGGAGTACAATGCTTGCCAGAGTTGGGGGTGGGGGGGAGGGCTGTTGAAGTTTATCAATGTTATAAATGTTCTGGGTGTTATTTGTTTAGGTGTTCTGCGTGTGTACAAGTGTGTTGTGTGTATGGAGACTCGGGGCGGGGGGGGGGGGGGGCTACGGGGAGACACCTTTGGAGTTAAAGACATCGAGCTGTTAATAGTGGAATGACGTGAAATGAAGTGTAAAATTCCTGAATGTCTGGGGGCTTAATGATAAGGTTAAGCGGACAACGGTTCTCCAGTTCGTTAAAAGATGTGGTGATTTTGCAAGAAACCCATTTAGTGGGTCAGAGAGCTCTGGCTCCAAAACTATCCTGGATTTCACAATCCTATAATGCACTGTTCTCGTCCTACTCCTGGGGTGTCTCTGTGTTGGTTTCTAAAGGTATGCCATTCATACTGCTCTCCAAATAAGAAGATCCGGAGGGATGCTTTGTGATTCTCCATGCCAAGTTGTTTGATTAAGGAGGTTATAATAGTGAGTTTATACATTCCCCTGCCATTTGACACGCAACTACTTCAGAGTATCTCGGGGTGGGTAACGGTGTACCCCTCGGTGTCTGCTGGCTGGGGGGAAATTAACATGGTGCTGGATGGAGACTTGGATAGACTTAGGGGACATTTGGGCACCGGGTCTCATCTGGCGGGCTGGGCCAAGGTGCTAGGTCTAGTAGAGGCTTGGATATGGATACACCCGGGAGAGAGAATGTACTCCTGCCATTCGGCACAGGATTGATATGGCCTTCAACTCATCCCTGCTGCTCCCTAGGATACGGTCGCGAGTACCTCCCAAGGGGATTCTCAGATCACTCCCCACTATTGTTCACAGTCGGATTGACCGATGCGCAGGAGTCTGGTGGGGTGGGCCCTGAACCCGCTGTGGCTGGCCGTCTCGGTAATTAAGGAGAGCCTGCAGTCAACCACGGAAATATCAGGGGCGGTGCCATTAGTGCCATTGCAGCGGAGAGGACAAGGAGGGGGAGAGAAATAAGAGGAACTAGAAAATAAAATGGCCAGGGCGGAAGAGGCGTATGCAGCTTCCACCAAGGATCGCTCAGTCCTGCTAGCTGCTGCTCTTTAAACAGGCGGAGAGTGCGCCTAATACGACAGTGGAGATAACCTGTGGGGACTCCACTGTGACTAGCAGCAAGGGCATATCCAAACAGTTCCACTCATTCTACTCGGTGCAGTATTCCTCAAGGGTCTCATATACACTTGGGGAGCTGGATGAGTATCTATATATCAATTTCCCAACTCTCTCTTGGAGGACTGGGAGACCCTAGGTAGCACCATCACGCAGGAGGAGGTCAGTCGGAAGGCACCAGGACCAGATGGGATGCTGGCAGAGTGGTATAAGAGATACCCGAGGCCCATATAGTCTTAATATATAAGGAGGTTAAACCACCAGACTCATGCGCATTGTATAGGCCCATATCGCTTCTGAATCACGACGCAAAGATGCTGGCAAAAATCCTAGCTACTAGATTGAATAAGGCGATTCTCCACTTGATTGGGCCGGACCAGTCTGGGTTCATGTCGAGACACATCATAGGGATTAATCTTCATAGGCTTTCTAATTTGCAGATTACACACGATAATTGGGGGGGCGTAGGGCGGTGGTCTCTGGATAATGAGAAGGCCTTTGATATCTATGGGCGGTATTGGCCAAATTTGGCCTCCCTGCAAGTTTCATCTATTATATAAAGCTGCTGTACTGGGATCTGGTGGCAGGGTGAGGACTAATGGCATCTCAAAACTGCTCTCTGAGTAGAGGAACTAGGCAAGGACGCCCGCTTTCGCCATTGCTCTTTGCCCTGGCTATTGTGCCCCTAGCAATTATAATAAGGGAATCCACAGCGATCGGGGGGTATGCAGATGACCCGCTGGTATATCTGGAAGATTGCTGTAGGGCATTAGAAGCCCTGTGGATGCTGTTGGAAGATCACGGCTGAGGATAGTGAGCCAGTTTAAGTACCTGTAATTATTAGCAGGGTGTCCAGTTAATACATTAATTTAAATATATCCCAGTGGTAGCAGTTGCGCAGTGGGCGAGTCTACCTCTCTCTGTTATGGGCAGGATTCATTTCTCTAAGACAGGGGTCTCAAACTCAATTTACCTGGGGGCCGCTGGAGGTAGATTCTGGGTAAGGCTGGGCCGCATCAAGTTTTCCACAAAAAATGCGCTTACAAAATATCATTATTCAGATTCAAATGTCTTTATTAACAGTTCTTTAACATTTAACTTTTAGAACATGAATGGACATAAACTGTTTGAACATGGCTTTATCTGCCTACTTCTTGCTGCTAGAGATCTGACAGCGCTTACTCTTGCATAGCCGAGCCACATTTGGCGTAAGTGAGGAAGCAGTTGAGACCCTCAGCACAGCTTGAAGATGAGCATCAGTAATTCTAGACCTGTACTTTGACTTATTGAAGTTCAAGGTAGAGAAGAGCTTTTCGCACAAGTATGTGCTCCCAAAAAGACACATGGTCTGCTTGAACATTCGGGAAAGCTCAGGGAAGCTGGGGGGCAATTCTCTTAAAAATTGCCCAAGTTTGTCTGCTTTTCCACTCACATCCCTAAACTTGGCTTTGAGTTCAGAGTTACACTGCAGGTCAATGAGCTCTATTTGAAACACTGGAGGGGCATCTTGCACATCAAAGGAGAAGGGGTCTGCAAAAATTTGAAATGTGGCTCTGTGTCTCTTGAAGTCTGCAAATCTATGATCAAATTCCTCCTGTAGCCTCAAAATGACATCCACATACTCCTCATGACTGAATAGTGTGCCTGAATCAATGAGTGACTTGCATGCTGGGAAATGGCAAAGGTTTGTTTGAGAAAGCTGGTCTTTCCACAATATAAGTTTTGTAGAGAACGCTCTCACGCTGTCATAGGCAGCACTGACAAGTCGCCCCTGGCCTTGTAACCTCTTATTCAGTACATTAAGCTCATGTGTGATATCAACCAAAAAAGCTAAGTCCATGAGCCATTTTGGATCACTTAGCAAAGGAACAGAAGCCCCATCTTTCTCCATAAAAGCTTTCACTTCCGCTCTCAACTCAAAAAATCTCTTCAATACGTTTCCCCTGCTGAGCCAACGCACCTCGGTAAAGTAGAGCACATCCCCATATTCTGACTCTATTGCCTCTAAAAAAGCACGAAACATTCTGTGTTTTAAGCCCCTGGATCTGATTTGATTGATGCATTTCACAACGAAAGACATCACGTTGTCAAACTTCAGGCATTTGCTGCAAAGGGCCTGCTGATGAATAATGCAGTGCAGAGCAATGACCTCCTCTAAACCTTCCTCTTTCTTTTTTTTATTAACAAGTGCCACCAGTCCTTTTTTCCTCCCGATCATTGATGGCGCTCCATCAGTTGTTATTCCGACAAACTTCCTCCAAGGCAAACCAGCATTCTGAAAAGCATCACACAGCTGGTGAAATATCTCTTGGGCGGTGGTCTGGCCATGCATTGGAACTAGTGAGAGCAACTCCTCTGTGACTTCAAAATTGTCATCAACACCCCGGACATAGATTGCAAGCTGGGCAGTGTCGGTGATGTCTGTGGTCTCATCAAGAGCGACTGAGTATACACTGAAACATTTTATTTTCTCACACAGTTGATCATAAATGTAACTTGAAAGTTCAGAAATGCGCTCTGCCACGGTGTTGGAAGAAAGGCTGATGTTGCTAAACTGACCTTTCTTTTCTGGAGAGATAATACATGCAGCCTGTAACATGCACTTTTTTATAAATTCCCCTTCTTTAAATGACTTTCCTGCTTTAGCAATCATCATACTAACTACGTAGCTGGCTTCGACTGCTGCATCATTCTCTTTGGTTGCTTTCTTAAAGAAATCTTGTTGCCTCAGCAGACATGTCTTAAGTTTAGCAACCTGGTTGGCTCTCTCATCTTCCTGGTACTTTGCATACTCCTCAGCATGTCTAGTTGTGTAATGACGCTTCAAATTGTATTCTTTGGGCACTGCAACTTTCTCTGTGCAAATAAGACAAGTTGGGATGCCCTTGTGCTCAATAAAGAAATATTGCTTTTCCCACTTTTCCTGAAATTGTCTGTGCTCATCATCAACCTTTCTCTTCACTGCAGGCTTTGAGCAAGACATATTTGGGGCTGCGTACCAAAAACTTAGGCCTATGGTGCCTTGAGATACCCACTTCAGCACAAGGTGCTCTGGATGAGCGGAAATAGAGTTTCCCAGTCCCCCTAGCTGCCTAGCATGACCTTCGGCAACATTAAAGAGGACCTGATTTTTACTCACAGGAGTAGCCAAATACCTTTAGGGTGTGCACGCACCTGTCTGGTTTATAAAAATAGCACTCCTCCACTCTGCTGTGCCCCCCTGTATATTTCTTGCCCTGTATGCTAATACTGAGCATCAAGGAGGAAGAGACGCCGGGGTTTCTCAATGGGCGTCTCCTTCTCCATGTGCCTCAATCCAATCACAGTGAGAGTCACAGCCAGGAAGAAAAAAACTCCTTGTCTGTGACTCTCTTTGATGTGATTGGATCACAACACAGCCAGGGAGAAGGAGACGCCCATTGAGAAACCCCTGCGTCTCCTCCTCCCATGCAGGGCCTCCAATGGCAGAACGTCCTGTCGCCTGAACGGGAAAGAGAAGAAAAAAAGTGAGGCGTGGAGAGCGTGACTGACAGGCTGGTACTTGCCTCTCCGTGTCCCTCCCATCGAAGAAGATGAAGTCGCCGCTCTGAACGCACTTGGTGCAGGTCAGCGTCCGGCGGTGTTACACAGCGGGCAGCGCTCCACCGCCACTTACTCCCCCTGGTGAGACGCCGAGGTACTGTACTTGGCGGTGGAGCGCTGCCTGCTGTGTAACACCGCCGGAGGCTGACCTGCACCAAGTGCGCTCAGAGCGGCGACTTCATCTTCTTCAAGTACCGGAGGGAAGGTGGCTAAGTGCTTTTCCAGGCGGGGGGCCGCAAAATATTGTCCCGCGGGCCGCGAGTTTGAGACCCCTGCCGTAGAGGGTCGTCCCTTTCCAATTCCCCCTACCACCAGAAGGATTGGAGTATAAAGATTCTGGATAGATACTCGTTCCAACACTGCCCGAGCCTTGGTAAGAATGTGTGTGTGTGTGTGTGTGTGTGTGTGTGTGTGTGTGTGTGTGTGTGTGTGTGTGTGTACGGCTAGATATACCCCGCCCTGGACGATTAGTCCAGCAGTATATACCTTCTTTAAGGTAGTGAGCGATAAAATCTGGGCCTTGCCGACTACCCAGGTCCCCTCTAATCTTTCCCAGGGGGAGATTGTGGCCGTCTCTAACCTCCGCGCGCGTACTGAATTGGTAATCAAGGAAGCCGATAAGGGCGGCAACATTGTTGTTATGTCACGAGATTATTACTGCGCGGAGGCTTTGAGACAGTTTCAAAATCTAGATTTTTATGAAAGATTATTGGGGAATCCTCTTGGTGTATATAAAATGGAATTTGAGAAAATGGTACAGGAAGCGTGGGCGGACAAATCATAAATCGCAAATTACGAGATTTTTTTACTTGTAGAGTTTCCAGTGGTGGCCACATTCTATATCTTGCCAAAGATACACAAAAACACCCGTTGCCCGCCCGGTAGACCTATAGTGGTGGGCATCGGGGGTTTAACTGAAAAAGCTTGTATATTCGTGGATAAACATCTCCAACCGTTTGTGACCACACTGGAATCCTATGTGCGAGATTCGATGCACCTTCTTAAAGTGGACCAACACCCAGGATTTTGACTATCCCCGATCGGGGGTGCCCCGCTGTGTGAAACCCCCCAGAAAGCCCCCAAAACTCACCTCTCCCCGCTCCCACGTGGCCGCGCCGTCCAATCGGCGCCGACGGACAAGCTGATTGACAGCGACATACAAGCAGCTTGCCCGTCGGCGCCGTCACTCTTGACGTGTGCGCGCCCGCGCCCGCGCCGGCCATTCAGAGACGGCCGGCGCGGGCACGTCTAGAGGAGCGCGAGTGAGGCGGCGGCGGAAGCAGCGGCTGGAGAGGTAAGGTTTTTCGGGGGTTTTGGGGGGTTTACACCCCGCGGGACATCCTGATCTCGGATGTCCCGCGGTGTGTGAGGTGATCGGTCCGGGAATCTTATAGATTCCCGGGCCGATCACCTCAGGGTGTTGGTCCACTTTAAACAGTTGGAACAGACTCATGTGCCAGAGGGAGTCATTTTAGCCACATTGGACATTGAGTCCTTGTACTCGAATATATCACATGCCTGTGCCTCCCACGCCATGTCGGTACATTCTAAGCATGAGTGCTGCTGACCCCCCGCCACTCCAGGAATTTATCCTTAATTTGTTGAACTTTGTACTGTCACATAATTTCTTTATGTTTGATTCATCATACTATAGACAAGTACGTGGTGTGGCTATGGGGGCACGGTGTGGCCAATTTGTTCCTGGGGTGGTGGGAGAGGGAGATTGTTTTCAGTGACACTATGCGTCATCACCGGCACGTGTTGGGTTGGCACAGGTATATTGATGATATTTTGGTACTGTGGCAGGGCTCTGAGACACAATTTTTTGACTTCTTGAATTGCCTAAATGTGAATGACCTAAATATCCTTCTCACGGCACAGGTCTCTACCAGACAGGTCTGTTTCCTCGATTTAAAGTGGACCAACACCCAGGATTTTGACTATCCTGGGTTTTGGTCCACTTCGGCAGGGCACCCTGATCGGGGGTGCCCCGCTGTGTGAAACCCCCCAGAAACCCCAAAAAACTCACCTCTCAACGCTCCCACGTGAACGGCGCAGCCAATCCCCGCCAACGTCCAGGCGGGGGACAGGAACGTCCAAGCCGCTTCCGCCGCCGCCTCCCGCGCGCCACTCTCGGCGCGCCCGCGCGTGCCCCCGCCGGCCATTCACAGAGGGCCGGCGCGGGCACGTCTGGAGGGGCGCGCGGGAGGCGGCGGATCAGGTAAGATCTTTTTGGGGTTTCTGGGGGTTTTCACCCCGCGGGACATCCCGATCTCGGATGTCCCGCGGGGTGGGAGGTGATCGGCCCGGGAATCTTATAGATTTCCGGGCCGATCACCCCTGGGTGTTGGTCCACTTTAATGATAACCATACAGGATGGTGGGACCTTGAGTTCGGGGCTTTACCGTAAGGACACGGCTGTGAATTCTTTGTTGTGGTATGAAAGCTTTCATCAAACAAATTTAAAACGTGGGATACCGACTGGCCAGTTTCTCAGACTTCGGAGACTTCAGAATTCCTGCGACAGGCCAACGATCTTACGGAATGGTTCTGCCGAAGAGGGTACCCCAGAGGGGTGATCAAGAGAGCCTATGAACGGGCTAAACATACCTCTAGAATGAGCCTTCTGACCCAAGGCAAAAAAGACCGAACTACTCCGAGGTAAGGTATATCACACAATTTAACGAGTGGCACCGGCTGAGGGGTCTACTTAAGGATCACTGAGATATATTGAAAACGGATGTGGGCCTTACTAGATGGACACGGGGAGGTCCCCAGATGACTGCACGCAGGGCACCCAATCAGCGTGATAGGGTTTGCTGCAGTCACTTATCTGCATTACCAAACTGGTTAGGTCAGCAAAATGAGATTAATGGAAATTTCCCCTGTGGTGGTTGCTCCGTATGTCCACATATGATTAGGCAAAAGTCAGAAAAAAAAATTCAAAACGGGGCAGGAATTCCCTATTAAACAAATGATCAACTGTAGGTCCACAGGTGTGATTTATGCGTTAATCTGTAACTGCCCTAAGATATATGTGGGAGAAACGCGTAACACCTTGAAAGCCCGGGTACAGGCCCATTTCTCTAGTATCCGGTTGGCCAATAGAAACATGCAACAAGGTAAAAAGATTCCCCCGGTTGCTTTACATTGTTTGAAGAAACATGAGGGGGATTTCAGTAACCTGAGTGTCACCGGCATCGAGCGACTGAGTATTGGCCCACGCGGTGGCGACATTCAAAGGCTGCTTCAACAGAGGGAATTGAGGTGGATTTGCAACCTTGACTCGCAGGCACCGGGGGGACTCAATGAAGATATAGCATTTACACCATTTTTGGGTATTTGAGTATGTTGTTACACAGGGGGCCTTGAGAGATGTGTGTTTTTGTGGCTGTCAATTAACATTTTAGTATGCACTATGTGGGCCAGACATTGAGTGGGCCCGTGATGTACTTACTGCACATGGGTGTGGCTAGTTTTTGGGGGGTTGGGCGGGGTGGCATTTGGCACATGTGGTATTGGTCTGGTTATGGTAGTAGTGGTTCACGTCATTTATTTTCTGTTGGACACAACTTTTAAACACTATTATACTTTCCTCAGAGAGGAACCCTCCATGTGTACTGCGGGATTATCAAATACCTGAAGACCCTCCATTGAAGCGTCAGAACCAGCCTGTGGATGCTGTTTATGCCCTGGTGTTTAGAAGAAGACCGATCAGATCCAGAAGAAGAGGAAACTTTAACAAGTGGACCTACACGCTGTCTTTCACAAAAGAGATTTAAAAAAGGGATATAGTGCCTGACGCCACCTCGACCCAGGGAGGAAGGTTACAGCACAGATTCCTGGGATCCGAGAGGGGGCAGTCCTCAACCCTCACACGGGATGCAAGACCCTCCAGCTAACACCGAGATCATACACCAGGCAATGATACACGCTCCCCAGCAGAGCCTGGACCTCGATCTGCGCTCGGTCCTCCTCTCGCTCCCTACTAAAGCAGACCTTGAGGCAATCCTCACCAAAGCAGATATGGAAGCCATGATCTCTAGGATAGAGAAAACCTTTCGGAAAGACCTGGAAGTTGTTCAACATAATGTGGCGGCGGTGGAGGATCGGGTTTCCACCTTGGAGAACGCAAACACTGTGACAGAGGAACGTCTAACCCGCCTGGAGCGATCGAATGAAACGCAGGCTGCTCAAATCGCCAATTTGAAACTACACTACGATGATTTGGAGAACAGAAATAGGTGGAACAATCTGTGCCTCAGGGGGATCCCCGAAACGCCTCAGTTCATGGACCTGGACTCTGTTGCCACCTCTGTCTTCAATGGGCTCCTGGGGAACCCTCCGGACACCGTCATAAAGATGGACAGAATACACAGAGTAGCGGTCCGACCGCCGGGCATCCCGGATGGCCCCCGGGATGTCCTATGCAGAATACATCACTTCAAGATAAAGGAAGAGATTCTAAAGAAGGCGTGGGAGGCAAGACAAGTTGTACATGATTCTGCGCATATAACCATTTTACCAGACTTAGCCCGATCCACGCTCTGGATGCGAAGACAACTGAAACCACTCCTACAGAAGATAAAGGACAGCGGTGCAGTTTATAGGTGGGGATACCCATTCCATCTCATCGTTAGGAAGAATGGAGGCTCCTTTACACTTCGAGTCCCTGGGGACCTGGATAACCTCTTTGCGTTTTTGGACGCTGCCCCCTTGGAGGTCCCGAATTGGCTTGACTTTCCTACTTCCCAGCCTTTACCACAGAGGATCAGGCACCGGAGACCTCAAAATGTTCGTGACAGACCGCGGCGGAGAGACGTCTCCCCTCCTATGGCTGAGTAAAGATAGCGGTGCAGTGTACAGATGGGACTACCCTTTTCATCTCGTTGTCAGAAAAAACAGAGGTTCTTTTACGCTCCGGGCCCCCGGAGACCTGGACAACCTTTTTGTGTTTCTTGACACCGCCCCTCTGGAGGTCCCGAATTGTTTGGACTTCCCTACGTTTCAGCCCCTGCCGCAGAGGATTCGACGCCGGAGGGCCCCGATCGGCCACGGACATCGACGGGGAGACGATCCCCCCCCCCCCCCCCCCCCGCGGCTGAGTAGCTTTCGGGACTACTTTAACACAATGCAGTGGACCTGATCCCCTCGCCTGGACTTCTCCCCCCCCCCCATGAAGGTGTTCTCTCCTACCCTGTGCCGGGCCCCCGGCGGACTTGCGGGTTGGCGGGACAGCCCTCTTCCCACCGGCTATGGGTTTGAACAGGACATTTTGGGTGCGTTGATGGCCATGGTTTCTGTGCCCTGGGATCCCCCCCGCTCGCCCCCCCCTCCGTTCCCGTGGCGCCTCGTCGTGCTCACCCTGACGCCCGTGGCGTCGGCTGGGCCGTTGCTCGCCCGGGGGGGGCGGGGGGCGAGCCGAATGTGAATCCGCCCCTGCGTGGGTGGACTGAGACGAGCTGCTGATACTGCACCCCGCCGGGGCGATGTGGCTCAGCTGCATCCGGTGACGGGTTGTGGTCGCTCGTGGGGGCGGGTCTCCACTGACTGCCTCGGCTATCACCCGCTATTTTGGGGCGGTGGCGGATGTGTCGGGGGAGGGCCGCAATTGAGTGTTCTCCTGTCCTCCGGAGGGGCGGGTCCTGGCCTCTCCCCTGGTCGGGCGGCTCCGCAGTTCCTCCGTGCTTTGACTGCCCGTTGTCCCTGCCTGCCTTGCTGTTTATACCCGGCTGTCGTGGCGGCCTGCTGTGTCCTCCGTCCCCATTATACCCGGCTGTCATGGCGGCCTGCTGTCTCCTCAGTCACCATTGTGCCCGGCTGTCATGGCGGCCTGTTGGCTCCTCAACCGCCGTTATACCCGGCCGTCATGGTGGCCTGCCGTGTCTTTGGCCACTGTTGTGCCCGGCTGTCGCGGCGGCCTGCTGTCACCTCGGTCACTATTGTACCCGGCTGTCGCCGCGGCCTGCTGTCTCCGCGGCCGCCGTTGCACCCGGCTGTCGTGGCGGCCTGCTGTCTCCTCGGTTGCCGTCGTACCCGGCTGTCATGGCGGCCTGCTGTCTCCTCGGTCGCCATTACACCTGGCTGTCGTGGCGGCCTGCTGTGTCCTCGGCCGCCATTGTACCCGGCTGCCATGGCGGACTGCTGTGTCCTCGGCCGCCATTATACATTGCTGTCATGGCGGCCTGCTGTCTCAGTCACCTCGCCTCGTGGCGAACTGCTGTGTCCTAAGTCGCCATTGTGCCCGGTTGTCGTGGCGGCCTGCTGTCGTCTCAGTCACCATTATTCCCGTATTCCCGGCTGTCGTGGCGGCCTGCTGTCTCCTCAGTCACCATTATACCCGGCTGTCGTGGCGGCCTGCCGTCTCCTCAGTCACCATTATACCCGGTTGTCAGGGCGGCCCGTTGTCTCCTCAGTCACCATTATACCCGGCTGTCTTGGGGAGGCGTGGGCCTCGAACAAAGTGCCTTGGAGTTTCCTCGTCCGTGGGTGGTTGGGGGAGGGGGCGCCCCGCCGGTCCCATGCTCCACTCAATAGATTGATCGGCCATTCTGGGGGGGGCCTTGGTGGGTGGGGGGCGGGCCGCCGGTGGGTCCGGAGAGCGGCGGGTGGTTCCTCGGTCGGGTGCACGGGACTGACCACGGAGAGGTGACCCTGGTCTTCCTGGCTACCCCCCCCACCGTTGGGGGCAATGAGCCGTGCTCGGCTCTCTGGTCACCCCGGTGGCACTGGGATCGATGGCTGTCCTGGGGGGGGGGGGGGGGGTTGCCTAGCGCTCACTGCGCAGGTTCGGGGCGGGGGGTGGTCCGGCTGGCTGGGGGATGATTGCCGGGGGTAGGGAGGGCTACTGCATAAGTGTTTTCGGCAAGGGTTGATCAGGTTAATCAGGCTGTCATAGAGTTAAACAGGTTATTTAAACTGTCAGAGTGTTACTATGGAGTCGAAGAAAGCCCTGGCGTGTTATCTTGTTTACAGATTGTTTTCCTTTTAACCCCCCTGGGGGAAACCAAGTCTTGGACCGTCTGGGCTGGGGAGGCGGGGGCCTCCGTAGCCTTGCAGCACCACAGTTTTTCTACCCCACATAGGCCTGCGCGCCTAGGCTAGTTCGGCCTTAGGCGGGCGTTTTCTCTCTCTTTTTTTGTTTTGTTTTCCTTTTTCCCTTTCCATCAAATTTCCTCCCTCCCTTCATCCATCTCCCCTCTCATAATCCCTCCCTGTTCTGTCCCCCCCCCCCCCGTAACCCACCTTCTTTCGGGTCTTGACAGACCATCCCTTTCCCATTTCCCTTCCCTTGGGCCGGGCGGCCGTGCTCCTACTGCTCTTGAGGGCGCATTGATCCCCTGTATACAGTTGCCCTGGTTCTGGGCTCTTCCCTGCGGGGCCGGCGCGGGTGGTCCGGATCGGGCGCAGGTGACGCGATGGATCTCAGGATCGTCTCCCTAAACGCTAAAGGTCTCAATGTCCCAGAGAAGCGGAGAGTATGCCTGAACCTATTCTGGAAAAAAAGGGCGCAAATAGTATTTGTACAGGAAACACACTTCCGGAAGGGGAGAGCTCCAAGATTTTCGGACAGGCGCTTCCCGATTGGATGGCACTCCCACTCGCCTGATTCAAAATCCAGGGGAGTGAGCATTTTGATTGCGGCCAACACTCCATGGACCTTGATAGACAACATACTTGACGAGGAGGGTCGTTTCATTTTCATTAAAGGGAAAATAGGTACCCAAGTATTCACGTTCGCTAATATCTACGCCCCCAACTCGGATCAGATTCGCTTTATTGAGCGTGCCCTGGATGCTCTTCAGACGTTCTCGGAGGGAGTCCTGATTTTTGGTGGCGATTTCAATGTGGCCCTGGACCCATTGCTGGATGCCTCCAGAAAGGCTTCCCATCTATCGTTCTCGGCTCTTAAGAAACTAAAAAGTTCCCTACGACTCTCCCAACTCGTTTACAAAACCCTCGAGGTCGAGATTACACATTTTACTCGGCACCTCACGACTCCTACTCGAGGATAGATTATCTCTTCTTGGAACACAGATACCTGGAGATTGTCCAAAAAGCGGAGATTGACCCTATCTTAATCTCAGATCATGCCCTGATCTCACTGTCCATGAAACTCCCCGAGCGGTTGTCCAGGCCGAGTACCTGGGTGCTCAACGAGTCGTTACTTCAGGACCAGAGCATAAAAGAGGAGATTAGGAAGGAGCTACAGTCATACTTTACAATCAACGCCAATCAGGAGACGTCTCCCCTAAACTGATGGGCAGCACACAAATGCTAAATCAGAGGTATCATCATAAAAATAGCCTCCAGAAAGAAGAGGGAGCGTGAGAAAACGACGGCAGATTTAGTACAGAAAATTGCCCATTTAGACTCACAAAAACGGGGAGCTGAGGAGACCAGACAGGAGCTGGCAGCGACACGTGAAAAACTAAGAGACCTCTTGCTAACCAAAGCGAAGGTTTCGCTTGTTAAGGTCAGACGCTCCTTTTATGAATATGGGAACAAATGTAGTCGTATGTTAGCTAGGGCACTCAGAGAGCAGAGAGCCAGCAACTTCATACCTCAGATAATGGGGAGTGGAGGACGTTTGCTCGCCAAACCGGCAGACATTGCTGGGGTCTTCAGAGACTTTTATTCCAAGCTTTACAACCTGGTGGAGGGGCGCCGGGCAAATGGCCTACAGGAGGCCCGAGGGTATGTTACGGCGTCAGGCTTGCCCGCATTGAGCCGAGAGGTGGTGGAGGCCATGGAGGAACCCATAACGGCACAGGAGTGGTCGCTGGCAATAAAATCGTCCCAAACGGGAAAGTCTCCAGGCCGGGATGGATTTACATTGTCCTATTACAAATGGATGGAGGACATCTTGACCCCAAGAGCAGTGGCGGCCTTTAACTCCATATCCCCAGAGAAAGCTTTACCAGCGGATATGTTGAGGGCACAGATAGTGGTGATACCTAAACAGGGAAGGGACCCACTGCTCTGCTCCAACTACAGGCCGATATCGCTGCTTAATGTGGACCTCAAGATATTCGCGAAAGTCCTGGCGACCAGACTCCTGCCATACCTGGGCAACCTAATAGGCCTGGACCAGGTGGGGTTCACTCCGGGTAGAGAGGCGAGAGACAATGTGACCAGAATTCTCAACTTGATTCACCTGGCACATGAGCAAGGGATTCCTGCTATGATATGCTCTCCACAGACGCTGAGAAAGCGTTCGATAGGGTCCATTGGGACCTTATTCGCGCCACCCTTGAGCACATAGGCCTGCAGGAAAATATGAGATTGTGGATGCTGTCCCTGTATTCCTCTCCCTCGGCATGCGTCAAAGCCAATGGTGTCCTGTCAGACTCATTCCCAATAACCAATGGCACCAGACAGGGGTGTCCCCCGTTCCCCGATTATTTTCATTTTGACGTTAGAACCCTTCCTCAGGAAGGTTAGGGCGAACCCAGACATTAAGGGGCTGTCGGGAGGTGGCACGGAACATAAAGTTGCGGCCTTCGCTGACGACTTGCTCTTTTGCATCTCGCAGCCTGAGACGACCATCCCCAATCTTCTGAGAGAAATGAGAGAGTATGCGGAGCTGTCGAATTTTAAAATCAACTTACAGAAATCCGAGGCACTCAATGTCTCTCTCTCACAGAGACACTTGGATAACACACAAGCCAACTTCCCCTTCCGATGGGCATCTGGAGCGATCAAATACTTGGGAGTCCAGATAACGCCCCAACTCAAAGACTTGTTCGCCCAAAACTTTCCACCTCTCCTAAACACCATTAAAAGAGACCTCCAAACATGGAAGGACAGGACACTGTCCTGGTTTGGTAGGTGTAACGTACCGAAGATGAACGTCCTGCCGCGCCTGCTTTACCCTCTTCAGGTGCTGCCCATCCACATACCATCTGCCTTTCTGAGGGATATCCGATCGGAATTTATACGGTTCATATGGGGGGGCAGGAACCCGAGAATTGCCCAACAGACACTGACGCTGCCGAAGGTGAGGGGAGGGACTCCCGGACATCAGAATGTATTATGTAGCAGCGCATCTAAACAGGATCGTGGACTGGAATCGTCATAAAAATAGCAAACGATGGGTTCAACTGGAGCAATCATGGGCTCCGGTTCCACTGGCGGGCCTCCCTTGGTCCCCGGGAGAATTACCAGGCCCGCTCAAATCTCATCCTACAATAGGCCCGACCCTCCGGGTGTGGGCAAGACATATGACGAAAGATAATATAGCCCCGTCGCCCTCCCCGCTTCGCCCGATCACGGGGGCATTGGACTTCATCCCGAACCGGCTTGATGCGGGCTTTGCGAGATGGAGGGCGCCTGGTCGTGGCGTCGCCTTCGAGTTCCTTAGTGGCTCCAACTGGAAGTCCCTGCAGGAACTGCTGAGCTGGGGGGATGCCCCCCGTCTGTCATATTGGAGGGCACTGCAGGTATCGCACTTCCTGGCGAGCCTGCCCCCGCCCAAGGAATTCGCCAGAGAGTTGACCCCATTTGAGCGCTTATGTGCGACAAACGAAACTACCAGAGGTACATTATCCACGATCTATAAAATGCTGGTGGACCCAGGCGAGAACCACATACCGAATTTTATTTCTGCGTGGGAGACGGAGCTCGGGGTCACATTTACCCCACCTCAAGTGAAGAAAATGCTGGAGCTTGCACAACGGGCCTCAATAAGTAACCAGTATCAAGAGGTGGGATACAAAATACTGAGTTGATGGTATAGGTCACCACAGACACTTCATCGCATCTTCCCATCAGTTCCTTCCTTATGCTGGAGATGTGAGTGCGACACGGGCTCCCTCTCGCACATTGTTTGGGGATGTACAAAGATAAGGGGCTTCAGGGAGGAGATCGTTAAGTGGATTCATAAGATAACAGGAGAACCCATAGAACTCTCCCCGGAGGTCCTCCTTCTGCATTCTACCAAAGCCTCGGTAAGCAAATACAAGAAATCCTTGACGGTCCACCTGGTAAACGCTGCCAGAGCATGTATCCCCGCCAGATGGAAGTCGACTACCCCACCAACCATCGGCTCTTGGATTAGGAGGGTGGAAGACATCAGACGAATGGAGGACCTGACAGCCCTCCTTCAGCGCACTGAGGAGAAAAATAGACGCCGGTGGATGCAGTGGTCCCTGTTCATGGAGTCGGCGGTGGGCAGGACCCTGAGGGACGAGACCTGAGGTGTTTGGGGGTCGCTCGGGGGCCGTTGTTGGGCAGGTGTGTTCGATCCGGTCCGGATGTTACGTCCCCTCGCCTGTGGCGGCTCTCTCTCCCCGCTTGATGGTGGAGGCCTGGTCCTCCTCCCCCTGGTCCCCCGCACCCCCCCCCGACCTTCCCCCCTGCCCGGGCCGCCCATGGGGTTGCGGACGAGGATGCGCCCGTGGGGGTGCGGGCGGGGATGTGGGGGGTTTCTCCCCCCTTCGTCGGTGGGGGGGATCGGGGGGGGAGTATGGGGCTATTATGAGTTGCAGGGCCGCCCGTGCCCCCCCCTACCCTGGGGCCTGCTCCCCGACCTCCCCTCCTGCCTTGATTTTTCTCTTGTTCCCTCTCACCCTTTTACCTTCCCCCTCACCTTTATTCCCCTCCAGCACACACCTTCCTCCCTTCCCCTTTCCTGGTATCATTGGAAAAAAGTGAGGGGTCGGGGCGTTGAGACATGATCCTTGACTGAATTCTAGTTGACGGGTAGTCCATGCACATAGAGTAGTTGCCAAATGCTGTAATGTTGAATTCAAGTGTTATATTGTATCTGCAATGCTCAGTAGCTGTAATCAAAATGTATAAGTGTGATCTGTCTTTTTGCCTTTACTCTTTTCAATAAAGATCTATTGTTAAAAAAAAAAAAAAGGGATATAGAAATAGATTTAAAAGTATTGCTGAAAGTGTGTAGGCCGTTCACTCTGTGTTTTATGAAAATTATGCTTATATCTGCAGGGTACCATTCATAATTATGATTATGTTGCTCATATCTGCAAAGTTACCATTTGGAAGGGAGACAGGAACATTCCTGGGATTCTCTTCAAGCCTAATCCATGATAGGGGAGTTTTGGTGTTATTAAAGTGGACCAACACCCAGGATTTTGACTATCCTGGGTCTTGGTCCACTTCGGTGGGGCACCCCCGATCGAGGTGCCCCGCTGTGTGAAACCCCCCCGATCACCCGGAAAACTCACCTCTCCCCGCGCCGACGGACAAGCGATTTGACAGCCGCTTGTCCGTGGCTCCTCCGCCGCCGCCGCCTCCCGCGCGTCCCTCTTGACGCGCGCGCCCCCGCGCCGGCCATTTACAGACCGTCGAAACTAAGGTAAGGGGGTTTGGGGGTTTTGGGGGGGTTTCGCCCCGAGGGACATCCCGATCTCGGATGTCCCGCGGGGAGGGAGGTGATCGGCCCAGGAATCTTATAGATTCCCGGGCCGATCACCCGAGGGTGATGGTCCACTTTAAGACCCTTCGGTTGGGGGTCTCCCACAATGGGACACATGGTTATCGCTTATACCCTCTCCCCTTCTTCATGATGGTGTGCCCATTGAAGGATATAAGGAGCCATTTGTCCCAGTTTGCCTCACACAGCTTATTTTAAATTGGTGGGTCACTGTTGTAGTCGGGGTCATTGCTTGGAGGCGGTCCTTGCGGGGCACGCCTGACTAGCGGAGCATGGTAAATTTGATGCAGGTGCGATGGGCGTTTTTTCAGGAGCGCAACAGGCTAGTATATAAAGGGGTAGGGATATGGGTGCTGTATGCCCTGAGGAAGTGACGCTGGTGACGTCACGCAACGCGTAGACGCTGGGGTAGTGGGCTGGTGGTCGTGTTTCTATGTAAGTTATCCACTTTATATTTGGAGTGTCATTTTTCTGCTTTCTCCGGCTGGTCCTCACTGATTAATTAGTATATACATGGTTAGGTATGTTTAGAGGCTATATATGTAGGGTAGCATTTGCACATTTAGTGGTTTTTAAGATGTTGTCACATTGTTGCTTTATTTAAGTCAGATGTTTATATGCACTATAGCACTTTTTCTTATACCAGCCAAGCAGTATCAATAAGGTCAATAATGTAGATTTTTATTGGATTAATTTTATTGTATTACCCACCAGTCCTCCGGCCCCTCAATTTTTCTTTCCCTTCCTTATTGATCATGTTATGTCTTTGGTGTTTTTCAATGAGTCTGTAGTGTGTTTAGCTGTTTGGAGATTGTTACCAATAAATATTGATATTTTATATAGTCAGTAGTGGTGCCTCATATTTGGGTGGGTGATTTTGAAGGCGTGGGACCTTCAAATCTCTCTTTGTATATAGTTGTCTCACCCCCACTACATATTTATTTAAAGTTATAGTCCAGTGCAGTCTCGCATCTTTATTTAGCTCAATTAATTTAAGGAAATAGATTGGAATTCATACATCCCTAGAACTAGTTATCCAAATTGGTTAAAAAAATACAATTCTGTGAAATACTCACCTGTAGAATTGATATTGTTTGTATACAGTACGTCCTGCTCCAGGTATATTACTTACACTTGGGTTATCCTCCGCCAGATGGCGCTGCACTGCAGAGACATGCAAAAACAGTCTCCTCCCGGCCCCTCAAATACCCGGGGACCTCCCACAAATCCCCGGCATTGAAAAGCAGTGAACAGGAAGCCGGGAGAATTTAACCACCAAAACTAGTAACCATAACAATGATAACAATCACCATACAGGGGATCCAGAACAATGCAAAAACCAGGGTGGGGTGGAGCAGGATGTACTGTATACAAACAATATCAATATTCTTAGTATACAGTACGTCCTGCTCCAGGTATAATACTTACACTTGGGACATCCAATAGCAGTGTCCATAAAGTAGGGTGGGATCCCCAACAAAAAAGGTAACAGCAGGCAGTTTAAACCACTGCCGCCTGCAAAACTTTGCGGCCAAGACAGCAAGAGCTGAGGCCCTAGCATCAACCTTGTAAAACTTCGAAAAGGTATGAACAGAAGACCAGGTAGCGGCCTTGCAAATTGTTCAACAGAAGCCTGGTGCTGGAAGGCCCAAGAGGCACCAATAGCACGAGTAGAATGAGCAGTAAGGCGGAAGGGAGGTACCTTCCCCTTAGCAGAATAGGCCTAAATCACAGCCTGACGAATCCATTTGCTAATAGTAGACTTGGCAGGAGCCAAACCCTTCCTAGGCCCAGAAGGAACCACAAAAAGAGCATCAGTCTTCCTGAAAGCCGCAGTGACCACCAGGTAATGCTTCAAACACCTGACCACATCCAAGGAACGCAGAACCCTTTCCTTATCGTTACTAGGATTGGGACACAATGAAGGAAGAACGACATCCTGATTCAAATGAAAGGCAGACACCACCTTAGGCAGAAAGTTCGGTTTGAAATGGAACGCCACCTTGTCCTGGTGTCTCTCATTGTACGGAGGCTGAATAGACAGAGCCGCAAGCTCAGACACACGCCTGACCGAAATAATAGCCACCAGAAAGACAACCTTGAGGGTAAGAACAGCCAGAGCAGCATCATGAATGGGCTCAAAGGGAGCACCCTGCAAGGCAGTCAAAACAAAACCAAGTTTAAATCCCAAACAGGGACCATAGGTTTACGTGGGGGTGCACGAGTGACCCCCTGAAAGTAGGTCTTAACCAAGTGATGATGAGCAAAAGACTTCTGAAAGAAGACAGACAGGGCAGAAACCTGATCCTTCAGAGTACTGAGTTTTAGACCCAACCCCAAACCATGCTGTAAAAACTCCAGAACCCTAGGGACTGAAAACTCCCTACAGGGAAGAGACTCACACCAATCAATGTAGGTACGCCATACCCTATAATAGATGGCAGAAGAAGTTTTCTTCCTAGCCTTCACCATGGTACCCACCACCGAAGCAGACAAGCCTTTCTCCATCAAGATGGAGGTTTCAGCAGCCAGGCCGTCAAAGCCAGAGTTTGTAAATTGGGATGGCATAAGGAGCACTGAGTGAGCAGATCTGGCGCCCTTGGCAGGACGTACTGATCTACTGCCATTTGTACCACGTCTGCGAACCACACTCTTCTTGGCCACCTGGGGGCCACCAGAATCACTGGAACCCCCTCCTCCAGAGCAATCTTACACAGAACCCTGTCCAGCAGGGGGAATGGAGGAAAGACATACAGGAGCCGAAACTCCTTCCATGACATGGACAGAGCATCTGTGGCCAAAGCCAGGGGATCCTGAGACAGGGAGACAAAGGCCGGGAGCTTGTGACGGGATGCGAACAGATCCACATCCGGTAGACCCCAACGGTGACACAGGGACTGGAATACCCTGTTGCAGAGGGTCCACTCCCCCCGACGGGAAGTCCCCCTGCTCAGAGAGTCTGCCAGTAGATTCTCTATACCCCAGGGATATACATAGCCGAAATGCATTGGACATTGGCCTCCGCCCATGTCAGAATCCGTGACACCTCCTGGAGGGCACCCCTGCTCCGGGTCCCTCCCTGATGGTTGATGTAGGCAACTACCGTCCTGATGTCTGAGCGTACCTGCACCGACAGACCCTTCAGGTGATGGGTCAACTGCTTCAGTACCGACCTGACTGCCCGTAGTTCCAGAATGTTGATGGGTGAGTGGGCCTCCTGAGGGCCCCACCTCCCCTGGAAGTGCAGGGATTTCCAGAATCCCCCCCCCAACCTGACAGACTGGCATCCGTTGTGACCGTCTCCCAGGAGGGGGCCAGAAAGGACCTGGCCCCTAGCAAGTTCCTGTGGTCCAGCCACCACGAAAGGGACTGTCTGACCAAGGGGGGAAGCACACAGACCCCGTCCAAGGACGTTGGTTTCTTGTCCCATACTGACAGAAGGTGAAGTTGCAGAGGCCTCAAATGGAACTGAGCAAAGGGCACCGCATCGAAGCACGCCACCATCAGACCCACCAGCTGCATTCCCTGCCTGAGGGAGGGCTGGGGGCATGAGAGCAGGAACCTCACCTGCGCAGTCAGAGCTTCCACCTTCTGTTGAGGAAGGAATATCCTTGACTGAACCGTATCCAGAATCATTCCCAGGAACGGAAAGGACTTGGGGTAATTGATCACCCAGCCAAAGGACTCCAGGGTGGACACCACCAGCTGAGTGTCCAACTCTGCCAGCTGCAGAGACCGAGAGGTGCTGAGTATATCGTCCAGGTAGGGTAGCACGCGTATGCCCCTTGACCATATCAGGGACATCACCCCCGCCAGCACCTTGGTGAACACTCTGGGAGCCGAAGTGAGGCCAAATGGCAAGGCCACAAAATACCATTTTGCGAGTACTCACCTGAAAAATGGATATTGTTGGTGTGCCACACACCCCGCTCCACTTCTTAAATATTCATCCATTATTGGGTTAATCCACCGCAGGTGATGTAGTGCAGAGAGGAAGTCTTGTAACGAGCCCCCTTCCGGCCTATATATACCTGGTACCTCCCCTCAATCACCAGTATATTTAAAAAGCAGAAAGACAAGGTACCAGTATTCCACCGGTAAACTCCAAAATCAATTTTGATATAAATAAAAAAGGGCTTCACCATATAAATGCTTCGGTAATACCGAAGAGGGTGGGGGTGAAGCGGGGTGTGTGGCACACCAACAATATCCATTTTTCAGGTGAGTACTCACAAAATGGTATTATTCTTGGTGTGCCACACACCCCGCTTCACTTCATAAATATTCATCCATTATTGGGACATCCAAAAGCAGTGTCCACAAGGGAAGGGCATCTCAAGGCCAGGTGAAGCATAACTTAAATGACTGCAGTCTGCAGAACTTTGCGGCCAAAAACAGCATCCGCTGAGGCTCGCACATCAACTTTGAAAAACGTAGAAAAAGTGTGAACAGAAGACCAAGTGGCGGCCTTACAAACCTGTTCAACAGAAGCTTGGTGCTGAAATGCCCAAGACGCCCCAACAGCGCGAGTGGAATGAGCAGTAATACGAAAAGGGGGAACTCTTCCCTTAGCAGAATAGGCCGCAGTAACGGCCTGACGTATCCACTTGCTAATGGCAGATTTGGCTGGTGCCAAACCCTTCTTAGGCCCATGGGGCACAACAAAAAAGGAATCCGTCCTACGAAAAGGAGACGTGATAATCAAGTAGTACTTAACACAGCGTACTACATCCAAACAATGCAAAACCCTCTCTTTGTCATTCTTAGGATTAGGACACAAGGAGGGAAGAACAATATCTTGGTTCAAATGAAAAGCAGAAACAACCTTAGGAAGAAAGTCTGGCTTGAACCGAAAGACCACTTTATCCTGATGCCTCTCAAAGTAAGGCGCCTGGATAGTTAAGGCCGCCAACTCTGAGACACGCCGGACAGAAGTGATAGCTACCAAGAAGACAATCTTCTGAGTCAGGGTAGACAAAGAAATATCTTGCCAAATCAAATCCCAAACAGGGAGTAATGGTTTCCTGGGAGGCCGCACATGCGTAACCCCCTGGAAAAAAAGATAGATAAGGCAGAGATCTGCCCTTTCAACGTACTTAGCTGGAGACCAGAGTCCAGCCCTGATTGTAAAAACTCCAGAATCCTGGAGACCGAAAAGACCCTTCAAGGAAAAGATCTTATCTCACACCAAGCGATATAGGCTTTCCAAGTCCTATAGTAGGTGATGGAAGAAGACTTCTTCCGGGCACTGATCAGAGTCTTAATGACTGAATCAGAAAGACCCTCCTCCATCAGGATGGAGGTTTCAGCAGCCAGGCCATCAAACCCAGCGCTGGTAAATTGGGGTAACACAATCGACCCTGAGTGCGCAGACCGGACCGAAGAGGCAGAACGAACTGGACCACTGCCAGCCGAGCGATGTCTGCGAACCTCACTCGCCTTGGCCCCTTAGGGCCACGAGAACGGCGTACACCTTTTCCAGAGCCAAATTCTGAAGAACCCTGCCCAGCATGGGCATCGGAGGAAACAGGTATAGAAATCCCAGAACTCCCCAGTTCAGGGACATGGCGTCCACTGCCAGAGCCAGAGGATCCCGGGAGAGTGACACGAAGTTCGGGAGCCTGTGATAGTGATGAGGGGCCAACAGGTCCACCTCCGGGGTCTCCCATTGGAGACACAATAAGCGAACCACCCGAGGATGGAGAGTTTATTCTTCCAGACGGGGAGAGCCCTTGCTCAACCGGTCCGTTACCTGTTCCATCACCTCTGGAATGTAAACCGCCGAGAGACAGGGAACATGGAACACTGCCCATGTCCGGATCAGGGACACTTCTCTGAGAGTACTCAGACTGCGCGTCCTTCCCTGAAGACCGACGTAAGCAACTGCTGATCGATTGTCTGAACACATCTGGACCAGAAGGCCCAGAACGTACTGAGTCAGGAGAGCAAACACCTGACGAATGGTTCTTGGATTCAGAACATTGATGGGTAAGTGGGGCCTTTAAGCTCTCCACTGCCCCTGAAAACGCAGCTCCTTCCAGAATCTGCCCCATCCCGACAGACTGGCGTCCGTGGTGACAATTTTCCAAAGGGGGGTCAGGAAAAACCCTGCCCTACACAAGATTGGTCGAGACCAAGTACCACAGGAGGGACTGCCGTACACGGGAGGACAACTGGAAGGACTGATCCAGCGACTGAGGTTGCTGGTCCTAACACGCTAACAGAAATAGCTGAAGCGTTCTCGTGTGAATTTGGGCAAAAGAAAGACACACTCCGTCTTGATGAGAGTTCAGGCCGGGATGAACCGACCCATGAACGGACCGTGAAGGAGGGTGAGACTCGAATTTCAGGTTGTAACCGGGCGACACTACCTCCTGGATCCATCTGCCTGGAACCACTTGGTTCCATTGGTAGAAATGTCGCAATAGTCCCCCCACCCACACGGGTGAGGACAGCCCCCCATTGCTGAGTGAGCTTATCAGCAGGTTTTGGGCTTGGTGCCCCAGGACTGAGTGGGCCGGCCACGGCCCCTCCCGAGTCCAACCTGCGCCACAGGTAGCGGGAAAGGACGCACCCCTGCCCGCTCTGAATCCTCGAAAGGAAGGCCTACCGGAACTCGCCCCCCTGAAGGGGCCACGGGGCCTCTTGCGTTGTGGCATCTTACCACCCTATGCGACAGAATCAATTTTCTCCTCGAACAGACGCAACCCCAAAAAGGGGAGAGCTGTGAGCACCTTTTTGGAAGCCGTGTCCGCTGACCACTGACGCAGCCATACTGACCTGCGAATAGCCACCAGCATAGCTGCTGCCCTGCTACTCATAGTCAGCGCATTGTCCTGAGCAGCCAGGACATAAGCCACAAAAGATTCACACTGCTAAAGCGCAGTGAACTGTTTGTAAGCGGGATTAAGATCCTCATATAGCCCCTGAATTAAGGACTTAATTGCCAATAGCAGAAGGGCTGAAGCACACACGGTGCAACGCTGACCCGGAATAGATAAAACCATGTCGAGCGTATTGGTCAATCCGACGATCTTCCCCATCTTTAGGGACAGTGGTCTCAGCAGATTGTACTATAGTCGAGCTGGAGAGCCCTAGTACAGGGGTATCGACGTCAGGAGGGACAGACCAAAGGCTTCACCAATTCTGGTGGAAAAGGATAACGCTTTTCCCAACTGGAAGGAATTCCAGATAACCGCGTGGGATGTTCCCATTCTTTAAGAACCACCCTCTCAAAGTGGTGTTGTCTGGGAAAAACTAAACGCGGCTGAGGTTCTTTAAACAACTGACCCTTTGGCAGGGCGGCCGCCTCAGGCGTATCTAAACTCAAAATTTTAAACATTTGAGCCAGAATGGAGGGGGTGTCAAAAACAACCCCCTCTGACCAATCGCCAATCTCACCAGCACAAGCTGACCTGTCGGCTCATCTGACTCCGACGGGAATTCATCCTCGTCCGGGGATCCATCGGATCATTCCACAGGTTCACCAAACTGGTCCTGTGGAGCCGAAGGTACCGGAGCCAGGTGCCTTCGTTTTGCAGCGGGCTTTAACGGGCATTACTTTCCGGGGGCTGGGCTGTGCTGCCGCCTCGGAATGCGAATCCCCACTTTTGACAGTGTCATGCGGGGTCCGGAATAGGGAGGGAGAGGTAGGAGATGATGAAGGATGCGATGGCCCCGCAGCTGAAGCAACGGACTGGCTCGCAATAGTCTGTTTTGCACAAGGGATGCAAATAAAGACATCATCAGCTGGGAGTGGAACCCCACAACCTACGCACCCCCCGAACGGCTCAGCAGAACCGTTTCCGGAATTTACGGAAGCCTCCATATGGTGATTTCTGGTATTCGCAACACTGGTACTTTTAAGGTATAAGCCGACCCGGGATGCCCCCTTTATTAGTAATGTCCCGGAAGGGAGGATTTTTTTTTTTTTTTTTTTTTTTAAAGTTAAGGTCCCCTTTAATAAACTATATATATATATATATATATATATATATATATATATATATATATATATATATATATATATATATATTTATATGTAGTCTATGTATATATACATTCAAAACTATCCCAATAATTAGCCAGGCACATAGAGCCGGAGGGCCACCATAAGCAGGGATCCCAGGATCTGCAAGGTAAAGAAAAAACCATCAGATCCTCACATGTGTATAAACCAACATATAAGCATGGCACTAAGTGCCCTTAAATGACGCCCCCTTAATACAAAGTGATTTCTCACTATATTGTTGTAAGGAAAACATTCCCCATTGAACGGCCCCAACGGGAAGGGCTGCTTACCTGGTCAGCAAAGGCATCAGCCGGACAAGCCTGCAGCCAGCACGAAGACAAAGTGCGGCCGTGCACCCACGCGACTTCCTGTATTTGAAGGAAGCAAGAAAGCTGGGCCCTCCGCAGACGCCGCATGACGTCAGCGCCGCGCCCCACGACGATCAGCTGGAAATCACTCACAGCTGGGCCACTGCACGTGCGCCCAGGCGGCAGAGGGGGGAGGTTAAAGACCGCATGGTGCTGTTCAAACGAAAACATAACAAGCCAGGCGGGGAGAGGGGAGAGGAGAGGGGGGAGGGGGTAGGGGGCCACAAAGCAACAGTCTGCAAGAGAAGTGGCCAGCCCTTACCCAGCGCAGCCTGCCCTTAAAGCAGACCCAAAAATATACACATGCTGAATACAGTGAATGCATAATCATGAACACACACACGTTAAAATGCAGTGGTACAAGTGAAACACACATACTTAAAGCACACCCTCACACCCCCCCCCCCCCCCATAGTGAAGGGAGAAGGGACCGTAACGGGAGAGTAAGGGGCTACGGGGACCCTCGGGACAGGGGCATCCCATTTCCGGATCACCATGCCGGATAGCCGCATTGCCCCACGCATGAGGTCGAGCGGTAGGAGATAAGCTCCTAGGCACTTAAAGTGCCATCTACCATTTGCCCGGTGAGCAGCCTAGGCTGGGAGGCTTCCATTCCACCATAAAGGTATACAAACTCAAACCGGGCAGAAATAGACCAAAAGGGGGGTGGCGGGGTAAGAATACCCCGGCCTACCTGTAAGCAGGAGACTTCCATCTTCTGACTTGTCAGCAAGCAGAGAGAAAAAATACTGGTGATTGAGGGGAGGTACCACGTATATATAGGCCGGAAGGGGGCTCGTTACAAGACTTCCTCTCTGCACTACGTCACCTGCGGTGGATTAACCCAATAATGGATGAATATTTAAGAAGTGAAGCGGGGTGTGTGGCACACCAAGAATATTGGTAATGCTGATCTTTCAGTGCAAATCTGAGAAACCTTTGGTGTCCTGGAAACACCGGGATGTGGAGGTAAGCATCTTTGATGTCCACGGACGTCAAAGTCCCCTGGACGCAGAGAGCCGATGGCCGAGCGCAGAGTTTCCATGCGAAAGTGCCTGTTCTTGACAAACTTGTTGAGGATTTTTAAATCAAGAATGGGCCTGACTTACCCATCCTTCTTGGGTACTGGGAAAAGGTTGGAATAGAACCCCTTGCCCCTTTCTCAAGGGGACCTTGCAAATGACCCCCAGATCCAGGAGACCCTGCACGGCCAGCATCAAGACCTGAGCTGAAGCAGGGTCCTGTGGGATCCGGGACCCATTGAATCTTGTGGGAGGCCGCACAGCAAACTATCTTGTAACCAGAGGACACTACCTCCTGAATCCACCGGTCTGAGACGTGGCACCTCCAGACATGCTCGAAGTGCTGTAGCCGTCCCCCCACCCTGACGGGCGAGGGCGCCCCATCATGCCTGAGAGGTCTTGGTAGGGGCTTTGGGCTTGGACCCCCAGGAGGAACCAGGACGGTGTCCTCTGTTCCTATGCCAGGAATCTGCGCGGGTCCCAGCGAAGGACACCCCTTTTCCCTGCTTAGCCCCTCGGTAGGGGATTGAAAGGGGGCCCTGGCCCCGAAAGGGCCGAGACTGGCGCCTGCGCTGGGGTAACTTACCTCCTTTAGCAAAGAGGTCTAGACGCCTTAAATGGAAGCCCAGTAAGGGCCTTCTTTGCAGCGTTGTCAGCACCCCACTGTCACAGCCACACCGCGCGGCGTATAGCTACCGCCAAGGCAGAAGATCTGGCACACATCCTAATGGCATCATCCAATGCAGACAGGATAAAGTTTACAAACACATCACAGTTAGACAGTGCATTAACCACATCAGGTGGTAAATCATCTGGGCCATCTAGTACATTTCTGACCATAGCCCTGAGCGCCACCGAAGTAATGGCTAAGGCGCAAACCGGGCGCAGTGCCGCCCCCACGAACGCAAAGGCATGGCATGCCAATTGGTCAATGCGCCTGTCCTCTGCATCCTGCAGCGTAGTAGTGTCGGGAGAGTGCATAATAGAGGTGTTAGACAGCCCTAGAATAGGAGCATCGACCTCGGGGGGTGATGACCAGCGCTTAACCATATCAGCAGGAAAAGGATATTTTCTGTCCAAGCTCTTAGGTATCCCGGGAAGTCTACTCGGATGTTCCCACTCCTTAAGCACGAGGTTATTGAAATGGGATTGCTCAGGGAATTCCAATCTAGCCTTAGCAGCATGAAAAAGCTCACCCCTTTGCCTTGGAGCCACAACAGGGGGAGAGAGACAAAACCTCAAAAATCTGAACCAGCAGTTTGTCGGTATCATCCGGGGTCCAGAGATCAGAGCCAGAATCTTCGTGGCCCCTGGGCCTCTCGTCAGATGACCCTGAGTCAGAAAACAGCTCCCCTTCGTCCGAGGGGGGATAGCCATATAAGTGCGACAACTCATCAGATTCCGGAGAGAAAGGAGTAGCATCAGGGGTTAAGTGACGCTTTTTAGCGGTGGACTTCCACGCTAAGGTATTAGCAATTAATTTTTCAACACTTGCCAGTCTAGCAGCCACATCAGGATGAGAATCCCCGCTTGTATTGGGGGTTAGACTCAAGCTTGGGGAAGTAGGTTAGGTGAGGCGAGGTGCAGGCCCGGCCACCGGAGGAACGGGTAGTACCATTAGCGCCTGCTGCGTGCAAGTAACACAGACCCGTGCATTGTCACCATTAATAGGTGTGACCCCACAAGCTACACACAGCCGGGCTTGTCCCGAAGGAACCCCTGTCACATTATCCTGGGATGCCTCCATATGGTGATTAATAGGCACAATAGGCCGGTAGGGATTGACGCTGTAAGCTACCCTGGATGCCCCAATGACCCGCAGGGAAGTGGGAGTAAGTATACTAGGCCCAACAGGCAATTACACCGGGCCGGGAGAAGCCACTGGATTCCCCGGTCTGAAGACATAATGGGAATAAGAGGTGTCAGAACAATGCACAGTAAGCAATGTAAGTAAGAAATCGCCCGTGAGGGCCCTTACAGACCAACGGGAGGGGGGACCGTTACACACGCAAGCACGCGTGCGACTACACATCAAAATGGCGCCAGGCGAACCTCGAAGGGCGGGCCAGAGCGGACCGTGACGCGGAGCGCGCCAAGCCTGCATGGTGCTGCCTACCTTCACCAGACCAGCGCAGCCCAGGCTGGGAGGCACATCACAACGAGGACGGGTGGGAATAGTCCGCAGGGCCGCAGGCTTTAATAGCCCCGCTCTCCTGCGAGAGAGTGATACTTCATGTCTTCGCAGTAAGCACTGCAGAGAAATCTGGGGATTTGTGGGAGGTCCCGGGTATTTGAGGGGCCGGGAGGAGCCTGTTTTTGCATGTCTCTGCAGTGCAGCGCCATCTGGCGGAGGATAACCCAAGTGTAAGTAATACACCTGGAGCAGGACGTACTGTATACTAAGAATAACATCCTGAAAGGACAACTAGTTCGGATGCACCGCAATTGTTCGAGGGAGGCAGATTATTATGAACAAGCAGGTACTATTGGTGATAGATTTGTGTCGAACATCATTTATTGTGTATAACATCATTTATTGTATTGAATTGCCTTGTGGGCTACAGTATTCGCATATAGGAGCATATATATAACATTAAAGTGGACTGAAACCGAGCGGGATCGGCCCTGGAATCTATACATTTTTTGGAATTGATCATTTAGAAACACACTGGAGGGGAGAGGATATGATGAAGAGGTTATCAAAAAAGGAATCTAGATGGATTGTTAACCCTTTAAGTGCCCGTCCATGTTTTACTATTTTGCGGTCCACATGTTCAACCTTGATTTATGAGGAGATTTCCAGGGATTTTCCAGGAAAATTATATACCGTATATACTCGAGTATAAGCCGAGTTTTTCAGCCTACTTTTTGTGCTGAAAAAAGCCGCCTCGGCTTATACTCGAGTCAGAAGGACAGTCACAACGCTACGCTGCTAGGCATGGGTAGCTCAGGGGTTAATAAGCCCTCCTCCTCACCCTCCTTCCTCCCGGCACTCCTTGCTGACAATCTTTACTTCTCTCCAAGTAAACGAGCAGCTTCCGGTTCTGCCATCTACCGTCTCCACGAGCAGCGCTGCTGGGAGTGACGTCACCCTCTCCCAGCTGCCTCTGCGCTGCTTGTCAGGCAGTGGATGGCGGGAGCGGAGGCTGCTCGTTTACTTGGAGAGAGGTAACACTGTCAGCAAGGAGTGCGGGGAGGAAGGAGGGTGAGGGAGAGGGGGCTTATTAACCCCTGAGCAACCCACACCTACCAGCATATTGTGTAACCATGACTCTAGTTCAGGGCAGCAACTAAATGGGCAAGCCGAGGTCCAGTACAAAAGCAGTACATTCAATGTGTTCTGCGGTGAAACACCCAGGTATTTACCCTGTGTGTGAAGCCCCCAGTGCTGCTAGATTTCTCCTTTACTCCATGTGTAGTCTCTCGCCCAGACTCTCATCCCTTTGCCTGCTCCCTCCGGCTGTGCCAGCCATTCATATAGGCAGAGCTAGTGAGCGTGCAGCAGCCAGGGATGCCAGTCGCTCCTTGCACCAGCAGCATTTTCTCGGTGGACGAGAGATTTCACACAAGTGGGGTGCCCCAGGGATAGGGGGGCCATATAAAGGAGCATAACTAGAGGGGGTGCAGGAGGTGCAACCACACTGGGCCCAGAAGGTCAGTGGGCCCCATCAGTGTTGCTCCTCCACCTTATCATATTTGTGATCATCATTTAGATAAAGCAAGCGTCATTTGTCTCTGCTGTCACAGTCTTTAGTTTATTTTTGAAATTTACCAGTAGCTGCTGCATTTCCCACCCTAGGCTTATACTCGAGTCAATAACTTTTCCAGTTTTTTGTGGTAAAATTAGGTGCCTCGACCTATACTCGAGTATATACGGTATTGTTTTTTTCAGGGGCTTCAACAGGGCTTCAACATGAAACGTTTGGCCTTTTTTTTAGTGTATTCACAATACATGAATGAAATATGTGCAAATTTTTCTTAAAAAAAAAATTATTTGCAATTTGTAGTGTTTTTTTGTAATAAAAAAAATGTAAGCTTGTCAAAATCTTATTGCGTGTGACATCCCAATTTCTCCCGTTATCGCGATACCACATATGTATTGTAAGACACCCTTTCCAGCCCTGAAATAGACCTGTGAGTGGATTGGGAAGGTGGAAGGGTCGAAGCTCAGTAAAGGACGGTGTAAGAGCTAGAGTCAGGTGACCACTGGTGTTACACCTCGATTCCCGAGGCGTGCAGTGAGTGTGTGGCTTCATTTCGTCCCGGTCAGGTCAAGGTAGTAGGGCACTGAGGTTTGAGTCACGATACATTATCCACCCAGTCCAGGTCAAAAAGAATCGGGCAATGCGATCGTCATCTTTTGCAATTAGATCCTCCATGTGTCGCATCCTCTCCAGTTCCTGAACCCATTCCAGTAATGTAGGGGATTCCTGTGACTTCCAGTGTCTAGGTATATTGGCTTTCATAGCTGAAATGAAGTGTCTCAAGACGCCTTTTTTGATGTCAGATAAGGGTCCAGGAGTGAGGGTCAACAGCGCCAGTTGGGGAGTGTTAACTACTCTAGAGTCCGAGATCTGTTCATAAATAGAAAAGACCTGGTCCCATAAGGCTTTAATAACTGGACATTTCCACCATATGTGTGTCATGGTACCTGTATCTTTCTGGCATCTCCAGCATTCTGAGCAAGAGGCTGCAAATCGGTGTATGTCCGCTGGGCATTTGTACCATCTCGCAAGTACCTTATAGTTTCTTCCTTGAGTGGCGCATGAGACAGACGCCCCCATGGTACCTAGGTAGATTCTGGCAATATCGTCCTCTGTAAGCTGGAATCCTAGTTCCCTTTCCCATTTCTCCATAAACTTAGGGGGTGTGGGGTGATTAGATCTGCGCAGAATGGAGTACAGGCTTGATATTACATGAGTGGGGGGGCTATCTTGGGTGATCAGTGATTCAAGTTCTGTTGACGGTCTTCTCAACACCTCCACCAGGTTGTTGGTGTTTAACCCTTTAAGTGCCAGCCTACCGGGAGTTTTAGTCACACTCTGTTGCCAGACCATTTTGCACTATTTTGCACTCCCCATGTTCAAATGTGATTTTTGAAGGGATTTCCCAGGAAAATGATATATAGTTTTTTTTCAGCAGAGTCTGAGCTTTAACATGAAATGTCTTGTTTGTCATTTTTTAGGTGTATTCTCAATATTTTTTGGCGAAATATGTGCAAAAAAATTAAAAAAAAAAAATCATTTTTTTACAATTTGTAGTGTTTTTTTGTAATAAAAAATGTAAGTTTGTCAATAAAATCTTATTGCGTGTGAAACCCCAATTTCTCACAGTTACAGCGGTACCACATACAGTATGTATAGGTAGACACCCTTTCCTGCCCAGGAGACTCCCCCAAACTGAAACAGAGCTTTAGGGGATTTTCAGAAAAAATACAACTGTGATATGCGCTATGCGCACCTTGCAGTTTTTTTTTTTGTTTAATCTCTTGTTTATTAGTATTTTCGAAAATTAATTCAATAAAAAGGTACACAAGCAAAGGCAGTACAGACATGAAGATGGAGTCAATCCGGGTTCCCGCATCCCCTCGCTCCCAGGCGCAGCAGCCCACCCCAGGTCCCTCCCCCCCACCCCCAGGCAGCCCCCCCCCAGCGAACGCCCCATAGATTGCACACTGTGCTTGCATCTCTTACCCCTAATGGAGAGAGTTAGAATTTCCCGAGAGGAAGGTAGCCAGGCCTCGATGGGCAGGGGCAATCTCACGGGGGAGTAATCAGCATCATGTTCGGAGCCCGTGAAAGGGGACCGCCTATGTCGCGTCACATTGGGCCGAACCCCCGGCCTCCCCACCCGAAGCCCGACAGAGGGCTAAGGGCTAAGGACCCGGGGCGTACAAGTCCCTTCGTCCGCCTCTTCAAGGGGCAGAGTTCCTGCTCAAAGCGAGACCAGGGGGCAGGCTCAAGGCGGGACGGGGAAGGACCGGGAACCCATCATGTGGAGAAGAGGTGAGTAAGGGATGAGGGGGGCGTGGAAGAGGATAGGACAAGAGAGGGATGGGGTCGAGGGGGGAGAGGGAGATGGGGAGGAGGAGAGGGGGACAGGAGGGAGAAGGTGGGCCGGGGAGAGGGGCCATGCTATAGGAAAGTCCCCCTGCCACCAGCCCGCCACGACCCCGCCCGTAGGTCGCGTCAGCTCCGGCCCCCGTCCAGTGCCAGGAGGGCCCTAGCCTCGTCCGACTCCCTGACTCTGATCCAATTCATCCAGGTTGTCCAATGCTCCCCATCACCTTCCGTCACCAGCTCCTCCATCCTTAAAATGTGATCCATTTCAGCAAACCATTCCGCTAGGCTTGGCGGGAGGGGGGACTTCCAATGTCTGGGGATAATTGACCGTACAGCTGTCAGAAAGAATATGAGGACTCCCTTCTTAGCCCTGGCAATGGGGCCAGGGATCAGGGAGAGCAGGGCAACTCCCGGGTTGTTCGGCACTACAGAGCCCTCCACTTCCGTATGGATCTTGAGAACCGTCTCCCAGAGCTGTCTAATCGGGGGGCATTCCCACCAGATGTGCAGGATTCCTCCCCGGGGTGCCTGTTCAACTCTCCCTGCCGTTGCAATCTGTCCCAGCTGGAGAGAAAGTGTCGGGTCAAGTAAGGGAATCCTTTTTTGCTGGCATCCCCTGCGGTGGAGACCCATGGGAGGGAGCACGGGTCAAATCCCATGATATCGTGTTCCAGTTGGACCCAGAGCTTGTCCTCTCTCCTGTACATCCAGTCCGCCATCCTTGCAATGACCGCCGCAGCATGGTAAAGCTTTAGGTCGGGGGCCCTAGTTCCGCCTGCGCTTTTTGGTCTGGCCAGTATATTGAATCTGATGCGTGGCCTCGAGAGCCCCATATGAATTGTCTGGGGAGCGTGATTGGTATGGTTTGGAAGAGGTATAAAAACCGGGGGAGTATATCCATTTTCAGGATATTGATCCTACCAAACCATGAATATCGACCTCTGTCATACTTCGTCAGGTCTTGATGAACTTTAGCCTGCAGTGTCTTGAAATTTAGCTCGTATAGATTATCCAAGTCAGATGGTATGAGGGCGCCCAGATATTTTATTGCGGTGGGTTGCCACCTAAAGGCGAAGCTGCTCCGAAGTCTCTCCACTAGGGGTTGCGGTAGAGTAAGGTTCAACTCTTCCGACTTTGCATAATTAATGCGGAAATTGGACAGCTGACCGAACCTTTCAAACTCCCTGAGAACCGCCGGGAAGGATATGGCTGGAGATGTCAGGTGGAGGAGCAGGTCGTCTGCAAAAATTGAGGCCTTGTAATGCCTGCCTCCGCATTCAATCCCTTTGACATCTGGGTTGTTTCTTATTGCTATCGCTAAGTGTTCCATGGTCAATATGTACAGCAGGGGCGAGAGAGGGCATCCCTGGCGAGTGCCATTTGAGATTGTAAAGGGGCTTGACAGCACCCCGTTGGCTCTGACACGGGCCGAGGGTTCCTGGTACAGTGCCAGGATCTTGGAGATGATGATAGGGCCCAAGCCAATCTGGCAGAGGGTTGCCCTGAGGAAGCGCCAGCTTACCCTATCAAATGCCTTCTCGGCGTCGCAGGACAGAAGACAGGCTGGTATGTTATTGTTCTGGACATGGGCAATCAGGTCGAGTAATTTATTGGCGTTGTCTCTGGCCTCACGGCCAGGGACAAAGCCCACTTGATCCAAATGTATTAGTTGAGGGATCAATGGTTTAAGCCTGGTGGCTAATACTTTTGCATATAATTTCACGTCCACATTGAGCAGGGAGATGGGCCTGTAACTGCCACACGCCGAGGGGTCCTTGTCTGGTTTAGGGATCACTGTAATCATGGCTTCCAGGGCCTGTTTCAGGAAAGGGCTGTCAGCACGTATGTGGTTGTAGGCTTTCAGCAACCAAGGGACGAGCTGGGGGGCCAGAGCCTTGAAAAATCTCGGAGTGAGGCCGTCTGGTCCCGGGCTCTTTCCCGCAGGAGCATCTTTAATCGCCTTCAGGAGCTCCGCTTCGGTAAATGGCACCTCCAAGTCTGCCGAGGAGTCTTCTGAAATCGTTGGAAGTGGAGTCTCTGCTATGTAGTTATCCATGTTCATTTCCAATGTTGCGGCCGACATTCGGGTGAGGTCTGGTTGAAGGTTATAAAGTTTGCTGTAGAAGCTTCTAAACACCTCTGGGATCTTAGAGGGGTCCGTGATGTTCTCTCCTCTACGCGTGTTGATGCTTGGGATGAATGTTGTTGTCGACCTGCAGTGAAGCGACCTGGCCAAGAGCTTCCCGCATTTGTTTGCATGCTATCATTGCATGGTAGCATGTCGTCTGTCCCTGTACCGAAGGTGAGCTTGATCGTAGAGCCCAAGCAGCTTATGTCTGTTGAGCGAAAACTCAGCCAGCACCTCCGGCGCGAGATCTCTTATTTTTAGACTCCAGGTCACTGATGGTCTGCAGAGTCCTGGTGATCAAAGCCGCCCTCTCGCGTTTCAGTCTTGACCCCTCCTGAATAAAGACACCCCTTAGGACACATTTTAAGGCCTCCTATTGGACTGTTGGTGTGCAGTCATCCTGTTCGTGGTCAACTGTAAAGTTGGCGATTGCCTCCTTCACTTTGTTCATACATACCGTGTCCTTCAGGAGATTATCATTCAGGCGCCAGCTCCAGCACCTCGGCACAGCATTTGGTAGGACAAACGATACAAATACCGGCGCATGATCTGACCATAGGAAGGGACCAATGCGAGATTCAGGGTGCCACTGTAAGGCATGGTGGCTTAGGAGGATGTAATCGATACGGCTATATGAACCGTGTAAGGGCGAAAAGTAAGTATAATCCCTATCCTGTCCATGTTCCAGCCTCCATACGTCCATCAGTTGCATGTCATGCAGTGTCCTCCTCAGGGACTGCAATTTCCCAAGTGGCATTGAGGATTTCCCAGATGAGGAATCTAGGGGGGGGTTCAACGTAAGGTTGAAGTCTCCACCGAGAATTAGGATTCCGTCAGCGAACTCCTCCAGTCTCCTGAGGTACCTCTGGAGCATCCTAGCCTGATCATAGTTTGGTAAATACAAGTTTGCCACTGTGTAGGTTTTTTGGTGTATCTGCAGCTTGAGGAAGATGAATCTTCCCTCGGGGTCTGCCAGGTGGTCCACCTCCGTAAAGGGCAGGGATTTATGAATTGCTATAGATGCGCCCCGAGATTTGCTCTGTGGATTAGTGCTATGGAACCAGGATGTAAAGTACCTATGACGCAGGGCAGGGACATTACCCTCCTGGAAGTGGGTCTCCTGGAGGAGAAGGACGTCCAGTCTCTGCTTATGCAGATCGTACAGAACCTTGGAGCGCTTTTCAGGGACATTGAATCCTTTGACGTTCAGGGAGCAGACCGTCAGCTTAGCCATCTAACGTAGGGGGCGCCGGCGTGAACGCAGGCACTGATCGCCGTAGGGGTCAGGGAAGCCAATCAAATGGCCCGGCAGGGAGCAGTGGGCGAAGGCGGGCGACCCGGCGCCAAGAGGAGAAGGCTTAAGTCCAGGGGGCAGGAGGGGGGGGGCCTGGAAAGAAGGGTCAGCGGCAAAGAGGAAAGGGGGAAAGAGTAGTAAGGGAGGATGGTACAGTCGAGGCTAGGTGGGCGGGGCGGAGAACCTGTAAGGAGTAGGGCCGGGTAGGGGAAGGAAATAATTAGGGAGGCTGTCGTTCAGGAAGGGGATAATCAGGACAGCGGGACACCGGGGTTAGGTGAAACCGCAACGAACTCTACTACGAGGCGCCCCGCGATACACAAGGACCACAGGTACCCTCGTTTCCCTGTTTGAGGTAGCGCCAGTCAAGCTAGCACAGAACCCAACCAGGGACTCCTAAATTGGGGAAGTGGAAGCCGAGAACAGTACAGGTGTAGGAGATGCACACACTGAAAAACATTGTCACATCGTAGAAGGACCAACGAGAGGAAACCTTTTTATAACTTTATAAAAGGCAGAAACAACAGTGCAAAATTATGGTGTCCTGTAAGCCCGGGGCCCAAAGGGGGCGCCCGCGGCCGTCACGTACGGGCGCGGGGGTGCAACTCCCGCGTCACGCCGCAACCGTGGCCGAGCTCCCGTCTTCCGTCCCCCACCAATCTGGGTGGGAGGACAGAGAGGGGAGGCTCGGGCCCGGCCCGATCCTGGGGGTAGGAGGCACTGCCCCGGCCCAATTCAAGCCGCCGGGCCCCAAACCCAGAGGACACCCATATCTATACGTCATTAATGGCGTGCTCCACGGCTGAGTAGCAGCCCCGGAGCAGGCGTAGGCAACATTCCAATCTCTCAAACCATAACAGTTTTGGACCCGTAGGCGCCAGCTACGCGAGGGGGTATACCCAGGAGCCAGCCCAGGTACTGCGCCGGGCCAGGTGCCCCCGCGGCCACCCGCACCCCCCACAGGGCAACCCCCGTGTAGGGCCCGGTGGCTGCGGCGGCGCCCCAGACCCCGCGGGCCCCCCCCACACACATGGCACCCACATCTTCGGTCGCCCATCGGGTCCACCACATGGTTGTGGACCAAAAGTAATGAAGCACTTAACTACAACATTATAATTGGTAGAACAATTTGGGCCGGGCTCCCCCCAGGACATGCGTCCCGCTTAAGGCCCGACAAACCTACCACGGGCCCCCCCCCCCCCCCAAGGGCCCCCCGCCTCCAACCTCACGGAGCCCCACATCCTCAGGTGGCGCAGCTCGCCCCCGGGGGAGGAGGCCCAGAAGACAGTCAGCCCCAGCGGGCTCAGCCGAGGGGGATGAGTATCGGTTAGTAGTTCAAGTTGGAAGAGAGGTCCCCCTCCCGGCTAGAGGGCCAAGGGGCGGGCCGACCCCAGGGGGGGGGGGGCACGCAGCAAGGAGGAGCCACGGCTCAGCGACAGATTGGCTTTCAGTCTCAGTTATCCGGTGGGGGTCCCCGACCTCCCCTCGCTCTTCCAGGCAGTCCGCGTCGTCTCCTCACCATAGGCCCACCAGGCTGGGCCTCCAGGGTCGGTGCGAGCCAGTTCGGAACCTGTACCGGGTCAGCATCCAGGAAGGCAAAAACCTGAGGAAGTTGGTCAGGGGTTTTCAAAGCAAAGGTTCTGCCGTTCCGTCGAACAATAAGGTGAAAGGGGAACCCCCAGCAGTAGGAGGCCCCCTGACGTTGGATCACCCCCAGCAGGGGTCTCAGTGCTCGCCTCATTTGAAGTGTCCTGGATGAGAGGTCAGGGAAGACCACCACGGATGAATCCTCGAATCTGGTTGGTCCCTTTTCCCACGCCTTTCTCAGGTCTTCCTTGGTCTTGTAAAAATGAATTCTACAGATCACATCTCTGGGTCGCTGCAGATCCGTCGGTCTGGGGCCAAGGGCGCGATGAATTCTGTCGATGACTATATCGCTTGTAGGAGAGGAGTCCAGAATCGTGTTCAATATGTTTTTAGCTGTGTTCTCTAGCTCCGGCTGGGTGACTGTCTCCGGGAGCCCCCTCAGCCTGACGTTGTTGGTGGAGATACAGGGCGGAGGCGTGTCCTCTATCTTCCCGCTGTAGCTGCTCCAGGGTCGCCACCCTTTGGGCCAGCGTAGATTGGTCTTGCTCAATCGAGTCCACTCTGTGGGAAACTTCAGAAATGGAGTTCTGCAGTGTGCCGAGGGCTGATCGGGAAGGGAGCGCCCGCAAGGCGTCCGAGACGTTGGAACGAACCACGTCCGCCAAGGCCGAGATCAGGGACGGGGGTATATGTTGCATTGCTGGGGGCATCCCACATGAGAGGACCGCAGATGTCACCACTGAGCTTCCGCCATCGCACCTGGGAGGAGAGGTTTCAGGGGCCGCACCCCAGCTGGTGAGCTCTGCACCCCAGGGTCTCTCTGGGGACTGACGGCTGGAGTGTGCAGTGTCCCTTTCGGTCACATCAGGGGTATCCCAAAAGCGCGCCACAGGATCAGCTGACGGCGTTGATCTTGTCTGCTGGAGGAAAGCGGCATCTCCTAATGGGGAGTCTCTCAGGGGTCCCTCCGGGTCATCTTGGTACGAGGGGCACCCCTTATTCACTCTCTCCAGGGCGTGTATTGGGGCCCATGGGCTGGCCAGGGGGCTAAGCCTGCGTGTGGGTGTGTTGATTTGATCCAGGGGGGGGCTGTATCCCCCTCCCTCTGTCTGGCAGGGCTCTGCTCTCTGTTCAGAGGGACTATCAGGGAGCCTCATGTTAGGTGTTGGGCCCACTCCATTATATGGCCCTCCTGCGGCCCCCCCATTCCGGGCCTTCTGCCCCACTGATGGCTGGGATGTAAGCGAGGGGGCATTCCCCCCCTCTCCCCGAGCGGGGGAGGTCGAGCCGCAGCTCCCCGCCGTCCCTCTCACCTGAGCAGCCGGCGTCCCGCCAGCTGTCAGCGGGCGCGCCGCCGCCTCCTCCTCCACTGTCAGTCTGCTCTGGGTGCGGGCAGAGACAGACGCTCCACGGGGCTCCCGTTCGGGCTCTTCCGCCCCCACCCGCAGCACGGAGGGAGACCCAGGTCCCGTCTCCACCTCCCTCCGCTCCACGTGCGCTGACCCTCGCCGCGCCGCCGCCATCTTGCCGGTGCCACCTCCTTTCTCCTCCTGGCCCGCTGCTCCGAAATAGCGTGTAATGGAGGCCGGCTGCTGTCTCCTGGTGGTGGTCGAGGTCTTCCTGCGCCTGGACATTGAGGTAGGTGGACTGGTATCTGGCTCTCCAGTCGTTGGTCTGGATGGTCCTGTGCAGAGCTCCGGCGTCTCACAACCTACTCCGCCATCGGCAAGCCACGCCCCCTCCCACCTTGCAGTTTTTCCAGAAAAACAACCCTTTACATTTGAAATATCCCCAACAGACTATATATTCTCTGGAAGTACACACCTCAGGCTTTCTATTTGTACCAGGCTTGTTGATGTGGCCACAGTTTTCTAGAAGTAATCCCTCAATGTATTCTTTGGTTGCAAAGAGTTTCCCTAAAAAAAGGATAAAAAAGCAGAATCAAAGCGACATTTTCCTAAAAAAACTATATACAAACAAGAAAAAAACAAGTATAATCTGAAAAAGCAACATTCTCCGAACAGAACGATACCCAACATGCATAGGTTCTGTCAAGGGAAGAGTTGCCAAACACCCCAAAGTAAAGCATGTGCGTAACGGTAATTTTTCTTGAAAATTTCAGCTCTGCAGACAAAGTGCGCACCTTGCGATTTTTCAACCAAAACAACCCTTTACATTTGGAATATCCCCCATAAACCATATATTCCCTGAAAGTACACATGTTAAGCTTTCTAAGCATACCCAGCTTGTTGTAGTGGGCTCATCTTTCTGGAATTAATCCCTCAAAGAACTCTTTGGTTGCGCAGAGTTTCCCTAAAAAATGTATAAGAAAGCTGAATAAAAAACACTTTTTCCTAAAATATAAATATGCAAACCAGAAAAAAAAAAGCTAAGTCTGAAAGCGCAAGGTCCCCCGAACAGAACAATACCCAACATGCAGAGGTACTATTAACCCTTTTAATTGCCAGCCTACTTGAGATTTTGTAACCCTCTGTTGACAGGTCATTTTTCCCCATTTTGCGCCATGTTTTGCGACATTTTTGCTGGAATTTTCAGGAAAATTATATATATATTTTTTGCAGCAGAGTTTAGGCTTTAACATGAAATGTCTTGTTTGTAAATTTTATTTATTATTAATTTTATTTATTAAGTAAAAAAAATAAATAAATTTTTTTTTTAGAAAATTGCCTCCTTTATTTTAAATAAAAAATGTATTTGATTAGGGAAAACCATATTGCATGTGAAAGCCCCATTTCTACCGATTAGAGCGGTACCACATATTTATCGGTAGCCCCCTGTTCCTGCCCAGGAGACCCCCCTAACTGAAACAAGTAACTTTTAACATTTACAAATAAAATACAACTACCATCTACACTACAAAGGGTTAAATCGAGAAAAAAAAAATGACATAGGGTCCCCCCTCCTGGGGGGGGGGGGGGCATTTTTTGGGGGGATTTTTAAGGGTTAAAAACCCTTAAAAAATAAAAATGACATGGGCCCTCCCTTACCCAAAGTAACCAGCCCGGGACCAGCTATGCAGGGCTTGGAGGAACAGGGCGCAGGGGCCAGCTTTTGTGGCCCCTGGCCCTGCAGGCTTCAAGCCCGCATGGCCCGGGCTCTTCTGCAGGTAATGGGGGTGCCAGGGGTTAATGGCAAGTCACCGGCTAGCGCAGGTGACTTGCCATCCCCCCAGCCTTGAGAACTGGTATAGGGGTCTCATGGACTCCTTACCAGTTCACAAGGGGTTAAATGTAAAAAAAAAAAAAAAAAAACAGACACACAAAGAGAAAAAATATTTTATTATAATTTTTTTTTTTTTAATACTTACCTCCCATCCATAGTGGAGCACTCTGTCCCTCGGCGATCACTGGCTTCTGCTCACTTGCTAGAAGCCTTTTATAGCTGCTGGATGACAGAACACAAAAGGGTTAATTAAAAAAAAAAATGACATAGGGGGACCCCATTTTTTTTTGGAATTTTAAGGGTTAAAAACCCTTAAAAATCCCCCAAAAAAATGACGTAGGGTCCCCCCCTACCCAGCATTACCGACCCGGGCCAGCTATGGGGGCTTGTAGAACAGGGCGCAGGGGCCAGCGTTGGTGGCCCCTGGCCCGGCAGGCTACTAGCCCACATAGCCACTAAGTGGCCCGGGCCCTTCTGCCCCCCCCCCCGGCCGTTGGGGAGGCAGGTAATGGGGGGCTGGGGGTTAATGGCAAGTCACCCACTAGCCGCAGGTGACTTGCCAGACCCAGAGCCTTGTGAACTGGTATAAGGGGTCTCATGGACCCCTTACCAGTTCACAAAGGGTTAACTGAAAAAAAAAACACCACACAATAAAAGTATTTTATTTAAAAAAAAAAAAAATGTTTTTACTGTACTTACCTCCGATTGTAAGGTCCTTTGTCCCGCGCCGCTCTGATGACAGATGCTGGTGATCGGCATCCAGAGAAGGGGGAGGCAGGAGATCAGAGGATCTCCTGCCACCTCCTTCACCGGCACCGATCACCGGCATCTGACAGCTGAAAGAGCTGAAGCCGGTGATCGGGATGACGTCATAGCCCAGCCCCCAAAAGGCCTCCCGGGCTCTCTCCTGAAGATCGGTAAGTCCTGGGGGGGGGGGGGGGGGATCGGAGGCCCCCCAGGTGAAGAGGAGGGACAGCGGGAGCCAGCGCACACGCAGGTAAGTGAATGTCATTTTTATTTTTATTTTTTTTTTTTTTACATTTAGCAGCTGCTGCTGAAGCGGGGGGGGGGGCGGCCTATTCCGGGGGCTCTCCTCCAAATTAAAGAGGAGACCCAGCCGGATCCAACGAGGGGTCAGGTGAGTATTTTATTTTATTTTTTTGCCCACTAGCAGGGGTAAATGCCAGGCATGTAAATTTTATGTGGCTGGCACTTAAACCGGACCTTCACCATGATTTAATGAAAAGCCCAAACTCTTAAAAAACGATTCCCCAGCATCTAAAATTAATATATTTTACATTTTTGGTCACTAACTTATTATTCTTTCCCCCACTGGGCTGCAACTTTGTTAAGGAATTTAGGATACGGGCGCCGCCATCTTGACTCAGAAGCATCACACTTACTGAGGAGAGGAGAGTGGGATAAGGTACAGGGGGGCAGGTCATAGCTGTGCTTTGCTCAGACAGAGCAGAGCTGGGGTCAGGGAAAGGTCAGCAGTCCCAGAATGCAGAGCAGCACAGTCACTTCCTGTTTGCAGGCACTTCCTGTTTGCAGGCTGCCTGATAAAATGGCGGCCTCCATAAGCCGCCATCTTGGATGTTTAAAGGCTCATAACATGCAGTAGATGCAGGTAGGATGATTTTTAATGTGAGCAATCTGTATGTACAGTGTGGGGGAAACATATAAGATAGACTCTTATTCAGAGTGAAGGTCCGCTTTAAGTGACGGAGAAGCAACCACGTAAATTTTACGTGGCTGGCATTTAAAGGGTTAAAAAGGTTGTTTAAAAAGGTGTGCAGCTGCCTTTGTAGCAACCAGGACATGTCTGCCCCCTGCTTCCTGCCTTAAGTCTTCTAATGTGGGCACCGTCCCTGATTTTAATATTTGGTATACTGTGGGGTTGGCATTAGCTCCCCAAATGAGAAAATGTCGGGAAAGTAGCCCGGGTTCAAGGTCAGGGTTGTAAAATATTGGGGTGTGGGGACCCGGTCTGCGGACCAGTTGGCGTTCAAAAATCACAGTTGAATATGTATAGCACAAGATGCACAAGAAGTGAAATATGGCCTCGCAACAGAGAGTGACAAACTTTAGGTAGGCTGGCACTACCAAAGGGTTAATAGAGTGGGCATGGACAGTCAATGTCACCAACATAGGAGGCTGTGGAGGCACACAAGATAGACTGGAAACCAGGAAGAAGCTGCTAGCAGGGGAAAAATAGAATTGGTATTCTACGCATACAGCACGTCCTGCTCCATCTATAATACTTACACATGGGTAATCCTCCGCCAGAGGGCGCTGTTCACTGCAGACATGTAAAAACAGGCTCCTCCCTGCCCTACATATACCGAGGGACCTCCCACAAACCCCCAGCATTGAAAAGCAGTGAGAAGGAGAAGCCGGGAGAAACCAACCACCCAAAAACTGGCAATAAGAACAATGATAACAATCGCCATACAGGGGATCCAGAACAGAGTGAAACCAGGGTGGGGTGGAGCAGGACGTGCTGTATGCATATAATACCAATTCTACAGTTGAGTATTTCACAGAATTGTATTATTCTAAGCATACAGCACGTCCTGCTCCATCTATAATACTTACACATGGGCCATCCAATAGCAGTGTCTATAAAATAGGGTGGGATCCCCATCAAAAAAGGCACAAACAGTAAAAGTGCTGTCACCTGCAAATCTTGCTACCAAGAGCGACCTGAGTGAAGTCTCAAACGACAACCTTATAAAACCCTTGAAAAGGCATGAACTGAACACAAGCAGCGATCTAGCAAAACTTGTTCAACAGAAACCTGGTGCTGAAAGGACCAAGGGTACCCAAGCACAAGTAGAAAAAAACATAAGAAAAAGAGAAGAAAATTCTTCCCCTAAAAGGATAGGCCAGAGTAATAGCCTGACCAGTCCAATGCAAAAGGCAGTAATGGTAACTTAGAGTTTACCCCATCGGGGAAATTGAGCCTCGGTCCCCCCGCGTGACGGGCGGGAATACCGGCCACTACATTAAACAAGGATCAGCAAGAAAACTGAAAAACCCTTTCTTAGAACCAGAAAGGACCATCCATCCAAAAGAGTCCAGTCCAAGGGCACATAAACCCCTGAAAGCAGAAGAAATCAGGCACATACGGATGGAGACGCCCGCTAACCCCGAGGGGCATCAGTCCCCCTAGGGGACAAGAGACCAACCAGGAAATAAACCTTCAACACTTGTTGAGGGAATGTAGACCCCCTTACTTCAGTGTTACTAGGAATAAGGCCCAGAGGCCGAAAAAGGTTCTGTAAAAAAAAGGCATAAGGCATCACCTTAGGCATAAGGTCCGACGTGAGGCAGAATACCGACACAACACAGATATATATATATATATATATATATATATATAGATAGAACGAGGGCTAACGAAACAGAGCCGCCCTCTCAGGCACACGTCTGACCGAAGCAACAGTTCAGACAGCATCCGGAATAGGTCCAAGGGAACACCCCCCAAGGTGAACAGAATAAAATAAACCCCAAAAGGGACCCTAGAACCTCTTAGGGTACGCAGCTAAGCAATCCCCAAAGAAAGCTTAACCAGGACATACAGAACAAGAATTCCACCGGAAGGCGGACTGTCTAGAGTACCGGGATGGGGAGCCAACCCCAACCCATGCTGCAAAAAAACTCTAGAACCCTGGGAACAGAGAACAACCGACAGGGGAGCCTAGACTTCCACCAAACAAAACGGGTACACCGTACCCTATCATAGATGGCAGAATAAGAAGAAAAGGAAGAAGCTAGCTCCTAGCCCTCCAAAGACAAAATCACCCAGAAGATAACCCATCTCCAACAGGGTGAAGGAATAAACCGTCAGGCCGTCAGACGTAGGGCCTGTAGATTGGGGCGACATAGGAAGGGGCCTGAATGGGCAGAAACAGCCCACCTGAGAGAGCGTACAAGTCCACTGTCTTTAGCAGAAAAATCTGCGAACCACACCCCACTGGGCCACCCAAGGACCTCCAGTATCACGGGTCGCCCCTTCCAGAGCAATCTTGCGCAGACCCCCACTTAGCAGGGAGAATGAAGACATATAGAATAGAATGTCCAGACATAAAATTACCAAGCCCCATGACAAAGTCAGAATGTTCTGAGACAAAAAACCAAGGGCAGAGCCCCTGTGATAGTGACGGGGCCCAACAGAGCCACACTAGTTGAACCTCATAGGGACACCAGGATATGACATCCTTCCGCTGAAGGACATCCATTGGAGCGAATATCAATGAAGTGCAAGGAACTTGACCCACACCTAGACCAGGCTCAGAACCTTCCTGGAGGGTCATCCTGCTCCGGGACTCACACAGATAATAAGAACAGGCCACTGTTCCCAGACAGACCGAGAGTCTCCCAAATGGACAGGTCCTGAAGAGGAATGGTCCAGCAAGATAGAGCCCACCGAAGGCTCACCGTTTCAACGAATTCAGTAGGTAACTGGACCCCCTAAGGGCCCACCTAGGAACCACGGGCGATTTCCAGAAGAGACAAACACCCCCCCCCCCCCCCCCCCCCCGTCAACCTGCAAGACTTGGTACCTATGGTGACCATCAACAGGAAGATGCAAGAAGGGAGGGGATGCCCCCTGACAGATGCCTTGAATTTAACCATCTCAAGAGGAACCACCTAAACTAGGGGAATGTGCACAGACCTAGGTCCATGGGTGCTGGAAACCCTATCCAGAATTAAAAACCTAAGGTGCCGCGGAGCCCAAGGGCTCTGAGTATAAGGGGCATCATCTGATCAGCCACCAACGGCCCCACCAGCTGCAATCCTGCCTGGTGAAAGTAAGGCAACAGCAAGGAGGGACAGAGACCTTGCCCCAAAAGTTCACCTATTGGGCACTGCCTCATCCTCCAGGGGAATGTGGAACAAACTGGTGGAGAGGCCCCTGCCTCTATCTGTTAAGGGCATCCTGTCAAGGAGCCCAGACCAAGCAGGCCAAGGAAGGCCTGCACCAACACCTGAAGAAAGACAGGGACCGGAAGTACCCTGACCAACTCGGGGAAGAACCATCCAGCAAACACCGTCCCGCATCCGGAGGAACTACCTCCTGAATCCACCAGAACGAGGCATGGTGCCTCCTGATAGGAGCAAGGTGCTGTGGCCATCCCCTCACCCAGGCGGGTGAGGGCATCCCATCATGCTTGGGGAGTTTTGGGGAAGGAGTCGGACATAGCCCGGCCAGGAGGCCCCTGACGTTGTCTGCCGCTCCTGGGGCAGGAGTCTGCACCAGACCCCGGAAAGGGCAGCCCTGGTTCTTGCTTCACACTATGATATGGAGGGGGAGGGGTATCCCTGCTCCGAGGGGACCGAGACGGCCGCCCTTGATGGGGTGAATTGCCCTCTTTTCCGAATATATCCAGACGGGCCCCAAACAGGCGTTGCCCTCTAAAGGGAAGCCCGGTCAGAGTCCTTTTAGCAGCCTCGACAGCCCCCCACTGTCGCAGCCAGAGCAGTCGACGTATAGCCACCACCGGGGCAGAGGTCCTCACACACATTCTGATGGTGTCATCCAGAGCTAAAAGGATAAATTTAACAAAAATATCACAACTGGAGAGTGCATTAAACATCTCCCAGGGTAAATCCTCAGGGTGATGCTCAAGCTTCTGTCTTATGAGGGTTCTAGCGGCCACTGCAATGATGTCCGCGGCACATACAGGACGCAGCGCCGTTCCTGCACAAGCAACGGCGTGCGAAGCCAGCCTATCGATGCGCCGGTCCTCGACATCCCAAAGGGTGCTGTAAGCCGGGGCCGTGAATAAGGGGGGGTTAGGAACCCCAATGATCGGTGCGTCCACCACGGGGGATGATGACCAACAATCAACCATCTCAGGGGGAAAAGGTTATTTCCAATCCCAGTCCTCTGGGATCCCTGGAAGTTTAGTGGGGCATTCCCATTCCTTAAGCACAAGAGCGTGGAAGTGAGCATGCTCGAGAAATTCCAAACGCGCAGTCGCCGTATGGAAGCGCTCCCCTCTCGGCTTGGGGACCGCGCCAGGGAGCGAAATAGACAGGGCCTTAAAAATCCTAAGCAACATACCATCAATGTCAAGCTGGCCCCAGTCATCCTGGCCAGCATCATCATGACTCCTCAGCCTCTCATCAGAGGAACCCGGGTCAGAGAACAGGTCTCCATCGTCAGACGGAGCACTATCACGCGGAGAAGAGAGCTCCTCCGAACCCATAGCAAAGGCCGAAGCCGGGGGCGTCAAGGGCCGCTTCCTGCCAGGACCCAAGTGTTCGGACAACCCCTTAAGAATCTGGTCAAGCGGAGGCCGTCTAGAAGACAGGTCAGGTTGTAACTCCCCGCTTGCACATGACTCAACAGGAGTGAGATTTAGGCAAGGGGAAGAGGGAGAATAGGAGCGAGGTGCAGCCACAGGCGCTGCTCGCAGGGCCAGTGCTTGCTCGGCACAAGGCGCACAAACCCGTGCCCTGTCAGCATCAGCATGGGGGATACCACACGCTATACACAGCCGGTCTTGTCCTGGAGGGACCCCGGTCAAACAATCCTGAGATGCCTTCATTTGGTGATTATCTAGGCACAATAATGCGGGAGGGGCATCCACTAGAGGCTCACCATCAGCCTAACCGCCTACCCTATGGTGGGGGATTGCGGTGGAGCATGGCTCCGTTAAACACACAAGTTGCTGCCTACCTTCACCCGACCAACGCAGCCCAGGCTGGGAGGCATATTCTTCACAAAGAGGACGGGTAGAAATAGACCCACAGGCTGTAAAGCCCCGCTCGCCTGCGAGAGTGTGATACTTCATGTCTTCGCAGTTCAGCACTGCAGAGAAATCTGGGGATTTGTGGGAGGTCTATGCAGGGTCGGGAGGAGCCTGTTTTTACATGTCTGCAGTGAACAGCGCCCTCTGGCGGAGGATTACCCATGTGTAAGTATTATAGATGGAGCAGGACGTGCTGTATGCTTAGAATAAAGGAGTAGGACCTTATTCACTTTATGTTTAATAAGCCTCCCTACCCTGGAACCAGTCTTTAAAAAATAACCCCCCCTTATACCAGCCTTTAATTACTATCCCCCAGACCAGCGTAAATCTTTAACAATCCCGCCACCATGGAACAAGATTTTACCCCATTTGTTTACTTGCCAGAAACCAGCTTGATTACCTCCCTACTCCATGTTGATTTGCGCAGGGACAGTATGCAGTGGCAATACAGTGTTGCAATAAGGTCCTACTGAAAATGTAAACTTACTGTGAGAATATATCACCATGAGAACTCTGATGACCATCCTTAAGCCCTTCTTCTCCATATGCATCATACTGTCGTCTCTTTTCTTCATCAGAAAGCACCTAAAATAAAAAAAAATAGATATTTATAACCTTTGTAAGTTCATATTCCAAATGTAAGCAACACGCTTTATTTCAGTTAAACAAATCAGACACATTCTAATACCTAGGCTCCCCCATAGTTCTGCCTTATGTCTCGAGCATTCAAGCCGGAGCAGAACAAGTAGCGGCGGTAAAAAATACCATTTTGTGAGTACTCACCTGAAAAATGGATATTGTTGGTGTGCCACACACCCCGCTTCACTTTTAATATTCTTCACTTCACTTATTGGGTTAACTCACCGCCAGGTGACGCTGTGCAGAGAGGAAGTCTTGTAACGAGCCCCCTTCCGGCCTATATATACCTGGTACCTCCCTTCAATCACCAGTATATTAAAAAGCAGAAAGACAAGGTACCAGTATTTTACCGGTAACCTCAAAATCAATTTGATATAAATAAAAGCTTCACGATATAAAGGCTTCGAAAATACCGAAAAGGGTGGGAGTGAAGCGGGGTGTGTGGCACAGCAACAATATCCATTTTTCAGGTGAGTACTCACAAAATGGTATTATTCTTGGTGTGCCACACACCCCGCTTCACCTTTAATATTCTTCACTTATTGGGACATCCAAAAGCAGTGTCCATAAGGGATGGGCAACTCAAGGCCAGGTGAAGCATAACTTAAATGACTGCAGTCTGCAGAACCTTGCGGCCAAAAACAGCATCCGCTGAGGCCCGCACATCAACTTTGTAAAACTTAGAAAAAGTGTGAACAGAAGACCAAGTGGCAGCCTTACAAACCTGTTGAACAGAAGCTTGGTGCTGAAATGCCCAAGACGCCCCAATGGCGCGAGTAGAATAAGCAGTGATACGAAAAGGGGGAACTCTTCCCTTAGCAGAATAGGCCGCAGTAACGGCCTGACGTATCCACTTGCTAATGGCAGATTTGGCTGGTGCCAAACTCTTCTTAGGCCCACAGGGCACAACAAAAAAGGAATCCGTCCTACGAAAAGGAGACGTGATAATCAAGTAGTACTTAACACAGCGTACTACATCCAAACAATGCAAAACCCTCTCTTTGTCATTCTTAGGATTAGGACACAAGGAAGGAAGAACAATATCTTGGTTCAAATGAAAAGCAGAAACAACCTTAGGAAGAAAGTCTGGCTTGAACCGAAAGACAACTTTATCCTGATGCCTCTCAAAGTAAGGCGCCTGGATAGACAAGGCCGCCAACTCCGAGACACGCCGGACCGAAGTGATCGCTACCCAGAAGACAATCTTCTGAGTCAGGGTAGACAAAGCAATATCTTGCAAAGGCTCAAAACGAGGAGCCTGAATAGCAGAAAGAACCAAATTCAAATCCCAAACCGGGAGTAATGGTTTCCTGGGAGGCCGCACATGCGTAACCCCCTAGAAAAAAAGTTTTAACTAAAGACTGAAGCGCAACACGCTTCTGAAAAAAGATAGATAAGGCAGAAACTTGCCCTTTCAACGTACTAAGCTGAAGACCAGAGTCCAGCCCTGACTGTAAAAACTCCAGAATCCTGGAGACCGAAAAGACCCTACAAGGAAAAGATCTTATCTCACACCAAGCGATATAGGCTTTCCAAGTCCTATAGTAGATGATAGAAGAAGACCTCTTCCGGGCACTGATCAGAGTCTTAATGACTGAATCAGAAAGACCCTCCTCCTTCAGGATGGAGGTTTCAGCAGCCAGGCCGTCAAACCCAGCGCTGGTAAATTGGGGTAACACAACCGACCCTGAGTGAGCAGAAGAGGCAGAACGAACTGGTCCACTGCCAGCCGAACGATGTCTGCGAATCACACTCGCCTTGGCCACCTTGGGGCCACGAGAACGGCGGACACCTTTCCCAGAGCCAACTTCCGAAGCACCCTGCCCAGCATGGGTATTGGAGGAAACAGGTATAGAATTCCCAGAACTCCCCAGCTCAGGGACATGGCGTCTACTGCCAGAGCCAGAGGATCCTGGGAGAGCGACACGAAGTTCGGGAGCCTGTGATTGTGACGAGAGGCAAACAGGTCCACCTCCGGGGTCCCCCATCGGAGACACAGTGAGCGAAACACCCGAGGATGGAGAGCCCATTCTCCCAGACGGGGAAAGCCCCTGCTCAACCGGTCCGCTACCTGGTTCTCCACTCCTGGAAAGTATCACGCCGAGAGACAAGGAACATGGGCCTCCGCCCAGGTCAGGATCAGGGACACTTCTCTGAGAGCACTCAGACTGCGAGTCCCTTCCTGAAGAATGATGTAAGCAACCGCTGTTTGATTGTATGAACGCACCTGGACCGGAAGGCCCAAAACGTGCTGAGTCAGGAGAGCAAGCACCCGACGGATGGTTCTCAGTTCCAGAATATTGATGGGTAAGTGGGCCTCTTGAGGTACCCACTGCCCCTGACACTGCAGCTCCTTCCAGAATCCGCCCCATCCCGACAGACTGGCGTCCGCGGTGACAATTTCCCAAAGGGGGTTCAGGAAGGACCTGCCCTACACAAGATTGGTCGAGACCAACCACCACAGGAGGGACTGCCGGACCCGGGAGGACAACTGGAAGGACTGATCCAGCGACCGAGGCTGCTGGTCCCAAGACGCCGACAGAAAAAGCTGAAGCGTTCTCATGTGAATTTGAGCAAAAGGAAGAAACACTCTGTGTTGATGAGAGTCCAGGCCGGGACGAACTGACCCATCTTTCTTGGGGACTGCGAAAAGATTGGAGTAGAAACCGAGGCCCATCTCTAAGCGCGGTACCGGCCGGGTGACTGCCATCTCTAACAGATTCTTTACCGACGCCAGGAGCCCCTGTGCGGCCAAAGGATCGATGGGCACCCGAGACCGAAAGAACCGTGAAGGAGGGCGAGACTCGAATTCCAGCTTGTAACCGGACGACACCACTTCCTGGATCCATCTGTCTGGAACCTCTTGGTTCCAAACCTGGGAGAAGTGTCGCAATAGTCCCCCCACCCGCACGGGTGAGGGCAGCCCCTCATTGCTGAGCGGGCTTATCAGCAGGCTTGGGCTTGGTGCCCCAGGACTGAGTCGGCCGGCCACGGCCCCTCCCCCGAGTCCAACCTGCACCTCTGGTAGCGGGAAAGGAAGCCCCCTTATTCGCTCTGAATCCTCGAAAGGAAGGCCTACCAGAACTTGCCCCCCTAAAGGGACCACGAGGCCTCTTGCGTTGTGGCATCTTACCACCCTTTGCGACTGAATCAATTTTCTCCCCAAACAGACGCAACCCCAAAAAGGGGAGAGCTGTGAGCACCTTTTTAGAAACTGCGTCCGCCGACCACTGACGCAGTCATACTGACCGGCGAATAGCCACCAGCATAGCCGCTGCCTTGCTACTCATAGCCAGTGCATCGTCCTGAGCGGATAGGACATAGGACACAAAAGATTCACACTGCTTAAGCGCAGTAAACTCTTTACAAGCGGGATTGAGATCCTCATATAGCCCCTGAATTACAGACCTAATCGCCAATAGAAGAAGGGCTGAAGCACACCCCGGGCGCATCGCGGACCCGGCATAAGTAAAACCATGGCGAGCGTACTGGTCAATCCGACGATCTTCCCCATCTTTAGGGACAGTGGTCTCAGCAGACTGTACCATAGCCGTGCTGGAGAGCCCTAGCACAGGGGTATCGACGTCAGGAGGGACAGACCAAAGCTTCACCAACTCTGGTGGAAAAGGATAACGCTTTTCCCAACTGGAAGGGATTCCAGATAACCGCGTGGGATGTTCCCATTCCTTAAGGACCACCCTCTCAAAGTGGTGCTGTCTGGGAAAAACCCAACGCGGCTGAGGCTCTTTAAACAACTGACCCTTTGGCAGGGTGACAGCTTCAGGCGGATCTAAATTCAAAATTTTAAACATTTGAGCCAGAATGGAGGGGGTGTCAAAAGCAACCCCCGCCGACCAATCGCCAATCGCATCAGCCTCAAGCTGATCTGCAGGCTCATCTGACTCCAACAGGAATTCTTCCTCATCCGGGGATCCATCGGACCATTCCACAGGCTCACATAACTCGTCCTGTGGAGCCGAAGGTACCGGAGTCAGGTGCTTCCGTTTTGCAGGGGCCTTTAACCCTGCTTTAACGGGCACTACTTTCCGGGGGCTGGCCGACCGTGCCGCCACCTCGGATTGCGAATCCCCACTTTTGACAGTGTCATGCGGGGTCCGGAACAGGGAGGGAGAGGTAGGAGATGATGAAGGTTGCGACGGGCCAGCAGCCGAAGCAACAGACTGACGCGCAATGCTCTGCTTTGCACAAGGGATGCAAATAAAGACATCAGCTGGGAGCAGAGCCCCACAACTTATGCACCCCCCAAATGGATCAGAAGAACCGTTTCCGGCAATAACGGAAGCCTCCATACGGTGATTTATGGTATTCGCAATTTTTTGGGCTTTAAGGCATAAGCCAACCCGGGATGCCCCCGTATTTGTAAATGTCCCGGAGGATTTTTTTTTTTTTTTTTTAAATAGGAAGGTCCCCCTTAATAATCTATATATATAGATTATATATGTATATTCTTAAATATAAAAATATCCCAATATTCTTTTTTTTTTTTAAAAAAGAAAGACTAGCCAAGTAACAGAGCTGGAGGGCCACCATAAACAGGGATCCCGGGATCTGTAAGGAAAAGAAAAACCACAATCAGATCCCCACATGCGTGTAACAAGCCAAAAAAAAAACCTATGTATGCATGGCACCAAAGTGCCTTTAAATGAGCAAGAAAAGACCACAACCCTGCCCCTTAATAAATTCAAAACATGATGCCCCCTTAAAAACACTCGCCCCCATATCTACATATTATAGATATTTAACGCCCACTCAACGGCCCCACCAGGGTGGGGCCGCTTACCTGAAAGGACCGAGAGCAGCAACCGGAGGGACGAAGCAGCAGCCAGCAGCAGCACAGGTAAATACAACCATGTGCGGCCGCGCCCCCCCCACGTGACTTCCTTTTAAACCTGAAAGGAAGGAAGTGAAGCTGGGGCCGGCTGCATGACGCTACCACCGGCGCCACGCCCCCGTCACTGGGACCCCGCCCCCTAAGCTCGATCAGTGCGGCCAAATCATCTAGGAATTGAAACCAGATGAGCCGCTACACGCGCACAACAAGGCAGGAGGCGGCGGAGGGGGGAGACGAAGGAGGGGGGAGGAGGAGAGGAAAACAGCATAGCGCAGCCATACCGACAGAAGACCTGCCATACAGTGGCCGCAAGGAGACCAGCGGGGAAGGGGAGAGGCGGGAGGGGGCTGTGGAAACTCAGGCGGCAAGCCAACCTGCCCAGCGCGGTCCGCCCAACCGCCCCCAAAGCTGACCTAAACACAAACCGGCCAGGACTATAAAAAAACAGACCTGGCCGAAAGGGAAAAGAGTGCACACATGCTGTGCAGTCTGCTCAATGCATAAAGTAAAACACACATGTTATCATAAAGTTATACTGTGAAAAACACACACACAAAATACACAACCCTCTAACCCCCCCCCCCCCCCCCATAGTGAAGGGAGAAGGAACCATAACGGGAGAGTAAGGGGCTACGGGGACCCTCGGGACAGGGGCATCCCATTTCCGGATCACCATGCCGGATAGCCGCATTGCCCCCAAAAGAGGGGGTCGAGCGGAGGAGATATGCTGCTAGGCACCTATAGTGCCATCTACCATTTGCCCAGTGAGCAGCCTAGGCTGGGAGGCTTCCATTCCACCATCAAGGTATAAACACTCAAACCGGGCAGAAATAGACCAAAAGGGGGGTGCCGGGGTAAGACCCCAGCTACCTGTAAGCAGGAGACTTCAATCTTCTGTCTTGTCGTCAAGCAAAGAGAAAAATACTGGTGATTGAAGGGAGGTACCAGGTATATATAGGCCGGAAGGGGGCTCGTTACAAGACTTCCTCTCTGCACAGCGTCACCTGGCGGTGAGTTAACCCAATAAGTGAAGAATATTAAAAGTGAAGCGGGGTGTGTGGCACACCAAGAATATGACACCCCAAAGCGCCCCAAGACCCTGGCGCTTACCCTTATCCTGATCCGCATACTGCCTAGCTGAGGAGGCATTGTGTGTCCATCCAGATAAAAGGAATATTAGGGCCAGGGAGAAAGTTGGGGTAAAATCCTAAACAAAAAATAAACGGAAAAAGGAGCTCACATAACACCTTGCAAACCAGTCCAAACTTTAAGAATGAAAGCTGGAAGTATATAGGCCGGGAGCAGCCACACCTTTGTCGTACAATCCATGCCCTTGACACAGGATTTAACCCAACAGTTACTGAATTCTTCTGACACCCTGAAGTAAAATGGAGAAGAGAAAAATACCATTTTGTGAGTACTCACCTGAAAAATGGATATTGTTGGTGTGCCACACACCCCGCTTCACCTTTAATATTCTTCATGATTGGGTTACTCACCGCCAGGTGACGCTGTTGCAGAGAGGAAGTCTTGTAACGAGCCCCCTTCCGGCCTATATATACCTGGTACCTCCCATTTATCACCAGTGTATTAAAAAGCAGAAAGACAAGGTACCAGTAATTTAACAGTAACCTCAAAATAAATAAAAGCTTCACCATATAAAGGATTCGGAATACCGAAAAGGGTGGGAGTGAAGCGGGGTGTGTGGCACACCAACAATATCCATTTTTCAGGTGAGTACTCACAAAATGGTATTATTCTTGGTGTGCCACACACCCCGCTTCACCTTTAATATTCTTCATGATTGGGACATCCAAAAGCAGTGTCCACAAGGGATGGGCATCCCAAGGCAAGGTGAAGCATAACTTAAATGACTGCAGTCTGCAGAACTTTGCGGCCAAAAACAGCATCCGCTGAGGCTCGCACATCAACTTTAAGTATGAACAGAAGACCAAGTGGCGGCCTTACAAACTTGTTCAACAGAAGCTTGGTGCTGAAAAGCCCAAGACGCTCCAACGGCGCGAGTAGAATGGGCAGTGATACGAAAAGGGGGAACTTTCCCCTTAGCAGAATAGGCCGCAATAACGGCCTGACGTATCCATTTGCTAATGGCAGATTTGGCTGGTGCCAAACCCTTCTTAGGCCCACAGGGCACAACAAAAAAGGCATCAGTCTTACGAAAAGGAGACGTGATAATCAAGTAGTACTTAACACAGCGTACTACATCCAAACAATGCAAAACCCTCTCTGTCATTCTTAGGATTAGGACACAAGGAGGGAAGAACAATATCCTGATTCAAATGAAAAGCAGAAACAACCTTAGGAAGAAAGTCTGGCTTGAACCGAAAGACCACCTTATCTGGATGCCTCTCAGACTAGGGCGCCTGGATAGACAAGGCCGCCAACTCCGAGACACGCCGGACCGAAGTGATAGCTACCAAGAAGACAATCTTCTGAGTCAGGGTAGACAAAGCAATATCTTGCAGAGGCTCAAAAGGAGGAGCCTGCAGAGCAGAAAGAACCAAATTCAAATCCCAAACCGGGAGTAATGGTTTCCTGGGAGGCCACACATGCGTAACCCCCTGGAAAAAAGTTTTAACTAAAGGATGAAGCGCAAAACGCTTCTGAAAAAAATAGATAAGGCAGAAACTTGCCCTTTCAAAGTACTTAGCTGAAGACCAGAGTCCAGCCCAGATTGTAAAAACCCCAGAATCCTGGAGACCGAGAAGACCCTACAAGGAAAAGATCTCATCTCACACCAAGCGATATAGGCTTTCCAAGTCCTATAGTAGATGATAGAAGAAGACCTCTTCCGGGCACTGATCAGAGTCTTAATGACTGAATCAGAAAGACCCTCCTCCTTCAGGATGGAGGTTTCAGCAGCCAGGCCGTCAAACCCAGCGCTGGTAAATTGGGGTAACACAACCGACCCTGAGTGAGCAGATCGGGCCGAAGAGGCAGAACGAATTGGTCCACTGCCAGCCGAACGATGTCTGCGAACCACACTCGCCTTGGCCACCTTGGGGCCACGAGAACGGCGGACACCCTTTCCAGAGCCAACTTCTGAACCACCCTGCCCAGCATGGGTATCGGAGGAAACAGGTATAGAAATCCCAGATCCCCCCAGCTCAGGGACATGGCGTCCACTGCCAGAGCCAGAGGATCCCGGGAGAGCGACATGAAGTTCGGGAGCCTGTGATTGTGACGAGAGGCAAACAGGTCCACCTCCGGTGTCCCCCATCGGAGACACAGTGAGCGAAAAACCTGAGGATGGAGAGCCCATTCTCCCAGACGGGGAGAGCCCCTGCTCAACCGGTCCGCTTCCTGGCTCAACCGGTCCGCTTCCTGGTTCTCCACTCCTGGAATGTATACCGCCGAGAGACAAGGAACATGGGCCTCTGCCCAGGTCAGGATCAGGGACACCTCTCTGAGAGCACTCAGACTGCGAGTCCCTCCTTGATGATTGATGTAAGCAACCGCTGTCAGATTGTCTGAACGCATCTGGACCGGAAGGCCCAGAACGTGATGAGTCAGGAGAGCAAGCACCCGACGGACGGCTCTCAGTTCCAGAACATTGATGGGTAAGTGGGCCTCTTGAGGTGCCCATTGCCCCTGGAACTGAAGCTCCTTCCAGAATCCGCCCCATCCCGAAAGACTGGCGTCCGTGGTGACAATTTCCCAAAGAGGGGTCAGGGAGGACCTGCCCCTCACGAGATTGGCCGAGACCAACCACCACTGGAGGGACTGCCGGACCCGGGAGGACAACTGGAAGGGCTGATCCAGCGACCGAGGCTGCCGGTCCCAGGAAGCCAACAGATAAAGCTGAAGCGTCCTCGTGTGAAATTGAGCAAAAGGAACTGCCTCGAAAGAGGCGACCATCAACCCTACCAGCCTCATCCCCAGGCGGATGGACGGCTGAGGATTGGAAAGTAGGACCCGAGCCAACTCCTGATGAATTTTGGACTGGGGGAGAAACACTCTGTGTTGAAGAGAGTCCAAGTGCATCCCCAGAAAGGACACCACCCTGGCCGGAGCGAGGGAAGTGCCACGAATTGAAAATGCTGATCTTTCATCACGAATCGAAGAAAACGTTGATGAGCGTGGCAGATAGGAACATGAAGATAAGCATCCTTGATGTCTATGGACGTCATGAAGTCCCCCTGCCGAAGGGAACCGACGGCCGTAAGCAATGTTTCCATGAGAAACTTCCGAATACGGATGAACTTGTTGAGTAATTTCAGGTCCAGGACGGGACAAACCGACCCGTCCTTTTTGGGGACTGCGAAAAGACTGGAGTAGAAACCGAGGCCCATCTCTAAGCGCGGTATCGGCCGGATGACCGCCATCTCTAACAGATTCTTTACCGACGCCAGGAGCCCCTGTGCAGCCAAAGGATCGATGGGCACCCGAGACCGAAAGAACCGTGAAGGAGGGCGAGACTCGAATTCCAGCTTGTAACCGGACGACACTACCTCCCGGATCCATCTGTCCGGAATCTCCTGGTCCCAAACCTGGGAGAAGTGTCGTAATCGTCCCCCCACCCGCACGGGTGAGGGCAGCCCCTCATTGCTGAGCGGGCTTACCGGCAGGCTTGGGCTTGGTGCCCCAGGACTGAGTGGGACGGCCACGGCCCCTCCCCCGAGTCCAACCTGCACCTCTGGTAGCGGGAAAGGAAGCCCCCCTACCCGCGCTGAATCCCCGAAAGGAAGGCCTACCAGAACTTGCCCCCTGAAAGGGACGACGAGGCCTCTTGCTGAATCAATTTTATCACCAAACAGTCGCAATCCCAAAAAGGGGAGAGCTGTGAGCACCTTTTTAGAAGCTACGTCCGCCGACCACTGGCGCAGCCATACTGGCTGACGAATAGCCACCAGCATTGCCGCTGTCTTGCTACTCATAGCCAGTGCATCGTCCTGAGCGGACAGAACATAGGAAACAAAAGACTCACACTGCCTGAGAGCAGTAAACTCCTTACAAGTGGGATCAAGATCCACACACAGATCCTGAATTACAGATCTAACCGCCAATAGAAGAAGCGCCGAAGCACACACCGGGCGCATCATTGACCCGGCATAAATAAAACCATGGCGAGCGTACTGGTCAATCCGACGATCCTCACCATCCTTAAGGGCAGTGGTCTCAGCAGACTGCACCATAGCCGTGCTGGAGAGCCCTAGCACAGGGGTATCGACGTCAGGAGGAACCGACCAAAGCTTCACCAATTTACTGGAAGGAATTCCAGTTAACCGCGTGGGATGTTCCCATTCCTTAAGCAGAACCCTCTCAAAGTGGTGTTGTCTGGGAAAAATCAAACGCGGCTGAGGCACATTAAACAACTGACCCTTTGGCAGGGTGACGGCCTCAGGCGGATCTAAATTCAAAATTTCAAACATTTGAGCCAGAATGGAGGGGGTGTCAAGGGAAACCCCCGCAGACAAATCACCAAAAGCATCAACCTCAAGCTGATCTGCAGGCTCATCTGACTCCACCAGGAATTCTCCCTCCTCGTCCAGGGAGCAATCGGACCAATCTACAGGCTCACATACTTCATCCTGTGAAGCCAGAGGTACAGGAGAAAGGTGCTTCCGTTTCGCAGTGGCCTTTAACCCTGCTTTAACGTAAATTATCTTCTCGAGGTTGGCTAACCGCGCAGACACCTCGGATTGCGAATCCCCACCTTTGACAATGTCACACGGGGTCCGGAACAGGGAGGGAGGGGTAGGGGATGATGGAAGTTGCGAAGAGCCAGCAGCCGGAGCAACGGACTGACGCGCAATATTCTGCCTTGCACAAGGAATGCATACAATAACATCATCGCCTGGGAGCGGAGTCCCACAGCCTCCACACACCCTAGAGGGCCCAGAAGAACCATTTCCGGTATTATCGGAAACCTCCATATGGTGATTTATGGTATTCACAAAATCCTGGGTTTAAGGCATAAGCCACCCGGGATGCCCCTTTATGTTAATGTCCCAGGAGGGAGGATTTAATTTATAATAAAGATCCCCTTTAAAAATAATTAACTAATAAATCATTATGTCGTATATCTACAACTTCAAAAACATTTTTTTTAAATATATATATATATATCTAGCCAGGCAAAATAGAACCGGGAGGCCACTGTATTGAGAGAATCCCAGGATCTGTGGGGGAGGAAAAAAACAACAGTAAGACCCCCAGAAACAAATGGCAACATGCAATACAACATACATACACAGCACCAGAGTGCTTTGAAGAGGCAAAGAAAACTGGCCTCTGATTTTCCTCCTTTTTTTTTTTTTTTTTTTTTTTTATTAAATAAAAATATTTCTCCAATATATATCTTACTTTTTTTTTTTTTTTTTTTTTTTTAAATAAACAGTCAGACATAAAAATAGACGGCCCCACACCAGGTGAGGCCGCTTACCTGCCCAAGGAAGGCTAAAAAGAAAAGCCCAGCACCCGACCAGTAGAAGCGGTGGAAGACAGGCAGCAAAAGGAGCGAAGGCGGCAGTGGCAGCAATAGCGGCAGAGCGGCAGCGCGTCCAGCAGCAGACATATGCTGCTGAGAGCCCCGCACACGTCCTCCTGATAACAGGAAGGAAGTGCGGCTGGGGCCGGAGAGATGACGCGCCGCTGGAAACACGCCCCCACCCCTGACGTCATCCGGGCCCCGCCCCCCCCCCCCCCCCCCGCCGAATTTGAACAGAGCGGCCCGCCGGACGGCGGTGCCAGGATAACAAGAGGGCTAACAACGCCCTTAGTAAAAGGAAAAGGGGGGGGGAGGGGGGAAAAAATAAGCTTCTAAGCAGCCTGCGCTGCCCCCAAAAAACTGACACACGGCCCGCCAAGCGGCGGCCGTTTTTTTTTTTTTTTTTTTTTTAAAAGGAAACAAGGGGAGGGGGAAAGGGGGAAGGGGGAGCTGTATATCCTGGGAAAGGCACAGGCAGCCTCAGGCAAGCCCGACACAGCACAGCCAGCCCCGGCCACCCCTAAAGCTGACCCAAAACTCTGGCCCTACAGGCCAGCAGCAGCAGCCCGCATCACAGAGACTGCCATGTAAGGAGGATTTTTAGTCAGGCCAAACGCACCCTCGCTTGCGATGCAGCCTGACAAACGTTGAAATAAGTAAACACATAAAACATACAGTAAAAACATACATACAATACACATCCCTCTACCCCCTCCCCCCCATAGTGAAGGGAGAAGGGACCGTAACGGGAGAGCAAGGGGCCAAGGGGAACCTCGGGACAGGGGCATCCCAAATCTGGATCACCATGCCGGACAGCCGCATTGCCCCCAAAACAGGGGGTCGAGCGGAGGAGATAAGCTCCTAGGCACCTATAGTGCCGTCTACCAATTGCCCAGTGAGCAGCCTAAGCTGGGAGGCTTCCATTTAACCACAAAGGTAACAACAATCAAAACCGGGCAGAAATAGACCAAAGGGGGTGCCGGGGTAAAACCCCGGCTACCTGCAAGCAGGAGACTTCAGCCTTCTGTCTTGTCGTCATGCAGAGAGAAAAACACTGGTGATAAGTGGGAGGTACCAGGTATATATAGGCCGGAAGGGGGCTCGTTACAAGACTTCCTCTCTGCAACAGCGTCACCTGGCGGTGAGTAACCCAATCGTGAAGAATTAAAGGTGAAGCGGGGTGTGTGGCACACCAAGAATAAGGGAGTCGCCCGCGAGGGCACTTACAGATCAAGTGGAGGAGGAGGAGACCGCCACCGCATGCGCGCGAAGCTCAGCAAAATGGCGCCCAGCGAACCTCGAAGGGCGGGCTCGATGCTCTGCCGTGACGCGGAGCGCGCCGAACCAAGACCCCACCCACTCCAAAGAGCGCGAAGCTCTGAGGTAAAAGTAAAAGCAAGGATACAACCACACGCTTAAGGATTCGTAGAGAAACGTTACATCCAATAAGGTAATGGCACCACAGCATCTAGACGACGCAGCAAACTATGTACAAGGCATACGGCGGCAGCCGAAAAATGGAGTAAAGAGCAAGCAGCGCGGCTCTGACATCTCGGAGGTAAAAAAAAAAAAAAAAAAAAAAAAAAAAAAAAAGCAGAAATAAGGCCACAAGCATGACATACCAGTACACTGGGACCGCCACACACATACCCCCCCCTTTCTTTTCCCCCTACTAGTTGGGGAAATGAGGAAGGATGGCGACACTCACACAGGGTCCAGAGCGCTACCCGGGGTATGGGGCACAAATGCGGGAGGGGCATCCACAAAAAGGCTCACCATCGGCCCAAACCGCCTACCCTATGGTGGGGGATTGCGGTGGAGCATGGCTCCGTTAAACACCAAGGTGCTGCCTACCTTCACCCGACCAACGCAGCCCAGGCTGGGAGGCATATTCTTCACAAGAGGGCGGGTGGAAATAGTCCCGCAGGGCCTCGGGCTGTAAAGCCCCGCTCGCCTGCGAGAGCGTGATACTTCATGTCTTCGCAGTTCCAGCACTGCAGAGAAATCTGGGGATTTGTGGGAGGTCCCTCGGTATATGTAGGGCAGGGAGGAGCTTGTTTTCTACATGTCTGCAGTGCACGGCGCCGGAGGCGGAGGTTTACCCACATGTTATTACTATATCTGGAGCAGGACGTGCTGTATGCTTAGAATATACTTAATTTTTTTTATAGTCGCCAAGTACATGGGATTTTTACAGCTGAAGGTACCCGGGATGCCCCTTAATAGTCCCTAGGTGGGAGGATTTTAAACAAGTACCAGGAGAAACCCCTATTAAGAGAGTTTCCACCTGGAAGATAGAGAAAACACAATAAGCCTTATGCATGTGCAAGAAAGAAATGACAGTAAATAAAAAAAGATTTCCCTTTAGTATAACTAAAGGGTACTCGCAGTGACCACAACGGCCCAGCGACAGCCCTGCGACCAATCGATATAAGAAGAGCCCAGCGGCAGCACCAACGCAGCAGCCAGGACCAGTGGAGGCCAGCACCAGAACAGGAACCAGCAAACAACATGAAGGAAGAGGAAGCAGAAATGACACGCCGACTCGAAGCCCCGCCCACCACCTAACACTGCTCAGAGAGCAGGCCAGCCAAGGACAATAGCATGACATCATAGAATGGGGCCGAACGAAAGAGAGGGAAATTTTAAAAACCCAAAACAGGTATGTCACTTTCTTATCTTTCCCTTTTTTTTTTTTTTTTTTTTTTTTAAAAACCAAATGCATAGGCCAAAAGATACTCCCTAAATAAAGATTTCCCCCCCCCCCCATCACCCCAGCAGGGTCCAGGAGGGCCAAAAGGGGGGAAAACAATAAGCAGCCAATAGGCACAAGGAGATTTAAAGGGACGGGCATCCCATGCCGGGGGACACCAAACCGGATTCCGCCTACCCCTTATTTGAGGTCTCACGGAGGGAGCAAGCTCCCATATACACCCAAGGGTGTATCTACCTTTGCCCGAGCCCATCAGCCAGGGCTGGGAGGCATAACATAAATATCACAATACAAAAAAATGTGGCTCCAGGCAGAAATAGAAAAAGGCTGGGCATAACCCGGCTACCTGCAGGAAGGAGAGTCATCTTCTGAATGCTTCGCCGACTGCAGAGACGAAAAGACTGAGAAATAGTGGGAGATCCCGGGTATTTATGGACCAGGAGGGGCTCCTTTTTCTCATGTCATCTCTGCAAGATCGCCCTCTACAGGCCGGTTACCCAAGTGTCATGAATGTTGGAAGCGGGGTGTGTGATATACTAGGAATAAGACCCCCCCTGACAGGGGAGCTGGCTCCAGGAGACTGCAGCAGCCAACTAACCGAGCAGTGATACCAGCCACAGTAGCAGCCTGGGAAGCCGCTCTGCTATACAAGGCAGCCAGTCAGCACAAGCCACAGCAAGACTCAAAGCAGCAGCCTAGAAAGCGACCTTGCTATCCGAGGCAGCCAGCGAGATCAAAGAGCCACATGCCGCAGAGAGGCCCGAAGCAGCGGCGACAGCCCTCTAAGGTGGCGGACCAGACAGAGCGCCCCTTGCCTGCCTGGTCTGCATCTTTCTGCTGCGTAGCTCTACCTCCTTGCCAGAGCAACCCTGCCTTCAAAAAATAAATTGTGGGAAAAGCAAGAAATAGGAAAATTTCCCCCGTCCGCCCCGCAGACTCACCAGGCAAAAACCTGCGGCTGACTGTTCCTTCAGGCGAAAACTCCAGCCCCAAAGTGACAACCTTATAAAACAAAAGTGACACCCTGTAGCACCCCAAGACCCTAGCGCTCACCCTTACCACCCTGACCTGCAAAAACAGCTTAGCTGAGGTGGCATAATAGGTCCACCTGATCAATGGGATATAGGGGACTGGAAGACAGACAGGGTTAATTCTCCACGCTTCCTAAGCAACAATTCTATAAAAAAATTAAATTAGAAGAAAATAAATCCAGGTACACCTTCGTAATGCAGTCTAACTAAAAGAATTAAACTAGATTGCGGAGGTGCAGCTGGAGGTATATAGGCTGGAAGGAGCAAACCCCTCCTCTCTTGCAGTCCATGCCCTTCGGTTTGAGTGTTAACCGATTCGTTACAGATTCTTGACGGCCGGTAGTGGAATAGGAGAGAAATATTTTTTTTTGGGGGGGGGGGAATTTTACACTCTTTGGCAATTAGTCTTTCAGTCCAGCATTGCCAACCTGATCTGTTTACATAGTTTATATTCTTCTATATATTTTTTAATGCTTTCATTGTGCCTTATTGTTTAAGATGTTTAAATGATTGTGATTATCCTGGGTTTTGGTCCACTTCCCCGATAGGGGGTGCCCCGCTATGTGAAACCCCCCAGAACACCCAGATCAACTCCCCTCACCCCACTCCTATACCGCATGCACGGCCACTCGTCCAATCAGAGCGCTCTGAGCCGCTGAGCTATGCACGTCAAAGTGACGTCTTCGCTCAGCAGCTACGAGCACACTGGCGGCCGCATATCGCGCTTACCTCCCCTAACGGAGTGTGCCCGCGTCAGCCATTCACAAATGGCCGGCGCGGGCATGCATCCTGCTAGAGAGAAGTGCAAGATGCGGCCACGTTCCGTGCATGTGCCGTTGGACTGGGATTCGGGTAAGGTTTGCAGGCGTCCTGGGGGGGGGGTGTCACACAGCGGGGCATACCAATTTTGGATGCCCCGCGGGGAGGGAATGGATCAGCCCGGGGCCCCATGTCGTCCGCTACACTTGCCTTAATTCCCGGTCCAATGATGCATGCTCGGGCCGCGGCACCATCCCTGTTATCCATCTAGCAGGGCATGTGCCCGTGCCAGCCAGCACACTCGGTGCTGCTGTGCTAAGACGTCGGTTTAGACATCCACAGGACCGCGGTGAGGCTAGTTGATGTGGGAGATCTGTGGGGGGGGGGTTCACATAGCGGCCACCCCGGATTGCAGGATAGTCAAAATCTTGGAATTTGGTCTCTATAAGCTAGTCAAGCTTTGCCTTTCTGAAGTTGTACGCTTTTTGTGGCTCACGTTAACACCCGAACTGAACAATTCTCCCCCACCCCCCCAAGCTTGTGGTTTATTCTCATGCTAGGAACAAAATCCAGTAGTGACAAGTATAGTGTATCAGGCGTGACAGAATAGGTCACCGTTATATAGCTCTTCTTCCATTAAAATAAAAAACCAAAAAAAATACAGACCTGGCTGTTTTTTGATGCCTGGTGTAGGAGTGACCCCCCTCCTCATTGTGCCATTTTCCACAATAGTGCTCCTTTAAGGGATAGGGACTGCTAAATGGAAATTATTATAATCAGGGTTTCCAAGGAGGCTCCCGACCTGTACCTTTGTTACCAATATGGCCTTCTCCTCCTTGTTTGAGCTTGCACTTGAAAAGTAGCCATCTTTTGCTTTTGCCAAAAAACTTTTACCTTTATGAGATCCTCAGGTTTCAGCTTCCCAATCTATATCTGGGTAGTTAAAAATACAATTCTGTGAAACTCACCTGCAGAATTGTTTTTGAATATATCCAGTCCAGGTCGTCCCAGAAGAGATGACATGTGGGTAGTCCTATAAAAAGAGGGTGTCTCAGTAGAATCCCCAGTGCTCAAAAAGCAGTAAGGAGGAGACAGGCCGGGAGGCCAAGAAACCATGTTACACCACATAGCATCAGCATGTACTCTCTCTAATAGAACTTAAGGACAACGTCAAATATAAAAACGGTAATCACCAAAACAGGCAAAAAGATAATGAACCAAGGGCGAGGTGGGACGACCTGGATTGGATATATTCAAAAACAATTCTACAGGTGAGTTTCACAGAACTGTATTTTTCACTATATCCAGTCCAGGTTGTCCCAGAAGTGATGACATGTGGGACATCCAAAAGCAGTGTTCATTAGGGCAGGATCCCCAGTGCGGAACAGCATGTAGTTCATATCACTACCGCCTAAAGCCCCTTTCGGCCAAAAGCAGAGTCAGCCCCTAATGAGCTGTGATTCGAAAAGGGAGTTCATTCCCCTTGGCAGAATAAGCTTGCACCCCCGCCTGTCTGATCCACCTACTGAGAGTGGACTTGGCTGGTGGCAAACTTTCCCTAGAGCCCTCTGTTAGGACAAAGAACAAATCCGATTTCCTGTAGGATTCAGTCGCAACCAGGTAATACTTAATGGCTCTGACCACATCCAAGGCATGGAGGGTCAGTTCCTTAGAATACGTTGGTGCTGGACACAAGGAAGGCAAGACAACTTCCTCATTAAGGTGAAAGGAAGAAATGACCTTAGGCAAAAAATCAGGTTTAAAGCGGGGATCCTGAAGAGCAGAAAGTACTAAATTCCAGTTCCACACCGGTAATACAGACTTACACGGTGGTCGGACATAGGTGACTCCCTGGAAAAAGGTCTTGATCAACCTATGGTTGGCAATGGATCTCTGGAAGAAGATGGCTAAGGCCGAGATATGGCCTTTGAGGGTGCTCAGCTGGAGACCCAAGTCTAAGCAGTGTTGTAAAAACTCCAAAAAACTAAGTTAGTTACCTGGTAACTTTTTTTCTAAACATCCGTAAGGGCAGCATACGCATGAGACCTCCGGGCTCCTCCCCTCAACTGGAACACATGACCACCGGCATAAAGTCTTGGCTCCTCCCTCCCTTCACCAGTTGTTGTAGAGATCTGAAAGAAAAGAGGAGACAAGACCTACGACTCCACACCATAACATAACAAAACAATACCCCTCAAATATATACACTAGGGAGGGAATCGGCATATGCTGCCCTTACGGATGTTTAGAAAAAAAAGTTACCAAGTAACTAACTTTGTTTTTCTCAAAACATCCTTCGGGCAGCATACGCATGAGAGATAGGCGAGAACTACCTCATAGGGTGGGAAGTACAGCGCGAAGAACACTTCTGCCAAAGGAAAGATCCTTCTGGCAAAGAAGATCCAAGCGATAATGTCTTGCAAAGGTCTTAGCTGATGTCCAGGTAGCCACCTTGCAGATCTGATCTATAGAGACCCCAGCTTGCTCTGCCTAAGATGTGGAAATACTTCTTGTTGAGTGGGCTGTAACACCGCATGGCAAGTTAACATCCCCATAAGCCATTTTAATAGTATTCTTCATCCATCTTGCAAGCGTGACCTTGGAAACCTTCAAGCCTTTTCTATAACCCGAGAAGGAAATAAAACTGTCATCCTTCCTGAAATCTTTAGTTTCCTGAAGATATCGTAGCAGAAGAGACCTAACATCCAACGGTATCAGTTGTGGCTCGTCTTCTGAGATGGATGGAATAATAATCTCCTGAGTGCGATGAAAATCTGAGGCTACCTTCGGAAGATAAGGATCTACTTTTAAAACGACACGATCCGAAAGGACCTGGAGAAATGGATGTCTGCATGATAACGCTTGAATGTCGTTGATCCTTCGAGCTGAGGTAATGGCTACTAAAAATAACACTTTCCAAGATAGTAGCTTGATGTCAAGGTTCTTGTTAGGATAAAAGGGCGAAGAACTCAGCATGGATAAAACCTTCGCCAAATCCCATTGTGGAATAATCTTGCAAGGGATCGGTTTTGATCGTTTGACTGCTAGAAGAAATCTTATAATTATAGAAATAGAAGAAAGCTTCTTATCCAAAAAGACTGATAGAGCCGCTAATTGAACTTTTAGTGTATTAATGCTAAGGCCCATGTTAACACCATTTTGGAGAAAGTCCAGAATAACTGGCGTTTTGGATGATGTCCTACCATTCTCCAACTTCCAAGACTTAAAGGTTTTCCAAACTTTAAGGTAAATCTTTCTGGTAACCAGCTTCCTACTTGCAAGCAGTGTATTAATCACCGGGTCTGAAAATCCCTTCCTTTGCAGCAAGGTGACCTCAGGGTCCAAAGTGTCTCCACCATTGCGGATTCGGGCAGATGACTGGACCTTGTGACAGAAGAGGAGACACCGGAATTTCCCAGGGATCCTGCATTGACAGCTCTACTAGCGTTGAAAACCAAGATCTCTTTGGCCACCAACAGAACGGTAGTTGGTTCTTTGACCAGTTTCTTCAACACCAATGGTAACAGACGCACCGGGGGGAAGGCATACGCCAGATTGAAATGCCAAGCCTGAGAGAGCGTCCACACCCAATGACCGATCTCTCGGGTTCAGAGAAAAGAAGCTGCTCACTTTGTGATTCTCTGCCGATGCAAATAGGTCTACTCCCGGAACACCTCTCATTTTGCAAATTGTCTGAAATACTTCCGGATTTAGGGACCACTCTAATTCCCTTATCTGTGACCGGCTTAGGAAATCTGCTAGATGATTCAGAGTCCCCTTTAAGTGAATTGCCGAAAGAGACTTTAAATTGCCTTCCGCCCCAAAACAGAATCTCTATTGCTACTGTCATTAATCTTGAGGATCTTGTTCCTCCTTGGTGATTTATGTAAGCCACCGCCGTAGTATTGTCCGTTCTGATCTGTACATGTCTTAGACGTACCAGCGGGTTCAGGGCCAGTAAGGATTCCCTTATGGCTATCAATTCCCTGAGATTGGATGAGGACCGACTCATGCCCTTCGACCATTTACCTTGGACTGTACTTGCGTTGCAATGAGCTCCCCAGCCCCAAGCTGAGGCATCCTTCGTCACCACTATTTCTTTGGGGTCCTGCCAAAGTAGACCCTATCTGAAACGATCTGCTTTTAACCACCAGGCCAGTGAAATCACCACATCTTCTGTGATTGGTAGTTGATGGTCCAAACCCAGCTGAGTGCCGTCCCAATTTTTTAGGATAAATTCTTGTAGAACTCTGGAATGTAGCTGCCCCCATCTTACCGCCGGGAAGGAAGAGGTTAACAAACCGAGAGTCCTCATAGCTTGTCTTACTGATGGAATTTCCTCTGAACATAACATCCGGACAGCATTCTGTAGGACCGTCACCTTGTGATGAGGAAGAATAATGACCTGTCGGATCGAATTGATCTCGAATCCTAGGTAAGTCATGACTTGCGAGGGCACCAGAGAGGATTTGTCGAGATTGATAATCCAACCTGCATGAGACAAAAGGTGCATAGTCAAATGAAGGTTCTTCATCAACCTGTCTTTTGATTGGGCGAACAACAGAAGATCATCCAAATATGCGATCACTGAGACCCTTTGCGCCTTAAGACAGCCAAAAGCTCTGCTAGAACCTTGGTAAATATCCTTGGAGCCGAAGCTAGGACGAAAGGAAGGCAAACAAATTGGAAATGTAAGATCTGATCTCCGTCCTTTATTGCAAATCTCAAAGGATTGAGCCAGAGGACTCATTGGGACATGCCAATAAGCATCTTTCAAATCTATTGAGGCCAAGTAAGCGTTTCTGGGGAGCATACTTCTTACAGACAAAATTGTTTCCATTCTGAAATGTTTGTATTGGACAAGCAAATTTAGACTCTTTAGGTTCAGAATGAACCCGAAACCCCCTGAATTCTTCTTGACAAGAAAAATGGGGGAGTAGAACCCTGTCCTCTGCAGATGCAGAGGCACTGGAACAATAACCCCCCTTGACTTCATGTCTGCCAGACTCAAAAACATTGCCTCTCTTTCCTCTCTCATACATGGAAGAGGGGAAATCAAAAATCTTGCAGGGGGATTCCGGGAAAAATCTATATGGAATCCTTCCGTAATGCCCCTTAAAATGAATGGGCACACCAACATGACCCGCCGGACAGTGCAATACCTCTTGAGCCTGGCGCCAATGACATTGGCGTCATTGCTTCTTGGGTTTAGCCTGATAGGTGTCAAGGAAGGTGGAACCTTTACATTTTCCCCTTCTGGAACTATTGACAGAAGAAGAGGCCGCTCTGGATTTCTTGGGTGCTCCCCTGGGGATGGGACGCCTAAAGTAGGTCCTAGAAAAAAAATATACGATCAAATGAAGGCCTAGAAGAAACAGGAAAACCTTTATTCCTGTCCGCTGTGAAATCTAACACCTTGCTAAGATCTGACCCGAATAGATATTCGCCCTTGAAGGGCAACGCACAAAGCATCATTTTTGAACCAATATCACCAGGCTAGGTCTTTAACCAAAGAGTCCTGCGTATGGAATTGGTCACAGCTAAACTCTGTGCTGAAAATCTGATCGACTCAGCCATGGCGTCTGTTACAAAGGCTGTAGCGGAGAAAAGAATGGGCAAAGCCTTAAGTATCTTATCCAAACTAGTTCGTTCCTGGAGAGGGTCCTTAAGCTGCTGCAACCAGAACCCCAAATTTCTGATAACACAATTGGAAGCCAAATTGGTTCTCAGAACATTAGATTGTACCTATACAAAATATATATAAAAAAATATAAATACAGCGCTAGAGACTAATTAATAACAATTATACAATCTTGAAAATAATAATCTTAAATACAGCTCCACGTGCTAGACTTAAATCTCACCATCAAGTAAATAGACAAAAATAATAAAAATAAAACACAGAGCTAATTATAAATATAAAGTCCTCCAACTTGTAATTCTAAATCCACCATAAGTGTCAGCAATCCAATTGTGCAATTTCACCACCGATTTGGTACCCTTACCAGAAATGATTAAATCACCAGCAATATCAGCGATCACGCAGACACTTCCTCCAGTCCGCTCCACCCAAAACAAAGGGTTAAAATGCGCATGTCACAATAATGTACCAAGCCAACCCACGCTGCTGAATTCCAAACTGTGGACCGCCGGCTCCCAACGCGTTTCGTCGCTCAGCGTGACTTTCACTAGGTGAGCCGGCACGGCGGTGAGCAGCGTTTAAACAAACAGAAGGCGGGACAGGGGGAGCGCATCATCCCCCCTCTCCACCAATCGCTGACCAAGCTTGTCTTACAAAATCCGGTCTCACAAAGGATAGGCGTGACTAACGCCATTCATCCAATCAGCGTGGCAGGAGGTGAATATCATTACCTCTCTCCACCTACCAGCCAGTACTTCACGCGTTATGCCGATTTATGCGTCTGACACCATTCAACCAATCAAGTGAAGGCCCCAGTCATAGCGTCTCGTTCCTATAGTAACCCGGCCTGATCGCCATCCAGCATTCGCCGGCTCAGAAGAAAATAAATCTGCCGGTCGGCTGTAGAGGAACGGGTGCAGTGCACAATGTCACATCTAGCAGGCAAATGAACAAAGGCACCTTAAGTCGCAATACAGCAGTGCGCATGACTAAATAAAGCGCCATCTATAGAATAAAAGTAAGTATAGAAGCAAGCAGCTTACAAAGATAAGACACTATACAGATATATGCACCAATAAATTGTTCACTAAAAATATTAAACTAAAAACAGAAAAAAGGTCTAGCAATTCAGCAGGGTAAGTTGGCTATACAGAATGTGCACACAACATGACTAAAAAGACATATTTTAAAACTTACAAATATAGGATAAAATCCCTTATAATAAGCAAACTTCGCCACTAATTAGCAGGTAAGCAACACTTATACTAATAAAAATACAACCTAAAAAGATTTAAAGAATTACAACTGCGATGAACTACAGCACTAAACCAACCTATACCATTGGTCAGCCCACATAATCATGGATTCAACCCCTCTAACTACTAAGCAGAGTCGATGAAACAATTGAGGTCAAACTCTATATTTAACCCTTTAGGGCTGAGGGTATCCAATTTATATATCCATGAGCTCTCTCTCTTGGAAACCTCCCTTGCCATATTGGAACCCCGCCAGTGGGTCTCAATTTTATCCAGGGCTATAAAAGACAAACATGAAGGATCCCTATTGTGCACGGACCTAAAGTGTTCTGATAGACTGTGGCCCTCAAAGCCCTTTTTAATGTTGTAAAGGTGCTCCCTTATCCTGGTTTTCAGCTCCCTGGTCGTGCGGCCAACATATAACAGGTTGCAAGTACACCAGATAAGGTAAACAACGAATTTGGAAGAGCATGTGATAAATTGAGTTATCTTAAATTGTTTCCCTGTCACCGGATGGCTAAATGACCTAAGTGGCTTTGTCACAGGCTTACATGTTTTGCAACCCATACACCTACCACATTTAAAAAAACCTTTCGGTTCCATACCAAAAAATGATGACGGATGGGCATTTTGTAAAGGTGGATCTACATAACTTCTAGTTAGTAGATCCCTCAAATTCGGGGCTCTCCTGAAAATTAATCTAGGCTTAGATGGTAACCTAGGGCCCAAGATAACATCCCCCTGTAGGATATGCCAATGTTTAGATAACATTTTCCCCACTTCACGATGTTGGACACTGAAGCTGGTAATAAAAGAAAAATCCTCAGTGCTCGAGGGCTCTCCCACTGTTCCCTTCTGGGGAAATCTTTCCTGGGCTCTAACCCACCCTAGCTGTTGTTGCACCATTTCGGCTTCATAGCCCTTATCAAGGAATTTCTTTGTCAGGTCCGCAGCTTGTATCTCGAAATCCTCCAACTTGGTGCAATTCCTCCTCAGCCTCATATATTGGCCCCTAGGGATAGCTTTGATCCAATTTGGGTGGTGGCAACTTTTTGCAGGGATGAAACCATTCCGGTCAGTTGCTTTAAAGTATGTCACAGTGGTCAAACTAGGGGCTTCTATACGTATTGTTAAATCCAAAAAGTTTACGTATTCCGCACTGATTTCAGCAGTAAATTCTAGATTGAACTGGTTCTCATTAACCTGCGCAAAGAAGGTTTCCAGTGTATCCTTTGGACCCTCCCATATACATATGACATCATCAATAAACCTTTTCCAAAGTTTTATATGTGTCCATACCCGACCAAAAATAAACTGACTCCCACCACCCTACGAAAAGATTAGCCATACTAGGTGCAAACTTGGCCCCCCATCGCTACCACCTTCTTTTGCAAATAAAAACGACCCCCACACCAAAAGTAGTTGTGGTCAAGTGCAAAAGATAGGCATTCCATAATGAAATCTATTTGTGTAAGAGGAAGCTCTGAGCTTTCATTCAAAAAATATCGGACCGCTTCAATCCCCTGATTATGTGGAATATTGGTATATAATGACGTTACATCCGCCGTTGCCAGCAAAGTAACGTCATTAACAGTCTGCTCTGCACACAAATCCAATACGTGATTTGAATCTTTCAGGTAGGCTGGTAATTTCAATACAAGGGGTTGCAGAAAAAAATCCACATATTCCCCTAATCTACATGTTATTGAGCCTACTCCGCTAACTATCGGACGACCGGGGGGCTTTTTAAAATTCTTGTGAATTTTGGGCAGGTAATATATCGTAGGTATCCTGGGGGCTTGAACATTCAAGTATTCCTTTTCCTTTTTATTGAGGATCCCACTTGAGAAACCCCTCTCTAATAAATCAATTAGTTGCACCTGATAATCCCCTGTAGGGTCCTTAGTTAGCACCTCATATGTCTGAGTCTGCTAATAATCTATCCAGCTCCTCAACATAATCCTTCTTGTCCAAGATGACTAAGCCCCCCCCCCCCCCTTTATCGGCTGGTTTAATTACCACCTCATGTTTTTGTTCCAAACTTTTAAGCCCTTTTTGCATGGGTATCCCCCACTTCTTATTTTTCACTTCTAAGTTTCTTATATCCCTTTAAACCACGTTCTTGAATGTATCGAGGTAAGAATTGGAAGATATAAGAGGGTTGAACAAGGATTTGTTTTTCAAACCTGTATGTATAGGCTCCATCCCCCGTTGTGGAGTATCTGTTGAGGCCCCTGAGACCGACCTGCTCATGGATCCCCCTCTAGCCTCAACAGATCCCCCTCCAGCCCCAAGCGAGGCCACAGAGTACACCCCTCCCTTAGATGCCCCCATAGCCTCAACCGACAAGGCAGTTTCCTCCACTGATTTATTCAGGAGGAATTTCTTCATATTAAGCCTTTGCATATATTTCTGAAAATCAATGAAGGTTGAAAAATTGTCCAAACCCCCCTAGGATGGCATTTCCAGTAAAGGAAGAGCACCATGGCCTACAATACCGTAACCGGTGGTCGCGTAGGGATGAAGTGGGTCCTTGGAGATATAGAGGGGAGAGGTTGAGTAGGAGACCATATTCGGGTAGAATTGATCAGGGGACTATGAATGAGAGATCTAAGGGTTCTTTGGACCAGAATCGTAGTTCAAGAATAAATTGGAGAAAGAGGTCCCCTATGTGGAGGAGTGATAGTGGGCCCACAAATTGGTTGGAGAAGACAGGTGGGAGGGGGTCTGTAGACAACCCCTAACCTCGAACTCCCAGAGATCCCTTTTTCAGGAGGGTCGGGACACCCCAGTACAAGGAGGAGATTATGCTACACCCAGGGATCGAGGGAAGGTCCCGCAACAGAATTTTACCCTTAAAAGAAAACTACACGACAGAGAGGAAGAAGGGGAGGAGTTAGACACAAGAAGAAGAAGGAGGTGTTAGGCTCTGGGATCTTTAACCTTAGTTCTATAGAGTTGTCGGCTGAAGAATTGAGGATCCTTGATTTAGGCCATAAGTTTGCACCTCCCAAAAATCTTGACAATTTTTCAACCTTCACTGATTTTCAGAAATATATGCAAAGGCTTAATATGAAGAAATTCTTCCTGAATAAATCAGTGGAGGAAACTGCCTTGTCGGTTGAGGCTATGGGGGGATCTAAGGGAGGGGTGTCCTCTGTGGCCTCGCTTGGGGCTGGAGGGGGATCTGTTAAGGCTAGAGGGGGATCCATGAGGTCGGTCTCAGGGGCCTCAACAGATACTCCACAACGCGGGATGGAGCCTATACATACAGGTTTGAAAAACAAATCCTTGTTCAACCCTCTTATATCTTCCAATTCTTACCTCGATACATTCAAGAACGTGGTTTCAAGGGATATAAGAAACTTAGAAGTGAAAAAAAAAAAGAAGTGGAGGATACCCATGCAAAAAGGGCTTAAAAGTTTGGAACAAAAACATGAGGTGGTAATTAAACCAGCCGATAAAGGGGGGGGGGGGGGGGGGGGGCTTAGTCATCTTGGACAAGAAGGATTATGTTGAGGAGCTGGATAGATTATTAGCGGACTCACAGACATATGAGGTGCTAACTAAGGACCCTACAAGGGATTATCAGGTGCAACTAATTGATTTATTAGAGAGGGGTTTCTCAAGTGGGATCCTCAATAAAAAGGAAAAGGAATACTTGAATGTTCAAGCCCCCAGGATACCTACGATATATTACCTGCCCAAAATTCACAAGAATTTAAAAAAGCCCCCCGGTCGTCCGATAGTTAGCGGAGTAGGCTCAATAACATGTAGATTAGGGGAATATGTGGATTTTTTTCTGCAACCCCTTGTATTGAAATTACCAGCCTACCTGAAAGATTCAAATCACGTATTGGATTTGTGTGCAGAGCAGACTGTTAATGACGTTACTTTGCTGGCAACGGCGGATGTAACGTCATTATATACCAATATTCCACATAATCAGGGGATTGAAGCGGTCCGATATTTTTTGAATGAAAGCTCAGAGCTTCCTCTTACACAAATAGATTTCATTATGGAATGCCTATCTTTTGCACTTGACCACAACTACTTTTGGTGTGGGGGTCATTTTTTTATTTGCAAAAGAAGGTGGTAGCGATGGGGGCCAAGTTTGCACCTAGTATGGCTAATCTTTTCGTAGGGTGGTGGGAGTCACAGTTTATTTTTGGTTGGGTATGGACACATTTAAAACTTTGGAAAAGGTTTATTGATGATGTCATATGTATATGGGAGGGTCCAAACGATACACTGGAAACCTTCTTTGCGCAGGTTAATGAGAACCAGTTCAATCTAGAGCCCCGAATTTGAGGGATCTACTAACTAGAAGTTCTGTAGATCCACCTTTACAAAATGCCCATCCGTCATCATTTTTTGGTATGGAACCGAAAGGTTTTTTAAATGTGGTAGGTGTATGGGTTGCAAAACATGTAAGCCTGTGACAAAGCCACTTAGGTCATTTAGCCATCCGGTGACAGGGAAACAATTTAAGATAACTCAATTTATCACATGCTCTTCCAAATTCGTTGTTTACCTTATCTGGTGTACTTGCAACCTGTTATATGTTGGCCGCACGACCAGGGAGCTGAAAACCAGGATAAGGGAGCTTTGAGGGCCACAGTCTATCAGAACACTTTAGGTCCGTGCACAATAGGGATCCTTCATGTTTGTCTTTTATAGCCCTGGATAAAATTGAGACCCACTGGCGGGGTTCCAATATGGCAAGGGAGGTTTCCAAGAGAGAGAGCTCATGGATATATAAATTGGATACCCTCAGCCCTAAAGGGTTAAATATAGAGTTTGACCTCAATTGTTTCATCGACTCTGCTTAGTAGTTAGAGGGGTTGAATCCATGATTATGTGGGCTGACCAATGGTATAGGTTGGTTTAGTGCTGTAGTTCATCGCAGTTGTAATTCTTTATATCTTTTTAGGTTGTATTTTTATTAGTATAAGTGTTGCTTACCTACTAATTAGTGGCGAAGTTTGCTTATTATAAGGGATTTTATCCTATATTTGTAAGTTTTAAAATATGTCTTTTTAGTCATGTTGTGTGCACATTCTGTATAGCCAACTTACCCTGCTGAATTGCTAGACCTTTTTTCTGTTTTTAGTTTAATATTTTTAGTGAACAACTTATTGGCGCATATATCTGTATAGCGTCTTATCTTTGTAAGCTGCTTGCTTCTATACTTACTTTTATTCTATAGATGGCGCTTTATTTAGTCATGCGCACTGCTGTATTGCGACTTAAGGTGCCTTTGTTCATTTGCCTGCTAGATGTGACATTGTGCACTGCACCCGTTCCTCTACAGCCGACAGGCAGATTTATTTTCTTCTGAGCCGGCGAATGCTGGATGGCGATCAGGCCGGGTTACTATAGGAACGAGACGCTATGACTGGGGCCTTCACTTGATTGGTTGAATGGTGTCAGACGCATAAAGCGGCATAACGCGTGAAGTACTGGCTGGTAGGTGGAGAGAGGTAATGATATTCACCTCCCACCACGCTGATTGGATGAATGGCGTTAGTCACGCCTATCCTTTGTGAGACCGGATTTTGTAAGACAAGCTTGGTCAGCGATTGGTGGAGAGGGGGGATGATGCGCTCCCCCTGTCCCGCCTTCTGTTTGTTTAAACGCTGCTCACCACCGTGCCAGCTCACCTAGTGAAAGCCGCGCTGAGCGACGAAACACGTTGGGAGCCGGCGGTCCACAGTTTGGAATTCAGCAGCGTGGGTTGGCTTGGTACATTATTGTGACATGCGCATTTTAACCCTTTGTTTTGGGTGGAGCGGACTGGAAGTGTCTGCTTGATCGCTGATATTGCTGGTGATTTAATCATTTCTGGTAAGGGTACCAAATCGCTGGTGGAATTGCACAATTGGATTGCTGACACTTATGGTGGATTTAGAATTACAAGTTGGAGGACTTTAAAGAGGACTTTATATTTATAATTAGCTCTGTGTTTTATTTTTATTAGATTGTACCTGTCAAGCCTTCTTAAGGAGAGATTCCATTTTCTTGTCTAAGGGATCATTAAGAACCCCAAAATCTTCAAACGCTAAACCTGCTCCCTTAGAAATTTTGGCAAAAGGTGCATCCAACTTGGGACATTTTTCCCAAAGATGAGAATCTTCTTCTGAAAAAGGATATCTGCATTTAAGACCCCGTGAGGTAAAAGCCTTTTTAGATGGCTCTCTCCATTGATCCAAAATCATGTCTTTAAGATAGTCATGAAATGGAAATGTATAGGAAGAATCTGGAGCTAAATCCTGATAAAATTTATCTTGTGTAGATCTAGGCCCTGCAACCTTTTCCTCTATACCCATAGACAAATCATGTGTAAGAGGAAGGGTAATTCTCCAGGAGGGAACAGAAATTTTGTTTTAATATCCGCGGAACCAGAGGCCTGATCCTCCTCATCCTGAGAGGAAATCTCTCCCTCTTCTGCATCCTCATCAGGAGTAAATGACTCCTGGGGTCAGAAGAAGGGATAATTCAGCATTTGACCTGGGTAAAAGGAGGTATCAAAGGATGAAGATGGTTGGGAAGGAATACTTTGATAATTGGTACACTCTGGAGCCCTCTGAGCCATAGAAGAAGAAGAAATTTGGTCTTTAAGCTCCCTCATCATTTTCATCAGGTCCTCATTATGCGCTTTATTCACCACCTTGTTCGTGTAGATCTGACAAAGGGGTTTAGTATAGTTATCCTAAAGTTTCACATCACATAACGGACATCTACGACTCTTTTTACTGGATTTAGATCCGGAAGAAGAGGATTTAGATAAATTCTTGGAAGTTTTGTCCGGGGTCTTTGACTATAAGACTAAACAAAAAAGAATGGGATTGAGTATGCCCTTAATTTGAAATAGTGAAACCATATAAAGGGAAATAACAGGCTTACCAGAGCAGAGCTGGGCCTCCTCCCCCCAGAATCGTCAGTTGGCGGAATGCTGGAAGATTCTTGCTCCACATAGGAAATATCAGTGGCAAAAAGCCTGGAACTAGACACAGCCCCCAGGGCCCAAGACAGCCCCCAGGGCCCCACTAGGGCTAACGGCCAACTAGGGCTAACAGCCAACTAGGGCTAACAGCCAACTAGAGTCAAACGCCAGCTGGGATTAAAGGCTCCCTAGAGTTAAATCCTAGAAATAGAAAATGTGCGGCAAGGGAGACTCTTGGACTCGCACCAAGCAATATAGGTGTGCCAAACTCTGTAGTATATCCCGAATCATGGTATGCACAACAGAGGTCGACAGCCCCTTGCCATTAAAATCGATGTTTCAATCGCCAAGCAGTCAAAGCCAGCATCCGTAATTTGGGGTGCCGCAGCGACCCCTGTGTGAGCAGCCCTGGGTCGTCGGGCATGATGTAGCGATCTACCGACATCTATGCGAACTATGTCCGCAAACCAACTCCTGCTCGACCAGCGAGGAGCCACCAGGATAGTTGGTACCCCTTCCTGGGCAATCTGCGCAGCACTCTGCCCAGAAGCAAAAACAGAGGGAATGAGGAATAAGGAATTGGAACTCTGACCAGGGGATTGCCAGAGCGTCTGTGACAATGGCCAGAGGAGCTTGAGAGGGAGACGAACCTTGGGAGCTTGTGATTGTGTCTGGATGCAAACAGGACTACGTCCGGCTGACCCCAGCGGAGACACAGAGCGTGAAAGGTCTTGTTGCTGAGGGACTATTCCCCCAGGCGCGAGGCGCTCCTGCTTAGGGAGTCGGCCTCCTGGTTTTCTACCCCGGGAATGTAAACCGGAGATGCAGGGAACATTTTCCCCTGCCAAAGTTAGAATCTGGGTCACCTCCTTGAGGGCTCGCTCGCTCCGAGACCCGCCCTGGTTATTGATGTAGACAGCCGACTGATTGTCCGAGCGAACCTGGATCGCACAACCCTATTAAATGGGGAGTCAATTGAAGAAGCACCAACCGGTTCGCTCTCAGCTCCAGGAGATTTATGGGCAAGTGGTTCTCCAGCGGACCCCACTGACACTGGAACATCTGCGTCTGCCAGACGCCTCCCCAGCCGGTCAGACTGGCATACATGGTAACTATCTCCCATTGGGTAGTCAGAAGGGAATTGCCCACCAATAGGTTCCTGGAGTCCAGTCACCACAAGAGGGACCTTCTGGCCAGAAGGGACAAAGAAAATAGCTGTTCCGGCGACTCCTACATCTGATCCCAGCCGATTAGCTGGTTCAATTGAAGAGGTCTCATGTGGAACTGAGCGAAGGGCACTGTCTCGAAGCAGGACACCATCAAGCCCACCAGCTTCATCCCCAAACGGATTGAGGGTCGTTGACAAGACCGCAAGGCTTGCACCTGCTTCTGAAGCCCCACCACCTTCTGCTGTGGTAGGAACACCTTGACCTGAGAGGTGTCTAGCGTCATGCCCAGGAAGAACTTCGGCTGGGTAATCAACTACCCCAAGTCTTCGATATCTCCCTCAACGGTGAACTCCTCGAGAGTGGATAACACCGTCTCTCGGCCTGCTGAAGGGACTGAGGCGCAAACAGTAAATCGTCCAGGTAAGGCAGAACACGAACGGCCTGATCCCTCAGAGTAGCCATGATGCCAGCTAGCACCTTGGTGAAAACCCAGGGGGCTGAGGATATCCCGAATGGCAGAGCCACAAATTAATAGTGCTAGACCGCCAACAAATCACAGAAACCTGTGGTGTCCCTGGAAAATCGGGACATGCAAATAGGCATCCCTGATGTCCACTGCGGTCATGAAATCGCCGGGCCGAAGCGAACTCGACACTGACCGTAAGGGTTCCATGCGAGAATGCCGGGCTTTTACAAACCTGTTGAGAAACTTCAGGTCCAAGATACGTTCCCCTCTGTGTGAGCCGTGAACAGGTTGGATTAAAGGCCCCTGACCTTGCTCCTGAAGAGGTACAGGGCAAAACACACCTTGCCACAGGAGATGCTGTACGGCCATTCTCAGGCCCTGTGCCATCGCAGGATTCTGGGAAATGCGCAACGGAAGAGGTCTTCGGGGCGGCCTGACTGCCAGATCTATTTTGTAACCGGAGGACACCACCTCCTGAATCCACCGATCCAAGACGCACTGTCTCCAGACGTGAACAAACAGCAGAAGCTGTCCCGCCACCCAGATGGGTGAGGGCACCTCCTCAAACCTGAGGAGCCTTGGCAGAGGGCCTAGACTTGGATCCCCAAGAGGGATTGGGGCGGCCACGGGACCTACCTCGTCCCCAGGAATCTCTGCGGCCTCATGAACGGAAGCGCCTCTTCCTCCACGAAGGAGCAATAAGCAGAGGAACCCCGGCCTCAAATGGGAGGTCCAGACACTCCCGGAATAACCTGTGCTCCACGAAGGAGCTACTAGTGAGCGACTTCTTGGCCGCAGCCTCAGCCGACCATAGCCGCAGCCAGAGAGCACGGACGGAGCGCAACAGCAGGGCCAAAACCCTGGCACCGAGCCGCACACCATCGTCCATAGCGGAGACAACAAGGCAATAAAATCCACGCAAGCTTCGAGGTCTTTATACTCCTCTGCCCGCTTGCGAGACTTAGCAATATCCACAAGATGCTTCCCTTCTTACAGATGGTGAATGAGACAATAGCCGCGGTACACACGGGGCGAAAACAAGCACCAGCAAATGTGAATGCATGACAAGCCAGTCGATCCATACGCCCGTCAGCTGGATCGTGCAAGGAAGCAGAATCGGGCGATGGATAAACTCCTCGGGGAAGGGATACCGCCTGTCCAGTCCCTCAGGCACCGATGGTAGTTTATTAGGCCTTTCCCATTGCTGGCAACCATATTGGAAAAATGGGCCTGCTAATGGAAAACATGTCTCTCAGGCCAGAAGAATCACCCTGCTTCCTCTTAGCTGCTTTAAGAGGGACAATATGCAACTTCTCCATATAGTCAGGAAGCCAAATATCCTCGCCCGAGGAGACGCCAGGCTCGCTGTCATAGCCGGCCGAATGATCCCCAGAGGAAGGAATCCTTAAACAGCTCGCCTTCCTCCATGGAGCCCAGGCCTCCAAAAAATATAATCATCATCAATCATCATTCCGAGTAACCGGCCTCGAAGTGCTGCTTCTACTCATGACCTTCCCAGGAGCCGTGCAAGATAACTGACTCTCAAGGCTGGCCACCCGGTATGCCAATCAGCTTGGGACTCCCTGCTGGCTTCCCCCTAGCTGAGGGCTGAATGCAGTCATGGAGGTGCTGGCGAGGCCGCAGACAACAGAGGGCTAGTGGCAGATACGCCCGCCCTATCATGCGCCAAGGATACGCTCCTGGCGCAAGTGACACAAACCGTGCTGAATCCGCCCAGAGTACTGATCCGCACATGGGGCAGAGCTTCACCCGCCCCGAAGGGGCCCCCAGCTCCCTATCCCCAGAAACCTCCATTATGGTGATTATAGTGAAAGTTATATAGGTTACAAAGCACTAACGGCCCAAACCTAAGAGATCCCCACTTTGGTCCCTCTTTTTGTGGGAGAGGACGCGCAGAGAGGAGGGGGGGTGGAGGACCGGGAGGAACCACAACCCTTAGCTGTCAAGGGGCCCACCATTAAGACACCAGCAGACAAGAGGCATGAGAATCCCACACATGCAGCAAGCATAAGTAAATAAGGAGAGGGATTCACAGAGCCCCAAGCGATGACACGCTGGGGACAGCAGGCAGAATCAGGACGTTGAAGATGGCACCAGACAGCCAGCCTTATGCAATCCTCGAGGGGCAGGCCGCGTCGCTGTTACGCAAAAAGCATCATCACCCGGCCCTGCCCCCCACTGTGGGCACGAAAATGGCGCTGAGGAGGCCGAAGAAGTGGAGAGGAAGGGCGGCCTATGGAGGTCCCCCTCCCCCCTGATGCCGAGCGCAGCACGCCCTGTACACACAGCACCGAGGCCGCAGCCTCAGAAAAAAGGGCCCCCTCCGAGCAGCGCAGCACCCGCCCTCCCCCCCCACAGCGCGTCAAAGATGGAGGGGAGAGGAGAAGGAGCCGAGGGAACGAGGGAGGTAGGTGTGTCAGTCAGAGAAAAAAGCACAACCAGCCGGTGAAAAGCTTGAACAAACACTAAATAATAAAGCTTGTGGTAACAGACAGGCATAACCCATTGGTATAGAGTGGTTCCTCCCCCCCCCCCCCAATAGGCTTACCATCGCCTATGGCCGGCTACCCTTTAGGCTACCCTTTAGGGAGGCCCATCAGCCAGGGCTGGGAGACAGAAAAGGGTCCACGGGAGCAGTGGAAATAGGGGTGCAGCAGCCGACAGGCTTAGAATGCCCTGCTCAGCTGCAGTATCCAGGAGATAGTATCCAGACGATCCTAGCAGCAGCACTGCAAAATGAGCTCTGCGGATTCTACTAAGACACCACTTTTTATAGGGGGCCGGGAGGAGTTACAGCTTTGGATCTTGCAGTAACTGTGCCACCTGGTGGCAGACTACCCACATGTCATCACTTCTGGGACGACCTGGACTGGATATATTGAAAAAGTCCCTCACAATAACCACTTCCCACTTCAATTAAACTAGCACATTTTTCAACTTGCCTTAGCAGCAAGTTTTCTGTAGTTTCGGATATATTCAGAGGCTTGAAGCAAACCCCGATTTCTGCTTTTTCCTCCTTTATTTCTGTCATGAATATTGTTAGCTTAGGCATGAACTGCCCCGATCACCTGCTGATGGTGTTTGGTATATACTAGCAGCCACCAGCAGGTGGCTCTTGCAGTCTGTGTGGCCTGGCTTAACGAGCCACAGCAGATTTGACTGTTTGACTGCAGACCCTACACTTCTTGGATACTCTGACAGGCCAGCATTCCCTGCTCCCTGCTCCTTGTTCCCAGTTGCCAACCCCTGTTATCCTCTGTGATCCTGTAATCTCCTGCTTCTGGCGATAGCTCTGATTCCATTCATCGCTTACCCAAACCTGTACCTGCCACCCTCTGTCCACAAATCTGCCTCGGTACCTGGTAATGCCTTACACCAATCATTGCCCCTTTATCCATTCCAGCTCTGTCCCTTTTCTTTCATGTATTATATGTATATAGTTATTTTATTATTATTCATATTGCGTCATCTTCCATAGCACTGTAAAAAGTAGTAATTACAGACCGGGTAGAAACACAGTATATAGACTAATAGATAGATATAAGAGAGAGACCTGCCCTTGCGAGCTTACAGTCTAAAAGATGAGGGGTGGAGATGAGGGGGAAGGATCACAGTCAGTATTGAGCTTTGTGGCATGTGCCCTTTAGAGATTTGCTTAGCTCTGCCGTGTATAGCCTTAAAGTTTGCTGTGGTTAATTTTGGTCTGCTGTATTTAGTTAAGGATTGTCGTGTATTGGTTTATACCAATGGTTATTCACTAGGATTTCATCTTTGAGTCTGGTCTACCTGCAGCTAGGCCACACATGGGGGCCTGACAATTTCAACCCATAAACACTCCACTTGCTGAGTTCTCTCAGATATATCCTTCCTCAGTGTGAGCTGTAGAGAGGATTTTACAGATAAATTAAATAATAATTGTTGCAGATTGACAATGCTAGGTTACATTCAGGGACAAATTAAGTACAAAGACATTTCATGAGGATGTCACATGATCATTCTGAAGCTGTGCGACACAGAGGCACCATTTGGGGTAAAGGCTTCTCAACACCAGAGTTGTAAAAGCAATTTCAAGCATATTCGAGTGGAATTTAATTAGTCAGCTCTGCTGAATTACTTGACGTTTTTCACAAGCGATCATATTTTCCATCCAAAACTAATAGTTTTCTATGTTTGCGGATTCTAGCCCTGTACGTGCGTGTATAAGTTGGCCTGAAAGGGTTATGATCCATTTACGTGGCCGCCTCTCCACCCATTAAACGCCAGGTATGTAAATTTCACGTGCCTGACTTTGCCCCCCTGCTAGCGCCTCAAAAATTAAAAAAATACAATTCTGTGAAACTCAACTGTAGAATTGTTTTTGATTATATCCAGTCCAGGTCATCCCAGTGATGACATGTGGTATTCCGCCCCCAGGGGGGCGCTCAACTGCAAGATCAAAGATGTACCTCCTCTCGGCCCCATATAAAGGCAGGTGTCCCTCTATCATTCTCCAGTGGTTAAAAAGCAGTAGACAAAAAAAAAAAAAAAAAAAAAAAAAGAAGAAGAAGGAGGACAGGCCGGGAATCCAAAGTATAAAAAATGGTAATCACCATAACAGGCAACAAGAGATAAGGAACAAGGGCGAACTGGACTGGATATAATCAAAAACAATTCTACAGGTGAGTTTCACATAATTGTATTTTTCCCTATATCCAGTCCAGGTCGTCCCAGTGATGACATGTGGGACATCCAAAAGCAGTGTCCATTTGGGCGGGATCCCCAGTGCGGAACAGCATGTAGTTCATTTCACTACCGCCTGAAGCACCTTTCGGCCAAAAACAGCGTCAGCTGAGGCCCTAACATCCACCTTGTAAAACTTTGCAAAAGTATGAACAGAAGACCAAGTGACCAAGAATGAGCTGTGATCCGAAAAGGGGGTTCCTTCCCCTTGGCAAGTATGCTTGCACCACCGTCTGTCTGATCCACTTAGTGAGAGTGGACTTGGCTGGTGGCAAACCCTTCCTAGGGCCCTCAGTGAGGACAAAAAGCAAATCAGACTTCCTGAAGGATTCAGTCGCAACCAGGTAATACTTCATGGCTCTGACCAAATCCAGGGCATGGAGGGTCCTTTCCTTAGAATTAGTCGGTGCTGGACACAAGGAAGGTAAGACAACTTCCTCATTAAAAGGTGGAAGAGAGAAACTACCTTAGGCAAAAAAAAAAATCAAGTTTAAAGCAAAAAACCACCTTAACCTTGTGCCGCTCAAAATAGGGAGGCTTCATACAAAGCGCGGCCAGCTCCGATACGCGACGCACCAAAGTGATGGCTACCAAAAAGACCACTTTAGTGTCAATATAGGCAAAGCAGCGTCGCACAAGGGTTCGAAAATAGGACCCTGAAGATCAGATAGTACTAAATTCAAGTCCCACACCGGTAATACCGGTGGCTGGACATAGGTGACTCCATGGAAAAAGGTCTTGATCAACCTATGGTTGGCAATGGATCTCTGGAAGAAGATGGCTAAGGCCGAAACCTGGCCCTTGAGGTTGCTCAGCTGGAGACCCAAGTGTAAGCCATGTTGTAAAAACTCCAGAATCCTAGAAATAGAAAATGTGCGGCAAGGGAGACTCTTGGACTCGCACCAAGCAATATAGGTGTGCCAAACTCTGTAGTATATCATGTGGGAAGACTTCTTCTGTGCCTGACTCATGGTATGCAGAACCCTTTGCCGTCAGGATCGAGGTTTCAATAGCCAGGCCGTCAAAGCCAGGGCCCGTAAATTGGGGTGCCGCAGCGACCCCTGTGTGGTCGGGCATGATGTAGCGATCTACTGAACCCTGTCCAGGGAATCGCCAGAGCGTCTGAGGCAATGGCCAGAGGATCTTGTGAGAGGGAGACGAACCTTGGAAGCTAGTGATTGTGTCTGGATGCAAACAGGTCCACGTCCGGCTGACCCCAGCGGAGACACATAGCATGAAAGGCCTTGTTGCTGAGGGACCATTCCCCCAGGCGCGAGACGCTCCTGCTCAGGGAGTCTGCCTCCAGGTTTTCTTCCCCGGGAATGTAGACCGCCGAGATGCAGGGAACATTCTCCTCTACCCAAGTCAGAATCTGGGTCACCTCCTGGAGGGCTCTCTTGCTCAGAGTTCCACCCTGGTGATTGATGTAGGCGACAGCCGTCTGATTGTCCGAGCCAACCTGGATCGCACGATCCCTTAAAATGTGGAGCCAGGCGAAGAAGCACCAACCGGATCACTCTCAGCTCCAAGAGATTTATGGGCAAGTGGTTCTCCTGCAGACCCCACTGACCCTGGATCTTCTGCATCTGCCAAACCCCTCCCCAGCCGGTCAGACTGGCATCCATGGTAACTGTCTCCCATTGGGGAGTCAGAAAGGACTTGCCCACCAACAGGTTTCTGGAGTCCAGCCACCACAAGAGGGACTGCCTGGCCAGGGGGGACAGTGAAAATACCTGTTCCAGAGACTCCTGCATCCGATCCCAGACGGTCAACAGGTTCAATTGAAGAGGTCTCATGTGGAACTGGGCGAAGGGCACTGCCTCAAAGCATGACACCATTAGGCCCACCAATCTCATCGCCAGACAGATCAATGGCCGTTGACAAGACAGCAAGGCCGGCACCTGCGTCTGGAGACCCAACACCTTCTGCTGTGGCAGAAAGACCTTGACCTGAACGGTGTCTATTGTCATGCCCAGGAAGGACCTCACAGTTGAGGGAGTGATAAAAGACTTTGGGTAATTGACTACCCAGCCAAAGGCCTCTAGGGTTGACAACACCGTCCGGGTATCGCTCTCGGCCTGCTGAAGAGACTGGGCTGCAATCAACAAGCCGTCCAGATAAGGCAGCACACGAATGCCCCGGTTCCTCAGAATGGCCATGATGCCAGCGAGCACCTTGGTGAAGACGCGGGGCGCTGAGGAAATCCCGAATGGAAGAGCCACAAACTGGTAATGCTGGTCCTCCAGAGCAAACCTCAGGAACTTCTGATGCCCCAGGAAAATCGGGATGTGCAGATGAGCATGTCTGATGCCCACCGTGGTCATGAAGTCGCCGGGCCGAAGCGAGCTCACCGCCGACCGTAACGTCTCGGAAAGGTCTTAACGTTCCGTCCTTTTTTGGAACCGTGAACAGGTTGGAGTAAAAACCCTGACCCTGTTCCTGACTAGGTACAGGGCAAATTACACCTAACCGCAGTAGGTGTTGCACGGCAATTCTCAAGCCCTGTGCCTTCAATGGGTTTTGGCTTATCCGAGACCGAAGAAATTTTGACGGCGGCCTGACTGCCAGCTCAATTTTGTAACTGGAGGACAGTCCCCCCTGAATCCACCGATCCGAGATGTGCCGTCTCCAATGCTGAGCAAACAGTAGAAGCCGTCCCCCGAGACGATCACCGCCGCACACACAGGGCGAAACAGGGCACCAGCAAAGGTGAACGCATGAGATAAGCAACTTCTCCGTATCATCGGGGAGCCACGCATCCTCGTCCGAGGAAGAACCAGACATAATGTCATCACCAGCCGAAAAATCCACAGTGGAGTATGAATCATCTGGCAACTCCTCTTCCTCCACAGAGCCCAGATAATAAAAGAGATCGTCATTATCCGAGTAAACGGGCTTGAGGTGCCGTGTCTTACTTGTGGCCTTCCTGGGGGCCGTTCGCAAGATCTGTCTCTCGAGACTGGCCACCCTATGCTCCAAGTCAGTGTGGGACCCACTGGGGGCCGAGGGCAGCAGCGGAGGGTCCGGAGAAGACGCAGGCAGCAACGGGCTGGGGGCAGGGACACCCGCCCGGTCATGGTCCAAAATAATGCCTCTGGTGCAAGTGGTACAAACAGTGCTGAATCCGCCCAGAGGATTCCTACTGCACAAGGGACAGAGCTTTTCCTGTCCAAATGGGGTCCCCAGCTCACTATCCCCAGAAGCCTCTATTATGGTGATTAAAAATGAAAAATTGGTAAGGTTACAAGACACTAACGGCCCGAACCTAAAGTGATCCCTCTTAATAAAAAACGGGGGGGGGGGGGGGGGGGGGGGGGGACCGGGAGAAACCACAACCCTCAACCAAAAGCCCACGACCTAAGACAAAAGCAGGGAGAGAGCCCATAAATTGAAAGCACAAGATGAACTTGCAGCCTCAGATGACAGGGTCCTCAGCAGCGACAGCAGCAGCCAGCAGACAGCGGAGAACCTGCAGCACATGACAACACCCCCCGCAGCAAGGCAGCACCAGCCAGGCCCCCTCGGGCGGGAGCTAGTAATATGGCCGACAGACAAAAGAACAAGGCCACGACCCTCCACCGCTCCCAGTGCCGCGCCGGCGGCGTTTCACCCCCCCCCCCCCTCCATCACGGACAGCGCCCTACCCTTCAGCATAGGGTCTGTGGCCCAGAGCCAAGCTCTGCCAACGCACGCCATAAAGACCCGGCGTTCACTCTACCATCACAATCCCGTAGCAGCCAGCGGCTGGGAGGCAAGGATGGGTAAGAGGGGATCAGTGGGAATAGGGTCCACAGCAGCCGACGGGCTAGGTGGCCCCGCTCTGCTGATATAGTCAGAGAGTATCCAACGATCTTCTGCAGCCAAGACTGCAAGATGAACACTGGGAGAATCATAGAGGAACACCTGCCTTAATAGGGGGCTGGGAGGAGCTACATCTTTTGATCTCGCAGTCGAGCGCCCTGGGGGCAGAATACCACATGTCATCACTGGGACGACCTGGACTGGATATAGGGGAAAAAAAACACTTACCTGACCCCTCATTCCTCTTCACCCTGGGGGGCTCCGATCCCCCGTCGGGGCTCCTCTGGCTGCAGGAGAGTGCCCAGAATAGGTCAACTCCCCTCATTTTAGCCGCCGTCGGCTTTTCCTGTAGAAAGAAAAAAAAAAAAAATTACATTTACTCACCTCCGTGTGCGCTCGCTCTCGCCGGCCATACTCTTCACCCGGGGGGTCTCCGTTCCCCCACCCAGGGCTCTTCTATCTTCAGGAGAGAGCCTGTCGACTCTTTACTCCTCCTCTTCCGACGGGCACCGCTATTCTTGACGCAAGAACCGCCTCTTTGGGGGCGGGACTAATGACGTCACCCGGCGGACGTCATGCCAGCTCCAGGCCTCTCAGCTGTCAGATGCCGGTGATTGGTGGCCAGAGAAGGAGGGAGCAGGAAAAGATAATTCTGTGAATACCCACCTGTAGAATTGATTTCTCTTCCATTATTACTTCAGGACATCAACATAATTCAGTAGCGATAGGGTTAACCTCTCTCGACCGAAGGGCGTGGACTGCAAGACAAAGGCGTGACTCCACCTCCCGCCTATATCCTTCCGGCTAACATCCTACACTCCAATCCGGGAGGAATACCTATATCTATTTTTTTTTTCCATATTTACCACTCCACGAAGACTAGGCATCCAGACCTGGAAATATCAACCTAGCAGAGGGAGGGTCTGATGTCCTGAAGTAATAATGGAAGATAAAAAAATTCCACAGGTGAGTATTCACAGAATAGTCTTTTCTCTTCCATTTTACTTCAGGACATCAGGATAATTCAGTAACGATAGGGATGTCCAAAAGCAGTACCTTGAATTCGGGTGGAATCCCCCAAAAAACCTTATCCCGTTATCAGGAACAAGATATCTTAAAAGCCTCTAGGTTACTACAGCCTGTAATAACTTCCTACAGGCATTTGCTTCCGCTGAGGCTCAAACATCTACCCTATAAAATTTGGTAAATGTATAAATTGGAGACCATGTAGCGCTTCATATACTTGTTCTACAGAATCTCGATGCTGAAGCCCCAGAAACTCTAATAGCTCGTGTCAAATGAGCTGTAGTCCTAAAAGGAGGAACTTTCTCCTTAGGCAAATATGCTCTTATCACTGCCTGTCTAATCCATCAATTGATGGTAGACTTAAGAGGGTGGAAGACCTTTCCATAGACCCTCAGGTATGACAAATAAGAAATCCAACCTATGGAAAGATTGTTTAGTAGTGAGATTATACCTTAGTGCTCTTACTAAACTCACTACATCCAGCCAGTGAAGAACCCCCTTCCTTATCGGACACTGCAGAAAGCCATAAAGGAAGGCAGAACCATCACTTCATTAAGATAAAAAACACCTTAGGAAGAAAAACCTAAAACACTAAATAAGGGGACTTAACGGATAAGCTGCTAGTTCAGAAACCCGCCTTACGGAGGTTATTGCCACTAAAAGCGAACTAAGGCGTCATTAGACTTAATGACGCATCTACCAATGGTTCAAAAGGGAGGACCCTAAAGAGCTGATAAAACAAGCTCAGGTCCGAAACCGGCAGTAGTGGCTTACAAGGAGGCCGCACATGAGCGACTCCTTGTAAAACGAGTTCTGATATATTCATTCTCAGCTATGGGATTCAGAAAGCCCCAAAAACTCACCTCACCACGCTCCCACGTGACCGCGCCGTCCAATCCCCGCCGACGGACAAGCGGGCGACAGCGACGGACAAGACAGCGCGTCCGCCGCCGCCTCCCGAACGTCACTCTTACAGGGCAGCCGCCACCGTTAAGGTAAGGTTTTTTGGGGGGTTTTGGGGGGTTTCACCCCACGGGACATCCCGATCTCGGATGTCCCGCGGTGAGGGAGGAGATCGGCCCGGGAATCTTAAAGATTCCCGGGCCGATCACCCCTGGGTGTTGGTCCACTTTAAAACATACTCAATTGAAGACCTTCATTAAGACTCTTCTGTAAAAACATCCAAAAATCTGGCAACAGAAAAAAAAAACTCTACAAGAGAACCTCCAGGATTTTCACCAAGGGATAAACGCACGCCAGATTCTACAATAGATCATTGATGTAGACTTCTTCCTGGCCTAAAACACAGACTGAATGACTTGACTTTCTGTCAAGATGGAGGTTTCATAACCAGGCCGTTAAGCCAAAAATACCATTCTGTGAATACTCACCTTGTAGAATGGGTATTATAAGTATGCAGCACGCCCTGCTCCAGTAATGATTCATTACGTCTGGGATATAGTCCACAAGAGAGCGCTTTACTGCAGAGATGGCAAAAAAGAGGCCCCTCCCGGTCCTTATACCCGGGACCTCCCACTAAATTCCCCAGTATAAAAAAAAGCAGTAAGGGAAACAGGAGAAGCCAATAAGATTAACAACATTAACCAGAAACATTCACCATATAGAGGATCCAAAAATAAGAACTCAGGGTGGGATGGAGCAGGGCGTGCTGCATACTTATAATACCCATTCTACAAGGCGAGTATTCACAGAATGGTATTATTCCAAGTATGCAGCACGCCCTGCTCCAGTAATGATTCATTACGTCTGAGACATCCAATAGCAGTGTCCAACAATGGGTGGGGATCCCAAAAAAAACAACAATGCGCAGTTCAAACTACTGCCGCCTGCAGAACTTTGCGGCCAAAAACAGCATCCGCTGAGGCCCGAACATCAACCTTGTAAAACTTGGCAAAGATATGAACAGAAGACCAAGTAGCAGCCTTACAAACTTGTCCAACAGAAGCCTGGTGCTGAAAGGCCCAGGAAGCCCCAACAGCACGGGTAGAATGAGCAGTGACTCGGAAAGGAGGATCCCTCCCTTTAGCAAAATAGGCCCTAAGAATGGCCTGACAAATCCATTTATTAATAGTAGACTTGACAGGCGCCAAACCCTTATTGGGACCCGAGGGAACCACAAACAAGGCGTCCGTCTTCCTGAAAGGCGCTGTAGCCACCAAGTGTTTCAAGTTCCTGACAACATTCAGAGAATGCAAGGCCCCTCTCCTTGTCATTACCAGGATTAGGGCACAAGGAAGGAAACACAATGTCCTGAATGAGGCGAAAGGCAGAGACATCCTTAGGCAAGAAGTCTGGTTTAAAGCGGAACACCTTGTCCTGGTGTCTTTCAAAGTAGGGGGCCTGAATGGAAAGAGCTGCCAACTCAGAAACACGCCGGACAGAAGTGATAGCCAGCAAGAAGGCAACTTTCAAAGTGACAATAGACAGTGCAGCCTCATGCACAGGCTCAAATGGAGGTACCTGAAGGGCAGACAATACCAAATTCAAATCCCAAACCAGTAACATGGGTTTGCGGGGAGGGCGCACATGGGTGACCCCCTGGAAGAAAGTCCTGACCAAAGGATGAAGAGTGAAAGACCTCTGGAAGAAAACAGCCAAAGCGGAAACATGCCCCTTCAGAGTGCTGAGCTGAAAACCCAAAACCAGGCCATGTTGAAGGAACTCCAGTATCCGAGGGATGGAGAACACCCTACAGGGAAAGACCCTAGCCTCACACCAGTCAATGTAGGTCCGCCAGGTCCTGTAGTAGATAGTAGAAGATGATTTCTTCCTAGCCCTGACCAGAGGCTGAACAACCGAATCAGACAGCCCTTTTTCCCTTGGGAAGAAGGTTTCAGCAGCCAGGCCGTCAAAGCCAGCATTTGTAAATTTGGGGAACAGAGCCGTCCTTGAGTGAGAAGATCCGGGACCAGGGGCAGAGGATACTGATCCCCCGCCAGCAGCACAATGTCTGCGAACCACACCTGTCTTGGCCACCTGGGGGCCACCAGAAGAGCTGGCACTCTTTCCTGAATCAGCTTGCGCAGAACCTTGCTCAGAAGGGGAAACGGAGGGAAGAGGTACAGGAGACCGAACCCCTGCCAGGACAGAGACATGGTATCCACCGCCAGAGCCAGAGGATCCTGGGACTGTGAGACAAGCGCTGGAAGCTTGTGATTGTGGCGAGATGCAAACAGATCCACGTCCGGCATCCCCCACCTGTGACAAAGGGATAGGAAGACCTCGCTGTTGGACCAATCCGCTTCCAGATCCTCCACTCCCGGAAAGTAAACCGCAGAGATGCACGGGATATTGTCCTCGGCCCAAGACAGGTTCAACGACACCTCCCGGAGGGCACTCTTGCTCCGAGTCCCTCCCTGATGACTGATGTAATCTACCGCAGTCCGGTTGTCGGAGCGAACCTGAACCGGCAGGCCCCCGGAGGTGAGACATCAGCTGCGCCAGCACCAACCGAACCGCCCTCAGCTCCAGAACATTGATGGGGTTGTGGGGCTCCTGAGGGCCCCACAGCCCCTGGAATTGGAGGGCTCTCCAGTAGCCCCCCCACCCTGACAGGCTGGCATCTGTGGTGACTGTCTCCCAACATGGTGTCAGAAAAGAAGATTCCTCGAGTCCAGCCACCACATGAGGGACCACCGAACCAGGGGAGATAGAGCAAAGACCTGATCCAGAGACAGGGGACTCTTGTCCCAGACTGACAGAAGATGGAGCTGAAGAGGTCTCATGTGAAATTGAGCATAAGGAACTGCCTCGAAACAGTCCAACTGTCCCACCAGTTGCATCCCTTGCCGGATGGATGGATGAGGGCTCGACAGAAAGCTGGACAAGGGCTGGACAGAGAGCTTGAAAAGAGTCCACCTTCTGCTGAGGGAGGAAAATCCTGGCCTGAATGGTATCCAGAGTCATACCCAGGAAGGGTGTCACCCGGGACGGGTAGAGTGAGGATTTGGGATAATTGATCACCCACCCGAACATTTCCAAGGTCGCCACCACCGTCCGGGTGTCCAATTCTGCCTGTTGGAGTGAAGGGGACGTAATGAGAAGGTCGTCCAGATAAGGAAGAATGCGAATACACCGGGCTCTGAGAAGGACCATCACACCTGCCAACACCTTGGTGAACACTCTGGGGGCAGAGGTGAGACCGAAGGGAAGTGCCACAAATTGGTAGCATTGTTCCTCTACCGCAAACCTGAGGAACCGCTGGTGTCCTGGGAAGACCAGCACATGAAGGTAAGCATCCTTGATGTCTATTGAAGTCAAAGTCCCCAGGGCGCAGGGAGCCGATAGCGGAGCGCAGAGTTTCCATGCGAAAACGTCTGGTCCTGATGAACTTGTTGAGAAGTTTTAGGTCCAGGATGGGTCTGATGGAACCATCCTTTTTGGGTACTGTAAAGAGTAACACTGACCTCTCTCTCCCTGACGGACCTGACAAATGACCCCCATGGCCAGAAGGTTTTGTACCGCCAGAAACAGACCCCGAGCTGCCCGAGGGTCCATAGGAACCCGTGAACTGAGGAATCTAGGAGGCGGCCAGTACGCGAACTCCAGCTTGTATCCGGAGGAGACAACCTTCAAAATCCAATTGTCTGAGACTTGTTGAGCCCAGACCCGAGCGAAGAGCCACAGCCGTCCCCCTTGCCCCACCAAGGATACCCCCTGCCTGACCTAGGCCCACGAAAGGAGGAAGTGATGGACCCGGAGCCCCGAAAAGGTCGCGGCTGCTTTTTGCGTTGGGGTAACTTACCTCCCTTAGCAAAAAGGTCTAAACGATGACCGAACAGGCGCATCCCCTTAAAGGGCAGCCCCGTGAGCGCCTTCTTAGCGGCATTGTCAGCTGCCCACTGGCGCAACCAGACCGAGCGGCGGATAGATACAACCAAGGCCGAGTTCCTGCTACACATCCGAATGGTGTCATCTAAGGCAGAAAGGACATAGGTGATGAACATCTCACATTGTGACAAGACTATAAATTCAGCACTAGAAGGATCCTCATGGGAGCCATCCAGAAGGCCCCTGAGCAAGGTCCTAATTGCCACGGCCATAATAGCGGAAGCACAAACCAGGCGCAAGGCCGAACCCACACAGGCAAAGGCGTGGGAAGCCAGCTGGTCAATACGCCGGTCCTCACTATCCTTCAAGGTAGTGGAATCAGGAGAATGCACCACAGAAGTATTAGACAACCCCAAGACAGGGGCATCCACTTCGGGGGGGGGTTGACCAACATTTGACCACATCCGAGGGGAAGGGATACCTCCTTTACCACCCCTTAGGGATACCGGGAAGCCGGCTAGGCCGTTCCCATTCCTTGAGAACGAGATTATTAAAATGAGTGTTCTGGGAATTCCAAACGTGGTTTTGCGGTACCAAACAATTCCCCCTGCTGCTTAGGTGCCGCTGCAGGAGGGGAAATGGAGAGTACTTCAAAAATTTGAGTCAGAAGTCTATGGGTGTCGTCAGCATCAGCGCCAAGGCAATGCTGATCGTCAGAAAGATCTGAATCTGAAAATAATTCCCCTTCCTCGAGAGGGGTATAGTCAGACAAATCAAGGAAATCGTCTTGTTCCAAATTAAAGGCCGGAGCCACACGCCGTCTTTTAGCTGGGGCCTTACGGGCTGCACAGCTAGCAATCAGCCTCTCAATGTTGGCCAGTCTGGCGGAAACAGCGGATTGAGACTCCCCACTAGTGTTAATGTCACTAAGGGTGTGGGGGGCGAGACAGTGGGTGCCGACCCAGACGCCTGAGGCCCAGATTGCTGCCTAAGCGCTTGCTGGGCGCAGGGTGCACAGACCCGCACATCATCGCCCACATGGGATGCCCCGCACACCACACACAGCCGGGCTTGCCCCGAGGGGACCCCAAGCACAATATCCTGAGAAGCCTCCATATGGTGAATAATAAGTCACAATGACCAATGGGAATTACGCTGTGCAGCTACCCAGGATGCCCCTTAAATGTCTGCTAGAAACCTCTAATTAGGTTGTCCCGTCTGAAAGACATAATCATCAAAACACAGTCAGTATGGCATGACAGTATTTAACAGTAAATACACATAGTACATTAAAGTGAAGTAAAGGTAAAGATAAAAAGCCTGCAGAGGGCACTCACAAAAACGCCGCAGAGCTAGCAATCGAGACGGTGCCCAGGCAAGATGGCGCTGATCAGCTCCGGAGGGGGCGGGCCAGCTGCGGAGCATGCCAGGCACCACCCCCCCCCCCCCCAATCACGCAGCCGGCAGCTGTGACGTCACCGCCCCCCCCCGACCAGGCAACAGGAGAAGGGGGAATAAGGACCCATATTCACATTCGGGTCATGTGCAGAAGGTCAAAGCGGACGGGGCATCCCATACCAGGCTCAACAAAAAAACCTGTGCCGCCTATCCTTTGGTGAGGGATTTGCGGTGGAGCAATGCTCCATTAAAAGCACCTCTAATAGGTGCTGCCTACCGTCACCCGACCATGCAGCCAAGGCTGGGAGGCATGTAAGGAATGGAACGGGTGGGAATAGGACACAGGGCCAGGGGCTGTGCAGCCCGGCTTACCTGCGAGGAGAGAAGCCATCATCTTGACCTTCGCAGCCCACTGCAGAGACTAAACTGGGGAATTAGTGGGAGGTCCCGGGTATATAAAGGACCGGGAGGGGCCTCTTTTTTGCCATCTCTGCAGTAAAGCACCCTCTTGTGGACTATATCCCAGACGTAATGAATCATTACTGGAGCAGGGTGTGCTTCATACTTGGTAGGAATGCCTTAGAGGCTCCTGTGTAAAGAACTTTATTGTCGGAAAACTCTGAAATCCTTACTATGTCCGAGAACCATGGTTGGGCCTCCCTCACGAGCTAACTCTTCTAATACATGACCCAGGAGTGGAATCAGAGGGAATGCATAAGGAAGCTTGAATGCTGTCCACTGAAGAGTCAGAGCATCTGTTGCATTGCTAGAGGATCCCTGGACTGGAGCACAAACTTTGGAACCCTTTGATTGTGCCGTGATACAAGAGATCTATGACAGGAATCCCTCAGCGCATGCATAGAGATTGAAAGACCCCTGACTCAGGGACTTTCTGCTGAGATGATTGGCCTGAAAGTTGTCAACTCCAGGCAAATGTACTGCCGAGATGCATGGAGCCTGCTTCTTGGCACGAAGTAAAATCTGGCTCACTTCCATGAGGGCTTTCCTGCATCTGGAACACCCCTGGTGGTTGATATATGCCACCGCCGTCTTTGTCTGTCTGAATCCAGACGGGATGCCCCTCAGATAGAATGTCCAATGTCTGAGAATAATAGAATTACTCAGTTTCAGGATAATATATAAGTCTGCTCTCCTCTCTGACTCCCTGGATCATCCATGACACTCCCCCCCCCCCCCCCCCCCCAATCAGCTAGACAAGCATCTACGGAGATGATTTTCCACTGTACTGGAAGGAAGAATTTGCCGATATGAAGAGGCTGAGGACCTAGCCACCAAGCTAGCGACTGCCCTGTTGACTGTGCCATGCCATGATCCAGAGTCTGTGTGCTTTGATCCCAGATCCTGGGCCAATCGTAGTGACATAGTATGTAAGGCTGAATAGAACTTTAGCCTATCCAGATCAGGGGGTTCTGTGTGAACTGAGCAAGTGCACCGCTTTAAACCAAGACACCATCAGGCATTCCCTGACGAATCCTCGGGTGAGGGCAAGACAAGAGACCCGTAACCTGGCCTGAAAATACCATTTTGTGAGTACTCACCTGAAAAATGGATATTGTTGGTGTGCCACACACCCCGCTTCACCTTTAATATTCTTCACGATTGGGTTAACTCACCGCCAGGTGATGCTGTGCAGAGAGGAAGTCTTGTAACGAGCCCCCTTCCGGCCCATATATACCTGGTACCTCCCATTTATCACCAGTGTATTAAAAAGCAGAAAGACAAGGTACCAGTAAATTAACGGTGACCTCAAAATAAATCAATACAAATAAAAGCTTCACCATATAAAGGATTCGGAATACCGAAAAGGGTGGGAGTGAAGCGGGGTGTGTGGCACACCAACAATATCCATTTTTCAGGTGAGTACTCACAAAATGGTATTATTCTTGGTGTGCCACACACCCCGCTTCACCTTTAATATTCTTCACGATTGGGACATCCAAAAGCAGTGTCCACAAGGGATGGGCATCTCAAGGCCAGGTGAAGCATAACTTAAATGACTGCAGAACTTTGCAGCCAAAAACAGCATCCGCTGAGGCTCGCACATCAACTTTGTAAAACTTAGAAAAAGTATGAACAGAAGACCAAGTGGCGGCCTTACAAACTTGTTCAACAGAAGCTTGGTGCTGAAAAGCCCAAGACGCCCCAACGGCGCGAGTAGAATGAGCAGTGATACGAAAAGGGGGAACTTTCCCCTTAGCAGAATAGGCCGCCGTAACGGCCTGACGTATCCACTTGCTAATGGCAGATTTGGCTGGTGCCAAACCCTTCTTAGGCCCACAGGGCACAACAAAAAAGGCATCCGTCTTACGAAAAGGAGACGTGATAATCAAGTAGTACTTAACACAGCGTACTACATACAAACAATGCAAAACCATCTCTTTGTCATTCTTAGGATTAGGGCACAAGGAGGGAAGAACAATATCCTGATTCAAATGAAAAGCAGAAAACAACCTTAGGAAGAAAGTCCGGCTTGAACCGAAAGACCACTTTATCCTGATGCCTCTCAAAGTAAGGCGCCTGGATAGACAAGGCCGCCAACTCTGAGACACGCCGGACCGAAGTGATCGCTACCAAGAAGACAATCTTCTGAGTCAGGGTAGACAAAGCAATATCTTGCAAAGGCTCAAAAGGAGGAGCCTGAAGAGCAGAAAGAACCAAATTCAAATCCCAAACCGGGAGTAATGGTTTCCTGAGAGGCCGCACATGTGTAACCCCCTGGAAAAAAGTTTTAACTAAAAGGCTGAAGCGCAAAACGCTTCTGAAAAAAGATAGATAAGGCAGTAACTTGCCCTTTCAACGTACTTAGCTGAAGACCAGAGTCCAGCCCTGATTGTAAAAACTCCAGAATCCTGGAGACCGAAAAGACCCTACAAGGAAAAAATCTCATCTCACACCAAGCGATATAGGCTTTCCAAGTCCTATAGTAGATGATAGAAGAAGACCTCTTCCGGGCACTGATCAGAGTCTTGACAACTGAATCAGAAAGCCCCTCCTCCTTCAAGATGGAGGTTTCAGCAGCCAGGCCGTCAAACCCAGCGCTGGTAAATTGGGGTAACACAACCAACCCTGAGTGAGCAGATCGGGCCGAAGAGGCAGAACGAACTGGTCCGCTGCCAGCCGAACGATGTCTGCGAACCACACTCGCCTTGGCCACCTTGGGGCCACGAGAATAGCGGACACCCTTTCCAGAGCCAACTTCCGAACCACCCTGCCCAGCATGGGTATCGGAGGAAACATGTATAGAAATCCCAGATCCCCCCAGCTCAGGGACATGGCGTCCACTGCCAGAGCCAGAGGATCTCGGGAGAGCGACACGAAGTTCGGGAGCCTGTGATTGTGACGAGAGGCAAACAGGTCCACCTCCGGGGTCCCCCATCGGAGACACAGTGAGCGAAAAACCTGAGGATGGAGAGCCCATTCTCCCAGACGGGGAGAGCCCCTGCTCAACCGGTCCGCTTCCTGGTTCTCCACTCCTGGAATGTATACCGCCGAGAGACAAGGAACATGGGCCTCTGCCCAGGTCAGGATCAGGGACACCTCTCTGAGAGCACTCAGACTGCGAGTCCCTCCTTGATGATTGATGTAAGCAACCGCTGTTCGATTGTCTGAATGCACCTGGACCGGAAGGCCCAGAACGTGATGAGTCAGGAGAGCAAGCACCCGACGGACGGCTCTCAGTTCCAGCACATTGATGGGTAAGTGGGCCTCTTGGGGTCCCCATTGCCCCTGGAACTGAAGCTCCTTCCAGAATCCGCCCCATCCCGAAAGACTGGCGTCCATGGTGACAATTTCCCAAAGAGGGGTCAGGAAAGACCTGCCCCTCACGAGATTGGCCGAGACCAACCACCACTGGAGGGACTGCCGGACCCGGGAGGACAACTGGAAGGGCTGATCCAGCGACCGAGGCTGCCGGTCCCAGGACGCCAACAGATAAAGCTGAAGCGTCCTCGTGGGAAATTGAGCAAAAGGAACTGCCTCGAAAGAGGCGACCATAAACCCTACCAGCCTCATCCCCAGACGGATGGACGGCCGAGGATTGGAAAGTAGGACCCGAGCCAACTCCTGTATCAGATGAATTTTGACTGGGGGAGAAACACTCTGTGTTGGAGAGTCCAACTGCATCCCCAGAAAGGACACCACCCTGGCCGGAGCGAGGGAGGACTTGGGGATGTTGATCACCCAACCAAAGCTTTCCAGCGTGGAGACCACCATCCTGGTGTCTGTCTCCGATTGATTGAGCGACGGAGCCATGATGAGAAGGTCGTCCATGGGAACATGAAGATAAGCATCCTTGATGTCTATGGACGTCATGAAGTCCCCCTGCCGAAGGGAACCGACAGCCGTACGCAAGGTTTCCATGCGAAACTTCCGAAAACGGATGAACCTGTTGAGTAATTTCAGGTCCAGGACGGGACGAACCGACCCGTCCTTTTTGGGGACTGCGAAAAGATTGGAATAAAAACCGAGGCCCATCTCTAAGCGCGGTACCGGCCGGATGACCGCCATCTCTAACAGATTCTTTACCGACGCCAGGAGCCCCTGTGCGGCCAAAGGATCGATGGGCACCCGAGACCGAAAGAACCGTGAAGGAGGGCGAGAGTCGAATTCCAGCTTGTAACCGGACGACACTACCTCCCGGATCCATCTGTCCGGAATCTCCTGGTCCCAAACCTGGGAGAAGTGTCGTAATCGTCCCCCCACCCGCACGGGTGAGGGCAGCCCCTCATTGCTGAGCGGGCTTACCGGCAGGCTTGGGCTTGGTGCCCCAGGACTGAGCGGGACGGCCACGGCCCCTGCCCCGAGTCCAACCTGCACCTCTGGTAGCGGGAAAGGAAGCCCCCCTACCCGCTCTGAATCCCCGAAATGAAGGCCTACCAGAACTTGCCCCCCTAAAGGGACGACGAGGCCTCTTGCGTTGCGGCATTTTACCACCTTTTGCGACTGAATCAATTTTTTCACCAAACAGTCGCAAGCCCAAAAAGGGGAGAGCTGTGAGCACCTTTTTAGAAGCTGAGTCCGCCGACCACTGGCGCAGCCACACTGACCGACGAATAGCCACCAGCATTGCAGCTGTCTTGCTACTCATAGCCAGCGCATCGTCCTGAGCGGATAGAACATAGGAAACAAAAGACTCACACTGCCTGAGAGCAGTAAACTCTTTACAAGTGGGATTGAGATCCACACACAGCTCCTGAATTACAGACCTAACCACCAATAGAAGAAGCGCCGAAGCACACACCGGGCGCATCGTTGACCCAGCATAAATAAAACCATGGCGAGCGTACTGGTCAATCCGACGATCCTCCCCATCCTTAGGGGCAGTGGTCTCAGCAGACTGCACCATAGCCGTGCTGGAGAGCCCTAGCACAGGGGTATCGACGTCAGGAGGGACGGACCAAAGCTTCACCAATTCTGGCGGAAAAGGATAACGCTTTTCCCAACTGGAAGGGATTCCAGTTAACCGCGTGGGATGTTCCCATTCCTTAAGCACCACCCTCTCAAAGTGATGTTGTCTGGGAAAAACCCAACGCGGCTGAGGCTCATTAAACAACTGACCCTTTGGCAGGGTGACAGCCTCAGGCGGATCTAAATTCAAAATTTCAAACATTTGAGCCAGAATGGAGGGGGTGTCAAGGGAAACCCCCGCAGACAAATCGCCAATAGCATCAGCCTCAAGCTGATCTGCAGGCTCATCTGACTCCAGCAGGAATTCTCCCTCCTTGTCCAGGGAGCCATCGGACCATTCCACAGGCTCACATACCTCATCCTGTGAAGCCGGAGGTATCGGAGTCGGGTGCTTTCGTTTCGCAGTGGCTTTTGACCCTGCTTTAACGGACACTATTTTCTCGAGGCTGGCCAACCGTGCCGCCACCTCGGATTGCGAATCCCCACTCTTGACAGTGTCACGCGGGGTCCGGAACAGGGAGGGAGAGGTAGGAGATGATGGAAGTTGCGACGGGTCAGCAGCCGGAGCAACGGACTGACGCGCAATACTCTGCTTTGCACAAGGAATGCATACAAAAACATCATCAGCTGGGAGCGGAGTCCAACATCCTGCGCACACCCTAGATGGCCCAGAAGAACCATTTCCGGTAATATCGGAAGCCTCCATATGGTGATTTATGGTATTCGCAAATTTTTGGGTTTAAGGCATAAGCCACCCGGGATGCCCCCTTATTGTAAATGTCCCGGAAGGGAGGTTTAAATTTATAATGAAGATCCCCTTAATAATCATATATATATATATATATATATATTTTATTACTGTGGTATATAAGAGAGCCCTGTGAGCCCTATTATCAGGGATCACCCACCCTCCGGCCTGGGAAGTGCTGAGCTGATCCGGATGGGCCACCATCTTCCCTGCATCATCCCATCTGAGGCATCAGCGTTAAGCAGCCTGGCAGCAGCGAGGATCGGGTGAAAGATGGGTCCTGGACCTCCTGGGGACCCCCCGCTGCCTCTCCCCGTGACAAGTGCGGGAGCGAGGTGAGGGACCGCACACTTAAGCCTGTGCGCGGGGAGCAGCATCATGCAGCGGCGGCGGGGAACATAGCTGAGGTAAGGAGAGGGTAGGGGCGTCAGATCCTGGACAGTCAGGGGATCCCTCCCAGCTGCTTCTCCCCGTCACTGGCTGCAATTCTGAGCGAGGCTGGGTGCGAGCTTCAGCACCCTAGCCAGTCAGCGCATCCTGCATCAGTCAGCTCACCCTGCACCAGAGAAGTGCAGAATAAAAGTGCACCTGCGACATCCCTGGCCATACTCTGCACTAGAGGGAAAAGAACCCCCTGCCATTAAGGGGAAGCTTCAGGCTGCAGCCCCCGAAAAGGAGCGGCTGGCTTACCTCTTGGGGGGGGGTGGAAATAGAGAACCTCCCGGACACCTTGGACTAGACACCCCTCATTAGCCCCTGCAAGCATCCTGGGATTGACGCCCCTCATCAGAGTACCCCTGCAACATCCTTGGCCGGGCACCCCTCATATTTGAGCCTTCTGCACACCTTTTTGAAACCCCTCCAACCACCTTGGGTTAGAAATCCCTCAGTTAAGTAATCTCAAAGCATTTTGACTCGTGCAGTCCCAATTGAAGCGCCCTCAAAGCAGGCTGGGCCAAACACCCCTCACCTGAGCATCCTCAAAGCATTCAGGATCAGACATCGCCTATTAAATAAATCGCCCTCCTTGCACCTGGTCTAGGGGTCGGATATCTAAGTTCCCTATTTGCACCCTTGGCTGGTAATTCTCCATTTAAGCGCCCTCAAAGCACCTTGGTCCTGATAACCCCCACTGAAGTATTCCTAAAACACCCAGGGTCTGGAAATCATCACTTGTGCACTCTCAAAGCATCTGGGACCTAACATCCCTTTCAGAAGTACCCTCAAAGCATTTGGACCCAGTCCCCCCTCCGTTAAGCGCCTGTCAAGTTCCCTGGCCTGGACGCCTTGCACTTGGGCGCCCTCAGTTATCCTAGGCCGGTCTCCCCTCATTTTAGTGCCCTCAAAGCTTTCCAGCCCGGGACTTTTCCTTCGAACCAAGAAATTCAGAAATGGGCGGTGGCAGCAAACCTAAGGATAGCAGGAGGCAGACAAGAAGTGAAGCAGCAACTACTCAAGGAGATTTAAATCGCTACATATCGAAGCCTACAAAATCCGCTCGAGAATCGGGAGGATCTCTCTACGATCACTCGCTCAATCGGCGAGAAGCTATCTGAAGAGGTGGGGCTCTTACGTGGAAATCTCAAACAACTGGACTCTAGGCATGCCGGGGTTGAACAGCAGCGTGAGGAAGATAAATCCACTATTCAACAACTCACGTGCCGTCTCCAGGCGCAAGAAACAGTGACTGCTACTCTGGCCCTTCATCTGGAGGATTTGGAGAACCGTAATCGGCGTAACATACGCACACGGGGGCTCCCTGAAGCGACACGAGCAGAGGACCTTCTTCCTACCTTACAGGGGATCTTCGCTACGCTATTGGGGGAACCGTCGGGCAGCGACTCCAAAATAGAGAGACCAGGCGCATAGAGCAATCGCCCCCCGCCTCCTCGTCAGAACGACCCCCCAAGGGATGTTATTTGCTTCTTTTTCTTGGAAAAAATGAATTCTACAATCATGGCAGCGGCCAGAAGAAAAGGTCCGCTGGACTTTGATGGTGCAATCCTGCACTTCTATTCAGATCTCTCTAGGTCCACCTTGGCGAGGCGGAGGGTCCTTCGGCCGCTGTTGGAGACTCTCAAGCAGAATAACGTCACTTACAGATGGGGGTACCCCTTCGCCTTAATTGCCTCAAAGCAAGGAAAGACCCTTTCCATCCGCAAGCATGAAGACCTTCCCGGGCTTTTTAACCAGTTCTGGCTGCGCCCCTTTCGGGTCCCGGACTGGCTCTCATATCCCCCGGACCTCTATCCTTCGCAAGCGAGAAGAGGAGCAGACTCCCAGCCTACTGACCCATAGGAAAACCCGAGGTAGTTGAATTGATAGTGGGCTTCTCCTAGACCCATTCCTTTGGACACTTTTGACCAGGTTGTGTGGCTTTGCTGTTGCTAATGTGTTTTCGTTGTAGGTGCTTTTGACCAGCTCGGCCTGTGCCGCCTGCCCGTTCATGGCCTTCAGCCACGGTCCTCGGCGGGCTCCAGGCTGAAGGGTCTAGATTCCCCTCAGAGGGGTGCTTCTTGCATTTCCTCACCTTGGTGTTGCTGGATAGTTGCGGATTCCCTGGGCGGACAGGTGGCGGAGTAGAGCTCTAGCTTATTATTTGGAGCACTTGGGCTCTCAGGTTTAACAGTTTATAAATGTTTAAGTGTTTACATGCTTTATTTCTGATTGGTTGGCTGCCTGGGGCGGACTTTCGCCTGCGCTGGTGGATTGAGTGACCACTGCACACGCTGCTGGTGCCGCTGTTGTGTGGCCTTACAGTCCCCTCATTTTGGGTGCGTGGGGGTGTCGCGGTTCAGGGGTCGATGCCCAGTTAGAGGTTCCGGCTCGCTGATCGGGCCCCCAGCGCCTACCCCGGTGCGGGCGCATCCGCCTCGGGGACTAACCACTAGTTCTAAAAGTTTGAAGCATTGATTTCCTACCTCTTGTTCTTCATCTGTTTCTCTAATCCTTTTCCCCCTTTTTCCTTTTTGTTCTCTGTCCCTCCCCCTCTTGCCCCCCCATCGCTTCACGGCCCTTCCTGAACCAGGGCAATTCTTAACCTTAAATTACCAGCATGTCCGGTATCGGAAATGATGCGCCCAACAATCCCACTGCTCCTTTTACGCAGAAGCTTAGGGTGATTTCGATAAACGCCAGGGGCTTGAACACCCCTTTGAAGAGATCTAAATTATTCCCCCAGACACAAGGCAAATATTGCGTTCATACAGGAGACGCATTTTAGGGGCGGGGGGGGTTCCAGGTTGTCCTCCAGGTCGTTCTCCCAATCCTACACCAGCAATGCGCTAGATGTTAAAGCGAGAGGGGTTGCAATTTTAATTGCTAGGAACACTCCATTCCAAGTTTTGGATAGGATAGCGGATGAGCAAGGTAGATACTTAATTCTTAAGGGCTCCCTGTTTAATAAAAAATACACCCTGGCGGTGGCTTATGCTCCTAACTGGGCAGGTGACTTTTATTGAGGCTTTTATGGACAAACTCCTGGCGGTACAGGAAGGTCCCATCATCCTGGGGGGTGACCTCAATGTGGCAATGGATCCCTTGTTGGACTCTTCCACGGGACGGTCGGCTTTGGCATATGTGGCATTGAAGGGGATTAAGAAATCCTTCCACAGGGTTCAGCTATGCGATCCTTGGCGTATCAACCACCCTACTACTAAGGATTACTTGTTTTATTCCGCGGTCCATGCCATGTACTCCAGAATCGACTATGTCCTAATCTCCCAAGAGTTACTGCCCCGAGTGGTGGACACCAAAATAGAGCCTACGGTCATATCTGATCATGCTCCGGAGGTGCTCACTGTCAACTTATCTGGGGGCGTGAGGGGTGAGTGGGCGTGGAGGCTGAACGAGTCCCTATTGAAGAACGAGCCGTTGGTTCAGGATATACAAGTACTATCAAAAACGACTTTGAGCTAAATAAAAGTACGGATACTTCTCCGTTTAACAACTGGCAGGCCCACAAAGCGGTCATCAGGGGCTCGTTCATCTGGCACGCTACCCAGATAAGGAGGGAACGGGAGCAGGAGCTGCAGAAGCGCCTCGAAAGAGTCCAGGGGCTGGAAAGGGCGCATAAAGCCTCGTTGGCAAAAACTAATTTCCTAGCGCTCACGGAGGTCAGATCAGCTCTACACTCTCTCCTCTTCGAGGGCTGCATATATTATAAAACGATGTAAAAGATTATATTTTGAATGGGGGAATAAGAGCAGTGCACTTTTGGCAAGGGCCCTGAGGAAGCAGCAAACGTTAAACTTTGTGGAGGCAATCATTGATGGGCAACAAAAAAAGCTATATAACACACCGGATATTGCAAAGACCTTCCAATCCTTTTATCAAAAGCTTTACAACATTTGCCCTGAAGGGACAGACCCGGGTCAAGAGCACTTTGCATTGATTAAGAAGTATATAGAGGAATCCAGAATGCCTAGGCTTGGGGAGGGGGAGAGGGAGGCACTTGAGAGTCCAATTTGGGGGAGCTGAGCGCTGCAGTTAATGGATCACCCAATGGGAAGTCGCCGGGGGCCGGACGGATTTACTGTGGCCTATTACAAGCAGTTCCTTCCGCTTCTTGCCCCACACTTTCTCTCAGCCTTCAATTCGCTAACTGCTTCCCCCTGCCCAGCCACCATCCCGAGTGAAGCACTGTCCGCTCACGTGACAATTATCCAGAAGCCTGGGAAGGACCCACTTTCTTGCGGAAGTTATAGGCCCATTTCATTATTGAATGTGGACCTCAAACTGTACACAAAAATTCTGGCAAATAGGTTATCTGGGCTGTTACCGGTCTTAGTGGATGGCGACCAGTCTGGCTTTGTTCCGGGAAGGGAAGCCTGGTTCAACACAACCAGGGTGTTGAACCTTCTGCATAGGGTTTAACAGACTGGTGAGCTGGCCATCTTGCTGTCCACTGATGCCGAGAAGGCCTTTGACCGGGTGAATTGGCAGTATATCAGGGCAGTCCTGGAGCATATTGGTCTTGGCCCTAAAGCCCTGCAAATGATCATGGCTCTATACTCGGATCCCTCAGCGAGGATCAGGGTTAACGGCACTCTCTCGGGACGGGTGGACATCAGAAATGCTACTAGGCAGGGATGCCCTCTTTCCCCGTTGATTTTTGCCTTGTCCATGGAGCCTTTTCTGTGCAGAGTCAGGGGACAGGGAGACATCCAAGGGATCTCGGTGGGCTCGACTACACATAAGATCTCAGCATATACGGACGATCTTTTGTTTTTCCTTACAAACCCGGTAGTGGGCCTGCCGATTTTGTTATGGGGTAAACCTCCCACGGGGGATGGAGGAACAGCTGAGGGCATCCTTCCCATTTAGGTGGCCCCCCTCAGCTATTACATACTTGGGCACTAAGATCACAAAAACGGAAGACGAGATTTATGCTGCAAACTTCGGCCCTCTTCTTACCAAACTTAAAATCGATCTGGCGAATTGGGACCTCCCCACCTTCTCGTGGTTGGGAAGAATCAGTATCCTGAAGATGACGGTCCTGCCAAAGATATTATATCTACTCCAGACTCTTCCGATCCAAATCCCCAGAGCATACTTTAAGTCCCTAAACTCGATGTTCATCAAATTCATTTGGCAGGAGCGTAAATCAAGGTTGAAACTGCAGCTTTTATTCAGATCAAGACCTACTGTGATATTGGCGTGCGATTCAACTTCAACGTATACTAGACTGGCATCACCTGAGCACAAGGAAGAAATGGGTGAACCTGGAGGCGACTTTGCTTCGTACCCCACTGAGGGAAGTGATTTGGGCCGTCAGATCGGGGAAGGCCCTCTGCAGAGATCACCCGCTCATCTCCACTACCCTCGGAGTCTTTGATAAGCTTAGGGTCGAGCGGGAGATGTCCCCGTGGCCGACTCCTATGGTCCCACTGGTGCACAACCCATCCCTCCCCATAGGCATTCTCACCCATCTCTGGGGGAGCTTTGTAGAAAAGGGTGTTCCGAGGGGACGGGATCTCATTCTACCAACTGGATGGGTGCGGCTGGAGGACCTGAGGGAAAAATGGGATACACACTAGTTCGACCAGTGGCTCCTGTTCACTTTCCAAAGCTGTTAAGTTTGGGGCCTAAGCGATGGTTAGGGCCCTCACCCCCTTTGAGCAATTAGCAAGGGCTGAGGATCCCCCTACGAAGCTGATCTCACATCTGTATGCCCTTTTGGGGAGCGATGCGAATGATGAGGTGCCCCGCTTCTGTGGGGATTGGGAGAGGGACCTGAATAGGCGCCTGACGAAGGATCAGTGGAAATACATTATTCTGGCTACACACAAAACTTCCATTTCCTCTAAGATCCAGGAAGCTAACTATAAGTGCCTCACAAAGTGGTACTATACCCCAGAGAGGTTGCATGGCTTTTCCCCGACCCATTCCGCCGAGTGTTGGAGATGTCGGGGAGCGATTGGTAGCTCTTTCCATACTTTTGGGACTGTCCCAAGATTGTACCCTTTTGGCAATCGGTGGCCGATATTTCTGGTGAGGTTCCGGGCGACCGGCGACTCGGGACCCCTCTCTGCTTCTCCTGCACTTGGCGGAGACCCCCTGAAGGCCAATAAGAGGTGGCTATTGAGACATCTCATAAATGCAGCAAAGGCGATAATACCCAGGTTGTGGAGATCTGAGGCGGTTCCTTCGGTGGTGGACTGGGTCGGGGAGATTAACCACACAATAGAGATGGAGGAGCTCACAGCCTCAGTTCATGAGACCACGGAGCAGTTTTTGCAGACATGGACAGATAGGTTTAAACAGCTTATGACCCCTAGCCATCCCCCCTCCCCCCTCAGACTAGTGGGCTTGGCTTGCAATTGGGATTGCCCTGGTCTGGAGACTACTACTGGAGAATAAGGTGGAACGCGAATGACGCGTTGAGGATAAGTGTGGAAGAGTAATGATGGGCTGACTTCTGCCCTGGTTCGACCCCCTTCCCTCCCACCTCTCCTTCCCCATTCTTCTTCCCTCTTTTTCTCCTTCTCCTTACTCTCTCTCTTTGTCTATTAGCTTTCACAGATGGAGTCATCTCACCCTGGAGCCGGGGGGTTTGCGTGAACTGTCTTGGGCTTCAGCGTGGGGGGCTGGGGGTTGATTGGAGAACCATAGCGGACGTGGGTCGACTGGTACTATTTTCTTTATATATGTATATCTGGCGCACTGGTTGTGTCGGTACGTTCCTTGCTCACCTATATATGCGAGATGACTAACTATATCTATGCAACTGTATTCTTTCCTCGTCGCTACATTGAAAATGAAAATAAAGAATTTAAAAAAAAAAATCTCTGTGGATCCCAAAGAGGCAAAACCTCTACCCCCAAGAATAGCCGGAGGATTAGAGGCCCTGCGGAAGCACCATTAGGCTTCGGCTACTGTGGCAGATTAGTAGACTTACCTCTAGTAGGCTGATCACTATGTCAACCAAGCACTCAGCAGACAGACACCTCGCCTTAAAGGGGAGTCCTGACAGGTTGTTTTAAGAGGCTGTGTCAGCAGGCCATTGCTTAAGCCATAAAGCATGCCTTAATCCTCCATAGCCAGATAACATACCTGTTGATATCAAACTGGATTTGAACAACTGGGAGCATGACCCAAATGAGTCTTAAGAGTCCAGTTGTTTTAACAACCTTCTGCTCACCAAGAATCTATGGATGTAGCACAGGCCACCCACAAGGTCGACCCCATAAAGCATGATGTACCACCTGATCCATGATCTTATCCGCTGTCATTTAGAGAAAAATTATCAGAGAATGGCATAACTAAAGTCTAAAAAAGACCTGCCACTAGAGTGTCCAACAGGAGGGGGAGATCATAACTCAATCTAATCTGATGGATAGAAGTATCAAGTACTTTAGGAATGGGCGGAAGACAATTGACTTCTGCCATTCCCCATTGATCAGATTAAAAAAAAAAAAATGTGTATGCACAGCAAAAATCCTCCAAAATGGAGTAATCAACCACCAATCTTCTTCTTACCTGAGCGCCTCCTCTGAATCCGAGTCCCCACTAGATGAAACCTCCCCACCTGGGAGAGTATGGCAGCCACAAATATCCTCTTTAACTCAGATTAAACTCAGATTTTAACTCAGATTGAACCGAGAACGTTCAACAGGGAAGAGACCAAAGCTCATGCCAATCAATATGGTTTACCACAAAAAAAACCCATAGACTGAGGAAGTGGAAGCTGGGGAGCTTGCTCCCCGCCCCCCCTCATACTAAGTCACCCAGAAGATAAGGCCCGTCTCCAAGGGGTGAATGAATCAGCTGTCAATCCCCAGACAGGAACCTCATATTGGGACAAGGGAAGGGGCCTGACAAGGGTAGAACCGCACTCCTGAGAGAGCGAACAGGTCAGCAGACTTCAGCAGAGGCATCTGCGAACCACAGCTCACAAGGCTACCCAGGCCATCCATCTCACGGGACTCTCTATCAGTCCAACCGTGCGCAGAACCCCACAAGTAGGGTGATGAAGAGAAGGCATATAAATAACAAGTCTATGCCTAAAATACTCAGCCCCCCAGACCAGAGTCAGAATATTCTGGGACAGCAAAAACAAGGGCAGAACCCCTGTGTTAGGAGGGAGACCCATCAGAGCCACGCTAGGCTCCCCAGGCGACACCAGGATAGTATAACCTGCCGCTAAGAGCATCCATTGAAGCGAATACCGCTGAGAAGCAGGGGAAGTAGACCGCCGCCCAAGGCAGGATCAGGGACCCTCCAGAGGGAGCATCCTGCCTCAATCTTTAGACCCGTAGTAAAACAGGCCATTGTCATTCAACAGACCAGGAGTCCCCCAATAAACCGACCAATCCTCCAAGGATGAGAAGTCCAGCCATATAGAGTAAACGGAGGGCACACCGTTTCAACAAAACCAGCAGGTAAGATGGACCCTCTAGGGCAGTGGTTCCCAACCCCGTCCTCAAGGCACACCAACATGTCATGTTTTTTTGATCTCCAAATAGCCAGCTCTATTGCTCTGCAGCTGCACTAATTACTCCACCTGTGCGTCTTTGTGGAGATCTGCAAAACCTGGCCTGTTGGTGTGCCTTGAGGACAGGGTTGGGAACCACTGCTCTAGGTGACCCTACCTAGAAACCACGGGGATTGTGGAAGAATTCCCCTCCCCCACCAAACCTGCGAGAATTGGCTAGTAAGGAAGGGGCGTGCCCCCTGACGGGGCCCTTGAATATGAGAAGCTCAAGAGGAACCACCTTACCAAGGGGGCATGAGCCCAGACCAAGCACCAGGGTGCTGGAACATATGTAAGCTCAATAACCTACTGTGCCGAAGAGCCCAAGGGCTCGGTATGTGACATCATCTTGATGTGCCACCAACGGGCCCACCAGCTGCCATCCCGCCTGGTGAAGATAAGGCGCCAGTAAAGGGGGGCAGAGTCCCCGTAACCAGGAGTCCCCGTATTGCCAGAGAAAAAGGCTTCAAGCCTGAACCGAATCCCAGGAATGGGGGATAGCGGATAAGGGACCATGAGGGATTGAGGTGACTGAGCAACTATCCAGTGGCTCCCAGGGGACACCGCTGGCCGACCAATCCACTCGGCCTGACGCAGAGACTGGGGAGTAATGAAGACGACCCGGTAGGTCCTAACGCAGACGCCCCCCCCCAGGCGTGTCAGAGACATCACCCCCATTCGTGCCATGGCGAGTAGCCTGGGAACGAAAGAGAGGCCCCAAATAATGCCTCAATCCGCAGGGTTGGTCCTGCAAAACTATCTAGAAATGGTCTTGGTGTCCAGCAGACACAAGGGAAACTAAGAAGATCTAGTACTTCACAAGAGGCCGGAAGCCCCCCCTGCACAGGGGGCCCGTGACCCAAGACAGAGGTGTCATATAGGGACCACCTGTGAAGGTAGGCCAACGTGGCCCAGACTGCCTCAGACTGTTGAGGGAGGAAGGATAATATAGAGGCCATAGCCCCATACCGTTAAGGGCAACCTGTAAGTAAGCCCAAACACTGTAGGCCCAGTCCGGCCTGCGCCAATTCCTGAAGGAAAAGCAGGGGCTAGAAGCACCCTGACAATCACTGAGAGGGACCGCCCAGCAAAAGCCATCCTGTGTCCAGGGGAATTACATCCTGGAACCACCAGAAGGAGAAGGTATATTCCTGGATGGGCGAGGGCGCCCCTTCATGCCTGGGAGGTCTTGGCAGATTTGGACTTAGTCCTGCCAGAAGGCCCAGGGCGCTGCCTGCCCGCCCCATGGTGGAAATCCACACCGAACAGTTGGAAGCACACCTCAGGTTCACTAACGTAGGGAGGTGGAGGGGTGACTCTGCCTCGTGGAGGTCAGAGTGGCTTCTGCGCAAGGGTGCTTTACCCTTTTTACCAAAAAGGTCCAAACGGGCCCCAAATAACCGCCGTCCTCTGAAGGGAAGGCAAGTGAGAGCCTTTTTTGTAGCCTCGTCAGCACCCCACTGTCGCAGCCAGACCAGGCGGCGAATAGCTACCACAAGGGCTGAGGTTTTAGCACACATCTTAATGGTGTCATCCAGTGCTGATAGAATAAACTTCACAAACGCTTCACAGTCTGATAGCGCATTAACCTCCCTGGCGGTGTTCCCGAGCGTGACTCGGGGTTAATTTTGCTGCAAGTAGCGGTAACCCCGAGTCACGCTCGGGGTAGATTAGGCAGAGGAGCAGGGGTCTCCTTACCTTCTCCTTGCGAGCCAGCGATGTCCCCGCTGTGATCGCCGGTGAGAGCCCCGGCAGATGCGTCCCTCTGACTTCCTGGTTCCGTCACTGTGAGCCGCAGAGGCTCATGGGGGCGGAACTGGGCGGCAGATTCAAAAGTAAAAGTGACAGTAAAACACACACACAAAGTGATACAGTGAAATTCTGTGAGATTACACTGTATCACCTCAGATTTGACATTGTATTTGCCCTTTGATCATCCTACACTGCCCTGCCTGCCCTTTTTCTGCCCTTTTTCTGCCCATAAAATAATTTTTTTACCATGGCATCAAAGCGTCACTTTAGCATCTCCAAAGCGGTTTTGGATCAGATAAGTGACAGCGGCAGCGACACAAAGCCCCTCGCAGAAATGAGAGATAGCGATTCGTGGCAAGATTTGTCATCTGACTCTCACACTGACCAGAGAAGTGGCGACAGCGACAATTCTGCACCCGACCTCAGTTATGTGCGCACTTGGTGCCCAATTGATTGCGATATGGATGAGGTACCGCCGCCAAGATTTCCGTTTACTGGATCACCTGGGATGAAGGTAGACATTGAGCACAATGATCCTTTGGCGTACCTAACATTATTTCTCACAGATGACATCATTGAAAAGATTGTCACGGAGACAAATCGCTACAACGAGCAGCAATCCGCAACTCTGCATAGCAAGTTTTCCAGGAACAGAAAATGGGAACCGGTGACTAAACAGGACATCTGGAAGTTCCTGGGGCTAATACTTCTTTCTGGGGTGGTGGGGAAACCCCTGCAGAAATGGTACTGGACTACCAATAAATTGCTGGCAACCCCATTTTTTGGCACCATCATATCCGAGTGCCGATTTTCCCTCATAATGAAGAATTTGCACTTCACCAACAATGAGGAATTTGACGAAGCCACACATCCAGCGCCAAAACTCAAGAAGATCTGGGAAGTATACCAAATGATCATAAAAAATTTCCAGCAGTCCTATGTGCCAGATAGAGACATCAGCATTGATGAAAGTCTGATGGCTTACAAGGGACGCCTCAGCTGGATTCAATACATCGCATCCAAGAGAGCACGATTTGGAATAAAATCCTATATGCTCTGCGAGTCTGCCACTGGCTATATATGGAATTCCGTCATATACACCGGTAAAGGAACACAATTCAACCCCAGGTACAGCGGCTATGGGATGGCAACGTCATCAGTCCTCACACTGCTTGAGCCATTGCTGAATCAGTGTGACAACGGACAACTTTTACACATCGCCTGAGCTGTACGAGTTTCTGATAAAACACAAGACTGATGGATATGGAACCGTTAGGGCCAACCGACGTGACCTGCCATCTATGTTTGCCAAGAAAAAACTGAAAACAGGAGAAATGGTTTCCTGGCAGAAAGGAAAGATGTTGGCAATGCGTTGGCGTGACAAAAAAGACGTGTACAGTGCATAATACCTCCACTGTTATGGTCCACACAAGAAGTGGGAAAGATGTCATGAAGCCACAACTTGTGATTGACTACAACACCACCATGGGAGGAGTCGATAGAGCCGATCAGGCGATGACATTTTATCCGGCTATGCGGAAACAACAAAAAAAATATTACAAAAAAATCTTCAGGCATCTCCTGGAACAATGCCTCTGGAATGCCTATATACTGCACATAGGAAAGAGTGACAAGCCTCTTGTTCATTCTGACTTTATCTGGAAGGTGGCGGAGCGGATTTTTGTGAACTACCAAACGCCATCAGTGGCCGTGAACAGATCTGGACGTCGTGCTGTTGACGTTGTCAACCCAGAACGCCTAACTGGTCGTCACTTTATGGATTACATCCCGCCAACCGCAAAAAAGGCGGCACCTACAAGGATGTGCGTAGTTTGCTGCTCAAAACGAGATGGCAATGGAAAAAAAAAAAAAATCAGAAAGGAAACCAGGTTCCATTGCCCTGATTGTGATGTCTGTCTATGTGCAGTCCCATGTTTCAAAATTTACCACACCCAGGATGTTTACTGAATTTTCTTTGTTTGACAAATTTCATTATTTATTACATTATTGAATAAAATTATATTATTTATTAGATTATAATTCATGATTTTATGTTTCAAACGTTATCACATCTGAGAGGTCTACTAGAGTCTTCTATGGTCAGGTTTAAGTAATTACTAAGAATTGCAGGCCTACAATACATAACACCAAATTTCCATACAAAAAAATGGTAACGCTTTTGGTACAAAATTCCAGACATAATCATAACGCCAGGGAGGTTAAACACCCCCCAAGGGAGGTCCTCAGGGCGGTAATCTAGTATTTTTCTGACAAGAGTCCTGGCGGCCACCGCAGTGATGGCCGCGGCACAAACCGGGCACAGAGCCGTCCCAGCACAAGAGAAGGCATGGGAAGCCAGTCTGTCAATGCGCCGGTCCTCGGCATCCCGAAGGGTACGGAAAAAAGGAGCAGTCATGAAAGGGGGGTTTGTGACCCCTATAACCGGTGCGTCCACCACCAGGGGAGCTGACCATAAATGAACCACATCAGGAGGGAAAGGGCACTTCCATTCCCAGACCCCTGGGACCCCTTTAAGCTTACAAGGCGATTCCCATTCTTGGGATATACGATTCTGGAAATGTTCCTGTTCTAGGAACTCCAAGCGCGGCGGCGCTGTATGGAAACTCTCCTTCTTAGGCTTGGGGAGATTGACAAGACCTCAAAAATCTTAATAAGAATTTCATCTGTGTCACACAGACCCCAAGAACCAGGCTCAGTATCATCGCAGCCCCCGAGGAAACCCGTTCGAGGGGCCCGAATCTGAGAATATCTCACCTTCCTCAGAAGGGTCAGGGTCCTGCATATCAGCAGAGTCATCGGTATCGTCAGGAACCGGGGAGCCAGGAGGCGTCAGGGACCGCTTTTTACCAGGGCCCATACGCTCCGCCAATCCAGAAAGCACCTGCTCCGCCGTGGGCAACACGCGCGGCACTGATTGCAGGTCATCCCCGCTCGAGTGGGACTCGTCATGAGTGATATTTGGGACCGGGGAGACGGGAGTAAGGAAGGGAGGTGCCTCCGTTGGCAAACCTGCCTGTTCTGCACACTGTCCGCAGACCCGTGCTCTGTCAGCCTCAGCCTGGGGCTGACCACACACTGCACACAGCCGGTCATGTCCCGGAGGGACCCCGGTTACATAATTCTGAAATGCCTCCATATGGTGATTATTAAGCAGTATGACTGCAGGGATTTATGCAATAGGCAACCCTGGATGCCCCAAAAACCCGCTAGTAATGTGGGAGAATTTGTAAAGTGGACCCGCTGTAATATATGTTAGGCCGAGGGAAGCCACCAAAGTCCTGGCGTCTGAAAGACATAATGGGACAAGAGGGGTGGAGTCAGTGCCATGCGCAGCCTGAAAGACACAGAACCATGCCGCCCCGGAGGGCACTTACATGACCAAGGGAGGAGGTGAACCAAACCACGCGCGAAGATAGTAAAAATGGCGCCAGCGAACCTCGAGGGGTGGGCCAGGCCGGGCTGTGACGCGAAGCGCGTCACGCCGAGTCTCCGCCTCCCCCAAAGAGCGCGAAGCTCTAACCAACGGCAAAAACGTAGAACAGTTGGGAATAAGGCGTACGTCTAAAATGCTGACACGCTGGAATGATGCTGCCGACTAGGCAGTTTGTTAATGAAAATGACGGCTCGCACTGTATATCAAGGCGCGACACTGACCCAATAGTAAAAAACCAAGGTCTAAAAGTGAAGTTAGCACTAGGGCTGCCACACATACCCCCCCCCCTTTCCCCCCCGAGTTACGGGAGGAAGCGAGGGGGAAGCGGACGGTGTCCATGGACTAAGTCTGTGAGGGGCACGGGCAAGATTGCGGGAGGGGCATCCACTAGAGGCTCACCATCGGCCTGACCGCCTACCCTATGGAGGGGGATTGCGGTGGAGCATGGCACCGTTCAGCACACCAGGTGCTGCCTACCTTCACCCGACCCGCGCAGCCCAGGCTGGGAGGCATATTTCTTCCGAAGAGGACGGGTGGAAATAGTCCCACAGGACCTTGGGCCGTAAGGCCCGCTCGCCTGCGAGAGCGTGATACTTCATGTCTTCGCAGTTCCAGCACTGCAGAGAAATCTGGGGATTTGTGGGAGGTCCTTCGGTATATGTAGGGCCGGGAGGAGCTTGTTTTCTACATGTCTGCAGTGCACGGCGCCTGAGGCGGAGGATTACCCACATGTTATTACTATCCTGGAGCAGGACGTGCTGTATGCTTAGAATAAGTGTGTCGCTCAGCCTCCTTGGATAGTTGCAGATGGTTGAGTGTGCCTTTTATCACCAGCCAGCTTTTCCCCCCAAGGCATCCTGAATCGGGATGCCCCCACTGTGTGAACTCCCCCCAGGGCACCTGTAAAAACTCACCTTTCCCCGCTTCAACTCTTTTCCCAGCTCTGTCGAATCCCATCTCTCTTTTCCCAGCTCTGTCCCATCCCATCTCTCTTTTCCCAGCCTCTGTCCCATCCCATCTCTCTTTTCCCAGCTCCGTCCCATCCCATCTCTCTTTTCCCAGCTCCGTCCCATCCCATCTCTCTTTTCCCAGCTCCGTCCCATCCCATCTCTCTTTTCCCAGCTCCGTCCCATCCCATCTCTCTTTTCCCAGCTCCGTCCCATCCCATCTCTCTTTTCCCAGCTCCGTCCCATCCCATCTCTCTTTTCCCAGCTCCGTCCCATCCCATCTCTCTTTTCCCAGCTCCGTCCCATCCCATCTCTTTTCCCAGCTCCGTCCCATCCCATCTCTTTTCCCAGCTCCGTCCCATCCCATCTCTCTTTTCCCAGCTCCGTCCCATCCCATCTCTCTTTTCCCAGCTCCGTCCCATCCCATCTCTCTTTTCCCAGCTCCGTCCCATCCCATCTCTCTTTTCCCAGCTCCGTCCCATCCCATCTCTCTTTTCCCAGCTCCGTCCCATCCCATCTCTCTTTTCAGAGCTCCGTCCCATTCCATCCCATCTCTTTTCCCAGCTCTGTGCCATGACATCTCTCTTTTCCCAACTCTGTCCCATCCCATCTCTCTTTTCCCAGCTCTGTCCCATCCCATTCCATCCCATCTCTTTTCCCAGCTCTGTGCCATGACATCTCTCTTTTCCCAACTCTGTCCCATCCCATCTCTCTTTTCCCAGCTCTGTCCCATCCCATCTCTCTTTTCCCAGCTCTGTCCCATCCCATCTCTCTTTTCCCAGCTCTTCCTCTATTCATTCCTCATTCCCACCCCTCCACCATCCATTCCTCTTATTCCCAGCACCGCCTCCATCCACCCCCGATTCCCAACTCTGCCTCATCCATCCCAGCTCTGTCCCATCCCATCTCTTTTCCCAGCTCCGTCCCATCCCATCCCATCTCTTTTCAGAGCTCCGTCCCATTCCATCCCATCTCTTTTCCCAGCTCTGTCCCATGCCATCTCTCTTTTCCCAGCTCTGTCCCATCCCATCTCTCTTTTCCCAGCTCTGTCCCATCCCATCTCTCTTTTCCCAGCTCTGTCCCATCCCATCTCTCTTTTCCCAGCTCTGTCCCATCCCATCTCTCTTTTCCCAGCTCTGTCCCATCCCATCTCTCTTTTCCCAGCTCTGTCCCATCCCATCTCTCTTTTCCCAGCTCTGTCCCATCCCATCTCTCTTTTCCCAGCTCTGTCCCATCCCATCTCTCTTTTCCCAGCTCTGTCCCATCCCATCTCTCTTTTCCCAGCTCTGTCCCATCCCATCTCTCTTTTCCCAGCTCTGTCCCATCCCATCTCTCTTTTCCCAGCTCTGTCCCATCCCATCTCTCTTTTCCCAGCTCTGTCCCATCCCATCTCTCTTTTCCCAGCTCTGTCCCATCCCATCTCTCTTTTCCCAGCTCTGTCCCATCCCATATCTCTTTTCCCAGCTCTGTCCCATCCCATCTCTCTTTTCCCAGCTCTGTCCCCATCCCATCTCTCTTTTCCCAGCTCTGTCCCCATCCCATCTCTCTTTTCCCAGCTCTTCCTCTATTCATTCCTCATTCCCACCCCTCCACCAGCCATTCCTCTTATTCCCAGCACCGCCTCCACCCACCCCCGATTCCCAACTCTGCCTCATCCATCCCATCTCTCTTTTCCCAGCTCCGTCCCATTCCATCCCATCTCTTTTCCCAGCTCCGTCCCATTCCATCCCATCTCTCTTTTCAGAGCTCCGTCCCATTCTATCCCATCTCTTTTCATTGCTCTGTTCCATTCCATCCCATCTCTTTTCCCAGCTCTGTCCAATCCCATCTCTCTTTTCCCAGCTCTGTTCAATCCCATCTCTCTTTTCCCAGCTCTGTCCAATCCCATCTCTCTTTTCCCAGCTCTGTCCAATCCCATCTCTCTTTTCCCAGCTCTGTCCAATCCCATCTCTCTTTTCCCAGCTCTGTCCAATCCCATCTCTCTTTTCCCAGCTCTGTCCCATCCCATCTCTCTTTTCCCAGCTCTGTCCCATCCCATCTCTCTTTTCCCAGCTCTTCCTCCATTCCTCATTCCCACCCCTCCACCATCCATTCCTCTTATTCCCAGCACCGCCTCCATCCACCCCCCCCTGATTCCCAGCACTGCCCCAATCCATCCTTCTTATTCCTAACTCTGCCTCATCCATCCCCCTTATATCTAGCTCTGCTCCCATCTATCCCTCTTGTTTCAGAGCTGCCCCTGTCCACCCATCCCCGTTACCAGAGCTGTAGGTTCTACAGGGCCAAACTGAAAAAAAAAAAAAAAAAAAAAAGGTGTCTCAGTGCCCAATACAGATACTGCTGGGGGATCGGGGCACAGACATTTTTTTAGTTCTGCTCATGAGGATATATATCTCTCCAGTGCGCCAATTTCATCTACAACAACCCCCCCCCCCCTTCAACTTGGCGCAGACCACAGTAAACGGACCTCTGCTAAAAGTACTTGAGTGCCCCTGGACTAGACAGTCATAATGGTCTGGTTTGGAACAGACCTGAAGATGCCGCCTCCATCACTGCTACCATGAGACCTAGGACATTCATGCACATTTGATGAAGTGAGGGTCTGAAGAGAAATAAAAGTTCTAAGACTCTTGTCTGCAATGTGTCCAATTCCATCCCCAACATTTTAATTCAGTTGGAAGGGAATATGAATGATTTTTTTATGTTAACCATTCAACCAAACAGTGGGTGCCGTGACCAACCCAAATGTGCGACAGATTGGAAGTGATGATCATAACAGTTACATAGTTAAACCAGACCTTCAGCATGATTTAATGAAAAGCCCAAACTCTAAAAAACGGATCCCCAGCATCTAAAATGTATATATTTTACGTTTTTAGTCACTAACTTATTATTCTTTCCCCCACTGGGCTGCAACTCTGTTGAGGAATTTAGGATACGGGCGCTGCCATCTTGACTCAGAAGCATCACACTTACTGAGGAGAGGAGAGTGGGATAAGGTACAGGGGGGCGGGTTATAGCTGTGCTTTGCTCAGACAGAGCAGAGCTGGGGTCAGGTAAAGGCCAGCAGTCCCAGAATGCAGAGCAGCACAGTCAGGAGGCACTTCCTGTTTGCAGGCTGCCTGACAAGATGGCGGCTTCCATAAGCCGCCATCTTGGATGTTTAAAAATCATCCTACCTGCATCTACTGCATGTTATGAGCCTTTAATGTGGGCAATCTGTATGTACAGGGTGTGGGAAACATATAAGATAGGCTCTTATTCAGAGTGAAGGTCCGCTTTAATACGATTGGAAAAAAAAAAAAAAAAAAAAAAAACATGTCCATCAAGTTCAACCAAGGGACGGGGTTGGGCAAAGTACAGAGGCGACAAAGCTCAGAGAGCCATATATTGGGATATTGTTCCTATGGTAAAAAGGATTATTTCCTCTGGAGAATACATTTTGGTGCTGTGCACAATGATTGATGTGAGAGGTGGGAAAGCGCATGAGGCACCGGGTGTCCTGTTCTCGGCTTAGGAGTGGTCAGACCACCCAGGACCAGGTGTGCAGAGGAACAGATGAGTGCGGTTTGTCTTTTATTTTGGGGTTTAGTGACCCTTTAACACTAACCTCATAAGCAGCACCCAAGTCTTGAAATTTCTCTTGTGCTTGAGGATCATCGGGATTCCTGTCCGGATGCAACTGCAATGCAAGTTTACGATAGGCCTTTTTGATGTCTTTAACACTAGCAGCTTTTGGCACTCCCAAAATTTTATAGAAATCCCGTCTAAATTTAAAAGAAAAAAAGCCAATATTATATTTATGGATTGAGGCAAAAACAAAGTTACTAGTAAAAAATATTACATTTTATAACACCTTCAGCAAATCTAGTGTTCCTTAAAGCCCACTTATTTGTTGCCAGACCATATTGCACTATTTTGCCCTCCACATGCTCAATTGTGATTTTTAAAAGGGATTTCCCAGGAAAATTATATATTTTTTTTTTTAAGCTCGTTTGCATATATTTCACCCAAACATATTAAGAATAATGACAAACAAGACAAACAAAAAATAAACAATTTTTTAACAATTAGTTGTGTTTTTTTGTAAAAAAAAAAAAAAAAAAAATATGTAAGTTTGTCAATAAAATCTTATTGAGTGTGAAATCCCCATTTATCCCAGCTACAACATTACTACATATGTATTACAAAAAATACAAAATACAGCGCTCAGCAATACAAGTAAAAAAGCTCAACGTGTAGCGAGTCCTTCGTCTCAAATATAGTCCAAAACTGTAGTAAAACACAGAGCTGGTAGTAGGTGATAGCTCAAATCATGATTCAACAGTCCCACAGCGCATGCACCTCCGCCGTGAAGTCACCAATAAAGCTGGCCTCTTCCCAAATAAATGACGACAACAGGCAGATAAGGATCAGCAATTAGACTCAAACTTCCCTGCCCATTAATAGAGTATGCATCTTTAGGATAAGGGATAAGCTTGTCCATAGTTACATTGACCCCCTGCAGCCGGTGTCCCTGTTTAACGCCTCTTTGGCTGGATTTTACTGGTGTGGGAAATGTTGTGGTTCTAAAAGTTGCCAACTCATAGGGAAACCTAAAAAGGTATTTAGTGACCCACGGTCAGGGAGGTCCTACAAGATTTCGAAATTCATCACCTGTGGTACGAAGTTCATTGTGTATGCAATATGGTGCCCATGTGGCCTTACTTATATTGGCAGGACCGTCCGAGAGCTGAAAATAAGGATCCGAGAGCATATCTACAACATTACAGCCAAATCCAAAGGCCACTACTCTGCTCTCATTCTTCTCGACTTATCTGCTTTTGACACTGTCGACCATGCTCTGCTCCTCAATATTCTTTCTTCCCTTGGAATCCAAGGTGTCACACTCTCTTGGCTCTCCTCCTATCTCTCTCATCGCACATTTAGTGTATCTTACTCAAACACCATTTCCTCTCCCCGGCCTCTGTCTGTAGGGGTACCACAAGGCTCAGTCCTAGGACCCCTACTTTTTTTCAATATGCACTTCTGGTCTAGGACAACTAATAACCTTGCTAAGCTTCTCTCGCCTTCCGGACTGTCTAACAGCCATCTCTTCCTTCATGACATCTCGCTCTCTTAAACTGAACATGGACAAAACAGAACTGGTCATTTTCCCACCATCTCACTCTCCTCCCCTCTCTAACACCACAATCTCTGTAAATCTTAAAATAACTGCAACTCCTCAAGCTCGATGCATGGGTGTCATTCTGGACTCCTCTCTCCTTCAGACCTCACATTCACTCCCTAGCCACCTCCTGTCGCCTCCAACTCAAAAATATCTCTTGCATCCGTCTCTTCCTCTCCCCTGTCACCACTAAAATGTTAGTGCATGCCCTGGTCATATCCTGACTGGACTACTGCAACACCCTCCTCTGTGGTTTTCCAACAAACAGACTGGCTCCCCCTCCAGTCTATCCTAAACTCTGCTGCTCGCCTCATCCATCTCTCCTCTCGCTTCTCCAGTGCTACCCCCCTCTGTCAATCCCTCCATTGGTTACCTGTCTCCCATAGAGTTCAGTTCAAACTTCTAGTGCTAACCTACAAAGCTCTCTCTAACCAGGCCCCTTCCTACATTTCATCTCTGATCCAGCATTACCAACCAAAGCGCAACCTCCGCTCTGCCTCTGACATTCTCCTGTCCTCTTCCTTGGTTACTTCCTCGCACTCCCGCCTTCAAGACTTCTCCCGCGCCTCCCCACTTCTCTGGAATGCACTCCCCATCACGCCAAGCCTTTAAAAGCGCCCTCAAAACTCACTTCTTCAGACAAGCATATGACCTGGCGTAAGCAACTCCTATAACCTTCAATGGCACATGCAGCCATACTCAGGCTCTACCACTTGTGACCCCGCCCCCTTTTTCTCCACCCCCAACCTTTAGACTGTAAGCTCACAAGGGCAGGGCACTCCTCCCTATTGTCTCCTGTGCTCACAACACTTGGTTTTAACCTGTGGCATCTAATTTTGTATTGTTCTCTGTGCTATATGTTTTAACTTGTCTGTATTCTTACCTTGTCAAGCGCTACGGAAGTTGATGGCGCTATATAAACAATAATAATAATAATTATGAGGGCTTTTGTGGGCCATAATTTGTCTGCCCATTTAAATCCCGTCATGTCATATCCTTCCAGGGTATAGATAGGGTCGAGCGGCACTGTAGGGGGACAAACATGATGAGGGCCCTTTCCCAAAAAGAAAGTAAATGGATTTACGATCTGGATACCCTCACCCCCAGTGGCCCGAACGTCGAGTTCAACCTAAATTGTTTTATAAAAAGCTCTTGATTCGGATTTTTTGAAGTGTTTTATGGATTGTCTGGACTTTTGATATATTATTCCGGTTGTAAAACAGTTCTCATTAGGCTAGGGTTCCTTTTGAGTTTATAGTATCTTGATGTATACGTTTATATAACTTTTTTTAGATTTTTAGTTATTTTTAACCCCTATGCACAGTTGCATTAGGGACCTTTTTGGTCCCATGGGACAAAAACAGGCTTATTTCCTGTCTGGCCGTTGATTGGCCTAGAATCACTTAAGTTTGGGTCCCATTGTTTTTATAGGTGTTCGTGGAAACACAATGATCCTTACTGTACACGCTACCTGTATTATCTGTAGTATTTATTTATTATTTATGTAAATACTTAGAAGCCCCCATTATGCACTGGCAACTTTAACCCACCATGTACGCAGAGATAGAGGCTGCGTAATCTTAGCTGTTTACAGGCACCATGACCGCAGCTGCTTAGACTGGCCTATGCTGTCACTGTGTGTGGATATATGGGCTGGGGCAAACAAAAAATACAATTTTGTGAGTACTCACACCGCTTCACTTCTTAAATATTCATCCATTAATGGGTTAATCCACCGCCAGGTGATGTAGTGCAGAGAGGAAATCTTGTAACGAGCCCCCTTCCGGCCTATATATACCTGGTACCTCCCTTCCATCACCAGTATATTTAAAAAGCAGAAAGACAAGGTACCAGTATTCCACCGGTAACCTCAAAATCAATTTGATATAAATAAAAAGCTTCACCATATAAAGGCTTCGGTAATACCGAAAAGGGTGGGGGTGAAGCGGGGTGTGTGGCACACCAACAATATCCATTTTTCAGGCGAGTACTCACAAAATGGTATTATTCTTGGTGTGCCACACACCCCGCTTCACTTCTTAAATATTCATCCATTAATGGGACATCCAAAAGCAGTGTCCACAAGGGAAGGGCATCTCAAGGCCAGGTGAAGCATAACTTAAATGACTGCAGTCTGCAGAACTTTGCGGCCAAAAACAGCATCCGCTGAGACCCGCACATCGACTTTGTAAAACTTAGAAAAAGTGTGAACAGAAGACCAAGTGGCGGCCTTACAAACTTGTTCAACAGAAGCTTGGTGCTGAAAAGCCCAAGACGCCCCAACAGCGCGAGTGGAATGAGCAGTGATACGAAAAGGGGGAACTCTTCCCTTAGCAGAATAGGCCGCAGTAACTGCCTGACGTATCCACTTGCTAATGGCAGATTTGCCTGGTGCCAAACCCTTCTTAGGCCCATGGGGCACAACAAAAAAGGAATCCGTCCTACGAAAAGGAGACGTGATAATCAAGTAGTACTTAACACAGCGTACTACATCCAAACAATGCAAAACCCTCTCTTTGTCATTCTTAGGATTAGGACACAAGGAGGGAAGAATATCTTGGTTCAAATGAAAAGCAGAAACAACCTTAGGAAGAAAGTCTGGCTTGAACCGAAAGACCACTTTATCCTGATGCCTCTCAAAGTAAGGCGCCTGGATAGTTAAGGCCGCCAACTCTGAGACACGCCGGACAGAAGTGATAGCTACCAAGAAGACAATCTTCTGAGTCAGGGTAGACAAAGCAATATCTTGCAAAGGCTCAAAAGGAGGAGCCTGAAGAGCCGAAAGAACCAAATTCAAATCCCAAACCGGGAGTAATGGTTTCCTGGGAGGCCGCACATGCGTAACCCCCTGGAAAAAAGTTTTAAACTAAAGGTTTAAGCGCAACACGCTTCTGAAATAGATAGATAAGGCAGAGACCTGCCCTTTCAACGTACTAAGCTGGAGACCAGAGTCCAGCCCTGATTGTAAAAACTCCAGAACCCTGGAGACCGAAAAGGCCCTACAAGGAAAAGATCTTATCTCACACCAAGCGATATAGGCTTTCCAAGTCCTATAGTAGGTGATGGAAGAAGACCTCTTCCGGGCACTGATCAGAGTCCTAATGACAGAATCAGAAAGACCCTCCTCCTTCAGGATGGAGGTTTCAGCAGCCAGGCCATCAAACCCAGCGCTGGTAAATTGGGGCAACACAATTGACCCTGAGTGAGCAGATCGGGCCGAAGAGGCAGAACGAACTGGACCACTGCCAGCCGAACGATGTCTGCGAACCTCGTCTTGGCCACCTTGGGGCCACGAGAATGGCGTACACCTTTTCCAGAGCCAACTTCTGAAGAACCCTGCCCAGCATGGGCATCGGAGGAAACAGGTATAGAAATCCCAGAGCTCCCCAGTTCAGGGACATAGCGTCCACTGCCAGAGGATCCTGGGAGAGCGACACGAAGTTCGGGAGCCTGTGATAGTGATGAGGGGCCAACAGGTCCACCTCCGGGGTCTCCCATTGGAGACACAGTGAGCGAGCCACCCAAGGATGGAGAGCCTATTCTTCCAGACGGGGAGAGCCCTTGCTCAACCGGCCCGCTACCTGTTTCATCACCTCTGGAATGTAAACCGCCGAGAGACAGGGAACATGGAACACTGCCCAGGTCCGGATCAGGGACACTTCTCTGAGAGTACTGCGTCGTTCCCTGAAGACCGACGTAAGCAACCGCTGATCGATTGTCTGAACACACCTGGACCAGAAGGCCCAGAACGTGCTGAGTCAGGAGAGCAAGTGCCTGACGGATGGTTTTCAGTTTCAGAATATTGATGGGTAAGTGGGGCCTTTGAGGTCCCCACTGCCCCTGAAACTGCAGCTCCTTCCAGAATCTGCCCCATCCCGACAGACTGGCGTCCGTGGTGACAATTTTCCAAAGGGGGGTCAGGAAAGGCCTGCCCTACACAAGATTGGTCGAGACCAACCACCACAGGAGGGACTGCCGTACACGGGAGAACAACTGGAAGGACTGATCCAGCGACTGAGGTTGCTGGTCCTAACACGCTAACAGAAATAGCTGAAGCGTTCTCGTGTGAATTTGGGCAAAAGGAAGACACACTCTGTTTTGATGAGAGTTCAGGCCGGGATGAACCGACCCATGAACGGACCGTGAAGGAGGGTGAGACTCGAATTCCAGGTCGCAACTGGCCGACACTACCTCCTGGATCCATGTGCCTGGAACCACTTGGTTCCAAACCTGGAAGAAGAGTCGCAATAGTCCCCCCACCCGCACGGGTGAGGGCAGCCCCTCATTGCTGAGTGAGCTTATCAGCAGGTTTGGGCTTGGTGCCCCAGGACTGAGTGGGCCGGCCACGGCCCCTCCCCCGAGTCCAACCTGCGCCACTGGTAGCGGGAAAGGAAGCACCCCTGCCCGCTGAATCCTCGAAAGGAAGGCCTACCGGAACCTGTCCCCCCAAAGGGGACACGAGGCCTCTTGCGTCAATTTTCTCCCCGAACAGACGCAACCCCAAAAAGGGGAGAGCTGTGAGCACCTTTTTGGAAGCCGTGTCCGCTGACCACTGACGCAGCCATACTGACCTGCGAATAGCCACCAGCATAGCTGCTGCCTTGCTACTCATAGTCAGCGCATCGTCCTGAGTGGCCAGGACATAAGCCACAAAAGATTCACACTGCTTAAGCGCAGTGAACTGTTTGCAAGCGGGATTAAGATCCTCATATAGCCCCTGAATTAAGGACTTAATTGCCAATAGAAGAAGGGCTGAAGCACATACCGGGCGCAACGCTGACCCGGAATAAATAAAACCATGTCGAGCGTATTGGTCAATCCGACGATCTTCCCCATCTTTAGGGACAGTGGTCTCAGCAGACTGTACCATAGCCGTGCTGGAGAGCCCTAGTACAGGGGTATCAACGTCAGGAGGGACAGACCATAGCTTCACCAATTCTGGTGGAAAAGGATAACGCTTTTCCCAACTGGAAGGGATTCCAGATAACCGCGTGGGATGTTCCCATTCCTTAAGAACCACCCTCTCAAAGTGGTGTTGCCTGGGAAAAACCAAACGCGGCTGAGGCTCCTTAAAAAACTGACCCCTCGGCGGGGCGGCCGCCTCAGGCGTATCTAAACTCAAAATTTTAAACATTTGAGCCAGAATAGAGGGGGTGTCAAAAACAACCCCCTCTGACCAATCGCCAATCTCATCAGCCACAAGCTGACCTGCAGGCTCATCTGACTCCGAATTCATCCTCGTCCGGGGATCCATCGGACCATTCCACAGGTTCACATAACTCGTCCTGTGGAGCCGAAGGTACCGGAGCCAGGTGCCTTCGTTTTGCAGCGGCCTTTAACGCTGCTTTACGGGCATTACTTTCCGGGGGCTGGGCTGTGCCGCCGCCTCGGAATGCGAATCCCCACTTTTGACAGTGTCATGCGGGGTCCGGAACAGGGAGGGAGAGGTAGGAGATGATGAAGGATGCGATGGACCCGCAGCCGAAGCAACGGACTGGCGCGCAATAGTCTGTTTTGCACAAGGGATGCAAATAAAGACATCATCAGCTGGGAGTGGAACCCCACAACCTACGCACCCCCCGAACGGCTCAGCAGAACCGTTTCCGGAAATTACGGAAGCCTCCTTATGGTATTCGCAATACTTGGGACTTTTAAGGCATAAGCCAACCCAGGATGCCCCTTTATTAGTAATGTCCCGGAAGGGAGGATTTTTTATTTACATTTTTTTTTTTTTTTTTTTAAGTTAAGGTCCCCTTTAATAAACTATATATATCTATTTATATATAGTCTATATATATATATATATATATACATTCAATAGAAATCCCAATAATTAGCCAGGCACATAGAGCCGGAGGGCCACCATAAGCAGGGATCCCAGGATCTGCAAGGAAAAGAAAAACCATCAGATCCTCACATGTGTATAAGAAACATATAAGCATGGCACCAAAGTGCCTTTACATAAGAGCAAAATCATGCCCCCTTAATAAAAAGTGACTCCCCACTATATGTTCCCATTCCTTAATATACAATCCCCACTTCACGGCCCCAACGGGTGGGGCCGCTTACCTGGTCAGCGAAGGCAGCAGCCGGAGCAGGACTGCAGCCAGCAGCCAGCACAGAAGACTAAGTGCGGCCGCGCGCCCACGCAACTTCCTGCTTTTAAAAGGAAGTAAACGCTGGGCCCGCCGCAGGACGCCGCATGACGTTAGCGCCGCGCCTCCGATGCCGCTTCAACGGGACCCGCCCCCCCCTACGCCAATCAGCTGGAAATCACTCTCAGATGGGCCACTACACGTGCGCCCAGGCGGCGGAGGGGGGAGGATAAAGACCGCATGGCGCAGCCTAAAGAGTACATGAAAAGCCAGGCGGGGAAGAGGGGAGGGGGGAGGGGGCCACAAAGCAATAAACTGCCAAGAAAAGTGGCCAGCCCCTACCCAGCGCAGTCTGCCCTTCAAGCAGACCAAAACCAACAGTATACATACACATGCTGAATAACAGTGAATGCATAATCATGTACACACACACATGTTGAAATGAAGTGATACAAGTGAAACACACATACTTAAAGCACACCCTCACACCCCCCCCCCCCCCCATAGTGAAGGGAGAAGGGACCATAACAGGAGAGAAAGGGGCTACGGGGACCCTCGGGACAGGGGCATCCCATTTCCGGATCACCATGCCGGATAGCCGCATTGCCCCACGCATGAGGTCGAGCGGTAGGAGATAAGCTCCTAGGCACTTAAAGTGCCATCTACCATTTGCCCGGTGGGCAGCCTAGGCTGGGAGGCTTCCATTCCACCATAAAGGTATACAAACTCAAACCGGGCAGAAATAGACCAAAAGGGGGGTGGCGGGGTAAGAATACCCCGGCCTACCTGTAAGCAGGAGACTTCCATCTTCTGACTTGTCAGCAGGCAGAGAGAAAAAATACTGGTGATTGAAGGGAGGTACCAGGTATATATAGGCCGGAAGGGGGCTCGTTACAAGATTTCCTCTCTGCACTATGTCACCTGGCGGTGGATTAACCCATTAATGGATGAATATTTAAGAAGTGAAGCGGGGTGTGTGGCACACCAAGAATATACAATTCTGTGATTACTCACCTGTAGAATTGGTATTATGAGTATACAGTACGTCCTGCTCCAGAAAGATTTACACGTGGGTATTACTCCGTCAGATGGCGCTGGACTGCAGACACATCGAAAACAGGCTCCTCCCAGCCCCTCAAATATCCAGGGACCTCCCACAAATCCCCAGCATTGAAAAGCAGTTAACAAGAAGCCGGGAGAATTGAACAACCCAAACTATCAACTATAACAATGATAACAATCACCATACAGGGGATCCAAGATCATGCAAAACCAAGGGTGGGGTGGAGCAGGACGTACTGTATACTCATAATACCAATTCTACAGGTGAGTAATCACAGAATTGTATTATTCTTAGTATACAGTACGTCCTGCTCCAGAAAGATTATTTACACGTGGGACATCCAATAGCAGTGTTCATAAAGTAGGGTGGGGTCCCCAAGAAAAAGTAGCAGCAGACAGTTTAAACCACTGCCACCTGCAGAACCCTTCGGCCAAAAGCAGCGTCAGCTGAGGCCCTAACATCAACCTTGTAAAACTTTGAAAAGGTATGAACAGAAGACCAAGTAGCAGCCTTGCAAACTTGTTCAACAGAAGCCTGGTGCTGAAAAGCCCAAGAAGCACCAATAGCACGAGTGGAATGAGCAGTAAGGCGGAAGGGGGGATTCTTCCCCTTAGCAGAGTAGACCTGAATCACAGCCCGACGGATCCATTTGCTGATAGTAGACTTGGCAGGAGCCAAATCCTTCCTAGGCCCAGAAGGGACCACAAAAAGAGCATCAGTTTTCCTGAAGGGTGCAGTAGCCACCAGATAGTACTTCAGACACCTAACCACATCCAAAGAATGCAAAACCCTCTCCTTAGCAACTTACAACTTAGCAACTTACAACTTATTCTAAGGGACGGTGATAATCTAAGGAAGCTTATAACACTCCTAGAAATCTAAGTTCCTCCAATCAATGAATGGGAGAACACGGACGACACTGTTGGTCTTTACTGCCAACAAATCTATTGGTAGAATCCTGGTCTTTAAACCCATAAAGAAAACCTCAACTGGCAAAATGATATAGGAAGGAAGAGGGAGAGGAAAAGGAAAAAAAAAAGGGGGGAAGCAAATGAAGTAAACAAAGAAATAATAAAGGATTGTATAGATAAATTTATAAAGGAAGAGAGGAGAAGCAAAGGGAAAAAAATGATTAAAATAAAACAAATAAAAATCACCTAAATAAATAAATACTAAAAGGGAAGAGAGAAAAAATAAATAAATAAAAATTTAGATACATTTGAGCATGTGGTGGTTAGGGTGGCGGTAGAAGTTTGGGTTGACCGGAATTACAAGGTCGATTTGGAAATGAGAGATAACCAGATCTCTCTGAAGCCCAAACTAGAGCAGACGAAGGGAACGGGAGGGGGGAGGAGAGGAAAATTGGTTAATTCTATCTACGTGCATACTCTTAAACACCTAAATAAAAGCAAACTCAGAAATAGCCTCAAAGCTCCTCAATCAGATGAAACCAAAAATATCGGAAACATGGGTCCCCAGAACACCATCATACGAAAAATACGGGAAAATATTCATCTCCAAAACAAGATAAGCAGAAATAATAGCTCCCACACTAGGAAACCTTTGTGACACCAAAAATCTAATATTTGTAACTTACAATATCCGTGGGGCAAATTCACCCTATAAAAGAAATAGAATAATGCAAGATCTCAAATACTACATAACTGATATAGCTTTTCTCCAGGAAACTCACTTCAAACAAAATAAAAGCCCCCCCCCCCCCCCCCACAAGCTTTTAATGAATTTGGGACTATTATTAGTAATCAATATACCAAAAAATCTAGGAGTCGCCATTCTAATAAGCAAAAAGATAACGTTCGAGAAATTTACAGAATATAACGATAAGGAAGCACGTCTACTAATATGGATAGGCCGTTTAAACGGTGAAATCTGCACCTTGGTCAACTCTTACGCCCCAAACAGCCGTCAAAGGGACTACATTAAAAAAACTATTTAAAAAATTGATGAAATCAAAAAAGGCACTATTATCTGGGGCGGTGACCTAAACTTGGTAACTGACCCCACTTTAGACACTACAGGGAAATCCAAAAACAGACAAATCTCACTTAATGATACCGCACTACAACTGGACTTTAGGAAACTACATCTAATAGACAGCTGGCGCATCATTAATACTAGAGAAAAGAATTTCACCTGTTATAACTTGGCCCACAAAACATACTCCAGAATAGACTAAATTTTCATACAACAACAAACAATCTCCAAGATACAAAAATGTGAGATTGGAAGAATGACCTGTAGTGACCACGCCCCTGTTGTTCTAACTATTTCATGGGGAAAAACAAAACAAAGGAAAAATCACTGGTCATTAGATACAGAGTTCCTGCAACAAAAATCAATAGTAGAAAAGCTTAAAAACTCCTTACTAGAATATTTTATATTTAATGATACGCCCGATGTGAACCTCAACACCATTTGGGAATGCCTTAAGTGTTTCTTTAGAGGAATAGCATAAGCCGCAGACATAAAAAAAAAACAGAAAGCAGGAACAGTATCTATAATCGAACAAATTGCTAAACTAGAACAGATACATAAACAAAAACAAACAGAGAAGACATATAAAAAATTAACTAACTTAAGACATGAACTAAAAACAAGAATTGACATCACCACCAAAGACAAAATAAAGAACCGACGAGAACAAACTAAAACTGGGCACAGGTGGGAAGGCGTTAGCATCATACCTAAACGACAGAAGGGCTACTAACTTCATACAAGAGATAATAACCAAGGATGACGAAACGAAAAATAAAACCGAGGATATTGTAAACTAATTAGTATCATTCTATAAAAAAAATATATAACAAATAAGGAAGACCCAGACCACACAGTATATTTAGAGGAATCAAACAAGACCAAAATCAACAACCACTTAGTAGAGGAATTGGACAATCCATTCACCCTAAAAGAATTAACTGATGTTATCAGCAAACTAAAAGAAAAGAAATCATCAGGTGAAGATGGCCTACCGGCCGAATATTATGAGATCTTTGAAAACCAATTAGCACCCTTTATGCTTAAATGGTTAAACAATATAGACCACTTGCATCCTCCGAGCTCAGCAATGAATACAGCTATCATAAAGGTTATTCCAAAACCAGGGCAAGATGTGACTCTTTGTAACAATTACCGACCCATATCTTTAATCAGCTGTGATCTGAAATTTATGCCTCCTTAATATCAAATAGATTGATGAAAGTAATACCCAATATCATATCAAGCTTCCAGGCCGGCTTTATTCCGAAAAGAGGCATAAACCAAAACATGGGTAAAAACTGAACTGTATCCAATAAACCCCCACAAAATTTTAATACTAGAGCCCCACTCAATCCATCCTTTCAAACAGCAAACTAAACACCCAATCGTTTCTTCCGTATTAGAAACTTTGAGGAAACTAATGGGGAAAAACGAGTACTTCCCATTTCCGGACTTAATGGAACCTCTTAACAACGCTAACATTGGAAAATGGGAAGCGAAAGATTTAGAGATAGAAGAACCCATTGAACCCAGAGTCTACCACCTATGGCAAACTACTCAAACCAAGACAAAGCCTACGATACTAGACCAGATGAAAAATACAATTCTGTGAAATACTCACCTGTAGAATTGGTATTATACGCATACAGTACGTCCTGCTCCATATATAATACTTACACGTGGGTAATCCTCCGCCAGATGGCGCTGTGCACTGCAGACATGCAAAAATACCATTTTGTGAGTACTCACCTGAAAAATGGATATTGTTGGTGTGTCACACACCCCGCTTCACTTTTAAATATTCTTCACTTATTGGGTTAACTCACCGCCAGGTGACGCTGTGCAGAGAGGAAGTCTTGTAACGAGCCCCCTTCCGGCCTATATATACCTGGTACCTCCCTTCAATCACCAGTATATTAAAAAGCAGAAAGACAAGGTACCAGTATTTTACCGGTAACCTCAAAATCAATTTAATATAAATAAAAGCTTCACCATATAAAGGCTTCGGAAATACCGAAAAGGGTGGGAGTGAAGCGGGGTGTGTGGCACACCAACAATATCCATTTTTCAGGTGAGTACTCACAAAATGGTATTATTCTTGGTGTGCCACACACCCTGCTTGACTTTTAAATATTCTTCACTTATTGGGACATCCAAAAGCAGTGTCCACAAGGGATGGGCATCTCAAGGCCAGGTGAAGCATAACTTAAATGACTGCAGTCTGCAGAACTTTGCGGCCAAAAACAGCATCCGCTGAGGCTCGCACATCAACTTTGTAAAACTTAGAAAAAGTGTGAACAGAAGACCAAGTGGCGGCCTTACAAACTTGTTCAACAGAAGCTTGGTGCTGAAAAGCCCAAGACGCCCCAATGGCGCAAGTAGAATGAGCAGTGATACGAAAAGGGGGAACTTTCCCCTTAGCAGAATAGGCCGCAGTAACGGCCTGACGTATCCACTTGCTAATGGCAGATTTGGCTGGTGCCAAACCCTTCTTAGGCCCATGGGGCACAACAAAAAAGGAATCCGTCCTACGAAAAGGAGACGTGATAATCAAGTAGTATTTAACACAGCGTACTACATCCAAACAATGCAAAACCCTCTCTTTGTCATTCTTAGGATTAGGACACAAGGAGGGAAGAACTATATCTTGGTTCAAATGAAAAGCAGAAACAACCTTAGGAAGAAAGTCTGGCTTGAACCGAAAGACCACTTTATCCTGATGCCTCTCGAAGTAAGGCGCCTGGATAGACAAGGCCGCCAACTCCGAGACACGCCGGACCGAAGTGATCGCTACCAAGAAGACAATCTTCTGAGTCAGGGTAGACAAAGCAATATCTTGCAAAGGCTCAAAAGGAAGAGCCTGAAGAGCAGAAAGAACCAAATTCAAATCCCAAACCGGGAGTAATGGTTTCCTGGGAGGCCGCACATGCGTAACCCCCTGGAAAAAAGTTTTAACTAAATACTGAAGCGCAACACGCTTCTGAAAAAAGATAGATAAGGCAGAAACTTGCCCTTTCAACGTACTAAGCTGAAGACCAGAGTCCAGCCCTGATTGTAAAAACTCCAGAATCCTGGAGACCGAAAAGGCCCTACAAGGAAAAGATCTTATCTCACACCAAGCGATATAGGCTTTCCAAGTCCTATAGTAGATGATAGAAGAAGACCTCTTCCGGGCACTGATCAGAGTCTTAACGACTGAATCAGAAAGACCCTCCTCCTTCAGGATGGAGGTTTCAGCAGCCAGGCCGTCAAACCCAGCGCTGGTAAATTGGGGTAACACAATCGCCCCTGAGTGAGCAGAAGAGGCAGAACGAACTGGTCCACTGCCAGCCGAACGATGTCTGTGAACCACACTCGCCTTGGCCACCTTGGGGCCACGAGAACGGCGGACACCTTTCCCAGAGCCAACTTCCGAAGCACCCTGCCCAGCATGGGTATTGGAGGAAACAGGTATAGAAATCCCAGAACTCCCCAGCTCAGGGACATGGCGTCCACTGCCAGAGCCAGAGGATCCTGGGAGAGCGACACGAAGTTCGGGAGCCTGTGATTGTGACGAGAGGCAAACAGGTCCACCTCCGGGGTCCCCCATCGGAGACACAGTGAGCGAAACACCCGAGGATGGAGAGCCCATTCTCCCAGACGGGGAAAGCCCCTGCTCAACCGGTCCGCTACCTGGTTCTCCACCCCTGGAATGTATACCGCCGAGAGACAAGGAACGTGGGCCTCCGCCCAGGTCAGGATCAGGGACACTTCTCTGAGAGCACCCAGACTGCGAGTCCCTTCCTGAAGAATGATGTAAGCAACCGCTGTTTGATTGTCTGAACGCACCTGGACCGGAAGGCCCAGAACGTGCTGAGTCAGGAGAGCAAGCACCCGACGGATGGTTCTCAGTTCCAGAAAATTGATGGGTAAGTGGGCCTCTTGAGGTACCCACTGCCCCTGACACTGCAGCTCCTTCCAGAATCCGCCCCTCCCGACAGACTGGCGTCCGCGGTGACAATTTCCCAAAGGGGGGTCAGGAAGGACCTGCCCTACACAAGATTGGTCGAGACCAACCACCACAGGAGGGACTGCCGGACCCGGGAGGACAACTGGAAGGACTGATCCAGCGACCGAGGCTGCTGGTCCCAAGACGCCGACAGAAAAAGCTGAAGCGTTCTCGTGTGAATTTGAGCAAAAGGAAGAAACACTCTGTGTTGATGAGAGTCCAGGCCGGGACGAACTGACCCATCTTTCTTGGGGACTGCGAAAAGATTGGAGTAGAAACCGAGGCCCATCTCTAAGCGCGGTACCGGCCGGATGACTGCCATCTAACAGATTCTTTACTGACGCCAGGAGCCCCTGCGCGGCCAAAGGATCGATGGGCACCCGAGACCGAAAGAACCGTGAAGGAGGGCGAGACTCGAATTCCAGCTTGTAACCGGACGACACCACTTCCTGGATCCATCTGTCTGGAACCTCTTGGTTCCAAACCTGGGAGAAGTGTCGCAATAGTCCCCCCACCCGCACGGGTGAGGGCAGCCCCTCATTGCTGAGCGGGCTTATCAGCAGGCTTGGGCTTGGTGCCCCAGGACTGAGTGGGCCGGCCACGGCCCCTCCCCCGAGTCCAACCTGCACCTCTGGTAGCGGGAAAGGAAGCCCCCTTACTCGCTCTGAATCCTCGAAAGGAAGGCCTACCAGAACTTGCCCCCCTAAAGGGACCACAAGGCCTCTTGCGTTGTGGCATCTTACCACCCTTTGCGACTGAATCAATTTTCTCCCCAAACAGACGCAACCCCAAAAAGGGGAGAGCTGTGAGCACCTTTTTAGAAACTGCGTCCGCCGACCACTGACGCAGCCATACTGACCGGCGAATAGCCACCAGCATAGCCGCTGCCTTGCTACTCATAGCCAGCGCATCGTCCTGAGCGGATAGGACATAGGACACAAAAGATTCACACTGCTTAAGCGCAGTAAACTCTTTACAAGCGGGATTGAGATCCTCATATAGCCCCTGAATTACAGACCTAATCGCCAATAGAAGAAGGGCTGAAGCACACACCGGGCGCATCGCTGACCCGGCATAAGTAAAACCATGGAGAGCGTACTGGTCAATCCGACGATCTTCCCCATCTTTAGGCACAGTGGTCTCAGCAGACTGTACCACAGCCGTGCTGGAGAGCCCTAGCACAGGGGTATCGACGTCAGGAGGGACAGACCAAAGCTTCACCAACTCTGGCGGGAAAAGGATAACGCTTTTCCCAACTGGAAGGGATTCCAGATAACCTCGTGGGATGTTCCCATTCCTTAAGGACCACCCTCTCAAAGTGGTGCTGTCTGGGAAAAACTCAACGCGGCTGAGGCTCTTTAAACAACTGACCCTTTGGCAGGGTGACAGCCTCAGGCGGATCTAAATTCAAAATTTTAAACATTTGAGCCAGAATGGAGGGGGTGTCAAAAGCAACCCCCGCCGACCAATCGCATCAGCCTCAAGCTGATCTGCAGGCTCATCTGACTCCAACAGGAATTCTTCCTCATCCGGGGATCCATCGGACCATTCCACAGGCTCACATAACTCGTCCTGTGGAGCCGAAGGTACCGGAGTCAGGTGCTTCCGTTTTGCAGGGGCCTTTAACCCTGCTTTAACGGGCATTACTTTCCGGGGGCTGGCCGACTGTGCCGCCACCTCGGATTGCGAATCCCCACTTTTGACAGTGTCATGCGGGGTCCGGAACAGGGAGGGAGAGGTAGGAGATGATGAAGGTTGTGACGGGCCAGCAGCCGAAGCAACAGACTGGCGCGCAATGCTCTGCTTTGCACAAGGGATGCAAATAAAGACATCATCAGCTGGGAGCAGAGCCCCACAACTTATGCACCCCCCGATTGGCTCAGAAGAACCGTTTCCGGCAATAACGGAAGCCTCCATATGGTGATTTATGGTATTCGCAATTTTTTGGGCTTTAACCCTTTAACCGCCAGCCTACCTTGAGATTTTGTCACCCTTTGTTGCCAGACCATTTTGCACTATTTTGCGCTCCCCTTGTTCAACTGTGATTTTTGAGGGGATTTCCAGGGATTTCCCAGGAAAATGATATATTGTTTTTTTCAGCATAGTCTGGGCTTTAACATGAAATGTCTTGTTTGTCATTTGTTAGGTGTATTCTTAATATTTTTGGGTGAAATATGTGCAAAAAAAAAAAAAAAAAAAAAAAATTTTACATATTGTAGTTTTTTTTGGAATAAAAAATGTAAGTTTGTCAATAAAATCTTATTGCGTGTGAAATCCCAATTTCTCCCGGTTACAGCGGTACCACATATGTATAGGTAGACACCCTTTCCTGCCCAGGAGACTCCCCCAAACTGAAACAGCGCTTTAGGAGATTTTCAGATAAAATACAACTATGCTATGCAATATGCGCACCTTGCGGTTTTTCCAGAAAAACAACCCTTTACATTTAAAATACCCCCAACAAACTATATATTCTCTGGAAGTACACACCTCAGGCTTTCTAGGCGTACCAGGCTTGTGGATGTGGCCATAGTTTTCTGGAAGTAATCCCTCAACGTAATCTTTGGTTGCAAAGAGTTTCCCTAAAAAAAGGATAAAAAAGCAGAATCAAAGCCACATTTTCCTAAAAAAACTATATACAAACAAGAAAAATCAAGTTTAATCTGAAAAAGCAACATCTCCCGAACAGAACGATACCCAACATGCATAGGTTCTGTCAAGGGAAGAGTTGCCAAACACCCCAAAGTAAAGCATGTGCGTAACGGTAATTTTACTTGAAAATTTCAGCTCTGCAGACAAAGTGCGCACCTTGCGATTTTTCAACCAAAACAACCCTTTACATTTGGAATATCCCCCATAAACCATATATTCCCTGAAAGTACACACGTTAAGCTTTCTAAGGGTACCCAGCTGCTGTAATAAAATTTTTTTTTTAGAAAATTGACTCCTTTATTTTAAATAAAAAATGTATTTTATTAAGGAAAATCATATTGCATGTGAAAGCCCCATTTCTACCGATTAGAACGGTACCACATATTTATCGGTAGCCCCCCGTTCCTGCCCAGGAGACCCCCCTAACTGAAACAAGTATTTTATAACATTCACAAAAAAAAACACAAAAACCATCCACACTACAAAGGGTTAAATCGAGAAAAAAAATGACATAGGGTCCCCCCTCCCAGGGGAGGGAGACCCCATTTTTTTTTTTGATTTTTAAGGGTTAAAAACCCTTAAAAATCAAAAAAAAAAAATGACGTGGGGTCCCCCTTACCCACAGTAACCAGCCCGGGACCAGCTATGGGGGCTTGTAGGCACAGAGTGGGGGGGCCAGCTTTTGTGGCCCCCCCACCCTGCAGCCTACGAGCCCACATAGCCCATGTGGGCCCGGGCTCTTCTGCCCCCCCCTGGCCTTTGGGGAGGCAGGTAATGGGGGTGCTGGGGGTTAATGGCAAGCCACCCGCTAGCGCAGGTGGCTTGCCATCCCCCCAGCCTTGTGAACTGGTATAGGGGTCATGGACCCCTTACCAGTTCACAAGAGGTTAAAAGTAAAAAATGACACAGACACACAAAAGAGAAAAAATATTTTATTAATTTTTTTTTTTTTTTTTTTTTTACACTGTACTCACCTCCCATCCATCCTGGAGCACTCTGTCCCTCGGCGATCACTGGCTTCTGCTCACTTGCTAGAAGCCTTTTATAGCTGCTGGATGACAGAACACAAAGGGTTAATCAAAAAAAAAAATGACATAGGGTCCCCCCTCCCAGGGGGGGTGGACCCCATTTTTTTTTTTTGATTTTTAAGGGTTAAAAACCCTTAAAAATCAAAAAAAAAATTGACGTGGGGTCCCCCTTACCCACAGTAACCAGCCCGGGACCAGCTATGGGGGCTTGTAGGCACAGAGTGGGGGGGCCAGCTTATGTGGCCCCCCCACCCTGCAGCCTACGAGCCCACATAGCCCATGTGGGCCCGGGCTCTTCTGCCCCCCCCTGGCCTTTGGGGAGGCAGGTAATGGGGGTGCCAGGGGTTAATGGCAAGCCACCCGCTAGCGCAGGTGGCTTGCCATCTCCCCAGCCTTGTGAACTGGTATAAGGGGTCACATGGACCCCTTACCAGTTCACAAAGGGTTAAATGGTAAAAAAAAAAAAGACAAGACACGTTTTTAAAAAAAAAAAAAAAAACTTTTACTTTACTCACCTCCGATCTTCATCTTCTGTGTCCCGCGGCGATCTGCTGTCAGTGACGGCTGGGCAGAGAAGGGGGGAGGCAGGCGATCGGAGGATCGCCTACCTCCCTCCTTCCCCGCCCAGCCGTCACCGGCATCTGAGAAACGAACTGCCGGGTGCCCCGATGACACCCGGCGGTGACGTCATCTGGCCCCGCCCCGTGACGTCACCAAGATGGCGGCCGCCATCGGAAGAGGCAAGGGAGGAGGGCTGTTATGCCCCCTCCAGAAGACAGAAGAGCGGGGGGGGGGGATCGGAGCCCCCCCCCCCCCCGTGAAGAGGAGAGCCTGCGGGAGCCGGCGGGGACAAAGGTAGGTGACTGTTTTTTTTTTTTTGTTTTTTTTTTTTACAGTAAACCGGGCGGCTGCTGAAACGGGGGGGGGGCACCCTGTTCCGGGCCCTCCCCTGCAGCCGGAGGAGCCCCGATGGGCGATCGGAGCCCCTCTGGCTGAAGAGGAGACCCGACCGGATCGAACGAGGGGTCAGGTAAGTGTCTTTTATTTTTACTTTTTTTTTTTTTTACTGGGGAAAGTCAGGCACGTAAATTTTACGTGGCTGGCGTTTAACTGTTGGAGAGGCAGCCACGTAAAATTTACGTGGCTGGCGTTTAAAGGGTTAAGGCATAAGCCAACCCGGGATGCCCCCTTATTTGTAAATGTCCCGGAAGGGAGGATTTTTTTTTTATTTTTTTTTTTTTAAAAGGAAGGTCCTATATATATATATATATATATATATATATATATATATTCTTAAATATAAAAATATCCCAATATTCTTTATTTTTTTTTTTTTTTAAAGAAAGACTAGCCAAGTAACAGAGCCGGAGGGCCACCATAAACAGGGATCCCGGGATCTGTAAGGAAAAGAAAAACCACAATCAGACCCCCACATGCGTGTAACAAGCCAAAAAACCTATGTATGCATGGCACCAAAGTGCCTTTAAATGAGCAAGAAAAGACCACAACCCTGCCCCTTAATAAATTCAAAACATGATGCCTCCTTAAAAACACTCGCCCCCATATCTACATATTATAGATATTTAACTCCCACTCAACCAGGGTGGGGCCGCTTACCTGAAAGGACCGAGAGCAGCAACCGGAGGGACGAAGCAGCAGCCAGCAGCAGTACAGGTAAATACAACCATGTGCGGCCGCGCGCCCCCCCCCCCCCCCACGTGACTTCCTTTTAAACTTGAAAGGAAGGAAGTGAAGCTGGGGCCGGCCGCATGACGCTACCACCGGCGCCACGCCCCCGTCACCGCGTCACCGGGACCCGCCCCCTAAGCTCGATCAGTGCGGCCAAATCATCTAGGAATTGAAACCGACCAGGATTATAAAAAACAGACCTTGCCGAAAGGGAAAAGAGTGCACACATGCTGTGCAGTCTGCTCAATGCATAAAGTAAAACACACATGTTATCATAAAATTATACTGTGAAAAACACACACACAAAATACACAACCCTCTAACCCCCCCCCCCATAGTGAAGGGAGAAGGGACCGTAACGGGAGAGTAAGGGGCTACGGGGACCCTCGGGACAGGGGCATCCCATTTCCGGATCACCATGCCGTATAGCCGCATTGCCCCCAAAAGAGGGGGTCGAGCGGAGGAGATAAGCTCCTAGGCACCTATAGTGCCATCTACCATTTGCCCAGTGAGCAGCCTAGGCTGGGAGGCTTCCATTCCACCATCAAGGTATAAACACTCAAACCGGGCAGAAATAGACCAAAAGGGGGGTGCCGGGGTAAGACCCCAGCTACCTGTAAGCAGGAGACTTCAATCTTCTGTCTTGTCGTCAAGCAGAGAGAAAAATACTGGTGATTGAAGGGAGGTACCAGGTATATATAGGCCGAAAGGGGGCTCGTTACAAGACTTCCTCTCTGCACAGCGTCACCTGGCGGCGAGTTAACCCAATAAGTGAAGAATATTTAAAAGTGAAGCGGTGTGTGTGGCACACCAAGAATAACAGGCTCCTCCCGGCCCTTCATATACCCAGGGACCTCCCACAAATCCCCAGCATTGAAAAGCAGTGAGAAAAAGAAGCCGGGAGAAACCAACCACAAAAAAAAAAAAAAAAACTGGTAATAATAACCATGATAACAATCACCATACAGGGGATCCAGAATAATGTAAAACCAGGGTGGGGTGGAGCAGGACGTACTGTATGCATATAATACCAATTCTACAGGTGAGTATTTCACAGAATTGTATTATTTTAAGCATACAGTACGTCCTGCTCCATATATAATACTTACACGTGGGACATCCAATAGCAGTGTCCATAAAGTAGGGTGGGATCCCCAACAAAAAAGGCACAGCAGACAGTTAAAAAGCACTGGCACCTGCAACTTTGCTACCAAGAGCTACGTGAGCAAAGGCTCCAACGTCAACCTCATAAAAACCTTGGAGAAGGTATAAACAGAAAACAAGTAGCGGTCCGGCAACCCGTTCAAACCAAAGCCTGGCGCTGAAAGGCCCAAAGAACCAAGACACCAAAAAGAATCAGAATAAAGAAAGGAGAAGATTTTTCCCCGTAAAAGAACAGGCCTGAGAAACAGCCCGACCAGTCCAAACGCTAACAGTAGTTTAGGCAGAAGCCGAAACCTTTCCTAGGACCAGAATGGACAACCCAACCAAGTAAAGACCAGGCCAAAGGGCCGCGTAACCCCTGAAAGCAGATGAGATCAGGCACCTACGGATGGAAACGCCCGCAAACCCCAAAGGGCATCAGTCCCCCTAAAGGACAAGAGACCATCCAGGAAAAGCTTCCAACACCTGTTGAGGGAATGTAAACCCCCTTTCTTGCAGCGTTACAAGGGATAATGCCCGGAAGAAAGACAATGTCCTGAATACATAAGCCCAAGACACCACCTTAGGCAGAAGGACTGGCGTAAAGCGCAACACCACCTCATCATGGTGTATATATCAATAAACGAGGGCTAGCTAAACAGAGCCGCCCGCTCAGGCACACGACTGAAGTAACAGCCCCCAGAAGGACAACTGGAAGGAAGAACAGAGACAGCATCCGGAATAGGTCCAAAGAGAACGCCCCACAAGGCAAGCAAAATAAAAAGCAATCCCAAAGAGGATCATAGAATTACGTGGGGAATACACATGAGTAATCCCCAAAAGAAAGCTCAACCAAGGAAAAAAGTGAGCAAAAGACTTCTATAGGAAGGCGGACAGGGCAGAACCTGAACCTTCAGAGTATCGAGGTGGAAAGCCAACTCCAACCCATGCCGCTACAAAGATATAACCCTGAGAACAGATGGCGGCCAATAGGGAAGCCCTAGACTCACACCAATCAATATGGGTATGCCATACTCTGTAACAGACCGAGGAAGAATAAAAGGCTTGGTCCTAGGCTTCTCATAGTCACAGTTAGAGAGAAGGTAAGCCTGTCTCCATCAAGCTAGAGGAATCAGCAGTCAGGTCGTCCAGAACAGAACCCGTAGATTGGGGTGACATAAAAAAGTCCCTGAGTGAGCAGATCAGCACACCTGAAAACACGTACAGGTCCGCAGTCCTCAGCACCACGACTGCAGACCACACTGCCATAGGCCACCAGAATCACTGGTCCCCCCTTCTAGTAACTTGCGCAGATCCCCGCCTAGCAGGGTGAATGAAGATAAGACATAAGCATAGCATGTCCAGGTACAACTCAAGGAAGCCTCACGACCACAGTCAGGAATACTTGGACAGAGAAAAGAAGGCCGAGAACTAGTGATAGTGACGGGCCCCCAACAGAACCACACAAGTTGGATCTCAAAGAGACAAAAGGATTAGCACATCCTGTCTCAGAAGGACATCCATAGGAGCGAATACCACCGACGGGCAGGGAACGTAGTCCTTCGCCCAGATCAGGAATAGATACCTTCCAGGAGAATAAACCTGCTCCGAGTACCACACAGATAATCAATACAGGACACCATCAAGAGCCCTCCAGGAGGAGGTCCAGAAGAGGGATAGGCCAAGCATATAGAGCCACCCCGAAAGTTCACTGTTTCAAAATTCAATAGATGTATGGGCCCCACCTCGGAACCACAGGGGGTTTTAGAAGGAAACTCCTCTCCCTGTCAACCTGATAGATATGGCATCCATCTACAGGAAAAAACGCAAAGAAGGGGTGCCCCCTGACTGGTTCCTTGAGTACAACAGTCTCAGAAGAAACTACCTTACCAAGGGGGAAGGTACACAGACCCAGATCCAGCGAAGCTGGAATCTGACCAGCATTAACAAAAATACCATTTTGTGAATACTCACCTGTAAAATGGGTATTCTAAGTATGTCACACACCCTGCTTCAAACATTAATATTTACACTTGGGTTACTCCACCAGTAGGTGGCGACGCTGCAGAGAAGTCTTGAAAAAAAACGAGCGCTCCTGATCTATAATACCTGGGACCTCCCACTTACCTCCCAGTTTTAAAACAGCAGTAAAGACAAGGTACCAGGAAAAAGTATGTCACACACCCCGCTTCAAACATTAATATTTACACTTGGGACATCCAAAAGCAGTGTCCAGAAAGGGCGGGTATCCAACAAGACAATAATGCAGTACTCAAACCACTGCAACCTGCAGAACCTTGCCAAACACAGCATCCGCTGAAGCCCGCACATCAACCTTATATAACTTGGAAAAAGTGTGGACAGAAGACCAAGTAGCAGCCTTACAAACCTGTTCACAGAAGCCTGGTGCTGAAAAGCCCAAGACGCTCCAACAGCACGAGTAGAAAGAGAAGTGATACGAAAAAGGGGAAACCTTCCCCTTGGTAGAATAGGCCCCAACAACGGCCTGACAAATCCAATTACTAATGGAAGACTTAGCCGGAGCCAAACCTTTCCTAGGCCCACAGGGCACAATGAAGAAGGCATCAGTCTAACAAAAAGGAGATGTAGTAAGAAAATAGTACTTCACACAGCGTACAACGTCCAAACAATGCAAAACCCTCTCCTTGTCATTCCTAGGCTTAGAACACAAGGAAGGAAGAACAATGTCCTGATTAAGATGAAAAGCAGAGACCACCTTAGGAAGAAAGTCCGTTTTGAAGCAGAAAACCACTTTGCCCTGATGCCTCTCAAAGTAAGGAGCCAGAATCGACAAGGCCGCCAACTCCGAAACACGCCGAACAGAAGTGAAGGCCACCAAAAAGGCAACCTTCTGAGTCAGAGTAGAAAGAGCAATATCCTGCAAGGCTCAAAAGGAGGAGACTGAAGAGCAGAGAGAACCAAATGCAAATCCCAAACAGGGAGCAAAGGCTTCCTAGGAGGCCGCACATGCGAAACCCCCTGGAAAAAAGTTTTGACTAAAGGATGAAGCACAAAAGCCCTTTGAAAAAAGACAGACAAGGCAGAAACCTGCCCCTTCAAGGTACTCAGCTGGAGACCAGAATCCAGCTCCGATTGAAGAAAATCCAAAATTCTGGAAACAGGGCAAAGATCTAGCCTCACACCAATCAATATAAGATCTCCAAGTCCTATAGTAGATGGTAGAAGAAGGCCTCTTCCTGGCGCTAATAAGAGTCTGAACAGAATCCGAAAGACCTCCCTCCCTTAAGATGGAGGTCTCAGCAGCCAGGCCATCAAAGCCAGAGTTGGTAAATTGGGGTAACGCAGTTGACCCTGTGTGAGAAGATCCAGCCGAAGAGGCAGATCGAACTGATCTACCGCCAGACGAACAATGTCTGCGAACCACACCTGCCTTGGCCACCTTGGAGCCACGAGAATGGCGGGAACCCCTTCCAGGGCCAGCTTTCGCAACACCTTGCCTAGCATGGGAATCGGAGGAAACAGATAAAGGAACCCCAGGTCCCCCCAGCTCAGAGACATGGCATCCACCGCCAGAGGATCCTGAGAGAGCGACACGAATGTCGTAAGCGTGTAATTGTGACGAGAGGCAAACAAGTCCACCTCCGGTGTCCCCCGCCGGAGACAAAGAGTCCGAAACACCTTGGGATCGAGAGACCATTCCCCCCGGCGGAAAGAGCACCTGCTCAGAAAGTCCGCCTCCGTGTTTTCCACTCCCGGAACGTACACTGCCGAGATGCAAGGGATATGGATCTCCTCCCAGGCTAGGATCAGAGACACCTCTCTGAGGGCACTCAGACTGCTAGTCCCTCCCTGGTGATTGATGTAAGCAACCGCCTTCCGATTGTCTGACCGAACCTGAACCGGCAAACCCTGTAAATGCTGTGTCAAGTGAGACAGAACCAACCTGATGGCTCTCAGCTCCAGAACGTTGATGGGCAAGTGGGCCTCCTGAGATCCTTCCAGAAAACTCCCCATCCCGACAAACTGGCGTCCGTGGTGACAAAGAGGCGTCAGAAAAGACCTGCCCCTCAAGAGATTGGCCGAGACCATCCACCACTGAAGAGACTGCCGAACCCGGGAGGACATCTGGAAGGGCCGATCTAACGACCTCGGTCGCCGGTCCCAAGACGCCAACAGATGAAGCTGAAGCGTCCTCGTGTGAAACTGAGCAAAGGGAACTGCCTCGAAGGAGGCTACCATCAACCCCACCCGTCTCAACCCTAGCCGGATGGACGGGCGAGGATTGGAGATAAGAAGCTGCGCCAATGCCTGAATCAAGAGAACCTTAGGCTGAGGCAACAACACTCTGTGTTGACAAGAATCCAAGGACATTCCCAGAAAGGACACCACCCTGGCCAGAGCGAGGGAAGACTTGGGATAGTTGATCACCCAGCCGAAACTCTCCAGAGTGGACACCACCGCCCTGGTGTCCGTCTCCGATTGACCGAAGGAAGGAGCCATGATGAGAAGGTCGCCCAGATAAGGCACGATGCGAATCCCCGAGCCCTGAGAAGGGCCATCACTCCAGCCAGCACCTTGGTGAACACCCTTGGAGCCGAGGTAAGGCCAAACGGAAGAGCCACAAATGAAAATGCCTATCTTCCACCACGAAAAGAAGAAACCTTTGATGAGCCGGAAAGATAGGAACATGAAAGTAAGCATACTTGATGTCTATGGACGTCATGAAGTCCCGCTGCCGAAGAGAATTGAGGGAAGAGCGCAGAGTTTCCATGCGAAATTTCCGGGGACGTATAAACCTGTTGAGGAACTTCAGATCCAGGATGGGACGCACCGATCCATCCTTCTTGGGCACTGTGAATACCCGAGGCCCACATCCTAGGAAGGAACCGGGCAGATGACTGCCATGTCCAGAAGATTCCTTACCGCCACCAGGAGCTTCTTGCGCGGCCGAAGGATCGGTGGACACCCGAGCCCTGAAAAACTTTGAAGGAGGTCGAGACTCGAACTCCAGTTTGTAACCGGACAACACCACCTCCCGGACCCATCTGTCCGGGACCGCCTGGTCCCAAATCTGGGAGAAGTGTCACAACCGTCCCCCCACCCGCACGGGTGAGGGTGCCCCTTCATTGCTGAGCAGGCTTGGCAGCGGGCTTGGGGCCCCAGGAGTGACCGGGACAGCCATGGCCTCTCCCCCGGTTCCAACCTGCCCCTCTGGCAGCTGGAAAAGGAGGCCCCCCTTGCCCGCTCTGGCTCCCCGAAAGGAGGGACTAAAAAGCCGCTCCCCGAAAGGAACGACGCGACTTCTTGAGTTGAGGCAACTTACCCCCCTTGGCAACCGAATCCAGTTTGTCGCCAAACAGGCGCAAACCCAAGAAGGGAAGAGCCGTAAGCGATTTCTTAGAATTAAAGTCAGCCGTCCATTGTCGTAGTCACACCCACCGTCGAATAGCAACCAACAGGGCTGTGGTTCTGCTACACATCGCGATGGAATCATCCTGGGCGGCCAGAACAAAGGAAACAAATGACTCACACTGCTTGAGAGAAGTAAACTCATCACAGGAGAGATCAAGGCCTGCGTACAAATCCCTAACAATGGACCTGACAGCCAACAACAAAAGCGGCGAAGCACAAATCAGCCGCAAGGCCGAACCAGCACTGATGAAACCATGGCGATCCGACGATCCTCACCATCCTTAATGGTAGTAGTGTCAGGAGAGTGCAACACAGCCGTGTTAGAGAGCCCCAACACCTGGGCATCAGCTGCAGGGGGAACAGACCAACATTTTACCAAGTCCTCCGGAAAGGGATACCGCTTATCCCAACCAGGAGGGACCAACAAGGCGCGTAGGCTGTGCCCATTCCGTAAGGACAACCCTCTCAAAAAGTTGTTGCTTGGGAAACACCAAACGCGGCTTGGGTACATCAAACAACTCGCCCTTTTGCGAAACATTTGGGCCAAAATAGAGGGAGTGTCAAGAGACACCCCCGCAGCCTGATCACCAGCAGTACCAAACAAATGCTGGTAGCCAGGCTCGTCCGACTCCTCGAAGAGCTCCCCCTCCTCAGCCGGGGGACCATCGGACCAATTCAAAACTTCCAACACCTCATCCTCCGGATCCGGCGATGCCGGAGAAAGGTGCTTCCGCTTAAAGTGGACCATCACCCTCCCGTGATCGGCCCGGGAATCTATAAGGTTCCCGGGCCGATCACCTCCCTCCCCGCGGGACATCCGAGATCGGGATGTCCCGTGGGATGAAACCCCCCCCCAAACACCCCAAATCCCCTTACTTTGTCTTCGTCGGCGGCCGGCCGCCGCCGCCTCCCTCGCGCCCCTCTAGACGTGCGCGCGCCCGCGCCGGCCGTCTGTGAATGGCCGGCGCGCCCGTCAAGAGTGACGCGCGGGAGGCGGCGGCGGAGGAGCCGCTTGTCCGCGGCTGTCAAAACACTTGTCCGTCGATGCTGGGAGGGGTGAGTTTTTCGGGTGATCGGGGGGGGGGGGGGTTTCACACAGCGGGGCACCCCGATCGGGGGTGCCCCACCGAAGTGGACCAAGACCCAGGATAGTCAAAATGGGTGTTGGTCCACTTTAACCGTAGCCTTCTGAGCTACCGCAGCGGAAAACATCTTCTCGAGGCTGGCCAACCATGCGCACACCTCGGATAGCGAATCCCCACCTATGACCACGTCACACGGGGTCCGGAATAGGCGTGGGGGGTAGGAGATGACTGAGGTTGCGAAGAGCCAGAAGCCGGAGTGCCGGACTGGCGCGCAATGTTCTGCTGAGCACATGGAATGCATAATATAACATCATCCCCGGGGAGCGGAGCCCCACAACCCCCACACAGCCTGGATTGCCCCGAAGAGCCATTTCCGGTATTGGTGGAAGCCTCCATACGGTGAAATTGTGACATTCGCAATAATCCAGGGATTTACACAGTATGCAACCCGGGAGGCCCCTTTTACATGTCCCGGGAGTGGGAGGCCCAATATAAGAAATAAGGCCAACAAGCCAGTTATGTTATGACCGGGAGACCCCTTTTAACACGGGTATCCCAGGATCTGTAAGGGAAAAGGACCACAGTCAATCTCAGTGTAAGGAAAAAAGAGCACTAACACAGTGACAAGGAGCATGAACTAACCAAGCAGGCAAAACAATCATGCACTCACATACTTCTTACACATGATGCATTAAAAAGGTACCAAAACCCATATAGAGATAGAGAGAGAGATAGAGAGATAGAGATATATATATATATATTATGTAATGCATACAATACAAGCACAGACCCAAAGCCTGAGGACAACCAGCCCATGGGACTGGTCCCTACATGAATAAGCACATAAACCTTAAGTGGCCCCAAGGTAGGTTACTCTAGTATATAACACATCATTTCAGTTCAAAACTAAAGCAACATTATGAAGTTGCCACTAGAGCCATCACTACTGCAGAAAGGAAGTAATCCTCCTTTCGTTATATAGGACTCAGGACAGCTAGCTTGCATCTGACAACAAACGCATGACAGGGAAATGCACCAATAATGGCGGCCTGCCAGCACCTCGAGACCGTAACCAGCGCGAGAGAGAGAAGGGCGGGCCTGGCACAATGCGCGAAGCGCTCCGGCCCCACCCCCCCTCCGGAGACCCGTACAGCGCGGGCCGCTAGCAAACGCGGCCCCGCCCACGACACCAAAAACCACAGCCCACAAAATGGCGGCACCGCCAGCGCTATAGATGGGCGCCCTGACCTAAACAGTTGCACAAGCACCACAGGGACCAAAAGCCACTCATACAAGGACCCCCAGCAGAAAAGGACACCCACACACAGCGGCGCGAAGCCCCGCCCTCCGCCAGAAGTCACGCATTCACCAAAACACACTTAGTAAAAGCACCCCACATAATCCCCCCCCCCCCCCCCCCACGCAGGGAGAAGGGACAGAGCAGGTATAAGGCAAGCTAAGGGGAGAACCGGGACGGGGCATCCCAAATCCGGATCACCGGGCCGGATCGTCGCATTGCCCCACGCATGGGACCTAGCGGAGGAGATAAGCTCCTAGGCACCATGAGGTGCCATCTACCTTTACCCAGCCAGCAGTCTAGGCTGGGAGGCTTCCGTAATGTAACACTAAGGGCATACAAAAAATGACTGGGCAGAAATAGACCATGGGGGGTGCCGGGGTTTTAACCCGGCTACCTGCAAGCAGGAGACTTCTTTCTTCTGTCTTGTCGCCATCTTGCAGAGAAGAACACTGGGAGATAAGTGGGAGGTCCCAGGTATTATAGATCAGGAGGGGCTCGTTTTTTTCAAGACTTCTCTGCAGCGTCGCCACCTGCTGGTGGAGTAACCCAAGTGTAAATATTAATGTTTGAAGCGGGGTGTGTGACATACTTAGAATATAAGTAGCAGAAGAGCCTAAGGGCACTGAGTAAAGGTCTGGGCAGCCACCAATGGGCCCACCAGCTGCAATCCTGCCTGGCGCAGAACGGGGACAGCAATGAGGGACAGAGCCCATATAACAAGATTGTCCCCTCGAATGTCAATGAAGACTGTTCTAGCCTGAACCGAATTTAAATTCAACCCCCGAAATGGAACTACCAATAAGGGAACAAAGGGGAATTGAGGTGAGAGTACCCAACCAAGGACTCCCAAAGGACACCACCAGCCAAGTAACCAACTCGGCCTGACGTAGAGATTGGGAAGCAAGGAAGGGCGACCGGGTAGTTCATCATGCGGACGCACCTGGGTCTCAGCAGAGACATCACCCCCGTCAGTGCCTTGGAGAGCACTCTGGGAGCAGAAGAGAGGCCAGGTAACAAGGTCACAATCAGCAGTGTTGGACCTCCAACACAATCTGTAAGAGCCTCCGTGTCCACAATACACAGTGGAAATGAAATAAGCATCTTAGATCTCCACAAACGGCAAGAGGCCCCTGGGCGTAGGGCGCAGGCGGCCCAACCCAGAGAAACAATGCAGAAACTGCCAGTGAATGTAAACTTGTCGAACCCATGGAAGTCCAGAATGGACCAGACTGCCTCATCCTTTTGGGAGGAAATGTGGAAAAAAGGCAGAAGTAAAGGGCAACCTGCAAGTGGCCCCAGACCTTGCAGGCCGAGCCAGGCCTGCACAAACACCTGAAGGGAGACAGGGACCAAAGGCACCCTGACAATCACGGGAAGAGACCGCCCAGCAACTCTATCCTGCATCCAGAGGAAACTACCTCCTGAATCCACCAGCAAGAGGCATGACGCCTCCTGATAGGAGCAAGGTGCTGTGGCCATCCCCTCACCCAGAAGGGCGAGGGCGTCCCATCATGCTTGGGGAGTTTTGGTGAAATATTTGGACTTAGTCCTGCCAGAGGGGCCAGGGCGTTGTCTGCCAATCCTGGGACAGGAATCTACACCAAATAGTTGGAAGCACACCCATGGATCCTGTTTGACACTAACATAGGGGGGAGGAGGGGTGTCCCTGCCCCGAGGAGGCCGAGACAGCCTTCTGCGTAGGGGTGTTCTGCCCCTTATTCCAAAAAGGTCCAGACGGGCCCCAAATAGGCGTCGCCCTTTAAAGGGGAGCCCAGTAAGAGTCTTTTTTGTAGCATCGTCAACACCCCACTGTCGCAGCCAGAGCAAGCGACATATAGCTACCACAAGGGCAGAAGTTCTTGCACACATCCTAATGGTGTCATCCAGCGCTAAAAGGATAAACCTTACAAATACATCACAACTGGAGAGTACGTTAAACACCTCCCAGGGAAGATCCTCAGGTTGATGGTCGATCATCTTTCTGATGAGGGTTCTAGCGGCCACTGCACAGACCGGGCGCCGTCCCAGCACAAGAAAAGGCATGGGAAGCCAGCCTATCAATGCGCCGGTCCTCAGCATCCCGAAGGGTACGATAAGAAGGAGCTGTAATGAAGGGGGGGGGGTTAAGAACCCCTATGATCGGTGCATCCACCACAGGAGGTGATGACCAACTGTTAACCACATCAGGGGGAAAAGGGTATTTCCAATCCCAGTCCCCTAGAAGTTTACTAGGGGATTCCCATTCTTTGAGTACGAGAGCCTGGAAATGATCCTGCTCCAGAAATTCCAAGCGCGGTGTCGCTGTATGGAACCTCTCTCCTCGAGGCCTGGGAACCTCATCAGAGGGAGAGATAGACAATACCTCAAAAAATTTTTATCAGCAATTCATCAGTGTCACACAAGCCCCAGGAACCAGGACCAGTATCATCATGACTCCTTGGCCCCTCATCAGGGGAGTCCGAGTCGGAGAACAGCTCACCTTCATCAGAAGGAGCAAAACCCCGCGGAGCAGCGAATTCCTCCATTTCAGTAGGAAGGGGTGAAACCGGAGGCGTCAGGAACCGCTTCTTTCCAGGGCCCAAGCGCTCTGCCAACCTCGAGATAACCTTATCAGCCGTAGGCAGAATGCGCGGCACAACTTGCTGGTCATCCCCGCTCGAGTGCAACTCATTAAACCGAGGTGCAGCCACTGGCAACCCTGATTGCAGGGCCAGTACTTGTTCAGCACAGGGTCCACAGACCCGTGCTCTGTCAGCATCAGCATGGGGTTGTCCACACGCTGAACACAGCCAGTCTTGTCCCCGAGGGACCCCGGTCACATAATTCTGAGATGCCTCCATAGGGTGATTATCTAGACACAATATGTCCGTAGGGATTTACGCAATAGGCAACCCTGGATGCCCCAAGACCCGCTGATCAATGTGGGAGAATAGTAGGGAAGCCCGCTAAATATATAAATATATACATATGAGGCCGGGAGAAGCCACCGGAGACTTGACGTCTGAAAGACAAAGGGAATAAGAGGTGTCGGGGCCATGCGCAGCTGGTAAAATATTTAATAAAGAATCGCCAGCGAGGGCACTTACAGACCAAGGAGGAGGGGAACCGCCACCACGCGCGAAGATCATCAAAATGGCGCCCAGCGAACCTCGAAGGGCGGCCCAATCTTTGGCAGTGACGCGGAGCGCGCCAAGCCAGGTCCCCGACCACCCCGAAGAGCGCGAAGCTCTGAGGTAGTTGTCAAGCACGCAAGGATAAAATCACTTAATATAAGCCTTGCAAAAGGAAGACACCGCAGCATCTATACGAAGCCACCGCCCGCGCGGCACACTATTCAAAAAGGCAGGGACACATGTACGGCGGCAGCCAAATAAAAATAAGGAGCAAGAAGCGCGGCTCTGACACCCAGATGTAAATCAAGGGCAATACTATGGCCATAAGCGTGACATTAGAGTACGCCGGGACCGCCACACACATACCCCCCCCCCCTTTCTTTTCCCCCTAACTACTGGGGGAAACGAGGGAGGATGGCGACTCTTTACGCAGGGTCCACCACTACACAGGGCACGGGGCAATAATGCGAGAGGGGCATCCACTAGAGGCTCACCATTAGCCTAACCGCCTACCCTATGGTGGGGGACTGCGGTGGAGCATGGCTCCATAAGCACACATGGTGCTGCCTACCTTCACCCGACCAGCGCAGCCCAGGCTGGGAGGCACATGACAAGGAGGACGGTTGGAAATAGTCCCACAGGGCCGCAGGCTGTAATAGCCCCACTCACCTGCGAGAGAGTGATACTTCATGTCTTCGCAGTCAGCACTGCAGAGAAATCTGGGGATTTGCTGGAGGTCCCTGGGTATATGAAGGGCCGGGAGGAGCCTGTTTTTGCATGTCTGCAGTGCACAGCGCCATCTGGCGGAGGATTACCCACGTGTAAGTATAATATATGGAGCAGGACGTACTGTATGCTTAGAATAACAAAAACAAAAACATACATAAAAGCCTTGCAAGCTCAGCATCTTCTAAAAAACCTCATCTTACCCGAAATACCTTTTATTCCTACCAAATACCAACAAATTTTTCGAACAAAGGAACAAATTTGTAGACCACTCTCATATTACTATTCCCTCCTAAACCCACTCAGTAGAATACAGGGAACTAGACACAGAAAAATGGGAAAATGATTCAGGATCAGAGATCAGACAACAAGAAAAAGAAAATATATTTCGCTTTATTAACATCAAATCTCCAGCTTTAAAAATATTCAGCTTAAAATACTGGCATTATTATACCTCTGACTACAACCAAAGCTTCAGGAAATACGACTGCTGGAGGTGTAAAGAATATCAGATGACGGTTAGGGATCTATGGTGGGATTGCAAACACATAGAACCACTCTGGAACGTTACAAAAGCAAATTATACAAACAATAAAAAAGCAGAAATAACGATTACAGCAAAGGAGGCCCTACTTACTACTCCATATGTCAGTAGTAGCCAAAGTGACGGTAATACCCCATCCAACATAGAAGAAATATTGATTTCATTAATCACATGGATCACAAGAAAGCATAGTAATTAGATGGGGAGAACCCGTATACCTAAATCTTGCACAATGGAAGAAACATATGACCCTACAAATAAACAATGAAATCACCCTAGCAACCGACCCGAAGTACAGACAGACTCTAATGGAGGGATTGAAGATAATTCAGGAAGTGATAGTTAATATAGCTAAACAAGGTATATCTACAAGACAGATTGCTCACAATTACGAAACAAAATAAAAAAAAAAAAAGGGGGGAGGGGACTAGACTAGACCTGATAAAAAATAAGGTTGCTGGCATTACTAGGATTAGGGCACAAAGAAGGGAGAACAATGTCCTGATTAAGATGAAAAGCAGACACTACCTTAGGCAGAAAATCTGGCTTGAAACGAACCACCACCTTGTCCTGGTGTCTCTCATAGTAGGGGGCTTGAATAGAAAGCGCCGCCAACTCAGACACACGCCTAAAAGAAGTGATAGCCACCAGAAAGACAATCTTGAGCGTAAGAATGGCAAGAGCAGCATCCTGCACAGGTTCAAAGGGAGCACCCTGCAAGGCTGACAAAACCAAGTTCAAATCCCAAACAGGCACCATAAGCTTACGTGGGGGGCACACATGAGTGACCCCCTGGAAAAAGGTCCTGATCAGAGGGTGCTGAGCAAAGGACTTCTGGAAGAAAACAGTACCTTGAAGGGGCAGGTTTCTGCCCTGGCTGAGTTGGAGCCCAGGAACTCCAGAATCCTGGGAATAGAGAACACACAACAGGGAAGAGACTTAGACTCACACCAGTCAATGTAGGCACGCCAAACCCTGTAATAAATGGAAGAAGACGACTTCTTCCTAGCCTTTATCAAAGTATCCACAACCGAGGAAGACAGCCCCTTCGCCATCAAGATGGAGGTTTCAGCAGCCAGGCCGTCAAAGCCAGAGTTTGTAAATTGGGATGGCGTAGTGAGCCCTGAGTGAGCAGATCTGGCACCAAGGGCAGATCGTACTGATCTACTGCCAGCTGTACCACGTCTGCGAACCACACTCTTCTTGGCCACCTGGGAGCCACCAGAATTGCTGGCATCCCTTCCAGAGCAATCTTGCGCAGAACCCTGCCCAGCAGGGGGAACGGAGGAAAGACATACAGAAACTGGAAGTCCTGCCATGACATTGCTAGAGCATCCGTGGTCAAGGCCAGAGGATCCTGGGACAGGGAGACAAAGGCTGGTAGCTTGAGATTGTGACTGGACGCAAAACAGATCCACATCTGGTAGGCCCCAACGGTGACACAGAGATTGGAACACCCTGCTGCATAGGGACCATTCTCCCTGGTGAGAGGCCCCCCTGCTCAGAGAGTCTGCCAGGTGATTTTCCACTCCCGGGATGTACACAGCTGATATGCAGGGGACATTGGCCTCTCGGCCCCGAAGGAGAGTAGTCCATTGATCCAGAACTAACCTGATCGCCCACAGTTCCAAGACATTGATAGGTGTGTGGGCCTCCTGAGGACCCCACCTCCCCTGGAACCGCAGGAACCTCCAGAAACCCCCCCAACCTGACAGACTGGCATCCGTGGTGACCGTCTCCCAGGAAGGGGCAAGAAAGGATCTGCCCTCCCCCCCAACAGGTTCCTTGAGTCCATCCACCACAAGAGGGACCTCCTGACCAGAGGGGAGAGCACACAGACCCCGTCCAGGGATGCTGGGTCCTTGTCCCACACTGACAATAGGTGAAGTTGCAGAGGCCTCAAGTGGAACTGAGCATAAGGGACCGCTTCGAAGCATGCCACCATCAGGCCCACCAGCTGCATCCCCTGCCTGATGGAGGGATGAGGACAGGATAGGAGGAACTGAGCCTGTGCAATCAGACTGTCCACCTTCTGTTGAGGAAGGAAAATCCTTGCCTGAACTGTATCCAGATTCATACCAAGGAAGGGGACAGCGAGGACTTGGGGTGATTGATCACCCATCCAAATGACTCGAGTGGACACCACCAGCTGAGTATCCAGCTCTGCCTGATGTAGAGATTGGGAAGTGATAAGAATGTCGTCCAGATAGGGAAGCACGCGGACGCCCTGACACCTGAGCAGAGACATCACGCCAGCCAGCACCTTGGTAAACACCCTGGGAGCTGAAATGAGATCAAAAGGCAACGCCACAAACTGGTAGTGTTGATCCATCCGAGCGAACCTGAGGAACCTTTGATGACCTGGGAATACAGGAATATGAAGGTAAGCATCTTTGATGTCTACAGAAGTCATGAAGTCCCCTTGGCGCAAGGAACTGATGGCAGAGCGCAGAGTTTCCATGCAAAAGCGCCTGCCCCTGACAAATTCGTTGAGGATCTTTAAGTCCAGGATCGCCTGACTGAACCATCTTTTTTGGGTACTGTGAATAGGTTGGAATAAAACCCCTTGCCTTTTTCTCTTAAGGGGACCTGGCAGATGACCCCCAGCTCCAGGAGGCCTTGCACTGCTTGCACTAGCTCCTGAGCTGCCACAGGGTGAAATGAGGAATCTGATAAATCTTGGAGGGGGCAGGCAGCAAACTCTCTTGTAACCTGAGGACACTACCTCCTGGATCCACCAGTCTGAGACATGAAGCCTCCAGACGTGAGCTGCAGCCGTCCCCCCCACCGGGATGGGTGAGGGCGCCCCATCATGCCTGAGGGGGCTTGGGGGATGATTTTGGTTTGGGACCCCAGGAGGGGCCAGGACGTCCACGTCCTCTGCCCCTACCCCAGAAATCTCCCCGGGCCCCAAGAAAGGAAACCCCCCTCCCCTGTCTGGCACCACGGTAAGGGGAGGAGAAGGAACCCTGACCCAGAAAGGGCCGAGATTGATGCCTGCGCTGGGGTAGCCTGCCTCCCTTAGCAAAAAGGTCCAGGCGGTCCCCAAACAGGCGCAGTCCTTTGAAGGGAAACCCAGTGAGGGCCTTCTTGGCAGCGTTGTCAGCAGCCCACTGGCGCAGCCAAACCGAGCGGCGTATAGCCACCACAAGGGCAGAAGTTCTGGCACACATTCTGATGGTGTCATCCATGGCAGAGAGGACAAAATTTACAAAAACATCACAACTGGCGAGTGCATTGAACACCTCACAAGGCAAATCAAGGGCACTATCAAGTATATTTCTGATAAGGGTTCTAGTGGCCACAGCAGTAATGGCAGAGGCACAGACCGGGCGCAGCGCCGTCCCCACATATGCAAAGGCATGGGATGCCAGCTGGTCAATGCGCCGGTCCTCAGCATCCCGCAGGGTAGTGTAGTCAGGGGAATGCATGACAGAGGTGTTAGACAGCCCTAGGACCGGGGCATCCACCTCGGGAGGGGATGACCAACACTTTACCACATCAGCAAGAAAGGGACACTTCCTATCCCAACTTTTAGGAACCCCAGGAAGTTTACTGGGGTGCTCCCATTCCTTGGGCACAAGGTTATGGAAATGTGCCTGCTCGGGAAATTCCAAACGTGATTTTGCTGTATGGAAAAGCTCCCCCCTTTGCCTGGGAGCCGCAACAGGGGGAGAGATGGACAGAACCTCAAAAATCTGGGTCAGCAATCTGTCAGTGTCATCTGGGGCCCAGGGGTCAGAGCCAGAATCGTCATGACCCCTTGGCCTCTCATCAGGTGAGCCTGAGTCAGAAAAGCTCCCCTTCATCAGATGGGGTATAGCCACAAAGATTAACCCTTTAAATGCCAGCCACGTAAATTTTACGTGGTTGCTTCTCCTGGACTTAAGTGCCAGCCACGTAAAATTCACGTGCCTGGCATCTACCCCTGCTAGTGGGCAAAAAAATAAATAAAAATACTCACCTGACCCCTCGTTAGATCCGGCCGGGTCTCCTCTTTAATTTGGTGCGATCCGATCCCCCGTGGGGTCTCGGATGGCTCCAGGAGAGCCCCCGGAATAGTGCCCCCCCCCCCCGCTTCGGCAGCAGCAGCTGCTATCTGTGAAAAAAAAAAAAAAAAAAAAACAGACATTCACTTACCTTAGGTCGCGCTGCCTCCCGACAGGTCTCTTCTTCACTGGGGGGGCCTCCGATCGCCCCCCCCCCTTGCTCTTCAGCTTCAGGGGAGAGCCTGAAAGGGCTCTCCCCCCTCCTGCTCCGACGGGCGCCGCCATCTTGTGATAAGCCCCGCCCTTTGGGGGCGGGGCTTATCGCGGCCCTCGCTCAAGCTCCGCCCCTTTGGGGCGGGGCTTATCGCGCTCCCTGCTCGAACCCCCGCCCCCTTTGTGACGTCACTCACCGGGTGTCGTCCTGGCTCCCGGCTGTTGTTCATTCAGATGCGATCATGCTGGCCACAGGAGCAGAGGGGCAGGTGATCAGATCATCACCTGCCCCTCTGCTACTGCAGCCAGCATGATCGCATCTGTCATCACATCGAGGGACAAAGGAGCTGACGATCGGAGGTAAGTAAAGTAAAAAAAAAGTTTTTATTTTTTTAATAAAATTTTTTATTAAAGTGTCAGTGTGTTTTTTTACTGTTAACCCCTTGTGAACTGGTAAGGGGTCCATGAGACCCCTTATACCAGTTCACGAGGCATCCCCTATTACCTGCCTCCCCAAAGGCCAGGGGGGGGCAGAAGAGCCCGGGCCCACATAGGGTATGTGGGCTCGTAGGCTGCAGGGTGGGGGGGGCCACAAAAGCTGGCCCCCCCACTCTGTGCCTACAAGCCCACATAGCTGGTCCCGGGCTGGTTATGACGGGTAGGGGGGACCCTACGTCATTTTTTTTTTGAATTTTAAGGGTTAGGGTTAGCCTAACTTCTAAGGGGCCTACTTCATTTTTTTAAAAAAATTTAAGGGTTAACCTAACCCTTAAAATTCTGCCACGCCCACCCACTGCCGGGACCTTCGTGCTCGCGTGTGGAGGAGCAGATGGAGGAGCGGCAGGGGCTCTGTCTCTGGCCCCGCCGCTGTCATCGCTGCCTGAAAAGACAGCGATCGCAGCGGCGGGGCCGGGACAGAGCCCCCGCCGCTCCTCTGGCCTCTCGCAGTGTGCCAGACAACGCGGGAGCGCCGGGGACGGGTGAGTTTTTATTTTTTTTATTTTTTTTTTTACATTCGCCCGATAAGGCGCACTGACATTTTTCCCCCACTTTTGGGGAAAAATAAGTGCGTCTTATAGGGCGAAAAATACGGTATATATTTTCCAGGAAATTCCGGCAAAAATCACGGTTAAAAATGGCGCAAAATGGGGAAAAATGACCAACAGAGGGTGACAAAAGTTCAAGTAGGCTGGCAATTAAAAGGGTTAATAGTACCTATGCATGTTGGGTATTGTTCTGCTCGGGGGACCTTGCGCTTTCAGATTTAGCTTGTTTTTTCTTATTTTCATATTGATATTTTAGGAAAAGGTGTTTTTTATTCGGCTTTTTTTATACATTTTCTTGTGAAACCCTGTGCAACCTAAGAATTCTTCAAGGGATTACTTCCAGAAAGATGAGCCCACGACAACAAGCTGGGTACGCTTAGAAAGCTTAAAATGTGTACTTTCCGGGAATATATGGTTTATGGGGGATATTCCAAATGTAAAGGCTTGTTTTGGTAGAAAAAGCACAAGGTGCGCACATTGTCTGCAGAGCTGAAATTTTGAAGTAAAATTGCTGTTACGCACATGCTTTACTTTGGTGTGTTTGGCAACTCTTCCCTTGACAGTAGCTATGCATGCTGGGTATTGTTCTGTTCGGGGCATGTTGCTTTTTCAGATTTCAGTTTTTTTCTTGTTTCCATATAGTTTTTTTTAGGAAAATGTGGTTTTGATTCTGCATTTTTATTCTTTTTTAGGGAAACCCTGTGCAACCAAAGAATATATTGAGGAGTGAACTCCAGAAAACTGCACCCATGTCAACAAACCTGGTACGTCTAGAAAGCTTGAGGTGTGTACTTCCAGAGAATATATAGTTTGTCGGGGGTATTTCAAATGTAAAGGGTTGTTTTTCTTGAAAAACTGCAAGGTGCGCTTAGCGCGTAGCATAGTTGTATTTTATCTGAAAATCTCCTAAAGCGTTGTTTCAGTTTGGGGGAGTCGCCTGGGCAGGAAAGGGTGTCTACCAATACATATGTGGTACCGCTGTAACCGGGATAAATTGGTGTTTCACGCGCAATAAGATTTTAGTGAGAAACTTACATTTTTTATTACAAAAAAACACTACAAATTGTAAAAAATAGTTTTTTGGGGGGTTTTTTGCACATATTTCATCCAAAAATATTGAGAATACACCTAAAAAATGACAAACAAGACATTTCATGTTAAATCCCAGACTCTGCGGAAAAAAACAATATATCACTTTCCTGGGAAATCCCTGGAAATCCCTTCAAAAACCACAGTTGAACATGGGGAGCGCAAAATAGTGCAAAATGGTCTGGCAACAAAGGGTGACAAAATCTCAAGGTAGGCTGGCACTTAAAGGGTTAAAGAGCTCCTCAGTTTCCATAGGGAAAATAGTGACATTAGGCGTTAAGTGCCGCTTTTTAGCAGGGGCCTAACGCGCCAAGGTATTAGCAATTAACCTCTCAACAGTAGCCAGTCTAGAAGACACATCAGGCTGAGAATCCCCACTAGTATGCAACTCTGTAGGAGTGAGGTTTAAGCTTGGGGGAGTAGGCGAAGTGATACGAGGTGCAGCCACTGGCAGGCCAGATAGCAATGCAAGCAGCTGCTCAGCACAGGGTACACAGACCCGCGCCTTGTCAGCGTCAGCATGAGGCTCCCCACATGCTACACACACAGCCGGGCTTGTCCCGAAGGAACCCCGGTCACATTATCCTGGGATGCCTCCATATGGTGATTATAGCAGCACTATAGGCCGATAGGTATTAACGCTATACAGCAACCCCGGATGCCCCAATAATCCGCAAGGGAAGTGGGAGTATTACACAAGGCCTAACAAGGTAATAACTAATAGAGGGCCAGGAGAAGCCAAAGGGTTCGCCCAGCCTGAAAGACATAAGAGGAGGCGACCGTAAGGACACAGTAATAAAAAGGTAGAAAAAAATACAGCCGCCCGCGAGGGCACTTACCGACCGTGGTAGGTAGAGGTCCGTCACGCATGGGCCAACCAAGCAGGTTAAAGATGGCGTCGGTACACCTCAAGGGGCGGGCCGGTATCAGCGATGACGCGGAGCGCGCCATAGACTGGCCCCGCCCCCGGAAGAGCACAAAGCCAGGACGTGACAAGCAGCCAATGACAGCGCCCCAGCGCCTGAGGCAATTTTGAAAACAGTAAGGGAAAGCAAGCCAGCGCGGCGGCTGACACAAGGCAGAAAGAATAAATTATTAGGTGTAAAACACAGAATGCATAGCATGCACATTTACACACACACACCCCTCTTTTCCCCCGAAGCCTACAGGGAGAATGAGGGAGGACAGCGGCCACTTAAATAGGGCCCACCGATAGGCAGGGGCAATAGTGTGGGAGGGGCATCCCATAGAGGCTCACCATAAGCCTGAACCGCCTACCCTTTGGTGGGGGATTGCGGTGGAGCAGAGCTCCTAAGCACCTAACAGCGGTGCTGCCTACCTTCACCCGACCAGCGCAGCCAAGGCTGGGAGGAATGTTACTAATGGAACGGGTGGGAATAGTCCTTCCAGGGCCGCAGGCTAATAGCCCCGCTCACCTGCGAATAGAGAGCCATTTCTCGTCCTTTGCAGTCCAGACTGCAGAGAAATTCTGGGGATTTGTGGGAGGTCCCTGGGTATTTGAGGGGCCGGGAGGAGCCTGTTTTCGACGTCTCTGCAGTCCAGCGCCATCTGGCGGAGTAATACCCACGTCTAAGTAATCTTTCTGGAGCAGGACGTACTGTATACTAAGAATAGCAATCCTTGTGACAGCCTTTTGCAGTCATCACGCCCTGAGTGATGCGACTGGCTGCATGCTGGGATCCATCTTCTGATTGGACCCAGCCTTGTAAGACCAGCCGAGCGTCATCACGACACTCTCTCCCGCACCCTTCAATCCGATTGGCGGCTGCGGACAGAGGGGCGTGCACATTATGCATGGGAATGTTGGTTCCTTATTGCTCTCCATGATTACATTGTGTGCGCGCCATGTGACGCGCATATCTCATGACTGACGAGTCACCTGCCTTCCGGTTTATATACTGGCTTTTGGCCCAATCTTGTTTCCCAGCTAAAGCCGCTATGGCGGTGAAGTGTACGTAGGATAAGGCTGTGTCTTCTGTTTACTTCAAGGAACCCTGGCGGTGAGAACTGTTGGCTTCTGTTGTATCTGACATATGCTGTTTTTAATTTTATATTTGTGAGTGCATTTCTTATTAAATACTGGTCTTTATTTGAATGAGCGCTCTGCACTAGATATTTATTTATCTCCCACACGGTTAAAGTGGGCCAACACCCAGGATTTTCACTATCCTGGGTGTTGGTCCACTTCCGGAGCACCTGCCCCACTGTGTGAAACCCCCCAGAAAGCACCAAACTCACCTCACCGCGCTCCTATGGCGCATGCGCGAGCGCTCCTCCAATCAGCGCAGATGGACAAACTTGAATATACAGTTTGTTTGTTAAGAACCAGCACTCCAAAAAAGTTCAGTTCCTGCTACCTGGTAAGCCTGGGGATCTTGGAGCGGGGGCGTGCTGGCCACCTGCCGCCCCGGAGCCGGGACACGTCAGGCGAGCTGTCTCTGGCCTGTCAGAGGGCCAGGGATGGATCGCTAGCTTCGCGACGCCCGGGAGCCAATGAACAGGCACCTGGGCGCCGCGTCACTTGTTACCGGGTGGGAATCCCGGGATGGGTGACGGCAGTCCCGGCTTCCCCTATCAAGGGACGGTGTGGGAGGCGGCTTGGCAGCCTCCCCGCCGACCTGGACGGCGATGGCCAGCCTGCACCCAGCCCCGGATCCCCCAGGAGCCCAAGGTAAATTCCCCTCCTGGGCCTCTGCCTTCCTCATAGACCTCCTGCTGGAGGTTGCACAGCACGAGCATTATGACACATGCACTAATGCATAACGCAGCGTGAGTGACCTGACAGTACGCCCATGTAATTGGTTCTCCCATTTCCGCCTGTCTCCTCGGTTTGTGATGTAATTGATTCTCCTATTGCATGTAATTGGTTCTCCTATTGCAGCTTGTCCTCTCTGTTTGTGGTGTAGTACAGTGGATGTTGTTATGGCAACTCTGCAGACCTGTGGGTCGTGGGGTGGGGGCGCGCTGGCCACCTGTCACTCCGGGGCTGGGACGGGGCAGGCGACCCATCCCTGGCCTGACAGAGGGCCGGGGATGGAGCGCTAGCTTCGCGACGCCCGGGAGCCAATGAGAAGGCACCTGGGCGCCGCGTCACTTGTCACCGGGCGGGACTCCCGGGACCGGTGACGTAGTCCCAGCTTCCCCCAATCAGGGGGCGGTGAGAGAGGTTGCTTAGCAACCTCCCCGCTGACCGGAGCCGGGGGACCGGCGCGCGCTCAGCTCCTGACCCTCCAGGGGTCTACGTTATGTGCTTCAGCTGCTTTATTAGCTTTATTAAGTCAACGCTTATCTCTTTACTTATAGTAGGTTTCTAATGCATGATGGCCTTGTTATCTATGTGTGCCATAAGGAGTATGCTTTGACAGCGCCAATGACGTCACCAATGACGTCAGGCGCGAAAACACATGTTTTCAGCGATTTGATTGGTCCGTTTTACTTTATATGGGTTGTAATGGATGGCAATCTGTTCTCTTCTTGTGTGTGTGGTGGGTCCTGAAGAAGGGGGCCCCAGTGCACCCCGAAACGTTGACTATCTTCCACCGCTGCACTTATTGTATGATGTAGCAAATACAACTCTTTGAATGAACTTTTTTGGAGTGCTGGTTCTTAAACAAATTTGGTATATGCGGCGTCTCCGCGAACCGAGCACCCACACAATACCGTGAGTAAGAGTGCGGCTGTCCCTGGAACTATGTATAAACTTGAATATAGGACGGACAAGCTGAGCGCGCTTGTCGCCGCCTCTCGCTCTTCCCTCTAACAGGGAGCAGGGCCGTCACAAACGGCCGGCGCGGGTGCGCGCGCCCTGCTAGAGGGAAGCGCGAGAGTCGGCCTCGGCCCACCCATGCGCCGTTGGAACGGGGAGAAGGTAAGGTTTGTGGGCGTCCTGGGGAGTTTCACACACCCCCGATCAGGGTGCCCCGCAGGGAGGGAACTGATCGGCCTGGGAATCTTATAGATTCCCGGGCAGATCAGCGGTGGGTGTTGGTCCACTTTAATCACTCAACCGGATGGTCTTTGGTGCATACCTGAGGATATTAAAGTGTTGTAAAACTGCATCGGGGCATTGGAAGTTATACCCCTCAGTGTGGAGCCATGGAAGTTTGAGTCTAATTGTTGATCCTTATATGCCCGTCATCATCTATTTGGTAAGTGGCCAGCTTTATTGGTGACTTCACGGTGGAGGTGCATGCGCTGCGGAACTGTTGAATCCTGATTTGAGCCATCACCTACTACCAGCTCTGTTTTACTACAGTTTTGTACCACATATGTATTGTTAGACACCCATTCCTGCTCACGAGACTCCCCCCAAACTGAAACAGTGCTTTAGGAGATTTTCAGATAAAATCTTCTCTAGAAGTACACACCTCAAGCTTTCTAGGTATACCAGGCTTGTTGACGTAGGTGCAGTTTTCTGGAGGCAATCCCTCATTTAATAATTTGATTGCACAGGGTTTCCCTAAAAAAAAAAAAAAAAAAATGAATAAAAAAGCTGAATCAAAGCCACATTTTCCTTAAACTGTATGCAAACAAGAAAAAACAGGTTTAATCTGAAAAAGCAAGGTCCTCCGAACAGTACAATACCCAACATGCATTGGTACTGTCAAGGGAAGAGTTACCAAACACACTAAAAGCATGTGCTTAGGGGTAATTTTACTTGAAAATTTCAGCTCTGTGTAACTTCAAGCAAAAAAAAAAAAAAAAAAAAAAAACCTTTACATTTGGAATGCCCCCCCCCCCCCCCCAAACTATATATTCCCTGAAAGTACACCATGTTAAGCTTTCTAAGCATACCCAACTTGTTGTACTGGGCTCATCTTTCTGGAAGTGATCCCTCAAAACATTTAGGTAGCACAGGGTTTCCTTAAAAAAAAAAAAAAAAAAAAAAAAAAAAAAAAAACACACCTTATCCTAAAATATCAATATGCAAAGAAAAAACAAGCTTAATCTGAAAGTGCAAAGTCCCCTGAACAGAATACCGAGCATGCATAACCAATTTTAAACCAGCCTACTTGAGATTTTGCCACCCTCGTTTGACAGGTCATTTTTCACCATTATGTGCCATGTTTAACCGTGATTTTTGCAGGAATTTCCAGGAAAATTATAAATATAACATACATAATATAATATAATATATATATGCAGAGTTTAGGCTTAAACATGAAATGTCTTGTTAGCATTTTTTTCCCCTTTTTTTAAAAAACTATTTTTAAAGCGGTCCTTCACTCTGAATAAGAGCCTATATTATATGTTTTCCACACCCTGTACATACAGATTGCTCACATTAAAGATCATCCTACCTGCATCTATTGCATGTTATGAGCCTTTAAACATCCAAGATGGTGGCTCATGGAACATCAGGGGCAGCCTGCAAACAGGAAGTGCCTTCTGACTGTGCTGCTCTGCATTCTGGGATTGCTGACCTTTTCCTGACCCCAGCTCTGCTCTGTCTGAGCAAAGCACAGCTATAACCCCACCCCCTGTACTTTATCCCGCTCTCCTCTCCTCAGTATGTGTGATGCTTCTGAGTCAAAATGGCGGGGCCTGTATCCTAAAGTCCTGAACAGTTGCAGCCCAGTGTGGGAAAGAATAATAAGTGACTAAAAACTTATATTAATTTCAGATGCTAGGGAATTGTTTTATAAGGTTTTGGGCTTTTAAATAAATCATGGTGAAGGTCCGGTTTAACCCTTTAAAATGCCAGCTACGTAAAATTCACGTAGCTGCCTCTCCTGTCGTTAAACACCAGCTACGTAAATTTTACGTACCTGGCTTTCCCCGCTAACTGGCAAAAAAAAAAAAAAAAAAAAAAAAACTCACCTGACCCCTCGTTTGATTCGGCCGGGTCTCCTCTTTAAGACTGTGTGCTCCGATCGTCCGTCGGAACTCCTCCGGCTGCAGGGGAGGGCTCGGAATAGGGTGCCCCCCCCCGTTTCAGCTGCCACTGGTTTTCCTGTAAAAAAAATTAAAAAATAAAATGTATTATAATAAATTTACTTACCTGCGTGTGCGCTGGCTCCCGCCGACACTCCTCTTCACCTGGGGGGCCTCCGATCCCCCCCCCCCCAGGACTTACGGATCTTCAGGAGAGAGCCCGGGAGGCTCTCTCCCCTTTCCTCCTCAATGGAGGCCCCCATCTTGCCGCTCCCCTTGGGGGCGGGGCTAATGACGTCATCAAGGCCCCCGATCACCGGCTTCAGCGTTCTCAGCTGTCAGATGCCGGTGATCGGTGCCCGGGGAAGGAGGTGGCAGGAGATCCTCTGATCTCCTGCCACGGGTTGGTAACGCTGGGTAGGGGGGACCCTACGTCATTTTTTTTTTTTTTCTTAAGGGTTTTTAACCCTTAAAATTCCAAAAGAAATGGGGTCCCGGATTCAAGAAATAGGACCGGATTCAAGTAAGTGGTAGCAGGGGTTCCGGGGGGTTTCACACAGAGGGGCATCCCGATTTTGGATGCCCCGGGGGGGAGGGAATAGAACGGTCCAGGAATCTTATAGATTTCGGGGCCGATCAGCCCTGGGTGTTGGTCCACTTTAACCCATTGTGAACTTGTAAGGAGTCCATGAGACCCCTGTACCAGTTCACAAGGCTCGGGGGCTGTCAAGTCATTGCCATTAACCCCGGCCCCCCTATTACCTGTCTCCCCGAAGCCCAGGGGGGGCAGAAGGGCCCGGGCTGATTTAGGAGGTGCGGGCTTGTACTTGGCAGGGCAAGCTGGCCCCTGCGCCCTGTTCTACAATCCCTGCATAGCTGATCCCTGGGCTGGTTATGCTGGATAGGGGGGGCCCCCCATGTCATTTTTTTATGGGAATTTTTAAGGGTTTTTAACCCTTAGAATAGAAAAAAATAAAAAAAATGGGGGTAAACTCCACCCCCCCCCCCCCCCGGGAAGGGGAACCCCACGACAAATTTTATATTCTAAGTATGTCACACACCCCGCTTCAGATATCCATAACACATGGGTAATACCACCTTAAGAGGTGTTCCTGCAGAGATGATGCAAAGAAAAAAAAAGCCCCTCCCTGCTCCACAAATACCTGGGACCTCCCACTCATTACCCAGTTGTCCATCTCTGCAAGACGGCGAGCAAGTCAGAAGATGATGTCTCCTCCTTGCTCAGGGGGAGTTAAGGTAGCCGGGGTTGCCCCCGGCCCATTTGGTTTATATTTCCGCTCGGCTTTTTGTTCCCCTAGGGATCCCCTGTTTTCTCTTATGTATGCCTCCTCAGCTTAAGCTGCGGGCCGAGCGAGGGTATAGGAGCACTCACTGTGCTGCGGAGCTGCGCTCCCCCCCCGTGAGACCCTGTTACAGAGGGTAGGCGGCGGTCCGGGTTGGCGATCCCGGTTTGGGATGCCCCGTCCCTGTACATTAGCCTGTAGTCTCCCTTGGGGTTGGGGTTGTAGGGTCCTCTGTTCCCCTCCCCCCTCCCTCCCTCCTCTCCCTTTCCCCCACCGTGCTTGTGTGTGTGTGTGCGTGTGTTTTGTGGCTTACTTTGCGCATCGCGGGGCGCTGGTCTTTGGCGCCAGGCGTGAGGTCCGTTACCTCACGCCTGTGCCTGCTTTATTGATGGGGGGGCGGGGAATAGCGGCGGCGCTTGCCGCGGCCCGACTGCCCGTTTTTTTGTGGGGGTTGCCCAGGGGGTGCCCCGCGTGGCGGGGGAACCCGCCGGGTAGTGTTTTCGGGCGCCGCCGCGCATAAGGTGTTTTTTCTCCCTACTCATGGCGGCGGGGGGGGCGGGGCCAGCTCGCGGCGCGTCATCGCCGCGACCCCGCCCCTCTCCTTCCTCAGCGCTGGCGCGCTTTCGGCTGTGTGTGTGATGGGGGGGGGGGGGGGGGGCACGAGCGTCATATGACGCAGACGCTGAGCGCGCCTTTTCTCTTTGCCACTGTGCTTCCTCCTCCTCCTCCTCCCTGGCCTTTGAGGTTCTTCCCGCGCTTTCCAGGCTGCCTCAAAATGTGAGTGGCCCTATGGGCCCCGCTTTATTGTCTTTGCTGCATGTAATAGTGCCATTACTCATAGGGGTCACTTGTGTCTTTCAGGGCCGTGTGGGGATCCTCTCCTTCCGGGATTATTGGGCCCTTCCCTGTCCTAAATTCCTGGGTTCCTTCCATTTTTATCCTCCCACCTGGGACATTAAAAGGGGCATCCCGGGTTGCTTACTGGCGTAATTCCCAGGGTCTTAGGGACCACACAAAATCACCTTTATGGAGGCATCCCCTGATTCGGGGGCGGGCACCCCTGCGGGGCATCCCAAGAAGTGCATATTGTGCGGTGTGTCCGTTTCGGGGGACGAGGTACTGCTATGTATTCCCTGTGCACAGCTAACCATTACCCGGCAGTCAGGATCCCAGACTTCGGGATCAGCACCGTCGGCTGCGTCGTCTCCACCTCCCACCCTGACGCAGGCTACGCGCGTTGCGGTCGAGGGCAGGGATTCGCAGGCTGATATGTGCGCCAGATTGGCAGCTCTGGAAAAGATTGTTTCCTCGTCGGCCGCCCGCAAGGCCCCGGCCAAGAGGAAACATTTGTCCCCGGCCCCGCCGGGGATGAGGGAGACGATATTAATTTTCTTGACTGGTCTGATTTGTCTGTCCCGGAGGACGGAGAGGTGTCCGATGGGTCAGAGGTTACTGACGATGAGTATTCTGCTAGTGCCGATGCCGAGTTTAGTGAGCTGGGAAAATCGGCGGACTCCCTTCAAGCTCTTGCCTTGATGTTGGAGGTTCTGAACATCTCTCCCCCTGCAACGGCTTCGCAGCAGGATGGTGAGCTGTTTGAGGAATCCAGGCCGCGCTTGGAATTTCCTACTCAGCGGCATTTTGACAAAATCATTGACAAGGATTGGGACAGGCCGGCACGGCTCCCGGGCATCCCGCAAGGGTGGGATAGGAAATATCCCTTCCCTGCTGAGGTGGTCAAGCGCGGGGCTTCCCCGCCCGAGGCCGACGCCCCGGTTCTGGGATTATCAAACTCCTCGGTCCTAAATAGACCTGATTGTTCCACCCTCAAGGACGGGGAGGATAAGCGTATTGATCAGATGGCTTGCCATGGTTTTATTAGCGTCGGGTCGGCCATGCGGCCTGTCTGTGCCTCTGAGCTTATGGTGTTGGCGGCCAGATCCTTGGTTAGGGAACTGTTGACGTCTTCCGGACTTCGTCCGGGGAGTAATGAGTTCCTTAGTCTCAAACGCTGTGAGCTGTTTTTTTTATCCTTTGTAATTACAGCCCTGGATGACACCTTAATGATGTGGTATGGCTGCGCCAGTGGGCGGCAGGCTTTATGTCCAAGAAGTCTCTGACGGCCCTACCCTTCGTGGGGTTGAGGCTCTTTGGTGAGACTTTGGACTCAGTCACCCAGGGTGGTAGGTTACCGCAGCGAATGAAGCAGCGTCGCTCCTTTCGGGGGGCGACCTCTACTGCCCCTTCCTTTCGGGGGGCCAGATCTGGAAGAGGATCTACATTTCGTTCCTCCAGAAGTGACTCGGGGAGCAGGGGCAGAGGACGTGCCCGCTCAGGATACAACTGGGGTTCGAAGCCCAAGCCGGCTATCAAGCCTGCTCAGCAATGAGGGGGCGCCCTCACCCTTGCGGGTGGGGGGACGGCTCAAGCACTTCTCCCAGGTTTGGGATCAAGAAGTCTCGGACAGGTGGATTCGTGAGGTTGTGTCTTCCGGCTACGAGCTAGAGTTCGAGCTCCGCCCCCCCTCCAGATTTCTGAGGTCTCGGATGCCTTCAGAGCCCTGGCGGCTCAGGGGCTCATGGGGGCAATATGGAGTCTTTTGGACATGGATGTCATTCGTTCCGTGCCTGTCTCGGAACAGGGCGAGGGCTTCTATTCCAATCTGTTCACGGTTCCCATGAAGGACGGGTCGATCCGTCCTATCCTGGACCTCGAGCTTCTCAACAGGTTTATCAGGCCGCGCAAATTCCGCATGGAGACCTTGCGCTCGGCCATTCAGTCTCTCCGTCAGGGAGATTTTCTGACGTCCATGGATATCAAGGATGCTTATCTGCACATTCCGATTTTTCCAGCACACCGGAGGTTCCTCAGGTTTGTAGTGGAGGACCGTCACTTTCAGTTTGTGGCTCTCCCTTTCGGCCTCACCTCGGCGCCCCGGGTGTTCACTAAGGTGCTGGCGGGGGTGATGGCACTGCTCAGGGTCCGGGGCATTCGCTTTGTACCTTATCTGGACGATCTGCTGATCATGGCGTAGTCATTCAGCTAAGCGGAGTTGGACACCGGTGTGGTGGTGTCCACTCTGGAGAGGTTCGGTTGGGTGATCAGTCACCCCAAGTCTTCCCTTTGTCCATCCAGGATTGTGACTTTTCTGGGGATGTCTCTGGACTCCTCGCAGGCCGGGGTTTTTCTGCCCCAGGCCAAGATACTTTTGATCCAGGAGTTAGTGCGGCTACTCTTGACAGCTCCTCACCCGTCCATCCGGATAGGGATGAGGCTGGTGGGATTAATGGTGGCCTCATTCGAGGCAGTTCCCTTTGCCCAATTCCATACGAGGACGCTTCAACTTCATCTGCTGAGGGTTTGGGACAGGTCACCACTGTCGTTGGACCGGTCCTTTCGGTTGTCCCCTCAAGTTCATCGATCCCTACAATGGTGGATGGGGTCTGTCAATCTGGGGAAGGGCGAATCCTTCCTGGCCCCTTGCTGGGAAATGGTCACCACGGACGCCAGCCTATCGGGCTGGGGGGGGTGTTTGGAAGGATTGCCAGTTTCAGGGGCTATGGAGTCCGCAGGAGGCTCACGAGCCCATCAACATTCTGGAATTGAGAGCTTTCAGGTTGGTTCTGTTTCGCTTGACGCATCAGTTGCGGGGCCGGCCGGTTCAGGTCCGGTCGGACAACCGGACGGCGGTTGCTTACATCAATCACTAAGGAGGGACTCGCAGCAGGAGTGCCCTCAGGGAGGTGTTTTTGATTCTGGACTGGGCGGAGACCTACGTCCCGTGTATCTCAGCGGTCTACTTTCCGGGAGTGGAAACTACGGAGGCGGACTTGCTGAGCAGGGCCTTCTCTCGTCAGGGGGAGTGGTCTCTCAGTCTCAAGGTGTTTCGTTTGATTTGTCTCAGGTGGAGGTCCCCAGGGTGGACCTCTTTGCCTCTCGTCACAATCACAAGCTTCCAGTCTTTGTGTCTCTCTCGCAGGATCCTCTGGCTCTGGCAGTGGATGCCATGTCTCTGAACTGGAGGGAGCTGGGCCTACTTTACCTGTTCCCTCCGTTCCCGCTGCTGGCCAGGGTGGTGCGCAAACTGGCGTTGGATGGGGCTTCTGCGATCCTGGTGGCCCCAAGGTGGCCAAGGTGCGTTTGGTTCGCATATTTAGTAAGGCTGGCAGAAGACCAGTTCGTGTTGCCGCTAGGTCCGGGCCTGCTCGCTCAGGGTCGGCTGCGTCGTCCCAGTTTACAATCGCTGGATTTGACGGTGTGGCTGCTGAGTCCACAATCTTGAGAGAGGAAGGTCTTTCTGATGCAGTTATTCAGACACTTATCAGTGCAAGGAGGCGGTCTTCCTCTACTATTTATTATAGGTCTTGGATGTCCTATATTGACTGGTGTGAGGGTAGGTCCCTTTCTTGCCGGGAGTTCTCTATTCCCAGGCTCTTGGAGTTTCTTCAACATGGTTTGGATCTGGGGCTCCAGGTTAGTACCTTAAAGGGGCAGTTTTCTGCCCTGGCGGTTTTCTTTCAAAGGTCCTTTGCGCTTCATCCCTTAGTCAAGACGTTCTTCTAGGGGGTTATGCATGTACGGCCTCCTAGGAAGCCTTTTGTTCCGTTTGGGATTTGAATTTGGTTCTTTCTGCTCTTCAGGGGTCTCCGTTTGAGCCCATGCGTGAGGCTGCCTTGTCGTCCCTTACTCAGAAGGTGGCTTTTCTGGTGGCCATTACTTCTGTGAGACGTGTTTCTTAGTTGGCTGCTTTATCCATTAAAAGCTCCGTATTTTGAAAGGCATCAGGATAAGGTTGTGTTTCGTTTCAAGCCAGTCTTCCTTCCTAAGGTGGTTTCGGCTTTCCATTTGAATCGGGACGTTGTCCTGCCCTCTCTCTGTCCTAATCCTGGGAATGAGAAGGAGAGGGCGTTGCATTCCTTGGACGTTGTCCGCGCTGTGGAATATTACCTGGTGGCTACGTCTTCTTTTCGTAGGACGGACGCCTTCTTTGTGGTGCCCTCTGGGCCTAGGAAGGGTTTGGCTCCTGCCAAATCTTCTGTCAGTAAATGGATTCGTCAGGCCATTTTGGGGCCTATGCTGCCAAGGGGAGGAGTCCCCCTTTTTCGTGTTGCTGCTCATTCTACTCGCGCTCTTGGAGCGTCCTGGGATTTCCAGCACCAGGCCTCTGTTGAGCAAGTTTGTAAGGCCGCTACTTGGTCTTCTGTTCACACTTTTTCCAAGTTTTACAAGGTTGATGTTCGGGCCTCAGCGGATGCTGGTTTGGCCGTCTGGTTCTGCAAACTGTTGTGGCATAGGTTGTGCCTTGTTACCTTGTTTTGGTTTCCCGCCCTTTTATGGACACTGCTGTTGGATGTCCCATGTGTTATGGATATCTGAAGCGGGGTGTGTGACATACTTAGAATAATACCATTTTGTGAAATACTCACCTGTAAAATGGGTATTATAAGTATGTCACACACCCCGCTTCACCCGCCCTTGTTTGGTACTCTGGATACTCTGTATAGGGCATTTTGCGTGGTTCTTGGTTTTATTGTTGCCTCTTCCTGGTCCCTTGCTTACTGCTTCTGTATACTGGGTAATGAGTGGGAGGTCGCAGGTATTTGTGGAGCAGGGAGGGGCTTTTTTTTTCTTTGCATCATCTCTGCAGGAACGCCTCTTAAGGTGGTATTACCCATGTGTTATGGATATCTGAAGCGGGGTGTGTGACATACTTAGAATACCCATTTTACAGGTGAGTATTTCACAAAATGGTATTTTTTACATGTACAAGTGTTGGGGGGGTCTTCTGAATAGTAACAGGGATACATATGTGGTGCCGTTGTAATCGGGAGAAATGGGGCGCTCACATGCAATATGGTTTTCTTTAATAAAACAAATGTTTTATTTGAAATAAAATGAGACAAATTTTCTGAAAAAAAAATTTTATTTTGTTTTGTTTAATTTACTCACAAATATTAAAAAAAAAAAAAGTAAAAAAATTACAAACAAGACATTTCATGTTAAAGCCTAAACTCTGCCGCAAAAAATAAAATATATGATTTTCCTGGAAAATCCTGCAAAAATCAGTTAAGCATAGCGCAAAATGGTGAAAAATGACCTGTCAAGAGAGGGTGACAAAGCCTCAAGTAGGCTGGCAGTTAAAAGGCTTAGTAGTACCTATGCATGTTGGGTATCGTTCTGCTCGAGGGATTTTGCGCTTTCAGATTTAGCTTGTTTTTTCTTGTTTGCATATTGATATTTTAGGAAAACTCATTTTTTATTCTGCTTTATTATACATTTTTTAAGGAAACCCTGTGCGACCAACGAATTCTTTGAGGGATTACTTCCAGAAAGATGGGCCCACTACAACATGCTGGGTATGCTTAGAAAGCTCATCATGTGTACTTTCAGGAAATATATGGTTAGTGGCGGGTATTTCAAAAGTAAAGGGTTGTTTTGGTAGAAAAAGTGCAAGGTGCCACTTTGTCCGCAGAGCTGAAATTTTCAAGCAAAATTTCCATTGTGCACAAGCTTTACTTTGGGGTGTTTGGCAACTCTTCCCTTGACAGTAGCTATGCATGTTGGGTATCGTTCTGTTCGGGGGATGTTTTTTTAGATTAACTTGTTTTTTCTTGTTTGTATCTAGTTTTCTTTAGAAAAATGTGGCTTTGATTCTGCTTTTTTATCCTTTTTTAGGGAAACTCTGTGTAACCAAAGAATACATTGAGGGAGAACTTCCAGAACACTGTGGCAACATCAACAAGCCTGTTATGCCTAAAAAACTTGAGGTGTGTACTTCCAGAGAATATATAGTTTGTGGGGGGTATTTCAAATGCAAAGGGTTGTTTTTATTGAAAAACTGCAAGGTGCACATAGCGCTTAGCATAGCTGTATTTGATCTGAAAATCTCTTAAGCGCTGTTTCAGTTTGGGGGAGTCTCAACCGGGAGAAATTGGGATTTCACACGCAATAACATTTTATTGACAAACTTACATTTTTTATTACAAAAACACACTACAAATTGTAAAAAATAGATTTTTTTTTTTGTTGCACATATCTCACCCCAAAATATTAAGAATACACTTAAAAAATGACAAACAAGACATTTCATGTTAAAGCCCAGACTGCTAAAAAAAAACTATATAATTTTTCTGGGAAATCCCTTCAAAAATCACAGTTGAACATGCATAGTGCAAAATAGTGAAAAATGGTCTGGCAACAAAGCGTAACAAAAACTCCCGGTAGGCTGGCGGTTAAAGGGTTAAGTAAAACTAAAAAATAAAAAAAAAAATGTAATAGTCCCATTTTATTAAAGAAAAGCATAATGCATGTCTTGGTAGCCCCCCATTTCTGTCCTGGAGTGCCCCCAAACAAAAGAGCACTTCATAACATTAATAAAATACAACTACTATCCACACTATAAAAGGGTTAATGAAAAAATTGGCATGGGGTCAACCTTTACGGGGGGGGCAATTTTTTCAAATCTTAATAGTTAAAAACAAAAAAAGTAATATACATACATACATACATACACATACATACATACATACATACATATATATCCTGGTAGAACTGGACGCAGGGGCCAGCTTTGGTGGACCCTGGCCCTGCAAGCTACAAGCCCCGAAGCCTAACATCCCCAAGCTCTTCTGCCCCCCCCCTGGCCTTTGGGGAGGCAGGTAATAGGAGGACTCAGGGTTAATGGCTAGCCGCAGGCGACTTGCCAGAGCCTTGTGAACTGGTATAGGGGTCTCATAGATCCCTTAACAGTTCACAATGAGTTAAATGTAAAAAAAAAAAATATGTATTTTATTATTTTTTTTGAAAAATTACCTCCCATCCATCCCAGAGCACGGTGTCCAAAGCTGATCACTTTGGCTTCTACTCTCCTGCTGCTGCTGGAAGCCTTTTATAGTTGATGGGTTACAGGTAACATGGCGTTTAAAAAAAAAAAAAAAAAACACGGGGGCGTGGCTTGACATGGCTGAGGCGAAGGCGCATGGTGAAGGAGCTCCGCACCAAGAACCTGTTGAGCAGAGGCAGGAGAGACCCAGGACACCCACAATTCGGATGCCCAAACGAGGGAAGCAGCGGGGGGATCATCCAGGAGGGGCAGGTCGCACACCATACCGGCCTTATTCCGCACCCGGGGCGCCGCGGGTCTGGAGCCGACAGCGGGGAAGATATGCACCCACGTGTGCGTGAGCAGGAGCTCCCGGCCACACATCGTCCCCGGTGGTGGAGCAGCCTGCACAACGCGGGGCTGTGAGGGAGAGGCAGCGTCCTTTGCCCCAGTCGCGGCCAGACGGCGCAGCACGGACATGTCAGTGGCAGGGGAGATCCATTGCGAGGCCGACGGGCGGAGAGCACCCGGCGCACCTCAGGTCAGTTGTTTACCCCAGCCCCACCCCCCCATCCAGCCCCCGCAGCAGCATGGTGGAGGCCCCGTCCCGCGCCATTCCGGGCCGGGAGGGGGTTGGAACAGGAGGTGACATGATGCCCCATACTGCAGTGCCCCCCACAAATGCAACCAGGATGCCCAGCAGTGATTTCATTCATAGTGTCCCCCACAGCCCGGACTCTCCGCCACAAGGTCTAGAGAGGGTCTCCTCAGCCCGGCTCTCAAGGGCACGGGGTTACTCCTCCCCACAGATAGAGGAACCTCCATCAAGCGCCAGCTCTCTGGCAGGCATCCCATCACCACCACTGAGCCCACTGCCAGTTTGGCAGTCCCGCGAGGGAGCCAATGATAATGGGGGATGCCCCTACCCCGGGCGGTCTCTGGGAAGAAGATGTCGACAACCCGGTACAAGTGGCCCAGACAGGGAATGTCCAGCTGTGCCCACATCCAGCTCCAGGGCCGGCCCTGCTGGGGGGAGAATGAGAGTGCCCATCCTGGGCCCGCCTCTACAGGCCCTGCGAGGGCTCCCAACACGTGGAGACTTTGACGGATATGTGTCCAGGATGGAGGGCACCATCAAGAGAGAACTGGCGGCTCTACAAGGCTCAGTGGCGGAAGTAACGGAGAGAATGGATGGGGTGGAGGCCTCGCACAAAGCCTTGGAGACACGAGTGGCAGACCTGGAGCAGCAACAAGATTGGAATAAACACCTCCTGGCTGATCTTTCCTTGGCCCATGACGACAGAGAACAGGAGCCGCAGGAATAACCTGCGTCTCCGGGGGCTTCCAGAGTCCGTGGAGCCGCGAGACCTGATGGAAGCGGTCACCTCTATCTTCAATGAGCTCCTCGACCTGCCCAGTTCAAATCACATAGAAATCGACCGAGTGCACAGGGCCCTGGGCCCCCAGCCTCAAGATCCGAACAGGCCCAGAGACATTATCTGCCGAGTGCATTTTTTCAAAATTAAAGAAGATATATTCCGGCGGGCCTGGGAGAAAGGTGCGGTCAGATTCAAGGGAGCGGAGGTGATCATACTTCAGGACCTCTCACGGAGGACACTACGGATGAGAAGACTTCTTAAACCCCTGCTGGACACTATCCAGAGGCAGGGAGCGTCATACAGGTAGGGGCACCCATTCCAGCTCCTGCTGCGAAGGGGCGGGAACCTGTTCGCCCTTAAATTACCTGCCCAACTACCTGACCTGTTTCACTTTTTAGAGACAGAGAACGCAGACGTCCCGGATTGGACGGTCCCTTATCTGGCCATATACAACAGACAGTTACCGCGGCGCCCGGGTGGAGGCCCCAGAGGGAACAGAAGAGGAGGGAGGGGGCCGCAGAAGGTGAAGTCTGGTGGTTTTCATCCGCCGCGCGGTGCCCTCGTCTGCCCCCGGCCTGCCCACACAATATTAGTCAGTTCGGTACTTGCTGGTGACAGGGCCGGTGGCGGGGGGGGGGGCAGCGTGGGGGATGGGGAGGGGGGCACATCACTTAATGACCTTGATCTTGCCCCTTTCCCCGGCCTCCGATTCGACGGTTGGGCCCTTGCTAATGTTAAGCCTGCTGTTTTTTCTTTGGATGTTCCCCCTTGAAATGTTTAAATTGTATGCTTAGAGTTTGTTAGCTCTGCTTACTGATCGGGCGCCCCCCCCCCCCCCCCCCCCCCGGGGCTGCCCCTTTGAGTCGCAGCCGGGTTGAGTTGCTGAGCGGGGCGACAGCTTATCTCAGGCCCACGGGCCCCATGTGGCGGAGCTCTGGCCCTTTACAGTACCGCCCTGAGATATGCCTCACTGAGTAGCCACAATCAAGGTGCGACTCCTGACCCTCTGAACGTTGGGTCTTCCAACCCCTCTTAACTTGGTGCACCCCTCTAGGGAAGCCTTTTGGCCTCCTCTGGACGGGAGTAGATTTTGCACAGGGCCCAATAGCCCGTGGACGAGGGTCCTCCCTTGGAGACCCTTCCACTACGTGCATAAAAGGGCACCGTACCCGGGCTACGCCGCTAGGCGAGTGACCGGCGGACTACTTGTTAGTCCTCAGTTTTTCCTTGTTACTTGGTTCCTTTTTACCACAAGCCCCCACTTACCGTTACTCAAAACACGGTATCCCCCTCGATTCCTACCTTCCCCCACTAACCCCTACCCGCTCACCCCCCCTCCCCCTTGGCGTGTGGGACTAGCAACGGAATAAGCTACACTGCCGCTCAGCGGTACTCAGTTATCTCTGCTTCTCGGCTACGTGTGCAGGCCAACATGGGCCCAATAAAAATAGTCAACCTGAATGTAAAGGGTCTCAACACACCAGAAAAGAGAACCATTCTGGGGCAGGAGTTGAACAGATGTAAAAGCGAAGATCGTTCTTCTACAGGAGACCCATTTCAAAAGAACTGCGGCTCCAAGACTTTGTAACAAGCAGTTCCCACATGTGTTCACTAGCTGCGCGACAGACACCAAAAAGAAGGGAGTAGCGATTATGCTGGCTAGAGACGTGCCCTTTATCTCAAGAGGTCTAAAGCGATGAATAGAGAAGGGTGGTGTTAGTCAAAGGGCTTATTGATCAAAGAATGTATACGCTGGCCTCTCTATATGTACCCAATCAGGGTCAGATCCAATTCCTAAAGAGCATGCTGGAAAGGATAGAAAAGTTAATGGGAGGAGATGCAATACTGGGGGGTGACTTCACTTTATCTATCGAGCCCCTGCTGGATTCATCAGTGGGCAGATCTGCGGTCTCTCAATTGGCTTTGAGATCTCTGAAGAAAAAACTACATAGCTTGCAGCTGGTGGATGCATGGCGCGTTAGAAACCCAGGGGCACGAGATTACTCCTTTTACTCCAACGTTCATGGGACATACTCCAGGCTGGACTATATTTGGATCTCGCACAGACTACCGAGTCAGGCCACAGGGAACGGGATATACCCGATCTCTTTTTCAGACCATGCCCCGGTTTACCTCGATCTCGACCTTAGATAGAGCCCCACCCCCCTCGATGTGGAGACTGAATGAGTCACTCCTCCAGAATGCAGTGGTAATGCAAGACATAAGGGAGGGCCTAGAGTCCTACTTTAGAGCCAATGACAATGGGGAGGTCTCGCTGATAACACTTTGGGAAGCACACAGAAGTGTGATAAGAGGAACTTTGATCAGTCACGGGGGAAGGCTCAAAAAAAGAAAGATTAGCCCAAATAGTGAAGCTCACTGAAAGGGTCCGGGGCCTGGAGTTGTCCCATAAGCAATCTGAAGCAGTGAATGTACTTAGTAAACTGACCCAAGCAAGGGAAGCCCTCAAAACTAAACTGAGACAAAAGGCCAAACATAATTAGGAGATGCAAACGCACATACTATGAATACGGCAACAAAAGCAGCGCACTATTGGCTAGGGCTCTTAGACAGCAGCACTCCCAGAACTTCATTGCCGAGATTCTGGACGACACTCAGCAGAGGCAACATACCACTGAGGGGATAGAGGATACGTTAAGGTCCTAGTACTATGACTTATACCACCTAGGTGGGGGAGTGGCGGCGCAGACGCGCCTGGGCAAAATGGAGGAATATATAGGGGGGCTCTGGTATGCCAGCGGTCACCGAGGAGATCGCGGCACTACTGGAAGACCCGATCGGGTTAGAGGAACTGAAAGAAGCAATTAAACAGACCCCTGTAGGGAAAGCCCCGGGACCTGATGGATACTCCGTTAAATATTATAAAACCTTTGCCCTAATATTGGGCCAAAGCATGATAAAAGCATGGAACTCGATATTGGACCTAGAGGCCGGGTTCATTCTCAGGTAGAGAGATGGAGGCCCACATATCTGTTCTCCACAAACCGGGAAAGGACCCCCTGTCATGTAAGAGCTATCGTCCCATCTCCCTCCTCAATGCGGACCTGAAGTTATACGCCAAAATTCTGGCCAATAGGCTGGCGCCGGTGGTGGCTCAGGTGGTCCACTTAGACCAAACGGGCTTCATGCTGGGGGAGGGAAACCAGGGACAATGTGGTACGGGCACTTAGTGCAGTTCATGTGGCGCAGAATACCAACGTTCCTATGATGCTTTTGTCCACAGATGCAGAGAAGGCCTTTGACAGCGAGTTGGCCGTTTCTAAAGGAGACCCTCAGACATATAGGCCTTGGGGATAATATGAGGAGACTCATCGAAGCCCAGTATACAGTGCCCTCAGCCAGGGTCAAGGTGAATGGCCATCTTTCAGCCCCGGTCCCTATTTGCAACGGAACCCGCCAGGGCTGCCCCCTTTCACCCCTGCTATTCGCCCTGACCCTAGAACCATTTTTGTGTAGAATTCAGGGAAATGTAGATGTAGGGGGACTAGTAATTGGGGATGCCACCCACTAGGTCGCTGCATACACAGACGACCTCCTGTTTTTTGTCACAAACCCCACGATCACGGTACCAGTTTTTGAGAGGTTGTCCTTTTTTACAATCAACTTTGAAAAATCAGAGGCTCTGAATGTGTCACTCCCGGGGGACGTGGCCAGGAACTTTCAGACATTTTCCTTTAGGTGGGCTAGGACCTCAATAACATACCTAGGCACTCAGTTGCCGTCCCGGTTGTCGAAGATCCTGGAGTTGAACTTCCTGCCCTTGTCCCAGAGGATAAAAGCGGATCTGCCCTACCTTCTCATGGATGGGCAGGGTAAATATAATCAAAAATGTTGATTTTACCAAAGCTCCTGTTCCTATTCCAGGCACTCCCGATTAACATCCCTTTATACTTCTTCAGGCCTCTGGATAGGATCCTGATGGTCTGGCAGAAAAAAAAAGACCTAGGCTCAGACGGCGGTTACTGTGCAAGCCCAAACATATGGGAGGCATGGCGTTGCCAGATGTCCAATCTTACTGGCTGGCTGGCTTCCCTTCTCCAAAGAATTTGCGAGTGGCACACATGTAAGAGTACGAAAAGGTGGGTCCAATTGGAACACGCCTTGGCTCAAGTCCCTCTAGACACTACAGTCTGAACAGGGAAACATACAGACAGCAGTTGAGTTCTCACCCAACAGTAGCGGCCATTCTGGAGGCCTTCCGGTATCATAGGAGGCGCTCAGAAATTTCTCCTTGGCCCTCTCCCATGATTGCACTTCTGGACAATCCTCCGCTTCTGGACTGCCCTAGGGCAGCCCACAGGGGGTGGAGAAGGGTGAGCCAGCTGAGGGGTGGTGACCTAACAGGAAGGGGGTGGGTCCCCATAGGGGAGTTAAGGACTAAACTAGAGAACAGTGACCTTGATCCCTGGACACTCCTTCGATTCCAGTCAATTTTGTCCCGTATGGGTTACCGGAAGGAATATATCAGGGGGCATACAGAGTTTGAAAGGATTTGTCTAGAGGGGCAACAATACCCACACCTGATCTCTAAATTATATTCACTCCTTATAGGCGAACAGGATATCTCCCCAACATTCTGGAGAGATTGGGAGACTGACCTGGGTAGAACAATAGGGGAAAAGGAGAGGAACAAAATAGCGACTCTAGCCCACAAGTCCTCAGTTGCCACGAGAACTCAAGCGGTCAACTACAAACTGCTGACTAGGTAATAGACTAGGTAAGATGTTTGGCCAAGCTGACTCAAGCTGCTGGAGATGTGGTGATGGGAGAGGGACATTGTTTCACATTCTCTAGACATGTCCTGGGATCCAGGATAACTGGGGAGCGGTCCTGCCCATTGTTACGCAGCTTACTGGGACACAATTGGGGGGGGGGGGGGGGGGGGGGGGGGGGGAGACCCGGCCCGGATTCTGCTCCACTACACAAAGGTCCCGACAGGGAAGTACAAAAAATCCTTGCTGTTCCACCTGCTGAACGTGGCTAAACAGACAATACCTAGGTTTTGAAAGCAGAAAAAAAGCTCCCTCCGTAAGGGATTGTGCAAGGGAGGTCATGAGTGTCAGGGAAATTGAGGACCTAACATTATCATTGCATGACAGAGACGAGCAGTACAGAGTTACCTGGTTGCCCTGGATAATTTATGAGGAATCGGCAGAATTTAAGAGCCTGTTCGAGCAGTAGACCTGGGGCCAGATCCACGCCTCTGGCACACCCCAATCATCATAGTCCAAGTGGAAATTTGTGTAACTGCCGCGCTGCCAATTGTAGACACGCGGAGGTGTACGTCAGCTCAGGTGTTATCTCCCACACGCCATACACCCTTCACTTCCCCCCCTCCCATTTCCCAATCTGCCCATCCCCCTAATGTTTGTCCCCCCTTTCAGGTTGGAAACCCGGACACACTTGGCACTAAAAGAGCTGCCCCCTCCGGTAGACAGCGTGGCAATAAACATCTGCTTTAGGATGGGTGGACATTGCTCACTCCAGGTGGATCAGAACAGTGCGACACGATAAGTATCTAATCATATAGGAGCCTCGCCTTCCGGTTTGGGAGCTGTTGTTGCAACCTCTCCGCTATATAATGTGTTACGGTGGCAGAAACTGGCCCACAATGATAATGATGCTTGCACCTTAGCAAACGGTGTTCCCAATTTCCTCACCCACACCACTCTTACCCTGTATTGTATGTCTAAATGTATGTAATGTATAAAAATGCAAAATCTTTAAATAAAGAGTATTAAAAAAAAAACAAACACACACACACATAGGGTCCCCATCCCAAGTTAAAAACCCTTTAAAAAAAAATGTTGTGAGGGTCCCCCCTACCTAGCATAACCTGCCCAGGACCAATTATGGGGGCATGTAGAACAGGGTGCCCCTGGCCTTGCAGGCTACAAGGCCATGGGCTCTTCTGCCCCCAACTCCCCGGGGCTTTGGGGAGGCAGCTAATGGGGGGGGGGGTCTGTATCACTACATATAATCCTAAACATGCTAAAACCAATTAAAAAAACAAAAAAAACAATGACAAACAAAACAGACAGACATAGATAGGCGTGTAGGCGATAGGGAGAGCACCATCAAAATATATTAATTAATGGGTTTTAGCATGTTTAGGATTATATGTAGTAATTAACTTGTGCCAAGACCAAATAAAATAATATATATTTACATGTGGGCAGGGAGTGGAGGGGCGTTTCCGTTCTCAGTCTCTCAAATGTTGATTGGTGGACCACATCAGCGGGGTGGGGATGGAAACCAGAAGGCAGATAGGAAAGGAAGGACAGCGCCGGAGACACTCTATGAAAAGTAAGCTTTACTTTTGACTTGCCAAATATTTTAAGATGATGAGCTGATCTATATTTAATTGATTCTAATGTTTAGGTACAGACTTTGTGTGCATTGCCAATGCACAGTTCACTGCTGCTGGGCATGTGTAAGGTTGAGTGAGCTCTCTCAAACACACATTTGCTAACATAGAAAAAAATACAATACCAGGGCAGCTCAGCACATTCTTTTTGGCACAAAAATACAATTCTGTGACACTCACCTGTAGAATTATTTTCTCTTCTACATCCATTCCAGGCCGTCAGCTCCAGAAACAAACAGGTTAGTTCCTGCCCAGAGGGCGTGGACTGCAAAACAGAAAAAGGTATGGCTCCTCCCAGCCCTAATAACTTCCAGCTGCCCCAACACAAGTCAGTAATCAAAGAGTAGCACCACCGGCCGGGAGGCTAAGGCAGTTATGATCTATAGGAGAACAAAATGTTAATCCACACCTTTCTCTGTGTCACAGAACTGAATTTTCTCTACGAATCCATTCCAGGCTCCCCGAAACGACTGGGACCTCCAAAAGCAGTGCCCAAAGTCTGGGCAGGATCCCAGAGTGTAAAAGAGTAGCCAAAAACAAACTAACTACTGTATGTAAAACCTTTCTACCAAAAGCAGCATCCGTCGAGGCTCTAACATCTACCTTATAAAAGTTGGTAAATGTATGAACCGAAGACCAAGTATTGGCTTTACATACCTGTTCCACCAAGACATGGTGCTGAAAAGCCCAGGAGACGGCAATAGCTTGAGTGGAAAGAGCTGTAACCCAAAAAGGGAGGTTCATTTCCTCTGGCAGCATAGGCCCCCACTCCCACCTGTCTTATCCTTAAAGCAGACCTTCACCCTGAATAAGAGTATATATTATATGTTTCCCACACCGTGTACATATAGATTGCTCACATTAAAAATCACCCTACCTGGTGGGAGTGCGCATGCGTGCGGATGGACGCTTGAATCCGCGCTCCGGTGAAACCTCCTGCCCCGCCCCCCCCCCCCCAAAGTGCTCTGAGCGGCGGCGAGGTTTGGGCAGACCCCAGGAGTCAGCTTACCTATTTTGGAGCCGATCCACGTCGGGCTCCGAAGCGCCTGTTTACAGCCTCATAGGACGGAGGTGAGCTGCAGCCGTCATATTGGTTTCTGATGCAGAGTGCGCAGCAGCCTCAGCGGTGATCTCTCCCCGCGGAGCCTTTCTCTGCCCCATCATAATTCAAAGGCAGCACTTCCCCTACTGTTAATAGCTGGCCACCAGCCCTGAGGAAAGGGTGGGTGGCTGGGTGTCCATCTCCTCCTCAGACACAGCCTGGTGGAGATCTGCTTATTGCACCTCCTTCCTCCAGGTGTTTCTTGGAGCCCCCATACGCCGGGTCATCATAAGCCCCTCTCCTTCAACCTCCTGTGGATTGGGGATCACACTGAGGGACTGTACCTTCCTGCAGTTATAGCCACCATCTTCTCTGCAGTCTCTCCCCATCACTGTCTATTATAAGGGGCTCTCCATTGAGCTTTACTGCCCTCTTAACCCTTTAAGTGCCAGCCTACTTGGAGTTTTTGACACACTCTGTTGCCAAACCATTTTGCACTATTATGCGCTCCCCATGTTCAAATGTGATTTTTGAAGGGATTTCCCAGGAAAATGACATATTGTTTTTTTCTGCAGAGTCTGGGCTTTAACATGAAATGTCTTGTTTGTAATTTTTAAGTGTATTCTCAATATTTTTGGGTGAAATATGTGCAAAAAAAAACATTTTTATACAATTTGTAGTTTTTTTTGTAATAAAAAAATGTAAGTTTGTCAATGAAATCTTATTGCGTGTGAAATCCCAATTTCTCCCGGTTACAGCGGTACCACATATGTATTGGTAGACACCCTTTCCTGCCCAGGAGACTCCCCCAAACTGAAACAGCGCTTTAGGGGATTTTCAGATAAAATACAACTATGCTACGCAATATGCGCACCTTGCAGTTTTTCCAGAAAAACAACCCTTTACATTTGAAATACCCCCAACAAACTATAAATTCTCTGGAAGTACACACCTCAGGCTTTCTAGGCGTACCAGGCTTGTTGATGTGGCCATAGATTTCTGGAAGTAATCCCTCAATGGATTCTTTGGTTGCAGAGAGTTTCCCTAAAAAAAAGGATAAAAAAGCAGAATCAAAACCACATTTTCCTAAAAAAAACTATACACAAACAAGAAAAAACAAGTATAATCTGAAAACGCAACATCCCCCGAACAGAACAATACCCAACATGCATAGCTACTGTCAAGGGAAGAGTTGCCAAACACCCCAAAGTAAAGCATGTGCGTAACGGTAATTTTACTTGAAAATTTCAGCTCTGCAGACAAAGTGCGTACCTTGCGATTTTTCAACCAAAACAACCCTTGACATTTGGAATATCCCCCATAAACCATATATTCCCTGAAAGTACACACGTTAAGCTTTCTAAGGGTACCCAGCTTGTTCTAGTGGGCTCATCTTTCTGGAATTATTACCTCAAAGAATTCTTTGGTTGCGCAGGGTTTCCCTAAAATATTTTAAAAAAAGCTGAATAAAAAACACCTTTTCCTAAAATATAAATATGCAAACCAGAAAAAACAAGCTAAGTCTGAAAGCGCAAGGTCCCCCGAACAGAACAATACCCAACATGCCTAGGTACTATTAACCCTTTTAATTGCCAGCCTACTTGAGATTTTGTCACCCTCTGTTGACAGGCCATTTTTCCCCATTTTGCGTCATGTTTTGTGCCATGTTTTGCGCCATTTTTGCTGGAACTTTCAGGAAAATTATATATATATTTTTTTGCAGCAGAGTTTAGGCTTTAACATGAAATGTCTTGTTTGTAAATTTTATATTTTTTTTTTTTCAATATTAAGTAAAAAAAATAAATAAATACATTTTTTTAGAAAATTGACTCCTTTATTTTAAATAAAAAATGTATTTTATTAAGAAAAAGCATATTGCATGTGAAAGCCCCATTTCTACCGATTAGAACGGTACCACATATTTATCGGTAGCCCCCTGTTCCTGCCCAGGAGACCCCTCTAACTGAAACAAGTATTTTATAACATTCACAAATAAAATACAAATACCATCCACACCACAAAGGGTTAAATCGAGAAAAAAAAATGACACGACATAGGGTCCCCCCTCCCAGGGGAGGGGGACCCCATTTTTTTTGGATTTTTAAGGGTTAAAAAACCTTAAAAATAAAAAAAAATATTGACGTGGGGTCCCCCTTACCCAAAGTAACCAGCCCGGGACCAGCTATGCAGGGCTTGTACGAACAGGGCGCAGGGGCCAGCTTTTGTGGCCCCTGGCCCTGCAGGCTACAAGCCCGCATAGCCCGTGGGCCCGGGCTCTTCTGCCCCCCCTGGCCTTTGGGGAGGCAGGTAAATGGGGGTGCCGGGGGTTAATGGCAAGTCACCCGCTAGCGCAGGTGGCTTGCCATCCCCCCTGCCTTGTGAACTGGTATACGGGTCATGGACCCCTTACCAGTTCACAAGGGGTTAAATGTAAAAAAAAAAAAAACACACAGAGAAAAAAATATTTTATTAATTTTTATTTTTTTTTATACTTACCTCCCATCCATCCTGGAGCACTCTGTCCCTCGGCGATCACTGGCTTCTGCTCACCTGCTGGAAGCCTTTTATAGCTGCTGGATGACAGAACACAAAGGGTTAATCAAAAAAAAAAAAAAAAAAAAAAAATTGACGTGGGGTCCCCCTTACCCAAAGTAACCAGCCCGGGACCAGCTATGGGGGCTTGTAGGCACAGAGTGGGGGGGCCAGCTTTTGTGGCCCCCCCACCCTGCAGCCTACGAGCCCACATAGCCTATGTGGGCCCGGGCTCTTCTGCCCCCCCTGGCCTTTGGGGAGGCAGGTAATGGGTGTGCCGGGGGTTAATGGCAAGCCACCCGCTAGCGCAGGTGGCTTGCCATCCCCCCTGCCTTGTGAACTGGTATAGGGGTCATGGACCCCTTACCAGTTCACAAGGGGTTAAAAGTAAATAAGACACAGACACAAGAAAAAAAATCATTTTTCTTTTTTTACACTGTACTCACCTCTGATCCGGCGTCCCTCGCCGCTGTCCCGCGCCGCTCATGTCACTGACAGATGCCGGTGGTGATCCGCGCAGGGCGGGTGACAGGCGAGGGGGCTCCGATCGGAGCCTCCTCACCTGACACCCGCCCTGCTCCGATCACCACCGGCATCTGACAGATGCCGGAGCTCGGAGGGGGTATAGGAGGAGCGGGATGACGTCATCCCGCTCCTCCCACAATGGGCGGGGCTAGGAGGCGGCGGCCATCGCCGCCATTAATAGAGGTGAGGACCCGGAAGAGGGTCCTCACCTGAAGACTGCGCAGCCCAGGGGGGGGAATCGGACCCCCCCCGGTGAAGAGGAGACCCGATAGAAGGCTCGGGCGCGGAGGTGAGTAAATGACAGTTTGTTTGTTTTTTGTTTTTTCACAGCGCCAATGTCAGCGCTGGAAACGGGGGGGGGCGGCTAGTTTCGGGCCCCCTCCTGAAGACGGAGGACGACGGGGGGGGGGGGGCGATCGGATGCCACCCGCAGGAAGAGGGGACCCCAAGCTTCACGGGGATACCGGAGGTAATTTATTTTTTTCTATTTTTTAACTGTTAGGGGTAAATGCCAGGCACGTGAAATTTACGTGGCTGGCACTTAAGTGACGGAGAGGCAACCACGTAAATTTTACGTGGCTGGCATTTAAAGGGTTAAAAGGTGAAGTTTTATGGTTTTCTCCGCCTGACCGACATATCCACCCAAGCTGATAATAAGACCGCACTGCTTGCCTTTGGGGTTCACCTCCGACCTGGGTTGGCTCTCCCCCCCCCCCCCGCTTATTATTTATCTGCCCTGCCACATTCGTCAAGCCTTGGCAGTACTTCCAAGCCTCACACAAAATGGAAACCTCCACGTCACCCCAAAGTGATCCCCCAATTCCCGTGGACCTTCTTCCAGAGGACGAGTCATGGATGGACGATTCCTTGCACGGCTCACCACCTAAGTTACAACCACCATCTCTTGTCAGATACGAAGCTATGCTTGAGAAAGCCCTCGAGCGGTGGGCCCTAAATATTTCCGCTAATCGCTCTGCTGAAATTAAAGAATTGGGCCAAAGAGTCGATGACCTTGAACAATCCACGGCACATGCTTCGGAATTATCTTCCTTCGGGACGGATCTAGAATCCTTAAAAGAGGAGAACCTCACCCTGCACCATAAGCTTGAGGACATGGAGAACCGTTCACGTAGGGCTAACATCAGGATCAGAGGTATACCTGAAGCCGTCATTGATCTACAATCTACAGTTACTGCTCTCTTTCAAGAGCTCGCCCCCGCCATCCCTATTGAAAGATTGGAATTTGACGGAATACATCGTGCCTTGCAGAAAAAAAGAGCGGATGGGCTACCGCGGGACGTGTTAGTTACACTCCACTTCTACCGCACAAAGGAACAACTTATGCTGGCCGCACGGGATCAAGGAACTCTCAAATTCCAGTACCAACTCTTTGCCTTAACCGTATGACAATGTACAGATCTAAACAGGGAGGTCTTGGAGTGCCTAATATAGCACGTTATTATTCTGCATGCCAGATTGCGCAATTGGCTGCTATTCATGCTGGAGATGATAGAGCATTATGGGTAGATATCGAGCAGACCAGTTGTAGCCAGACAGCCATTTCCAATGTATTGTGGCTGCCCTCATCAGCTTACAAGGGTAATGACAACCCGGTTCTGAAGCACTCTCTCAGAATCTGGAATATTAACAGATCTAAAAGCCACCTCTCTTCCCCCCTGTCTCCCCTGCTATCGGTCTTGGGTAATCCTGAATTTCCCCCGGCCTTTTTAAGGATCTCGTATCACATAGGGGAATTTTAACATTCCCTGAGCTTCAATCCCTTAGACACATCCAGACTAGGGAATACTTACGCTACCCACAAATATCCCACTATATTGCTACTAAGTCTAGAGCAGGGGCTACTCCAAGACCATCTTCATCATTTGAGTTTGCTTGTGGATCACAACCTCTGGGGAAGGGGAGGATTGCCACGATGTATAGGAAGCTGAGCGATTTTGGAGGAGACGCCCCTCCCAGCCTACACGAACAGGTGGGAAGCTGATCTTGGTGTAAGCATATTGCCTAGGGAATGGAAAATAGCTTGGCGGATATCATTCTCATGGTTTCTGAATTCGGGCGCCCAGGAGGTCAATACTAAAGTCTTACTCAGATGGTACTTGGTACCGGATACGATCCATAGATTTTGCCCCTCCTATCCACCGGAGTGTTTTAGAGGTTGCCGCCTACTGGGATCATATATTCATATGAGGTGGGAGTGTAAGGTGGTCCGTCATTTCTGGGCTAAGGTCTATTATCTTTTAAGGAAAGCTACAGAATTACATTTGACCCCCTCACCTCAACTCGGCCTACTTAATTTGAAACCCCCTGGATGTACAAGGTCTCAATTTGAGCTAATTAGACACATTCTTACAGCCGCTAAACTTATCATAGCACACTCTTGGAAGAAGAAGACGATCCCTAATGGTAGCCTGGTCCCTCGCATCAATGAAGTTATGTTCTTCGAGAAGATGGCAGCTTCGATGCAAGGTGACTTTACCCCCTTCCTGACCACCTGGGAAGGTTAGATCACACACTTCCAACCTAAAAGCTTCGATCGCGCCCTCCTCACAACTCTGTGATGTGTTGTACACTTCTCGCGCCAGTTGGTGGCTGGACACCCACCCCCAAACCTTCCCCTTTTCCTTGCTTTGCCACCCTATCTTCCTCATTCTAGCCCCCCACTCCTAACCTTCCGTTCTCCCTCCTTAGGTACATGGTCTTTTGCCACACACACACCTCATACCTTGCTTTTGGAGATATTGTTTCCAGTTTGTGTATGTGTCGACACCCCTTTGGATGTAATTATTTGCTCCATAAAATGCACAAAATGTAAAGTTTGATGTATTGTACTGTATTTCTCAATAAAAATATTGATGGAAAAAAATATATATCACCCTACCTGCATCTACTGCATGTTATGAGACTTTAAACACCCAAGATGGTGACTCATGGAACATCAGGCAGCCTGCAAACAGGAAGTGCCTTCTGACTGTGCTGCTCTGCATTCTGGGATTGCTGTCCTTTTCCTGACCCCAGCTCTGCTTTGTCTGAGCAAAGCACAGCTATAATCCGCCCCCTGTACTTTATCCCACTCTCCTCAGTAAGTGTGATGCTTCTGAGACAAGATGGCGGCGCCCATATCCTATAGTCCTGAACAGAGTTGCAGCCCAGTGGGGGAAAGAATAATAAGTAAATGACTAAAAACTTAAAATATATAAATTTTAGATGCTGGGGAATCATTTATAAGGGTTTGAGCTTTTCAATAAATCATGGTGAAGGTCCGGTATAAGTAAGGACCTGGTAATTTCTTTTCTAAACATCCGAACAGGCAGCATACACTGAGACTTCCGAGTTCCTCCCCCAAGAGGGGAACATGTGACCACCAGAATAGAATAAAAACTTGACGCCACCACCAATCCCCAGTTGTTGTAGAGATCTGAAAGAGAAAAAAGAGAAACAGACCCACAACTCAACTTCCTAAAACATGACATAAAAATGTAAAGCACATCAGGAGACTTCTGGGGGCGGAGCCAAGCAGCATGGCCTCCCTGGAAAAAGGTTTTGACAAGCCTACGATTAGAGAAAGATCTTTGGAAAAAAATTGCCAAGGTAGAAACTTGTCCCTTGAGGGTACTCAGTTGTAGACCTGACTCTAGACCGTGTTGAAGAAACTCCAGAATCCTGGAAAGGGAGAAGGTGCGGCAAGGGAAGACTCACACCAGGCAGTGTAAGCGTGCCAGACCCTGTAATAAAGCATAGAGGAGAATTTTTTCCAAGCCTGAATCATAGTACCGACGACAGAAGCCGGCAAACACTTATCCATCAGGATGGAGGTTTCAGTAGCCAAGCCGTCAAAGCCAGCGCTTGTAAATTGGGGTGGCGCAGCTGTCCCTGAGTGAGGAGCTCTGGAACATAGGGCAGGACGTACTGATCCCCCGCCATCTGGACGACGTCTGCAAACCATACCCTCCTCGGCCAGCGGGGAGCCACTAGGATGGTCGGTACCCCCTTCTGGGCTATCTTGCGCAGCACACGACCCAACAGAGTGAAGGGAGGAAAGACATAAAGGACTCGATCCCAGATTGTGAGCAATTCCATCTGCAGGGGTCTTGTGTGAAACTGTGCAAAATGTTTTGCCTCGAAGCAAGATACCATCAGGCCCAAAAGACGCATTCCTTGACAAATCGTCGGGTGAGGGCAAGACAAGACACCCTGTACCCTGGCCTGGAGTAAGAGTCTCTTCTGTTCTGAAAGAAACACTTTTGACTGAGACGTGTCTAATGACAGTCCCAGAAAAGAATAACTCTTGAAGCTATGATATTTGACTTAAGAACTGGATAGGCAGTTATCCAATGTCAATCAGACAGTCTGTGTATCCTCCTGGGACCCCTGACGTGATGGGGCCCATATAAACAGAACATCTAAGTAAGGGAATATATGTATACCCTGACTTCACATGTTTTTTCTAACACCTTGGTAACACCCTTGGTGCTGACGACAGACTGAAGGGTAGCACCACAAACTGAAGATGTAGGCAGCTTACTGCAATGTAGGTACGCATCATATATACAATGTGATTATAAAATCTCCCGGCTGGAGTAACATCACTGTGGATCAAACTACTCCAATCTCTAAAAAGGTCATATACGGCAGATCTCATTGCTTCTGCTTCCTGCAGAACTTGGGATACCCCTGACCAAGAGAATCTCTGAGGAGGTCTGGCTCCTTATTGTCTTGTAACCTGAAGATACAACTTCCTGTATCCAAAGAGCTGTTACCTGGAGCCTCCATATGTGAGCAAAATGCAGAAGCTGTCACCCCAACCTGCAAGGGCATCCCTTCATGTCTAAGCAGGCTTTGAAGGGAGTTTGGCTTTATTCCACCAGAAACCTCTTGCCTTAATTTGGGACTTTGTCCTATTCCAAAAAAATCTTTGGTATCACAAAGGCAGAACCTCTACCCCCACGAAAAGCCGGGGGATTAGAGGCCCTGTGGAAAGCACTATTAGACTCCGCCTTCTGTGGACGATTAGATTTACCACCAGCAACCTCCTTTACCATGTCAACCAAGCACTCCCCGCGATGGCGGCCTGGAAATCGTGCTGTGACCCGGAGGAGAACTGGCCGTGTCGGCGGTGCTCGTTACTTCACCTAGTCGAAAATGTACCAGATGGCGGCAACCCTCCTAGTGGTCCTTGCTGTCGCCTTAGCTCCGCCCCCTTAAAGGCACACAGATTTAGAACTTTATAGCCAGTAAAACACACCATTAACATGTAGGAAAGAGTAATAAAAGAGCAATTACAGAGGGAATATAATTTCCAGCCCCCCCTGCAATCAGGCTCACCAGACAAAAAACCTGCAGCAGCTCTTCCTATTAGCTTACCCTTACCATCCTGATCTGAATGCAGGATATCTGTGGAGGCATTGTGGGTCCATCCAGATCAGGAGAGTATAAGGGCCCAGGAACAGACAGGGTTTCCAATACCTCTGCTTCCAAGGGATAATCCTTAAAAACAAAAAAGTAATGGAAGAGGAGTTCAGATACACACTTGTAGTCCAGTTCCAACTGCAAGAAAGAAACTGGATTGGAAGAAGTCAGCCAGAAGGACACAGGCCGAGAGGAGGAGCCACTGCTCTGTTCTTGCAGTCCACGTCCTTCATGCTGCATCCAGGCTTCTCTTCGGCCAAAGCGTGCTGCTGCACACAGAAATTCAGAGTGGCTGGCGGTGGTAGCATGCTATAAGCCCCACGGGCCTTGGGGATGAAGCTTCTACAGTTTCTCTATGCTGGCATTTGTTCCAAACAGAGCCGTATGCCAGTCATGCACCATAGGGCCGGCAGAAAGTGCTGTAGGACTTGGAAAACAAGAGTTGCGCGACATGGGGGGGGGTTAACGGAGGAAAGGACCAAAACCCAGATAGTCAAAATCCACTTTAAAACCAGACCAAAATTCTAAAATGTCTAGACATATAGTCCGGCAAGCATGTTACCAAGCAGACATGTCGATTTAAGATGCACCTATACTCAGAGGGAAGTATATGTATTCACCTTCTATCCCCAGCCCAAAGCACCAAACCAGGGTTTCGTTTTTTTTACCTCAGCCTTTGCCGAATATTCATAACACAAACTGGATGCAGTCAGCCATATTGTTCCCTGGTTGAGCAGCCCCACCCTCAGTGATGATGCAAAGTACACACAGATCAGTAATGGGGAGCGCTTCAAACTAAGTGCCATTATGTGACAGCTTGGTTGTAACTCAATTAGCATATGGCATGCCATTCACCATAATACTATTTATAATACTATTATAATAATAAATAATACTATTTATTTTTTACTGGTGTTTTTATGGATATTGAGGGAAGAGGGAGGAAAAAAGGGAAGAAGAGCACAGGGAGTATGGGTACACTTTAAAATACCCCCCGTCTTAAACCGGACCTTCCCCATGATTTAATGAAAAGCCCAAACCCTTATAAAACGATTCCCCAGCATCTAAAATTAATATATTTTAAGTTTCTAGTCACTTATTCTTTCCCCCACTGGGCTGCAACTCTGTTCAGGACTTTAGGATACAGGCGCCGCCATCTTGACTCAGAAGCATTACACTTACTGAGGAGAGGAAAGTGGGATAAAGTACAGGGGGGCAGGTTATAGCTGTGCTTTGCTCAGACAGAGCAGAGCGGGGGTCAGGAAAAGGTCAGTAATCCAAGAATGCAGAGCAGCACAGTCATAAGTCACTTCCTGTTTGCAGGCTGCCTGATGTTCCATGAGCCGCCATCTTAGATGTTTAAAGGCTCATAACATGCAGTAGATGCAGGTAGGATGATTTTTTAATGTGAGCAACCTGTATGTACAGGGTGTGGGAAACATATAAGATAGACTCTTATTCAGAGTGAAGGTCTGCTTTAAGTTAAAATGAGAATCTAAGAATGTATTATAGTGGACCAAAACCCACTGAACTTGTGAAATACATTTGGCCAAAGTCCTTGCCATTACTCTCTTCTTAGAGTGTAGATCTAAATATGGATATTTTTCGATTTGTCCTGGAACACTTTTTTTTGCTGTCCCTCGGTGTGAGGAGGAACGTGATCAATCGTTGCATAGGTGTGGCAATGACATCATTACCACACATAACAGTGGTAATGGAGGAGGCAGAGCTTCACAGCTAAAGCAAGCATGGGATTAGAGTGAAGCAGGAGCAGTAAAAATTGGCAAGAGAGAGCAATTCAGGGGATACAACTTAAAAATGTCGGTTTTGGTCTGCTCCTCCCCACTTCCACTAAGCCACTCTTCCCCATTTCACCTGGGCTTTAAAATGTGGCATTTCACACAGTAGCATTCCTGATTATCTCTATACATGCCAGGGAACACCTGACTGGTGTACAGTTATCAAATACAGATTTTACAGTTCTATTATAACTAGGAAGGGTGAACATGATGTTGGGTTACCGCTAAAAAACATGCTTGCCAGACTAAAAGTATTGGTAGGTTTTACAGAGTTTTAAGCAAGCAAACACTGCTGCTCATGGCTATGAACTACCTCACACATGTCAAAAATCCTAAACTATCTATTGGCATTAAAAAATAGGATTAGAAGCAGAAAACCCAGGATTAGAAGCAGCCCAAGTTTTGTTTCTTGCCCCCAGGGCCAATTTGCAAAATCCACCCCTCCTCGGTCCTATAGCACAAGGTGCCGTCCAATCAACAGCTTAAGCCATGCATAAAGCGGACCTTCACCCCGAATAAGAACATATATGTTTCCCACACCGTTTACATACAGATTGCTCACATTAAAGTGGACCAACTCCCTCCCGTGATCAGCCCGGGAATCTATATGACTGCGGGGCACCCCAATCGGGGTGAAACCCCCCAGAAAGCCCTAAATCCCTACCTGCTCCTCGATCCAGCAGCGCCCGCTGCCGCCTCCCGCGCGTCCCTCTAGCAGGACGCGCACCCGCACCGGCCGTTTGTGAATGGCCGGTGTGGGCGCGCGCCCTGTAAGAGTGACGCGCGGGAGGCGGCGGGCACGCTCTCGTCAGTCGGCGGGGATTGGCAGCAGTGGTCACGCGGGAGCGGGGAGAGGTGAGTTTTTGGGGCTTTCTGGGGGGTTTCACACAGCGGGGCACCCCCGATTGGGGTGCCCTGCCGAAGTGGACCAAAACCCAGGATAGTCAAAATTTTACCAGCAACTGTATCCTAGAGTCCTGAACAACAAGTCTTTTAGACTCCAGGGCCTGACTCCTTTTGCTTTAATCAGTAACCATACATGCCTCTAACCAGTAACTGTACAGCAAAAAGCAAGCACCTTGTAACAGCAAACCTGGATTATTTTAAATGTTGAACCATCTAGTGCAACTTCGATGTGTTTTTTATGAAAATTACGATATAAAATTTTACTAGCTTTTTGGTTACTTACCCCGCACATGTTGAGTCCAACAGAAACACAAATAAGAGGCATAGGCTGCTGAGGAAATAAAACCCTAACCTCATTATTTAGCACTGAAAACCGCTTTTCAGCGAGCTTGTGTGCGCCTCCGATTTCACGGCAAGAAACAATTGTAAAGGAAGTCGTAGGGACCGGAGCAGCGAATCACAGCCTACGACGTGAGCTTCTCTAAGGGTAGTCACACCCTATTGGCTTCAGTGATGTTTTCATTTCCGGGAAACCTCATCCAACCACACACGAGAACATGGCAAATTACAGTTCCTACTTGTTCTGCCAATCCCTCTCCACGGTCATGTGTCGTTCTATTGGAAAACGTGTTGAGGGGGCGTGGTTTTACGACTAAAAGCGCTGTATGAAAGAAAAGCAGTCGACGAGATGGCTAAGTGGAGAGTGCATATAATGTGTTTACAAAGAATGTCTGTCTTTTCATAGGTTATACAAAGCGAATCATTGTTGAGGAGTCAACGCTAGCATGTGTGTACTCCTCCCGAATGCCATTAACTAAATGTAAATATATTGAGCACCCTAGACGGGCACATGTTTGATGTCCACCACTTTAGTAAAACCCCTTTTATTGCAATGGTTGAAGTGGGTCTGATGGGAGGTCAACCTTTGGCGTCGCTGTGCTCAAACTTAGCACCCAGGGTGTTTTTAAAGTGGACTAAAACTCCCGAACCAGACCAAAACAAAGAAATTACATTTACCTGGGCAGCATTACACGGTCATTCCATTTAACTAAAATAGATTATAAATTCTCTGAAAACAAAGCAGAATCAAAGCCACGGTTTCCTTAAAGTGGACCAACACCCAGGGGTGATCGGCCCGGGAATCTATAAGATTCCCGGGCCGATCACCCCCCACCCCGCGGGACATCCGAGATCGGGATGTCCCGCGGGGTGAAACCCCCCCCAAACACCCCAACTCACCTACCTTATCTTCGGCGGCGGCCGGCCGCCGCCGCCTCCCTCTCGCCCCTGTAGGCGTGCGCGCCTCCGCGCCGGCCGTCTGCGAATGGCCGGCGCGGGGGCGCGCGCATTCAAAGTGACGCGAGGGAGGCGGCGGCGGCCGCCGCCGCTTAGACGTTCAAGGTCTTACCTTGTACGTGGGAGCGGGGAGAGGTGAGTTGTTCGGGGGGGTTTCACACAGCGGGGCACCCCGATCGGGGGTGCCCCACCGAAGTGGACCAAGACCCAGGATAGTCAAAATCCTGGGTGTTGGTCCACTTTAATAAACAATATGCAAACAAGAAAAAACTAATTAAAGCGGTCCTTCACTCTGAATAAGAGTCTATGTTATATGTTTCCCCCAACCTGTACATACAGATTGCTCACATTAAAGTGGACCATCACCCTCCGGTGATCGGCCCGGGAATCTATAAGATTCCCGGGCCGATCACCTCCCTCCCCGCGGGACATCCGAGATCGGGATGTCCCGCGGGGTGAAACCCCCCAAACACCCCAAATCCCCTTCCCGCCGCCGCCTCCCTCGCGCCCCTCTAGACGTGCGCGCGCCCGCGCCAGGCGTCTGTGGATGGCCGGTGCGGGCGCACACGTCAAGAGTGACGCGCAGGAGGCGGCGGAGGAGCAGCTTGTCCGCGGCTGTCAAACCGCTTGTCCGTCGGCACGGGGAGAGGTGAGTTTTTCGGGTGATCGGGGGGGTTTCCCACAGTGGGGCACCCCAATCGGGGGTGCCCCACCGAAGTGGACCAAGACCCAGGATAGTCAAAATCCTGGGTGTTGGTCCACTTTAAAAATCATCCTACCTGCATCTATTGCATGTAATGAGCCTTTAAACATCCAAGATGGCGGCTCATGGAACATCAGGCCGCCTGCAAACACTGCTCTCTGACTGTGCTGCTAACCCGCCCCCCTGTACTTTATCCCCCTGTACTTTATCCTGCACTCCTCTCCCCAATAAGTGTGATGCTTCTGAGTCAAGGTGGCGGCGCCCGTATCCTAAAGTCCTTAACAGAGTTGCAGCTCAGTGGGGGAAAGAATAATAAGTAATTGACAAAAAACTTAAATATATTAATTTTAGATGCTGGGGAATAGTTTTTAAGTGTTTGGGCTTGTCAATAAATCATGCTGAAGGTCCGGTTAAATCTGAAATAGCATGGTCCCCCGAACAGAACAATACTTTAGATCCATTGGTACTGTCAAGGGAAGGGTTGTCAAACACCACAAAGTAAAGCATGCATATAATGGTAATTTTACTTGAAAATTTTAGCTCTGCAGACAAAGTGCACGTCCTGCGCTTTTTCAACCAAAGCAACCGTTTACATTTGGAATACCCCTATAAACCATATATTCCCTGAAAGTACATATGTTAAGCTTTCTAGGCATACCCAGTGTCAGGGATCGCCGGACACCCTTCTTGCATAAGCCAACAATCCCCAATCTCCACCGCCTCTTGTGCCTATAGTCAAGCCCCCACTCGCTGGAGACACGGGTTATGACTCGGTTGCCCCCAGAACTTACTGGCGCAAAGATTGCTGGCTTATGGTAAAGACGGGTGAACTGCGGGGTATCCCAAATCAGGAGTTCAAGCGAACAGAGTCCAAAACGTCAATCCAAGGGGTTAGGCAGAGAATGGTCGAAACAGGCAGGGGTCAAAGCCGGGTGGTCACAGGGCGTGGTATCCAAGGAGTAAGCAGAAGCAAGGTCAGACAGGCGGAAGGTCGGTTCAGGCAGCGGACAGAAGTGGTCAAAGATGAAGCCGGATGAAACACACTAAACGCAATTCCAACAGCACACCCAATCTAATAATGGCTATAACGGGCAGGGACATATTTAAGGGGTAACTGGCCAATGGGAAGGGGACGTGTACTGATTGGTGCAACTTGTGAACATGCTCCTGATAGGAGCGCCCCCAGATACTGGACTGCCCTGACCAGCCAGGCTGTCCAGTCCCTGGGCTGATTACCACTGGGCCAGGATAGGTCCTTTTAAACTTGCCCCTGGCGAATGTGCTGGGAGCAGCGCCGCCGGGGGACATAACTAGGACGTGCTCGCGCGCGAGCATGAGACGACCTGCCCCCCGAGGAGGAGGGGGAGGACGCGCCGGCCAACACAGGAGAGCCGCCGCCGGGAACCCCAGCCGACGCCGAGAAGGGGGCGGAGGCCGGAGCCCCAGCGAGGAAGGAAGACAGCGAGGCGACCGCCGGAAGACCGAGGCCGACCGGGCGGAGGCGCCGTGGGAACAACCCCCCGGTAAGGTTCTTACCTTAACCCCCCCCCCCACTTGAGGAGGGGCCTCTGGACCCTCCAACCTGGGTTTCTGAGGGTTCTCCCTGTGGAACTTCCTAACCAACCTCCCCGCGTGGACTTCTCTGGCCGGGACCCAAGACCTCTCTTCCGGGCCGTAACCCTTCCAATCCACCAAGTACAGGAGAGAATTTCGGAAGAAGCGTGAATCTAAAATCCGAGTTACTTCGAATTCTTGTTGCCCATCAACTAAAATGGCCGCCGGGGAAGCATCAGACTCAATACCGTTAGCAGACTTAACAGGGACACATGGAAAGAGTTACAAATTTTCCTAGAAGGCGGAAGATCTAGACGGTAAGTAACCTAACTTTCTGCAGCATAGAGAAAGGACCAATAATGTAAGGAACTTACCTGGGAGTCTGTCCCGCCGTGCCTCCGCACGCTCACTGGTGGCGCGGCCCCTCCGGCGGCCGCGCCAGGCAGCCACCCCTCCAGCGTCGGGCGCACCGGCAGCTGACGGCCGTGCACGTGCCCGCGTGCTAGCACGTTCCCTTTATGTTCCCCGGCGGCGCTGCTCCCAGCGCATTCGCCGGGGGCAGATTTAAAAGGACCAATCCTGACCCAGGAATCCTCTGCTCTGGGAAGGTCAGGGAATGGACAGCCTGAATGGCCAGGGCGGTCCAGTCCCTGGAGTTTCTCCTATCAGGGGTGAGATCGTGTGTTGCACCAATCAGCACATTCCCCTTCCCATTGGTCAGTCACCATTTAAATATTTTCCCGCCCGAACCACCAGTGCCTGTTATAGCCATTTACTAGCTTGGGTGTGCTTCTGAATCTCGTCTTAGTGTGTTTGATCCGGCTTCGTCCTTGACTACTCCTGCTTGCTGCCTGAACCGACCTTCTGCCTGTCTGACTTCGTTTCTGCTTAACCCCTTGGATACCGCGCTTCTGTGATCACCCAGCCTTGACCCTTGCCAGTCCCGACTACTCTTTGCCTTGCCCCTTGGTTTTGACGTTTACAGACTTTGGTGCATGAACTCCTGATTTGGGATACCCCGCAGTTCATCCGTCTTTATCGTAAGCCAGCAATCTTTGTGCCAGTAAGACCTGGGGGCAACCGAGTCTGGAGAGGCATAACCCGTGTCTCCAGCAAGCGGGGGCTTGTCTATAGGCACAAGAGGCGGTGGAGATTGGGGATTGTTGGCTCACGAGAGAAGGGTGTCCAGCGGTCCCTGACAAATAAACCTTGGACCCAGCTTGGCAGAAGGTTGACGTAAAGCCACATTTTTGGTGGAAAGCCAAACTAACTCCCCAACTGCATAATCAGGGTTACTAGACCGACTACGATCGGCAAAAGTTTTCTGCTGGCCAACAGCCCTGGTCAGGTTTTGCTGGATCTTTACCCAAAGATCCGGCCACTGGGACAACCATTCTTCACGTGAGGGCACGCTAGAGGGTACGTCTGACAAAGCAGAAAATTTGAGGGCTGCACCAAAGACACAGCGGAACGGGGAAACCCCTGTGGAAGTATGGCTGGCATTATTCAGAGCGAACTCTGAAAATGGAAGGTACAATAACCAATCCGTCTGGACATCTGAAACAAAACATTGAAGGTATCGCTCCAATGATTGGTTAGTCCTCTCTGTCTGCCCATTTGACTAAGGGTGAAATGCTGAGGACAAAGAGACAGTGAATCCCAACTTGGCACAAAAAGCCCTCCAAAATTGAGAGACAAACTGAACCCCCCTGTCGGACACCACATCCTCTGGGATCCCATGGAACTTGAATATATGAGTTAAAGAATTTTGTGCAAGATCCTGAGCGGTAGGCAACTTTTTTAACAGGACAAAATGAGCCATCTTGCTGAACCGGTCGACCACAACCCAGATGACAGTAAACCCCTGGGATGGTGGAAGATCGGTGATGAAATCCATGGCAAGATGAGTCCAGAGATGGGAAGGAATGGACAAGGGCAACAGGGAACCTTCCGGAGAATGCCTCGGGGTTTTACTCTGGGCACAAACTTTACAGGCTCGCACAAACTCTCGAGCATCTTTTCTAAAAGACGGCCACCAAACATGACAGGTCAACATGGAAATGGTCTTCGTTGCTCCAGGATGGCCTACAGTTTTAGAAGCATGAAATTGTTGTAGAATGTCTGCCTGGTGAGACATGGGTACAAACTGAGCTGGTTTACCAGACGGGGACTCAAACTGAAACTGATTCAGGTCGGAAAGATCTGGCTGGATAACAGCAACCACCGTGTGTTGAGGCAGAATGGGTAAGTTTCTCCCCTCGGGTAAGCTAATCGAGGAAAAACTTTGTGACAAAGCGTCAGCTTTCACATTCTTTGACCCTGGTTTGTAGGTAATGGTAAAGTTAAACCGGGAAAAGAACAGAGACCATCGAGCTTGTCTAGAGGTTAACCTTTTTGCAGACTGAATATATTCCAAATTTTTATGGTCCGTGAAGACCGTAACTGGAAACTGAGCCCCTTCTAACCAGTGCCTCCACTCCTGAAAGGCCAATTTAACCGCCAAGAGCTCCCGATTTCCGATGTAGTAATTACGTTCAGCGGAAGTAAATTTTTTTGAGAAAAAAGCACAGGGGTGAAGTCGTTCGGGGGAACCGCTATATTGTGAGAGGACTGCCCCGACGCCAAGCTCAGAGGCATCGAACCCAACTACAAAAGCCTGTTGACATTCTGGGTGCACTAAAACTGTAGCGGAGCTAAAGACTTCTTTCAACCTTCTGAAGGCCTGGATGGACCTTTCTGGCCAGATAGATGGGAAACCCCCCTTCTTGGTGAGGTCAGTGAGAGGTGCCACTAAAGTGGAGAAGTTCTTAATAAATCTCCTATAAAAGTTAGCGAACCCCAGGAATCTTTGTAGCCCCTTTAAATCCCTGGGTTGCTCCCATTTAAGTACTGCTGCTACCTTGGACTAATCGATAGACAGTCCTGTGTTGGAGATAAAATATCCTAAAAAAGGGACCTCTGAAACTTCAAACATGCATTTCTTGAGTTTAGAATATAAACAGTTTTCTCTGAGTTTTTGTAGACAAAGCAAACATGTTCACGATGTTCTGCTAATGAGGAAGAAAAAATCTAAATATCGTCCAGATATACAACTACAAAGCGACCCAAACACTCCCTGAAAATCTCATTTACAAAGTCCTGGAAGACTGCCGGGGCGTTACACAGACCAAAGGGCATCACAAGATACTCGTAATGCCCATCTTGGGTGTTGAAGGCGGTCTTTTGTAACCAGGGCAACCCGAGTACTAAAGGGGTTGAGGGCATCTTTAAAACTAGAAAACTGCTCAACTCAGAATGCCCTGCTCCCACTCTGAGTAACACAGGTGGATTCTTGAAATGAATAAGACCCCCAGCAATAGGCGTGTCATCAATGGCGGACACCCGAATAATTTTTGATAGAGGTTGGAGGGGAATTTCCAGACTCTGGGCTAACTCAAAATCAAGAAAATTCCCCGCCGCCCCACAATCCAAAAGAGCCTCTAAATTTCTATATTCAAGGTCCACTTTAAACTGGACTGGGACCATAAACTGTGAATAAACTTGAGGAAACACCTTGCAGCCTAGGTTGGTTCCCTCGACCCCACCTAGGCTCTGAAGTTTTCCGGCTGCTTCTTGGGGCAGACTCTGACAAGGTGGCCGGTCCCCCCACAGTAGAGACACAGCCCTTCCGACAATCGCCGACGCCTCTCAGCTTCGGAAAGCTTGGTAGCTCCCAGCTGCATAGGTTCCTCGATAGGACACGGGACAGGAGCTCCAGCTTTCCAGCTGGTGACGGGATGCTCCCCTCTTTCAAGGCGCCTCTCCCGCAAACGTCTGTCGATTCGAATAGCGAGTTGCATGGTTTCATCCAGAGACTGGGGTACAGGATGATTCACGAAAATGTCCTTAATAGCATCGGACAAGCCAGACAGAATTGACCACATAAGGCCAGGTCGTTCCATCGAGAGTCCACAGCCCACCGATGGAACTCGGAACAATACTCCTCAGCCTGCCGACGACCTTGCCGCAGGGTACAAAGTTTAGCATCTGCAGTGGCACCTCTGTCTGGATCATCGTACAAGATTTCCATCGCGGAGAAGAATATTTCCACAGACTGCCGAGCTGGATCCTGAGGTGACAGGCTGAATGCCCAGGACTGAGGGTCCCCTTGCAGGAGGGAGATGACCAGGCCCACACGCTGTTCTTGGGACCCTGAGGAGTACGGGCGAAGCTGAAAATACAGTTTGCAGTCTTCCCGGAAGTTGGAAAACTTGCTTCTATCTCCAGATAATTTGTCAAGGAGTGGAATCTTGGGTTCCACTGGGTGGACGGCCGGGGCCCCCTGAGGGCCTGGGTTGATTGGAGTTGGACGGTTCTCCTGGGCCGTCACACGATGGGCCAGGTGCTCAACAGCCGCAGTCAAGGCCTGCACCTGCTCCAAAATTTGGTCCATGGTTATGGGCCCGTTATACTGTCAGGGATCGCCGAACACCCTTCTTGCATAAGCCAACAATCCCCAATCTCCACTGCCTCTTGTGCCTATAGTCAAGCCCCCGCTCGCTGGAGACACGGGTTATGCCTCTCCAGACTCGGTTGCCCGAAACGTCAATCCAAGGGGTTAGGCAGAGAATGGTCAAAACAGGCTGGGGTCAAAGCCGGGTGGTCACAGGGCGCGGTATCCAAGGGGTAAGCAGAAGCAAGGTCAGACAGGCGGAAGGTCGGTGTGGGCAGCGGACAGGAGTGGTCAAATATGAAGCCGGATCAAACACACTAAACGCAATTCCAACAGCACACCCAAGCTAATAATGGCTATAACGGGCACTGGTGGACCGGGCAGGGACATATTTAAAGGGTAACTGGCCAATGGGAAGGGGACGTGTACTGATTGGTGCAACTTGTGAACATGCTCCTGATAGGAGCGCCCCAGGGACTGGACCGCCCTGACCAGCCAGGCTGTGCAGTCCCTGGGCTGATTACCACTGGGCCAGGATAGGTCCTTTTAAACTTAAAGTGGACCAACACCCAGGGGGGATCGGCCCGGAAATCTATAAGATTCCCGGACCGATCAGATCCCTCCCCGCGGGGCATCCGAAATCGGGATGTCCCGCGGGGAGGAACCCCCCAGGAGGCCCACAAACCTTACCTCAGCCCCGTTCCATCAGCGCATGCGCGAGCCGCGGCCGCGTCTCGCGCTTCCCTCTAGCAGGGCGCGCACCCGCGCCGGCCGTTTGTGAATGGCCGGTGCAGTCGCGCTCCCTGTTAGAGGGAAGCGCGAGACGCGGCCTCCAGCGCTCAGAGCCAGCTGAGCTGGTATGCGCGTCCAGGCGGCCTTGGACGCGCATACCACAGCGGTTTCAGGGTGCCCCACCGAAGTGGACCAAAACCCAGGATAGTCAAAATCCTGGGTGTTGGTCCACTTTAACTAGGAGGCATAACAAGGACGTGCTCGTGCGCGGAAGGCCGAGGCCGGCCGTGACCGGGCGGAGGCACCGCGGGAACGACCCCCAGGTAAGGTTCTTACACCCAGCTTATTGTAGTGGCTTCATCTTTCTAAAAGTGATCCCTCGAAGAATTCTTAGGTTGCACAGGGTTTACCTAAGAAAATGAATACAAAAGCAGAATAAGAAACAAATTTTCCTAAAATATCAATATGCAAGTAAAAACAACCTGCCATATTTTTGCCCTATAAGACACACCTGCCCATAGGACGAGGAAAATAAGAAAACAAATATTCTGAACCAAATGCTGTGCTAAAACTCCATGCCCCCAAGAACCAAATAATAGGCAATGTGCAGATATCCCCCCATTACAGGCAAGTGGCATTCCCCCTTCCAATCCCCATACAAGCAGTGTGGCAATTCCCTCTCTTATTCCCCATAGGCAGTGTGACATTTCCCCCTCCCATTCCCATATAGGCAGTGTGGAATCCCCACCCCATTCCCCATATAGGCAGTGTGGCATTCCCTCCCTCCCATTCTCATATAGGCAGTGTGGCATTTACCCCTCCCATAGGCAGTGTGGCATCCCTCCCATTCCCATATAGGCAGTGTGACACCCCCCTCCCATTCCCATATAGGCAGTGTGGCAATTCCCCCTCCCATTCCCATATAGGCAGTGTGGCAGTCTCCCCCTTCCATTCCCAAATAGGCAGTGGGCCATTCCCCCATCCCATTCCCATATAGGCAGTGTGGCAGTCTCCCCCTCCCATTACCATATAGGCAGTGTGGCATTCCTTTCCCCCTCCCAATCCCATATAGGCAGTGTGGCATTTCCCCTTCCATTACCATATAGGCCGTGTGGCATCCCCCCTCCTCCCGTTCCCCTATAGGCAGTGTGGCATTCCCCCCTCCCATTCCCCATAGGCAAAAAAAAAGTAAACAATTCACAAACCAGTGAGTCAAGAGAGGGCTAGACCTAAAAGAATTTGTCTCCCCCTCTCTATTCTAAGTATGTCACACACCCCACTTCAATCATTAATTATTACACTTGGGTAACTCCACCAGCAGGTGGCGACGTGCAGAGAAGTCATGAAAAACAAGCCCCTCCTGGTCTATACATTCCTGGCACCTCTCACTCATTCCCCAGTTTTTCTTCTCTGCAAGGTGGCGACAAGACAGAAGAAAGAAGTCTCCTGCTTGCAGGTAGCCGGGGTATCACCCCGGCCCCCCCCCCCCCCCCCATGGTCTATTTCTGCCCGGCTCCGTTTGTTTCAATTCTCACATGTAACTGGCAGCCTCCCAGCTTAGGCTGTAGGCCGGGTAAGGGTAGATGGCACTTTAGGTGCCTAGGAGATTAGCTCCTCCGCTCGTCCCCATATAATGGGGCATAGTGGTGATCCGGTTTGGTGATCCGGACGTGGGATGCCCCAGCCCTTATGCCCCCCTTTAGGTTTTTTCTCTGGCCTCTTTCATTCTTATGAATGTGTGTGTGTGGTTTCACTGTGTGTGCGTGTGCAGTGGGGCAAGGACAGGCGGCCTGTGTGGCGTTGGCAGTCTGCATATACTTTATTGTAGGTTCCTTTGGGGGCCTTGGAGCTCTTGTGTGGGGCCAGTGTTTTTACATGTGGGGACGGGTCGGGCGGGAATTCCGCCGGCCCGCCACCCGGTGCGGTAGGCGGGCGCCATGTTAGGGCGCCCATCCTTGGTCTGCGGGGCGGGGCCGGGCGGCGCGTTGTGCCGCGGGCCCGCCTGGGTGCCAGGGCGCCATGGACATTCGGCGCCCCGCTGGCAGTTTATTTAAGCGGGCGGGACCGGGCGGCTTGTGTGCCGCCAGTCCGCCCGACGGCCTCTGCTGGCGCCTTTGCTTGCGGCGCACGCTGGGCTGTTAGGTGGGCGGGCCGCGCTTGGCGCGCCCCGCGCTGTGTCTGGCGGCTAGGGAGGGGCGGGGCTACAGCGGTCCCGCGGGCCCGCCCCTCGTCTCCGCCTCGTTTTCAGTCTCCGTCTCCGTTTTCCTATGGTTGGCGCCATTTCTTGCGGTTAAGGTAGGCTGGCAGTTTATTTAAGCGGGCGGGACCGGGCGGCTTGCGTGCCGCCGGTCCGCCCGACGGCCTCTGCTGGCGCCTTTGCTTGCGGCGCACGCTGGGCTGTTAGGTGGGCGGGCCGCGCTGTGTCTGGCAGCTAGGGAGGGGCGGGGCTACAGCGGTCCCGCGGGCCCGCCCCTCGTCTCCGCCTCGTTTTCAGTCTCCGTCTCCGTTTTCCTATGGTTGGCGCCATTTCTTGCGGTTAAGGTAGGCTGCGGCGTTGAGGTGGCGCATCTGGAGGTAATCCCTCAATGAATTGTGTCCTCTTGGGCACGGCTGTTTGATCTTACTTTTCTTATTACTGTTATGCCTGAACGCGGTTTTAAAGGGAGCGTTCAGTTAAGGGGGCAGTAGTTTTCCTTTTTGGGTAATAACTTTGGGCCATTTGTCTTTGAATTATATACTGGTCTGTGCCTTCCTCCCTTCCCCCCTCCTCCCGTGGGGGCAACGGCAGGGGGATTCAGCAAGACTTTTGGGTATGCTGGCTGGAAGTGTTTATACCTAGTCATATGTAGTTCTATGTTTTTGTAGTTATGTGTGCCTGGATTGATTGTGGCCTTTTCTTTTCCAGATTCCGGGATTCCACCATACAAGGGCTCTCCCGGTCTTATATACCTGGCTAGTGGGGTTGGCTTAGTGTCCCTTGGGATAGCTTCCCTGGTCAGGGCTACTTTAATATTTCATATATAGATATATATTCTATTGAAATCCGAGAGGGGCATCCCGGGTCGCTTATTGCGTAAATCCCTGGGTTCTGCGAATACCATAAATTTCACCAATGGAGGCTGCCACAGATACCGGAAACGGTCCTTCGGGACAACCCAGGCTGTGTGGGGGTTGTGGGACTCCGCTCCCGGGGGATGATGTCATTCTATGTATTCCATGGGTACAGCGGAACATTGAGCGCCAGTCCGGCACCCCGGTGCCTGGTACTTCTTTGTCCGCGCCATCTCCCTCGCCTCCTCGCCTGTTCCGGACCCCGTGTGACGTTGTCATGGGTGGGGATTCGCAATCTGAGGTGTGCGCCCGTTTGGCCAACCTCGAGAAAGTTTTTTCCGCTATGTCCGCTCGGAAGGCTCTGGCTAAGCGTAAACACCTATCTCCGCCTCCGCCGGACTCTGATGAGGAGGTTGTTGAGGACCTGGTTTGGTCAGATCGTCCCCTTGAAGAGGGTGAGCTTGTTGAGGATTTGGATGATTCAGAGGGCCAGCAAGTGCTGGGTGTTGAGGGGGACCAGGTTGGTCCTGCTCCTGATTCGTCTTCCATTTTGGCCCAAATGTTTGAGGTTTTGGATTTGGACCCTCCCGAGGCTGCTCCTCGGCCCAAGGGCCAGCTTTTTGGGGGATCCAAGCAGCGCTTGGAGTTTCCCAGTCAACAGCATTTTGAGGACGTTGTCCTTAAGCAATGGGAGCAACCTACACGGCTCGTTGGGGTATCGCCTAGCTGGGATAAGAAATATCCTTTTCCGGCGGACTTGATGACGCGTTGGTCTGTACCTCCCGAGGTGGATGCTCCGGTCTTGGGGCTGTCTAATACGGCGGTTGTTCATTCTCCCGACACTACTTCTCTCAAGGACGGCGAGGATCGCCGGATTGGTCAGGGATTTATGTGGGATCTTGATCCCTCTGGTGATGAGTTTCTTGCGCTTAAGCGTTGTGACTCTTTTTTGTCGTTTGTTCTGACCACTCAGGATGATGCCATGTTGATGTGTGGCAGGGCTTCTGCTCTGTTGGTGGCTATTCGCCGCTCCGTTTGGTTGAGACAGTGGACGGCTGACTTTAATTCTAAAAGATCGCTCACGGCTCTTTCCTTTTTGGGTTTGAGGCTTTTCGTCGAAAAGCTGGATTCTGTTGCCAAGGGAGGTAAGTTACCTCTGCGCAAGAAATTTCGCCGTTCCTTTCGGGGGGCGGCCCCCTTCAATCTGTCCTTTCGGGGAGCCAGAGCCGGCAGGGGTGCGGGCTTCTCGGCTTCCAGGGGCGCAGGTTGGAATAGGGGTAGAGGCCGTGGCCGTCCCGTTCACGCCTGGGGCGCCAAGTCCAAGTCAGCTGCCAAGTCTGTTCAGCAATGAGGGGGCGCCCTCACCCGTACGGGTGGGGGGATGGTTGCGACTCTTCTCCCGGGTTTGGGGCCAGGAGGTCTCGGACAGGCGGATCCGGGAGGTGGTGTCGGCCGGTTACAAGCTGGAGTTCGAGTCCCGCCCTCCTTCAAGGTTTTTCAGGTCTCGGGTACCTTCAGATCCGTTGGCCACGCAGGGGCTCCTGGCGGCGGTAAGGAATCTTCTGGACTTGGCAGTCATCTGCCCGGTCCCTCTTTCGGAGGTGGGGCGCGGGTATTATTCCAATCTCTTCACTGTACCCAAAAAAGGATGGGTCGTTCCATCCCATCCTGGATTTGAAGTTTCTCAACCGGTTTATTCATCCCCGGAAGTTCCGCATGGAAACCCTGCGGTCTGCGATTGGTTCGCTTCGGCAGGGGGACTTTATGACGTCCATAGACATCAAGGATGCTTACCTTCACATTCCGATTTTTCCGGCTCATCAGAGGTTTCTTCGCTTTGTGGTGAAGGATCGGCATTTCCAGTTTGTAGCTCTTCCATTTGGCCTCACCTCGGCCCCGAGTGTGTTCACCAAGGTGTTGGCGGGAGTGATGGCCCTGCTCAGAGCTCAGGGGATTCGCTTTGTGCCTTACCTGGACGATCTTCTCATCATGGCACCTTCCTTCAGTCAAGCGGAAGGGGACACCAGCATGGTGGTGTCTATGCTGGAGAGGTTCGGCTGGGTGATCAATTTCCCCAAGTCCTCTCTGGTTCCGGCCAGGGTGGTGACCTTTCTGGGGATGTCCTTGGACTCTTGCCAGCACAGAGTTTTTCTCCCTCAGGCCAAGGTTCTTTTGATTCAGGAATTGGCTCAGCTTCTTCTTTCCAATCATTGCCCGTCCATTCGGCTAGGGATGAGACTGGTGGGGTTGATGGTGGCCTCGTTCGAGGCAGTTCCCTTCGCGCAGTTTCACACGAGGACGCTTCAGCTTCATCTTTTGGCGTCTTGGGACCGGCGACCGCGGTCGTTGGATCGGTCCTTCCGGATGTCCCCTCGGGTTCGGCAGTCTCTTCTGTGGTGGATGGTCTCGGACAATCTTCTGAAGGGCAGGTCGTTTCTGACCTCGCTTTGGGAAGCTGTCACCATGGATGCCAGTTTGTCAGGATGGGGAGGTTTCTGGAAGGATCTTCAGTTTCGGGGGCAGTGGGACCCTCAGGAAGCTCACTTGCCCATCAATGTTCTGGAGTTGCGAGCCATCAGGTTGGTTCTGTCTCACTTGACGCATTATTTACAGGGCCTGCCGGTTCAGGTTCGATCGGACAATCAGACGGCGGTTGCTTACATCAATCACCAAGGAGGGGCTCGCAGTCTGGGTGCCCATCGAGAGGTTTCTCTGATTCTAGTTTGGGCAGAGACTCATGTCCCTTGCATCTCGGCAGTTTGCATTCCAGGAGTGGAGAACACGGAGGCGGACTTTCTGAGCCGGTGTTCGTCCCGCCGGGGGGAATGGTCTCTCCATCCCCAGGTGTTTCGGTCAATGTGTCTTCGGTGGGGGACGCCGGAGGTGGATCTGTTTGCCTCTCGTCACAATCACAAGCTTCCGACATTTGTGTCGCTATCTCAGGGTCCTCTGGCTCTGGCGGCGGATGCCATGGCTCTGAGCTGGAGGGACCTGGGGTTTCTTTATCTGTTTCCTCCGATCCCCATGCTAGACAGGGTTCTGCGAAAGCTGGTTCTGGGAGGAGTTCCCGCCATTCTCGTGGCTCCAAGGTGGCCAAGGCGGGTGTGGTTCGCGGACATCGTTCGTCTGGCGGTGGATCAGTTCGAGCTGCCTCTTCGGCCGGATCTTCTCACTCAGGGTCTACTGTGTTACCCCAGTTTACCAACGTTGGCTTTGACGGCTTGGCTGCTGAAACCTCCATCTTGAAGGAGGAAGGCCTTTCGGATTCGGTCATTCGGACTCTTATCAGTGCCAGGAAGAGATCTTCTTCTTCCATCTATTTTAGGGCTTGGAGATCTTATATTGATTGAGGCGAGATCTTTGCCCTGACGGGTCTTTTCTATCTCTAGGATTTGGGCATTTCTTCTATCTGGGCTGGACTCTGGTCTGCAGCTTAGTACCTTGAAGGGGCAGGTTTCGGCCTTGTCTATCTTTTTTCAGAGGTCTTTTGCTTTTCATTCTTTGGTCAAGACTTTTTTCCAGGGGGTTTTGCATCTGCGGCCTCCTAGGAAGCCTTTGCTCCCTGTTGGGATTTGAACCTTGTCTCTGCTCTTCAGGCTCCTCCTTTTGAGCCTTTGCAGGATATTGCTCTATCCATGTTGACTCAGAAGGTTGTCTTTTTGGTGGCCATCACTTCGGTTTGGCGTGTTTCGGAGTTGGCAGCCTTGTCTATTCAGGCTCCTTATTTTGAGAAACATCAGGACCAAGTGGTTTTTCGTTTCAAACCAGACTTTCTCGCTAAAGTGGTTTCTGCTTTTCATCTGAATCAGGACATTGTTCTTCCCTCCTTGTGCCCTAGACCTGGGAATGACAAGGAGAGGGCGTTGCATTGTTTGGATGTGGTACGTTGTGTCAGGTACTACTTGCGTGTTATGTCTTCTTTTCGTAAGACTGGTGCCTTTTTTTGTGGTGCCCTGTGGGGCTAGGAAGGGTTTGGCTCCGGCTAAGTCTTCCATTAGTAAATGGATTCGTCAGGCGATTGTTGGGGCCTACTCTGCCAAGGGGAAGGATCCCCCTTTTCGGGTCAATGCTCATTCTACTCGTGCGGTTGGTGCGTCCTGGGCTTTTCAGCACCAGGCTTCTGTTGAACAAGTTTGTAAGGCTGCTACTTGGTCTTCGGTTCACACTTTTTCCAAGTTTTATAAGGTTGATGTGCGGGCTTCAGCGGATGCTGTTTTTTGGCCGCAAGGTTCTGCAGGCTGCAGTGGTTTGAGTTTTCTGCATTATTGCCTGGTTGGATACCCGCCCTTTTTGGACACTGCTGTTGGATGTCCCAAGTGTAATAATTAATGATTGAAGTGGGGTGTGTGACATACTTAGAATAATACCATTTTGTGAATACTCACCTGTAAAATGGGTATTGTAAGTATGTCACACACCCCACTTCACCCGCCCTTTTGGTATCCCGGTTTCTTTATAGGGTGAAGTTTTCATTTACAGTTTGAGGGTTTTTTTCCTGGTACCTTGTCTTTACTGCTGTTTGAATACTGGGGAATGAGTGAGAGGTGCCAGGAATGTATAGACCAGGAGGGGCTTGTTTTTCATGACTTCTCTGCACGTCGCCACCTGCTGGTGGAGTTACCCAAGTGTAATAATTAATGATTGAAGTGGGGTGTGTGACATACTTACAATACCCATTTTACAGGTGAGTATTCACAAAATGGTATTTTCCTCTATTTTGAAGCCGCGCTACAATTTCTCTAAACACACATTTAACATAGGTTTCACAATCTTAAAATCTTCTTTCAAATATAATCCAGCGCAAGGAGTTAAAAAACTGTGTCAGTCCAGTTCAATCTAATAATAACAACCAAACTATGCAAAGCATAGAATAAACTCCGCGGGAAATAAAGGGTTAAAAGATCCACTTCAATTTCAATCCAGGTTGTTTCACCACCAGTGCTTCAATAAAACCACTGTGAAGCCCAACCACCAGCAACAAATTGCACGTACCAGAATTACTTTTTGAAAACGCTCATCAAATTCTCTTGACTTCAAATATAAAACGATCCTTAATCTTATGCCGTCATTCAGCTTTCCTCAGTATTTCCACAACCGTATTGCAACAGAGGAGAGCAAACAAAACCAACATAGCATAATACCGTTTTTGAATTTGATTTAAAAAGTTTTATTTGCACTTACCAAATCACAGTTACTGGGATGCGTGTCTTAAAATCATTCCATTCATGGTATATCTGCCTTGTACCTCTTCTATTTCATCAAGGAAAGCAGACCGCAGCTTATAATTATCTCTCAGCCCCGGCCGTGGGCTACAGAGATTAACACAAATAGAGCAAACCACAGCTGCCAGGTAGGACGTAGTGACGTTGTAGAGGGTCCCGCCCAATGTGTTTCGTCTGTTCTGACTTTCTCATTAGGCTGCGGGCACTCCACAACGTCAATCATTTATTCACCTCCTCTAATGACTTAGTCATAGGTGTTTAACCCCTCCGATGCCTTCTCTAATTTCAAAATGCCCGTAATGTCATTTCCCGCAGCCATTCACATATTCCTCTGGCCAGCGGTACGCGGTGATTAATATCTTTTAATAACTAATTCCTCATCTTACTACACATCAATGGATAGACTCTTAGGGCCAATTAACAAAATTTAATTGCATATTATATGGATTACTATTCCATTTTAATAAAGGGATCTATTCTATTTTGGATTCTATATAAATGCTTTCCTTAAAGTGGACCAACACCCTCGGGTGATCGGCCCGGGAATCTATAAGATTCCCGGGCCGATCACCTCCCTCCCCGCGGGACATCCGAGATCGGGATGTCCCGCGGGGGGAAACCCCCCCAAAACCCCCAAACCCGCTTACCTCAGCTTCGGCGGCGGCCGGCCACCGCCGCCTCCCTCGCGCCCCTCTAGGCGTGCGCGTGCCCGCGCCGGCCGTCTGTGAATGTCGGGCGCACGCGCGTCAAGAGGGGAGGCGGCGGCGGAGGAGCCACGGACAAGCGGCTGTCAAATCGCCTGTCCGTCGGCGCTGGGAGCGGGGAGAGGTGAGTTTTTAGGGTGATCGGGGGGGTTTCACACAGCGGGGCACCCCGATCGGGGGTGCCCCACGGAAGTGGACCAAGACCCAGGATAGTCAAAATCCTGGGTGTTGGTCCACTTTATTAAAATGCGAGACACACAAGGCTATCTACTATTACTAATAATACACAAACCATGGTCAAAATTACCTTAAAGTGGACCAACACCCACGGGTGATCGGCCCGGGAATCTATAAGATTCCCGGGCCGATCACCCCCCACCCCGCGGGACATCCGAGATCGGGATGTCCCGCGGGGTGTAACCCCCCCAAAACCCCCGAAAAACCTTACCTGATCTTCGGCGGCGGCCGGCCGCCGCCGCCTACCTCGCGCCCCTGTAGCCGTGCGCGCGCCCGCGCCGGCCGTCTGCGAATGGCCGACGCGGGCGCGCGCGCGTCAAAAGGGACGCGCGGGAGGCGGCGGCAGCCGCTTAGACGTTCCTGGACCTGGCTTGTACGTCGGCGCTGGGAGCGGGGAGAGGTGAGTTGTTCGGGGAGTTCGGGGGGGTTTCACACAGCGGGGCACCCCGATCGGGGGTGCCCCACCGAAGTGGACCAAGACCCAGGATAGTCAAAATCCTGGGTGTTGGTCCACTTTAAAAAATATAAAACATCTTATTACAATTTATCGCAATACATCACTTATACACAATAATTACCAACTACTTTCACAAATATTAATTATAATTATTAATATAAATAAGTAATTTTATAGGTATTTTTAAAAAAACACACATTACCACCACAATTTATTATCACAAAATTATTGTCAAGGAATTATAAAATGCTCCTAATTGAAAATAATAAACTTTCAGATGGAAATATTACCGGATTAAAAACAAATTGTTTTCAATTTTTTTCACATAAACGTATCTACATCAGTTACTTCCTATAAAACAATTTAGGTCAAATTCTATGTTCATTGCCATTGGGCTCATGGTTTTCATCTTGAAAATCCATTTGGATTCCGCCTGGGATAATGACCTAATAATAATTCCCCCTTTCAGACCCCGGGTAATCATATCTACTCCCATAAATTGAAGTGCTTTTGGATCACTTCCATGGGCTTTTTTAAAATGTGCTGATACGCTATGCGTCTCAACACCCTTCCTGATATTATACAGGTGTTCTCTTAATCTAATTTTCAGGGGCCTCCCTGTCCTCCCTATATACTGCAGTCCACATGGGCATTCCAAAAGGTAGACTACATTGCTACTGGCACAAGTTAAAAATTGATTAACTTTATATTTTTTTCCCGTGGTGTTTGAACTAAAGTCCTTATAGGACCTAGGTGTGTTTTCCATGCACTGTTTGCAGGCCATACATTTCCTGCATCTATAAAACCCCTTGATGTTACTTAGGGTACCCATATTTTTATTCTTTTTTTGATCAACCAATGGCCAATGTAGGGGGCCGTGGGTAAATAATTTTGGGTTTAATTTTGGGTCCGGTAATCTCGGGCCCAAGATGTCATCATTTTTTAAAATATACCAATGTTTTTCTAAAAACCTTTTTAACTTTCTGTAATCATTACCATACTGTGTCACTAGAGCGAATTCTGCTGTGTTGTTGTCCACCTTCTTTCTTCCCCCACTATTTTCTAATATCTTTTTTTCTATCCATCTTTGCTACATTCTTAATTTCTCTCTCTATCTTCTTCTGATTATACCCTTTCCTAATAAACCTCTGTCCAATAATTCCCGCCTGGATCTTATAATCTCCATCCTCCTTGCAATTCCTCCTAAGGCGTACCAGCTGACCTTTGGGGATATTATCAAGCCAGTTGGGGTGATGACAACTAGTTACAGGGACATATGCGTTCCGGTCTGTCTCCTTAAAAAAGGTTCTCGTGGACAGACCTAACCCCTTCTTTGTTATTTCCAAATCTAAAAAATGGATACTTTCTGTACTACTTTCTTTGGTGAAAGAAATACCCCAGTCATTTTTGTTAATATACTTTTTTGTTAATGCTGGTGGTTGGGCTTCACAGTGGTTTTATTGAAGCACTGGTGGTGAAACAACCTGGATTGAAATTGAAGTGGATCTTTTAACCCTTTATTTCCCATGGAGTTTTTTTTTTTTTTTTTTTTAATTCTTTATTTTCCTTTTTATCTTGTTCTTACATACACATATATATAGTATATGATACAATCATCAATATCTTAGTCATCAAACTTAATCATAGTTATCATACATCACTAATCATTATCAAATAAACCAACTAATATTCTATTATTCTTAATGTTCTTCTTGCTATTACATTAAAGCATACACTAAGAAGGAGAAAGACAAAAGAGACTCAAGTATATAAGCGCAAAAAAAAATGCTTGTTTTCTGATAAACTTACTGGAGTCTCATATTAATAAACTTATTTTACAATTCTATAATATCTCTATAAAACTAAGATAATTCATCTTTTATGTCGAAAGTATAAAGTAGAGAAGAGAAATAAAATAAAATAAAATAAATGCATAAAAAAAAAAAAAAAAAATTGGAAAAAGGGGGGGGGGAAGAAAAGAGGAGAAGGAGAGTGAGGAAAAAAGAAAAAGGAGAAATAAAAAAGGAAGAAAAAAAAAGGAAGGGGAAAGGGAGATAATTATCCATGGAGGTAACTCTTATCTTAAATCATCATTCTAGCATATTTGAAGCATACTTCTATTTTCTATCTCATCCCCTAGAGATTTTATCTATTTAAGTTAGATTATAGCATTTATCAGCTATTCCATGGGGCTAAGAGGGGTGGAAGGGGGAGGCATCAACAGTCATTAGCTGCTCAAATCTTACTTTTTCTTTAAAAGTAAGCCATGGCATCCATACCTGCTGATGTTGTATTTTAGTCTCATGGACCGCAGCAATGAGCTCTTCCATCTCCATAATATAATTAATCTCCCCTATCCACTCCTTCACCGATGGCACCGCTTCAGATCTCCATAACCTAGGTATTATTATCTTTGCTGCATTTATAAGATGTCTCATAAGAGATCTCTTATAAGTCTTCAAAGGCATATCTGACAGATGTAGAAGAAATAGAGCGGGATCTCGATCTATCGATCGCCCCAAAATCTCACTAGAGATATCGGTTACTGCCTGCTAAAAGGAACAACTTTTGGGCAATTCCAGAAAATATGGAGAAAGCTTCCTACTGCTCCTTGGCATCTCCAACATTCAGCGGAATGAGTCGGGGAGAAACCATGTAATCTCTTCGGGGTATAGTACCATCTTGTAAGGTACTTATAATTAGTTTCCTGGATTTTAGATGAGACTGAGGTCTTATGTGTAGCCTGGAGAATATATTTCCACTGATCTATCGAAAAATGCTTATCCAAGTCTCTTTCCCAATTCGTACGAAAACGCGGTATTTCATCTTCCCCATTTTCTTCCAACAGGGCATATATTTTAGAGATTAAGTGCGTGGGGGGATCCCCCTCTCTTGCCAATCGTTCAAATGGGGTGAGGGGTCTAAGGTATGTCTGTCTAGGTCCTAGGCTCACGAGAAAATTTTGAAAGACAAACAGAAGCCACTGATCGAATAATGGCGTATCCCATTTATCTCTCAGATCATCCAATTGTGCCCATCCAGAAGGTAGAATAAGATGTAGTCCTCTAGGGGCACCCCTTTCCTCAAAGCTTTTACGAAGACTTGGAAGTATATCTATGGGAAGAGATGGGTTATGGATCAGTGGCATCAGAGGAGTTGGCCAAGGGGATATTTCTTTTCTATCTCTTAATTTTTCAAAAATTTTTAATGTAGTAGAAATAAGTGGATGATCTTTGCACAGCCTCTTCCCTGCTCTGATCACCCACGGGGCCTCTTTTAAAGGGGTATGGAGCCAAGACGCCTCAAGAGTTACCCATTTCTTCTTCGTAGTTTGATGGTGCCAATCTACTATACGTTGAAGATGGATCGCTCGCCAATATCGCAGCAAATCCGGGCAGGCCAGCCCTCCTGACTGTTTAGTTCTAAATAAAACCCGAAGTTTCAATCTAGGTTTACGTCCCCTCCAGATAAATTTACTAAATATTGAATTAAAAGACTTAAAGTATGCTCTGGGGATCCCAATCGGGAGGGCCTGGAGTAAATATAAAATTTTAGGCAATACGGTCATTTTAAGAATGCTAATCCTCCCTAACCACGTAAAAGTGGGTAAGTCCCAGTTCGCCAGATCATTTTTAATTTTGGAGAGGAGAGGGCCGAAATTTGCTGCATAGATCTCATCTACCGTTTTCGTAATCTTTGTGCCTAGATATGTAATAGCCGAAGAAGGCCACTTGAAAGGGAATGATGTTCTTAATTGAGTCTCTATTTCTGGAGGAAGGTTTAACCCTAGAGCTTCTGATTTATCATAATTTATTTTCAGAAAAGAGAGCCTACCGAAATGCTCAAATTCCCTTAACAGAATTGGTAAGCCAACTATCGGATTTGCAAGAAAAAACAAGAGATCATCAGCATATGCTGAGATCTTATGTGTATATGAGTCCACTAAAATTCCTCGTATGTCTCCTTGCCCTCTAATCCTGCATAGAAAAGGTTCCATAGATAGAACAAAAATCACTGGGGAAAGAGGGCAACCCTGTCTGGTGCCATTTCTAATATCAACTTGTTCTGAGAGGGTGCCATTCACCTTAATCCTAGCTGTCGGATCCTTATATAGTGCCATAATCATCTGTATAGCCTTAGGGCCCAGGCCAATATGCTCGAGCACTGCTCTAATATATTGCCAGTTTACCCGGTCAAATGCCTTCTCGGCATCAGTAGACAAAAAAATGACCGGTTCTTTAGTTTGCTTAATCCTATGCAGCAAGTTCAGTACTCTAGTTGTATTATCGCGAGCTTCTCTACCTGGTATAAATCCAGACTGGTCCCCATCCACTAGCTTCGGAAGCATCCCTAGTAATCTGCTTGATAGGATTTTCGCGTATAATTTTAAATCTACATTTAATAATGAAATTGGCCTATAACTTCCGCATGAGAGCGGGTCCTTTCCCGGCTTCTGAATTATCGTCACGTGTGCAGCTAATGCCTCACTTGGGATCCTAGTCTGAGCAGGGGATGCCATTAAGGAATTAAATGCCAAAAGGAAGTGTGGGGCTAGGAGTGAAAAAAATTGCTTATAATATGCTATAGTAAATCCATCTGGCCCCGGCGCTTTTCCATTTGGAGAAACCTTAACCGCGGCACTCAGCTCCTCTATAGAGATGGGGCATTCCAGTCTCTCTCTCTCCTCCGCTCCAAGCTTAGGCATCCCCGATTCCTCAATGTACTTCTTTAATAATGCCATATGATCTTGGGTTGAAGCTGGTCCTTCAGGGCGGATATTATATAACTTCTGATAAAAGAGCTGGAAGGTCTTAGCTATATCTGGTTTACTATGCAGCTTTTTTTGTTGTGTATCAACAATGGTTTCCACAAAATTTAAAGTTTGTTGTTTCCTAAGCTCCCTTGCCAATAAGGCGCTGCTTTTGTTGCCCCATTCAAAATAAAACCTTCTGCACCGCTTTATAATATAGGCCGCCCTTTGGGACAGAAGTGAGTTCAATGTTAGTCTAGCTTCAGTAAGTGCTAAAAGATTTTTTTTTGCCAATGATGCTTTATGAACTTCTTCTAATTTCTGGACTCTTTCTATTTGTTTCTGTAGCTCTTGCTCTCGTTCCCTCTTCTTCTCAGTTGCATATCTAATAAACTCGCCTCTAATTACTGCCTTATGAGCCTGCCAGTTATTAAACGGAGAGGTGTCCGGGCTTCTATTAATTTCAAAATAATTTTTGATCGTATTCTGGAATTTTTGAATTAGCGTCTCATTTTGTAATAAGGAGTCATTCATTCTCCATGTCCACTCACCCTTTGAACCTCCAGTTAAAGCTAAGGTAAGGGTTACTGGTGCATGGTCGGATATAGCCATAATCTCTATATTAGAATTCACTACCTGGGGCAAAAGGCTATGAGATATCAAAATATAATCAATTCTGGAATACGTGGCGTGTGCTGAAGAATAGAAAGAATAATCTTTAACACTAGGGTAGTTAATACGCCAAGGATCACAAAGTTGGGCCCTATGGAGGGCTTTCTTGATTCTCTTTAAAGCCCCGTATGTCATTGCTGACCGCCCCGTTGAGGAATCCATTAGTGGATCCAATGCCACATTTAGATCTCCTCCCAGAATAATAGGACCTTCCTGTACTTCCATAAGTTTATTCAAAAAGGACTCAAAAAACGTCACCTGTCCCGAGTTAGGGGCATATACCACGCCCAGAGTATATTTTTTATTATACAGGGAGCCCTTAAGAATCAGGTACCTCCCTTGTTCATCTGCTATTCTGTCCTGGACCCGAAAAGGGGTATTCTTAGCAATCAGGATCGCCACCCCTCTCGCTTTAACATCTGGCGCATTACTTGTGAATGACTGGGGAAAAGCTCTAGAGGACAATCTCGGAGCCTCTCTTCCCTTAAAGTGCGTTTCTTGAATAAATGCTATATTTGCTTTAAGTCTAGTTAATTCCTGAAACAATTTAGATCTTTTTAATGGGGTATTTAACCCCTTTGCATTAATCGATATTGCCTTAAAATTTTGCACCAAACAGGATGTCAAATCCTTAATCTTTCGAGCCCCTTGTAGACTACCTCTATTGCTAGACATCTTAATGATTTAAATTGGAGTACCTCCTGGATCTAGGGAAAGGGAAAAAAAAAAAAGGAAGGAAGAGGAAAAGGGGAAAAAGATAACAAGAAAAAGAAGAAAGAAAAGAAAATATAAGAGAGGGAGCCCCCTCTTTATTTAAAGAACTATTCGTTGATCACCGAGACGGGCACTGCCCGTGACGAAATTACCCTAGGGGCTTACCGGAAAATCGAGGCCGCAACCAACCATCTGATTCCGGTCTTCGACTCCCGGCGCCCGTAGACAATGTAGGGACAGAGAGACCACGGTCCAAGAAGACCACTGATCGGGGCAGTGATCAAGTAATTTACTGATACAGAACCAGTACCCGCTCCCGGCAACCAATCCTTTTCCTAATTTGCTATATATACTATTAGAATGTTTATTATCTATTAATCCTAAAAGCCTATATTTTATCACGTCTAATCCATATTCTATTCTATTACTCATCTAACCAAAAATGCCCCTTCTCATATCGATATCCTATTACAGTCAAGTTTCAAAAATACTCTTTTCTATGGAGTGCTACTAATATTACACTCATTCCCCTGGAAACAAGTACAAATTAACTTTAGTCATATCTCGACATGAAAAAAAAAAAAAAAATTGGGGGGGAGGGGGGGCTGCCTATTTATGTCATGAGGAAGGACCCAAAGAGAGCCACCTCCCTATGCCTGGGGCCGAGGCTGCTTATCCGCATACCTCACATCACGAATACCATCCACCGCCCGCGCGGTGAGGGGGGCCGGCGTCCTAAAACTCGCCGGGTCAACATCAATGCTATTCCAAAGCCACCCCAAGCTCCCGGGGGACCGGGATCGAGGAAGTGTCAGGGAAGCATCAAAGGGGGCCGTGCGCATCCAATCCAAGAGCTCACCCCCCTTCACATATCCCCCCCCACTGCTCCATTCGGGGGATCGTCGGCGAGGATTGAACATTGTGATCTAGACGAGAGGAGAAAAAAAAAATTAAAAAAAATACCCCATCATTAGGGCCTACATCTGTCGGGTGCAACATCAAGTGCAGTCTGATTAACAAACTATAAGTAAATTATTATATTGTTATATTATACGTGTGATTAATATAATGAAGAATTATATACAGTGAAATGGATGGCAATCTATGCCATCTATTTAAAAAGTGTGTTGATCAAAAACTGAATACGTGTGATTATCATAAGTGAGTAACAAGAGTAAAAGGTGATATGATTCTCCCCTCGACTTATCCACCCTGCGACCCCCGCCGTCCCCCCCCCCCCTCAATTCCACATCTTTTCCAACACCCAAATATAACCAGGCTCCCGGACTGGACAAACCCAACCCCCCACCTCTCAGCCCCCCCCACCCCCCTTCCCCAACCCCCCAAAGGCCCTGCCTCTCATGCCAGTCCCGGTGTGAGCTGAGACGCCCTCGTCCCCACCACCCGCGCACCGCCCGGGTGGGGCCCGCGATGCAGTAAATATGCGGCCCTCTCACCAATTCAACCAAATTATATAAATATAAATATAAATAAACCCAACCAATAAATCATCCAAACATATATATCAACAAAATTATTGATAATCAATAATCAACAATTGCTATTGTTGATCACTAACCATCAATCATCAGTATTTAGCAATAAATAATAAACAATTAAATAATTAATTACATTACATTACATTTTTACAAACAAAAAAAAAAAAAAAAAAAAGGGGGAGGGGGAAGGGGAGGGAGAATGGGGAGGAAAAGGAGAGGGAAGGGATTCCAGGGGAGAATATATTCTCAGTTATCGTGTTTTTCCATATCTATTCAAATTTTTTTTTTTTTCCTTTTTTCCTTTCCTCTGTTCTTCCCTCTTTTCTTCCTTTCCTTTATGAGGCACTAGATTGAGGTTCTGTTTCTCTTCTAGTTCGCCAAGCGTTAAACTCCGGGGGATATGTAAGCCAGTCCGGTACTTGACGCAAATCAAAATGTTTGAAGAAACCTGAAAGATCTTCATATCTTCGAATAGTAAAAGTCTTGCCATGCTTTACAGCCGTTAAGGCAAAGGGATATCCCCATCTATAGGTAATATTATTTTGTTTGAGAACCTCAAGCAATGGCCGTAAGGCTCTTCGTCTCGCCAATGTGGCTTTTGAGAGATCTGAGTAGAAATAGAGAGTTGCCCCATCAAAATCCAATGAACCTTTACTTCTGGCTGCTGCCATAATTGCTTCTTTTTCTTGAGAATAATGGATTTTACATATAACATCCCTTGGTGGGTCATTCTGACGAGGCGGAGATATATTTGCTCTGTGTGCTCTATCAATTTCTATTTTTGCATCGCTGCCTGTTGATTCCCCCAATAATGTGGAGAAAATTCCTTGTAAAGTGGAGAGAAGGTCTTCCATTCGTGTAGCTCCAGGGAGTCCCCTTATGCGTATATTATTACGTCGGTTACGATTCTCCATATCCTCAAGATGGAGAGCCATTATAGCAGTTGCGGATTCTTGCACTTGAAGGCGTTGTGTGAGGTGTTGAATAGTAGCTCTATCCTCTTCACGTTGCTGTTCAACCCCGGCAAGCCTAGCATCAAGCTGTTTAAGGTCTCCCCGTAAGAGGCCCACTTCTTCTGATAACTTCTCGCCAATGGAGCGGGTGATCAATGAGAGATCCTCTTTAGTCGGCATAGACCGCATAAATGCCCAAATATCAGCTAAGGTGTTATCGGGGGCAGAGCAGCCTAAATTTATGGATTCTTCTTCCCCGGCTGCCAATTCTTTCATACGTCCCCCCCGAGGAGTCCCTCCAATGGAGCTTGAATCTTGAATAGTTTCTGTAGGCTTTGATATATATCGATTTAGGTCTCCTTGGGTAGAGGCTACTGTACTTCTGGTCGTCTGACCTTTATCTTTAGGTTTAGAGCCTCCTCCCATTTCTGGAGCTCCCAATCCAGGTTCAGATATAGTTTCAATTTACAGCCAGAAACGTTGGGCCCATCAATAGGGGACAATGGTAGGAAATGCTTCTAGAAATCGCAGGGAGACAGAAGCTATAAACGCTAGAATGGGGCAGATCTCAGGTATTATAGAGTTTAGTTCAGAACCACTTCTGCTCCAGATCTGCTATTATTAGTTGAGGATTTGATAGAACAGATATATCCAATGCTATTGGAAGAATTACCTAAACCCCGTCTCCCTTTATAAATAATCCTTTCAAAGCAAAAGAAGGAGTTTCCACACATAAGTATTTAGCAATTGTCTTGTGTCTGTCTTTCCACTGATACCGCTCAATTAGTGTATTTGTTAATTGTGTCTCAGGTGTTCTGCATACTAACTGTTGCGGTTTTAAGAATAATTATTTTGATGGTATCTTATATCTATCCTCTAGTAGCTCCGGGGGGCAAGTGTACCAGTTAGCTGATGAAAAACGGTCTGGCTAAAATAAGGCAAGTTAATGGATCAATGCCGGCCAATCTATATAATATATATTAGCTGATGAATATGGAGTGTCTGAGTTCTAGTCCAGCTAATGGTAGAGGCTGCAGTAAGCAATGTTGTTTCAAAATATTATCTTCTAAAAATTAGTGCCAGCTGACCTCAAACAGTCAGGTTACACGATGGAAGAGTATTGCAGTATGTAAACATTGGCAGATACACTGATGGATACAATTTTGCTTCTCTGGGGCTAAATGTAACAACCTCTGCAATACAAGTTAAGTTATTCAGATTTTGCTACTTGCACGTTTTCCTCTGCACGCCTCTGCCTCCTGCTACCACACAGCAACAATGACGACGGGTCCCGGTGCGCGCACAGACCTGTTTTCAGCATTCAAGCCCCCTAAAGCTCCCGCACGTGTCACGGGAGCGGAGCTTCACAGGAACCCCTTAGAGTCTGGGGCCCGCCGACTACACCTGATCTACACCGCCTCCAGTCCACTCCGCTCACACGCCAGAGATGCAGGGGGAAAAAAAAAAAACAGCCGCTGCTTCACCGCCCTCCTTCTTGACCTGATTCGCTCCCAAATCACGGGGAGTCCGCCATCTCGCCGCCTCCAAGCCGGGACAAACTAACTGTCTCCACGTGCGTAGCACAGGCGTCCCGCACCCACCACCCGAGCAGCTTCTCCCCCGCCTCCAGACCACACAGCGCGGCCGTCGGGGGCGCAGAAAGGAAGCAGTTACTGTCTCGCCGTTTCACATCCCGGTCAGCTCCGCTCTCAGGCTGCAGGGACCCACCGCCTCACCGCCATTAACTCCTTCACATCAAAGTAAGTCAGGTAAATTTCTCATGCCGCAGAAGCTATACAAATCATGGGGAAAATCTCAAGGCTCTAGGATTTGCTTAAGGTTGTCGGGAGCAGTCCGCCCGCGTGTCCTCACTGAACCATGGCGAGCTCCGCCCCTGTTCTCCCACGGAGTTTATTCTATGCTTTGCATAGTTTGGTTGTTTTATTAGTATTAGTATTATTATATTGAACTGGACTGACACAGTTTTTTAACTCCTTGCGCTGGATTATTATTCAAGAAGATTTTAAGATTGTGAAACCTATGTTAAATGTGTGTTTAACCCTTTAAATGCCAGCCACGTAAAATTTACGTGGTTGCCTCTCTGTCACTTAAGTGCCAGCCACGTAAAATTTTTTAAAAAAAGCAAAAATACTCACCTGACCCCTCGTTGTATCCGGTCGGGTCTCCTCTTTAATTTGGTGCCATCCGATCCCCCGGAATAGGCCGCCCCCCCCCCCGCTTCTGCAGCAGCAGCTGCTAACTGTAAAAAAAAAAAAAATAAAAAAAAAAAAAATGACATTCGCTTACCTTCGTGTGCGCTGGCTCCCGCTGTCCCTCCTCTTCACCTGAGGGGCCTCTGATCCCCCCCCCAGGACTTACAGATCTTCAGGAGAGAGCCCGGAAGGCTCTCTCCCCTTTCATCCTCGATGGCGGCCGCCATCTTGCCGCTAAGCCCCGCCCCTTGGGCTAATGACGTCATCCCGGCCCGATCTCCGGCTTCAGCCTTCTCAGCTGTCAGATGCCGGTGATCGGTGCCTGGGAAGGGGGTGACAGGAGATCCTCTGATCTCCTGCCTCCCCCTTCTCTGGATGCCGATCACCGGCATCTGTCATCAGAGCGGCGAGGGACAAGAGCTTGCAATGGGAGGTAAGTACAGTAAAAACATTTTTTTTTTTTTAATAAAATACTTTTTATTAACGTGTGGTTTTTTTTTTAACAGTTAACCCTTTGTGAGCTGGCAAGGGGTCCATGAGACCCCTTATACTAGCTCACAAGGCTCTGGGTCTGGCAAGTCACCTGCAGCTAGCGGGTGACTTGCCATTAACCCCCAGCCCCCCATTACCTGCCTCCCCAATGGCCGGGGGGGGGGGCAGAAGGGTCCGGGCCACTTAGTGGCTATGTGGGCTAGAAACCCTTAAAAATCCAAAAAAACAAAATGCCCCCCCCCCCCCCACCCCAGGAGGGGGGACCCTATGTCATTTTTTTTTTCTCGATTTAACCCTTTGTAGTGTGGATGGTAGTTGTATTTTGCTTGTAAATGTTAAAAATTACTTGTTTCAGTTAGGGGGGTCTCCTGGGCAGGAACAGGGGGCTACCGATAAATATGTGGTACCGTTCTAATCGGTAGAAATGGGGCTTTCACATGCAATATGATTTTCCCTAATAAAATAAATTTTTTATTTAAAATAAAGGAGGCAATTTTCTAAAAAAAAAAAATGTATTTATTTTTTTACTTAATAATAAATAAAATTAATAATAAATAAAATTTACAAACAAGACATTTCATGTTAAAGCCTAAACTTTGCTGCAAAATATATATATATATATATATATATATATATATATATATATATATATATTTTTTTTTTTTTTTTTTTTTTTTTCCTGAAAAACATGGCGCAAAATGGGGAAAAATGACCTGTCAACAGAGGGTGACAAAATCTCAAGTAGGCTGGCAATTAAAAGGGTTAATAGTACCTCTGCATGTTGGGTATTGTTCTGTTCGGGGGACCTTGCGTTTTCAGACTTAGCTTGTTTTTTCTTGTTTGCATATTTATATTTTAGGAAAAGGTGTTTTTTATTCAGCTTTTTTATACATTTTTTAGGGAAACCCTGCCCAACCAAAGAATTCTTTGAGGGATCAATTCCAGAAAGATGAGCCCACTACAACAAGCTGGGTACGCTTAGAAAGCTTAACGTGTACTTTCAGGGAATATATGGTTTATGGGGGATATTCCAAATGTAAAGGGTTGTTCTGGTTGAAAAATCGCAAGGTGCGCACTTTGTCTGCAGAGCTGAAATTTTCAAGAAAAATTACCGTTATGCTCATGCTTTACTTTGGGGTGTTTGGCAACTCTTCCCTTGACAGTAGCTATGCATTTTGGGTATCGTTCTGTTCGGGGGATGTTGCTTTTTCAGATTATACTTGTTTTTTCTTGTTTGTATATAGTTTTTTTAGGAAAATGTGGCTTTGATTCTGCCTTTTTATCCTTTTTTTAGGGAAACTCTTTGCAACCAAAGAATACATTGAGGGATTACTTCTAGAAAACTGTGGTCACATCAACAAGCCTGGTACAAATAGAAAGCCTGAGGTGTGTACTTCCAGAGAATATATAGTTTGTATTGTATTTGTATTGTATAGTTGTATTTTTTCTGAAAATCCCCTAAAGCTCTTTTTCAGTTTGGGGGAGTCTCCTGGGCAGGAAAGGGTGTCTACCTATACATATGTGGTACCGCTGTAACTGGGAGAAATTGGGATTTCACACGCAATAAGATTTTATTGACAAACTTAAATTTTTTATTACAAAAAACACTACAAATTGTAAAAAATAGATTTTTTTTTATTTTTTTGCACATATTTCACCCAAAAATATTGAGAATACACCTAAAAATTACAAACAAGACATTTCATGTTAAAGCTCAGACTCTGCTGAAAAAAACAATATATCATTTTCCTGGGAAATCCCTGGAAATCTCTTCAAAAATCACATTTGGGGGGGGCGTGGCTTGCCATGGAAGCGTGAGGTAGCACAGTGAGGGAGCTCTGCACTCACCTACCTGAGGATCGGGACCGACAGCGCGACCAGCAGAGCTAGACAGATGCCCAGGCGGGGGAGGCATCTCGGAGCAGCACGGAGGGGCAGAGAACGCGGCATCTCCACATATTTCCCTGCTAAAGGGGAGACAAAGAAGCCGAGACGCAAATCCAAGATGGCGGCGGACGCGGCCGGGGGGCGGGCCGAGGAGCAGCTGCTGCCGAGCGCAGCATTACAGAGGTCCGCGGCGGAGGAGAGAGCCCGGGCTGAAGAAGCAGAGGAGCCCGAGACAGGCGGCCAGGAGGCAGCTGACAGGGGAGCACACACGCACCACCACAGCACAGGTGCATAGAGAGCCGGAATGGCGGGGAGGAACACCTGGTGGCACCCAGGTCAGTGAATCGCCCCTGGGCCCCGGGAGAAAACCAAGACCCCCCACAGATGAGCCCCCCCATAACCAGATAGATGGAGAAGTCATGCCAGGAGGGGGGAAGGTCAGTAAAGTGGCAAAAATAAGCCCAGCCTGCCCAGCAGCAATACCACAGCAGCGGGCTGCGCCCTCAATGGCCCCCTGTAGCCCGGACTCCCCAGAGGACAGGAGGGGCTCCGCCTATCCGCCTGACCCCCCCCCCCCGAAATAGAGGGGGCTCCCCCCTGGAGAGCTTGCCTGGCTCCCAGTGCGACAGTATATTCTCGGGCTCCCCGTCGCCCCCTATGAGCCCAGGCCCAAGTGGGATAGTGGAGATCCCCCACGGCCCAGTAACCATTTACACACCCCTGGGGGAACAAGAAAAGGAGAGGCAGTGGCGGGCCGGGAACCACACCTCCCAGCAGAATGCGAGACCGGAGGAGGTCATGGAAGTGTGCCCACCCCAGGATAAACAGTTGCCGGGCGAGATGCAGGAGGATAGGGGCCTGGCCCCGTGGCGCGGTGGATGGCAAGCGGGGGACGGCGGCCGAGATCTTGAGTGGAGACGAAGCCCGAGCCCAGTGATCCCCCTAGACCATTTGTCTCAGTCTATAGCAGAAGCGGTGAAGGTCAATATCAAGGAGGCCCTGCGGGGACTGCCCACGCTAAATTACTTTGATGGCTATGTCTCTAGAATGGGGACAATAAAAAGAGAACTTGCATCCCTGCAGGGGTCGGTGGCCGAGGTCACCCAGAGAGTGGACGGAGTGGAAACCTCGCAGAAAGCCCTAGAAGAGCGAGTATTAACGCTGGAACGGCAGCAGGACGACGCAGAGAATAGGAGTCGTCGGAACAATCTCCGCCTCCGAGGTGTACCGGAATCAGTGGGTGGACAGGAACTAATGCAAACCGTGATGTCCATCTTCAACTCACTTCTCGATCTGCCCGACACAAACCATATTGAGCTGGACAGGGTCCACAGAGCCCTGGGAGCCCTCCCCCGGGAGGGTGACAGACCTAGGGATATAATTTGCAGAATCCACTTCTTTAAGATAAAAGAGGACCTAATCCGACGGGCATGGGAAAAGGGCCCCATCACGTTCCGGGGATCACAGGTGATCATCCTCCAGGATCTCTCTAGACGAACCCTGCACATGCGCTGAAGCCCCTTCTGGAGACGGTGCAGCGACGTGGAGCGGCATATAGATGGGGACACCCATTCCAGCTGATAGTGCGGAGAAATGGGAGCAACTTGAAATCGCCGAGCCAAGCTCCCGGACTTATTCCACTTTCTGGAGGCGGACGCGGTCAACATTCCCGACTGGACGGCACCAGAACTTGACGTATATGCCTGACGACCCCCACAACTGCAGGGGGAAGCCCCCCAAGGCGCCCGAAGGGGAGGAAGAGGTCGCCGCATGTAAGATCTGAACTTTTGATGATCGGGCTGGGGTGTGCCGGGTCGGGCCTGGGCCCCTCCCCTGCCCGTGCGGCTTCGACACAAGATGGGTCGGGCTGGCGGCGGGTGGGGTCCGGGGGGGGGGGCCTGGGACGACCAGCAGTTTGTAGGTAAAACGCCGTAAGAAGTTGTTGATGTTTTCCACATGGGTGTTGCATGGCTGGCCTGGCTGTTCAGGCCCCTCCTCTCCCCCGCGCCCGTATGCGGGAGTGCCTCGTATGGCGCTCGCTGGCATGGTTTCTCGACAGTGGCGTGGAATCGGGTGGTGGGGAGGGTCGATCAGCCGGCTGACCTGCTGGTGGCCGTCGGGAGATGGCCTGGTTATTGGTTATCAGTTAAAGCTGAAGTTAATGTTATAAGTTTTAGACCAACTGAGGAGCAACCGAGCTGTATTGCGGTCCTCCAGTTAATAACATTGGTGCATCTCCCTCGCACCATACGTTTGTCCAGTCCTCCACTTCCCCTCAGTGCTTAGCGCACCCCTCTGGGAAGCCCCTTGGTCCTCCCAGACGGGAGAGAGAGGCTACTTCTTAGCCTGAAGAGGGTGGGGTAACTCCCCCGCCCCTTCGCGATAAAAGGCGCAACATCTGGTGCTTATTGTTAACCAGCACCAGCTGACTTATTGTCTGCTCTACACTAGAACCCCACCCTATCCTCCTACCCCGAACTGACCCCTTCCCCATCCCACTCCCCCTGCGGTACCTGTTTCTTATCTCTCCTTCATCGGGGGCTGGGGCCCACTTGATAACATAAGGCCCCAGAGCCCGATCCCATTATTCCAGAAAGCGCCTAACCACTGGTGGACGCCCCCCACGGAGGCTGAGATGGGTACCCTGAGGGTGGTGTCTCTGAACGCCAAAGGCCTTAACTCCCCTGAGAAAAGAACCATCCTTAGGCAAGAATTAAGAAGGCAGAAAGCGACAATAGCTTTTATACAAGAAACACATTTTAAAAAGAACGCCTGTCCCTGATTAAATAATAGGGACTTCCCACAGACGTTTATCGGCTGTGCGGCAGAGGGGAAGAAGAAGAAAGGAGTGGTGATTATGCTTGCGAGGACCCTCCCATTTGAAGTACAGGAAGAGTGGGGAGACAAAGCAGGAAGGGTTATCATGGTGAAGGGCCTACTGGGGTGCAGGAAATATACACTGGCCTCAATATACGCTCCAAATCAGGGACAATGCAGGTTCCTCACCCACGCCTTGGATCAGCTGTCACGTTTCGCGGAAGGGGAGGTGATTTTGGGCGGGGACCTCAATCTAGCCATCGAGCCCGTAATAGACTCGTCATCAGGCAGGTCTGAGCTCCCACAGTCGGCCCTTAGAACACTTAGGAAAAAACTGCATGAAGCGCAGCTGATGGATGCATGGCGGATTGCAAACCCCACAGTGAAGGACTACTCCTTTTCGAAAACGCACGGGACATACTCCAGGATTGACTATTTGTTAGTTTTGCATAGTCTACTGGGTAGTGTGACGGGAGGTGGAATGCACCCGATCTCTTTTTCAGATCATGCCCCAATATATTTAGATCTAGACATAATAGATAGACCCCCTCGTCCGCTGACATGGAGACTTAACAAATCCCTCCTCCAAGACGCGGTGGTTACCAAGGAAATTGGGGAAGGCATTAAAGCCTACTTCAGAGAAAACGACAACGGGGAAGTGTCACCATTAATGCTTTGGGAAGCACACAAGAGCGTGGTCAGGGGCCTACTGGTCAAACACGCTACGAGGAAAAAGAAGGAAGGGGCTGCCCAACTAGAGAAACTCCTGGAGAGGGTCAAGACCCTGGAACTGTCACACAAGCAGTCTGAGGCGGTGAGGGGACTCGGCGAGCCGATTCAGGCATGGGAAGCACTGAACGCACTCCTCCTAAATAAGGCCAAATTCACGGTTAAAAAATGCAGGAGAACTTACTACGAACACGGGAACAAGAACGGCACTCTGCTCGCCCGGGCGTTGAGGCAGCAGCGCTCCCAAAATTTTATAGCGGGGATCCTGGACAAAGCTCAAAAAAAGCAGCTTTCACCTGAGGCGATAGCAGATACATTTAGATCATACTACTCCGGGCTTTACAACCTATCATCAGGCTCTAGCGCCAGGGGTCAACAGGACAGACAGAGGGAATACATAGAACGCTCGGGCATGCCGGTAATCCCCAGGGAGGAAGCAGAATTTTTTGAAGCCCCCATCACGATGGAGGAGCTGGCTGTGGCAGTGAGGCAGTCACCAGCCGGGAAGTCCCCAGGGCCTGATGGCTACACTGTTAAATATTATAAATCTTTTTTGGCGGATCTGGGGCCACGTATGGTCAAGGCCTGGAACACAATCGTAAGCACAGAGTCCCAGGGTGCATTCTCTGAAAGGGATTTAGAGGCCCATATTACAGTACTCCATAAGCAAGGGAAAGACCCATTATATTGTCAGAGCTACAGGCCTATCTCCCTACTGACCTGAAACACAGACCTGAAACTATTTGCGAAAGTCCTAGCAAACAGACTAGCGCCAGTGGTGGCCCAGGTGGTGCATCTTGACCAGACTGGATTTGTCTTGGGGAGAGAGGCCAGGGACAATGTAGTCAGGGCTATTAGCATGATACACGGGGCTAGGTCATCGGGGACCCCTACAGTGCTTCTCTCCACTGATGCTGAAAAAGCCTTCGATAGGGTTAATTGGTAATTTATGGGAGAGACTCTTCGACACATAGGCCTAGGAGAAGTAATGAGAGGATACATAGGGGCACTCTACACTGTCCCTTCAGCAAGGATCAGGGTGAATGGCCTCCTGTCCGATCCAGTACACATTCGCAACGGGACGAGGCAGGGGTGCCCGCTATCCCCACTGGTAGCCACGCGGACGATCTCTTATTTTTCGTCACAAGCCCTTGTGTCTCCCTCCCGGTATTGATGAGAGAGATCGAGATATATGGCCGACTCTCCTTTTATAAAATAAACTTTGAAAAGTCTGAGGCCCTGAGCGTGACCCTCGAGGAGGACATGAAAAGGAACCTGCAACAGTCCTTTTCCTTTAAATGGGCAAAATCTGCAATCACATACCTGGGGACACAGTTACCGGGCCAACTATCAAACATTTATGCCATGAATTTCCTCCCACTAGCACAGAAGATCCATGCTGATTTGGAGAAATGGGACTTGCCCACTTTCTCATGTATGGGAAGGGTGAACATCATCAAGATGTCAGTATTACCTAGGCTGCTGTTTCTGTTTCAGGCCCTTCCGATCAGACTGCCGGCACACTTCTTCAGGGACTTAAATAAAGCCTTTAGGAAGTTCATCTGGCAGAATAAGAAACCCAGACTAAAGATGCAGCTTGTATGTAGATCAAAACAACAGAGGGGGGGATGGCACTCCCAGATATCAAACGATACTGGATCGCATCACACCTGCAGAGGTTGTGTGAAAGGCACCAGTGCCAAGAGACGAAAAGGTGGGTTAAGGTGGAGAGAGCAGGGGCGGGAGTTCCCCTGGATGCTGCCTCATGGAATAGAGAGACAGCCAGGACCGGGTTCAAAACACACCCCACAATATCGGCCACTCTGGACACGCTCTGGGGTATTAGAGAACAAGAGGGGATATCACCTTGGCCGTCCCCCTTGGTACCACTCATAAACAACCCGTTGCTACCCATGAGCTGTTCTAGAGCCGGTCTCAGAAGGTGGGGAGACTTGCCCTCCCTTAGGGGTGGGGACCTGATCACTGCAGTCGGGTGGACTCCCTTGGGAGAGCTGAGAGCCAGGCATCCCACCTATGAGCTAGACCCATGGACTCTCGTACACCTCCAGCTCTTCCTGTCACAATTGGGCTTTAGATGGGATAGGTGCAGGCCCCCTACGGTTTTTGAGAGGATATGCCTGGGAGAGCTAGACCGCTCACACCTGATTTCCAAGATCTACTCGCTTCTCTCGGGGGAGCAGAGGGCCCCTCCAGCCTTTTGGAGAGACTGGGAGGCTGACCTGGGTAGACACTTCACAGAGAAACAAAGGGAGAAGATGGCAACATTGGCCCACAAATCCTCAGTTGCAACTAAAATACAAGAAACCAACTATAAGTTACTGACGAGATGGTATTACACACCAGACAGGTTCAGTAAGATGTTCCCGACAGCAGACTCTTTATGCTGGAGGTGTGGAGAGGAAAGGGGCACGCTATTACATATATTTTGGGGTTGCAGACTGCTCCACGGATACTGGGGGAAAATAATCCAGGTAATCGCTAGTCTCACTGGAACAGGGGTCAGCGATGACCCAGCGTCGCTCTTGCTGCACTTGGGAGACCAGTCGATAGGTACCTAAAAGAAATCCCTGCAAGTACATTTATTAAACGGTGATACCCCGGCTCTGGAAACAGAAAAGAGCCCCGACAATGAACGATTGGGTTGGGGAGGTCTTGAATATCAAAGAAATGGAAAATATGACATTATCCCTACATGATAAAGACGAACAGTTCTGGGGCACATGGCTACCGTGGCTGATGTTTGAGGAGTCAAACGAATTCCGGGAACTGGTAAACGGGTAGGCACATAGGGGACATAATGATTCTCCCCGGAGTAAGGCGAGCTCGAACCTACAGAGACAAGTTGAGGACACAGAGACTTGGTGCAGAGAGCCCTCAGGGAAGGGTCCCTCCCCCCCCTCCTTCCCTCCCTCCCCCTCCCCTTCCCTCCCCCTCCCTCCCTCCCTCCCCCCTCACCTACCACAGATAGCGGATGTTTTAGAGTAAGGAATATGCATATCTAACATATCAAGAATGTTTCACAATGTTCACTTGCCTGCATTGAATGCGTTGTCAACTACCCTGTATTGTCTTTTCCCTCTTGAAACAAAATCGAAATAAAGAATATTAAAAAAAAAAAAATCACATTTGAACATGGGGAGCGCAAAATAGTGCAAAATGGTCTGGCAACAAAGGGTGACAAAAACTCCAGGTAGGCTGGCACTTAAAGGGTTAAAGAAATTGTAGTGCGGCTTCAAAATAGAGGAAAGAGAGGGGGAGACAAATTCTTTTAGGTCTAGCCCTCTCTTGACTCACTGGTTTGTGAATTGTTTGCTTTGTCAGAAAAAAGAAGCTGCAGCTTTTTAATTGTTTTTTATTATCTGTAATTTTGAGTGTAAAGAATGGAGGATATTTTTGCATATAGAGCGCAAAGAAAGGTAGATTTGGAAAGTGTTTTTAATTTGGAACAAGAGATGGGAGCATCCCGAGGGAATCTGAGGGAGGATTTAGGAAAAGATTTCAAACGATTGCATAATATAATGAATAAGGAGATGAGACTATGGTGGGACATAGCCACCTTAGAGGTTTATATTAAGAAAAATATGGTGCCAAGGAGTCTTAGATGGGACCTGTGCATATATGATGGGGATGATAATGATCAGCAGAAGGATGATTGGTATGATTTTTTTAATCAATGTGGTCTGAAATTACTGGAGAAATTAATATGTAAAAAACAGTTGAAATTATGTCAGCTCAATGAGGAAATAGAGAAAATTAGGGATAAAATGGAAGTACACAAGGGGAGTGAAGTATATATTGAAATGTCTGAGGATCTTAAAAAGAAACTGATGATGGAAGACACTGAGATAAAAAATAGGAAACAGAGAAAATTAAAGAGGGACAATTGGGATTATACAAGTAAAAGGGTATTTAAATGGAAAGAAAATGGTAGTTTAAGGAGGAACTGGTTTAGAAATGACTTTACCCCTGGTATGGGTCAACAGTTTAATAAGAGGGACCATGACAACAAATTAGAGGTTAGAGAGCAGATTGAAGAAAATCCTTATAGGAAACCTGAAAAAGATGGAGTTTTTAAGCAGAAAAGAGTTGATACCCCTCTAAGGAGGAAAAATTTTGTAAGATATGAGACTAGTCCCTCCCCTCAAAGAAACCGTTGTGCTAAGCCTGATAGAACCTTACAAAAAACATGAGGGGGTTTAATCAGAAAACGAATAATGACAGATTAGAACATTTGGGAGCCCATAAGGAATCCCCTTTTACAGTGAGGGAGGGCTTACAAAGGAAAAGGCAGAGCGACCAGTGGTATCAGGAATCAGATTGGAGGGTGAGAAGATCGGAATGGGAACATGCACCAGGAGAAACAAGATTTATCTTTCAATATTTTTACCAACACAGGAATTCTTCCCACGCAGGGGAGGCGAACAACACAGTGAGTACAGCAAGTTTTCGTGCTCTAAGCCAGTATCGATACGCAACATTTCAGTTCAACAAGAAAACAATTGGCAACAAGGTTACAGTGTGGTAAATGCTTGAATAAACAATAAGTACATCGAGATTTGTCAATTTTTATCAAACCTCAATCGCGCTGTCTCTTGCGCCAGTTATTTGCCGTCCTATACAAACCATAATGGCATCTCATCGCGGCCCACCCCCCCGCCGCCCCATCCCGGCCTTGGCCGAGGAGACCGACAGGGGGCCAGCCACACGACAAGAGGCAGAAAGAACACAAAAAAATAAAGGGATAAAGAGGGGAAGGGGGGGGGAATGGGGGTTGAGCAAAGTGAGAGGAGGGGGTAAGGGACAAGGAGGGGGTAGGGTAGGGAGAGGGGGGGGGAATCCCCGCGGCCTGGTCTGCAACGATCGCCTAATGGAGCAAACCCAATGGAGCACTGGGCCAGGCATACTGTATCCATGGTTCCCAGATGGAGAGAAACTTATCTTGGGTGTCGGCCAGAATGCCCGAGAGCCTCTCGTTAACCAGGAATCCATTCATTCTAGATGACACCTCCGATACTGGAACAATCTGTTTTTTCCAGGCTCTGGCGATGGTCTGCTTCGCCGCCAGGAGCAAGTAAATAAACAGCTTGCTCTGTTTCTTAGTAAGCTCTGGAGGTCTACAGTGAAGGAGGGCCACCCAGGGATCCTTTTTGACGTTCTTTTGAAACATTCTGCCGGCTATCTTGTGTATATGGGACCAGAAACGGGTTAGCATGGGGCAGGTCCACCAAATATGCATAAAGGTACCTTCGGCATCACAACCTCTAAAGCACGTATTGGCCTGCCCTGGGAACATCTTACCGAGGCGACTAGGCACCAAATACCAACGAAACAGGACTTTATAAGCCGTCTCGGTTGTCAGAATGTTCATGGAGCATGAGGAGGTCGCACTCCAGATCTCCACCCACCCCCTGTCTGATTTACAGGGACCCAGGTCTCTCTCCCATTTCTCCACATAGGTATGAACTCCCGCCCCCATGCTATTCAACTTAGAGTACAACATGGATATCAATCCCCTACGGAACGGGTCTTCACTACAGATCTCCTCAAAGGGGGTACACCTTCGAAAGGGTTGCCCCAATCTAGTTAGAGGTGTTAACCAGTGCCTCAACTGTAGATATTGGAAAAAGGCCCTCTGGGGAACGTCAAATTTTCCTCTCAAGGAGCCATAAGATAAGAACCCCTCCTCTGACAAGAGATGAATTATCTTAGTCATCCCATGTTCCTTCCACCATTTATAAGTTGAGCTATTATCCATTCCCGGGGGAAAGGACGGGTTACCCCAGAGATGAGCTAGAGGGGTATGGGGGGACATCAGGGAGGCAGAGTACTTCACCGAGTCCCATACTGAAAGTGAATGCTTCATTAGGGGGCTAAGTGTCTCGGGTCTGGATGCCGGGTCCATCCATAGTAGGCCATCTATCGGGGTTGGCGAGCAGTCTGGGAGTTCCAAAAACGTCCAGAGGGGAGGCTTCAAGAGGGAATGCATGGGGGCCAGCTGGGCTATCTGGGAGGCCTTATAGTACAAACTAGAGAAACAAGATTTATTAAGAGAAGAATAGAAAGAGAGGAGGGAGAGGAGGTAGGAAACATAAAAAAACACAGAAGATCTTAGAAGGAAAGGGGAAAGGAATTTACAACCTTAGTCAAAAAAGCTTGAGTGAGGAAGAATTATTAGTCCTAGATAAAAGGTTTGAAATTTGCTCCGGCAACTAAGATAGATCCTTTCAGAGTCTTCATTGATTGTAACCTCTTCTTCAGAAAACTTAATATGAAGAGGTTTTTTCTTAATAAAAGTGATCAGGAAAACAAAGGGAATATAAGTGAATCCGTTTTTAAACATACGGAGTGTAAGAATCCCTCGACATTTAACCCTATACAATTGGGTGCCCCGTGTGTAGAAAGTTTTAAAAGGATTTTTTTTAAAGATTTAGAAAAAAACTTCCCCGACAATAAGAGACAAGGAAAGGGTGAGGGTATAAGTAAGAAGTTTAAAATAGGTTTGGAGTCCTTGCAAAGGGATGAAACTAGAATTGTCAAACAGGCAGACAAGGGGGTGGGATTGTGATACAAGATATTGAGAGCTATAATAAATATATGAGGCAACTATTGGAAGATAGAAATACATATAGAAAACTGGATAATGATCCCACTAGACGATTTATGGTGGACCTGGAAGAAATCTTGGAAAAGGGCTCATCATTAGGACTAATGAGCAGGAAGGAAGTGGATTTCTGTAGGATTAGTCATCCCAGAATTCCAACTATATATGGGCTGCCCAAAATTCATAAAAATTGAAAGAACCCGCCACATCGTCCGATAATTTGTGGCATTGGCTCGATTAATAGTAATCTAGGCAAATATCTTGATTCCTTCCTACAGCCCTTAGTAAATAAATTACCATCTTTTTTAAAAGATAGTCAACAAGTTTTAAAACTAGTTACGGATTTTCGGGTGAGCGAGTTTACAATTTTGGCCACGATAGATGTTGTATTGCTCTATACAAATATCCCACACGAAAAAGGATTGTTAGCGTTGAGACACTATCTCATACAATCATCTGAGCTTTTATTTGTACAAGTGGAATTCCTAATAGACTGTTTCCAGTTTGTGCTTACGCATAACTATTTTTGGTTTGGCGGTGAATACTTTATACAGGAAAGGGGTGTGGCTATGGGGGCAAAATTTGCCCCAAGCCTAGCGAATTTGTTCATGGGCTTGTGGGAAGCCTCTTATATTTTTGGAATACAGCATAAGGGGTTGAAATTATGGAAAAGGTATATTGATGATTGTTTAATTATTTAATCTGGGAGGGGGATCAACAGTCCTTTGAAGAGTTTTTTAAGTATATTAACAAAAATGACTGGGGTATTTCTTTCACCAAAGAAAGTAGTACAGAAAGTATCCATTTTTTAGATTTGGAAATAACAAAGAAGGGGTTAGGTCTGTCCACGAGAACCTTTTTTAAGGAGACAGACCGGAACGCATATGTCCCTGTAACTAGTTGTCATCACCCCAACTGGCTTGATAATATCCCCAAAGGCCAGCTGGTACGCCTTAGGAGGATGGAGATTATAAGATCCAGGCGGGAATTATTGGACAGAGGTTTATTAGGAAATGGTATAATCAGAAGAAGATAGAGAGAGAAATTAAAGTGGGCCAACACCCCCGGATCCCTTGTCCGTCGACGGACGTCACTTGTCCGTCGGCGGGCATTGGACAGCGCAGTCACGTGGGAGCGTGGAGAGGTGAGTTTTCGGGGTGTTTGGGGGGGTTTCAGGCAGCGGGCCACCCCCGATCGGGGTGCCCCGGGGAAGTGGACCAATACCCAGGATAGTCAAAATCCTGGGTGTTGGTCCACTTTAAGAATGTAGCAAAGATGGATAGAAAAAAAGATATTAGAAAATAGTGGGGGAAGAAAGAAGGTGGACAACAACACAGCAGAATTCGCTCTAGTGACACAGTATGGTAATGATTATAGAAAGTTAAAAAGGTTTTTAGAAAAACATTGGTATATTTTAAAAAATGATGACATCTTTGGCCCGAGATTACCGGATAAACCCAAAATAATTTACCGACGGCCCCCTACATTGGCCACTAAACTTGTAAAAAGTTATGTTGATCAAAAAAAGAATAAAAATATGGGTACCCTAAGTAACATCAAGGGGTTTTATAGATGCAGGAAATGTATGGCCTGCAAACAGTGCATGGAAAACACACCTAGGTCCTATAAGGACTTTAGTTCAAACACCACGGGAAAAAAATATAAAGTTAATCAATTTTTAACTTGTGCCAGTAGCAATGTAGTCTACCTTTTGGAATGCCCATGTGGACTGCAGTATATAGGAGGACAGGGAGGCCCCTGAAAATTAGATTAAGAGAACACCTGTATAATATCATGAAGGGTGTTGAGACGCATAGCGTATCAGCACATTTTAAAAAAGCCCATGGAAGTGATCCAAAAGGACTTAAATTTATGGGAGTAGATATGATTACCCGGGGTCTGAAAGGGGGAAATATTATTAGGTCATTATCCCAGGCGGAATCCAAATGGATTTTCAAGATGAAAACCATGAGCCCAATGGGAATGAACATAGAATTTGACCTAAATTGTTTTATAGGAAGTAACTGATGTAGATATGTTTATGTGAAAAATAATTTGTTTTTAATCCGGTAATATTTCCATCTAAAAGTTTATTATTTTCAATTAGGAGCATTTTATAATTCCTTTACAATAATTTTGTGATAATAAATTGTGGTGGTAATGTATGTTTTTTTTTAAATACCTATAAAATTACTTATTTATATTAATAATTATTATAATTAATATTTGTGAAAGTAGTTGGTAATTATTGTGTATAAGTGATGTATTGCGATAAATTGTAATAAGATGTTTTATATTTTTTAAGGTAATTTTGACCATGGTTTGTGTATTATTAGTAATAGTAGATGGCCTTGTGTGTCTCGCATTTTATTTAGGAAAGCATTTATATAGAGACCAAAATAGGATAGATCCCTTTATTAAAATGGAATAGTAATCCATACAATATGCAATTAAATTTTGTTAATTGGCCCTAAGAGTCTATCCATTGATGTGTAGTAAGGTGAGGAATTAGTTATTAGTTATCAAATTCAAAAACGGTATTATGCTATGTTGGTTTTGTTTGCTCTCCTCTGTTGCAATACGGTTGTGGAAATACTGAGGAAAGCTGAATGACGACATAAGATTAAGGATCGTTTTATATTTGAAGTCAAGAGAATTTGATGAGCGTTTTCAAAAAAGTAATTCTGGTACGTGCAATTTGTTGCTGGTGGTTGGGCTTCACAGTGGTTTTATTGAAGCACTGGTGGTGAAACAACCTGGATTGAAATTGAAGTGGATCTTTTAACCCTTTATTTCCCGCGGAGTTTATTCTATGCTTTGCATAGTTTGGTTGTTAAAAAAAAAAAAGGAAACTCACCTTTCCATCCTTCCCACTGTCCCCACCGTCTTCACACACAGACACCCGGCATTATACAGCGGTGGGCGTGGCCGATGCTGGCGCCACAGAGAGGAAGCGGTGGAGGGAGTTGAATCTGCCGCCTTCTCTGCGGTGCCTGCACATACAGACAGCCAGCTTCATACAGCAGTGGGCATGGCCGATACTCGAGCATCGGCCATGTTCACCTGCTGTACGAAGCGGATGTCTGTATGTGCAGGCGCCACGGAGAAGGCAGCAGATACAGCTCCCTCCGCTGCTTCCTCTCTTCGGCGCCAGTACACACTGTGAACATTGTAAACATCCGGCTTGGTATAGCGTTGGGCATGGCCGATGCTCGATCGTCGGCCACACCCACCACTGTATATGGCTGGGTGTCTGTGTGTGCTGGCGCCGTGGAGAAGGTGGCAAATACAGCTGCCTCTGCCACTTCCTGGGGGGACTGCGCTAGCAGGAAGAATGGAGAGGTGAGTTTACTTTTTTCCTTTTTATTTATTTTCTTTCCACATTTGCCTGATAAGACGCACTGACATCCCCCCCACACACTTTTGGAGAAAAATAGGTGCGTCTTATAGGGCGCAAAAAAGAGCAGAACAATACCCAACATGCATAGGTACTGTCAACTCTTTTAACTGCCAGCCTACTTGATATTTTGTTACCCTTGCAAGAATTTCCAGGAAAACTACATATTTTCTTTTTTTAGGCTTTAATGAATTGTCTTATCTGTAATTTTTCCACTGTGTTTTTTAAATATTTTTTTAATTAAAAAAACTAAGAAAGAATAAAAAAAATTGTTAATAAAATATTTATTTTATTAAAGAAAATCATATGGCATGTGAAGACTCTGTTTCTCCTGTACCAGTAACGTGTCGTTCCTGTCCAGGAGATCCCCCAAACTTGAGAGAGCACTTTATAACATTTACAAATAAAATACAACTACTATAAAAAATGGGGGACCGCATTTTGTGGGACCTTCCTTACCCCGAGGTCTGGATGTCCCCACAGCACACAGCCAACTGCAGCACAGGTTCAAATGTCCCCACAACATCGAAGCTCTCTGTGAGGGGGCTGCACCCAGGTGCATAGTCAAAGGCTGCACTGGGAGGATAGTGGGATAAGTACTATAGGGTGGCGGCAAGGAGTGAGATGCCCAGGAGTCAGTGGTGTGGTATGGTGAGTAGGTCATTAATAAGCATGCAGTGGTTTGCATGCTTATTAATGACCTTTTTTATTTTTATGTTTAAAACTACTACAGAAAAGACTGTTGGTCTGTTTTAAAGCAGAAGATTACCTGTTAAATGCCTTTCCTTTCCTGATTTGCCCCCAGCTGCATGAAACTCCCAGTATGCCTAATATACTCACCTTGCAGACAATCCCATGTTGCACATAGGGGTTCTAAAGAATGTTGTTCTAATCAACATTCTATACCATGCATATAATTGAACAGAATAGAGCGCTCAGTAGGCATCCTTTTGGACACTCCCCTCTGGCTTATTAGGCCTGATGCAGCTGGAGGGGATAGGGATGCCAAATCCTATTATAATACATAGGTAATATTTGTCAGATGTGACGGAAATGCACAACTCCATTTACTTTCCCACACCCATCCTTTTATTCCACATTGTAAGACTGGGATCTTTTGGGCAAATTGTTTAATTTCTTCACACTTATAATGTGAATGTATCACACTTATTATAGGTTACTTTTCCTTTTGTTTTAGCTCCTTGCTGTAACTGCCTCTCTGCAGACAGTAATTTAGGCATTTATGCTCTCCAGCCCGCAAGAGCAAGAACACAAGACCCTCTGTAGCGATAACCCTTATCGCCGGAGGGCTTCACCGCCCGAGACGTCCTTTCCCAATGGTGAGAGGTGCTGCTGGAATTCCAGAGTCGTCCGTGAGGAAACAGGAACAGCCCTTACAAGGGCTAGTGAATTGTAATATAGCGTTTCCCCCAATAAGAGACAGAACTTCAGTATTGAGGGTGAAGGTGAAGTGTCTTTATTAGTGCCACTCTAGGCCTTATATACACAAGTCTCCATTGCATGACACACACACCGACCAATAGCAGCAGGGCACACAATCCCTCAACTCTGCCGGTGACGTAATCAATCAATACAATGGCAGTCAGAACAATGAATAACGTAATCAATCAATACAATGGCAGTCAGAACAATGAATAATGTAATCAATCAATACAATGGCAGTCAGAACAATGAATAACGTAATCAATCAATACAATGGCAGTCAGAACAATGAATAACGTAATCAATCAATACACTGGCAGTCTGTAACATGCTTAAGAAAAGGAAAGTAATGCACCTGTGTAAAGTCCAAAGGGGCAGAGAGTCTGTCACACCCTCCATCTTCACATGGGCACTTGGCTGCAGTGCCCACTGTAGCTTGGCTTATCAGCCTCTTAATAGCACTCCTGGCCTGGATCAGACCTGGACTGTGCTACTTGGCCAGCTGTCCTTACTGACCAGACTCCAGGGCCCTATAGAGCAACTTACACTTAAAGGGACAATAACCGGAATGGCACTCTTTCCTGGAGTATTTTTGTAGCTCAATCCAGCACTTTTACATCCAAAAATGCCAAGATAATGACATCTTTCACCAGCCAGATCCAGATATAGCATTTCAACTCTTCCACACCCCTTCCCCCTCCATCCTTCTATCCCCCTCTCCCAACTACCCTCTCAACAGGCTTTATTCACACACCATCGCTCCTCAACTTTCCTTCTCCCAGGTAATCATAGCCATGTTCTTTTTTTACCTTTTGTTAGAGAAAGAGGAAAGACAGGAGGGGTGTCACCTCTTTTCTTTATGGTCAGCTCCAATTTGTGTGCCCACAAGGTTGTAGAACCCCGATTTATACAATATTGGGGGTTGTCCCTTGCCCTCCCACTTAGGGGCTGGGTGTGGGTACAAAATATTTGTTTTGTTTTTTAAAGTCAACCTTGTTCTATTCTGTAATCACCTTCTTGTATAAATATGCAAATGTCATACATATAGCATTCAAACAAGTATTAATCAAATAAATCAGATATGATCTTTCAATTCATATTTTGGTGTGCAGTTTTTTTTATTGCTTATGCAGCTCAGTGTTGGATCAGTTTTCAGATTGTAGCAAGTAAATATCAGTTGTAGTGCTGAATACCCTTTTGGTGTAAATGCGTTTCGCACAGTCTGTGCTTCATCAGTACACCTTCCATAGTAAAATATAGGCAAAGCATAAGTACAAGTTGCTCAGTGGTTAGTATATTGCGGGAATCGCAATGGAAAACACCTACATAATCGGGTTATTCCTGTAATGAGCAGGTGTACTATGTTCGCCATATATTCAGGTTTTATTGTCTATTATATATGTTTTTACAGGACGCACAAAACCAATTCAAAATGCAATATATTAATAAAACAGAGCCTGTAGAAGCTGATTTAGTATATAACAGAGTGAAATGTGCTGGTTTGGGATATCCTGCGGCCTGGTGTTTTTACAGGACGCACAAAACCAATTCAAAATGCAAAATATTAATAAAACAGAGCCTTTAGAAGCTGCTTTAGTAAAACAGATAGGGTGAAATGTGCTGGTTTGGGATACCCTGCAGCCTGGTGTTTTTACAGGACGCACAAAACCAATTCAAAATGCAATATATTAGTAAAACAGAGCCTGTAGAAGCTGCTTTAGTATAACAGATAGGGTGAAATGTGCTCGTTTGGGATACCCTGCGGCCTGCTGTTTTTACAGGACGCACAAAACCAATTCAAAATGCAATATATTAATAAAACAGAGCTTGTAGAAGCTGCTTTAGTATAACGGTGAAATGTGCTGGTTTGGGATGCCCATGCGGCCTGGTGTTTTTACAGGATGCACAAAACTAATTCAATATGCAAAATATTAATAAAACAGAGCCCTTAGAAGCTGATTTAGTATAACAGATAGGGTAAAATGTGCTGGTTTGGGATACCCTGCCGCCTGGTGTTTTTACAGGACGTAGAAACCAATTCTAAATGCAATAT